>JARQOC010000005.1:129626044-130955467 GCA_033576535.1 Allobates femoralis
GGCCGTGGCTCCAGACTCGGGTGGCAGAAGCATCTCCACTGGGTATCCCCTTTTGTGGTGGTGGGCGCAGCGTCTGGTAGAGGGCAACAGGCAGTCCATCTCAGCCCCAGCGTCACCCAGGCTGCGTGCGTGCTTGGCTCTGCCCTGTCATGCTGTGCCGCTGGGTGAAGATGCTGAGGACACAGCAGGGGCTGGACCCCTCATATCTCACAAAGGTGGCCAAACCTTTCCACAGGGTTCAGGAGATTGTGCTCCCTTCCTTTTGTGACTATCCGGCAAATCAGAAGGAAGAGATCTTACACACACTAGATGTCAGGAGATCATTGATTACCTACTCGGAAGTATCAAAGGAATGGACAAATGCTCAGAACCTATTTGTGGCTTTTGAAGGAGCATCTAAGGGTAAATCAGTATCCAAAAGTACCTTAGCTAGAGGACTACGGGAAGCTATTGCCTTAGCCTATTCCGCTAGTCAAGTTTCCATTCCTGAAGGGATTACTGCAGATTCTACCAGGGCATTAGCAACACTATGGGTAGAGAAGGCTGACAATCCCTTGGGGTACCTTTACACACGGCTACATTTGTAGCTTGTCACCAGGTAACTTACTGGTTGCAGTGAAATCATGGATACATGATTCCATTTGTACACAGCAACAAGATAGAACCATGTATCCATGATTTCACTGCAACCAGTAAGTTACCTGGTGACAAGCTACAAATGTAGCCGTGTGTAAAGGTACCCTGAGGGTACTTTTACACGCCGCGACGGCAGGCTGGATACATCGCGCTACAGGCTACAAATGTAGCTTGTAGCGTCAATGTAGCCCGTCGTAGCGGTGTCTGAAGACGCGACGCTACAGCCGGCGACAGATACATCTGTTTATGGGCTCTGCTCGAAAACAGATGGCGATATCGCCGATGGTAGCGAGCTGTATCGGCGTGTAAAGAGGCAACGGAAGGAAACTCTGGACACCCGGGGCTGTAGCTGCAATGTAGCTAAGGCGTGACCCAGGCTCTGGGATACCGCGATCATTGGAGGAAGCTCCTGCATGATGATTGGTAGTCGCTGCGCAGGGAGGCATATTTAAGGAGCTGACCAGTCACACTACACAATCGCTCGAGCGTGCTGTATTTCTCAGCCTCCTGCGATGCCTGGCCAATCATGATGATATTGCGCTGTCCTATCATCGTACGGACGGCTCGTAATCCAAGATTGTGGCACGCCTATGTGCTGTCCCTGCTGTACCAGGTCCGCCCATATTAGCTTATTGTAGCGCTGTGTAAACGTGGTACGCTAAGCTACAGCTGGCTACTTGACACACCCGGCGATGTAGCTAGCTACAGATGTAGCGTGGCGTAGCGCACCTTATGGCGGCGTGTAAAGAGGGTGCGTTGAGCGTTTGTAGCCGTTTGAGCGTGCTCGTGCACGTGAAGTAGCGCGATGTATCCAGCCTGCCGTCGCGGCGTGTAAAGGTACCCTTAGAGTTAATCTGTAGGTCAGCTACATGGTCTTCTCCTACCTTTTTCAAGCACTACAGACTTGATCTGTCTACCACTGAAGAGGTATAAAATCTAGAGAAGTCTGGGCTCAACCTTGGTGAGGTGCTCTGAGGTAAAAAGTAGTATAATCAATTAATTTATAACCTCGGCACACTAATAAACTTGAAAACCAGTTATGTGCAATATGAAGTCTCTTTATTTGGACATCCAGCATAAAGAAAAATATCCGACGTTTCGGCCAAACGGCCTTTCTCAAGGATTTATCTATACAGATTTAAAGAATGAACAAAAAACATAAGGAACATGCCATAATTCCAATAGTAGACATACATCAAGTTGAAATGAAAAGAGGACCATACACTGAACATTTCTGTTGAATATAAAATATATGGTATAGCATACAGTCTGGCAAAAGTAACAACAATCAAGGTAACATGTATACATAAATAAAGAAAACTTTTTTGTAACACAGAAACCGAGGGGTTTACCTCGATGCTGGTGGTCCGTGCCTATAGATTAGGTGTAACCGAAATAACGTCCGTTGTGCGGGAGTGCTGTATTGAATGTGGAGTATATAGTAAGAAACCAAAGTTAGTATGAATCATCATAGGTACAGACTAATATAAGAATAGTGACTCATGGGAAATTGGTCCCTTGAGGAGAAGGAATAGACCATTGTAAAGATACCATTCATTATATCTTTACAATGGTCTATTCCTTCTCCTCAAGGGACCAATTTCCCATGAGTCACTATTCTTATATTAGTCTGTACCTATGATGATTCATACTAACTTTGGTTTCTTACTATATACTCCACATTCAATACAGCACTCCCGCACAACGGACGTTATTCCGGTTACACCTAATCTATAGGCACAGACCACCAGCATCGAGGTAAACCCCTCGGTTTCTGTGTTACAAAAAAGTTTTCTTTATTTATGTATACATGTTACCTTGATTGTTGTTACTTTTGCCAGACTGTATGCTATACCATATATTTTATATTCAACAGAAATGTTCAGTGTATGGTCCTCTTTTCATTTCAACTTGATGTATGTCTACTATTGGAATTATGGCATGTTCCTTATGTTTTTTGTTCATTCTTTAAATCTGTATAGATAAATCCTTGAGAAAGGCCATTTGGCCGAAACGTTGGATATTTTTCTTTATGCTGGATGTCCAAATAAAGAGACTTCATATTGCACATAACTGGTTTTCAAGTTTATTAGTGTGCCGAGGTTATAAATTAATTGATTATACCACTGAAGAGGTGACCTTTGGTAGATGAGTTCTTCAAGCGGTGGTTCCTCCCTAACTTTTTTTCTCTGAAATCTCTCAGGTGGTGCTGTCGTGGCGATGATGGAAAAATCTACATTACTTACCGGTAATGGGTTTTTCCAAAGCCACGGCAGCACCACCGCACTCCTCCCTTGCTTTCTTTTTGGTTGTAGTTCACATTTTGGGTGTTATGATATATTGATTTTCTTTGGTGGTTATGTACTAATGTTTTTTGGTACTCCTCTCTGATCTCTGTAAACCAACTGAGGTGTAGGAGAGGCACCACCTTTTTATTTCAGAGGTTTCCTGTCTTGGATGGGCGGTCCTCTCTCTCAGGTGGTGCTGTTGTAGCTCCAGAAAAATCTATTAGGGTGCCTTCACACTGGCGTTCCCCTCCGCAGCGTTCTGCGGAGGGGAATCGCCATGTGTGCGCAGCGGCCACCAGCTCCTATCTTTAGAATGGGGATGCACGGTGCTGCGCTTGACAGCGCATGACCGTGCGCACCCATTCACTCCCATATGTGATCATGTTGCGTCCTGGTGCGGGCAGGAGTGTGTGATTTGTGCGCAGGCAACCGCCTGCACACAGATCACATATGGGAGTGAATGGGTGCGCACGGTTATGCGCTGTCAAGCAGCACCGTGCGTCCCCATTCTAAAGATAGGAGCTGGCGGCCGCTGCGCACACATGGCGATTCCCCTCCGCAGAACGCTGTGGAGGGGAACGCCAGTGTGAAGGCACCCTTATTTATTAAATAACAAAAGTTCATCTTGATACTTTGTTATATACAGTTAGGGCCAGAAATATTTGGACAGTGACACAAGTTTTGTTATTTTAGCTGTTTACAAAAACATGTTCAGAAATACAATTATATAATTAATATGGGCTGAAAGTGCACACTCCCAGCTGCAATATGAGAGTTTCCACATACAAATCGGAGAAAGGGTTTAGGAATCATAGCTCTGTAATGCATAGCCTCCTCTTTTTCAAGGGACCAAAAGTAATTGGACAATGGACTCTAAGGGCTGCAATTAACTCTGAAGGCGTCTCCCTCGTTAACCTGTAATCAATTAAGTAGTTAAAAGGTCAGGGGTGGATTCCAGGTGTGTGGTTTTGCATTTGGAAGCTGTTGCTGTGACCAGACAACATGCGGTCAAAGGAACTCTCAATTGAGGTGAAGCAGAACATCCTGAGGCTGACAAAAAAGAAAAAATCCATCGGAGAGATAGCAGACATGCTTGGAGTAGCAAAATCAACAGTTGGGTACATTCTGAGAAAAAAGGAATTGACTGGTGAGCTTGGGAACTCAAAAAGGCCTGGGCGTCCACGGATGACAACAGTGGTGGATGATCGCCGCATACTTTATTTGGTGAAGAAGAACCCGTTCCCAACATCAACTGAAGTCCAGAACACTCTCAGTGAAGTAGGTGTATCTGTCTCTAAGTCAACAGTAAAGAGAAGACTCCATGACAGTAAATACAAAGGGTTCACATCTAGATGCAAACCATTCATCAATTCCAAAAATAGACAGGCCAGAGTTAAATTTGCTGAAAAACACCTCAAGAAGCCAGCTCAGTTCTGGAAAAGTAGTCTATGGACAGATGAGACAAAGATCAACCTGTACCAGAATGATGGGAAGAAAAAAGTTTGGAGAAGAAAGGGAACGGCACATGATCCAAGGCACACCACATCCTCTGTAAAACATGGTGGAGGCAACGTGATGGCATGGGCATGCATGGCTTTCAATGGCACTGGGTCACTTGTGTTTATTGATGACATAACAGCAGACAAGAGTAGCCGGATGAATTCTGAAGTGTACCGGGATATACTTTCAGCCCAGATTCAGCCAAATGCTGCAAAGTTGATTGGACGGCGCTTCATAGTACAGATGGACAATGACCCCAAGCATACAGCCAAAGCTACCCAGGAGTTCATGAGTGCAAAAAAGTGGAACATTCTGCAATGGCCAAGTCAATCACCAGATCTTAACCCAATTGAGCATGCATTTCACTTGCTCAAATCCAGACTTAAGACGGAAAGACCCACAAACAAGTAAGACCTGAAGGCTGCGGCTGTAAAGGCCTGGCAAAGCATTAAGAAGGAGGAAACCCAGCGTTTGGTGATGTCCATGGGTTCCAGACTTAAGGCAGTGATTGCCTCCAAAGGATTCGCAACAAAATATTGACAATAAAAATATTTTGTTTGGGTTATGTTTATTTGTCCAATTACTTTTGACCTCCTAAAATGTGGGGTGTTTGTAAAGAAATGTGTACAATTCCTACATTTTCTATCAGATATTTTTGTTCAACCCTTCAAATTAAACGTTACAATCTGCACTTGAATTCTGTTGTAGAGGTTTCATTTCAAATGCAATGTGGTGGCATGCAGAGCCCAACTCGCGAAAATTGTGTCACTGTCCAAATATGTTTGGCCCTAACTGTATATCCTTTGTTGCAAATAATAGAGGTCAAACATTTTCTGTACATCCCTTGTGAACAAGGTTGGCAAACACTGTTACTGGTATGTTGGCCCATTCCTCCATGCATATGTCCTCTAGAGCAGTGATGTTTTTGGGCTGTCGCTGGGCAACACAGACTTTAAACTCCCTCCAAAGGTTTTCTACAGGGTTGAAATCTGGAGACTGGCTAGGCCACTCCAGGACCTTGAAATGTTTCTTACAAAGCCACTCCTTTGTTGCCTGGCAGTGTGCTTTTCATGCTGAAAGACCCAGCCATGTTTCATCTTCAATGCCGTTGCTGATGGAAGAAGGTTTGCACTCAAAAACTCACGATACATGGCCCCATTCATTCTTTCATGTACACGGATCAGTCGTCCTGGTCTTTTGGCAGAGAAACAGCCCCAATGTATGATGTTGCCACGCCCATTCTTTACAGTAGGTATGGTGTTCTTTGGATGCAACTCGGCTTTCTTTCTCCTCCAAACACGACGAATTGTGTTTTTATCAATTGTGTTTTTACCAAACAGTTCTACTTTGGTTTCATCTGACCCTATGACATTCTCCCAATACTCTTCTGGATCATCCAAATACTCTCTAGAAAACTTCAGGCAGGCCCAGACATGTAATGGCTTAAGCAGGGGGACACGTATGGCACTGCAGGATCTGAGTCCCTGATGGCGTATATGTGATACTGATGATAGCCTGTGTAACGTTGATCCCAGCTCTCTGCAGGCCATTCACTAGGTCCCCCCGTTTGGTTCTGGGATTTTTGCTCACCGTTCTTGAGATCATTTTGACTCCATGGGAGTCTTGCATGGAGCCCCAGATCGAGGGAGATTATTAGTGGTCTTGTATGTATTCCATTTTCTAATTATTGCTCCCACAGTTGATTTCTTCACACCAAGCTGCTTGCCTATTGCAGGTTGTCTTCCCAGCCTGGTGCAGGGCTACAATTTTGTTTCTGGTGTCCTTCGACAGCTCTTTGGTCTTCACCATAGTGGAGTTTGGAGTGTGACTGTTTGAGGTTGCAGACAGGTGTCTTTTATACTGATAACAAGTTCAAACAGGTGCCAGTACTACAGCGGACAGAGGAGCCTCTTAAAGAAGACGTTACTGGTCTGTGGGAGCCAGAAATCTTGCTTGTTTGTAGGTGACCAAATACTTATTTGCCACCAAAATTTGAAAAAAAAAATTCTTTCCAAATCAGACAATGTTATTTTCAGGATTTGTTTTCTTATTTTGCCTGAGGTCTACCTATGATGTCTACCTATGCTGAGGTCTGCCTATGATGTCAATTACAGGCCTCTCATCTTTTTAAGTTGGAGAACTTGCACAATTGGTGGCTGACTAAATACTTTCTCCTTCGCCTCATTGGGGGACATAGACCGTGGGTGTTATGCTGCTGTCCACTAGGAGGCAACACTAGGCAGAATCTGCAAAAGAGTAAAGTGGCTCCTCCTCCGCAGTATACACCCCTGGAGCAGGAAGTGCTTCTCCAGTTTTTGCTTAGTCTCGATAGGAGGCACACACAAATTTATTGCTCCTAAAATTTTTCACTTTTTGAATTTTTTACTTCGAGAAGAAAAGTGGGTCTCTAACGAGACTCCCGGCATGGTCCCTCCTCGGCCCCCCACTGTTGGGGGCGCCTGGTTGAGGTTGACTTTTTTCCCCCCACATGCCGCTCCCTCCTCGGCCCACCACTGTTGGGGGTGCCCGGTTGAGGTTGAGACGATGGTCTTCCTTCCCCAGCTCCCCACGGTTGGGGACCCTGGGTTGAGGTCGAGGCTACACAGAAGCCCTTGGATGATGGACTGCAGCATCCCTCCCTAACCACCCCTCATGGGGCTGATAGGTTGAGAGACCGCAGGTAGGGCACGAACGTGCCGCGCGGTCGCAAAGCAGACGCATCGGCGCTGCTGAATGCTTCTGATGGGCATGAGCCGCAGCACCATGCCAGACTGCAGCACCAGGAGCCACAGCTCTGCTAAGTGCTCCTACTGAGCTCAGGGGACAAGGCTAAAAGTTCAGCTGCATTGTGCAGCACATGCAGGAGACCTCAGCCTGGCTGACTACTCCCCAAGAGCCCCAGTCCTGCCACCTCGAGACTGTCCCCTGGGGGTCCCCTAAAGGCTGCAGCAAACATCCATGTAACTCCAGGAGATCAGCTTTTGCTGCTCTCTCCTGAGAGGGAAGAGAGCCCTTACTGCAAGTGGGAGCACCGGTTTTTCTGGGCTCCTTGCAGGGTCACCACAGTGACAGGATGCCAGGAGACCCAGTTTTCTGGGTTCTCCTGATGGGAGCTGCCACCTTACCCCTCAATCCAGGAGACCCAGTCCTCTGGGTTCTCCTGCTGGGGGCTGCGCTGGGCAAGCGCGCATGTGGCCACAGCTCCTGGGGTCCGGCCGGGTCCAGATCTGTTCCGGTCCCAGACCGGACCTCCGCGCCGGCCTGCCGTCATTTGCGGCTTCTCTGTTTACTCGAGGCCGCGGCTTCGGCCTAGCGCGAAGCTGCCGCCTTCTTTCACCGCCCCCGGCCCAACCCCGGATGACAAGAATGACGCGGACAGCATCATAGCAGAGGGCGGACCGGAGCTGCACAGCAAGCAGGGGGCGGTGACAGAGGATGACTGGCGCGAAGCCTATGGGATACCTTAGGATTCTGGTCCCGCCCTGCTGTTAGCAGCGGCGGACATTTTCCAGTATCCACAGGGCACAGTGGAAGCAGGGTTGAAAGCACAGTGTGCACAACCCTTAGGGTACCTTTACACACGGCTACGTTTGTAGCTTGTCACCAGGTAACTTACTGGTTGCAGTGCAATCATGGATACATGATTCCATTTGTACACAGCAACAAGATAGAACCATGTATCCATGATTTCCTGCAACCAGTAAGTTACCTGGTGACAAGCTACAAATGTAGCCGCGTGTAAAGGGGCCCTTAGTGCCAGACTAAGTCTGGTTTGGGCACAGCTCCGCATGGTAGTGAGTACTGTGCCCATTACAGGGTTTCATCCCTGCTACAGGGTTGATAGCACAGTTGGGCCAGTGCGGTGCAGGACTGATAAGGAGCTCAGGAAGAGTTTCCTGCCTGTCTCAGCCCTTAGGACACTGCTGACAAAGGTCAGAAAGTTCAGCAAGGCAGCCCACCTGCTGCAGCCCTCAGGACGGGCAGCTGGAGCCAGGGGTCAAGGAACCCAGCAGGGCCCCCTGCCTGAGGCAGTACGCCACCAGGAGTGCAAGGCCGCTTCCAGGGGTTCCGGAAAATACAGCCTGCAGAGCCTCGTTCTGTGCCAGCTCCCAATAGCGACGGCAGGACAACCAGCTATGATGTCCTGCTGCATCTTGTCCTCACGCCATACATCATGCAAGGAACGATGTCATAATATACGGGGCAGTGTAAACACGTCAGGTGATCAGTTACTGCCCTGTCCTACAGTAGTGTTAATGTCTCTAACCCCCACAGTGGCACAGGTCACTCTGGGCAGTGCACATATTTGTTTTTTCTCTCCACTGTATTAAAGTTACCTGTCGGTACACCTATCACTACACCTACTGGCCAGACATTATGCATGCTTCTGCTTTGTACATTAACGCGCAGACAGCACATAGGTCGCTTTCATGACATTCTCCCAAAAATCATCGATTTTGTCCCGACAACCAGTTTAATAACTGTACGGTACTCAAGATATGGATTCAACTCCGTCAGGCCCAGACAGCTCAAGTCATTACCTCAGGACTATCTGATACTTAAGTCCTGGACGCTACCAATTGCGCTGCAATAACAGCGTCTATTGCCATCGCCAGTAGACATGGCATCTGGTTACGTGGATGGGAGGCAGAAGTACTCGTAAGGAGGCCATCACAGGTCTCTTATGCCTCACTAGACACCTGTTTACAGAATTACTGTACACCTCAGGCGCTAAGGAGGCAAAAGCGTTCTCCACCCCCAGAACACATCAGGACGTTTTTTTATCCGCCGTTAGCATAACTGATTCCGGTCTTTCGGAATCGTTCGGGTTGGTCAGAGCTTAGGCTAAGTCTGACAAAGGATCGGTCGCCACTCAGGGATCCTTTTTTTAGTGGCGGACTTACTTCAGGTTTAACTGACAGATCCTTCCTCGGGCCCCCACTGTTGGAGAGCCCAGTTAAAGCTGATATAACCTACAATTACCCGACAACAGTAAGGCGTCCCAGGACTGTTCGCCAATTCTCTCCAGACTCCATACCTGGAGCTCCAGTTGGCAGTGACGACAGCCAAGTCTCACAAGACACTGGCTGAAACACCGTGATCCGCAGTGTCACAGGGAATTGAGCTAAGGGTCTCGGGAACCTACGACCCATAGCATACTCCTTCCTCGCCTCCCCACTGTTGGGGACTCAGGTTGAAGTTGCGACCCCACAAGGTCTACCCGGCCTCCATCCCCGGACTACTAAAACGAAACTCTAGGTTGCACAACGTGGAACACGAGCCAAGCTACCAATCTCCTCACTGCACCTATATTAGGTACTTGGGTTGAGATAACACGCGCAATGCCCTCTGCTCAGTCCGCTTCGAAGTAGGACCTCGCAGACTCGCGATTGCATTAACCCAATGGATGGACCCTCCGGCCCCCCGTGTGGCTGTGGCCCGAACCTTCCTCCACGCTGTCAGTCCCTACTCGTCTCAGGAGTTAAAAGTGAATACCGTGAGACCTAAAGCTCATAAAATACAGCCTGAAGTTGGAAATGTCTATACTGCATTCCAGGAGTCTCCCATATCTGGACGACTTATTCATCAATGCATGATTTTCGGAGTCTGCGAACACTGTCGCTTTCACTGGACACGTTAAGACGACTCGGTTGGCGGATCACCCTCCATGAGTCTACCACAATGTCAGAGCACATGTTGCAGCACAGCACACAAACTCAAGGAGTCCCAGCTCCGCTACGTATTCCTGATGGCTACATGCTGCAGCATCACATATGGAGTATCAGCCATATTGGTTTTTCCCAGTCAAGGCACGGATTCTTTTTCTAGGAATCCGCTTCAGCGGTCTCCTCAATCCTTCACAACGGCTATAAGAGTCCTAGACAGGATAGTGGCAGCATGGGAGGCAGTTCCATAGCCTCAGCTGCACCTACGGCCTTTTCACCTATCCATGCTTAGACATGGCCCAGGAACAGGATATGGTGCGATGTACTCCCATCAGAATGCACATGCCGACAGTCCCGCCCACACACGAGGATGCCCCTCAGTTTACAAAGATTCGGGCAGTATTTCTAGTACTGAAATCATTTTCACCTTCTGGCAGTCAGTCTTGCTAGAATATAGTCAGACAATGCCACAGCCGTGGCATATGTCAACCACCAGGGTGGAACCCGCAGTCTCCACGTGATGACAGACGTTCGTCACATCCTTCACCGGGTGGAATCCTTGAACACTGTACTGTCAGCTGTTCTCCTACCAGGCTAACCCGCCAAGGGATGGACTCAGGGAAGCGGTCCTTTCATCCAGATCTCCTCTGTCAAGGCTGCCAGCGCCAGGAAACTACAGATGTGGACCTGACGGCCTCATGTCTCCATGCTAAGGTTCCATCCTTTCTGGCCAGGTCCTTAGAACCTACAGTCAATGGAACAGACGCACTAGTCCTAGACTGGACCTGTCTCCGTCTCCCCTATATTCTTTCCCACTAACAGGATAGTGCGGAAGGTCAAACAAGAATGTCGCCAGATCTCCCTGTATTTTCAGACTGGTCCAGATGCGCTTGGACGAAAATTTCGTCCAACTCATACCAGCAGTACCAGGATGTCCAACAGACAGTCCAGACCTGCTCTCTCAGGGCCAGTTCTCCCTCGGAATTCCTCAACTCTGAAAATAGTGGCGTAGTCCTTGAGACCTGGAATTTAACCCATGGATTTTTTTTTTTCTTCCCTGGATGTTGTAGCGACCATAGTCACAGCAAGTATGCCAGCCTTTTCGACGATATACCACGAGTGTAATAGTTTTGTCTTTTCTTTATCTCCGAGCACCTCTAGGGGTCATTCCCCCTGGCCCTATTTCATGCAAAGAATTTTCGTTTTTTCCACTCAGACCTAGACTCAGGTCTGTCCTTGAGGTCTCTCACACAGCAGGTTTTCAGCCTGTTTCACCTTCTTCCAAAAACGTGTTGCCACCAGGTCTCTAGGAAAATCCTTCTTTCAAAGGGTCTCCCATTTAAGGTCTCCATACAACAGGACTACACCTGCGGGACCTGATCTTCGTCCTCACGGCTCTAAAAGATCCACCCTTTGAGTTTTTATGGGTTATTACCCTTAGCATTCTCATCCAAACAGTAATGTGTTTTGGTGGCAAATTATTTCTCTCTGGAGAGGTATCGGTACTATCAGCGCTCCCATGTAAACCATCTTTTCTGGTTCTCTACCTGAACAAGACGGTCCTACGGCTGGTCCCATCCTTCTTCTTAGGTGGTATACTCCTTCCACCTCACTGAAGACATCTCTCTGTCATCGCTGCGCCCGACTCCAGTCTGTCTGGTCGTAAAGGACCTACATATACAGGACCTTGTCAGGTCCCTATGCATCTAAGTACCCACGACCAGTGCCTCTATAACAGGTCGGATTCTCTTTCTCCCTTCTTCCAGAGGGCAGAAATAATGACAGGTCAGCCTCTAAGGCCCCTCTAACCAGGTGGATTCGTCTAACCATACAAGATGCTTACAGTTAGGGCCAGAAATATTTCACAGTGACACAATTTTCGCGAGTTGGGCTCTGCATGCCACCACATTGGATTTGAAATGAAACCTCTACAACAGAATTCAAGTGCAGATTGTAACGTTTAATTTGAAGGGTTGAACAAAAATATCTGATAGAAAATGTAAGAAAAAAGGAGAGAAGGGGCGCATGTGTAGGATCACTATAGAAAATGTAGGAATTGTACACATTTCTTTACAAACACTCCACATTTTAGGAGGTCAAAAGTAATTGGACAAATAAACATAACCCAAACAAAATATTTTTATTTTCAATATTTTGTTGCGAATCCTTTGGAGGCAATCACTACCTTAAGTCTGGAACCCATGGACATCACCAAACGCTGGGTTTCCTCCTTCTTAATGCTTTGCCAGGCCTTTACAGCCGCAGCCTTCAGGTCTTGCTTGTTTGTGGGTCTTTCCATCTTAAGTCTGGATTTCAGCCAGTGAAATGCATGCTCAATTGGGTTAAGATCTGGTGATTGACTTGGCCATTGCAGAATGTTCCACTTTTTTGCACTCATGAACTCCTGGGTAGCTTTGGCTGTATGCTTGGGGTCATTGTCCATCTGTACTATGAAGCGCCGTCCAATCAACTTTGCAGCATTTGGCTGAATCTGGGCTGAAAGTATATCCCGGTACACTTCAGAATTCATCCGGCTACTCTTGTCTGCTGTTATGTCATCAATAAACACAAGTGACCCAGTGCCATTGAAAGCCATGCATGCCCATGCCATCACGTTGCCTCCACCATGTTTTACAGAGGATGTGGTGTGCCTTGGATCATGTGCCGTTCCCTTTCTTCTCCAAACTTTTTTCTTCCCATCATTCTGGTACAGGTTGATCTTTGTCTCATCTGTCCATAGAATACTTTTCCAGAACTGAGCTGGCTTCTTGAGGTGTTTTTCAGCAAATTTAACTCTGGCCTGTCTATTTTTGGAATTGATGAATGGTTTGCATCTAGATGTGAACCCTTTGTATTTACTGTCATGGAGTCTTCTCTTTACTGTTGACTTAGAGACAGATACACCTACTTCACTGAGAGTGTTCTGGACTTCAGTTGATGTTGTGAACGGGTTCTTCTTCACCAAATAAAGTATGCGGCGATCATCCACCACTGTTGTCATCCGTGGACCCCCAGGCCTTTTTGAGTTCCCAAGCTCACCAGTCAATTCCTTTTTTCTCAGAATGTACCCAACTGTTGATTTTGCTACTCCAAGCATGTCTGCTATCTCTCTGATGGATTTTTTCTTTTTTGTCAGCCTCAGGATGTTCTGCTTCACCTCAATTGAGATTTCCTTTGACCGCATGTTGTCTGGTCACAGCAACAGCTTCCAAATGCAAAACCACACACCTGGAATCCACCCCTGACCTTTTAACTACTTCATTGATTACAGGTTAACGAGGGAGACGCCTTCAGAGTTAATTGCAGCCATTAGAGTCCATTGTCCAATTACTTTTGGTCCCTTGAAAAAGAGGAGGCTATGCATTACAGAGCTATGATTCCTAAACCCTTTCTCTGATTTGTATGTGGAAACTCTCATATTGCAGCTGGGAGTGTGCACTTTCAGCCCATATTATATATATATATAATTGTATTTCTGAACATGTTTTTGTGAACAGCTAAAATAACAAAACTTGTGTCACTGTCCAAATATTTCTGGCCCTAACTGTATACCTTCGAAAACTCATCCCTTCCGGCAGGTCACGGCACATTCTACTACGGCCGTGGAAGCCTCCTTGACAATTCGGTAAGAGGTATCGGCGCAACGGGTGTATAGGCAGCCAAAAGGTCAGCCTACACCCATACCCAAGCCACTATAGTGCTTGCACTGAGTCCTCGACAAATGCAAGTCTGGGTACACGTGCCCTCCAGGCGGCAGCAGCCCACCTGCCGGTGCATAGTTCTTCACTGACCATGCTCAGTGTCACTAGTTCCACTGTTCTTTCCCACCCAGGGACTGCTTTGGGACGTCCCACGGTCTGTGTCCCCCAATGAGGCGAAGGAGAAAAGGAGATTTTTGTGTACTCACCGTAAAATCCTTTTCTCTTAGCCTCTAATTGGGGAACACAGCACCCACCCTATTGCCTTTGTGGGCCTTTTTTTCTACAGTTCTCACATAGCTTCTCAGCTGTTACATGGTTAACATGTTTACACATGTTTGCCTATTATCACTCTGTTAACTGTTGACTGTTTAAACTTGTGCCTGTTTAGCTCCAGGCCTTGTAGTACTGTGCGCCTGTTTAGTTACAGGCCTTGTTATACGATTATTACTTCGTTAACTCTTCACTGGTTTCCACATGCGCCTGCTTAGTTACAGGCCTTGTGATACTAGTATTACTCTGCTAACTCTTAACTGTTTACACACGTGCCTGTTTGGTTCAGGCCTTGTTACACTGTTATTACCTTGTTAACATATTTGTTTACACAGGTTGCCTGCGTAGACTTCCTGTGTCACTGTTATTATATGTTAACTCTCCTACTGCTTTAGCACAAAACTGGAGAAGCACTTCCTGCTCCAGGGGTGTATACTGCAGAGGAGGAGCCACTTTACTCTTTTGCAGATTCTGCCTAGTGTCGCCTCCTAGTGGACAGCAGCATAACACCCACGGTCTGTGTCCCCCAATTAGAGGCTAAGAGAAAAGGATTTTACGGTGAGTACACAAAAATCTCCTTTTTTCCCCCACAGTAAATGGATACCATATATTCATGTAGTGTGGTACTACATCTCTCTGTAGCAATGAAGAATCTGGTTAATCTGTGAAACATGTATAGAATAAAACCTTTTTACTCCATCCTGCCTACCTTGTTGGAATTCCTGGATCATGAGCATTGTAGTCTACTTCTCCCATCCTTCTACTATTAGTTTTCAGGTGGGATCTCCTGGCCAGAGAGAACTTCAGCAGCTGTGCACTTTATCTCCTCAATTGCAGGTTAAACAACCTAAATAGGAGAGTAACCTTCCTCTCTAACCTGATATATACCAGTTAAGACCCTATTGCACTTGGTGTCCCTTTCCTTGTGTACACCATTCAGTATATCACTCCTCTCAGCCTTTCTTTACATAGTTCCATCCTACAGTGCATCAGTCATCTCCACCCCTCTATATACAGCCCTATCCTACAGTACATCACTTCTCTAAGCCCCTCTACACACAGCTTCATCCTCCCGTATATCATTCCTCTAAGTTGAGCTCTGCACTGTAATTAAGGGGGCTTTTCTCCCGTTCTGTGACATCATCCCTCACAAAAGTAAGGAAGCGCTAAACATGTTCCAGAGCAGAGCCATGCTGAGACCAGCCTGAATAGACTGCTCTGAAAGTACAGAATGGTTCCAATGGCAAATGAAGGGGGGTGTAAATAGAGCCTGTAGAAGC
Organism: Allobates femoralis; assembly: GCA_033576535.1. NCBI lineage: Eukaryota > Metazoa > Chordata > Amphibia > Anura > Aromobatidae > Allobates > Allobates femoralis. The sequence goes on from JARQOC010000005.1 coordinate 129,641,386, forward strand.
AGATTTAAAACTGAGTTATATTTGTTGTTCTGTTCTCACTACACGTGTCCTGGGCATATGAAGCTAAACAGGCAGCTAAACCAATATACTGAGTCCCCAATAAGAAAACTGTTGCTGAAGTCTGTTTTATAGAACAAACATGGTAATATGATTCGGCAAAACTTGGGACAATAGGTACACATACAATCAGTGCATGAATAACACTGCAGAAAAATACATATCACAGATAAAAATAGAAAAGAAACAACACAAACCTATACTACACCGTGGGTGTAATAACTCCCGGTAATGCGATGTCCAAAGCTTCATAAAAGCTTGGTGTCTGACGAAACGTTGCGCCACTTTGGGCTAATAAAGTCCATTTTTTGCATCTAAGCTGGAGTGTTGCCTAGATTTACTTTTTCCATATCATAGAGATATGCATTAAACACCTAAATAAGCCAGAGTCAAACCTAGATGATGGGTGCTGCGGCACACACCTGTGATCCTAGCTACTTTGGGAGGGCTGTTGGATTACTTGAGCGTGTCTGTTCTTGTTTATCCCGAGCTATGCAGATCAGGAGACTACGCTGTTCTCAGCCTCAATAGGGTGATAGAGAAGGGTAGTGATGGGCGAATCCTAAATTACTCGGAATCGCTTGACTCTAGCGAGTCCGAGCACAGGACTCGCTACTCGTTGCGAGTCTAGCGAGTCCAATGTTAATGAATGGGGAAGCGAGTAGTGTGAGATTTACAAATCGCAGATGTGTCTCGGAAGCTTCAGCCTGAAGCAATCCTAGTTTTGTCATTTATTTGCATTGCTCGTTTACTTTGTAAGTAATCGCTGGGAAACTCGCACAGATAAGAGTCCTGCTTTCTCCTCTGTGCTGGCTGCCAGCTCCAGGGTCCTAGAGCCTGCCTGCTGCCTGATGTAGCAGTGCTGAGATTGTTCTCAGTCTGCTCATTCCCTGTGTACAGACATGAATGTCTGTGCACAGAGATGATGTAGCAGAGCTGAGATTGTTCTCAGTCTGCTCATTCCCTGTGCATAGAGATCTATATCTATGCACAGGGGATGTAGCAGAGAGGACATCGCGTTTTGGACTGCGTCGGACGGAAGAGTATTTTTTTAATTAAAGATGGAGTCCCTAATGGCTTTTTTTTTTATTTCTAATAAAAAATTTTCTTTGTGTTGTTTTTTTTTTAAAACAATTTAATAGAAATTCATGGCGGTCATGTCTAATATTGGCGTGACCGCCATAAATTTCGGGCTTAGGGCCAGCTGATAATACAAAGCTGGCCCTAACCTCTTTATTACCCAGCGTGCCACCGCTACCAGGGCCGCTGGAAGAGCGGGGTTCAGCGCCAGAGGATGGCGCTTCAATGAACGCGCCATCTTCTGGGGCGGCTGCGGGCTGCAATTTGCAGCAGGGGGTGCCCAGAAAGCTTGGGCATCCCTGCGCTGCGGATTCCAGCCCCCAGCTGCTTAGCTGTACCTGGCTAGACATAGAAATTGCGCTGAACCCCGCTCTTCCAGCGGCCCTGGTGGCGGTAGCACGCTGGGTAATAAAGGGGTTAATACCAGCTTTGTTATACAAGCTGGTATTAAGCCCGAGATTCTTAATGTCAGGCCACGTTTGACCCAGCCACTAAGAATCTCCAATAAAGGGTTAAAAAACACAGAGAAAATTTTTTATTTGAAATAAAAAAAAAGCCATTAGGGACTCCATCTTTAATTTAAAAAATCCTCTTCCGTCCGACGTAGTCCAAAACGCGATGTCCTCTCTGCTACATTCCCTGTGCATGGATATAGATCTCTATGCACAGGGAATGAGCAGACTGAGAACAATCTCAGCTCTGCTACATCATGTCTGTGAGCAGGCGGGCTCTAGGACCCTGGAGCTGCACAGAGAAGACAGCTGGACTCGGCTCGCAATGTAACAGCAGTTATTTGCGAGTTTCCCTGCTATCACTGGCACAGTAGCCGAGTCTAATGCAAACAATGGCAATCCTAGTTTTGTCAGCGTTTCTGACAAAACTAGGATTGATATTGATTTGCATTGGACTCGTGCGAGTAATCACTGGGAAACTCGCAGAGTACCGAGTCCTGCGAGTCCCTTACTACTCGCCGAGTAATGAGTCCTAGCGAGTAGATTCGCCCATCCCTAGAGAAGGGGTGTCCCTGATCAAATAATGGCATTTATACATAAAACACCTAAATAAGCCTGAGTCTAATGTAGGATGCAACAGTCTAGACCAGAGTAACATTTGGAGCAGTTAATGGCTTGGTACAACATACATTCTTATCAGCAATAATATCACAAGAGGGATGAAATGGAGGATCTCTTCCTGTATGAATCATGGAGAGAAAATGGAGGCTGAACTACCATAATGCATAAAACTGATGCTTTTAAAAAGCTCAGCTACCAGAGGGGGCTAAAGTACTATAAACCAACTAAATAAGGGATGTTAGTTTTGCAAAGAGCAGAACACTATAAAACAACTTAGTGAAGGGTAACATGGGTAGATATTACTACAGAGTGATCGGTAATAGTAATGGGCGAACCTGCCGATGTTCGGTTCAACGAACTGTATCAATTTTTTTTTTAAAGTTCGGGGTCTAAAGTGGCTCTGACTTGAGTCCGAACCCCAAACTCAGAATGTAGAGTTATAGGATGGGGGCTAGGAGGCTGTAGAAGAAAGAAAACCAGTGCCCGGTCACCCCACCATATGCCTGAATTGTTTGCCTCATTTCCATGTGATTTTAAAATTGTTGAATAAAGATTTTGGAATCAATCAGCTGGTGACGGAACCTCTCCTTAACTTATAAAAGAAAGAAAATAGTTATTAAACAGCATTATACTCTTTGGTGTCCACCCGCTTCCGGGGCCACTCATTAACTTACTGGATATTCACCGTAGAGGGAGCGAACAGATAATCACAGACGCTGTCACAGAGAATTGGTGCACCAAAACCAGAATGCAGGTTTTGCTGCGGATTTCATGCTCTTTTGGTGCAATTTTGACACAAAACTGCATGCATTGTGTTCAATGTGTTAATCTGTGTCTCCTGTTCCAAAAAAACACCTAAACCACAACGCATTTTTTGTCGCAAATTTCATGCGTTTTTGGTGCATCGGGTTCAATATGTTCGACTGCATCTCCTGGCCAAAAAGAGCTCCAAACCGCCACACGGTTTTTTTTTTTTTTTTTTTTTTTTTTTAGTGAATATATGTTTATTAAACTTTTTGCATACAAAACAAAATAGTGCATAGCAAGTGAAAGACAAAGTATGTTGCACCTCCACATACAAAAGTTGGAATATCACGAAGTACAAAAGAGTAAAGGCTGCACTCTATATACTACCACCACAGAACTATAAGAACAAAGCATTTTTGATATTATGGAATACCACATAGCTTGATAGAATCAGGTTACCTTCCAATAGGAGGACCTGACCCAATTAGGCTTCCTTCCCGAGGTATTGGGAAGGTAAGAACTTACCAACATATAAACCCAGTATTATCCAGGGGGGGAACAAGGGGGGGGGGGGAAAGTAAAGTGGCTTATAACCAATAGGACGGATAACGTTTACCTAGTGTTAGTGCCCAGCTCAGGAGAACAGGGCGGAAAAATTAGGCGCATCTCTGAAGAGGATCCATTCCGACCAGACAGTTGTGAAGTCGGCCAGAGTCTGCGTGAGCCCAGCTGAAATCTCCTCCAATCTACAAACCGCCTCCATTTCAGAATACCACTCGAAAATCGAAAGGGGATTCTGATCATTCCAATGGCGGGGAAGCACAGAACTCGCTGCGGAGAGACAGAATCGGAGGATATACTTTTTCTGTGATTTGACCCATCCAGGGGAGCATAGAAAACAAGGCCATTTCAGAGGTGCCATCAATGTGCTTACCCGTTTCAAGACCGTCATTTCGGAACACTTGTCTCCAAAATCCTTTGGTCAAGGAGCAGTCCCACCAGACATGGAGAATTGTACCTACTTCGGACCCACACCTTCAACAGCAGTCAGATGCTGACAAAAAACATCGATGTAACCTGTCAGGAGTGAGATACCAACGAAATTGCAGTTTAAAGCACTTCTCTCACTTCTCTCATATGTACCCGACAACGTCTGGACCATTTGAAAGCTTTTTTCCCACTTGCTGGCAGGTATGGACCTTCCCAAGTCCCTTTCCCAAGATCTCCTATACGTGGGAGCATCGCCTTTCGCGACCGCAGAGAAAATGCGTTATAGTGTATAGATCCCTCTAGTGAGCGGGCATTCCGCCTTAAAGACAGATTCAATGGAGAGCAAGCAAATGTTGGGGCCTCTAGAGAAATCTCTCGACTGAAGGAAGGATCTCAACTGTAAGTATTCCCACCACATCAGGGGCGGATCTTTGTATATCAACAAAGGAAGGGAAATCCCCTGTTTTTAAAATGTCTCCAATGCGCACATCGTCGCCAAACTTCCAACCTAGGAAGGTCTGGGCATTTAGACTAGGTGGAAAGGCAGGGTTACGAAACAGAAGGGTCAAAGAACTCTCCTTCCCTGCCACAGACTCTCCTCCCAAACAGGTCTGCCAAGCCCCAAGTGTCTCTAAAGTGAGGAGTGAAAGGCCCCCAATAGAGCCAACAGACTGATGGGGGATCCATTGAAGGTAATGCAGGGGCATATGCAAGTTCGCTTGTTCAATTTGTATCCATTGTTTGGAAATGACCTTATGTTTCCAATCTAAAAGCCTCACCAACACTGCCGCCAAACAGTAATTAAGGAAATCAGCCACACGATTTTTAACGCATATTTCATGCTTTTTTTGGTGCAATTTTGCCACAAAGCTGCATGCAAAATGTTCATTGTGTTCATCTTCATCTCCTTACCCAAAAAAGCACCAAACCCGCGACATGATTTTTGATGCGGATTTCATGCTTTTATTGGTGCAATTTTGGCATAAAACAGCATGAATTGTGTTCAATGTGTTCTCCTGGCCCAAAAAAAAGCACCAAAACCGCAATATAGTTGAGCGCTTTTTATAAAATTATTCCTTGAAATAATTTTTTTTTAAATGTCATGGTGCTTTACCTTATTTTTGGATGCCAGCCAGGTACAGCAGGCAGGTAGAGGCAAGCTCTCTAACCTTAGCTGCCTATTTTTACCTGGTTGGAAACCAAAAATATAGGGAAGCCATTTTTTTTAAAATTATTTCTTGAATTTCATGAAATAATAATAAAAAATTACATGGAGCTTTGCCGTATTTTTGGTTTCAAGACAACTAAACAGTTGGGGGTTGGAATCCTCCTCGCAGGGTGGCCCATGCTTTTTGCCGCCTCTCCGCTGTCAATTGCAGCCCTCAGCGGCCCCAGAAAATGGTAAGTTCATAGAAGCACCATTTTCTGGAACTGTATCCCGACTTCTCCAGTGGCCCTGCAGGCGTTGGCATGCTGGGTAATGAAGGGGTTGAGGCCAGCTTTGTATTGGCTGCTGGCACTAAGCTTGAAATTCATAGTGTAAGCAGTAATAAACACAACACCGGAAAAAACATTTAGAAATAAAATACAAGACAACCCTGTTTCCCGTTTTTAATTAACATAAAAACCCTTCCTTCTGACATAATCCACAGGGAACATCCTCAGCTCTGCTGCATATCTCTGTTAGCAGACGCCCAATGTCTGTGACATCGTCTCTGATTGGCTGTTGATTCCCTCTGCAGTGGATATCTAGATAATGAGCAGCACTGGAAGTGGACGCAGCAGGACAGTGGGATGCGGTAAGTATAATGCTGATTAATAACTATTTTCTTTATTTTTACAGCTCTCTCACCCCCCGAACCCAAACCCGAACTGTAACACGGATTCCCCAGGAAAGTCTGTGTTCGAGATCTGTGCCTGAATACTTGGTGTTCAGTACAGATCCCGAACTTTACAGTTCAGGTTCGCCCACCACTAATCGGTAAGTAATACACATTAAATGCCTTGGAGGCAGAACATTTGTACAAATGATTAATGTGCATATTATTATAAAGCACATTGTGATTTTGGAAACACCCATTTAAGGACTGTGTTATCAGAAAATTAATTATTATGAAATCCTGTTTTTTGGGGGGATTTTTTTTTTCATATCACAAACTATTAAAAATATAAATTAGTAGTCTTGCAACTCTCATACTGGCCTATTGTGGTGTACAATGACAGCAATAGGCTCACACAGACTTATGTAATGAGTCATCTAATGAGTGTGTGCAAGGGTTATTGTGTAAGGGGGAGCTAGGAAATGATTAGTGAATCCTATTCTGGCTGTGTATAGAGGTGTTATCAGACTGGAATGCTAAGGAATCTCCTGTAAATTCTGTTAGTAGGTCATAAAAGACTGAATGAAATAATACCTTGTTATCTGCGATCCAATATTTTATTCCAGGGAAATCCATGTTTTTTTTATATGTAAACTAGATGTCGGCCCGATTCTAAAGAATCGGGTATTCTAGACTATGTATGTAGTTTATTTATGAAGATTTAAGAATAATGCAAAGCGAAGCTGGGTTTAAATCCTGTGACAATATCTTTGATTGCTTGCAGGAGGGCACAGCGGGTGTGTGCGGGCAGGAGCAAGCTGTGGAAGAGCAGGTGGGTGCGGGCAGGAGGGGGCCGGGGAACAGCAGGCAGGTTCGGGCAAGAGGGAGACAGGGAATCGCAGTGGGGGGTGGCAAGAGGGGGCCAGACCCCTCTGGTACTATACACACAGGTGGCAGTGCTGGTGGTACTATACACACAGGTGACAGTGCTGGTGGTACTATACACACAGGTGACAATGCTGCTGGTACTATACACACAGGTGACAATGCTGCTTGTACTATACACACAGGCGACAGTGCTGCTGGTACAATACACACAGGTGACAGTGCTGATGCTGGTGGTACTATACACACAGGTGACAATGTTGCTGGTACTATACACACAGGTGACAGTGCTGCTGGTACAATACACACAAGTGACAGTGCTAATGCTGGTGGTGCTATACACACAGGTGACAATGCTGCTGGTACAATACACACAGGTGAGAGTGCTGGTGGTACTATACACAGGTGACAGTGGTGATGCTGGTGGTACTATACACACAGGTGACAATGCTGCTGGTACAATACACACAGGTGACAGTGCTGGTGGTAGTATATACACAGGTGAGAGTGCTGATGCTGGTGATAGTATACACGCAGGTGACAGTGCGGTTAGTAAAATACACACAGAGGTGACAGGGCTTCTGGTACTATGTACACACAGAGGTGAGAATGGTGCTGCAGGTAGTATGCGCACAGAGGTGACAATGGTGCTGCAGGTAGTATGCGCAGAGAGGTGACAATGGTGCTGCAGGTAGTATGCGCAGAGAGGGGACAATGGTGCTGCAGGTATTATGCGCAGAGAGGTGACAATTGTGCTGCAGGTAGCATGCGCACAGAGGTGACAATGCTACTGATACTATGTGCACACAGAGGTGACAATGGTGCTGCAGGTAGTATGCGGACAGAGGTGACAATAGTGCTGCAGGTAGCATGCGCACAGAGGTGACAATGGCGCTGCAGGTAGCATGCGCACAGAGGTGACAATGGTGCTGCAGGTAGCATGCACACAGAGGTGACAATGCTGCTGGTATTATGTACACACAGAGGTGACAATGGTGCTGCAGGTAGTATGCGCACAGAGGTGACAATGGTGCTGCAGGTAGCATGCGCAGAGAGCTGACAATGGTGCTGCAGGTAGCATGCGCACAGAGGTGACAATGGTGCTGCAGGTAGCATGCGCACAGAGGTGACAATGGTGCTGCAGGTAGCATGCGCACAGAGGTGACAATGGTGCTGCAGGTAGCATGCGCACAGAGGTGACAATGGTGCTGCAGGTGGTATACAGACAGAGGTGACAATGGTGCTGCAGGTGGTATACACACAGAGGTGACAATGGTGTCGCAGGTAGTATGCGCACAGAGGTGAGAGTGCTGGTCTTCCCCTTGCAGGCCCCGGGGCTCCCCTCTCCCCCTCCTGTCTTGTAGACGGCAGGGGTTCCAAATAGCAATGCATATGTTACTCTTACCTGTCCGGGCTCCAGCGGCGCGATGCAGGTGTATCGTCCTCCGCCGCTATGTCGGCGCCCCTGGAGTTCAGGATCCAATATGGCGTCCGGGAAGTCTCGCGAGAGTTCCCGGATGCCATCTTGGAGATAGTTGTCGCCGCCCCGGAGCCATGGATCCGAACAAAGCCACGGATGTGGCGCCGTATGCGACGGAAGTCGCTACGACAATTATATAATAGATGTGCTGTTAAGATCTGTGGGCCGGACATAGCTCTCCTTGAGAATCTGCTTCCAGAGATTATTTTAAATAAAAGGGGCATTACCATTGTGAGATATATAATGACTGACAATCTGCTCTAATCTAATATATAATTCCCCTAATGCACTTCCGTAAGTTTAGGAGCTGTTTCCGTCGCCGTGGCTGTGGGTGCGCGGCGCCCACGCGACCTGCGAAGCATTGCCCGCGCAGCGGGCATTGTGAGCCGTTACAGCGAGCCATTGCCCACGTACACCCCGCTAACCCCGCCAGAACGCCAGCTCCGGCGGTGGCTACAAGCGCCGAGCAATGAGAATACAGCGGGCTGGAGCTACAGACTTCGTCGCTCCGACCAACGAGAGCCGAGCGCCGTGGCCGAAAACAGAACCAAGTGCCTGGTCATGCACAGCTCTAAAGACCGCTATGTATCTCAATGGGCAGTGAGGCGCTATGCTCATTGGTCGGCGCCAGCACACAGCGACCAATGAGCTTCTCGCCTCACTTACAGCGGTAAATTTGAAACTCAAAGTCCTCCATGTATCTCAATGGCCAGTGAGGCGCTATGCTCATTGGTCGGCGCCAGCACACAGCGACCAATGAGCATAGCGCCTCACTGGCCATTGAGATACATGGAGGACTTTGAGTTTCAAATTTACCGCTGTAAGTGAGGCGCGAAGCTCATTGGTCCACACACACACACTCCGCTATACTTACCACCGGCCCTGCATCAGCCGCCTGGATCCTCAGTCGACATGTCGCCACCCCCCAACTACTGGATCCAATATAGCGTCCAAAAAGTCTCGCCAAACTTCCCGGACGCCATATCGGATCCAGTCGTCCGCGGGCGGCGACATGTCGACTCAGGATCCAGGCGCCGGGGAAGACGCAGGGTCGGTGCTAACTATAGCGGAGTGTGTGTGTGTGTGTGTATGTATGTATGTGTGTGCTGACCACTCTGCCCACGGCGCTGCGCTGACCACTCTGCCCACGCCACTGTGCTGACCAATCTCAACGCACTCACTGCTAACCACGGAGCCACCGCACTCACTGCTAACCACTGAGCCACCGCACTCACTGCTAACCACTGAGCCACCGCACTCACTGCTAACCACTGAGCCACCGCACTCATTGCTAACCACTGAGCCACCGCACTCACTGCTAACCACTGAGCCACCGCACTCACTGCTAACCACTGGCCACCGCACTCACTGCTAACCACTGAGCCACCGCACTCACTGCTAACCACTGAGCCACCGCACTCACTGCTAACTACTGAGCCACCGCACTCACTGCTAACCACTGAGCCACCGCACTCACTGCTAACCACTGAGCCACCGCACTCACTGCCAACCACTGACCCACCGCGCAGTGCTAACCACTGAGCCACCGTATACTCTGCTACCCACTGAGCCACCGTATACTCTGGTACCCACTGAGCCACCTGTATACACACAATTCATTTCACCGCACTCCCCTAACTATTAGTAAATAAACTGGTTCCATGACAATTGTGTACAAGATAATTGTGTACGGACAATTGTGTACAGACAATTGTGTACAGGCCAATTGTGTCCAAGGACAATTGTGTACAAGGACAATTGTGTACAGGGCAATTGTGTACAAGGCAATTGTGTACAAGGCAATTGTGTACGGACAATAGTGTACAAGGCAATTGTGTACGGACAATTGTGTACAGACAATTGTGTACAAGTGTGTACAAGGCAATTGTGTACGGACAATTGTGTACAAGGCAATTGTGTACGGACAATTGTGTACAAGGCAATTGTGTACGGACAATTGTGTACAAGGCAATTGTGTACGGACAATTGTGTACAAGGCAATTGTGTACGGACAATTGTGTACAAGGCAATTGTGTACGGACAATTGTGTACAAGGCAATTGTGTACGGACAATTGTGTACGGACAATTGTGTACAGACAATTGTGTACAAGTGTGTACAAGGCAATTGTGTACGGACAATTGTGTACAAGGCAATTGTGTACAAGGCAATTGTGTACGGACAATTGTGTACAAGGCAATTGTGTACGGTTGTGTACAAGGCAATTGTGTACGGACAATTGTGTACAAGGCAATTGTGTACGGACAATTGTGTACAAGGCAATTGTGTACAAGGCAATTGTGTACGGACAATTGTGTACAAGGCAATTGTGTACGGACAATTGTGTACAAGGCAATTGTGTACGGACAATTGTGTACAAGGCAATTGTGTACAAGGCAATTGTGTACGGACAATTGTGTACAACGCAATTGTGTACGGACAATTGTGTACGGACGATTATTTACAGACAAGTATAGGGAAAACAAAAAATTAAACGTCCAAAAAAAGGAAATACTTTATTCATCATTGATTTTAACGTAAGATTGCTTATTGAATAACAGTTTCAAAGCTTCTTCTATTCTTATTCTACAAATATTGCTGGTCTTGTCTATCGTGCCTGCATGTTGCTGATCGCTCGTAGATACCGCAGCTTGTCTCCTTGATTGTGATAATCAGCCACTTTCACACGCAGTCGTTCAGCTAGCTGGACATACTTGCTTCGTGGATGCTCAACATTCAGTACCTCAGCATTCTGGGCTGTAAGTCTATGAATTGCCATGTCACTAATGAGTCCGTTGAACAGTTTCCACACGGTAGGATGAGCACAAAGAAAGAGTGCTTGTAAGGCGTTATGAAACCCCTCGCAGCAATTCGTGGTCTTGGGGGCAGAGGCCAAAGCGTCAGCATAATGATTCCAGACCTCTGGAGTAAACCTTGCGTTTCGAAAGCGTCCACCTACTCCTGGCCCCCTAACGTAGGTATGCTCAAAGTAGGAGAGGAGCTGATTGGTAGCATCATCATCAGGGAAGATTTGGGCTAGTTCGTCATACCTTGCACTTACTTCGGCTGGTGGGACAAACGCCAAGGAGGCCAAAGATTTTACCTTGAGATTGAACTCTCCATCCTCAGCCTCAAATTCAGCCTTTAGGCCCAGCTCATTGACCTTTCGAATAATGGACTGGCTCAGATGAAAGAAGCAGCCAGAAATCGCTGCAGCTGGAAACTCATCTTGGAAAGCTGACATTGCTGCCATCTCAAAGTCAAGAAGAATTTTCTGGGGATTTGCACCTGGCATCAACCCTTTGAGCGCCGTGATCATTCGACGATAGGTTGGACCAGTCTTGTTTGGCAGCAGGCAGTAGATCAGGGGAGGATAGGAGTTGCCGACTTTTGCATGGAGAGAATACAGCTGAAAGAACATGGTTGGCACCACCTTGAACGTTCCATCGCCAAACCATGTCTCTCCTCTTTCGAAATAAGGCAACAGTTCATTGCTACCAATGGCAAGAATCCTGTGGGGGTCATCTCTTGCAGAGTCATATAAAATGATGTCGCTGTATTCCTGGGGGATAGCAAAATTGATGCTTTGAGGAGGAGTCAGCATGGTGTTTGCTCGCTGCCTGACCCGACGTGTATTTCGCTCAACGTCACTTCGCTTGGGCATTCGAGACAACACGTCATCAGACCTGTCTCGAAGAACCTGTCCAACAATGCTTCTAGTAGATGCTTGAGAGCTGATTGCTTCTTGCCTCAGAGCAGCCATTGTAGCTCTGGCTTCAGCTTGAACTGGATCTGCAGAGTGACTGTGCTCAGTCGGCTGTTTAACAATCGCGGCTCCAGATGTGTGCATGCGTGCGGGACACTTGAATTTGTTGACTTGCCTGCACCGCCATTCTTTGATGCTGTCATCACGTGTCCTGTGCAGGATATACTCGTGTCCCCCAAGCCTAAGGACATCTTTGTCTTTTTCAGACTTGCTCATAGTAAAAGTCATGGTGAAAGTTGCAAGGGGTGAGTAATGAAACTGAAAGTAAGCGTCATTGTGAAAGTGGCCTGTACAAGTGGCCTGTACACAAATAATTGCCTTGTACACAATTGTCCGTACACAATTGCCTTGTACACAATTGCCTTGTACACAATTGTCCGTACCACAATTGCCTTGTACACAATTGGTCCCGTACACAATTGCCTTGTACACAATTGTACACCAATTGTCTGTACACAATTGTCCGTACACAATTGTCCGTACACAATTGCCTTGTACACAATTGTCCGTACACAATTGCCTTGTACACAATTGTCCGTACACAATTGCCTTGTACACAATTGTCCGTACACAATTGCCTTGTACACAATTGTCCGTACACAATTGCCTTGTACACAATTGTCCGTACACAATTGCCTTGTACACAACCGTACACAATTGCCTTGTACACAATTGTCCGTACACAATTGCCTGTACACAATTGCCTTGTACACAATTGTCCGTACACAATTGCCTTGTACACAATTGTCCGTACACAATTGCCTTGTACACAACCGTACACAATTGCCTTGTACACATTGTCCGTACACAATTGCCTTGTACACAATTGCCTTGTACACAATTGTCCGTACACAATTGCCTTGTACACAATTGTCCGTACACAATTGCCTTGTACACAATTGCCTTGTACACAATTGCCCTGTACACAATTGTCCTTGTACACAATTGTCCTTGGACACAATTGCCCTGTACACAATTGTCTGTACACAATTGTCCGTACACAATTATCTTGTACACAATTGTCCTGTCACCAAATAAACTATATATGGATTCTAGACTACCCGATTCTTTAGAATCGGGCCGCCATCTAGTAATCACATAACTCTGCAGTGAGATCAGAGTTAACAAAGTGTAGCAAAAGTGAAGTTTGTCTCACTACAAAAACATTTACAGTAGCAGTCCTATCACAGTGCTCAGCTTCCATCTCACAGGTCAGGCAGTGTGGAGAACGGCAGTACAGCAGAGGTGATAGCAATGTGAGCAGACAACAGCAAATGTGCTTGTCTGTAATGAGACAAGGCTCACATCTGCTGTACTGTGTTAAGGCCCAGTTACACGGCACGACGTTGGAACGATGTCCGCAACGATCTCGTGGGCGCGCGGTCGTTTCAGACATCGTTGGTGAGATGTCACATGTCTAGATATCGTGGACCACTCACCAACGATGTTGTGAGCAGGTATCGTTCGCACAACCCAGCGAACGATCCCTACTCATTGCTGTGAATGGGCGAAGTCGTAAATGACATCGTTATCGCGGTGTCAAACACAACGATATACCAGGTTGGCTGATCGTTGATCGTGTGGTTTGAGAACATGTTCTCAAACCTACGAACAAAGATCCAACGATTTATCGTTACAACTTGGCAGAGTCACACGCAGCGAGGTCGCTGGAACGCCTCCAAACCCGTGACGTATCAGCGATGTCGTGCCATGTAACGGGGCCTTAAGTTATACTCAGGCACAACTCTGCAGCAGAGCTAAGAGCACTCGGAAAGCACAAGTCCTACTGCAAATGTTTGTAATGAGACCAGGTTCACATCTGCTGTACTGGTATCGCTGATCTCACTGCAGAGCTGTGTGTGACCATGAAAGCAAAGTGTGATTCATTACGTTTCTCACTCTGGTAACTCCCACTTTCTTTTAAAATGAGCTCTGCAGGCTAATTCTCAGTTAGACCATTGTCCAGCCCATAGATCTTAACAGCATATTTACATAATGTGGATTTTGCTAGAATAAGCATCAGATATCAAGGTATTATTTTATTACATTTTCTGTGACCTGCTTGTCCATATAATAATAATTTATTTATATAGCGCCAACATGTTCTGCAGCACTTCACAATTTAAAGGGCACATGTACAGACAAATTCAGAAAATACAGAGTAGCAAAAAATTCAACAGATAACCATGAGGAGTGAGGCTCCTGCTCCTTGGGGAAATGGGGGAGGCACAAAAGGTAAATGGTAAAAAGTGCCATCATATATGGTCCAGCCATCAATATAATAGGGGATTCCCATAACGCTGCATGAACCGGTCACCAGCCAGGATCTGTACAAGGACAGATAAAGTGCTATTAAGTGCATGGACAGTGTGCGACCAGATTTGGAAAAGGCAGAGTGGAATTAATTAGATAAGTGAGGTGAGGTGATGGGCCAGTCTAAAGAAATGCATTTTAGGGCTTGCTTAAACCAATGGGCATTGGGAATTAATTGAATTGTTCTTGGTAGTCCGTTCCAGAGAATTGGTGCAGCTCATGAGAAGTCTTGGATAAGGGAGTGGGAGGCTCAGATTGTAGAATGGTTTAGGAGAATTGACTAGAGCCAGATACCCTTTAAAGAGGACCTTTTCACAGAATATTTTTTTCTTTTAATTAACCTGAGTACCTCCTCAGTTTGCCTGTGTTTAACTAATTCTGGATCAGTTTTTCTTTTTTGTTTACTAAGAAATCCTGAAAACATGCACTGTTGGAAGTTCTTGAGGGTTGGAGTTGGGGAACACTGTTTTAAAACATACTGTCTTCAGATTACACAGCAAAAACCTTCTGACCTATTCCTTTTAACAACAGATCAGTATAAGATGGATGCAACACAGATGGAACAGTGAAGTACAAAAACTGTCTCTTGCGTGTCATCCATTCTACATGAATCCCAAAAGACTTATTTCCGTCTGCTTCCTCACCTCGTCACACTGCTCCATCCTGAGGCCGGGGATGATGACAGCTCCGCTCCTCTGCCCCTGCACTGGTACTCAAGTATTTAACTGCATTCGTCAGAAACACGTGAATACAGCTAAATATAGGGATATGACGACCGGAGCCTCCTGGATCTCTGCGGGTCACACATTGTGCAGGTCTGGTCTATAATGTGGCCACAGTCCTAATGACTAACGGCATTCGATCTACGATGCTGCAATTTAGGTCAAGATTTTACATTTTAATACAGAAAGTAAATGTAACATATCACTAGATTAATGTGGCGCATGGCTAGCTTCTTCTCCCCATGCTCCAGATGATTGTCAGGTCTCTCCCATGTGTATGCATAGAGAGAAATCTGTCAATCAACGGAGTGTGGTGATCAAGAAGTTATATTTAGGAAACCTAATAAAAATATTAATTGCAAAGTTTTAGAACACCAATTACAGATGGCTCTGTCGACACGTTTGGTAAGGTATTACGCTAAGCAATTTAGGTGCTTTCTTGCACTTTGATATTGATCCCCTGTCCTTAGGTTTTGCAATAGTATCTGAATGAGGGTCTGCACAGATCAGCCGCAGAGATCCCATTCTTCATTTATCAGACAGATTCTGCTGCTAGCGCAGCAGACCCCAAGGCCGTGTGTTACTCGGGACTGGGCCGGTCAGTTCTTAAGGGGATCACGGTGGTGGTGACTCAGCTCAGTAACCCTGGGCGTGCAGTAAAAGGGGAATTATTTACAAGGAAAAAGTCTGTGACTCCACCTGTGGTACTCGGCCAGGAAGCTGCAAGTTATGACCGCTGGGGCAGATGGTAGTGCAGCTGGGAAGATAAAGTTCCCCACAGGTGGAGCTGGGCCCCAGGGATGGTGGTACAGTCTATTGAATTGGGGGTTGTGAAGAAAAAGGGTCCGATCGAACCCCCCGCCTGGATTCAGGATGGTGTTGTGTGCAATTGTTGTGTTTTGGGTTTGTGACCCTTCTCACCTGGGAACGGTGACACCACACCTGTGGAGTGGGTGCAGCATCACTGTGGTTATCAGTCTGCAGAGGCGCCACACTAGAGCTTAGTGCCATTGGTGAAGAGAGTGACTGAGACTGAGCTGCTGCCAATTGCTCAGTCAATGGAAAGCTGGGGAGAATTGCGGCTATTGCATTGCGATGCTGGGAGTCATTCAGGGGCATAACTACAATAGTTGCAGGGGTTGCAATCACATCCAGGCCCTGGAGCCTAGGGGCCCCAAAGGTCCCTTTGGCCTACAGAAAAAGACTAATGCTATTAAAGAATTGCAATAATTGGGGGCCCCATTGGAGTTTTGCATTGGGGTCCATGAGCTTCAAGTTATGCCACTGGAGTCAGTCCCCCACTGATTTCATATTAAAGACCTGTGCTATACATAGGCCAACAACATCCTGAAAAATAGTTACCGTAAGTTTTTGTTTTATTGACTTCTAGTTTGTTCTAAGGAGCTAAATAAAAACTGCAGTGTTAAGAATTTTAATGAGGCAAATGAAGTGCTTTTGTTCTAGCATTTTCAATCTGAATATTTTTTTTATCCATTTATGATCATGAAGGATTTAACCCAAATTATATCAGGACGTACAAAGCCATCAATGTAAAGCTGAGTTCATGTGTCCGGTAATCATCCGTCAGAACCTATCCCGCAGCAATCCGTTGGCAAACAAAACTTTTTTTTTGTCCATTTTTAAAAAATTCATTTCTGCAGGATCTGTATGGGAGTCTATGGAAAACGGATCCGTTCACTGATTGCTATTTACTTTCCATTTGAAATTGATTCAGTAAGCAAAAAATGGATCCTTTACAAATGTCAGAAAATCGGATGCCTAAATAACAATGTTAGCGGGTCTGGTCTCCATAGACTCCCATGCTGAAAAAACAGATCCTGCTGTAATCAATTTTTAACAAATACAAAACTCAGCCAAAGAGAAAGGTGATAGGAGACAATCCATGGTAGACAGTGACATCTGGTGGGCAAACATAACATTGCACATCTTTCAAAGGTATTCCGCGTCTCCATGTAGGGTAGTGAATATTTCTTATTGCTAAGGGGCCTTTCACACTTGCGGTTTTTTCCTGATTTGGAAGATCAGAAAAACCCGATTCTTACAGTATTTTGCCCATTCACTTTAATTTTGTCAGGTAGAATCTTGTTGCTTCATGTTTTCTCCTAAAATCATTAAAGAGAACGGGCAAAAAAATGAATCCTGAAAGAATCAGGTTTTTTCCTGATCTTCCAATCAGGAAAAAAACGCAAGTATGAAAGGGCCCTTATACAGTACATTGCTAATATATTCCAACAGTTCTGTACAGAAATTCTCTCACTTACATTGATCTCTGCCTTGAAAGAAGTTTTCAATCTAAATTTCCTATCTAGGCACAATTTTCTTCCATTACACAATACAAACACTTAGATTAAAATATTTCATATGTAAATTATGTATTTTTTTTAATAAGACACCCTTTACCCAGGGGTCCTATAAGCTGATACCTAGTATAGGAAGGTTAATCCAGCACTGCTTGCAGTTATATAGCATGACGTTTGGGCTATGGCTCCGCTGGTCAGCAATGTTACCTCTAAGGCTATGTTCACATGATCAGTTTTGGTCCATTTTTTTTATCTCCGTATTTGTAAGCCAAAATCAGGAGTGGATGAAAAGTACAGAAATGCTGAATATGTGAATGTAGCCTGAGGCTGTACTCACTCATTGTGTCCGCAGTGCTTTTTTAAATTTTGCCATGGTCACAGAAAACCACTGCAGCTTCAACGTGTGATCACATCCTAAAACACTGAACAATCTTGAAGAAGGCAGAGTTAGAACAACATATTAATGAGGATAACAAATCCAATTACAGATACATCACTTTGCATTTTTTTATGCATGCCTGTCATTTCAGGACACTTCATATTAAGCTGTCATGCACGTACATGAAGAATAAAACAATTTAAAGTCGTTATATGACTACTTCAACATCCTCCTCTGTGGCCCCCTGCTAAGGCTGGCTTCACATCACAGCACAATCCGGTCCAGAGCTATCTGGGATGAACCTGACAGCCCCGAACCCGATTTGCAAACAGAACCGGAGGGCTAATATACCCTCCGGTCCTGTTTGTAGCCGGATTCAGCCGAGTACAACTTTCCCCTGCAAAATGGTGCTGAACTGCATCACAGGGGACAGCTCCCTGGTGCTGAACTTCAACCGCCTGTGTCCGGTTCCCGGAAAGCTCCCGGATCCTCCCGGAACAGGGCAATCCGGCCCCATAGACTCCTATGTTAAGGATCACCGGATTGCCACAGATCCGGGAGGATCCAATTTGGGCAGATTTTTCACCCTGGACACAAAAAAGCTGCAAGTAGCATTTTTGTGTTTGGGAGAAAAATCTGAATACACCCGGATCCTCCCGGACAGATGGAAATCGGATGGCAGATGGCTGCCTTTCCGGCCCCATAGGGCTGTATTATGGCAAAATCGGATCCGGGGCTGTCAGGTTCACCCCGGACAGCTCCGGACCTGATTGTGTCGTGGTGTAAAGCCAGCCTTACACTCTGGCATCTCCCCAATCTGTCCTTAACTCTGCTGCCTGACTAATCCACCTCTCTCCTCGCTGCTCCTCCATTTCTCCCCTCTGCAAATCCCTCCACTGGCTCCCAATTCACCAATGTATCCAATTCAAACTTAACATTGACTTACAAAGCCATCCACAATCTGTCTCCCCCATATATCTCTGAACTAATCTCCCGATATCATTCAACTTGTATGAGTATATATTAGTACGGATGTTTTCCTCTGGACCCGGGGCGGTTTCTGGAACGTTCTTCTCGCCATCCCGCTGCCATCCGAAAGGGCATACATGCGCCGGTGTTACACATCCATCCTGGTCAGGGCAGTAATATATACCCATAGCCTGCACACCTCACCACATGCCCCCAACATGACATGAAACCCCTATCGGGGCCATCCTGGACACGTGCTAGTTTGAGGGAGAGTCTCTTTCTTTTTGACTTAATAATGACCTGCTTCCTCTGTTTGGAATCTCAGCAGTGACCTGTCATTTACAAAGGTATCAATGTAATCAGTATTATAGCGCCATTACCGCCATGGCTGAAGTCTATTTTACAAAAGCGTGTTGACAGGTTCTCTTTAAAGACCTCTTCGCCTCTACTTCACTGGCCCTGTTTAACTGGCGACAAACTCCCTTCAAAGGCTTAAAATGCATGTAGTGTTTTTTGTTGCACTGAATGAATGGTGTCTATACATACAGTTTACCGAGTTACTAACACAGTAAGAGTTGAAATATTCCGATTTTTCCACAGTAGGTGAATATGTAAGTGAGACGGTGCAAGGTGCAGGTACAGACCAGTTTAGTAGAAACAAACCTGGACCTAGTTTCAGAAACATGTTATTTATAGTAAATACTCCTTGATTTTCCTGTTCTCCCAGATAGAGCTACAAGAATGAGGTATGTTCTTCATTATACATCCCCTGGCTAAATGAACTTTGAGTCAGTGCTAGAGCTCATGATGTCATGTGGAATACATGTATGTGTCCTCTGTCACCAGTGACTCACATGAAAGGACGTAGCTATTACTTGCCCCCACCCTGTCACTTGCTACTATCTTAAAATCTACTTACACATAGGGTAGATGATACCTTGCTGATTATAGTGGCCCAGCCGCTGGGACCCCCCCCCCCCGTTGATCTGATAGCAGGTTCCACAATGTCTAGTCTGAATGAGCGTTGCTGGGCATGAGATCATCGGTCAATTCATTCCCTATGAGACTGCTGGAGATAGCTGACTACAGTGCAAAACATGTTACGGCGGTTCATTAGAGAATGGCAGTGGGCTGCGCACTTGGCCAACAATCCATTCAGATTCGGCACTTCAGTGCCCATCCTCTGGATCGTTGGATGTGCCCTTCTGGGTAAGCAAGTTGCCAACTATCCTATACATAGTATGTAGTATGAATCTACAAATGGTTCTAATCGTTTAACAAGCAATTTCCCAAGATCATATTGCAATAAAAAAATAAATCACTAACTATTGCCAGACAGAGAGCAATTTTGAAGACTTTTTCAATATATTTAATGCATTCTTATGGAGAGCAATATTACACTGATTGTCTGGTAAAACGCAATAAAATGTCTAGGTCTAGCCTTAGCTTTAGTAAACGGACAGTGTTAATCATAATTAGGGATGAGCGAGTATACTCGTAACTACTCGGTACTCGCCGAATAGTGCGGTATTCAGGCTACTTAATACTCCGCGAGTTTCCTTGTGATTACTCGTTAGCAGTAGCGATTAGTACATTCACTTTCACAGTGTATCTATATACACGGCGAAAGTGAAATAAAAGTTAATAATAGGTGTTAAAAATAAAAAAATAACATACTCAACTATCTGACTGCTGTCCCGAGACCCGAAAAGAACACATCCGCTGGCCTGCCAGGACCTTAAGTCTAATGGCCAATCAGATGGCCGGTAGCGATCAGATGGTGTGTGATGTTAACTTTTATTTCATATTCGCAGTGTATATAGATACACTTCAAAATTACTCGCATTTCCCATTGACTTACATTGGATTTGCTACACGTAACGAGTATCCGAGTATTAGGACCTACTCGTTATGAGTATAGCGAGTCCAAATATTTCACCATTCGTTCATCCCTAATCATAATGGAAATCCTTTAAAAGTGTGAAAACAGAAATTAAAGCCCCAGTCACAAATAACGATATCGTTAGAGAGATTGTTGTAACTGTGACGTTACAGCGATCTCTCCAGCGATATCGTTCTGTGTGACACTTTGCAGCGATCAGGCCCCTGCTGTGAGGTCGCTGATCGTTGCAAAGTGCTGCGGGTCATTTTTTGATCGTTGGATTTCTCACTGGTCACACGCATTGCTGCGTGTGACCGCGAGAAACCAGCGATCAGTGACCTCACAGGGCTGGTTACTATGGTAACCAGCATCGTTCCTGCTTAGCACTGCCTGTAAGCAGGGAGAACGCTGGTAACTATGATAAACAGCGGGTATCTAGGCAGCGCGCGCTGCCTGGATACCCGCTGTTTATCATAGTTACCAGTGTTCTCCCTGCTTAGCGCTGACATCGCTTCGAGCGATGTGGGAGGTGGCTCCCATTGCCTGATCGCTGGGGAGATCTGCCTGTTTGACAGCTCCCCAGCAATCAGGTAACGACGCTCCAGCGATCCCGGAAGGTCGTTATTGCTGTCGGGATCGCTGGAGCGGTCGTTCAGTGTGACAGGGCCTTAAGGCTGTGTTCACACTTTCTTCATCCTGTTACATCCTATGGATTTCATTGCATAAAAAACAAAGAAATTTGCTGGTTTGGACAGAAAATAAGACTATCTCCAATTGTCTGAAAAAGAGGAATACAAATTTTTGGAAGCAATCTCATTAGTGATGAGCGAGTACCGTAATATTCGTAATCGCTAAACTCTTAACGACTACTTTGTAATAATCAAGTATTACGCCACTTGTACAGATACACAAGAACAACTACCTAAATTGCATTTAACAGGCCGCAAAGGTTAAGAAACAGTTTTTCCTGCATAATCATTTGTATATCAGGCTAAACCAGAGAAACAAAAAATATTGCTTTTAGCGCTTGTTCACTGTTGTTTCGCCTTTTACAATTTGTAGGGCCCTGACTTATACATTTTGTAGGTCCCTTTGTCATACATCATTTTTCGTTAGCTATTCCTCAGCACTTTGCAAGGCCAGCTACAACGTGCCATTGGGTATGTTGATCTTTGACCTCAAAGGCCTCAGGTGGCCCTGTAACATGTGTTTTGGAGGGACTGCTCTTACTTAGACATTTGGGCGGTCTCTCCCTCATTGACACTCAGATAGTGGAATACATATTCCATGGCAGTTTACAATGTGCCCATTGTAGTGTTGGGCTTGGCCCTCCTCCTCCTCCTCCTCCACCAGCATGTGATTCTGCGGCCCTACATTCAAATGTACAGAGGGCCTGCAGTAGACAGGAAACCTGCGTTTGCTGAGGGCCCAGAGTAGGCCCTGTATCTATACATTTTGGAGGGACCACTCTTACTTACCCTCATTGACACTCAGATAGTGGAATACATATTCCATAGCAGGTTACAATGTGTCCATTGTAGTGTTGGGCTTGACCCTCCTCCTCCTCCACCTCCATGTGATTCTGTGGACCTTAATTCAGATGTTCAGAGGGCCTGCAGTAGGCAGGATATCTGAGTTTCAGGAGGGCCCAGAGATGGCCTTGTAATGTACATTTTGGAGGGACCACTCTTACTCGGACATTTGGGCGCTCCTTCCCTCATTGACACTCAGATAGTGGAGTACATATGACACGCCCCTCCAGGGCTTTAGGATACTCGGAACCAGGCCGTTTTGAGGCTTCATCACGGGGATCACAGGGACTGAGACCCAGCTCTGTGACCCTGGCAGTGTCATTAAAAGTTTAGTGTGGGTGGCTCTCTCTCTTAGGGATAGGGATCTGGCGTGGAGGGTTCATTTTGGGCAGGGATGACTGGACCTGGGGATACCTGTTAATTTATACGTGACGCCATCCGCAGGTTGTGGCTATAGATGGCCGCCTTTGCACGACAGTCTTCTTAGGGGTCGATGGTTGGGAGGCAGCAATGTTCTTAAGCCCTCTATGGGTAGGGCTGACCCCTAAGTTGGCCAAAGATACCTGAGTGAGTTGGTAGTTGTGTTTCTGGTGCTTTAGACGCATTAAGAAAGTTCACAGACACAGCGGGTTGCAGTCTTCAAGTCTTTTACTCACAGTCTTAGTGCAGCAGCCTGTTGAGCACTGGGTTCTCGGAGGCAGGGATCCAGCTACTCACTGCTAGTAGGGTGGTGCGTAACCGGCACCCATTCTCTGCCCTTTCCAAGTTGTCTCACACAACCCTGAAAAGAGCTTTTGTATTATGAAGAGGCCTAAACACTCTCCCTAGCAGTTCAGCGATCTCTTGCTATTGTAGAATGCAGGCTCCGGATGCAATGTGCTCAAAATGGCAGTGGCAGAGCTTAAATGGACCATATGATGCTGCACGGCCAGCCAATCACAGTAATGCCACAACCAAGATGTCTGCGGCATTACTGTGATTGGTTAAGAAGCCCAGCATGTTTAGTGGCTGCTAAGGAGGCGACAAAACTGCAGGGTGGGACATCCGAATAAAGAGTGGGGTGAGTATACAAATACTTGCAATATATTGAGTAACCCGAATACTGTACTATCTGTGTGAATATCGAATAGTAACGATTACCCTCACTCATCACTAAATCTCATCAAACTAACACAAATGGACATTTTTAAGCAAGATCAAAGAGTCTTTGAAATCCTACAAATCTGTTAACAAATTACCATGAGAAAAAAAAGTTATAGTAAATAAAATAGGTGTTTCAAACTTAAAGCCTGCTGTGATGTGAACAAGCTCTTATCCATAGTCAATACTATGTGTATTCTGCCATGGAAGGGATTCTGTATGTACAGTGGGGAAAAAAGTATTTAGTCAGCCACCAATTGTGCAAGTTTTCCCAATTAAAAAGATGAGAGAGGCCTGTAATTGACATAGATAGACCTCAACTATGAAAGACAAAATGAGAAAACAAATCCTGCAGGCCCCAGCGTGGTGCACATAGATTAGGGAGAATAAAGCGATAAAAACTGCGCTGCCATATTCCATTGGACATCAAAGGGTGGAATATAATATTGATTTATCAGTAAACACATTTCAGGGCTCCCTGGTCCTTTCCTCAGGACAAATCAATATCATATTGCCATGCTTCATGGCGTTTCAAGGGAGGCCTGAAATACATTGACTGATAAATAAATATTATTTTCACCCTTTGATGTCTTGTGGAATATGGCAGCGTGGTTTTTAACCATTCATCCTCTCTACTTTAATTTTCTGAGATAATGACCTTTGAGTTTTCATTGGCTGTAAGCCATAATCATCGACATTAACAGAAATAAACACTTGAAATAGATCACTCTGTAATGAATCTACAGTGTTGGCCAAAAGTATTGACACCCCTGCAATTCTGTCAGATAATACTCAGTCTCTTCCTGAAAATGATTGCAATCACAAATTCTTTGGTATTATTATCTTCATTTAATTTGTCTTCAATGAAAAAACACAAAAGTGAATGAAGCAAAAAGCAAAACATTGATCATTTCACACAAAACTCTAAAAATGGGCCAGACAAAAGTATTGGCACCCTCAACCTAATACTTGGTTGCACAACCTTTAGCCAAAATAACTGCGATCAATCGCTTCCGGTAACCATCAATGAGTTTCTTACAATGCTCTGCTGGAATTTTAGACCATTCTTCTTTGGCAAACTGCTCCCTGATATTTGAAGGGTGCCTTCTCCAAACTGCCATTTTTAGATCTCTCCATAGGTGTTCTATGGCATTCAGGTCTGGACTCATTGCTGGCCACCTTAGAAGTCTCCAGTGTCTCTTTTTTTCTCCTGTAAACTCTATGTTGATGCCTTTGCCCAAAAATAGAGAACATTCTTCCAAAACGTTTTAGGCTTTCTCAGGTAAGTTTTGGCAAACTCCAGCCTGGCTTTTTTATGTCTTGGGGTAAGAAGTGGGGTCTTCCTGGGTATCCTACCATACATTCCCTTTTCATTCAGACGCCGACGAATAGTGCGGGTTGACACTGTTGTACCCTCGGACTGCAGGGCAGCTTGAACTTGTTTGGATGTTAGTCGAGGTTCTTTATCCACCATCCGCACAATCTTGCGTTGAAATCTCTCGTCAATTTTTCTTTTCCGTCCACATCTAGGGAAGTTAGCCACAGTGCCATGGGCTTTAAACTTCTTGATGACACTGCGCACGGTAGACACAGGAACATTCAGGTCTTTGGAGATGGACTTGTAGCCTTGAGATTGCTCATGCTTGCTCACAATTTGGTTTCTCAAGTCCTCAGACAGTTCTTTGTTCTTCTTTCTTTTCTCCATGCTCAATGTGGTACACACAAGGACACAGGAAAGAGGTTGAGTCAACTTTAATCCATGTCAACTGGCTGCAAGTGTGATTTAGATATTGCCAACACCTGTTAGGTTCCACAGGTAAGTTACAGGTGCTGTTAATTACACAAATTAGAGAAGCATCACATGATTATTCTAACAGTGCCAATACTTTTGTCCACCCCCTTTTTTATGTTTGGTGTGGAATTACATCCAATTTGGCTTTAGGCCAATTCTTTTTGTGTTTTTTTCATTGAAGACAAATTAAATGAAGATAATAATACCTAAATATTTGTGATTGCAATCATTTTCAGGAAGAAACTGAGTATTATCTGACAGAATTGCAAGGGTGTCAATACTTTTGGCCAACACTGTATATAATATGTGTATTTCACTTTATGTATTGAATTACGGAAAAAAAATCACCTTTTGATGAGATTCTAATTGATGAACCTGTAAGTGGTTAATCTTTAGGGATTGTCTCTATCCAGATCCATGGTTCCCAACTGTCCAGAATATTCCTCGACAGACCATAACAATACAGCACATTTTCCCCCTGTATGTCCAAAAATTTGATGTGTGTGCGATTTAGTGTTTTAAAACTGGAAAGACTCTTAAGACAGCATTTTATGAGTGTATTTATCACCCTTTTACAGTTCACAGTGAATGCAGCTAATGTCTAGAAATATATAATTTGCTGTATACTATTAATGATTTATTACAGCCATTTAATGTGGCCATAAATAAAGTTGTATGTATGTGATTTTTTTGAGAAACTCTCCAGAAAAACATGAAAAATCATGTTGGTGACCCTGACCCGCCGACAGTGTCCTCCAAATTCATGCTCCCCACTCTGACACACCCTGATTCTTCACTAGATCAATCATTCCCACAGTCTCATCAGACTCACAAAAATAACCACAAGAGCTGACATGGACAGGCCCATCACTTTCACATCAGTGGTTTTCACTGATGTGCGGCAGATCGGCAAGTGGTGCCGCATCTTTAGCGTAATGGCCGACTTGTGGCCCGGATCCAGCAAGGCTCATGCATTGTCTATTCAAGCAGCATTTTTTTTCCGCGGCCGCAAGTGTCGGATGTGCCGCATCCGGCAGAACTGCACTTGTCACACTGGACTGCAAGCCTCATAGACAACGCATGGGGCTTTCCGGATCCGGGCCACAAGTCGGCCGTTAGGCGGCAGATGCGGCACCACCTGCCGGATCTGCCGCACATCCACGAAAACCGCTGATGTAAAAGGAGCCTAACACAACACACTTTTATTAGAAACAGACCATTTTGGCAATTCCCAGCTCACAGTCCAATCTGTGACTCAACCGGTCATTAAATCTGTCATACTACTCTGAGCTTTCTCCAACAGGTAACCTCACATAACAGGCCATGTGGTCAGTGGCTCCAATGGGGCTCCCAATTATTGCAAATCTATAATAGCATTAGTCTTTTTTTTTAGAGGCCAAAAGGACTTTTGGGGCCCCCTATGTTCCAGAGCCCAACAGCAATTGCAACCCCTACACCTGTTGAAGTTATGCCCCTGTATGTGGTCACCATACTGTATCGCCTCAACCTTTCAGATTCTCTTCATTTCACCCAATTGGCAGTGTCTCTGGTTTACAGCATGGACAATCTGGTCTAGATCCACTTGTGGCACATTGCACTCTCTTGCATTGGAACAACACCCCAATATATGGCATTCCTCAAGGCCAGTCCCATTAATGTGCTACCATTTCTAGGCCTAGCTAGATCAGCACACACCCTCTGTAATTATCCCCCCAAAGCTTGTAATTCCTTCAGCCAGTCACTGTACCACGATTGTTTCTCTTGTGGGTCCTGCAGGAACAAGAACATACAATTAGTGCAACAAAACCTATGATGTACTGTCAGGGTTTGTGGTCTTGGAACTGAGCACCATAACCTATTTTTCTGAAGTCAGGATTTTTAGATACAGAATAGGACAGAAAAGACATATTTACGTTGGGTGAAGTTAAACCTAGCTACACCACCTCCTGTTTTCCACAAGGTATGTTGAGGGTGGTGAAAATTTTGGGATCTAATCTTATGTTTATGGTCAACTTTTAAGCAGGTCTCAAGAGTTACGGCTTCACAACTATGGTCACAGAATTCATATAAATTCTATTTTATGATAAATCTATACATTACAAACAATTACTAATATTGCATACCCTATGGTGACTTTAAGACCAGACAGGTGGAGCGCCCTGTAGTGTGCTGGAGAAGGGGGATTTTAGACAAGTGCCGTACTTCTGTCTGACTCCTGTTATGACTATAAACAAGACAAAAGGAAACATATTTTTTACCCAGTAAAGCTGTTGATGGAATAACAGAGTTGGCTAAAGAACGTTACTTTCAGACTGGACAAGCTTCTCCGTACAAGAAACTCTTCTAAAACACATTATTGCACAGGAAAAGAGATCATTGTAATTTACCCGACGCACCATGATTTCAGGTAACACTATTATAATATATTACTATGATATACAGTCAAGTTTTACAGTCATTTCAGAGATATTGCTCCTCATATTACCACTTATGGGAATACGTTTGGTGTGTCGCTATGTGTGGATATGTTTGCAATTCATGGAACATAACTGTTATCACATGTACATGTGTCATGAATGATTCTCTCTTCTTGTTTAGCAAATTGAATTATTTAATGTAGGAATCTTACAATCACAATAGGGCCATGTGCACACGTTCAGTATTTGCTGAGTTTTTTACCTCAGGATTTGTGGACAAAACCAGGAGTGGAGCAATCAGAAAAAGTCTAATAGAAACACCTGCACCACTTCTATCCACTCCTGGATTTGGCTGCAAATCCTGAGGTAAAAAACTCAGCAAATATTCAGCGTGTGCACGTGGCCTAATACTATATAGAAGTAAGGCTAGGTTCACATGAATACTGTTCTCCTTACCGAGCCATATATCGTGGTTTCTGCCGGAGTCCCTGTAAAGCTGTATTCCAGTGCGAACCCCATAGATACCTTACAGAGCTATTCACTTTGCCATGTTTTTGTACATATCTGAAAAAAGCTACTACAGCCAGGATGGAGGTCAGACCGCACCCGCAGTGAATCTGCCAGCTTCCTTTAAGGTCCCCTTCATACAGCCATATAAGAACACCTATGTGTCGCAGGACCGTTTTTACCATCCATTTTTATCTTACTCATATGTCCATTTTCAAAAATGTTTGTCATCCGTGTGCCATCAATGTTTTTCTTCTACGGATCAACAAAAGTAAATTTCAAAGTTTCTCCTATACTCTCAATGTTAAACTTGTATAGTACACAGGCGTCACACGGATGGCACATGGATACCATCCGTGTGCTGCACATGTTAAAACTCAGGCATGTGAGCAGCACTGTAAGTTATTAACGGCACGTGTAGCATCCGTGAAAAAAAGGTCACATATACGGATGGCACATGTACCGGAAGCACAGATATATGATCTCTTGGGGTTCCCATCTGAATACAGTTCATTTCAGGAACTTGAACCGAAACCCTTGGTGGAGAGCAATGTATCAATGTGAATCCAACCTCAGAGTTAAACTTGAAATTTATTTTTGTTAAACTTGAAATTTATTTTTTGGCGCAAGATGTTTTCATGACTCATAATAAAAAAGCAGTTTTACCTGCAATCCCATGTGAAATCGAAAATGACAGAGATCAATGAAAAGCTCAGTCTCCTACATCCGTATATGTGTCTTTCTGTGTGTCGCTTATACATCCGTATATGTGTCTTTTCTGTGTGTCGTTTGTACATCCGTATATGTGTCTTTTCTGTGTGTCGTTTGTACATCCGTATATGTGTCTTTCTGTGTGTCGTTTGTACATCCGTACATGTGTCTTTTCTGTGTGTCGTTTGTACATCCGTATATGTGTCTTTGCTAGGAGTCACTTATACATGCGCATATGTGTCTTTCTGTGTGTCGTTATATATCCGTACATGTGTCTTTTCTGTGTGTCGTTTGTACATCCGTATATGTGTCTTTGCTATGAGTTGCTTATACATCTTGTAAGGTAGCGCCCCAGGGGAACCCGCTTGGCATGGGGAAAATGACATTAGCGACTACATTTCAACGGAACATAACCAGCAGATTTATTGTTTTTCTTTCATAAACCACTTTCATAGCATAAAACATAACACTGTATTTACATTTTCATATGAAATAACGTACACATTAGTACATCACATGACATTACATTACATTCATATGAAAATCAACGGGACCATATCATGACCTTTTGTCGGTCCCAATGGCGGTTACCTCCGCCTAAGACCCTGACAGGGATCATTCCCCATCCTATTGCACACGAGTCATCATACAGGGTACCTTTTCATGAACCATTATGACTCACGTATGACACAGCATTCATGGCATTTTTACATAAACCAATATGCTACATACTCAGGGCCCACAATAGTAACAGGAACCCTGTCACTCAGTACACACAAGACTGCCACGGATCCACCGGGATCCGGGACACTAACATCTGGATCAATGGGACCATATCATGACTCACTCAGTCCCAAAGTCGGCTGTGACCGCCTGACCCTTGAGCCGTACTCGGTCTCTCCACACCGCACATTTGACCACCTTGCCCTTGATCCGTCCTCGGTCATCACACCGCAAATCTGACTGCCTGGCCCTTGAGCCGTCCTCGGTCCTCATCACACATATGACCGCCTGGCCCTTGAGCGGTCCTCGGTCCTGGACACTGGCTGGCATGTACGCATCTTTGTGCCACCGGCATAGAGCTGGCAGGCTCCCTTCACTTCCCCCACCGGGGACGGATCACTTCCAGCATATCCTCACATGGCAGTGGTCTGGACCGCTCTGTTTCCCATCGTCCTCTCTCATTCATACACCTGGCAGGTTCTTTATCCAGGCTACCTCAACCACACCTGCAACACAGTGAGTCAATCAGCACATCTCATTCACACACAGACCTGAGATGTGATTAACCCGCTGTGCACCATTCAGGTTTAGCCCAGCAAAGCACTCATACACACAGGTTCAGCCGCTCATTAGGCTCATGAATCTTGCAGATCTTCAGCACTCACACTCAGCTGTTTTACTCAGCTCATGAAAACCCTTCAGCAGTTAACCCACTGTACACCGGACAGGTTTCACACAGCACACACAAAGGAAAACCGGCCCATGTGAACAGAGACCTGCACTGATAACCCGTGTGATGCACCCGGCCAGGGGCCACATCACCACAATCTGCATATGTGTCTTTTCTGTGTGTCACTTGTACATCCATATATGTGTCTTTTTTTTGTGTTGCTTCTACATCCATATGTGTCTTTTCTGTGTGTCGCTTATACATCTGCATATTTGTCTTTTCTGTGTGTCGTTTGTACATCCGTGTATGTATCTTTGCTATATGTCGCTTATACATCTGCATATGTGCCTTTTCTGTGTGTTACTTGTACATCCGTATATGTGTCTTTGCTATGTGTCGCTTATACATCCGCATATGTGTCTTTTCTTTGTGTCACTTGTACATAAGTATATGCGTCTTTTCTTTGTGTTGCTTCTATATCCATATGTGTCTTTTCTGTGTGTAGCTTTTCAATCCGTGTATGTGTCTTTTCAGTGTGTAGCATGTATATCCCTATATATATCTTTTCTGTGTGTAGCATGTATATCCCTATATATATCTTTTCTGTGTGTAGCATGTATAGTACAATTGGAATTTCTAGTTTCTTGATGACAGTCATAGCTCATAGTCAAGACTGGAGCCATTTCTGGCCTTTATTTCTAATGGTACGTGCCCACGACTTTTCTTAGACACCAACCTATCTGCTGAGTTTTTCCTGTAAAAGTCTCTGCATGACATCACTGACACGGTGTTTCCTGAAGCTTCGTTTTTTTTCCCTGTCTTTTCTGACATCTTTTGCTTCTGCTTTGATGTCAGGTGAACATATCCTAATCCTGGTAAAGGTATCGTAAACTTTGGAGGCAAAGATGGATGCATTGAGTATTGGTCACTGGCTGCTGTGTTATATGTAATCATAGGTGTGTCAGTTCATAGAAATCCATTATACCAAATTGTTTAGTTTGAATACATTCTGATACTAAGGGAAAATACTAAGAAATAGGATTATAAAGAATATGAACAACAAGGAAACATAAAAGCTAAACAAATTTATGTCAGAATGAGAATAACATTCACTGTACAGTTATAACAGGTGTTTGTGTGTGAACTCTTTGTAATTGCCCTGGTACATTTCTAATATTGTGTAATGTAGTGAGTCTAATGGCTGTTTTACACGTCCCAACATTGTTTCGATATTGTATACAACGGCACGGGAGCGCGCACTTTTTTGGCTGAAATCCAAGATCGCATAGGAGCTGTCACACAGGGAGATATCGGCAAACACAACTGCGATGTATACGCCCCCTTGTACACGCGAACCAGGGAACGACCATTTAACATGGGAGTGAATAGGAGGAGTTGTGCTCCAAATCGTTGTTGGGCTGTCACACTGCACAATCCTGCCAGATCGTCCATCCAATATCGGGCAGTTGGAGAACCTGCACAATTCTTCCCCAATATCGTTTTGGCATCGTTCTTTCATCGAATTGCACATTCACACCACACAACGCACGAACGATATCGGCGTCAATGCACGAACCACGTGACTTTTTATCGAAGTTGGACGACGATATCGGGTCGTGTAAAGCGGCCATAAGAATAACATATAAATGACTGATGAGAGAGGTCATCTATATGAGATTACTGGGGTCCTACACTTTTCATCTCAAAAAGGTCCATCATTTATTCAATTTTTTAAAAAAACGCAAACCCTTCAACGATCCATTAATAACATTTAAATACATAGCAAAAGTGTTTCGGACACAAGTCCTTAATTTTTGTGTTTTAATTACTGGGTTAATTTTAATGCATATGCATTAAATACACCTATATATTCAGTACACCCAAATAGTGACCCTATATACAGTTAGGGCCAGAAATATTTGGACAGTGACACAATTTTCGCGAGTTGGGCTCTGCATGCCACCACATTGGATTTGAAATGAAACCTCTACAACAGAATTCAAGTGCAGATTGTAACGTTTAATTTGAAGAGTTGAACAAAAATATCTGATAGAAAATGTAGGAATTGTACGCATTTTTTTACAAACACTCCACATTTTAGGAGGTCAAAAGTAATTGGACAAATAAACATAACCCAAACAAAATATTTTTATTTTCAATATTTTGTTGCGAATCCTTTGGAGGCAATCACTGTCTTAAGTCTGGAACCCATGGACATCACCAAACGCTGGGTTTCCTCCTTCTTAATGCTTTGCCAGGCCTTTACAGCCGCAGCCTTCAGGTCTTGCTTGTTTGTGGGTCTTTCCGTCTTAAGTCTGGATTTGAGCAAGTGAAATGCATGCTCAATTGGGTTAAGATCTGGTGATTGACTTGGCCATTGCAGAATGTTCCACTTTTTTGCACTCATGAACTCCTGGGTAGCTTTGGCTGTATGCTTGGGGTCATTGTCCATCTGTACTATGAAGCGCCGTCCAATCAACTTTGCAGCATTTGGCTGAATCTGGGCTGAAAGTATATCTCGGTACACTTCAGAATTCATCCGGCTACTCTTGTCTGCTGTTATGTCATCAATAAACACAAGTGACCCAGTGCCATTGAAAGCCATGCATGCCCATGCCATCACGTTGCCTCCACCATGTTTTACAGAGGATGTGGTGTGCCTTGGATCATGTGCTGTTCCCTTTCTTCTCCAAACTTTTTTCTTCCCATCATTCTGGTACAGGTTGATCTTTGTCTCATCTGTCCATAGAATACTTTTCCAGAACTGAGCTGGCTTCTTGAGGTGTTTTTCAGCAAATTTAACTCTGGCCTGTCTATTTTTGGAATTGATGAATGGTCTGCATCTAGATGTGAACCCTTTGTATTTACTGTCATGGAGTCTTCTCTTTACTGTTGACTTAGAGACAGATACACCTACTTCACTGAGAGTGTTCTGGACTTCAGTTGATGTTGTGAACGGGTTCTTCTTCACCAAATAAAGTATGCGGCGATCATCCACCACTGTTGTCATCCGTGGACGCCCAGGCCTTTTAGAGTTCCCAAGCTCGCCAGTCAATTCCTTTTTTCTCAGAATGTACCCAACTGTTGATTTTGCTACTCCAGCATGTCTGCTATCTCTCTGATGGATTTTTTCTTTTTTTTCAGCCTCAGGATGTTCTGCTTCACCTCAATTGAGAGTTCCTTTGACCGCATGTTGTCTGGTCACAGCAACAGCTTCCAAATGCAAAACCACACACCTGGAATCCACCCCTGACCTTTTAACTACTTCATTGATTACAGGTTAACGAGGGAGATGCCTTCAGAGTTAATTGCAGCCCTTAGAGTCCATTGTCCAATTACTTTTGGTCCCTTGAAAAAGAGGAGGCTATGCATTACAGAGCTATGATTCCTAAACCCTTTCTCCGATTTGGATGTGGAAACTCTCATATTGCAGCTGGGAGTGTGCACTTTCAGCCCATATTATATATATAATTGTATTTCTGAACATGTTTTTGTAAACAGCTAAAATAACAAAACTTGTGTCACTGTCCAAATATTTCTGGCCCTAACTGTATATATATATATATATATATGGTACAAATGGATATAGACGGATAGTGAACAGTAGCAGGAGTGTGGGAAAGGAAATAGGAAATATGACAATTAGTAACCTGTATGACCCGATAATATCCTTGTAATCCACCCTACCTGTCAGCGGAAGGCATGAGACCCTGATGTAAAATCATGCCCCATGCAACGTTGTTTATCCCTAATGCATATCTGGAGCATCATACCTAAAAGCATAATTGCTTCATAGTACCATAGCATAATTCATTTAATATATAAAGCTGAATATATATATATATATTCAGGTGCATCCCAATGTATTACAATATCCTCAAAAAGTTACTTTTTTTCAGTACCGTAATTCAATAAAAAAAATAGAAACACATATATTATATAGATTCATTACAAACATAGTGATCCATTTCAAGTGTTTATTTCTATAACTGTTGATGATTATGGTTTACAGCCAATGAAAACTCAAAGGTCGTTATCTCATAAAATAGGGAGGATGAAGGATTAAAAACTGCACTGCCGTGTTCTTCAAGACTTCAAAGGGTGAATATAATATTGATTTATTAGTCAATGGATTTCTGGGCTCCCTGAAACGCCCTGAAACATGACAATATGATATTGATTTGTCCTGTGGAAGTGGCCAGGGAGCCCTGAAGCGCTAATTGACTAATAGTGATGGGCGAACCCCCCTAATGCTCAGGATCGGGAGACTTGCCCAGATCTTTTTGTAAAGTACGAGTTTGGGGCTGGATGTAACACGAACATGCGTCCGAACCCCGAGCTTGGACTTTACAGTTATTGGATGGGGCGGGGAGCTGTAAAATAAAGCGTATAGTGAATAAACATTATCAATATACTCACCGTGTCCCACGGCGGGTGTCCTGCAGTCCTACTGTCCCAGCCGATTCTACTTCTCGTGCCGCTCATTAACTTTCGGGGATAGTCACTGCACCGCTGAGAGCTCGGAGGTTTTCGGTTGTGTTTGCGGTGACGTCAGTGTTCACCTGAGTTCATAGCTCATTCTCTGTGACAGCGTATGTGATTAGCTGTTGGGTCCATCACACATATAGTAGTGTAAAAATAAATAAATACCGTATATACTAGTGTATAAGCCGACCCGTGTATAAGCCGACCCCCCTACTTTTGCCCCCAAAACCTGGGAAAACCTATTGACTCGTGTATAAGCCGAGGGTGGACCCCAGCACAGGTATACAGCCCCCAGCAGTGTGGTATACAGCAGCCCCAGAGGTATATACAGCAGCCCCAGTGGTAGTATACAGCAGGCCCCCAGAGGTATATACAGCAGGCCCCCAGAGGTATATACAGCAGGCCCCCAGAGGTATATACAGCAGGCCCCCAGTGGTATATACACCAGGCCCCCAGAGGTATATACAGCAGGCCCCCAGAGGTATATACAGGCAGGCCCCAGGAGGTATATACAGGCAGGCCCCAGGAGGTATATACAGGCAGGCCCCAGGAGGTATATACAGGCAGGCCCCAGGAGGTATATACAGGCAGGCCCCAGAGGTATATACAGGCAGGCCCCGGAGGTATATACAGGCAGGCCCCAGGAGGTATATACAGGCAGGCCCCAGAGGTATATACAGGCAGGCCCCAGGAGGTATATACAGGCAGGCCCAAGGAGGTATATACAGGCAGGCCCCAGGAGGTATATACAGGCAGGCCCCAGGATGTATATACAGGCAGGCCCCAGAGGTATATACAGGCAGGCCCCAGGAGGTATATACAGGCAGGCCCCAGAGGTATATACAGGCAGGCGCCCAGTGGGGTATACAGCAGGCCCCCAGTGGCACTCGCCCCCCCCACACTGTGCAGAGCCCCCCTCCCGATGCATTATCTTACCATCCAGCCGCGTCTTCATCACCGCCGGTCCTCCCGTCCATCCTCGCGCGCTGCGTTCCCGGTCTCATGTGACCCGGCGGTCGCAGTCGGATGACGTCATCGCGCCGGGTCACGTGAGAGCCGAACACAGCGCCCGAGGATGGACGGGAGGACCGGCGGTGATGCGGCTGGATGGTAAGATAATGCATCGGGATGGAGGCTCTGCACAGTGTGGGGGGGGGGCGAGTGCCACTGGGGGCCTGCTGTATAACCCACTGGGGGCCTGTATACATCTGGGGGCTGTATGCACGGCTCCCCCTGCCGCTGTGATGGGCGGGGGGAGCCGTGCATATCTAATGAGCGGCCCCATGTGACGGGCCGCTCTGTCAGCAGCCTCCCTGCGCCTCCTCCAGCCTCCCCAGCACCCGGACACAGCCCCCACACTGTATAGACCCATGTATAAGCCGAGGGGGGGACTTTTCAGCCCAATTTTTGGGCTGAAAAACTCGGCTTATACACGAGTATATACGGTAATAAAAAAATAGACGTAGCGCTTTGTGATATTTTTTATTCTCAGTGCAGATAAAGCGAACAGTTACGGGCTGCCACACCCAGCTGCCTGGTAATCAAGATACAGGGAAGCCCAATTTTTTTTCAATTATTTAAATAAATAATTTAAAAAGATGTGTGGGCTCCCAACAAATTTTGATCGCCAATCAGGTAAAACCTGGCAGCTGGGGGCTGGAACTCTCAGTGTGGTAAGGCCCAAACTTTCTAGGCCCCCCCATGCTGAAAACTGCAGCCCGCAGCTGCCCCTGAAGATGTCTCATTCATCATAGTGCCATTGCCAGGCGCTTTACCCGGCTCTTTCAGTGGCCCTGGTGGGGGGTGGCACGCTGGGTAATAATGGGTTAACACCAGCTTTGTATTTCCAGCCGGTATTAAGCTCTGAGATTCTTAATGTAAGGCCAAGTTACACCTGGCCATAAAGAATCTCAAATAAATGGTTAAAAAAGACACAACACAGAGAAAAAGTGTTTTCTTAGAAATAAAACACAAAACATATTTAGGGCCTCCATCTTTATTGAAAACAAAATCCAATTTCATAGATACCCAACAAGTATAGAACAGGTTTTTTTTTAATTATTTAACATGTGAAAAAAAAATACTTAAATTTGTCCCCCCCCCCCCAAAAAAAAAAGTGCATTTGTTGCCATTTTCTGAGACCCATGACTTACTCATTTTTATTTATTTTAATAATACTATTTTGATGTCTATTCAACGTTTTGTTTGCCTTTTAGTGCATTTTATTGCAATGTTGCGGCGACAAAACCCCTGTAATTCTGACAGTTTAATTTTTTTTACATTGTACAGTTTAATTTATTTTATATCTTGATAGGGCGGCCATTTGTGAACGCGGCGATACCAAGTATGTGTATTTTTTAATTATTGTTTTATTTTCACTGGGGTAAAAAGAGTAATTTGAACTGTTTTTAAATTTTTCTCATTTTCTTTTTTAAACTTTTTGTTAAATCTTTTTTTTGTTTTGACAAGTCTCCTTAGAAGCTGTCACTGCCCGATCGCTTGTGCTGCCGTGCATCAGCACTGCACTGTACAGCACAAGTGATCATCTCTTGTAAATGCCGACAATCAGCCAGCGTTCACAGGATGCTCATCATGACAGAGACAGGAATCATCAGCTGACTCCTGGCTGTCATGACAGCCCATCGGCATCCCCCAATCATGTTACAAGGTCACCAATGGGAGTGGGCAATGGTGTACTCCCCACTGGCAAGTGTTAAATCGCTGCTGTCAGAGATTGATATAACCCTAGAATGCGAAAAAGGCCTGGTGGCTTACTTTGTGGATGTGTATATTTCAGATGTTACGCATTCTAGGGTTAACTATCTACCATACACCCATGTTGGTTGATCAGATCAGCCGACATGTGCAGGGAAAGATGGGAGATCAGAAGGGAACCCGCATCAAAGGCAGGGACTCGACCAATGAAGTACATATACGTCATTAGTCATGAAAGTGTTTACCACATAAATTAATGAATTAAATGACATGGGATTCCCCCTATTTTTGATAGCCAGCAAGAGTAACACAGACATCTGTTGGCTGATATTATCAGGCTGGGAAGGTCCATGCCAATTGACTTCCCAGCCTAAAAGTACTAGCTCCGCAGCTGCCACAGCAAATACTTGCGCTTCGCCTTGGCACTTCCCAATGCCCAAGTGTGGTGGCAATTGGTGTAATGGTAAATGAGGTTGATGTCAGCTGTGTAATGTCAGATAGCATCCAGCTTCAGGTTGGTGTTACTAATGGAGAGACAACCCTTTTATTTTTAAACTAGCTGTAGTACCCGGCTACGCCCAGGTTAATAAATAACTGCTGTTAGCTATAACAAAATAGAATTTGAATATGTCATATTAATGACTTGTAGGAAAATAGAAGCTGAGCTGTGATTGATTGCTATAGGCAGCCTAATAAATCTCCAGCCAACAGTAAACCCTCCCCCTGGCCGGGCAGTATATGTTACCTCACACATACACATAATAGACAGCTCATGTGACTGACATCTGCCTTAATTCCCTATATGGCACATGTATTGCACATTGGCTGTTTTTAATCAGATGTTTATGTTTGGAAAATTAAGATAGCACACGTATGAGGCGAGTTGTGTGAGGTGATTTGTGCACATCTGTGTCTGTCTGTGTGGTGTGTGTGTCCCTGGGGTGTGTATGTGTGTGTCCCTGTGGGGGGGGGGTCTGTGTGGTATGTGTCTCTGTTGTGTGTGTCTCTTTGTGGTGTGTGTGTGTGTCCCTGTGGGGTGAGTGCATGTGCCCCTATAGGGTGTGTATGTGTGTGTCCCTGTAGGGGGGGTCCGTGTGGTGTGTGTCTCTGTTGTGTGTGTCTCTTTGTGGTGTGTGTGTGTCCCTGTGGGGTGAGTGCATGTGTCCCTATAGGGTGTGTATTTGTGTGTGTCCCTGTGGGGGGGTCTGTGTGGTGTATGTGTGTGTATCTGTGTTGTGTGCGTCTCTTTGTGGTGTGTGTGTGTGTCCCTGTGGGGTGAGTGCATGTGTCCCTGTAGGGTGTGCATGTGTGTGTGTGTCCCTGTGGGGCGTGTCTGTGTGGGGTGTGTGTGTCTCTGTGTTGTGTGTGTCTCTTTATGGTGTGTGTGTGTCCCTGAGGGGTGAGTGCATGTGTCCCTATAGGGTGTGTATGTGTGTGTGTCCCTGTGGGGGGGTCTGTGTGGTGTGTGTGTGTCTCTTTGTCTTGGAGTTTGAGCATGCGCAATACAGAAATAGGGTCTGATATCGGATCCGATTTTCCATCCGATCCGATCCCCATAGACTCTCATATTATTATAATCGGATCGCATCGGATCCGATGCGATCTGATTTTTGCAGCAGAGTCCAAAATCGCAGCAGTCTACGATTTTGGCTGCTGCAGAAAATTGGACAGGATCGGATGCAAATCAGATGCCATTAAGAGCAAATCCGATCCGTCACCATAGGATTACATGGGGCCAAAATCGAATCCGATGCTGTCCGATTTTCAATGGACAGCATCGGATTGCAGAAAAACGCGATGTGAAAGTAGCCTAATATTTTTCTATTTATTAATAGTATTTCTTCCTGCCATCTAGTGGATATTCTTTGTCATCACTAGCTGTCCATTCATTCTATGATTCTTTTGCATTGAATGGTTTATCTAGTTTAATTTCTGTCCATATTGACTGTCTATTATATCCATTATTGTGTCCTCACCTTTTTTGCAGATCATACTTGTTATTAATTTTTTGCTTATGTAATCATGTTCAAAAATTTTTGTATATTCTTTCTTTGTTGTGTGACCTTCCTCCTTTTTAAATTATATTTAAATTATTTTTTAATATTTTCAATAAAGTGTGGTTTTATATACTCATATGTTTTGTTCACTTGACTCGATATTCCATAATCCATAGGTTTTAGTACTATTTTGAGTAGAGTCTTAGGCTGGGGTCACATTGCGTTTTTTACAAGCATTTTTGGAGACCTGCGTTTTCAAAAACGCATGTAAAAACGCACCCATAGGCCCCATGTTAAAAAACGCATGCCCTAATAGCAAAAACGCATGTGTGACAGTACCATGCCTTTTTGGTGCATTTCCAAAAACGCATGCGTTTTTTAACATGGGGCCCTATGGAAAACGCATGCAAAAACGCATGTACAATTAGTACCATTTAGTGCCATCCAAAAACGCATGCGTTTTCCATAGGAACCCACGTTATAAAAACGCATGCGTTTTTAGAAAACGCATGCGTTTTTTTTTACATGGGCTCCTATGGAAAATGCATGCGTTTTTGAATGGCACTAAATGGTACTAATTGTACATGCGTTTTTGCATGCGTTTTCCATAGGGGCCCATGTTAAAAAACGCATGCGTTTTCTACAAAAACGCATGTGTTTTTAAAAACGCACCAAAAAATAGTAGGCCTGTTTCACATCTAAGGCCATGTTCACACACATGCGTTTTTTTGACCATCTCTGCATTTTTGGGCTGTTAAAAAAAACGCAGGTGCGTTAACGCAGGGTACATTTGAGCGTAGCTGCGTTTTTCAGCTCCATTTGCGTTTTTTACCCCTAGTCCAAAAAACGCTGCATGCAGCGTTTTTGGGTGCTGTAAAAAAACGCATGTGCGTTTTTCCAAAAACGCATGCGTTTTTTAACATGGGGCCCTATGGGAAACGCATGCAAAAACGCATGGTACATTAGTACCTTTTAGTGCCATTCAAAACGCATGCATTTCCCATAGGGGCCCATGTTAAAAAAACGCATGCATTTTTGAAAAAACGCACATGCGTTTTTTTAACATGGGGGCCCTATGGGAAACGCATGCGTTTTTAAAAGGCATATTTATGCACCCTGCGTTAACGCTTGCGTTTTTGCCTGCGTTTTTGGTGAAAAAATGACTAAGTCCAAAAACGTGGCAAATCCTTTCAGACACACAAGGGACATTTTTAAGCACTCTTAAACGCAAGTGCTTTTAAGAGTGCTAAAAAAAAACGCAAATTGAGTGTGAACAATGCCTAAGAATGGTGTGCGTTTTGCTAAATTTGCGTTTTTAGGCGTTTTTACCGCTAAAAACGCATAAAAACGCTAGCGTTTTTGGTCCCATAGGTTTTAACGGAAACGCATGTAAAAACGCAGGCAAAAACGCATGAGCGTTTTCAAAAACGCAAAACGCATGCGTTTTTGCAAATGCCGCGCTAGACGCATTTCCCGACGTTTTGGGCCGCGTTGGCAAAAACGCATGCGTTTTGCGTTTTTGAAAACGCTCATGCGTTTTTTGCCTGCGTTTTTACATGTGTTTCCATTAAAACCTATGGGACCAAAAATGTTAGCGTTTTTATGCGTTTTTAGCAGTAAAAATGCCTAAAAATGCAAATTTAGCAAAACGCACACATGCCTTAGATGTGAAAAGAGCCGTACATGCACTATTTTTTGGTGCAGATTTAAAAACGCAGCGAAAACGCAGGGAGCCATCACACACCTTGAAAACTCATGATGACATAAAAAAACGCATGAGTGTTTTTTAAATCACTAAAAATACTCATGTCAAGTGTGACCCTAGCCTTACCATATATTTTGGCCTATATAGGTTTTTCTCTGTCACTCTGTTGCTCTGTCTGTGGCTAGGGTCACATTTCCGTGTTGACCCTAGCCTACAACAATCCGGTTTTAACTTAGAACTTTTTCCAGCACCACATAGCGTTACCGCTATGCTGTGCTGGAAAACACAGTCCCTAGTTACCCTATGTTTACCTTAACTACCTGTCACACAGGCAGCTGCTTGGAGTGCGCTTTACTGCGCCGCACAGGAAACGTGTCTGCAACGTTTCCTGTGCGGCGCTGTAAAGCGCACTCCGAGCAGCTGCCTGTGTGACAGGTAGTTAAGGTAAACATAGGGTAACTAGGGGACTGCGTTTTCCAGCACCGCATAGTGGCAACGCTATGCCGGTGCTGGGCAAAGTCTAAGTTAAAACCGGATGTTGTAGTTAGTCACAACGGAAATGGCCCTAGCTGTCTCTGTATGTATTTTGTCTGCTCTTCTGTTGCTCGTCTGTCACTCTTTCTGTGTGCTCTCCTCTTCACTCTCTGTTGCTCTGTCTGTCTCTATGTCTGTCACTCTTCTGTGCTCTCTCTGTCACTCTCGTTGTTCATGTCTGTCTCTATGTCTGCACTCCCTTCTGTTGTTCTTTGTCACTCTCTGTTGCTGTCTGTCACTCCTTCTGAATGTTCTCCTGTCACTCTGTTGCCTGTCTGTCACTCTTTCTGTGTTCTCTATGTCACTCTAATGTTGCTCTGTCCTGTCTTTCTCTTTGCTGTGGTTTTGTTGCTCTGTCTGTCGCACTTTCTGTAGTTCTCTCTGTTGCACCCGTCTGTCCTATGTCTGGTCACTCTTACTGTTGTCGCTCTCTATCACTCTCTGTTGCTCTGTCGGGCTTTATTGTCTGTCACTCTTTTGTGTGCTGCTCATATCACTCTCATGTGCTCTGTCTGTCCCCTATGTGCATCACTCTTTCTGTTGTTCTCTCTGTCACTCTTTCTGTTGTTCTCTCTGTCACTCTTTCTGTTGTTCTCTCTGTCGACCTCATGTTGATTCGTCTGTCACTCTTTCTGTTGTTCTCTCTGTCACTCTCTGTTGCTCTGTCATGACTCTGTCTGTCACTCTTTCTGTTGTTCTCTCTGTCACTCTCTGTTGCTCTGTGTCTCTGGTCACACTTTCTATATGTTCTCTCTGTCACTCTCTGTTGCTCTGTCTGACTCTGTCTGTCACTCTTCTTGTTGTTCTCTCTGTCACTCTTGTTGCTCTGTCTGACTCTGTCTGTCACACTTTCTGTTGTTCTCTCTGTCACTCTCTGTTGCTCTGTGACTCTGTCACTCTTTCTGTTGACTCTCTTCTTTCACTGTCTGCTTGCATGTTTGTCTCTTGTCTGTCACTCTCTCTGTTGTTTTCTCTGTCACTCTTTCTGTTGTTCTCTGTCACTCTTGTTGCTCTGTCTGTCTCTATGTCTGTCACCTTCATGATGTTCTCTTTGTCACCTCTGTTGCTCTGTCTGTCTTTATGTCTGTCACTCTTCTGTGTCTCTCTATCACTCTCTGTTGCTCTGTCTGTCTCTATGTCTGTCACTTTTTCTGGTTGTTTCTCTATCACTCTTCTGTTGTTCTCTCTGTCACTCTCTTTGCTATTATGTGTCCCTCTTTGTCACTATGTGTGCCTCTTTCTGTACGCTCTGTCGGTCACTCTCATCTCTCTATTTCTATCTATTTTCTCTCAAGATATGACCAAAAGAGACTCCTTCTGCAGTGATTAATATAAAAATCCTTTATTGGTATATCAATTCGAAGGGATTACATATTAAACCATTGGTTGTAAATATG
The DNA here is from genome assembly GCA_033576535.1 of Allobates femoralis. Taxonomy (NCBI): domain Eukaryota; kingdom Metazoa; phylum Chordata; class Amphibia; order Anura; family Aromobatidae; genus Allobates; species Allobates femoralis. The sequence continues at coordinate 129,684,194 of JARQOC010000005.1, forward strand.
AGATGAAAGGTATGCCACATAGAATATAACGTAAGTAATGTGATGGGTATATAGTAACATGTGGTTATATATACATAAAGACAAAAATAGTAACGGTTGTGTGAGTATGGCTCCCAGTGTGAAGTATGGAGTTCCCCAAAGGGAATTAAGAAAGTGCAAAGAAATGGACAACCACACAATCCATTAGCATATCTTTATGGCACCATGTACATAATGCAGGAGAATAGTTACCTTTGACTGTTCCCAGGTGCCAGGGGCCATTTGCACTCATATTGACACCCGGCCAGATAGGTTTCCATTATCTATCGCTATAGTATTCACTGCTTTCTAAAACAAAATGAAAGAAAGCAAAAATGTTACAATAACACAGAAATTATTCAGCAATCAGCAATCATTTTTATACCGTTTTTGACTATGGCCCTTTTACACGCTGAGACTTTCCAGCTATCCCACCAGCGATCCGACCTGGCCGTGATCGCTGGAAAGTCTCTATGCAGTTGCTAGTGAGCTGTCTAACTGGCAGACTCACCAGCGAACAGTCAGCAGTGAGATCGCTGGTAACCAGGGTAAATATGGGGTTGCTAAGCAGAGTGCTCTGGTTAGTTACCCGTTGTTTACCCTGGTTACCAGCATCCTCCCGCTTACAGGCTGGGCTAAGCGGGAGGATGCTGGTAACCAGGGTAAACAACAGGGTAACTAAGCAGAGCGCGCTGCTTAGCTACTCGATATTTACCCTGGTTACCAGTGCCCAGCATCAAATGTGCGGCGCTGGGCATTGGCTGGGAGGTCGCTGATCATTGATCTCTCGCTGTCACACACGCCGATGCGTGCTGACCAGCGGGAGACCAAGGACCAAAAAACGGTCCTGAACGATTTGTAGCGATCAACGACCTCACAGCAGGGGCCTGTTCGCTGATGCGTGTCACACACTGCAACATCGCTGGAGAGGTCACTCTAACGTCACAAAACCTGTGACGTTTCAGCGATATCGCTAGCGATGTTGCAGTGTGTGAAGTACCCTTTACTTAATAGAAGTCAGTGGGTGATAAAAACGCTGACAATTTGACACACTGCGATTAGTTTCTGCACCAAATCTGCAAGTCACAAATAAATAAGCACCGTGTGCACGAGACTTCATGATTCTTATTAACTTTGCTGGCATCAGGATTCCATTCAGGTTTTGTGACAAATCTGCACTCAGAAACACATAAAAAATGCAATAAAAAGGCATTGTGTGCACACAGCCTAATACTCTGGTAACATTGTACAAAGCAGTGACCTGGGAATCAGAGATGTGTCCAGACGAGTTTACCTTGCTATTCTCATTCCATTTGAGCGCTGTTTCCATCCATCCCAGTGATTTTCCTGCCTCCCCAGCCCTCCTGTTAGGGTTTTCCTGAAGAATGCTTGCGTTTCTTATTCAAGTCGAGCACATCCATGTGTTGACCTGCTCAATTTGAGTACTGAGCACTTGAGCATATTAGCACTCGCACATCACTAGTCATTACCATATGGGTGAGAGTCCTTACCTTTTCATACCCACTTCTTTCCCCTTCCTTATTTGGTTTTTCTTCTTTCTTATCTCTCCAATTTTTTAAACTTTTTCTCTCTTTTGGTTGAAGACCGTGAGGTGTAATGTGAAGATTTTCTCTCTCAGACTGTGCCGTGGCTGTGTTCTCAGATGAAGTCTTTGAAGTCTTTGATGTCACGACTCACACAGCCATGGCTCAGTCTAAGAATGCTGCTGCAGTGAGTGGACACTAATGTCTCTGCTCAACGCATGTAGCTGAGGCGAGTGGATATCACTGTGGATTATCGTCGGATGGTATGTTTAGGTTAATAAATGGGAAAATGAGGGTTACCTGTGTGTCTTATTTCAAATGAAGGATTTTTCTGTATGTTTTTAGCTATATACTTATACAATTGATAATGGGCAGGTCTTATAGAAGTCTGAACATTATCAGTCTGGGTTTAATGACAGCTGTCAATACTCAGCTGTCATTAACCCCTTTTATCACTCCGATGCCACAGCACCAGGACATTGGGAAGAGCAGGGTAATGCATCAGGAATGTGTTTCTAATGAATATGCTCAATTCTGTGGTGGCTGCTGGCTGCTATTCTCCCAATAACTATGGGGGCTCCCAATAGCTAAGAGCCTTACCAGGCTGAGAAGATCAGCCCCCAGCTGCCTGTTTTTTTGCCTTGGTTGCCAATCAAATTCAGGGTGAAGTCCACACATTTTTTTAAATTATTTATTTTAATAATTAAAAAAAACAAAACAAATGGACTTACATGTATTTTTGGTTGCCAGCCAAGGTAAATCCAAGCAGCTGGGGGGAAGTGGCAACCCATAGCTGTCCACTTTATCAGAATCAAAAATACAGTGAAACCCTAGAATTTTTTTTAAATTATTTATTTATGTTTACACTGTATGAACACAGGTTTATTGCCAAAGGGACAGTGCTGATGATGTCTATAAAATGCTGTGGAATTAATAGGGTTATATAAGTGAGTAAAATAAATAATTCATAGTTTTCACAGTTTACTATCAAATGCCAATTGCTAAATCAACTGTAGGAAAATGTGCAATACTAATGTTATAGTGCTTTCTTGCAGTTTGCTGGAGGCCTGGATATACTCGAATCAAAGACTCCTACCCATCCACCCAGTAAGTTCAGCCTGCTACTCAAACCTAATACTAAGGGAAAAAAATAAATGGGCCTTATTTTTTCAAACTTTCTTCTATAGATTACATCTTTTCTGGTGTCTGGTCAGTTTTGTATGAGAATACCAAGTAGACAGCATCACCATAATAGAAAATGAAATGACAGTCCAATACCGTTGTAAGAAAAAAAAAATACATGCATTGAGTTCAGACTAAAGATTACAAATAATGTTTATTGCTTATTAATAATTACATATCAAAAATCAAATACAATGCAAATAACAGCAATTCAAAAATATATAAAAAAATGTAGTACTACAAGCTTTTATCCAAAAAACGGATAAAGATGCTAACCTTAAATAGCCATAACAAGGGTGTCTATATTCAGGAAAACACGCTTCAACTAAATCTATATAATTGCAAATTCAAAACTTATTGTTATGTGCTCTTTTGCCGAGGTGAATTTGGAAAGCCGCAGATCAACGTGGGCAGCATAGATCAGATTTAATGATCTACCGTAGCAGAACTGGACGTGTTGTACCAAGGACCAATATAGATAGATTGGCATGATGGTAGGTGGAGCTGTGGAGCTTGTGGTTCAAGATGCAGTGGAGTCATGTGTTCAAACAATATAGGAACTGTAGATATGTGTAGATAATCTGGAAACTTCTAACAGGACAGTAACACAAAAGAACAGCAGAGTTCTGAGTGTGGTCAGCACCAGGATGGCTGAGACAATTTTCACTTATCAGTGTCCATCCAGTTTGTGTGCCAAAACCAGGAGTGTCTCCAAAACTCAGATCAGGTGTCAATCTTTCAATTATAGTTTTTCTCTGCAAGTTCCTCTCCTGGTTCCTCTCTGGGTTTTGGCACACAAACTGTATGGACACTGATCAGTGAAAAAACTGCAGTGTGAAACCAGTAATTAGGTCAATTGACAAGGCAGAGTTTGAATGTGAAGGCATCAGAATAGCAGATTAGATTTGATTAACTTGATAGCAAAGATCAAGGTGTGATGGTGGGTTTACACACACCAATTTATCTGTTCAATCTCTGAACCAATCTCTGGTTGCAGTGAAATCATGGATACATTGCTCCATTTTGTGGCTGTGTACAACATGGAGCAATGTATCCATGATTTCACTGCAACCAGAGATTGGTTCAGAGATTGAACAGATAAATTGGTGTGTGTAAACCCACCATGAAATACCAAGAATGGCTGAGAGGAGTTGGTTATCCAGTACCTTGATAGCTGGGACAAATGTGTGGTCAATACCTAGAATGGATGGTGAGACTAAACTTGGCAGAGACTGGTTGCAAGATGGCAGACTGGAGCAGCTGCACAGACAATCAGACACCTGGTTTTACCAGAATTAAGAGGTTTAACTTTGGTGAAGCAGATGGCAGCAGAGTGTATTACTGGTGTATTATGGTGTATTATCTGGTGCTAGAGCTGGAGAGGTAATGCTTATCAATAACAAATATAATTGTCAGGTTACCCAAATAATGCAATGACAACCCTAGTATAACAGATAATAAACTATAAATGGACAAACCAAACAGTCCTGAATAAACAGAGTTTATGCTAAACAGAACCATATCTCTAATCCAATGGCTTCATCAGGATAAAACAATAGGAATCTCAAACCTGAATCCATAGTTGTTGTTACTCACATGAAGTATGATGAAACATGATTGACCACATCTGTAAATTTAGCATATAATTCAGATGAGCTACATGTTACACCTTTGTATAAATTTAATCTGGCCATGTCTGTCTTCAGAAAGCCCCTGGTAATCATTTATCACTAGTGGAAGCTGCTGAATAGAAATTTCTTTTGTGGTCATAATATCATATCCCGTTCATTCATTTGAATGGAGAACAATTTTTTTCACATCAGGTCCATGGGAGTGAGAACTATTTGTGGCGCCCCTGCGTCCACGAGGCCACAAAAGGGAACTGCAGCCAGGCAGGTAGGACAATTGTTGCACAACAACACCCTCACAGCTCACACAACCCACGTGTAGGAGATGGTAGCATCCAGCCCTAAGATTGGAAACTCTAGGCAAGCGAGGGGTGGTGGATTTAGAGGAGTGGGTTGGGGAAACACGTAGTCAGGTGACTTGACAGTAGAAATAGTGAGGAGGAAGGAGTTCAGTAGGCCCAGGGTGCCGACCAGAAAAGACCAAGAGATAGGTCATAGTGAGCTGAACAGCAAAGACCAAGAACAGGCCGAAAGACAGCAGAAGGTTGAGCTAAGCTGAGCAACAGAAGGAAGCACACGTCCTGGCAAAGTGGGGTGTAAGGAGCGCAGAATCTGTACCGAGCCAGTGTGAGCCGGAGGAGAGAGAAAGCCTATCCGGAGCCAGTACCCCCAGGAGTGTGCAGGAAAGAGAGGGACGGGGCGACCCGGGCCCTGGACATACAGCGAAGCTACCGACTGCAGGCGGAGTAGCCCTCCTATGATATTGAGAGACGCAGCGGGAATGAGCCTGGTAGAGCCTCATATTGAAGGACTGCTAGAGGCTGGGCTGAGTAGAGTGTCAGCTCTAGAGGGGACCGTAGTTTTACCCGGAACCCCAAACAACACGACAAGGGACCACAGCTACACGTTAGGGTCCATACCCCAGAAACGACAGGCAGCTCAGTGACGACGAGGAGGACCCACAAGGGCCCGAGTCACCGCCATACTGTCCGGTGTTACACACACCAAGTGAACCCAGAGAGCGTAAACAGCCCGGAAAGGACACAGAGAAAGTGTGAGGGGTCACAGAGAGAGAGAGGCCTGGCTGCAGGGAGTAAAGGGAACCCGGAGAGGGAGAGTGTGCCCGTGTACTTGAACTGAGACGTGTAAGAACTGTACTTGAATTGTACTTGAACTGTAACTGCAGTGTAAAGTGCTTTAAAGAGCTTGGAGAGTAAACACGGAGACCCTGAACTTGCTTCCCTTGTCTGATTCCATCTGCTTAAGTGATATTCCCTTCATACAGGATACAGCAAGCCCTCCACCTACAGAGCCACAGCACAGCCTGTCAGCACCAGCATTGAGGAGAGATTCCTGCAGCGTCTGCACAGTAAGTGTACTGAACACTCCACAATAGACTTAACCCTTACTGCCCCGGGGAATACAGTTCTACCCACTGGAACTATCCCATCTACGCTGCTATTCCATCATCCCCGGAGGTTCTGCAGCAATGGCGGCCCCATCACTGGCTGCATATAGTGGGTGGCGTCATGACTGACAATCCCCTGTAAATATTCCCCTTTTATTGTCGAGCCAGGGACACGGTCCGGACCAGGACCACCCGTGACTTCCCCAGTAGCAGACAGGTCTGGTACCGAGTACCCCCTGTCCCAGTGGGCCCGACAACCTGGCGTCACGAACAGGATCTACCCGGTCCAAAAGAATTGGACCCCGTGCGCCTAAAGAACGTGTTCTTGACTTTTCCCGCCAAAATCTGACCTTAATAGCGGCCATAGAAGCTTAGCGCCATGTGCAGAGGAGGTGTAACCGAAACTCCCATCGTGGGCCGGCTCGGTCCAAGGCGCGAAGAGAAGGACCCGCCCTGGCTACCCTTAACTCCGGGAGAGCCAGCCGTCACTCTAAAAGAAGAGCCTCCGCCCCTAGACCCTCCTACCCATGAGAAACTGGCGGGCACCGAGAAGGAAATCGTCATCAGGAGGGGGTGGAGCGAACAACCGGAAGAGAAGCAGTTGCCATTGCAGTACATGAGGACGGATGCGGAGGACGCCGAGAGGAACACTGCACCCGAAAGACCGCGAGTGATCCCAGAGGGCCCACGGAGTGATCCGGTGCAGGAACCCGGCAAGGGAAAGAACTTGCGTGACCAAAGAGAGATGGCAGCAGGCGGCGACGAGCGTCCATACGTCCAAGACACCCGGAGGGGTGTGCTGCGGCTGCTACCCCAACACATGACACGGGCCCAGGATTAGCATCGGACCCGGATCCAGATTGATATTGAACACCGCCGAAGCTATGAGACTCTGTCTATACAACCCGGCTGGGTTGAAGTGCCACGTGATTGTGCAGAAAGCGAAGCCGAATGCCGTACCGCGATCCTGGTGGATGTGACTACCCCACAAGCTGCACCGCGCCCTGCAAGGAAGGAAGCCGACCCGCTCGGAGCCCTGGAACAGCACTGGTTACCCCTACCGGAGCCCCTGATACCACCACCGACTACTACCGAGGTGAGAGGGGAGCAGCTCCGCTGCTGGTGGGAGCGAGATAAAAACTGTGACGATCTGATGGGCTTCTTAGGAGATCCCGGCAGGGAAGTAGGCCCTGCAGAGCTGATCACACGGGAGGAGTACATCCGCAGATGTGTACGAAAGTGGAAGAAAGAGGAAATAGAGCGGCAGGTACAGAAACAGGTTATGATAGCCCGTGCTAAGGAGGCCAAAAATATCGCCCGAAGAGATAAAGAGGTACAAAGATCCCCACGGTACGAGGGCAAAATAGTGAAGGTAATAGAAGAGAGAGGATTCGCCTTCGCACGTGAGCCTGGTACCAGATGTGACATCTTTATTAATAAAAGAGAGTTGGAAGAACAACTACCATCAGACCATCCAGACAAACAAGTGGAAATAGGAGAATGGGTGTCATACCATATTGTTCAAGGTGAGCGTGGCCCATATGGCATCAAAGTTAAGAGACTGTGCTTAGACCCTGTGGAAGAAGATGATATGCCAGCACTAGAATATCCTGAGTCCATTGATGATCCTGAAATAGCGAGCTGCACGGACATGGCAGTGAATACGGATCATGTTACCATCTTAGAGACTGCTGCACCAAAGAAGGATGCTATAACCCAGACCCCAGAAAGTTATCTACTAGTGACTGCGTTACAGAACCTGCGTTCCAAGAAGAAGACCATCGCAGATGTTACCGTGGAAACAGCAGGTGAAAGAATGAACACGGGTTCTGCATCAGGAAGAACAGAAGAAACTGTAAGTGTGAATGAGGTGTTTTCCTTATTGACCCCATCCCATACCTGAATGAATGTTAGCCTTTCCCCTGTTTGTCTTTTATATGTTTTATTGACATTGGCTACCACGAACAATGAGCTGGTACGAACGTTGAATTGTATATAGTTAAGCACCTTAGTGTGCTCCCCTTTGGGTTTAAAACCAGTTGCACATGAGAGTAAGATAGTGCAAGTGACTGTCCTTTGAACTCTGAACTGTTTTGAAAGTTTTTGAACTTTAAACTACTTTTTGACTTTTTGAGAATTTTGAAACTTTTCGAAGAAGAATGTTTTTATACTTTTGATATAAAGTAGAGTTTATAATGTGTTTTAGCTACAGAAAAGAAAATGCGTTGTAGCACTAGACCGGGTAGAGGTCCAGAAAGGGTAATGAAGTAAATATACCCATGCACTTGTAAATAGTTAATTTAAAGTAACGTTTGAAGAATCGTGCCTCCCGGATGGGAAGAAACCAAGAATGCTTAATGTTCAATGTTGTTTGAAAAATAAAAATGTTTTCAGGGGGATCCATGACAGGCAGCGCGGGGACGCGCTAGTTAACTCCGGGAATGTGTGGTGCCCCTGCGTCCAGGAGGCCACAAAAGGGAACTGCAGCCAGGCAGGTAGGACAATTGTTGTACAACACCCCCCTCACAGCTCACACAACCCACGTGTAGGAGATGGTAGCATCCAGCCCTAAGATTGGAAACTCTAGGCAAGCGAGGGGTGGTGGATTTAGAGGAGTGGGTTGGGGAAACACGTAGTCAGGTGACTTGACAGTAGAAATAGTGAGGAGGAGGAGGAAGGAGTTCAGTAGGCCCAGGGAGTAGCCCTCCTATGATACTGAGAGACGCAGAGGGAAGGAGCCTGGTAGAGCCTCATATTGAAGGACTGCTGGAGGCTGGGCTGAGTAGAGTGTGGCTCTAGAGGGGACCGTAGTTTTACCCGGAACCCCAGACAACACGACGAGGGACCACAGCTACCCGTTAGGGTCCCTACCCCCAAAGGACAGGCAGCTCAGTGACGACGAGGAGGACCCACAAGGGCCCGAGACACCGCCAAACTGTCCGGCGGTACACACACCAAGTGAACCCAGAGAACTTAAACAGCCGGAAAGGACACAGAGAAAGTGTGAGGGGTCACAGAGAGAGAGGCCTGGCTGCAGGGAGTAAAGGGAACCCGGAGAGGGAGAGTGTGCCCGTGTACTTGAACTGAGACGTGTAAGAACTGTACTTGATTGTATTGAACTGTAACTGCAGTGTAAAGTGCTTTGAAACTTGGAGAGTAAACCGAGACCCTGAACTTGCTTCCTTGTCTGATTCCATCTGCTTGAGTGATATTCCTTTATAAGGATACACAAGCCTCCACCTGCAGAGCCACCACGCTGTCGACCAGCATTGAGGAGAGATCCCTCAGGTCTGCACAGTAAGTGTACTGAACACTCCACAAGACTTAACCCTTATACCGGGGAATACAGTTCTACCCACTGGAACTATCCCATCTACGCTGCTATTCCATCATCCCAGAGTTCTGCAGCAGCGGCGGCCCATCATGGCCGCATATAGTGGGTGGCGTCACGACTGACAATCCCCTGTAAATATTCCCTTTTATTGTCGAGCTAGGGACACGGTCCGGACCAGGACCACCCGTGATTTCCCCAGTAGCAGACCGGGCAGGTACCGAGTACCCCCAGTCCCAGTGGGCCAACATGTTCTTTTCCTATCGCCATGACAGCACCCACCGAGAGAGGGGATCTGCCCACAAGGACAGGAAACTACAGATAAAAAGGGGCGGTCCCCCACGCCTCCTCAGTTGGTTTCCTGTCCTTGTGAGGGAAGCTACAGATGAAGCATTTTCTCACCCAGGGCTGGAGGCTTCCATGCGGGGCCGAGTGAGGTCGGTGGAATCTGGGTCCTGGTACCAGCGTCGAGGGAGCCCTGGTCCTGCAGTCTCCTTCATCGGCTGGTTCTAGCTGCATGTCCCAGTGTCCGGGTTGTGCTGCTCTGGGTCGTGCGGGCGCAGCCTGGGGCCGTCGCCAGTGCTTGTGTCGATCCCCAGGCTTTGGGGTACTCGGGTTTCAGGCTCCAAGGGGGTTACGCTCCTGTGTCACGGAGAGTGGTGGCCGCGCCTGATCCCGTGTCCTGGGGGACTTCTTTGAAAAGGGTATATTTACAGGGGATTGTATTTACAAGTTGTCGTGACGCCACCTGTAGTTTCTGGTGATGTGTCACCAGCGCCGCCACAGTCCGCGGAGGTAGATGGTAATGCGGCTTGGTTGGTAAAGTCCTCTACAGGTAGGGCTGTACCTCCGGAGCAGCGTTCCTGTATGGGGATCAAGTTCATGAAAGGAAATACAGGCAGAGGCAATGTCACATTTCCTCCGGGTACTTTACTGTTAACTTGCATCGGCATTATACAAAGTTCACAGTTCAGCACTTAGATGTTACAAGAACAGGTAGCTAATAGGTGGCTGCAAGTGAATCCCAGGTGGTATGGTGGAACCCTTGGTGTGCCTTCTTTAACTAACACGTGTCTGTTCTTCCCTGCTTTCCAGTTCGGTGTGAAGCCTGGTGATGTAAAATCCAGCCTGGCCTCCTGTCCTCTCTCACCTTCGCTGTCGTCAGGTAACCCTCTACTGGCTGGCCGCTCGTTCCCTTGGTGGTGCCTGGTAGCCTTCTTGTGGACTGCTCTGCTGCCCGGGAGACTTGTAGAATCTGCGGAATCCTGATTCTCTGCCGTGCATGTAGCTTCGGCAGTCTGCGGGTTCCGGTGCCCGGTAAGCTGTCTGGGACAATCTATCTGCTGGCTCCTCTTTCCCAGACCAGCTGCTCTCCTGGAAAGCTCTTTAAACCCTCTCTTCTTCCTCCATATCTCCACTTTGTCCCTCAGCCGAGAGACTTAGCAGCAAAAACTTAGATGCAAAGACAAAAGACCTCCTTGTTCCCCCTAGAGGTGATTTTATTCCCTCCCGGGTAACCTCTCACCGCTGTACTAATGTGGGAGTGCTTGGAATGGGTCCCACCCACCATCCTAGGGTCCACCTACAGCTGGAGCATCTGCACCTCTTTTACGGGTGCAGTACCCCTCTATGATGCCTGCATGTTGGGGCGCCACACTTTCCAACGACGCAGGGTGGGCTGGGTGCGGAGATGTGCCACCCTGCGTCGCCCTTTGAACCAGAAGTGTGTGTCACTTCCAAGGGTCCTGAGGAGGACAAGTCTGATGGGAAATTAGGGTAAAAGTGTGGAGCCCACTGGGACTGGTACTCAGTACTGGACCGGGGTACTGCTGGGATATCATGGCGGTCTATGTCTGGACCGTGTCCCGGGTTCTCACAATTAAAAGGGGTATTTACAGGGATAGCTTGTCGTGATGCCACCCACAGATTGCGGTCAGTGATAGGACCACCGCTGCAGCGCAGCTCTGCCAGGAGGATGGAGGGATGGATGGGCTGCAGCTGGATGGATGAGCCCACCATGGGTCGGGCTACTCCTGGCAGGGTAAAAGCTGTCTAATGCACAGTTCAGTATACCTGGAATCAGACACGGAAACTGAAGCAGGGTTCACCGGGTTTATTCTCAAGTTCTTCAGTGCTAGCAGTTTACAACACAGTTCACGGTACAGTTCAATTCACAACTTCATTAACTCCGGACACTTGAACTCTCTGCAGCCAGGCTGTCGCTCTGAGACCCCTCAATCCTTCTATATGTCCTTTCAGGCTAGTTCTCTCTCTGTTCTTTCCTAGAGGATTGTATAGAGCGGCCCCTTGTGTGAAGCTTCCCCCTATGTGTAAGGGCGGTAAGCCAGGTCCTCCTGGATGCTGCTGAGCCTCCAACCCTGTGGTAGGAAAACGGATCTGGAATCTGTGTTCCCCGCCGGTTTGTCTGGGGAGCCGGTGTATAACTTCAGTCCCCCTCAGAGCCGACACTCTGGTGCTAGCTAGCTCAGTAACCCTGTCTTTCAACGTGTTACCAGGCTCTTTCTATCCCGTGTGACTTCCAGATGCAATCAGGGAATCTATCCCGCCTGTAGTTGGTCGGTGTTGCCGTGTTCCTCGGATCCGGTGATACCGGTCCGGTCTCTGTCCTCACACTCCCCTGGGATGCTGACTATGGACGAGCTTTCTCTCCATGGATCTGTGTCTCTGTGGATTCTGCGTCTCCAGGGAGCCCAATCCCACCGGGATGTGTCACTTTCTGTCTGCTGTTCTTTACCTCTCAGCTCACTCTGGCCTACTAACTCCTTCCTCCTCTTTTCCTCTTTTGTACTATCTGTCACATGACCTTCCTTCCTTCCCACCCACTTTCCTCTAAACCCCACCACCCCTTGCCCGCCTAGAGTCCCAGGCTCTGGGTTGGGTATTGTACTCCTGTGGGTGTGTGTGCTGTGAGGATGTTTGGTGCACAAACTGTCTACCTTCTGCCTGGCTGCTGTTCCCTATATGGCCACCCTAGTCGCAGGAGCGCCACAAAAGCAGCATTCCGACTTCCGGTTCCTGTCCCTGATGTAGGAAGGAGAGCTCCGGGACCCACGACCGACCGCATTGCACACAAAGCCGCTACTAAACAGAAACCGGTCCGCAGTGAAACCGGAAGGTGCGGGGAGCTCTGGGAACTCGAATGTACCAGTGGCTCCACAGCACGAGTCACGGGCAAAGCATACCAGCCGGCGGGAATAATAGAGCAAGGGTCCACAAGATGGCGGCGAGTGCGGGCAGCGCGAGGAGGGAGAGACAGCTTCTGCAGCCACAGCTCACACTGAAAAAGCTGCTCAGTGGTGACAAGGGAGAAATGAGAAAAACTGGAAACTGGAGTGAGGAGGTCTCCCAGAGAAGGGAAGAAGATGCCACACTACATAGCAGCATCACAGTAGATGGTGTGAGCGGGGAAGGGCAAGTTTGCCCACATACTTATGCAGCAATGGTCAGAAAGCTTAAAGCCCACTTGACAGACAGTCTAAAGGCCACGGTGAGGGAGGCGATACAGGACACTATAGCCGAATTGCAGGACACCGTAGCCGAACATGATAATAGACTACAAGAGGCGGAATAGCGCCTCTCTGATGCAGGGGACACAATTACACGACTTGAGCGTGATCTGTCAGCAGTTATAAAGCAATCAAGGTGGATGGAGGACAAGATCGATGACTTTGAGAACATAACTTGAGGGTGGTAGGGCTGCCAGAAGCCATTTCTCCAATACAGCTCGATACCATCTTTGAGCGCGAAATACCAGAGGCCCTGGGACTCACAGAGACATATAAAGTAGAGAGAGCACACAGGCTGGGGACTCCGCCACAAAACAGCAGGGGTGAGCAAACTAAAGCCCGACAGGCGATAGCCCGGTACCTAGACTACAAGGGAAAGGAGAAAATCCTTCAGACCTTCAAGCGCCACAGACAGCCACTTTTGGTGAGAGGGTATAAAGTGGTGCTATTCAATGATTACTCAGCAATAGTAGCGAAAAAAAGGAAAAACTTTAATGAGATATGTGGCATCCTCTACAAGCGCAAAATTTTGTTTCAGCTCCTATATCCTGCAATACTAAAAGTGACGGAGGGTGATGCTTCACCTACGTTTTACCAAGATGCGACAGTTGCACTAAGACACTACACAACTAGCTCCAGACGGTCCCCTACACAGAGAGAAGAAGCGGGAGATGATGTCCACAAAAGTCGTGACAGTGGAGACTGAAATGGACCAGCTACCAGGGGACAGCGTCTAGAAAACGCATCGGTGACTCCCTCACCAGAACAAAACAGATTGCGGACACCAAATCAGGGAACAAGGAGATCGAGCTGGGAGAACCTTTGGATTGAATTCTCAAAAGAACCAGGACAGAGTGAGATGACCTGATAAAATAACACGATGTTGGCGGTACTATATGCAGAATGACTTGGCAAGAATGCTGCCCGGGCAGTCTGTCCGACTTATCATATCCGGGTATTCACACAGTCGTGGGGGGGCAGAGACAAGAAGAGAATTCTCTGTGATCCACGTCAGAATGATGGAAGGCATTAATATGTGGTTGGGGTTAAGGAGGGGAGGGGGTGGGGGGATTGTTATTGTTACAGGGAGAGTTATTTGTTTTTAGGTTGGCACAAAATATGCACTGGCGGCATGGGAAGGATCGGAGAGAAGCTTTGTGTAGAGGGAAAATATGGTACAGGAGCAATTCAAATATACCCAGAACACTACAGGTGGAAAGAGAGTGTGGTTTAAAACACCTGACATTTGTAAACAATGGTTAAATTAATATCTTGGAATATCAAGGATCTCAGGTCCCCAGGAAAAAGGTCTATGGTCCTGAGGCATCTTAAGAAATTAGGGGGAGACGTTGTCCTGCTGCAGGAGACACCATATTCAGAATGCATAGAACATGGGTGGGGGCAGTTTATGGGTCGGGGGCTGTGGGGAGAAAGGCGGGGGTCATGGCATTGATAAGCAAATCATTTCCCCACAGGGTAATATCATCTGAACACGACGAGGAGGGGAGGCATTAAGGATAGAGAGTCATGGAGAAACTTTCCACATACACAACATATATGCTCCCAACATGGGGCAACATGGGGTTATTTGATGCTCTCCAGGTCACAACTCTGCAAACAGATCAACATAATCTCATCATTGGTGGAGACTTCAACACGGTCATGAATGTGGGGGAGGACAGAATGATGCGGGAGAAATCTATACATACACCCATGGCTTCACCCACGATGCTACAGTCCTTCACGGAGGGAGTGGGAGTTCTTGATGTTTGGAGACTGCGCAATCCGGTGGGGAGGGAATATAGGCATTTCTCACACCCCCACAATACATGGTCAAGGATAGACATGTTCTTGACAAAGGACATGTTGATTCCCAGGGTCAGAGAGACTGACATCCTTCCGATGGTGATTTCGGACCATAGCCCAATATCGCTACAGATAGAGGACACATACCCTAGGAGTCCGGACTTCGTATGGCAGTTTCCCTCTTACTTAAATAATGACGAAAACTTCAAATCTCTTTTGGGGGAATGGTGGTCAAATTTTGCCAGGACGAACGAGGCACACATAAATGATCCTCGATAATTTTGGGAAACGGCCAAAGTAGTACTAAGAGGGAGGATATTGGCCTATACAGTAACAAGGAAGAGACAGATACATCAGAGGTTTCAGGAACTAAGTACAGAAGTAAGGAAAGCCTATGGGGTATTCAAAATGTATCCGACACAACAAAATAAAGATATTTGGTTAACGCAAAAGAGATCCTTTGAGGAATGGGCCAAATTGAAAGACGACCTGAAGAGGGCGGACTGGGAGGCGAGGTTGTATAGATTTGGAGACAAAGCGGGGAAAGTACTAGCGGATCTGGATAGAGGGAAGGGGATGACATCGCCAATAGTGACCATGAGGGGACCGGGGGGCCTGTCCACGTCTGATCCCTCGCGGATCATCACCATTCTCAGAGATTACTATGCAAATTTATTTGGGCACCCTGAGGATAATGTCGAAGGGGGAGAGGGTTGGTTACTGGAGGTGGGGATGCCGCGGCTGTCTGCAGATGAATTACGACTAAATTCTAAAATCAGTCTGATAGAGGTCCCTGAAGCCATAAGTAACCTCAACACAGATAAAGCCCCGGGCCCGATGGCTTCAGTGGGGGATTCTATAAGATGTTGAGAGACCAGGTGGCACCACACCTTCTGACATTGTTTAATTCTTTTCTAGAGGGAGGTAACATTTCGGAGCAGATGAATACCGCACATATTAAATTACTCCCCAAAGGAGATAAAACTATGGATGATCCAGGGAGCTATTGCCCCATCTCGCTAATAAATTTGGACCTGAAATTGATATAAAAGATAATGGCCAGCAGACTGGCGGGATTGCTGCCCTCCCTGGTAGAGAGTCAACAAGCAGGTTTCGTAAAGGGGAGATCGGCTGTGGGTAATATACGCAAGGCACTACTGGTGATAGACATGATGAGAGCGGGAGGAAAAGGAGGGCCAGTTAGTCCAGCCATGGTCACACTGGATGCTGAAAAGGCTTTTGATAATGTCAGGTGGCCATGGCTGGAATTGGTACTGGACAATATTGGATTGCAAGGGCCTTTTAGAGCATTTCTTAGGAGTCTATATAAGAACCCCAAGGCGAGAATCAGTATACCGGGGTTCCTTTCCCCCATATTTAGTCTAGGAAGGGGAACTAGACAGGGGTGTCCCAAATTACTTTTTGACCTGGCGATCGAACCCCTGTCTAGATTTCTCAATAAAGGGAGAACCTTTGAAGGTATTAGATTGGGTAGCAGGGAACAAAAAATCAATTTATTCGCTGATGATGTGGTTTTATATTTGGCAAACCCCCGCAGAGACTTACCGGTCGTCATAGACCAAATAGGACAATTTGGGAAGTTCTCGGGATTTAAACTAAATAGAGGCAAATGTACTATACCTTTTCTAAAGGGGAAGAGGGGGAGATACTGGGGTCAGGCCCAGGGATGAATGTATGCGGTATTCCGGTTGCCAAGAGCTCCCTGAAATATCTGGGAGTTCATATAGCGAGAACAGTGGAGATTTATCATTTGAATTATGATCCACTAATAAGAAAAATTCAGATGGAATTGGAGAGGTGGAAGAACCTGCCTCTGTCCTTGTTGGGAAGGTGTCACCTGGTCAAGATGGCCAGTTTCCCCAGGGTGTTATACCCGCTGCAGACCCTACCATTGTTTTTGAGGCACAAGGACGTGGACAGGCTCAATAAAATGCTCTCTACGTTTATATGGAGGAACAAACGCGCGAGGATTAGGTTAAGGACACTAATGACCCCGAGGGAGGTGGGGGGACTGGGCTTCCCGAATGTAAGGGGCTACAACCTCGCCTGCCTTACACGACACACAGTGGACTGGATGAAGAGGACAAGTAGGTTTTCAGACTATCCCTTAGAGCTGGATTTGTGTAGACCCTGGAGCCTGACCACCTTGCTTCACACTTCGGGGGCAAGGATGCCACAATTCGTCAAAAAAACAGCGGTCTTTTGAGACACGGTGGCCTCGTGGAAGGCGGTGAGGAAAAAAAATGCATCTACCATGGAGAATATCAAAATATCTCGATTTGTGGTCATTCCCAGAGTTTCCCCAGGGGAGGAGTAATAAATTATACAAGGCCTGGAGAGATGAGGGCATACATACGGCAAGGGACTTGATGCATCCATCGGAATCAAGATGGCTTAGAGGTAACAAACTTTTAGATACATATGGTTTGCCTAGATCCCAAGGTTTACAATACTATCAGGTTAAACATCACATCATGCTCTCTCTGCGGCAGGTGGAGGCGGAATATGTCAAAAATTCATGGGACGAGTTAATGACACTGGAGGGAGGAATGGTGTCGGTACTTCCATATAGTCCAGATTGAGGGGAATCCTACTTCCGCCTGTTCCTGGGAAACTTTTTGGAGGATGGGAGAGGCAGCTCCAAGACGAGAACGTAGGAGACAAGATACAGGCGGGGTGGCTGAGAGGTCAGGAAGAACATCGTGAATGAACGCTGGCGAGATACATACTTCAGAATCATTCACAGGGGTACAACGGGATTCAACCTGAATCCCAATTCGACGTATCCGGATAGGATACAACATTGTCCGAAATGAAAATTCAAAGGGACAGATGTGGCGCCCCGCAACGAGTGCGTCACAGGAGGGTACTGCACCCCTGACTGAAGGTGCTGTATTCTCTGTCTCGGTGGTGAATAGATTAATCCCAAGGCTTCATGTACCACATGCAACATCTAGAGGCAGAGGACCAATTAGATACCCGTTTCCTGGGCGAACGGTCCTGGTGGGAGGAGAGTTAGGTGTATAGCAGTGGGGAAGAGAAGAACAGAATTAGAAAGTTGGAGAGACAGGAATAAGAAGTAAAGTCGTGACAGAACAGCTAACAGGGAGGGCACCAAGCACTGGTGACCCAGAAGTGAAAGGGGCCAAGAGAACCAGAAAACCGGAAATAATGACCCGAGCTCAGTCCAAACCCGGAGTACCGGCTCCGAGGTGGTGCAGATGCTTTACCTCTGCGCCACAGATCCCGGAGTGATTGAGAGCTTTACAGGAGCGCAATACACAGCTTACCATCACCGCAGCTGTACCAGGAGGGGTACCCACCATTGAGGTTCAGGGACCTATCGGGAGTCGAAGGCCAACGGCTCGGGTCCCAAGAGAAGATCCTCAGTATCCTGACCTGGTATATTAGAAGCAGCGACGAGAGAGGGACAGTCAGTATAGAGCAAGACACTGTGGAGCCTTGGAGGGACAATGTTCATCGCAGGGACCACCCGGTCCGTTACTTGGCAGTGAAACCGTTATACTTGTCTGCCGTGAAAGAACTAAGTAAAGACCCGTTCAGAGGAGCAAAGCGGTCCGAGCTTTATTTCGGGACTGTTACTAACTACAGAATTAACCAAGCTGCCATATTACACCACTGCAGCTCCTGACCCCGGGGAACCCCCCGCTCGTCCTATAGGGAGCGGATCCATCCTCCTACCGGTCTGTCTCTTCTGGGATGTCCTCAGCTCTGTGCTGTGCACAGACAGTGTACCACCATCTCCCCAGCTCCGTGCTGTGCACAGTGTACCACCATGTCCTCAGCTTCGTGCTGTGCACAGACAGTGTACCGTGCACTGTCTGTGCAGAGCACGGAGCTGAGGATATGGCGGTACACTGTCTGTGCAAAGCACAGAGCTGTGGAGATGGTGGTACACAGCACAGAGCTGAGGACATGGTGGTACACTGTCTATGCACAGAGCTGAGGACATGGTGGTACACTGTGCACAGCATGGAGCTGAAGACATGGTGGTACACTGTCTGTACACAGCACGGAGCTGAGGACATGATGCTCACTGTCTGTGCACAGCACAGAGCTGAGGACATGGTGGTACACTGTGCACAGCACGGAGCTGAGGACATGGTGGTACACTGTGCACAGCACAGAGCTGAGGACATGGTGGTACACTGTGCACAGAGCTGAGGACATGGGGGCACACTGTGTACAGCACAGAGCTGAGGACATGGTGGTACACTGTGCACAGAGCTGAGGACATGGGGGCACACTGTGTACAGCACGGAGCTGGGGACATGGTGGTACACTGTCTGTGCACAGCACGGAGCTGAGGACATGGTGGTACAATGTCTGTGCACAGCTCAGAGTTGAGGACATGGCGCTACACTGTCTCCCGCCGCCTTAAAATCGGTCTGTTTCTCATCCAGGAGAGTCGGATGAGTGTCATCGGTTTTTGGTCCATTTGGCATCCAACTGCTGTGCGAGTGTCCGACATTTCTCTCAGATTACATCCGTGTGCAATCTGTTCTTTCCTCAGCAGCTATTAGTGTAGAATCATTTACAGGAACATTTTACAGTGTTCTCGGTTACAGAATGAGAATGTATCAGTGAAAAAAACTGATACCTCTCGGATGGTCCGTGTGATGTCAGTGTGCGGTGTGTAATTTTGTCAGACCCGTAGACTTGCATTGGTGAGTCTCGGTGTGAATCGCATACTGTTGCAGAATGTTGCGACTTTTTTCTCATCCTGAATCTGGCTGAGAAAAAAAGCGTCCGACACTCGCCAGTGTGCTCTCAGACATCGATTAACATTGGTCCGAGTGCAATGTGATGAAGTCACACATTACACTTATCCGAGTTTCACGCCAGTGTGTCCGTACCCTAATAATAAAATCCATGTAGTAATCCTACAATGTCTGCGGGACATGGTATGGGGAGGGTTTATGGCTCAGTTAGTACACACCATACTTCTTGTTATTAACCAGTTAATGCTCTCTTGTCCACCGCACTGCAGTGTCAAAAGAGGAAGACAATGAGACAGGCAGCAACACGGCGTCAGAGAGCCCCTGTCCTCGAAATACAAGATCCTCAGATCCCGGTATTCTGACATCATATTAAGAATAATATTTTTTGCACTTATATTACACTATGAACTCCACAGCACTTTACATACATCATCAACACTGTCCCCATTGGGGCTCACAATGTAAACCTCCTATCAGTATGTCTCTGTAGTGTGGTTGGACAAACCTTTTATATGTACTACATGATGAAATGTGGGGGAGAAGCTACATGAAGCTTGGGGGGGAAGGCCGCGACTGGGGGAAGATTGTCAGTGACGGGGTGAGGGGCTGCAAGGGGGAGGAGCCATGATGGGGGAGGGGCTGTAACAGGGGGAGGTGTCATGACAGGGGGAGGGGCCACAATGGGGGTGAGGAGCCGGGGCAGCGGCCGCTGAGAGTGCCTAGGGCAGCAGGAACTCCAAATACGGCCCTGCAAGGTGAATGGCGGAAGTAATGGCTTTTTTGAGACAACAGGATACTCTTATTGTCCCTTATTTAGATGATTTTTTGGTTGCTGGGAACTCTGAAGCTCGTGTACATCCCGACTAAAACATGTCATGTCATCCCTGCAGGACCTGGAGTGGATAATACATGTCCGGACGTCAAGACTTCGTCCAGTTCCAGTCCGAAGCTTTCTGGGACTTCTCTTGCACTCCAAAGTACAAAAATGTTTTTTGTCAGAGGACAAGGTGTCTTCAGTGATCTCCAGAGTAGGCAGAGTTATGGCCAATCCCGCTCTGTCCCTATGACAGGCCATGTCTCTGATGGCGACTTTGTCTTCCTGTATCTCGGCAGTTCGGTGGGCTCAGTCCACTCACGCAGTCTCCAACATTAAGTGCTCACGGCAGGAGATTCACTGCAAGGTCGTCTGGAGGGCCGTCTGCATCTGTCCTCCTCCACAATAGCCTCTCTGTACTGGTGCATGAATCCACGTCACCTGACCCTCGGGGTTCCCTGGCTAATTAATATGGATTTTATAGTAACGACCGATGCCAGTCCTTCGGGTTGGGGGGCCCATTTGGGGACACACCTGGCCCAGGGACGGTGGTCTCTGGAGGAAGAATTGGGCTCTTCCAATCTAAAAGCGTTACGGGCAGTCCAGTATGCTCTCCTCCGTTTCCTGCCTTATCTCCGCAACTCACACGTCAGGATTCAGACGGACAACACCACGGTAGTGGCATACATAAATCACCAGGGGGGACCCGATCACCCTCTCTGCTGTCCACCACGACCGAGATCTTTCAGCTAGCGGAGGTACATTTTCTCTCCCTGATGGCCTTTCATATCTGGGGCATAGACATTTAATGGCCTAGAATTTGAGAGGCAGCTTCTAAAACGTCGGGGGTTCTCCGACTCATTGGTTTCTACCCTCCTCATAGTGGGAAGGAGGTTACACAATCTTGTATTGCAGGGTTTGGTGTAAATTTTTGGAATTTTATTTGGGGGGCCTCACTGACCAGACCCTGATTCCGGCCATTCTGGAATTTTTAAAGAAGGGTCATGAGTTAGGTCTGGCCGTCAGTACCCTGCGAGTTCAAGTCTCGGCACTAGGGGCCTTGTTTAATTGTAATATCGCAGGGGATCGATGGATCTCCCATTTTTTCCAAGCTTGTGACCGCAGTGAACAAGTACACGTTTCTAGACTTGCACCTTGGGATTTGAACTTAGTTTTGGACACTCTGACTGGTCCTCCATTTGAACCCTTGACCTCAACTTCCCTTAAACTATTGACCTTAATGGCTGCCTTATTGGTGGCTTTGATGTCTGCTAGGCGGGTGGGCGACCTTCAGGCACTGTCGGTAGACCCCCCCCCTTCCTGCTAGTGTTCCCGGATAGGTTGATACTTAAGAAGGATCCTTCATATCTCCCTAAAGTCTCAAATTTCATAGAAGCCAAGAAATTGTCCTGCCTTCCTTCTATGATAATCCATCTACCCCTGAGGAGTTGAAATTCCAGACACTAGATGTGAGGAGGACAGTACTTGAGTATATTGATAAAACTCAGCTCTGGCGGAAGAGTAGGGCCTTGTTTGTCTCCTTTCAGGGTCATCGAAAGGGAGCTACCAGTACTACCACAAAAAGCACCATTTCCAGATGGATTCGAGATGCTATCTGCTCGGCCTATTCTGCAAAAGGTGAGCAGCCTCCTGATAGTATTAAAGCCCATTTTACACGGGCCATGTCTGCCTCCTGGGCAGAACTGATAGTATTCCATTAGTCAATCTGTAAGGCCACTACCTGGGCATCACCCTCTACCTTTTTTTGGCACTACTGCCTTGACTTGTCCTCTTTGTCTGACCTCAACTTCGAGAGGGCAGTTCTTAATACTGTGGTCCCTCCCAGGTGATGGTCTCTGCAAGTCTCTCGGTAGGTGCTGTCATGGTGATAGGAAAATCTGAGATTACTTATCCGTAATCATATTTTATGGAGTCCATGACAGCACCCACTCACACTCACTTCCCAACCTTTAAATTGCTGACTGCATTATAGTTGTTATTACTATTATTATTCTTTATAGTGTATTGTCACTAGTCACGGGTTGACACATATTACTAGGGGTTTACTAGGGGTTTGTGTGCCCTTTTTCCACACCTGAGGGTGGTGGTCTTCTGATTTTCTTAATTGTTATGTTTGTGTATTTATACGGTTAAGGCGGTTCCTCCGATTTCTCCGTAAACCAACTGAGGAGGCGAGGGGGACCGCCCCTTTTATCTGTAGGTTTCCTGTCATCGTGGGCGGATCCCCTCTCTCGATGGGTGCTGTCATGGACTCCGTAAAATATGAATACCAGTAAGTAATCTCAGATTTTATTGGCCATGTTCCCCTCTCAATTGAACACTTTAAACAGATCAGCCCCTTCATCCAGAATATGGTAAAATGAAGCAGAGGGATACTGATGCCCTAGCCTAATGAAAGACACTGCTCAAAATGTAATCCTCATGTATAATTTTTTGTGAAATCCTGATGTATTGAATAAATATGTGTGCACTTATTGCTACCAAACCTGTGGGCTGATTGCTTTTTCTATTGATTACTAATAGATATACCCTGTTTCCCCGAAAATAAGACACACTTTTCAGGGAATGTCTTATTTTTCCATCATCCCTTTGCAAGCCCTAATATTCCCATGCAGCCCCCAATATCCTCATCATTCCCTTGCAGCCCCCAATATTCCCATGCAATATACCCCTTGTCTTATATATGATGCTAGTCACTACAACAGCAAGGTTTTAACAGAAAATGAAGCTAGTCACTATAAAAACTAGTTTGTGACATGTAACTACTTACAGGAATAGAAGCAACAGGGCAGTCAAGTAATCCGGGGGTCAGTTCTAGGAGAATTTCCAGTACACTGTAGACAGAGGCGTAGTTATATAACAGTCCAATATATCTGTTATAATATATAAAGGTCCATGGTCAGGTTTTCCAGGCGGTCCAGGGGTCAAAATACCAGGAGAAAAGATAAAAGGGACTGGGAACAGGCAAAAGAGTAATCAAGCAACAGTCAAATAACAGAGATAAGAGTAGACACAGGTATGCAGGCCACACAGCACTTCAGACAAACTATACAAGATGCGCTTTGTGATAAACCAAAATGTTAAGCCCGCGTCACTCTATGACGATAGTGAGATCGCCAGAGAGATCGCTGCTAAGTCACAAGTTTGGTGACGCAACAGCGACCTCGCCAGCGATCTCACTATGTTTGACACTTAGCAGCGACCAGGCCCCTGCTGTGAGATTGGTGGGCATGTCAGAGTCGCCTGGACCATTTTTTTGATCGTTGGGGTTTCCCGCTGGGCAGCATGCATCGGTGTGTTTGACAGGGAACATGACCAACGACCTCAATACTACAGGTCTGAGAAACAGGGTCCCAACGACCTCTGTATCATTCTGGATCGTTGTTGCGTCGTTGGTGAGATCTGACTGTTTGACATGTCACCAGCGATCCCGACAGATACGCACCAGCGATCCCTACCAGGTCATATCGCTGTTGGGATCGCTGGTGCGTCGCCAAGTGTGACGGTACCCTTAGGGATGACACTTCCCCTTTAAATTACAACAAACACACTCCTATTTAATCACTATTAGGGTACGCTTACATCTACATATAATTTCTCACTGCGGACCTCGGCGAGAAAAGTAGCAGGGTGTCATGTGGGTGTCATGCGTTTTGACACTTGTATAACATCTGGATGTCATGAATATGACATATCAGTGTGCAGTTTCCCCGCACCTAACATCATAAGTATGACATGCATAAGACATGCCTTTTTAACATGGGCTCTCTCGCTGTCAAGTTAGAATAGATAGATAGCATAGATAGATAAATGCTGGGATAGCTAGATCAAGTTTACCATCATTTTAGGACCCCCCCATGCTAAAGAATAGCAGCCTGCAGCCACCCCTGAAAATGGCACATTATTTTGTAGCGCCATTTTCAGTCGCCTCTTCCAGTGGACCTGGAAGCGATGGCTCACTTAGTAATAAGGGGTTAATGCCAGCTTTGTATTGCCAGCTGGCATTAAGTTCAAGATTTTTAAAGGTAACCTGTTAACTAGTTTAGACCCCCTAACCTTTCACTACCGGTCCTTGCAGCTTTCTACTACATCTCTAACTATCCCTGTCTGACCTAAATGTGAATTATTAACGTGGAAAAAAAGTGATTTATATCTTATATTTTTCCCCCATTCTGTTTTTTTATATATGCTGTGCCTCCTGAATACATTGAAAGCAAGACTATATTAAATACACACGTACCTGAAGCATTTCTGAACCACTCCCACGGCGCCAGAAGGGCAAGCGCAGATAAAGGCAGACCAGGTCTAAACATGACATCTGGACATTATCAGATCTGATCACCCACACTGCCAGACCAGCAACCATGGATGGGAGTGAAACAGGCCCAGACACATGTGTAAAAATCAAGCAGAGCCTATGGGCAGGGTGTGGCCACTGTGTGTGTGTACAGCGGCGTAAAATAATCACAATAAAGACAGATAGAATGGCATATATAACCACGGCAAAAAGTGGGGGTCAGCTACAACCAATAACAAATAAAAAAGCCAAGAAGCCAGTGCTGCCTATGGTTAGCACGCAGTACAAAAAGTGCATGTGCACATATTAAGTTCTAACTGTACTTTAAAACTGAGACATTTGGCAAACAATTGATGACTTCTTTGAGCTACCCCGCCACGTCACGTTATTCTCAGATGGGGCAGTCGTACTCTATGTTTTTTAATATACGCTGTGCCACTACGGCCTCCTGAATATAGGGGTGATCTTATTGCAATATACAAATATATGAGGGAGCAGAACAGAAACCTTTCTAATGACCTTATTACATTTAGTCCATGAGATGGGTTCAAGGGGGCATCCTCTACGTCTGGAGGAAAGAAGGTTTAATCATAATCACAGACGTGGATTCTTTACTGTAAGAGCAGTGAGATATGAAACTCTTGCATGATGTTGTAATGAGTGATTTACTACTAAAATGTAAGAATGGCCTGGATGCCTTTCTTGAAAAATGTAATGTTATAGGGTATGTCTATGAGATTCTGTGATATGGCGTTGATTCAGGGAATTAGGCTGATTGCTGTATGTGGAGTTGGGAAAGCATTTTTCCCCTACTATAAGCATATTGTTTGCCCCATTGGGTTTTTGCCTTCCTCTGGATCAACATGTTAAGCTACTGGTTGAACTCGAACAAATTTAAGTCTACCTTGAACCTTACAAACTATGAAACAATGAAACGAATTCTGGCATAGAAAGAAGCAGATTTCTCCGATAAAATATATTGCAAATTTGCTTGTTTTCATGTGCATTATTGGTTTATGAAAAACGACTGTTACGCTTTTAGGACCGATGCTGTAAATGTATAGCATAAAGATGCCGTGGTGACAAGTAGCTGTTTGCAACTGTAGGATGACAATGGATAGGGAATAACTTTTGATTTCCAGAAATAACACTTTACTTGAGTTACATAAAACCAGAAATGCCCTGAAAAACTGTAACTTTGTTTTAGGAATACTTTTTTGCTTTGAATTTGCATTTCCATCTGCCGGTCTAGGTGAGAAATACATGCATTTGGACTTGTTACATACAAAAGCAAAACAATCATTTCCTGGTTTACAGTAAGCACTGTGTATCCTTTCATGTTGTCAGAAGTATAACTCTATTACTCAGTGTCATTCTTTGTAGAGATGCATTGTTAGTTTTTAGTGATGAGCGAGTATGCTCCGCGCTGCTCGGTACTCGCACGAGTATCACTGTACTCGGGCTAATTGGCGAGCACCGAGTAATCTCGCGATACTCGTGCTGTGCTCGTGGTCCTCATCCCTGCATGTTGGCGCTCTTTTGAGAGCCAGCCCACATGCAGGGATTAGCAAATAGAAAAACAAGCGGTGTCAGAGGTTTGGTGCGCTAAAGAAACCACAGGTTGGTGATTAAATTACCGATAATTTATTGCACGAACAGCAGGGGTCCAGTATGCCACAACGCGTTTCGACGCACAGATGCGTCTTTCCCAAGTGGATCCACTTGAGAAAGACGCATCTGTGCGTCGAAACGCGTTGTGGCATACTGGACCCCTGCTGTTCGTGCAATAAATTATCGGTAATTTAATCACCAACCCGTGGTTTCTTTAGCGCTCCAAACCTCTGACACCGCTTGTTTTTCTATTTGCTAATCTCCTTCTCCCTTGTTGGGAGTGCGGTGTGTGAGCTGCTCTAAGATCCACAGTACCTGGCAGTACATCATAAAGACCCACCCTTGAATGATCAACTGATACACAGTGTGGAGCTGGGACGGACGCCAGTGCAGCGAGTCTGCCTCTTCGGTTGGAGGAGTGAAGGAGCCCACCTCCATCTCCAGAGGAACTAAGGAGCCGATCACCAGGCCCGGAGTATCTGAGGAGGAGGGAATATTGGCCCTTGTCACTACAGTGATCCACATTAAGCCATCAGTCTGGTTGTGCGGGGTGTTGCACAACCAGTAAAGGTTAGTGCAAACATAGTAAAACCGTGTATTAAGTTCCTCCAGTTGCAGTGTGGCGCAATATCTGTTTTTTCTTTTAATCACATGCAGGGATTGGCTGGCAGACCACTGCAATGCCACAGCCCTGTTAGTTGTGGCATTGCAGTGATTGGCTGGCCTGCACAGCGGGACCGAGCCTTTATAAGCACGGCCGCGCTGTGCTCTACACACAGGCATCCAGACAGTGAGTGTAGGGAGAGTGTCTGCTGCTGCTTAGGGACAGATTTGCGGCCCTCATAGGTAGATCCGGAGCAGGGCTGCAAACTGCTGCTGACCACAACAGTCCTTCTCAGGACTAATCTAGGAGGATATAGGCAGGGTGATACAGATCGGAATCCAAGCTTTTCTTTGACCATAACAGTCACCAGACTGTTGTATTTACTAGCTTGATACAGGTTAGGGACTAAAATCCTTCTTTCCTGTGACCATTACAGTCACCAGACTGTTGTACTTACTACCTTAATACAGGTTAGGGACTAAAATCCTAATCTCCTGTGACCATTACAGTCACCAGACTGTTGAACTTACTACCTTGATACAGGTTAGGGACTAAAATCCTACTCTCCTGTGACCATTACAGTCACCATACTGTTGTACTTACTACCTTGATACAGGTTAGGGACTAAAATCCTAATCTCCTGTGATCTGAACAGTCACCAGACTGTTGTACTTACTACCTTGATACAGGTTAGGGACTAAAATCCTAATCTCCTGTGACCATTACAGTCACCAGACTCTTGTACTTACTACCTTGATACAGGTTAGGGACTAAAATCCTTCTCTCCTGTGACCATTACAGTCACCAGACTGTTGTACTTACTACCTTAATACAGGTTAGGGACTAAAATCCTAATCTCCTGTGACCATTACAGTCACCAGACAGTTGAACTTACTACCTTGGTACAGGTTAGGGAATAAAATCCTACTCTCCTGTGACCACTACAGTCACCAGACTGGTGTACTTACTACCTTAATACAGGTTAGGGACTAAAATCCTACTCTCCTGTGACCATTACAGTCACCAGACTGGTGTACTTACTACCTTAATACAGGTTAGGGACTAAAATCCTACTCTCCTGTGACCATTACAGTCACCAGACTGGTGTACTTACTACCTTAATACAGGTTAGGGACTAAAATCCTACTCTCCTGTGACCATTACAGTCACCAGACTGGTGTACTTACTACTTTAATACAGGTTAGGGACTAAAATCCTACTTTCCTGTGACCATTACAGTCACCATGCTGTTGTACTTACTACCTTGATACAGGTTAGGGACTAAAATCCTAATCTCCTGTGATCTGAACAGTCACCAGACTGTTGTACTTACTACCTTGATACAGGTTAGGGACTAAAATCCTAATCTCCTGTGACCATTACAGTCACCAAACTCTTGTACTTACTACCTTGATACAGGTTAGGGACTAAAATCCTTCTCTCCTGTGACCATTACAGTCACCAGACTGTTGTACTTACTACCTTAATACAGGTTAGGGACTAAAATCCTAATCTCCTGTGACCATTACAGTCACCAGACAGTTGAACTTACTACCTTGGTACAGGTTAGGGAATAAAATCCTACTCTCCTGTGACCACTACAGTCACCAGACTGGTGTACTTACTACCTTAATACAGGTTAGGGACTAAAATCCTACTCTCCTGTGACCATTACAGTCACCAGACTGGTGTACTTACTACCTTAATACAGGTTAGGGACTAAAATCCTACTCTCCTGTGACCTGAACAGTCACCAGACTGTTGTACTTACTACCTTGATACAGGTTAGGACTAAAATCCTAATCTCCTGTGACCATTACAGTCACCAGACTCTTGTACTTACTACCTTAATACAGGTTAGGGACTAAAATCCTACTCTCCTGTGACCATTACAGTCACCAGACTGTTGTACTTACTACCTTAATACAGGTTAGGGACTAAAATCATAATCTCTGTGACCATTACAGTCACCAGACTGGTGTACTTACTACCTTAATACAGGTTAGGGACTAAAATCCTATCTCCTGTGACCATTACAGTCACCAGATCTGTTGTACTTACTACCTTGATACAGGTTAGGGACTAAAATCCTACTCTCCTGTGACCATTACAGTCACCAGACTGGTGTACTTACTACCTTAATACAGGTTAGGGACTAAAATCCTACTCTCCTGTGACCATTACAGTCACCAGACTGTTGTACTTACTACCTTAATACAGGTTAGGGACTAAAATCCTAATCTCCTGTGACCATTACAGTCACCAGACTGTTGACTTACTACCTTGATACAGGTTAGGGACTAAAATCCTAATCTCTCTGTGATCATAACAGTCACCAGACTGTTGTACTTACTACCTTAATACAGGTTAGGACTAAAATCCTACTCTCCTGTGACCATTACAGTCACCAGACTGTTGTACTTACTACCTTAATACAGGTTAGGGACTAAAATCCTACTCTCCGTGACCATTACAGTCACCAGACTGTTGTACTTACTACCTTGATACAGGTTAGGGACTAAAATCCTATCTCCTGTGACCATTACAGTCACCAGACTGTTGTACTTACTACCTTAATACAGGTTAGGGACTAAAATCCTTCTCTCCTGTGACCATTACAGTCACCAGACTGTTGTACTTACTACCTTAATACAGGTTAGGGACTAAAATCCTACTCTCCTGTGACCATTACAGTCACCAGACTGTTGAACTTACTACCTTATACAGGTTAGGGACTAAAATCCTAATCTCTGTGACCATACAGTCACCAGACTGTTTACTTACTACCTTGATACAGGTTAGGGACTAAAATCCTACTCTCCTGTGACCATTACAGTCACCAGACTGTTGTACTTACTACCTTAATACAGGTTAGGGACTAAAATGCTATCTCCTGTGACCATTACAGTCACCAGACTGTTGTACTTACTACCTTAATACAGGTTAGGGACTAAAATCCTACTCTCCTGTGACTTACAGTCACCAGACTGTTGATACTTACTACCTTGATACAGGTTAGGGACTAAAATCCTAATCTCCTGTGACCATACAGTCACCAGACTGTTGTACTATACAATAGCTTGATACAGGTTGAGGACAAAATCTTGCCTGTGATGTGACAGTCACCAGTCGTTGAACTACTACCTTGATACAATAGTTAGTGGACTAAATATCCTCCACTCCTGTGACATTACAGTCACACAGAACTGTTTGAACTTAACCTGTAACTTGTTACGGATAGGGACTAATATCTATCAATGTGACCTCAGTCACCAACCTCTTGTACTTACTACCTGATAAGTTAGGACTAATATCTTCCTCCTGGACCATTACACCACCAGATCTGTTGTACTTCTACCTAATCCAGGTTAGGACTAAAATTCCGGACATTACGTCCCACACTGGTGAAACTATTACAGTATCCAATCGCATGTACTCTCCACCCTGTTGAATGTGATAGGTATGGATATAAATCCCAATTACCTGTGACTAGACACATCACCAACTGGTTGACTTTATTACACAATGATACAGTGATGGGACTACAATTCCGAATCTCCCTGTGATCATTACAGTCACAAGACGTTGTCGTGATGATCAGTAGGACAACATGGCGTGGGACATAGCAGTCGAGCCAGACTAGTGCACAGGGCTGAGTGGAGGCTAGCATCTAATCTCCTGTGATCCTGAACAGTCACCAGACTGTTGTACTTACTACCTTGATACAGTTTAGGGACTAAAATCCTAATCTCTGTGATCTGAACAGTCACCAGACTGTTGTCGCTGTATACAGGCAAAATGCGCAAGGGCGTTGGCAAGGCCGTTGGCAAGGAACAAGGAAGTGGACGTGATGGTGGTGCAGGCAGAGGCCGAGGTCGTGTGCAAGCACTAATTTCGCAACAATAAAGTGGCACATCTACTCGCTCGCACGTCCTGTCCCAAATTCTTGGGGCCCGCAGCAGTACACCGCTCTTGAACCAAGACCAGTGTCAACAGGTTGTTACTTGGATAGCGGATAATGCTTCAAGTCAGATGGGCACCTCCACAAACACCCTGTCTTCCACACGGTCAAGTGTCAGTAGCCGTGATACTGCACCGCACATTTCCCAACCTGATCTTTCTTCCTACCACCAGGCCGAGTACATGTCCACGGACATTACTGATCCCACACTAGGACACTCGGAAGAGCTGTTCACGTATCCATTCGCAGAATATGGCCTCTCGCCAGCTCCTGTTGAAGTGGGTGATGAGGAGATGGTATGTACAGATGCTCAAATATTTGAGCAGCCACTTTCTCACGAACGGAACGTTGGCAACGTGTCTCAACAAGGGGTGGACGATGATGAGACACAATTGCCAGGAAGTCAGGAGGAGGATCAGGGTGCGGACGAGGAAGACGACGTGGTGGATGATCCAGTAGCTGACCCAACATGGCAGGAGGATATGCAGAGCGAGGCCAGCAGTGCACAGGGGGAGGGAGGCGTAGCATCCCAACAGGCAGTACGAAGCAGGGTTGTGTCCGCAGGCAGCAGGCAGGCAACCGTTCCCCGGAACAACAACACGACTCAAGGTGCCTGTGCAAATGTTATGTCTTCCCGAGTCTGGGAGTTTTTTAAGTTGGCTCCAGATGACTCTAAAAAGGCCATTTGCAACACCTGCCATCCCAGTTTCAGCAGGGGTACGAAAACTAGCAGCCTGACCACCACCAGCATGATCAGGCACATGTCAGCCAAGCACCCGACTTTGTGGGAAGTACAACAGAGTCAAGGAGCGGTGCTTGCTGATGTCACTGCTACGTCTTCACGTGTTGTGCGTGCGAGCCAATCCCCTGTCCATGCTGGCCGCGAACAAGCCTCCGGCCCTGCACCTGAAGTTGCCCACGCACAAATAACACCACCATCAAGCACGTCCTTGTCCCAGCGCAGCGTTCAATTATCCATTCAGCAAACATTTGAACGCAGGCGCAAATACACTGCCAACGCCCCACATGCCACAGTCCTGAATTCTCACATTTCGCGACTCATAGCGCTAGAAATGTTGCCTTTCCGGCTGGTGGAGACGGAAGCATTCCGTGACCTGATGGCGGCTGCTGTCCCACGTTACTCGGTCCCCAGCCACCACTATTTCTCCAGATGTGCCGTCCCCGCATTGCATAACCACGTGTCCAACAGCATCACATGTGCCCTGAACAACGCTGTTTCAGCCAAAGTCCACCTAACGACAGACACGTGGACAAGTGCTTGTGGGCAAGGCCGCTACATCTCCTTGACGGCACACTGGGTTAATATTGTGGAGGCTGGGACCCAGTCTGAGCGAGGGACGGAACACGTCCTTCCCACACCAAGGATAGCAGGCCCTACCTCTGTCAGGGTTTCACCGACACTCTACAGCTCCGGAATGTCATGCTCCTCAGCCTCCTCCTCCTGTGCATCCTCATCCACTGTACCCTCCACACCAGTCCCAAGCTGGAAGCACTGCAGCACTGCCTCTGCGAAGCGTCAACAGGCTGTGCTGAAGCTAGTCTGCATAGGTAACAAACCCCACAATGCAGAAGAGGTGTGGACAGCTCTGAAACAGCAGGCAGATCACTGGCTCACACCTCTGAACCTAAAGCCAGGAAAGGTCGTGTGTGACAATGGCCGGAACCTGGTGGCAGCTTTGAGGCGAGGCCAGCTGACGCATATTCCATGCATGGCCCATGTGCTCAACTTGGTGGTTCAGAGGTTTCTAAAGTCATACCCAGAGCTGTCTGAACTGCTGGTAAAAGTTCGCCGTCTGTCTGCACATTTTCGCAAGTCACCTGCTGCTTCAGCCGGCCTTGCCGGCTTTCAGCGCCGTTTGCGTCTTCCAGCCCACAGACTGGTGTGTGATGTCCCCACGCGTTGGAATTCAACTCTGCACATGTTGGTCAGGATATGTGAGCAGAAGAGGGCAGTTGTGGACTACCTGCATCACCTAAGCCGTTGGGAAATGGGTGAAACTCCACACATAACACCTGAGGAGTGGAGATGGATGTCCGACCTATGTACCGTCCTCCAAAACTTTGAGGACTCCACCAAGATGGTGAGCGGCGATGACGCCATTATTAGCGTCACCATACCAGTACTCTGCCTTCTAAAACGGTCTCTGCTGAAAAACAAAGAGAATGCATTGCAGGCCGAGCGCGATGACTTGGAGCAAGAAACAGTTGTGGGTGTGGGTGATAACACACAGCCCAGCCTCATGTCATCACAACGTGCAGTGGAGGACTATGACGAGGAGGAGGAGGATGAAGTCATGGAGCAACTCTCTGGCCAAATTGAGGATATGACATGCACACCAGTCATACCCTCGATTCAGCGTGGCTGGCCAGAGGACAGGGGAGATGAGGAGGAGGAGGAGGAGGAGGACAGCATGTTCAGTCATCGTGTTGGTCTGGATACTGAAGTGATGGCTGTTAAGAGTCTGGCGCACATGGCTGACTTTATGGTAAGCTGCCTGGCTCGTGACCCTCACGTTCAGAACATCTTGGCCGACAATCAGTACTGGTTGGCAACACTGTTAGACCCACGCTACAAGGAGAACTTTATGTCTCTCATTCCTGAGGCGGAGAGGTTAGCCAAAATGCAGCAGTTCCAGAAGGCCATAGTCACAGAAGTAGGCAAATCATTCCCCTCACAAAACGCTAGCGTCATAGGTCAGGAATCGGTGGACAATCAAGGCGTATGGCCGAGAGGGGCACAAGTCCAATCCGCCAGAGTTAGGGGAACAGTCTTTACGATGTGGGACAGTTTTCTCAGCCCCTCACGTACCACAGCCCCTGAGGTGCGGGGTAGTGCCACAAGAAATGCTAAGTTTGGCCAGATGCTGAAGGAGTACCTTGCAGATCGAACAACTGTACTGCGAGATTCCTCTGTGCCTTACAATTATTGGGTCTCCAAGCTGGACACGTGGCATGAATTGGCTCTCTACGCCTTGGAAGTCCTGGCCTGCCCTGCCGCTAGCGTTTTGTCAGAGCGTGTTTTCAGTGCCGCAGGTGGAATCATTACTGATAAACGTACCCGCCTGTCAACTGAAAATGCTGACAGGCTGACTCTGATCAGGATGAACAAGGGTTGGATTGGGTAAGACTTCACCACACCACCAACAAATGACAACTGAATTTAAATTTTGTTCTGGGAATTTGCCATGTACCTCCACTCACCCATGGGTACACACTTCTGGACTTTGGCTAATCGCTGGACTGCACCTCCTTCTCCTCATGTGCCACCATGATGACCGTTACAATAGTTAGGCTGTTGTTTCAGGTATACCCGCAGTGCTAAATTTTTTCGCCCATTCCTTTAGAATGGGCATTACAACGACAGGAGA
This sequence comes from Allobates femoralis, assembly GCA_033576535.1. Classification (NCBI taxonomy): domain Eukaryota; kingdom Metazoa; phylum Chordata; class Amphibia; order Anura; family Aromobatidae; genus Allobates; species Allobates femoralis. The sequence goes on from JARQOC010000005.1 coordinate 129,718,098, forward strand.
CCCGCTCCTTTTCAATGGGAAAAATGTTTTGAGGCCCTCATGCACGTCTCTATCCAGGGACAATGTGGAGCCTCACAATTTTTGGCTGCCCTGCCAAAGGGCTATACTACAATACACCCACTTCAGGTTTACAGGCCCTCCTGCACGTCTGTATCCAGGGGCATTGTTGAACCTCCCAATTTTTGGCTGCCCTGCCAAAGGGCTATACTACAATACACCCACTTCAGGATTATAGGCCCTCATGCATGTCTGTATGCATGGGTCATTGTTGAACCTCACAATTTTGGACTGCCCTGGTAAAGGAAAATACTACAATACACCCACTTCCTCAAAATGGGCACATTATGTCAAGACAGGGCTTCATGTACGTCTCTTCTCAGGGTCATCGGAGTGCCGCACAATGTTTTCACGTAAAATCTTTCATGTAATCACAATAAGTAACATACACCAGCTGTATCTCGCTATTGGGTATGTGCCTTTAACATTTCCACCCTAAATATTCATTTTGGTGTCATTTTGGAAGGTTTTCTGGTGACTCTGTAAAATTGGCGTGAAACTCGGACAACATTGTTCACAGCTGTGACTTTTGAGTGAGAAATGCTTCCAGGGGTCTTCCCCATGGTGTTGCCATGTCATTTGAGCACTCTTATGAGACTTTTGTGACATTTTTAGGGTTTCTACATGCTGCTGGCAGTCATTTCATAAAAATACTCGGGTCTCCCATAGGATAACATTGGGCTCGGTACTCGGGCCGAGTACACGAGTATCTCGGGATGCTCGGCCCGAGCTTCGAGCACCCGAGCATTTTAGTACTCGCTCATCACTATTAGTTATACTTAAAGGGAATCTGTCAGGAGTATCAACCCTCCTAAGCTTTCTCTATGGACATGCAGGTCATCAGAGGTGTAACGATCTTGGTTGAAAAAAGTTTGGGAGTGAGGTTCGCGGATACCAACATCTATTTCAGCAGTTTGTGCGTTGTTGTTTTTTTTGCATGTGTTAAAGATCAGCAGCAGAATGAGGACTTATATGCCAGGGAGGGGCCCAGGATGAAGGAAATGTATACCAATATGGGGGACATATGTAAGGAGATTTACACATTGCCATGTTCCCCCTTGAAGACAGCAATGTTATTGTTATCATGTAAAGTGTAATGTGCATTATGTCCTGCCTTATTGTATGGTAAGCAATGTATAATGTGAATTGTGATAAGTGTTGTATATGTTCTTCTTGACGACAGGAAAGGCAGTAGTCTTTGCCTATATAATGGTGTGCACTGCCATGTGAACAAGCTATATTCTGCCCAGCAACAGGTAGTTCACAGGCACAGTTAAAGTTAATGTTTGGGACTAGTCCATGGGGAGGGGTTAGTACGGGAACAGACGACAGTTTCCTGTCAGAAGTTCAGATAGGGCCCAGTGTGTAACAGTGAAAGACCTGAGGTCTGATGTCACACAGCGTTTTGCTCAAAACTCACTGAGTGTTATGATGGCAACTAGCTCTGTTCATACTTCAGATTCTAACACTCAACAATGAGGTCTCTCTGATGCTTCTGAATTCCACAGGTAGGCTCGGGTGTTGACCAGCTGTGTTTTCAGTAGTGATCGGGCTAGCAGGAGTTAATCTCTGTATGATTTCTGATTACCTCTAGGATCAAATATTCTGGGAGACCTATCAGAGTTGCTCCCTGCCTTTTTAAGATGGTGGAATCTGTTCTTTCATGTCGACTACAGCTTATGCAATACCAGTCCAGTTGCTGTGGCTCTCAAATTTTTTGTGAACTTCTGGTGTGCTGTGGGAATCCTTTGTCCTCTATGTTTTTTGTTCCTGCTCTTTATTTGCCTCCTGTGTACATATTGTCTATACCTCTGTGTGTATTGTGGTGAGTGTGTATCATTTGTTTCCCTATTGTTTTATTTGTGTAAGGTTTTACCACTCCTGTCCCAGGTTATCCCTGGATGGGGGGGAGAGAGTATTAGACCAGGGCTGGCTAGAGGCAGTGCAAGGGTGGTGGCCCAGACGTCCTCACCATCAGAGTTAACTCTAGGATAAGGGACAGCTGGGGCTCCCTTACCCTGAGGGTGAGTCTAGGTGACCCTGCCCCCCTGACATCCCTTACTACCTCGGGACATCTGAGTAGTTAGTAGAGCCGCATGAGTTTTGTGTCCTTAGATCAAGAGAAGACCAAGGACAGGAGTGTGATTCAGAGGACAGAAACAGACAGAGGTGATCATCACATAGAGTGGTCAGCAGACTGAATGACGTGCTAAGAGGCTGAGTGAGACAGCTCCTTAATTAGAACACTGCGCAATGTGGCCCTAAGCAGTTTACAATTCTTAAAGGTAATGTGCTAAGACAGAACAGTACATGAAACAAAGTAAGTGATCCATGCAGAAGTCTCCCTAAGTGTCTGAAAGCTTAAAGCTAAAGTCTGGCAATTCTGGCAACACCACTCTATTAGGAGAGAAAGATATGGAAACGCAGGTGGGGAGTAACAGCTTTCATAGACTGTACTGTGATATTGAGCTGGGTAGAGGTGAAACAAACAGAACTGGTGGCTAGTGATGAGCGAACCCGAGCTGTAAAGTTCTGGGTCAACACTGAACCCCTAGTGTTCGGGCACAGATCCTGAACATGGACCTTCCATGTTACAGTTTGAGGTCGACAAATATAAAATAATGCAAATAGTTATTTAACATCATCATCATACTTACCGGCATCCTGTCGTCCCACGTTCTACCGTCCTGCTGCTTCTACTTCCGGGGTCGCCCAATTTTTGATCCCCAGCCAAGGTAAAACCCAGGGAGCTGGGGGCTGGCATTCTCAGTGTGGTAAGGCCCGAGAATTCTGGGCTCCTCACATTGAAAATCGCAGTCTGCGGCTGCCTCTGAATGTGGCGCATTCATCTGATCCTTTACCTGGCTCTTCCAGTGGCTCTGGTGGCAGTGGCATGCTGGGTAATGAAAGGGTTAATGCTAGCTTTGTATTGTCAGCCGTAAGGGAGCTCCAAGTGCCATATGATGCTGGGGTAATCTGAGTGCACGCCTGATGCAGCTCAGGCGTTAACTCGGACAACCTTTCACATGGCCGGGTGTTCAGTTTGTGCCTGCTCGTCTCTGCAAGCAGACGTGTGTCTGCTCACAGAGATGTAGCAGAGCTGAAGATGTTCGCTGTGGATTATGTAAGAGGGAGAGTTTTTTTGTTGATTAAAGATGGGAACCAGGGTTGTCTAGTGTTTTATTTCTATTAAAATATTTTTTCTGTGTTTTTTTTTATGTTTACTAGAAATTCATGGTGGCTGAGTTTAATATTGGCCTGACAACATGATTTTTGGGCTTAGTGCCAGCTGACAATACAAAGCTGGCATTAAAAAAGCTTTATTACCCAGCATGCCAAAGCCACCAGGGCCGCTGGAAGAATTGGGGTACAGCACCAAAAAATGGCACTTCTATGAATGCGCCATTTTCTGGGGTGGCTGTGGGCTGCCTGCAATTTGCAGCGGGGGGGAGGACAGAAAGCTTGGGCCAAGGTTTTGGTATAAAATTGCACCAAAGAAGCATGAAATCCGCAGTGAAAACGTCAGCAAAATCTTTGCAGTTTTCGTGCTTTTTTGGCCAGTTTTAGACCAAAATTGCACTGAAAAAGCATGAAATTCATGGTAAAAACTTCACACGATGTGGAGCTGTGCCATATTTTGGTAAGGCAGTTATGGGTTGCCCCCTATCCCCAGCTGCCTATTTTCATATTTTTGGCTGGAAACCAAAATATATACAGAAATAAATAAAAAATGGGTATGGCCGTCTTTTTTGTTTCAAGCCAGGTACGATTAGGCAGATGGGGGCTCGAATCATAAGCACAGGATGGCCCAGGCTCGCAGACGCCCCAGAAAATGGCGCATTCAAAGAAGTACAATTTTCTGGTGCTGTACCCCAACTCTTCCAGTGGCCCTGATGGCGGTGGCACACTGAACAATAAAGGGGTGAATGCTAGCTATATGTTGTCAGCAGGCACTAAGCCCGAAATTTATGGTGTCAAGCTAAAATTAGAGCTGGCCCCATAAATTTCTAGTAAACATTAATAAAAAAAAAACACAACACAGAGAAAAAAGTATTTTAAAAATAAAAAACAGGGCAACTCTGGTTCCCATCTTTAATTAAGAAAAAAAGCTCCTCTCTTGGACGTAATCCACAGAGAACATCTTCAGCTCTGCTACACTCATACTCTATTCCACAGATTCCAAAAACTGATTAAAGGGAATCAGTCACCAGGTTTTTACCATCCCATCTAAGAGCAGCATAATGTACAGATAAAGACCCTGATTTCAGGAATTTGTCACTTATAGAGCTGCTTGCTGTAATTTTGATAAAATTACTGTTTTCTTTGCTGCAGATTTTGCAGTTCATGAATATGCTGGACTACTTGGAAGCATTCAAATATTCCTCTAGTTATAATCTCCAGATGATTATACAGTGATTTTATTAAACCTACACTGAGCAGCCCTGTAAGTGACACATCGCAGGAATCAGGATCTCGGGTCCTACATTATTCTACTCTCAGGGTAGGTGGTAAAAACCTGGTGACAGATTCCCTTTAACTGAAGATGAGACAACGTGCCATCCATCTCAATGGACACCCCTGTCACGTACAGTACTTTCTACTACACCCCCCATCCATTCCAGACACCGTAACACCAAAGCTCCTACTGAGCCCCAACTGGGGAGGTAATAAACTAAAAGAATAGAATTAGCCAACAAAGCCTCCCCCCAACTCTGGTGCCACCACAATTAGAACTTTTAACTGAACCCAGATTCTTTACCAAGAAACCAACAGCCCCACTACCACCACAATTGGAAAAAACTGTCAAGTAAAGCCAGATTCTTTATCAAGACCCATCACTTGCCTCAAACTGGGCCGATGCCCCCATGCCCCAGTGTCCTTGAAAGACTGGTCCAAAGCAACAGAACCTGCATCCATATAAGGCTGCATAACTGTTAAACTCCATCTCGCCCTCCACAATATAAGCCTGTTGTAGGATTCAAAAATTGAAACTGCAGAAAGGAAATATCCAGCGAGCAAAAAAGACCAGTCAGGAATGTAAAAAACCTGATGCTTTTATTTTAGAAAAATTCAAGTCCATGGGCAAAATAGAATAACACCAGACCAAAAATGACCCCCTCCCCAGTATCAAGTTTTTGAAATTCCTGACCAGTCATTTTTGCTCGCTGGATATTTTCTTTTCTGCAATTTCTGGGGCTGAGGCTTCGTCATTTTTGGGGCTGAGCTGGTGTCATGATTCGGATATTTGGTTAGCTGAATATACTTATTTTACTTAAAAATTTAAATCAACCACAAATCATCTCTGATCTTCTCGTAATACGAGCATTATGTTTTGGATACCACTCATCCTCCAATGCCACTGCAAACATCTAGAAAACACACAACCCATTGGCTAGCATATGTCGAGCCCACTGGGACGGGGTACTCGGTACCGGAACGGGGTACTCGGTACCGGAACAGGTCTGCTACTGGGGAAGTCACGGGTGGTCCTGGTCCAGACCGTGTCCCGGGCCCTGGCAATAATAAGGGGATATTTACAGGGGAATGTCAGTCGTGACACCACCCACTGTGTGCGGCCAGTAGTGGGGCCGCCGCTGCTGCTCAACATCCGGGGATGATGTAATGGCAGCATAGATGGAATAGTTCCCGTGGGCAGAACTGTGTTCCCCGGGGCAGTGATGATTAAAGTCTATTGTGTAGTGTGCAGGTCTGGTGCTGAATGCAGTACACTTACTGTCCAGATGCTGCAGGAATCCTCCTTCAGTTTTGGAGCCTGCACGCTGTGGCTCTCCAGTTGCAGGGCTGCTGCAAACCTGTATGGAAGGATTAGTGTTCTGGCAGAGACATACAAGGGAGGCGGATTCAGGGTTCACCGTGTTTACTTCTCAAGTTCAGCTTACAGTTCAGTACAGTTCTTACAGTTCAGTTCAGTTACACGGGCACACTTTCCCCTCCGGGTTCCCCTTTACTCTCTGCAGCCAGGTCTCTCCTCTCTGTGACCCCTCACTCTGTCTCTGTGTCCTTCCCAGGCTGTTAACTCTTTCTGTTTCTGTGTTCACTTTGGTGTGCGTCTCCGGACAGTATAGCAGTGACTCGGGCCCCTTTGAGTCCTCCTGGTTGTCACTGAGCTGCCTGTCCTTCGGGGTAGGGACCCTAACGTGTAGCTGTGGTCCCCCGTCGGTTGTCTGGTGATGCCGGGTGAAACTACGGTACCCTCTAGAGCCGACACTCTACTCAGCCTAGCCTCCAGCAGTCCTCCCGTGTGAGGCTCTACCAGGCTCTCTCTACTGTGTCTTCCAGTGTCATAGGAGGGCTACTCCGCCTGCAGTCTGGTCGTCTTGGCTGTAGTTCTAGGGCCCGGGTATCACCGTCCCTCTCTTCCCTCACACTCCTGGTGTGCTGGCTCTGGATAGGCTTTCTCTCTGCGGCTCGCACTGGCTCTGTTCAGATTTTGCCCTCCTTACAACCCACTCGTCCAGGACGTGTGATTCCTTCTTTACTGCTCAGCCTACCTCTGCCTACTGACTCCTTCCTTCTTCCCCTTCACTATTTCTACTGTCTGCCACCTGACTACGTGTGTGCCCACCCACTGCTCTAAACCCACCACCCCTCGCCTGCCTAGAGTTCCCAGGCTCCGGGCTGGATGCTGCCATCTATTGTACGTGGGTTGTGTGGGCTGTGAGGGTGTTGGTGTGCAACTGTCGTCCTACCTGCCTGGATGTAGTTCCCTTTGTGGCCTCCTGAACGCAGGGGCGCCACACATAAGCTTGCTTAAAATGACTGAACCACCTCCAAACGCACCTTCATGACCTTCTTCAAAGCATCTGCAGACCACCAAAAATCCATCAATTTCTCTTTCTGAAGCCTATAACATACTTACATAGTCAACTTCAAGACCCAGAAAACACAGAACCGTAGCCCTGCAACAACCCCTTTGCTTCCCAACACCACCATTGAACCATGGCGACTTGCTCAACTGTTATTCCTGTATGCACCCCACACCCTTTCCAGAGATTGTGAATTACAGGACCCTTAACGATGCGCCAACAAACCCTGTAACACTTCAAATATCTGACCCTACAAGTCTGTAGAACCCCTCACTTGTGCCTTGAGTAACCCCTCGGTGTAACCGCTAAATTCTCACACCCGCTACTGTAATGTACAATAATTAGATCTGCCTCTTTAAGAAAACTAGACTGTTGTATGATGGGTAAGGAGAAGGAGGAGGAGAGTTAAGTTTTGGTTTCACTTTAGAACATGCTGCAGGAAAAGACTGTTCTGATATATGATGGAGAAAGATAGAAGACAAGATAAAGTACAGTTAAAGTTTACCCTTGTGAATGCCTCATATCGTGTGGACATTACAACTGGCGACGAGGATGGGATGATATAACCACCGGCTGCAGTGAGTACTGATCCCTGTTTACTGCTTCACACACCAGCATCACTGAGAGACTCTATCATGGCTGAATACTTACACAGCTTCCCACAGTTTGATATGACTGATGCTACTAATCTCTCCCATAACTGGAGAAAATGGCTAAACAGATTTGAGAACTTTCTAGAAGCCGTGGACATAAAAGAGGAGAAACGAAGGAAGGCTGTACTCTTACATTGTGCAGGTTCAGGAGTCTATGATGTATACAGCACATTACCTGCAGCTGAGACAGACACATACAGGAATTGCACCAAAGCTCTCACTGACTACTTCAATCCCAAACAAAATATCAGATATGAAAGATACAAATTCAGAATTGCTAAGCAGCTCCCAGAAGAATCCATAGACACCTATGTCACCCGGCTGAGAGAGCTGGCACATGGATGTGCATTCACAGATGTAGATGATGAAATTCTTACCCAAGTAATTGTCACCTGCTCATCCAATAAATAAGGCGCAAGGCTCTGCAGCAGGATCTCTCTCTACATGATTTACTCAAAATGGCCCGCGCTATAGAAACAGCAGATCATCAGGCTACTGCAATGGAGAGTGGGGATCATTTACATGTGCATAATCTCAAGTATAAGAATGCCCAAGACAAGCAAACCCCAAAACAGAGGAAATGCTATAGATGTGGACAGGATTTCCCTCACCACCTGAACAAATGTCCAGCTATAGGACAGACATGCAGTAAATGTGGAAAAGGGAATCATTTTGCAGCTGTCTGCAGGTCAGCACAATACAAGTCTTCTCTGCCTCTGACAAAGCCCGCAAATATAAAAATGATAAATCAGGACACAGAAGAAATGTCCGGGACGGAAAACTATGTGTTCACCACTTCTGCCACTGGCTCCGTACAGTCTCCCTGCATCACACTCCCACTCTGCAACACCAATATCACCTTTACAATAGATACGGGTGCTTCAGTGGATATTATAGACAGCACTGCATACGAACAATTGAAAAATAAGCCAGTTTTACAGCAAGTGAACACAAAAATCTTCCCATATGGATCTACAACACCTCTAGCCACAAGAGGACAATTTGACACGGAAATCAGCTATAAAGAAAACAGGCATAAAACCACTTTTCACACATTACAAGGATCGGGAGGCTGTCTTCTCAGCTATCACACTGCATTGAAGCTAGGTCTCATCCAGATTATTCATACCATAACTGACCCAGCAGACATGGATGTACAGGCCATGGTAAACAGTTTTCCCTCCTTATTTAGTGGTTTGGGGAAATTAAAGGACTCTCAAATACATCTTCATGTGGACGACAGCGTTCGTCCGGTAGCCCAACCACATAGACGCATTCCTTTTCACCTGAGAAAGAAGGTGGAAAAAGAACTTCAATTCCTCATGGATGAGGACGTCATTGAAACTGTTACTGGTCCCACTCCGTGGGTCTCTCCACTTGTGGTAGTTCCAAAACCAAAGACTCCAGAGCAGGTGAGACTGTGTGTTGACATGCGCCTACCCAACACCGCTATCCAGAGAGAAAGACATATCTCACCCACGATTGATGACATCATTCATTTATTAAATGGAGCGACCGTCTTTTCAAAGCTCGACCTCAATAAAGGCTATCACCAATTAGAACTGAGTCCAGAATCCAGATACTTAACAACATTTTCCACACATGTGGGCCTCAGAAGATATAAAAGATTGACTTTTGGAGTCTGCTCAGCAGCAGAAATTTTTCAGGATGCGATAAGGAGCGTCATTCAACACGTTCCAAATGCCTTTAATTACAGTGATGACATACTGGTGTTTGGTAAAACTCAAGCTGAACATAATCGTGCTCTATACAACATCTTCGAATGCCTGCTCTCTGCTGGACTCACTTTAAACAAAGAAAAGTGCGAATTTGATAGAAGTTCATTAGAATTCTATGGTCACATCTTCTCGGAAAAAGGAGTACAACCTGACCCTAAGAAAGTAGAATCCATCAAGACAGCCTCAATTCCACAAACTGCCAGTGAAGTACGCTCTTTTCTTGGAATGGCAAGCTACTGTGCTAGATATATTCCAAATTTTTCAACTATCAGCAGTCCATTAAGAGAACTTACAAAGCAAAATTGTGTTTTTCAATGGTCCCAAGACTGTCAGACCTCTTTTGAAGCAATTAAAAATGAACTTTGCTCAACCACTACCATGGCTTATTTTGATCCGGCACTTCAAACCGAATTAATTGTGGACGCCAGTCCCGTGGGGCTGGGTGCTATCTTAGCACAATATAAGGATAATAATCAAGATCCTCACATCATTTCTTATGCAAGTAAAAGTTTAACAAGCACTGAAAAGAAATATTCACAACCTGAAAAAGAAAGCTTGGCAGTTGTCTGGGGATGTGAACACTTTCACTTATTTCTCTATGGAGCTCCCTTCACCATTGTCACTGACCATCAAGCACTCCTTACAATCTTTGGAAATCCCAGAGCTAAAATGCCTGCACGCATTGAAAGATGGGGCCTACGTCTACAGGACTATAACTACAAAATTGTTCACAAACCTGGAAAATACAGCAATCCGGCTGACTATCTTTCAAGACATCCTATGAATGATGCCTCACCTGAGCGATCCTCTATTGAAGAATACATACGCTTCATTACAGCTCATGCAGTGCCTAAAGCACTCTCTATTGATCACTTTGTGAATGCAACAACAAGTGACAAGACGCTATGTGCTTTAATAGAAATCATACAAAATCGAAGGTGGCATGAAATTCAAAAAGAAAAATTTCCCGACTCTGAGATTGATCTGAAAGAATTAAAACTATTCTCAAGTGTACGGGATGAATTATCAGTCACTGAAGAACACCTCATTCTTTGAGGTACCAAACTGGTTGTACCTAAGACTTTGCGCAACTTAGTCATACAGATCGCACATGAAGGTCATCTAGGAATTGTTGGTACTAAAAAATTACTTAGAGAAAAAGTGTGGTTCCCAAACATGGATCAATTGGTGGAAGAGAAGATTAGACATTGCTCCACCTGTCAATTCATTACTCCATCATCAAACTTAGAACCACTGCAAATGTCTCCGCTACCCACTGCTGTCTGGGAGGAAGTGGCAGTCGACATATATGGACCATTACCCAATGGCCAGTACATTCTAGTAACAATTGATGAATATTCTAGATACCCTGTCATTTCTTTCATATCTTCAACCTCTGCCACTAGTGTCATACCAGAACTGGATGACATATTCTCTGCATATGGCATTCCAAGAGTGGTTAAAACAGACAATGGACCTCCGTTCAATGGACATGTGTTTACACAATTTTCTGAATACTTGGGGTTCAGTCACAGGAAAATCACACCTTGCTGGCCACAAGCCAATGGTATAGTAGAACGTTTCATGCGCACTATGGGGAAAAGAGTCAAGGCAGCGAGTCTGGAGCACACCCCGCTGAAACAGTCATTATACAAATTCATGCGCAATTATCGCAATACACCACATTCTACTACTAATGCTGCTCCAGCTCATCTAATGTTCAACAGAACTCCACGGATACGTATCCCTGATGTGACCAGTCATCCCTTACCAAGTGACTCTTCTGTGCGATCAGCAGACTCTGCTAACAAACAAGCTATGAAACGTTATGCAGACAGAAGGCGAAGGGCACAGCCAAGTGCCATCAAAAAAGGGGATGTTGTCGTCGTGCGTCAAAAACCAACCAACAAGACCTCAGCTACTTATAATCCTGCACAATACAATGTTACTGATAAGAAAGGCAGCATGGTCACGGCTGAGCGAAATGGACACTTTATAACTCGAAATTCTTCACATTTTAAAATCATACCGCAAAATGATGGTAATGATCTTCCTCTGGTGGAAGACTTGGTGCTCGGTGGAGAGGACCACCCGGAAGTGAACAATTCTTCAATAATGGACACACTCACTGAGCCCAGACGCTATCCAACACGAGAAAGGAGGGCTCCATCGCGGCTTATTGAAGAAGTATAAAAGAGAAAAGAACAGAAAACATACAGAGTTCTTTTTGGTTGTTGTTTTTTTTGTTGTCTTTTGTGTTTTTTTTTTGTTTCTTTTCGGTGCCTGATTTGAATAGACTAAATAGGCCAAGACCGACATATATATTTATTGGACATTTTCACATGGTTATATTGTCAGTGTATATATTCTAAGTTGTAAAAAAAAAAAAAAAAAGGGGATGATGTAATGTACAATAATTAGATCTGCCTCTTTAAGAAAACTAGACTGTTGTATGATGGGTAAGGAGAAGGAGGAGGAGAGTTAAGTTTTGGTTTCACTTTAGAACATGCTGCAGGAAAAGACTGTTCTGATATATGATGGAGAAAGATAGAAGACAAGAATAAAGTACAGTTAAAGTTTACCCTTGTGAATGCCTCATATCGTGTGGACATTACAGCTACTACTAGCAATGTCCCCCAAACCTAGCAAATTATTAACATTTTTATGCCGCTTATCAGACTGCCTCAGACGTGTACTTGGATCATCCGTAACACTTTCCTGTGATGCACCCTCATATAACGACACTCCATAGGATATCTTGCCCTCTTCTCCACTGGAAATGGGGATCACTGACAGGCTACGGGGGAACTGCAGGAGGGACTGACCAAGATTATCTATGGTCAGCCTTCATTCTCACCACGCCCTGGATGCAGGAAGGAAGCTCGCCTCTAAAACAACAAGGACTTGAGCATCATGGACGCATCAGGAACATGAGCGCCTTCTTGCTACACTATCTGCAATGTCCATAATAATGTCCATATTGTTAGGATTCAAATTAGTGATGACTAGTCCTTTGGAAGTGCACTGAGATACAGGCCGATTTTCTGCCTAGGTTAAAAAAAAAACAAAAAAAACCTCTTTATATCTGATTTTCTAGCGAGTGTGACCGCGAGCTAAGTGTGACAGAGCAAGTGCGACAGAAGTAAGTGTGTGACTTGTGATTCAGTGACTTTGGATTCAGGGAGTTTGGAAGGGAGGATTTACTGAATTGCTGGTTGTATTTTATTAATACTTTGCATTTCTTTTTACTTATCATTCTGTCTGGTGCAATCCCCATTAGGAAATGAGCTCCATGATTGGCAATGCCATCCAGTGTACATCTTGCCACATGTATGCATTCCTTGACCAGCCGGTCGAGGGTGCATACTGCTGTGTGAGATGTGAGTATGTTGTGCATTTGGAAGCCCAGATACTGGATCTAAATGAACAACTGCCAACGCTGAGATCCATAGACAATATGGAAAGGAGTCTGCTGCTCACTGAACAGCTGCTCAATGGGATAGATGTGGGGGAGGATGGTAGTATGGAGCTGCAGGACCGTGAGGTAGCTAGCTGGGTGACAGTTAGAAGGCGGGGTAGAGGGAAGGGTGCCAGGGAGGCTAGCCCTGATCTGGCACACCCCAATAAATTTGCTATGTTGGCAGATGAGGGGGGTGTGAGTTCAGGGATAGCACTGCTGCAGCAGGGCATGACCTCTGAAAGCCAGAGGAGTGTCTGCTCCAGTAAGGGGGAAAACAGGAGAGTAGGGCAGGCCAGACAGGTGCTGGTAGTGGGGGACTCAATTATTAGGGGAATAGATAGGGAAATCTGTCACAAAGACAGGGATCGTCGAACAGTGTGCTGCCTACCTGGCGCTCGAGTCCGGCACATCGCTGATCGGGTTGACAGATTACTGGGAGGAGCTGGTGAGGACCCAGCGGTCATGGTGCACATTGGCACAAATGACAAAGTTAGAGGTAGGTGGAAGGTCCTTAAAGATGATTTCAGGGAATTAGGCTGCAAGCTTAAGGCAAGGACCTCCAAGGTAGTATTCTCTGAAATACTGCCTGTACCACGTGCCACACCAGAGAGGCAACGGGAGATTAGGGAGATAAATAAGTGGCTCAGGAATTGGTGTAGGAAGGAGGGGTTTGGGTTCCTGGAGAACTGGGCCGACTTCTCTGTTGGCTACAGGTTCTATGCTAGGGACGGGCTGCACCTCAATGGGGAGGGTGCAGCTGTGCTGGGGAAGAAAATGGCTAGAAGGTTGGAGGAGTGTTTAAACTATTATTCATTGTATAGGAGGGGAAGATAGTGTAAACAGTAACCTGGGCACAAGTAATAAAATTGGGGGTGGCATGGGGGGTGGGGTTAGAACAGTCAATCTAGTAGGAAGGAAGAGAGGTAAAGAGAGATACATAAAGTGCATGTTCACTAATGCCAGAAGCCTCACCAACAAAATGGAGGAATTAGAATTGATTTTGTTGGAAAATAATTATGACATGGTGGGAATTTCGGAGACTTGGCTGGACGAGAGCCATGACTGGGCTGTTAATTTACAGGGCTATTGTCTGTTCAGAAATGACCGTACAAATAGGCGAGGAGGAGGTGTATGTTTATACGTAAAATCATCCTTAAAACCCATCCTGCGTGATAATATAGGTGAATCTAATGGAAATGTAGAGTCCCTGTGGGTGGAGATAAGGGCAGGGGGAAAAAATAATAAATTACTGATAGGGGTTTGTTATAAGTCTCCAACAATAATGGAAGTGGAGGAGAATATCCTCATAAAGCAAATAGATGAAGCAGCGACTCAGGGAGAAGTCATTATTATGGGGGACTTCAACTACCCTGAAATACATTGGGAATCAGAAACCTGCAGTTCCAGCAAAGGTAATAAGTTTTTGAAAACTATGAGAGACAATTACCTTTCACAACTGGTTCAGGACCCAACAAGAAGGGGGGCACTGCTGGACCTAATATTAACCAACAGGCCAGACCGCATATCAAATATACGGGTTGGAGGTCACTTGGGTAACAGTGATCATAACTTAATAAGCTTTCAAGTATCCTTTACTAAGACGTGTAGTAGAGGGGCCACAAGGACACTAAACTTCAGGAAGGTAAATTTCCAACGGTTGAGAGATGATCTTAGTGCAATAAACTGGGACGATGTCCTGAGACATAAAAGTACACAACACAAATGGGAGATGTTTATTAGCATCCTGAATAGGACCTGTGCACAATATATACCCTATGGGAATAAGCATGCTAGAAATAGGAGGAAACCACTATGGCTAAATAAAGTGGTAAGAAGTGCAATATGTGACAAAAAGAAAGCATTTAGGGAATTAAAGCAAGTAGGTAGTGATGAAGCATTAAATAAATACAGAAAATTAAATAACATTTGTAAAAAGCAAATCAAGGCAGCAAAGATTGAAACAGAGAGACTCATTGCCAGAGAAAGTAAAAAGAATCCCAAAATAATTTTTAACTACATAAATAGTAAGAAACTAAAAAATGATGGTGTTGGCCCCTTTAAAAATAGTCTGGGTGAAATGGTGGATGAGGATGAGGAAAAAGCCAATATGCTAAATGACTTTTTTTCAACAGTATTTACACAAGAAAATCCCATGACAGACAATATGATCAGTGATAACAAAAAGTCTCAATTAAATGTCACCTGCTTAACCCAAGAGGAAGTACGGCATCGTCTAAAAATCACTAAAATTGACAAATCACCGGGCCCGGATGGGATACACCCCAGAGTGCTGCAGGAATTAAGTACTGTCATAGATAAACCATTATTTTTAATATTTAAAGATTCTATAATAACAGGGTCTGTACCACAGGACTGGCGTATAGCAAATGTGGTGCCAATATTCAAAAAGGGGACAAAAACTGAACTTGGAAATTATAGGCCAGTAAGCTTAACCTCTACTGTGGGTAAAATCCTAGAGGGTTTTCTAAGAGATGCTATACTGGAGTATCTGAACAAAAGTAACCTCATGACCCATTATCAACATGGTTTTACGAGGGACCGTTCCTGTCAAACTAATCTGATAAGCTTCTATGAAGAAGTAAGTTCTGGACTGGACCAAGGAAATGCAGTGGATGTGGTGTATATGGACTTTTCAAAAGCTTTTGATACGGTGCCACACAAAAGGTTGATACATAAAATGAGGGCAATGGGGATAGGGGAAAATATGTGTAAGTGGGTTAAGAACTGGCTTAGTGATAGGAAACAAAGGGTGGTTATTAATGGAACACACTCAGAATGGGTCACAGTTAACAGTGGGGTACCACAGGGGTCAGTGTTGGGCCCGCTTCTATTTAATATATATATATTAATGACCTTGTAGGGGGCATACAGAGTAGAATCTCAATATTTGCAGATTACACTAAACTCTGCAGGGTAATCAATACAGATGAGGACAATTTTATATTACAGGAGGATTTATGTAAACTAGAAGCTTGGGCTGCTAAATGGCAAATGCGCTTTAATGGGGATAAATGTAAAGTCATGCACTTGGGCAGAGGAAACAAAAGGTATAATTATGTGCTTAATTGTAAAACACTGGGCAAAACTGTCACTGAAAAAGACCTGAGTGTATGGGTAGATGACAAACTCACATTTAGTGGCCAGTGTCAGGCAGCTGCTGCAAGGCAAATAAAATAATGGGATGCATTAAAAGAGGCATAGATGCTCATGAGGAGAACATAATTTTACCTCTATACAAGTCACTAGTGCGACCACACTTAGAATACTGTGTACAATTCTGGTCTCCGGTGTATAAGAAAGACATAGCTGAACTAGAGCGGGTCCAGAGAAGAGCGACAAAAGTCATTAGAGGACTAAGGGGTCTGCAATACCAAGACAGGTTATTAAACTTGGGGTTATTTAGCTTGGAAAAACGAAGGCTTAGGGGTGATCTTATAATAATGTATAAATATATGAGGGGGCAGTACAGAGGCCTTTCTAATGATCTCTTTACTCTTAGGCCTGAGACTGGGACAAGGGGGCATCTCTACGTCTGGAGGAAAGAAGGTTTAATCATAATCACAGACGCGGATTCTTTACTGTAAGAGCAGTGAGACTATGGAACTGTCTGCCACATGCTGTTGTAATGAGTGACTCACTACTAACATTTAAGAAGGGCCTGGATGCCTTTCTTGAAAACTATAATATTACAGGTTATATATACTAGATTCTTTGATAGGGCGTTGATCCAGGGAATTAGTCTGATTGCCATATCTGGAGTCAGGAAGGAATTTTTTCCCCCAATGTGGAGCTTAGTGTTGCCACATGGGTTTTTTTTTTGCCTTCCTCTGGATCAACATGTTAGGCTATGGGTTGAACTAGATGGACTTAAAGTCTTCCTTCAACCTTAAAAACTATGTTACTATGTTACAGGGTTGTCACACTATTGCATCCGTGGTACAAGAGTAAATTTAATCAGATGTTTCCCATCCTGGACAGGGACGCACGCATGCTGTAGTATCAAAAAATGCTTGTAGACAATCTTAGATCTGTTTTTTTCTCAACACAGCACACACCACAGATCTACACTTCCAACTCGAGGGACATTGAGTCGTTAGCGTACATACATTAGCAGCAGCAGTGTAACTGTCAGAAGCAATTTCTGGGAGTCATTTGACCATTTTTTTAAACTAGCCCATCCACCAGCATAACTGAATACATGTCTGACACCTAGTGAACGATTGGAGAGGATGGTGCAGGAGTATCTAGAAGTCAATATCCATGTCATCATGGGGGGTTTGGGACCTTTTGCATTTTGGCCTCTCTATGTGTCTGCCGCCACCTCCTCTTTTCCTGGGTCTGCTCTCCTCTTCTGCTCCTATTCCTTGTGACGTCAGGAGCAGAAGAGGAGGGCAGACTCACCAGAAGAGGAGGCGGCGGCAGACGCATAGAAAGGGCGGAATACACAAGGAGGAGGCAGGGAGGATTGTGCCAGCAGCCAGGACCTCTTAATAAGATCCCACCCAGGAGACCTCTTAACGGTAAGGTTTCTAAAGTCTTTTTAAATCTTACAGAGGGGCTAGAGACATGGGGGAGCCCTTCCCTGAATGCAGTAAACATGCTGCATTCAGTGCTGCATTTCGTTTGCCATGCACCAGGGAGGTGACAGGTCGTCTTTAAGCCTTAGTTACATTGACTAGGTCCCTGAGCATTAAACACCTTGTCATCTTATATTTCTGGACACTCCAGGGTGGTTTGTAGTTCTGGAAGCAGCACTGGTTGGGATGCAGAGCTAGAGTGACAGAGGCTTCCTAACTACCATAGTCTTTTGTCCATTTGCATATCAATTCAACTGCCAATTTCTCCATAATGGAGCAACAAACTGGCCATGTAAAGATATTGATGGACTTGTACTTGAATTAACTTGTGCATATGAATAGTTTGCATTTTGCCATGAAATAAATTGCATTTTTTAGCTACACAGCAATAAAGCATTGGTTGGAAAAATGCTGAGATTATAATAAAAATCCTTGCTTTACTGAACATGACATCCAGATGACACTTGAGTCAGGTCACTAGTGAAAGGAAATAACATCTAAAGAGAAATTATTAATTTGTAACACAGATGACAGGTTGGATCTTTTCAAACCATTCTGTTCAGATAGTGCCGGGGTCAACATGCTCCAAGGATGAAGAAAGCCCGACAGGATGAAATATTTCATAGAGTGAGACGTCAACCTTAAAAATACATTGTTGTAGTTTTCACTATGTGGATGGTGCTATCATACTCTGTCCACAATTGCTGCAGAGGGGATAAGCAGGATGTAAGACATATACTGCCCGTATATAGTGCTATTCCTTATGAACTCGACAAGGACACATTATTCTGAATAGTTACTTGACAGCACAGCTACTCATTAAGTAAAATAAAGGATGTGAACATTATTAAATAATGTTTACAATTTTGATGAGAGTATCTGAGTTTGGGAGTATACAATACAGTCAACACATACAAATCAAGGTTACATCTGACAGAAGTCATTAATTATCTTACTAATAATTATTTTATACTAATAATATAAACCCTTGAACAAGATAAAGCAGAAAATGAGTGGTGTGTCCTAGTAATATGTAATGAAAACAAATGTAGCCAAGCCCTGTGATGGGCAAGACTTAGATTTTGGTCTGTTCCATGACTGATGTTCTTTTCGTTCTTCTCTCCTTGCTGGTGACTTTTTTTAGAGAACTGGATTGCTTCTACTCATCATTTTGCTTTTGCATTATTAGGATAATTTATGATATTTTTTTGGGTATAGTGCTGCTTTTGGGATAAAGAAAATTATGTCTTTAAAATCTAGTAGAAAAGAAAAAGAAAAATCAGAAGATGTGGAAGATGGAACAAACTACAACGTGTCCTCCAAGGTGAAGAAGGTCATCTCAGAAACACATGAAAGTCTAGACTACTTACCTTCTCATAGTGATGCCTATAGAACATGGCTGAAACTGAAGCCCCACAGGTAAACCCAATACTACCGTAAGCAGAAGTGACTCTGATTCAGAATGACTGAATGTTTGTTTTTACAGAAACCATTTTAGGTCTGATTCAGATATATGTATTTCATGTATGTTTTCTATCTGAACATTGAACATGTAACCTTTATCATCCATGGGCTGTTCACACATCCATGTGTTTTTTTGCAGACATTATGGAGACATGTTGTTTTTTGGTCTGCATCATGGATACAAAATCATTAATACAAATCTATGGGTCCGTGAAAATATTGGACAGTACATGGATGGCATCAGTATGCAGTGCCAGAGCTATTCGTGATTAATGTTGTAATGAATGTGAAATACTGGTTATAAAAAACTGACCATACACTGGTGAAAACTCCAATGAAAAAAAAGATGACAATTGGCCTTTTTTTGTATATACGTAAACCAAAATCACTGGCATTGAAATAGGCCTTAATGTCAGCTCGTTCCTGAAGGGGCTAAAAACACATGAATTTTTCGGTCAGTGTTTCTTCAGTGTTTGTAAGCCGATTTCAGGAATAGAACCTACAGAGAGGAAAGTTATAATTGAGATATTCACACCTGCTTTTTTGCTTTGAAGCTAAGGTTTGACTTTAGGGTGCCTTCACACGCGCCTTCTGGTCCGGGTGTCGGATGACCTGAAGCCAGGACTGGATCAGCACCAGGACTGAGGATATATGCATTGGTCCGGGTGTCACGCACAAGCTGCAGCGCTGTAGGTCAGGACCGCGGCGCATATTAACCCTCCAGTCCTGTGTGCTGATCCAGTCCACGGCTGTCAGGGTCATCCCGGACAGCCCCAGACCAGATCGTGCCGCAGTGTGAAGGCACCCTAAATACTGATGAGACGCTGTGCAAAAAAATTGTCTTTTCAGTTGGATTCAGCTCAGAATCTGCCTAAAAAAGCTCTGCAAAACCCCCCTAAACTGAACATAGGGAACAGCAACAATATTATGGTTCATATGTTCCATCTTATGTCATATCTTTTAACCTCTTTAGGGTTTGAAAACCTTGAGGATGTTATAAGAAGTGAGATACTCATTCTCAAAGATGCCGATTGCACATGGCCAAACGCCGACAAAATAAGCTGATGTGTGAATAGACACAAACTTATATTTTCTATTGCTAGTCAATACTTTTATGTTTTTTTTTAAATTAACAACTGTTATCTAATATTATTAACTAAAAGCTATATTTAAAATAGATCTGTTTTACTATAAATATTAGTAGTTCAATGTAAAATGTGTTGATTTGACATGGCTGCCTTCTCTAGTCTGTCTGTACAGTCACCCTCTTAGCTCCACTACCATTGTGCTCATATAACCTAACTGAACAACCATCTTCTCATGCTCTGTGCATGTGGAGGTCATAGGGAAGTCCAACATCTTAAACTTACTTTTTTGTTCATTTGGGAGAGCACAATTTATAAAAAATTAAACAAAAAAACCCCCTCTGTGCTTGTTATGGACGGTGTTTCCATTCCAAAGATTGTCTTTGTTGAATACCTTATATAAATATCCAGCTAGGGTATAAGGAGTTAATGCACAGGGGTCTCCAGCATAGGGCGCATCAGACCCCAACATCACATTAATATCTATTACTATTTATTACATTATCTATTACTTTGAAGTGCTACAATGATGGAGCTTCATCTTAGAGCTTAAAGACTCAGTACACGTGGATGAGACAATAGCAATAGAATTTTATAATGAAATGAAAGGAAGCAAGTGAATGGAAAAAGACTATATAGAACTTGTGTTGTGCCACTATAATGATTAGAAAATACTGAAAAATATTAGAATGTGAGAGTCCTCAGTGATGATACCCTTTAATGGCTAACTGAAAAGATGGTAAATAATAGCAAGCTTTTGAGACTCTAAGGTCTCTTCATCAGGCTCATAATGACACAAATTCTGAACACACACATACATATACAAATGGGAGTTGATAATGCAGTAATAAGTCAGTGAGGTGAGCAGAACACAGAATGTGTCACATGGATTTATGTCTTTTTACATCAATTGAGGAATTTTCAAATCTTGGACCAACCACATTTAAAGGATCAATACAACTATCTGCTTCTTATCTCTGGAACACTGATATTTACTTTCACAGCTGCTCTTTTCTCCCCCTCCCAACACTGACAATTCTGTGTTCTGCTTCACATGACCTTTCTTATGTACTGCATTATCCAACCCCCATTTGTGTGTATATATGAGTGTGTTCAGAATTTGTGTCATTATTGGCCTGATGAAGAGACCTTAGTGTCTAAATGGTACAAATTTTTACCTTAGAATACTTAGCATTTATTCAAGTAATGATGATACTGTGATTAATGGATTTATGGCTGAAGGTGCCTTCTGTGACAGCCACATATCTACTTCCATGGACCATCGGTCGTGTAGATCTGTAAATGTCTTGGGTTTATTAATGTTCTGTATATCAGACTGAGAGAGTCAAAAAGAAGAGTAATATCAGTATCTAAACCTGTAGACACCTGGTATAAATGCTAAAAGTAGCACAAGGATCTGGTGTGAATTGTACCAAAGGTTTAATTAACTATTAGAAAATGGAATAGAGAATGTAACAGCTCACCTGTTATCATTGGAGTATATAAATAAAGTGAGATTAATAACTGGCTTTTGTCCATAGATCAGACTGGGATCGTTGGCTGATGATGGCTCTTATTGGACTTGTAGTGGGCACAGTGGGATTCTTAATGCACCAGACAATAGATACCTGTTTTGAAAAGAAGTGGGAGCTTGTAGAAAAGTTTATCAGTGTAAGTGATTTATCATTAAATAGGACTAATATATTCATCAGCTGATAAGTTCTTAATGTCATATTTCAATTATTTTTCCATTGCATTATGTATGTCTGCCTAATGGTAGGTGGGGACCTCTTTCATCTTCTGAACTTACCAAATGCTTTAAGGTTATAGATTCTACAATAACTTAGAGGGCAGATGTGCTTAGATAGCCTAGGCTGCCCAGAGTAGCATTAGAAAACTTCAAGAGTAACCATTGTTTTCATTTTTATTTCAGAAATCCAAAGTACACATGAAAATAAGCAATTTTGTATTATATCTTATTAGAGATATTTGCTTCTTTCTCCTCCTGAACTGATTATTCATGTTCAATTCATGGATAAAATAGGTAAAATCTGTTTTTAATGAAGTCAGATATTCCCATTACTGAAATAGGATATGACAGTTGGTGCTCCTAAAATTCTATGGAAAAGGGATGGGGTCGAGACATTCTGTTGCAAGTTTTCCTCATACGGAAGTTACAGTTCCCTAAATACATTTATGAGCACCACCTATCCTATCTATGCGATGGGAAAGTCTATATTCACTGACAACAGATTTTACCATTGAATTGAGAATTTTGAAAATGAAAGTCCAGTTCAGGAGGTAAAAGAAGTGGACTTCTCTGACAACATATATTACAGAATTTCTTATTTTCAAATGTAGCATGTATTACGTATATTAAATAACTCATTAAATGGAATCTGTCAATAGGATCAACCCCACCTAAGTTACATATATGGACATTGAGGTCATAGAAAGCTGAATAAAATGATACCTTGATATCTGCGATCCAATGTTTTATTCAAGAAAAAAACACATTTTTCTTATATGTAATGAGCTATAAGATTGATGGGTTGGACACAGATCTCCTTGAGAATATGCCTACAGAGCTTATTTTAAATGAAAGGTAGCATCATCAATGTGAAATATTTAAGTGATACAGTATAAATGAGCTATACTTTGCCTCATTACAAACATGTTTGCAGCTGCAGTTTTCACAGCTCTGCTGTATGGCAACCTGTGAGATGAAGCTTTACCACCACCAATATGACTTTTCATGGTGCCTTATTCTTTAGTGATGAGGAATAAGTGAATAGTGCCCCCCTCTCATGAGTTTTGGAACCGATCGTAGCCAAGTAACTTCTCAATCATCACAGTGGCATTTAAGTGGTTAAAAGAGGGAGAGAACTTCCCCATTAACACTGTCAACTTTCATGATTCTAATTTCATGTACTGATAGTTGCCATCGCACCCTAAAGTCATCTGATGACATCTGAGAATGGAGGCCTATTAGATCCAGCTATCAGCAGGGTCTAACAGGCTGTGTCAAGGCAGAAATGACAGGTTTGATTCACTGCAATACATGAGTACTGCAGTGTATGAGCCCAATGATCAAAGTTAAAAATATTCATGTTCCACAGTGAGACTAAATAGAAAGTTAAAAAAGTTAAATAGAATGTGTAAAAATTTAAAATTACGCAAAGAAATACAAGAGTCATGAACAGCTTTTTTGCCACTAAAAATTGTTTTTTGTGTAAACACAAAAAATAACAAAAAAGTACACGTAATTTGTATTATGTGTTCAGAGTGATCCCAATTATAAAACTGTTATTATTCTGTATGATGAACACTGTAAAAAAAATGAAAACAATAAACACACCAAAAATTTAGCTTTTTCAAAAGTCGATATGTAAAAAAATGGTATACTGAGTCCAAGAATAAATCGGTCTTATCACTTTTACTGCATAACAAATTGTCCTGTTCATTTTCCTATCACCCCTTTCGTGAATTATACTTTTGGCCAAAGTAAAACTTTAGCGGAAAATTTTTACATTTTTTGTTTTCACAGACCAATATTATAAAATTCTGTGATGCTGTTTGTGGGTTAAAAATGCTCACCATACTCTTAGATGACTTCCTTATGGGGTTTAGTTTACCAAATGGAATCACTATGGAGGTTTCTGCTTGTTTGGCACCTTAGGCTTTAACACTAGCGTTTGTGTTTGCATGCGTCTAACATGCTGACGCATACGAAGTCATAGGCTGGAGGCACACTGTTGTGCGTCAAACACGGAGCATGTTTGATGCACGACAGTGATGCGAGTGAAATGCGTGTTTTTGGGTGTCTGTGGTGCAAGTGTGGTGCTTGTGGTAAGTGTGCATGGCTGTATGCATGTTAGTGTGAAGCGTGAGTGCGTGTGTGGTGCATGTAAGTGTGATGCTGTCCATGGTCCTTAAGCAAACTTCAGGTCCGTGGACAGCATATGCCGGTGATTTTTCAAAGCCGCGGGGTTTGATGTTTGCTGGTTTCCTGATACAGTAAACAATAATCTTTCCCTGCTGTCACATTAGCGTGGAAAGATTATTGATAAAATCACATCTGCTGTACAAATGAAAAAATTCCTGGGGTTAATCTGTATATTAACCCCCTCTGCATCCTTGTGCAGCAATACAGCACAGAGGCTGCAGAGGCGGCTAATAAAGCAGTTGCTGAAGGGTTAAAACGATGTTTGTGTGATGTCAGCATGTGTCCAGAGAGTGTCCACACTCTTTGGACACATGCTGTCCTCACACCCTGGCTGTGCAGGGGTTAATATGTGTTTAATCTGCCAGTTGACAATTGTCGGGAGAGTTTTACATACTTTAACTGCGGGCCGGAGCTGTCAGCGGCGCTTCACCCACTTTACATACTGTAACATCAGCACAGGTCATGAAATCATGAGCTGTCCAGCATCAAAGCTACCGAAACAAGGAGCTGTCCCTGTTGCATACGCCAATAGCATACGCAGAGAGCGTACATTACAGCCGCTGTCCTGAGTTCTGAAACTCCCTGTGTTATAATAGTAATAACACGGGGAGTTTCAGAACCCAGGACAGCGGCTGTCATGGCACGCTCTTTGCGTATGCTATTGGCGTAAGCAACAGGGACAGCTCCTCGTTTCAGGAGCTTTGGTGTTGGATTGCTTATGATTTCATGAGCTGTGCTGATGTTACAGTATGCAAAGTGCGTAAAGCACCACTGACCGCTCCGGCCCGTAGTTAAAGTATGTAAAACTCTCCCAACAATTGTCGGCTGGCAGATTAAACACATATGCAGGGTGCAGAGGGGTTAATATACAGATTGACCCCTAGAATTGTAAAATTTGTACAGCAGATGTGTTTTTATTAGTGATGAGTGAGTACTAAAATGCTTGGGTGCTCGAAGCTCGGGCCGAGCATCCCAAGATACTCGTGTACTCGGCTCCGAGCACCAAGCCCAATGTTATCCTATGGGAGACCCGAGTATTTTTCTGACATGACCCCCGGCAGCATGGAAAAAACCCTAAAAATGTCACAAAAGTATCAGAACAGTGCTCAAATGACATGGGAACAGCATCGGGAAGACCCCTGGAAGCATTTGAGACCCCAAGGTCACTGCTGTTAACAATGTTGTCAGAGTATTACGTCACTTTTACGGACTGTCAAGAAAATGTTACAAAATGAAACCAAAACGGATTTTCATGGAAAAAATATTAAGGGCTCATACCCACTTGTGAGACAGAGTTGGTGTTTGTTAGTTTTTTGGATTATATCAAAGATTTTTTTAAAAAAAATTGTGTGGCACTCCCATGTCCCTGGGAAGAGACGTACATGAAGGCCTCTTTAAATAATGTGCCCATTATAAGGAAGTGGGTCTTTTGTAGTAATGCCCTAGGCAGGGAAGCCAAAGGTTTGGAGGCACTAAGATGCCACTGGATAGAGGCGTGCATGAGGGCCTTTACAAAAAATGTGCCCATTGTAAGCAAGTGTGTCTGTTGTAGTATTTCCCTAGGCATGGAAGCCAAAGGTTTGGAGGGACCAAGATGCCCCTGGATAGAGGCGTGCATGAGAGCCTTTTAAAAAAAAGTGCACATTGTAAGCAAGTGTGTCTTTTTTATTTATTGCCCTAGGCAGGGAAGCCAAAAATTGGGAGGCACCAATATGCCCCTGGATAGAGGCGTGCATGACGGCCTCTTTAACTGATGTGCCCATTTTAAGCAAGTGTGTCTGTTGTAGTATTTCCCTAGGCAGGGAAGCCAAAAATTGTGTAGCACTTCAATGCCCCTGGATAGAGACATGCATGAGAGCCTTTTTAAATAATGTGCCCATTTTAAGCAAGTGGGTCTTTTGTAGTATTTCCCCTAGTCAGGGAAGCCAAAAATTGTGTAGCACTTCAATGCCCCTGGATATAGATGTGCATGAGAGACTTTTAAAATAAAGTGCCCATTGTAAGCAAGTGGGTCTTTTGTAGGATTGCCAAAGGCAGGGAAGCCAAAAATTGGGAGGCATTGCGATGCCCCTGGGAAGAAACATGGAGGAGAGCCTCTAAAAATTGTTCCCATTACAAAGGAGCGGATCTCCTGTACTTGTAATGCCCATTCTGAAAGAATGGACTAAAACATTTACCCCTGGGGGTATACATGAAACTAATGCCTAACTTTAGAGCGGTTACGTGCATCATCATCATTAATATAATGTAAAAAAATTATGGTTTTGTGGCATCATGAACCACGGTCACACTGATTATATGATGGTGGCGGATGAGGAGAAGGAGGAGCAGTACAGCAAGTAGCCAAAGACATGAAGTCTGTACCGATATGTGGGTGCGCATGGGAAGTCTACCGGCATAAAATTTAAATTCCGCTATCACTTGGTGGTGGTGTGGTGAAGTCAGGCCCAATCCAACCCTTGTTCATCTTGATTAAAGTCAGCCTGTCAGCATTTTCAGTTGACAGGCGGGTGCGTTTATCTGTAATGATTCCACCTGCGGCACTAAAAACACGCTCTGACAAAACGCTAGCGGCATGGCAGGCCAGGACTTCCAAGGCGTAGAGAGCCTATTCCTGCCAGGTGTCCTGGCTTGGATACCCAATAATTATAAGGCACAGAGGAGTCTAGGAGCACTTTAGTACGATCAGTAAGGTACTCCCTCAGCATCTTTGCAAACTTTGCATTCCTTGTGACACTACCCCGCACCTCAGGGCCTGTGGTACGGGAGGTACTGAGAAAAGTGTCCAGATCTTTGAGAGTGTTCCCCTACCTCTGCTGGATTGGACTTGTGCCTCTCTCTGCCGGACACCTTGGTTTTCCACTGAATCGTGACCTCTGCCGCTAGCGTTTTCAGAAGGGAATTTTTTAAATAATTCCGCCACTAGGGCCTTCTGGTACTGCAGCATTTTTGTAGACCTCTCCGCTTCGGGAATAAGAGAAATAAAGTTCTCTTTGTAGCGTGGGTCTAAAAGTGTCACCAACCAGTAATGAGTGTCCGTCAAGATCTTGATAACATGAGGGTCACGACACAGGCAGCGTAACATAAAGTAAGCCATGTGCGCTAGACTGTTAACAGTCAAGACTTCTGGGTCCTCACCAACAGCATGACTGGCCATGCTGACCTCCTCCTCCTCCTCTCCCCTGTCCTCTGGCCATCTATGCTCAACCGACGGTCTGTATTACCGTCAATTCCGAATGAAAGTAGCTCCATTTCTTCATCCTCCTCCTCCTCCTCGTCATAGTCCTCCAATGCACGTTGGGATGAGATGAGGCTGGGCTGTGTGTAATCACCCAGTACGGTTTCTTGCTGCAACTCATCCTGCTCTACCTGCAATGCATCGTCTTTGATTTTGAGCAGAGAGCGTTTTAGAAGACAGAAAAGCAGGATGGTGATGCTAATGATGGCGTTATCGCCGCTCATCATCTTGGTGGAGTCCTCAAAGTTTTGGAGGACGGTACATATGTCGGACATCCATGTCCACTCCTGAGGTCTTATGTGTGGAGTTTGAACCGTATACCGACGGCCTAGTTGATGCTGGTACTCAACAACTGCCCTCTTCTGCTCACAAATCCTGACCAACATGTGCAGTGTGGAATTCCAACGCGTGGGGACATCACACACCAGTCTGTGAGCCGGAAGCTGCAAACGCCGCTGAAAGCCGGCAAGGCCGGCAGAAGCAGTAGGTGACTTTCTGAAACAGGCACACAGGCGGCGTACATTGAAGAGCAGATCAGACAGCTCCGGGTAGGATTTAATAAACCGCTGAACCACGAGGTTGAGCACATGGGCCACGCATGGAACATGTGTCAGCTCGCCTCGCCTCAGAGCCGCCACAAGGTTCCGGCCATTGTCACACACGACCATGCCTGGCTGTAGGTTCAGCAGTGTGAGCCAGTGATCTGCCTGCTGTTTCAGAGCTGTCCACAACTCTTCAGCGTTGTGGAGTTTGTCACCTATGCATATTAGCTTCAGCACAGCCTGTTGCTGCTTAGCCGAGGCAGTGCTGCAGTGCTTCCAGCTTGGGACTGGTGTGGAGGGTGAAGTGGAGGAAGAGGAGGAGGCTGAGGAGCATGACGTGCCAGAGCTGTACACTGTGGGTGAAACCCTAACTGAGTTAGGGCCTGCAATCCTCGGTGTCGGAAGGACGTGTTCCGTCCAAAGGTCAGACTGGGTCCCGGCTTCCAGAATATTAACCCAGTGTGCCGTCAGAGAGATGTACCGGCCCTGCCTGCAAGCACTTGTACACGTGTCAGTGGTTAGGTCGACTTTGCCTGAAACTGCGTTGCTAAGGGCACGTATGATGTTTTGTGACACGTGCTTATGTAATGCGGGGACGGCACACCGGGAAAAATAGTGTCAGCTGGGGACCGAGTAACGTGGGACAGCCGCCGCCAATCAGGTTGCGGAATGCTTCCATCTCCACCAGCCTAAAAGGCAACATTTCCAGCGCAAGCAGTCGCGAAATGTGTGCATTTAGAACTGTGGCATGTGGGGTGTTGGCAGCGTATTTGCGTCTGCGTTCCAAAGATTGGGGTATGGATAACTGAACGCTGTGCTGGGACATGGACGTGGCTGATGATGGTGCTACTTCTGCTTGTGCAAGTACAGGTGCAGGACAGGAGGCATCTTCGCCTGCAGCATGGACAGGGGATTGGCTTGCACGCATAACAGTGGAAGACGCAGCGGTGTCACCCGCAGACAATGCTCCTGTACTCTGCTGTACATCCCACAAAGTCGGGTGCTTTGCTGCCATGTGCCTGATCATGCTGGTGGTAGTCAGGCTGCTAGTTTTGCTACCCCTGCTGATGCTGGCATGGCAGGTGTTGCAAATGGCCTTTTTCAAATTATCTGGAGACACCTTAAAAAACAGCCAGACTCGGGAAGACCTAGAAGTTGTACTGGCAACATCACTCGTGTTGTTGTTCCGGGGAACGGTTGCCTGCCTTCTGCCTGCGGACACCACCCTGCTTCTTCCGGCCTGTTGTGATGCTATGCCTAACTCCCCCTGTGCACTGCTGTCCTCGCTCTGCATGTCCTCCTGCCAGGTTGGGTCAGTTACTGGATCATCCACCACGTCGTCTTCCACGTGCGCACCCTGGTCCTCCTCCTGACTTTGTGGCAATTGTGTCTCATCATCGTCCACATCTTGTTGAGACACGTTCCCACCGTTGCCTTCGTGAGACCGTGGCTGCTCAAATATTTGGGCATCGGTACATACGGTCTCCTCATGACCCACTTCAACTGGAGCTGGCGAGAGGCCAGAATCTACGAATGGATAAGTGAACAGCTCTTCAGAGTGTCCAAGTGTGGGATCAGTTATGTCCGGGTCCGGGCACTCGGCATGGTGGGAGGAAGGAGGATCAGGGTGTGGAATGTGCAGTCCAGTCTCACGGCTACTGACACTTGACCGTGTGGAAGACAGGGTATTTGTGGTGGTGCCAAACTGACTGGAAGCATTATCCGCTAAACAACTAACAACCTGTTGACACTGGTCTTGGTTTAATAGTGGAGTACTGCTGCGTTCACCTAGAAATTGGGACAAGAAAGTGGAGTGAGATGATGTGGGCGTTTGTCGTGGCGCAATTCGAGCTTGCACAAGGGCTCGCCCTCTGCCTGCACCATCATCACGTCCAGTTCCTTGTCCCTTGCCAACGGACTTGCGCATTTTCAATGTGGTGCTGACTGTATACATCTAAATTAGTGCAGACAAGAGTAGGTTTTTAGCACGACCCTAAGTTTTGAAATTAAGGCCCAGCAGGTAGACTAGTCAGACACAAACGCTGACTACAATAGCGAGTCTTTTCGCGTATCCTAATTAACGCTGCAACCTAGAGGAGCAGCACTTAGATGCAAAATTAGTGCAGACAAGAGTAGGTTTTTAGCACGAAGCTTTTGGTGTACCCTAATTAACGCTGCAACCTACAGTAGCAGCACTTAGATGCAAAATTAGTGCAGACAAGAGTAGGCTTTTAGCACAAGGCTTTTAGTGTACCCTAATTAACGCTGCAACCTAGAGGAGCAGCACTTAGATGCAAAATTAGTGCAGACAAGAGTAGGTTTTTAGCACGAGGCTTTTGGTGTACCCTAATTAACGCTGCAACCTACAGTAGCAGCACTTAGATGCAAAATTAGTGCAGATAAGAGTAGGTTTTTAGCACGACCTAAGTTTTGAAATTAAGGCCCTGCAGGTAGACTAGTCAGATACAAATGCTGACTACAATAGCGAGTCTTTTGGCGTATCCTAATTTACGCTGCAACAGACAGTAGCAGCACTTAGATGCAAAATTAGTGCAGACAAGAGTAGGTTTTTAGCACGACCCTAAGTTTTGAAATTATGGCCCTGCAGGTGGACTAGTCAGACACAAATGCTGACTACAACAGCGAGTCTTTTGACGTATCCTAATTTACGCTGCAACAGACAGTAGCAGCACTTAGATGCAAAATTAGTGCAGACAAGACTAGGTTTTTAGCACGAGGTTTTGGTGTACCCTAATTAACGCTGCAACCTACAGTAGCAGCAATTAGATGCTAAATTAGTGCAGACAAGAGTTGGTTTTTAGCACAAGGCTTTTGGTGTACCCTAATTTGAGCTAAAACCTACTCCTGCCTATAGTGAGCTAAATAAATCCCTAAAAGCACATTTTTTGGGATGGATGAGCCTGGAAACCAGCCCCAGATGCGATGCAGGCTGGTATACTGGCACAGCGAAGTTTGGTAGATACCCTGCCTCCCTGCCTGCCTGTATACTGCTCTATTAGTCCTCAGAAGGACTGTTGTGGTAATTAGACTGGCAGCCCTGTGCCTACACTAGCTGAAAGGCCACAAATCTGTCCCTCAATCAGCAGCAGCTTTCCCTACACTGACTATCTAATGGCGCAGAGTGACGAGCACAGCGCGGTCAGGTCTTATAAAGACCTGATGACGCTGTGCGGCCAGCCAATCACTGTAATGCCACAACCAATATGGCTGTGGCATTACAGTGTCTGTCAGCCAATCCCTGCATGCGGGCTGGCTCTGAAAAGAGCGCCAACATGCAGGGAGGTGGACCCCGAACATAGCAAGAGTATCGCGAGATTACTCGGTACTCGCCGAGTACCCCGAGTACCGCGATATTCGTGCAAGTACCGAGTAGTGACAAGCATCTCGCTCATCTCTAGTTTTTATCAATAATCTTTCCACACTGCTGTGACAGCAGGGAAAGATTATTATTTACTGGACCGAGAAACCGGCAAACTTCAAACCCCGTGGCTTTGACAGCCATCGAGTTTGAAGCGATTTTTAAAGCACACGCCTGCGACTATATACTTTCAAGTATCCTAAATAAAAATTGTGAGTTTTCTACACCCACCCTTGTGTCTTTCGAGACTTTTTGATTATCTGTGCTGTATGGGTGCGAGTTTAACTCGCACCCATATACTTTTAATGGCGACTTGCGCAAGGAACTCATGTGCAATTGCAGCATGCTGCGATTACGCTTGCTTTTCTCTCGCAAGGCGAGTCCAATACGAGTAAAACGTGCTAATGGGACCAGTATCATTTACTGATACTGGTCCGAGTGCAATGGAAGCTTTTCGATGCGATGCGATATGTTTAATTTTGTCCTGCAGTGAGATCAGGAGAACAGATAGCCAGTCATTACATGTCTCACACTGGTAGCACCCCATTAAATCTAAAATAAGCTCTGGAAGCTGAGTCTCAGGGAGATCTGAATTTCTCTGGAATAAGATATCAGATGGCAGATCGAGGTATCAATTTATGCAACTTCCTATAACCTATATACCAAGATAGTTTAGGAGGAATGTTCCTACTGATAAATTCCCTTTAACTACAAGTAAAATGTTTATTAAATGATTATACACCTACATTTAACTCAAACTTTAAAGAGAACTTGACAGCTGTTCTTTTTACCTGAACTATGGGGAGCATGAATCAGAACCTGTCTCACTCCCTTCAGTCAGAAGTTTCAGAGAAAAGCTTAATTTAATATTCATCTGTAGACCTTGCCACTCGGATAACTAGTTCAAGTGGCCATTCTCTGGAGGCATTCCCCTCCACTTGAGTTACACACCTTCCCCTACATTTGTGTATAGCAAGAGACGTCAATCAAGGGAAACGAGGCAACATATAATGTAACTTAAGTTCTCTTGAGCAAAAATGTAAAATATTTCTTACGTGTAAAAATATACAAAATAAAGGTGAATAAGTTTTATCCTCTTATGGTTATGAATATTTTTTTTCAGCATGGTGATTTCTTCACAACATGGCTTTATATACTTGGAATTGGCTTTGGTATGGTCTTTTGCGCATCTGGACTTGTATTGGTAAGTAAAGGTATTATAATTTACTGAATATTAAAGGGAACCTGTCACTCCATAAACTCTATTTACCTACAGATATAGTGGTATCCAACAGCTGAATGGCGCCTTAATTGTGTCCTGCAGGCTTATTGGAACTGTGGCTTTAGGGAGAAAATTATGTTTTATTCTACATACACCCACTTGATTCCAGTTGTAAAGACGATACATATTGATTGTCAGACTCATCTGAGTTGATAGGTTTCCATTAAAGGAGCTGTTTTGTCAGAAAATTGTTTTACCTTAAAGATAGTTGTATTGAATTACAGTCAAAGTTTTATCAAGGCAACATAACAATGAAAAAAATCAACCAAGTAGAGAAGTGGACCAGGCGACACTACTTTACACACCTCCATACTTTGTTAATATGACTTGTTAATGTGACCTCCATCAAATGCCAGCTCAGGACCGCCACCGCTAGGTGTTGTTTGCTTCAGTAACAGAGATTGGAACATCACATTGAATTGTATATAAAAAAAAGAGGCACTCAACAGATGGATGCTTCAGTTACTTAAATTTTCAGTGCAAATTACAGCAAGTGCAGGGAAGGGGTGCGGGAGGGACAGCCGACGGCCTGCCGTTTCGTGTCTGCAAAGAGCTTCAACGGGTCTAAGAAGTGCTTGGCTGTCATCCGTCGCTCCCACTCCTCCTCCCTGCACTTGCTTTAATATGCACCAAAAATTAAAGCAACTGAAGCATCCATATGGTGAGCGCCACTTTTTCCATCTACGTTTTTGAAGTAGATGACACTTTAGGCAAATGCCTGTGGTGTCTTCCCTTAACCGTATTTATGACAGTATGACAGTATGTTCTGGGAAGTAAGAAATGTGAACGACTGCAACATTTAATAGAATGGAAAGTCCGATAGGCCGGAACCCAGGCCTGGGAAGACGAGTAAATGGTACAGAGAGAGACCCAGGTGATCTAGGAGACCCATGTAAAGGGGAAATTTTTTGGAGAAGGACTTATATCAGCAGGTCGCTAGTGAACAGTTGACAACAGTGAAAAGGATCTCAATTGTGAATCTTGGAAGTTGTGGTTGCCATACTGGAACACAAGTTTCCCTATGGGGAGGTGAGGGTGCATCACAGCCTGTGACCCTCGGAAGATGACTTTGTTAGTAGTAGTGAGGAGTCGACCTTTCTAGGGGAGACCTCCCATGTTAATTGGAAACTGAGAGTTGCTGTGAGTGGTTGTAACGTTACACCTTGACCTGCGCTGTCCTCACAAGGGGAAGATGAGGTGTCCCAGGATTGTTGACTGGACTGTTGTGAGAGACAAACCTTTAAACTGCAAGGAAAAGGAACAGTCAATAAATGTAACTGAGAAGTGCCTATGCATGCTTACAGCAAATGAACTGTACATGAAGCATCGTGCCTACTATCTGATATATTGTTACCAAGTTGAAATTCAGTTAAAGATATATTTTTGGACTTTGGTCTCTCTTGATTCGGTGTCAACCATCTGTTCCTGGACTGCCGTACCCAATGGTAATACGCAGTCTGAGTATCGCCAAGGTAATGACCACCAGCTAGCCAGGACCCCCATTTTCATGTAGGAAGTAGGGCTTGAATGACGAGTACCTCGCCCATGGCTACTATCCTGCACCATGTTACATCCTCTTCCCAATTTTTCTCAGTGGGTCAGATCCATTATGCAGTTCTGAGCATTGCAATACTGTCAGCCTCTTTTGGTTTCACATTATTGCTAGGCTCCCCTGCCCGACTCAAAGCCAGGAAACTATTTCTGGCAACTAGGAGTATTGTAAATGTTTCACAGTGTGCCTATTCACAGCACTCAGTGAACATACTCAAGAAAATGGGACACACCCAGGGTTTGGAGTCACACATAATAAGAGTGGTACCAGTTACCCTCACCCTCAGGTATACGCGATACTGTGAAAAATGTCAAATAAATGTTGATTGTATATGTTTATAAAATGTAGATTTAGTCTTTTGAACATATTTATTTTTATTTTCAGTTTATATGTCCATCTGGATCACCAAGTGGCCTTCCTGAAGTCATCGGCTATTTAAATGGTGCCTCAATGAGGCACATCTTTAACATAAGGACGTTTTTTGGAACTTTTTTCTCATGTGCCTTAGCTGTGCCAGCAGGACTCTTTTGTGGACCAGAAGGACCAATGGTCCATATAGGGTAAGAGTATTCATAGATATAGTTCTATATAATCCTGGCATAATGCATTAAGACAAATCTCATTTCTCAACAATCTAGAACTGCAATATTGGCAATTTAGTTTGAATTTATTGATGAATTGTAGTTGTTTTGTTCTTAATAGACTAATTCACTATGTCTATAAAATGACTTTGTCACTTAACAACATGTGGTGATAATGCTCATCATGATCGATTGGCATACTGAGAACATGAGCTTTGCTATAATGTCCATAATGACATAATAGAGAAAAACTTCTCAGTTCCATCACTTTAACCTATAATCATGATATTGTGGCGCCCGTGTGGGTCCAGTTCCCACAGAGGTACTGCATCCCTGTTGGGGTGTAGTATCCCACTCATTGGTAAGGGGAGTACATACCGTTGCCGGGACACCCAGACCACACAAGGAACGATTGTAGTAGGGTTAGGTGGTGAAGGGAGTTAGTTAGAGGGAGCACTTTAGGAGGAGTGAGGTCAGAGAGAACACGCGTAGATGACGTGGGACATGTGACAAATGAGCATAAAAAGAGCAAAAAACATCTAGGACACAGGTCATGATCGAAGGAAGACAGCTAACAGAGAGAGTGACAGTTGAGGAGTGGTGGTAGAACATCTGAGGAGACCGTTGAACACCAAGGTTGAGTTTGGGGGCAGCTAGAGGATATACGCCAGTGGGAGCTCGTCCTAAGGCCAAACCCTAGAGAAGAACATTACCCAAGTGGCTTTGGGAGAAAGAGGGTGTCCCAGAGGCACAGGAAGTGAGCAATCCACCCGTGGGACTCGCATCCATTGTCAAGCGCAGGCAAGTGAAGGGACTAGGCCGCAAGGGTAACAGGGAACCCAAAATACTAGTAGAGAAGATCAGGCTCAGCTAGCAACCCGGAGGCTGTGCCACTTTCAAGTTGACACGGTCGACAACCGAACGCATCTGCTAAAAAGGTGCCAACCATAGAGTTAAGGGGAGACACTGCATGGGGAACCCCTAGGAAAAGCCCACAGTCACTGGTGCAGAGCTCTGTGTTGCTAGGCGCAAGGCAGGAAGGGCGAAGCAAGCGCTGTGTGGGACGACCTGGAAAGGTCAGAGAAGGGGTGTAGGTTACCATCCTATTACCAGTGAGTACCTGGATCCCTGCCTCCGAGAACCCAGTGCTCAGCGGGCTGCTGTACTAAGATTGTGAGTAAAGAACTAATGACTGCAGCCCACTGTGTCTGTGAACTTTCTTACACATGAAAAGCACCAGAAACACTACTACCAACTCACTCAGGTACTGTCACGGGTGGCACGGATGACAGGGTGGAGGCCACGCGCAGACGATCCCAGCGTTTGGCCCACCAGCCATAATGGTGGAGGATGGTCCGTCTCTTTCAGGGGCATTTACCTTCTGTGTTGATGGAGAGAAGGTGTGATGAGATCTCTCTATTATGGGGAGACGGCTGTGGAGGTCTTGCGCTCGGTCTGGTTTTATCCACCAATGTTGTAGGTCACTAGGACCCAGCAGACTCCTTCCACCCTTTATAAGGAGGTTCATTACCCTTCCTCGGTGCAGGTGATAGTTCCTTGTGCACACTTTATCCTTGCTCCAGCAGAAGCTGAGATTGTGGAGGTTGCTGTGTTCTGCTGTCAGATAAGTGTTTCCTTTTCCCAAATGTCTGTCTTCCCTGGTGTTTGTCTTTAGTTGATAGTGGAGGGGTCTAGTGAACCTCTCCATCTGATCCTTAGATAAGATAGATCTAGGATCAGAGAGGGACGAGGTTCGTGGTCGGCGACAGTTGAGGAGACTGTATAGGGACGTTAGGGCAGACAGGGTCAGCTCTAGGAAGTCTAGGGGTCACCGTCTCCTTCTTGTGCCCTTAGCATTAGGGACTCCTGATTCCCCCCCCGTCGTTATCCTACGCTGGGTGTCTTCCCCACTCCCAGCGTGACAGGTACCTTCAGCTGCCCTAGGGGCAGCTCTACCCGTAGGAGGCTTAAGAACATTGCTGCCTCCCAACCGTTGGCCCCTAGGAATACTGTCGAGCAGCGGCGGCCATCTATAGCTGCAAACTGCGGGTGGCTTCTCGTGTAAATTAACAAGTATCCCCAAGTCCAGTCATCCCTGTCCAGAATGAACTCTCCACGCCAAGTCTCCCTATCCCTAAGAGAGTGAGCCACTCACACCGAACTTTTAATGAGACCACCAGGGTCACGGAGCCGAGTCTCGGTCCCTGTGATCCCCGTGATGAAGCCTCAAGAAAGCCCTGTTCCAAGTATCCTAAGGCCCTGGAGAGGCGTGTCAATATACAGCCAGAGAGACTAAAGAGAGATGGGGGAATGGCTATTCACACTGATTCCCTAACTCTATAATCTCCCATGTTTTATATTTCTTTTTTAATCTTTCTTAGCCTTAAAGTGTAAATGTCATTTCACTGAAGAAAAAACAAAACAATAGTGCACTAATTGTTAATGATGGGTCACATAGAAGCTAAGACAATGTATTATTTGTGCCATATAACTTATTTTCTTAACTTTTTTGTAATAATTAAAAAGCAGTACTTTTGAGCAGTGTGGGAGTGGCCAGTGTCTGTCAGCAGTGTGTGTGGGCATGGCCAGTGTCTTCCAGCCTTGTGTGTAATTTCCACAGTGCTGCTATCAGTGTTCAGGTATGTGTCTGCGCACAAACACTAATGTGAATCCAGCCTAACGCACTGATAAAAATGTCTGTCTGTGTATAAAAACTTTGGGGGTCATCACAGTGGAGGGCAGATTATCCAGGGTGCAGCTTTGTGTATCTGAGGTCTGTAATCTGAGCTTTAACCACAGTGTGTTACATGTAGCCTGCGCAGAGCAGAGCTATGGAAGTTAATTTGTTCATCAGCACTCGATTGGATGAGTAGTACCAAAAATCTTACTGACACTTTATGGATGAGCATGATGTGATTTATGCAGTAGTCATAGTACAGTTAGTGCTGTGCGTATCCTGTAATTACATCCACTGTACTTGTTTCATGTGTCTGACGTCTGTGCTCTTGTGTCATGTGTGACCTGTGTGTCATGTATGACCTCTGTGGCCTGTGTGTGATGTATTACCTGTGTGGTCTGTGTGTGTGATGTATGACCTATGTGTGATTTATGACTTGTGTGTGATGTATGACTTATGTGACCTGTGTTTCATGCACGACCAGTGTGTTATGCATGACTTGTGTGTGATGTATGACCTGTGTGGTCTGTGTGTGATGTATGACCTGTGTGATGTATGACCTGTGTGATGTATGACCTGTGTGTGATGAATAACCTGTGTGTGATGTATGACCTGTGTGATGTGTGACCAGTGTGTCATGTGTGACCTGTGTGTCATGTGTGACCAGTATGTCATGTGTCATGTATGACCTATGTGGTCTGTGTGTGATGTATGACCTGTGTGACCTGTGTGTGATGTGTGACCATTGTGTGATGTGTGACCTTTGTGTGAAGTATGACCTGTGTGTGATGTATGACCTGTGTGTGATGTGCAACCTGTGTGTGATGTGTGACCTGTGTGTGATGTGTTACCTGTGTGCAGGGCCGGCGTCAGCTCTCCGCATACCTGGGCAAGTGCAGGGGCCCTGAACAGCAGGGGGGCCAACTGGACATCAGGGACAGGCAGCCCTGACAGCCAGGGGCCCATTAGGAACAGATCGCCCTGTGAACAAGGGGCACATCAGGCAGACTCTGCAAGGCGCTGAGTGCTCCACTGAGCTCCCAGTGCACATGGCTAATTTGCATGCGATGCAGATTAGCCATGTGCTGGCTCCAGGGAGCAGTGGAGCTTCTTCCTTTGCCTACAGTAGCAAAGTGATGAGTCATTACCCTGGAGCTCATCACACTGTTGCAGGAAGGAGGGAGCTCCACATTTCCGGGAGCTGCTGCTATAAGGATGTGGTGGGGAAGCAGCTAAGGAGGACACAGCCCCGGGGGAGCGGATGGAAGGGGAGTGTGATCAGTTTTTTTTAAATTTTTTTTATTGTGAGCAGCAGGATGGGGGATAATATCTACCATGGAGGCTGTGCTGACTGTATATAGAGGCTGTGCTGACTGTATGTAGAGGCTGTGCTGACTGCATATAGAGGCTGTGCTGACTGTATATATAAGCTGTGCTGACTATATATAGAGGCTGTGCTGGGGTATATAGAGGCTGTGCTGACTGGATATAGAGGCTGTGCTGACTGGATATAGGGGCTGTACTGGGGTATATAGAGGCTGTGCTGACTGCATATAGAGGCTGTGCTGATTGTATATAGAGGCTGTGCTGACTGTATATAGAGGCTATGCTTGGGTATACAGAGGCTGTGCTGGGGTATATAAAGGCTGTGCTGGGGTATACAGAGGTTGTACTAGCGGTATACGGAGGCTGTGCTGACTGTATATGGAGGCTGTGCTGGGGTATACGGACGATGCTGCTGAGGTATATGGAGACTGCTGTTGTGCTGTATACATAATATGGAAGCTGTGTTGAGCTATATATACTATTTGGAGGCTGTGCTGAACTGCCACAGCTTCCAAATAATATATACAGCCCGGCACAGCCTCCAAATAGTGTATATATAGCCCAGCACAGGTTCCATATTATATATACAGCCCAGCCCAGCTTCCAAATAGTATATATAGCCCAGCACAGCCTCCAAATAATATATACAGCCCGCAGCCTCTATATTATTTATACAGCCCGGCAATCTCCATATTATATATACAACCCTGAACAGCCTCTATCTAATATATAATTCCCCTAACGCACTTCCGTAAGTTTCGGCTCTACTTCCGTCGTCGTGGACGTGGCTGCTCAGCAGCCATGCGACCCACGAAGCATTGCTCGCGCAGGGCCATTGCGAGCCGTTGCAGGGGTGCGAGCAATGGCCGCGAGGCGGCCATTGCTAGCCGTTGCAGGGGCGCGAGCAATGGCTGCGAAGCGGCCATTGCGAGTCTCCCGCCCCAGCGTCGACCGACGAGAGCTGAGCGCCGTGGCCGAAAATAGAACCAAGGGCCCGGCCATGCATCGCTCGAAACACCGCTATGTATCTCTATGGGAAGTGAGGCGCTATGCTGATTGGTCGGCGCAGCACACAGCGACCAATCAGCATAGCGCCTCACTTAAGCGGGAAATTTGAAACTCAAAGTCCTCCATTATATCTCTATGGGAAGTGAGGCGCTATTCTCATTGGTCGCTGTGTGCTGGCGCCGACCAATGAGAATAGCGCCTCACTTTCAGCGGTAAATTTGAAACTCAAAGTCGTCCATTATATCTCAATGGGAAGTGAGGCGCTATTCTCATTGGTCGCTGTGTGCTGGCGCCGACCAATGAGAATAGCGCCTCACTTCCCATTGACATATAATGGACGACTTTGAGTTTCAAATTTACCGCTGTAAGTGAGGCACTATTCTCATTGGTCGGCGCCAGCACACAGCGACCAATGAGAATAGCGCCTCACTTCCCATTGAGATATAATGGACGACTTTGAGTTTCAAATTTACCGCTGAAAGTGAGGCGCTATTCTCATTGGTCGGCGCCAGCACACAGCGACCAATGAGAATAGAGCCTCACTTCCCATTGAGATATAATGGACGACTTTGAGTTTCTAATTTACCGCTGAAAGTGAGGCGCTATTCTGATTGGTCGGCGCCAGCACACAGCGACCAATGAGAATAGCGCCTCACTTCCCATTGAGATATAATGGACGACTTTGAGTTTCTAATTTCCCGCTTAAGTGAGGCGCTATGCTGATTGGTCGCTGTGTGCTGTGCCGACCAATCAGCATAGCGCCTCACTTCCCATTGAGATACATAGCGGTGTTTCGAGCTATGCATGGCTGGGCCCTTGGTTCTGTTTTCGGCCACGGCGCTCGGCTGTCGTCGGTCGTCGCCGGGGCATGAAACTCGCAATGGACCTACGTGCCGGAGTTACCGCGGCTGCAACGACTCGCCTATCTATCTATATCTATCTATCTATCTGTCTATATCTATATGTATATCTATATATCTATATGTATCTCTATCTATCTATCTATCTATCTATCTATATCTATATATCTATATATATCTATCTCTATCTATCTATCTATCTATCTATCTATCTCTATATCTATCTCTATATCTATTTCTATCTATCTATCTATCTATCTATCTATCTATATCTATCTATATCTATCTATCTATATCTATCTATATCTATTTATCTATCTATCTATCTATCTATCTATCTATCTATCTATCTATCTATATCTATTTATCTATCTATCTATCTATCTATCTATCTATATCTATCTATCTATCTATCTATCTATCTATATCTATATCTATCTATCTTTCTCTGTGCAACCGCAAGGAAAGAAACACGTTTAAAATAGAGTCTATCTAAATAAAGGGATGAGACAGAGGTCCCAAACCAGTCACAAGTCTCCCCAGGTAAAAGAGACCATTGTGACAACACGTCAATCATCTGCTGCACTGATTTACAGGTGGTTAAATCCTGGTGGTTGGTTCCCTTTAATGTTTATTTCATAAACCAATAGTCTATCTATCTATATCTATGTATATCTATATCTATCTATCTATCTATCTATCTATCTATCTATCTATCTATATCTATATCTATATCTATATCTATCTATCTTTCTCTGTGCAACCGCAGCTTGTGGGCAGGAGGTATGAGTGTCTACTGGACAGCAGATTGTGAAGAACAAAGCACAGGCGACATGGCAGTGGTTTGACCCTCCTACTGGGGTGCTTGGCTGCCATGTGGTTCCATGCACTCATGATGCTGAGGTTACCTTTGCCTTGACCTCTGCTCAGCTTGGTATGGCAGATGGTGCAAATTACAATGTTTTTCTCTGAAGGACTTTAATTAAAAACTTTCCAGACAGCGACTGAAAGCCCGCATGCCCTGACTTGGGCCAAAGTGGGAATGCTTTTGGGAACAGTTCACCCAGTTTTCACTCTGGTCAAAGCAGTAGCCCTTGGCACCTGTGTTGGTGTTACGTATTTATCTTCCTCTGTGTTGCTGTGCTGGCTATGCGTGCCAACGGTTCAGGTCGGATCAATGGACTCATCATTGACCAACTCATCTTCCATCTCATCCTCCTTGACAATTGAGTTTGTAGGCTGACCTGATGGCTACTGTGTCTCATCAAAATCGTCTGGAGATAGTAAATCAGGTTACTCAAAGTGGCTTTCTTCTGGCCGTGGGTCCTCAAATTAACGCTCACCACCTCTTAACATCCCTATAACCTTTCATTTCCATAGACTTTTAACACATCACCTGTCATCTCCTATCCAGGAATGGGAAAATCTGTCTTTGCAGAATACAGATTTGTCATATTTTACACTTAAATTGAGAGTGAAAGTTAGGTCCAGGAGGGAAAAGAATCAGAATTCTCTGATAAGATATATTATAAATCTACTTATTTTTTGGTATACTATTGGTTTATGAAATAAACATTAAAGGGAACCAACCACCAGGATTTAACCACCTGTAAATCAGTGCAGCAGATGATTGACGTGTTGTCACAATGGTCTCTTTTACCTGGGGAGACTTGTGACTGGTTTGG
Source organism: Allobates femoralis (assembly GCA_033576535.1). NCBI lineage: Eukaryota > Metazoa > Chordata > Amphibia > Anura > Aromobatidae > Allobates > Allobates femoralis. The sequence continues at coordinate 129,760,057 of JARQOC010000005.1, forward strand.
GACCTCTGTCTCATCCCTTTATTTAGACTCTATTTTAAACGTGTTTCTTTCCTTTAGCAGTTCAGGATGTAATGTCAGTTTCCGCTGCTAGCAGACTCCTTAGTTTCCTTACCAGGTGTGGATACTTTGTGATTACTCCTATCCCCTTTATATGGCCACATGGTTCGAGCATCCTTTGCTGGTGATTGAACATTCCTGGCCAAACATTCTGAGGTAAAGGACGTTCTCTAGAGAGCTGACTACTGCTAGGCCATCTGCTGTCATGGAGCATGGCAGCAGGCGTGAAGTTGACATGTTGTTTCCCTGTCTGTCTCCCCTTCCCTCTTGTCTTCTTTATTGCAGTGGTTGGGACTAGTGCTCCCACCGGCCATTCCCTATAGAGGGCTAACATCAGGGCCAGTGAGGGACTTGCTATACTGTTCAGTGACGGGTGGAGAGAACCCGTAAAGGGACCGTAGACAGATTAGGGAACAGCCGCAGGTGAGTGCAGAGGATCACCTCTTTCCCATTCCTATGAGCAGGGCCCTCCACTATATTTGTCCTCCCTGGTGTCTTCCCGTCTGTTCTTTTGTGTAGTGCACCAGACATCGTTGGTCCGTGCGCCATTGTCATGCACGGTAGCTGGACATCCCCCTTAGTCCTGCGTGAAACATGTGCAGCATGATATCACTTTTTATTTTTTTTATTCCTCTCCCATGGGGTTGTCTTACTATTGTAAGCCAACTTTCCACCCCCCCAGGTGAGTCTGGATAAGAGGGAGGAGGGGTTTGGCTTACAGCAGATAGACAAGCCACAGTGGAGGAATTCAAAAATCAAACAAATAGTGATGTCATGCTGCACACACTGATTTACAGGTGGTTACATTCTGGTGGTTGGTTCCCTTTAAAATGGTGAATATTCTTTAAATGCCTTCTTTAATTATTTTTTCTGGGCTTCTGATTTGGACAGGTTGTCACCAACCCCTCACACTCTTCTGCAAGGTGGTATGGTGACAATTTGTCTGAATTCAAAGCTGGGAAGAAGGCTACATGAAATAGAAAGTCCAAAAGAAAACACTGTAGAAACACTAAGTAAGGGCCCTTTCACATCAGCGTTTTTTTCAAATCGCGGCAGATGCGGTGAAAAAACGCATCTGCCGCGATTACCGCATACCGGCTGCACTTGCGGCACGGTTGCGGCACTGTTGCAGTAAACGCCATACAAGGTATAGGCGGACTTGCGGCAGGTGCGGCAAGTGCAGTTTTGGCACTTGCTGCAGGTTCGGCCGCGAAAAAAACCGCGGCTGACAGCATTTTTTTCGCGGCCGCACCTGCCGCAAGTGCCAACCGCACTTGCCGCACCTGCCGCAAGTCGCTATACATTGTATGGCGTTTACCGAAACCGCGCCGCAACCGTGCCGCAAGTGCAGCCGGTATGCGGTAATCGCGGCAGATGCGTTTTTTTCACCGCATCTGCCGCGATTTGAAAAAAACGCTGATGTGAAAGGGCCCTAAGTGGCACAATAATATCATAACCTCTGCTAATTATTGTCATATTGATTCTATTCTGATTAAGCAATTATTATTTCAGGGCAGTGGTTGGATATGGCTTGAGCCAATTTAAGTCTGACACCTTACGGATAAGTCTTCCATTTTTTACACGGTTTAGAAATTCAGCAGATAGGTAAGTACAGCCCAATTGATTATTGTCTTTTGTGGGCAAACTGTCACAGAGCTTGGCATAATATTTGTATGGTCATCTGAATCACAGAAGAAAAAGTCCAAGTGGCACTCACTAATTTCTTAAAATTTTCTTTATTCCCCAATACATAAAAGGGGGAGAGATGTGGGGGACATCTGGACGACAGCTGTTTTGTGCTGGAATGGACTTTTTCAGGTCCTTTTGCCCTGCATGCTTTAATGCAGGGGTCTCAAACCCGGCTGGGTTGGTGGGCCGCACATAGAAAAAAAATTATATCGGGGGGCCGCATCCCTTGCAGGACTAAGTGACATTTTTAGTAATACCAGAATTTTTTGCTCAATGTAGTAAAGTACAAATCCTGATCCCCTTCTTGTAGGAATTTACTCATCCTGTAGTAATGTCCGGTCCCAGTATTGCAGTAATATCCCCATCCTGGTCCTCTTCATGTAGTAATGTCCCATCCTGGTCCCCATCATGTAGTAATGTCCATTCTGGTCCTTTTCATGTAGTAATGTCCTTATTCTGCTCCCCTTCTTGTAGTAGTGTCCCCATCCTGGTCCCCTTCTTGTAGTAATGTCCCCATCCTGTTCCCCTTCTTGTAGTAATGTCCCCATCCTGGTGCCCATCCTTGTAGTAATGTCCGCATCCTGGTCCTCATCTTGTAGTAATGTTCCCATCCTAGTCCTCATCTTGTAATAATGTCCCCATCCTTGTAGCAATGTCCCCATCCTGGTCCTAATCTTGTAGTAATGTCCCCATCCTGGTCCTCATCTTGTAGTAATGTCCCCGTCATGGTCCTCCTATTGTAGTAATGTCCCCATCCTGACTCTCTTCTTGTAGTAATGATCCATTCTGGACCCCATGATGTAGTAATGTCCCCATCATGTAGTAATGCCCCATCCTGATCCCCTTCTTGTAGTAATGTTCTCTCCCTGGTCCTCATCTTATAGTAATGCCCCAGCCTGGTGCTCATCATGTAGTGATTTCCACATCCTGGTCCTCATCCTTGTAGTAATGTCCCCCATCCTGGCCCACTTTTAGTAATGCCCCATCCTCATCCCCATATTGTAGTGATGTCCCTCATACTGATCCCCTTTTGTAGTAATGTACACATCCTGGCCCCATAGTGTAGAAATGTCCCCATCCTGGTCCCCTCCTTGTAGTAATGCCCCATTCTAGTCCTCATATTGTAGTAATGTCCCCCATACTGATCCATTTTTGTAGTAATGTCCCCCATCCTGACACCGATAGTGTAGTAATGTCCTACTGGTACCCTTTTGAAATGAAGTCCCTCATACTGATCCCCTTTTGTAGTGATGTCCATCATCCTGATCCCCTTTTGTAGTAATGCCCTCCACCCTGATCCCCTTTTGTAGTGATGTCCCCCATCCTGATCCTCTTTTGTAGTGATGTCCTCCATCCTGATCCCCTTTTGTAGTGATGTCCCCCATCCTGATCCTCTTTTGTAGTGATGGCCTCCATCCTGATCCCCTTTTGTGGTGATGTCCTCCATATTGATACCCTTTTGTAGTGTTTCCACTGCTCAAGGGACCAATTCTGGAGGTTTCTACACCACTCTAAACGCTTGGAAACATGTGTCATTGAGAGCAGCGGTTTTCTAATTGTAGCTCTTCCGTGGAATCCAGATTTGTGCAGCTCCCAACTAACAGTTTTCGTGGAAACTGGGTTCTGTAGGTGTTCATTGAGCTCAGCAGTGATTTTCGGAGCCGTGGTCTTGTGATCCTCTCTCACAATTCGCTTTAGAGTCTGACGGTTTCTCTCAGTCAACTTCTACTTTCGGCCGGACCTGTGCTTTGCTGCTGACATTTTTCCTTCTCTTTCAAACGCAGTCATTACTTTGGAGACAGTACCTCTTGACACGCCAAGCATTCGGCCACTTTCTGTTACACTAGCGCTTGCCGTACGAGTACCAACAATTTGGCCTTTTTGAAAATCCGAAAGGTCTGCCATTGGTATCACGTTCTCATCAATGTTCTTACAATTCAGCAAAACAAACAGTTAATTTACATACACATATCACTTAACACTAATAATCAACTACAAAACATTAACATATGTCACAGTTTGCATGTTTATAACATGTTCGATGATTATGATGCCAAAACGTTAGGTGTTTCTATTATTTTGTCCAACCCCTGTATTTGTACATTGTAATAAGATCATCCCTAAGCCTTTATTTTTCAAAACTGAGTCACCCCACATTTAATAACCTGTCTTGGTATTGCTGTTCAGCCAGTCCTCTAATAACCTCTGCACTTGCTCTAGTTCAGCAAAGTCTTTCTTATACGCCGAAGGCCAAAATTGTATACACTGTTCTAAGTGTGGTCGCACTAGTGACTTGTATAGAGATAAAACTATGTTCTTCTCATGAGCATCTATGCTTTCTTTAATGCATCCCATTATTCTATTAGCCTTTGCAGCACCTGCCTGACACTGATCAGTAAAGTTGACTTTGCCGTCCACCATTACACCCACGTTTTTTCTGTGACAGTTTGACCCTGTGTTTTACAATGAAGTACATCATTGAAAAGTTTATTTCCTTTGCCCAACTGCAGGACCTTACATTTATCTACATTAAATTTCATTTGCCATTTATCAGCCCAAGCCTCTAGTTTACATAAATCCTCCTGTAATATAAAATTGTCCTCCTCTGTATTGCTTACCCTGCAGAGATTAGTGTCATCTGCAAATATTGAGATTCTACTCTGTATGCCCCCTACAAGGTCATTAATAAATATTTTAAAAAGAAGTCCCAAGACTGACGCTTGGGGTACCCCACTGTTAACTTTCATCCAGTTTGTTATATAAAGTCACGATGACTGGTTTTCTTTAAAATCTATGGGATATGCATGCAAGTTATCAAGATCTTAATATCAGGTTTCTTGTGTGGAGGCATCTTTATCAACTACTCGGTGGCTAATTGATGAAAAGCAAGTTTCTAAATGTCATGACATTACCACTTAGAAAATCCACATGTGTACAGAGGTAGATCCTTAAAATATTTATGTTGAGTAGGCTGATATCACAACATAACAACATAATCAGGCATCTGTCGCTATCGCACAATGGAAAAATATCAAAACACAATTCATATCAATTAATCATTTTATAGATAGATATATATTCTGCAGTTTCATTTTACTAAAGAACCAGCTATTTCATTCCACAGGCGGCAGTTTATTACAGCTGGCGCAGCAGCCGGTATCGCTTCCGTATTCCGGGCTCCAGTTGGTGGACTCCTCTTTGCTCTAGAGGAGGTGGCTTCTTTTTGGGATATTAAACTGGCCTGGCAAACGTTCTTTTGCTGTCTAATGGCAACCTTCACTACAGAGGTTTTCTCATCTTCATTTGGTGGATTTGTATATAACGGTTATTTTGGATTTTTCAAAGCTGAGCAGAGGATCTTATTCTGGGTATGTATCGAGAATACAATTAAAGATTATTAGATTTATAAGACTTTCAAAACATTATAATTCTGGCAGCATATCATTCCTTTTCATATATGTCAGTTACTGTTCTGTTTTCTATGTGTTAAAGGGAATCTATAAGCAGGTTTTTGTATTTTGTATTCTGAAAACAGCATGAATAGAGGCAGAGACCCTGATTTCAGCGATTTGTCACTTGCAGGCTGTTTTTTATTGTTTTAATAAATTCAGCGCTTCATTAGCAATAACATATCAGTAGAGAACTAGTTGTCTCATGCCATGTAGTCCTCCTGGAGCTTATAACCATGCCCTACTACTGATTGTATACTGTGTATAGGCAGCTAGTGGCCACAGAAAGATGTCTATCAACAGTGTGGGTGGGAACTATACAGAGCTCAGCAATCAGAACATTGCGAGATCTGCAGCAGAGAAAACTGTTAGGCTACCTTCACAGCTTTCTGCGGAGGGGATCCACAATGTGACCGCAGCACCGCAAGGTCTCTATTTTTATAATGGGAGCGCACGGTGCTGCGCATGACCGTGCGCACCCATTCAGTGCCATATGTGATCTGTGCGCAGGCGAAACGCTGCGGAGGGGAACGCAAATGTGAAGGTTTGTTATAGAACATACTGTACATTGAGAACAAATATATATATTTGTATGCATATATCTATACCTATATAGATATATAGATATACATATATCTATACATACATATAGATATTCAAATATACATATTTCTCTCTTTCGATATGTATGTATACAGTCATGTCCAAAAGTGTTGGCACCCTTGAAATTGTTCCTAAAAATGAAGTATTTCTCTCAAAAAATTGCAATAACACATGTTTTGTTATACACGTTTAGTTCCTTTGTGCGCCTTGCAACAACATAAAAATAAAACTGAGATAAAAAGGGAAATTTGCATAATTTCACACAAAACTCCAAAAATGGGTGGACAAAATTGTTGAAACCCTCAGCTTAATATTTTTTACTCAACCTTTCTAATAAATAACTTAAATCAATTGCTTCCTAACCATTAACAAGCGTATTACATCTCTCTGCTGGAATTTTGGACGATTCTTCTTTTGTAAACTGCTTCAAGTCTCTCATATTTCAAGGCGCCTTCTCCAAACACCAATTTTAAGATCTCTCCACAAGTGTTCAATGAGATTTAGATCCAGACACAATGCTGACCACTCCACAACTCTCCAGCACTTTGTTTCCATCCATCACAGCTTTCTTTCACCAAGCATTACATTGCAACCCCAAATCCTTTGGTAATCTTCAGATTTCATGACGCCTTGCACACAGTAACAGAACCCTGTAAAAGAGGTACCAAAACATTCCTGAAATATCCTTGAACTTCTACCATATTTGACTGTAGGTCCTGTGTTCTTTGTCGGGCTCATTCCATTTTCAGTAAATAGCAAAATGATGTGATTTGCCAAAAAGCTCTATCTTGGTCTCATTTGTCCTTAACAACCTTTCCCAGCAGGATTTTGGCTTACTCATGTACATATAGGCAAACTGCAGTTTAGATTTTTTATGTCTCTGTGTCAGCAGTGAGGTTCTCCAGGGTCTCCTGCCTTAGCATTTCATTTCATTCAAATGTTGATGGATGCAACCTGAGTCTGCAGGACAGCTTCAATCTATTTGGATCCTTATTCAGGCTACTTATCCACCATCCAAACTATCCTGGATTGCAACCTTTCATCAATTTTTCTCTGCAATCCCCATCCAAGGAGATTAGCTACAGTGTCATATCATATAAATTTCTTGATTACGTTGCGCACCATGGACAAAGGAACATCAAGATTTCTAGAGTTGGACTTGTAGCCTTGAGACTGTTGATATTTTTCATCAATTTTGGTTCTCATGTTCTCAGACAGCTCTCTTCTCCTCTTTCTGTTCTTGCTTAGTGTGGCACACTGTTAGGTCCCCTGGCACTGCTCCCAGCTCACCTCTCCTGGGTCGGCATCCTCTGCCCCTCTGCCGACCGGGCATCCAGCGTCCAGGCGTACTGTGTCCCGGAGCCATCGCCAGGTTTCCTTCCTGTCAGCTGACCACCGGGCTCACACATGAGCACATTACAATGGTCGTATTCATGTGACCAATCAGCGGCGCACTAGGTGCACTCCTCCCCTGTGACTCTAGGGGCAGGCATGGTCCAACCTGACACTCCCCTTGACTACTCTTCCTCTGGTGTATCAGGCCATCTCCACTGATGGCAGGTGCTTGATTATTAAGTCAGTTTGCTTCTGCCTTGCTGACTATTGGTCAGGCCTTCCTTGTACTCTCCTCCGTTAGAGCCATTCCAGTTCTTCCAGCCTTGTACTCTGTTTCCTGGAACCCTTGCTGTGTTCTTCCCCGGTAGCGCCATTCCTGCTCTCCTAGCTTTGTACCCTGTTATCCCGGGATCCTTAGCTGTGCCGTAGCATAGGCTAACCTTACGAGCCGCCCCCCTGGTACTAGCTGCTGTGGTACTTAGACCCCCTGGGCTTGCCCCTGATAATCCCTGTATAGGGGTTGGGTAAACTAGGATCAGCTCACCCAGGGGAGTTCAGTACCACGGACCAGTGGGTCCACCCTAGGGCACCTTCCCCCGGACGTGTGACACACACACAGACACTCAATGCACATATTGAATTAACATCTCCCCTTTTTATCTGGTTTTAGGTGTAATTTTCCTATTGCCCACACCTGTTACTTACCATAGAGCTTGAATGAGTACCACATGCTTGAAATAAAGTTGTTTACCTACAATTTTGGAAAGATGGCAACAATTTTGTGCAGCCCATATTTGGGATTTGGTGTGAAATTATGTCAGATTTGATATTTTTTCTCAGTTGTTTTGTGTTGTTCCAATACACACCAAGGAAAAAAAAACATGTGTATGTCAAAATGTATAACTGCATTATTTTCTGGGAGAAATACTTCATTCTCTGGAACAATTTCTAGGTGCCAACACATGACTATATGTGTATGCAGTTTTAGGCTATGTTTATATTGTGTTTTGCTATATGTGGCTCTGGCAAGATCTCCATATGAAGCCTTGAAAAATTAAGTTTGTATGCAAGCAATGACTAATAACTTTTATTGTAAACAGTTAAGCAACCGAAGATTAAATGATCTCTAAAAGGCATAACGTTAAAGATAAAACTTTTACTTTGTATTTTAAGCAAAACATTTTATTTCATGTTTTGCATTTTAAACATTACAAAACGTAAAATGGGCCGATGCAAAAGTTTAGGCACTCTGCATGGTTACTACCTAGTAGCATCCCCTTTTGCATGCATAAGAGCTTGTAAACACTTTTTGTAACCAGCCAAAAGTCTTCAATTCTTGTTTGAGGGCTTTTTATCCATTTTTCCTTTGGAAAAGTCTTCCAGTTCTATGAGATTCCTGGGTGTCTTACATGCATTGCTCTTTTGAGGTCTAGCCACAGATTTTCAATTATGTTCAGATCAGAGGACTGTGAGGGCCATTGTAAAACCTCCAGCTTGCGCCTTTTGAGGTTGTCAACTGTGGATTTTGACATGTGTTTTGGATCATTATCCATTTGTAGAAGCCATCCTCTTTTTAACTTCAGCATTTTTTACAGATGGTGTCGTTTCCATAAAGAAATTGTTGAAATTTCATTGAATCCATTTTCCCTTCTCCCTGTGAAATGTTCCCATTCCATTGGTTGCAACACAATTCCAAAGCATAATTGATTCACCCACATGCCTAATGGTTGGCGAGATGTTCTTTTCTACACACATACCTTTGAGCATTGTGACCAAAGAGTTCTATTTTAACCTTATCATTCCCACATGACTTGTTTCCAAAATGTGTCAGGCATGTTTAGATGTTCTTTTGCACACTTCTGATAAGCAATTCTTACTGAAATGTTACTGTTACTGGTTACTGGTACTGTTAATTGACATTTCTTAATTACATTTCAAACTGAGGAAATAGCAACTTTAAAAAAACTTTGCTATCTCTTATAGCTTTTTCCTGCTTTGTGGGGACCATTTTTATTTCAGAAAGCTAGACAGCTGCTGTTTTTGGCCCAGGGTTAGAGGAGGCTGGGTTTTTATAAAGCTGTGAAATTGGCATCACATGACCATTGTTAATTATGATAGAGGCCCTGTAGAAGCGCACAAACACGAAACGCCACCGTAGTCCGTGGATCCATCACCCCCTCCCTGTTTGTATGCATGCGTAACTGCACAATAAAGGATCTGTATTAACCGGTGAGTTGCAGCTTTTTTCTTCTCTTTTGCTGCTAATTATGATAGTGAACAAGCCATAACCCTATTAGGTTAATTAAGGTCTGAAACCTTGGTCAAAATTATCTGAGCAAATCCCCAAGGATGCTTAAATTTTTGCATTGACCCATATTCCTTTTTGTCATTTTTAAAATGTAAAAGACAATTGTATTCCCCCTAAAATACAAAGGAAATGTGTCATCTTTAAATTTATCTGTAGATCTGTAGGACAAAGTGCTGTTGTGTCCGCGCTGCTGTCAAAAGGATCATCAGAGACCAGATAGAATCTGGGCTGAATTGTGTCTTTATTCTTCCAACACGTTTCGGAACCTTCACCTGGCTCCTTCCTGAGGATCACGTCAGCAAGGAGCCAGGTGAAGGAGCCAGGTGAAGGTTACGAAACGCGTCGGAAGAATAAAGGCACAATTCAGCCCAGATTCTATCTTGTCTCTGGTGATCCTTTTGACAGCAGCGCGGACACAACGGCACTTTGTCCTACAGATCTACAGGTTCTTCACCGCGGTTATCCGTGGAGGTGCAGTCCTTGCAGCAACTGTCTTTTTCAGGCGACTACATCGATTTCTGGCTATCATACTGGTTGTGGGTGACACAACCAGACCAGGTGAGCAGTTTTACTCACACATTCATTCACCTCTTTATTTCGAGATAAGACCCTATTGCGCATTTTCGCACTTTCACAGATCTTTACATTTATGAATTTTAAAGATCATTTATTCTTCAACATGCTTATAGAGGATATTCAGGATAAAAAAAAATTTGTTTAAGCACTAACAGGCAGGTAGCTGCCACATACCTGCCTGTTGGGCCCGGCGTCAGTCACTGCCGACACGGAGCGGTCACAGACTGCTCCTGTCAGCGATTTTGCCACTTCTGGTTATGTCATGACTACAGAGGGGCAGCTTCTCTGTAGATGGACGCATAGCTGATATCACACTGATTGACAGCCTGCTCCCCCAGTCTGGTAGGAAGGAGCCGTCTGTCAATCAGCGTGATGTCAGCTATGCGCTCACTTCCACAGAGCAGAGTGGAAAAGAAGCCTCTACTCTCTTTACCCCATCATGCTGTCCCCGGCAGGAGCGGTCTGTGACTGCTCTGTGACGGGGGTGAACAGCAGTGACTGGTGCAGGGCACAAGAGGCAGGTGGGTGTCAGCTAGCTGCCTGTTGCTACTCAGGCACATTTTTTTTGTAGAAATCCCGCATAAACCCTTTAACTGTTCACAATAACAGGAAGTTTGACCAGGGGTATCCAAACTTTTACATGCCACTGTAGATTCTCTTTGTGTTCTATCTGACCACCCTTTCGTCAGTGATTCTTTTTTGAGGTGGGCACAAAAGAATTGTTAAATGTTCTCATGTCCATCTCAAAAAGGCGGGCATTGCCAAAAAGATCGAACAGCACAGAGTGACTACACAATGTGAACCCTGCCTTAAGGGCCTTTATAGTGGCATAGCAATGATTTGCATATGACAAATCTGCCATGAATTTTTTTAGAAACTCTGTGGCACAAACCTAAAGTGGAAACTCGAATTTCAGCTACATATTGACCAGCTGATTTTCACCTAGATAAGGCCTAGTGTACTGTAGTTTGTTTATTCGGTACTTTTCCATACTGTGTTCCCCACAGTTATGAACATGCTATTGATTTTAAATAATGCAGGATATTTATAAGTCATGCATATGTTGCTACCCGCTCGCACATGTTGGTTAGATTTATGGGCCCAGTGTAGCATTCTAAATCCTATAAAGACTTACAAATTGCCCCCTCTCCCCCTTTGTTATGTATTAATGTCCCCCATCCTACTACATATGGCTCTTTTCTGCTATATATGGTCTCATCCAGGTACATACAGTTCTTTTCTTGTTATATATTGTCCTCCTTCAGATGTATTTGGTCCTCATGTAAATATGCTCTTCATCTTGGTATATATGGTCCTTCTCCTCCAGCCACTATATTCCTCCAATTATTAAAATGCACTCCATGTTCCTTGTTATATTATAATGTACCCCCATAGTCCTCTATGTATTATAATGCACCCCATATTCTTTCAATTATTATAATGCAGCCTCATATCCCTTTATATATTATAATGGAGCCCCCATATTGTTTAATGCACCACCCCCATAATTCTTAGGTCACCGGGTACTCACTGATAAAAAAAAAAAAAAATAAGCTCCCACCTCTCCTCGGTTTCCCCTGCTGTTCCTCTCTCTGTACTAGTGTCCTGTGCTCTGCACAGCTTAGGACAGTGGGCGAGCACTAGAGATGTCACCGTGCACCGCTGTGCTGAGACGTGAAAGTGCAGACACAGCAGGAAAATGATGTTGGAGGGAGTGGATTGTTGAGGGCTCCCTTTTTCATCATTGCTTTGTGTGATGGTGGGCGAGGGGGGCCTGGTGCCGAAGCTGGCACTGAGCCCCCCAACTAATGGGCCCCATAGTGGCCACGTGGTCTGCCGCTATTGTTCGTACAACCTTGTTGAGCTGGATGTGACTCACCGTCAGCCCGTGGACTCCGGTTTAGACAGGCTGTAGCTCCTTCCTCCTTGTCATGGGTGGGCCGTGCCTGCCGGTAGTGGGGCCCGGTTGAGTGCAGATCAAAAGTGAAGACGTCTTGTAGGAACAGATTAAAGGGGTTAATTTATTCGTGACGCCACCTTTGAGTAGTTTCGGTAATCGTTACCGACGCTGCGGAACCTCCGGGGGATGGACAGCAGCAAGATGGAACGCTCCCCACAGGCTGAGTGGTGATCCTCGGAGGCTGGAGATGCTTAAGATGTTGTGCGGCAGCTGCGGTTACTTTGTAGTGCGGACAGACAGTTCATAAGGAAGCACGGACACAGAAAGTCTCTGCAACGGGTCTTTACTGTAACCAGCAGGCAGTACATGGTATACAGTTCACGGGTAGTGGACCGGGTGGACTCAGCAGTGATGGTGTCCCTTAGAGATCCGTAGTGTTCCTCCATTCTAGCTAAGTGATTGCCATTGTCGCCCAGGAATACCAGATCGGGTACGGGGAGGCTGCTTCAATGCCCTATCCAAGATGTACGTTGTGGATGTTTTGGGGAGCCTTGGATCCCTCAGTGGGTACACCGCTGGTTAGACGACTGGAAGTTGGCTGGTGGTGGGGTGCTCCTGTGAAGCTGCTCCTCCACGCTTCTGGTTCGCGTAGCAGAGGTGAACTGCTGCCAGCTTCGGTACCAGTGAACCGGCTGCGAGGTTTTGGGCACGGGAGTCTTTTGGAATCCGTGGTTAGTGATGCCCGATCCCGGTTGGTAAGGCCTCAGGTGCTGACACCCGACCGGTGACGGCCCGGGGGCTGCACGAGGTGCAGGTCCCCCGCTCCTACTCCAAGTTCAAGTTCTCTCTTCGCGTTCTAGACTCCTTCTGTGTTCTAGACTAACTTTTCCTACACGCTTCCCTAACACTCCGCCCACCAGGACCCTGGGTTGGCCCTCTGTTCTAGGTGATGCATGCAGGGTTGGATCTCAAAGTTAACCAGATCACTGCTGTGTCAGAGAATATTGCGGCTGCATTTATGGCTGCAATACCCTCCTGTGACGCACTCGTTGCGGGGCGCCACAGATGTCCTCGGGGAACCACATTCAGCTGAAGCAGGCGATGGGATCAATGGATCCATGTACCTCTGGGCCCAGTTGTGACACCTGCTACTGTGACCGTTATGCCCTTGCTAACTTGTGAAATTGCTGATTAATTATGATTGATAAGTAATATGATAGAAAGCTAATTACTTTAGTGTCATAATGAATACTGATACTTTTTTATGCAGTCAGCATGTTATACTTTTAAAAAAAAAGGTAAAATCTATTTTGTGGAAAAAAAGAAGTAAATCGAAAGGATATCTTGAGTTAAGGAGGTTACAGGTCTAGAACATTACACTGCTCTGTTGTCAGATTAACAACTTTTCTTTGTTTTATTTTCTGAAGGTGAAAGACCTATTGGATATGAGTGTCCTGGCCTTTATCCCCAGTATTATCATTGGCGTTCTGGGAGGATTACTGGGTGCCCTGTTTGTGTTTCTGAATGTAAAGATCAATACATTACGTATGAAGCTTTTCAACTCAATTTCTCACAAGCTTGCAAGGAAGCTGAGCAAGCTTCTTGAGACTTTATTTTTAATGGTAAGTAAAATAAAATCCTTTGAGAGATTCTGTGTGTTATCAAACCATTATATTAATGCAGAATAAGCCTCTGCAACTCAAAGGGAAGGTGATGCGATTACTTTTGTAGAACTAATTATTGATTATGTAATCAGTTATTTTTAATACAAAATTAAATTCACTGTTTTAACAGTTTTTCTTTATTTTTTCAATCACTGGGGGCTGCCGTTTGCATTTGCTGGTGTGCAATGACAGTTACACACCCCAAATACAGCAGCCCCTGTACATAGGGAGACAGTAGTCGATGTTGACCCCGTCTCCTGCACTCCGGCTGCCCCTACAGATGAGCGGACCCCTGAAAGTTCAGGTTCTGGGGGGTTCGGCCAGACTTTATAAAAAGTTCTGTTCTGGACCCAAACTTGACCTGAACCTCAGTGGGAGTAACTGATTTAGGCAAAGCGGATCTCTGACCAGATAAAGCCAGCCAAAAACAAAGTACCGTATATACTCGTGTATAAGCCGAGTTTTTCAGCCCAAAAATTGGGCTGAAAAGTCCCCCCCTCGGCTTATACACGAGTCATACGGTATGCTGTGGGGGGTGGGGCTGTGACCGGTGGCTGGAGGAGGCAGGAGGGGGCCGCAGTGACCGCAGGCGGTCACGTGGGGCCGCCTCATTAGTGCAATGAATATGCATGGCATCCCCCCGTCCATCAGCGGCGGGGGGATGCCGTGCATATTGCAATACACAGCCCCCCCTCCTTATTATGGGTCCCCCAGCAGAAATAAACAGCCCCCCCCTCCTTATCATGTCCCCCCAGGCTGCGGCAGCTGTGAAAATAACAAACACTTTATACATCACCTTCCGGCGCAGCTCTCCGGTCCTCCGCTCCTCCGCTCGCCGGCTTCTTCCTTCTTGTGCCGGTGTCATGTGACCGCGCGCAGGAAATGACGTCATCTCCTGCGCCCGGTCACATGACACCGGCACAAGAAGGAAGAAGCCGGCGAGCGGAGGAGCGGAGGACCGGAGAGCTGCGCCGGAAGGTGATGTATAAAGTGTTTGTTATTTTCACAGCTGCCGCAGCCTGGGGGGACATGATAAGAAGGGGGGGGCTGTTTATTTCTGCTGGGGGACCCATAATAAGGAGGGGGGCTGTTTGCTACCACTGGGGCTGCATATACTACCACTGGGGCTGTATATACTACCACTGGGGCTGCATATACTACCACTGGGGCTGTATATACCACTGGGGCTGTATATACCACTGGGGCTGCATATACTACCACTGGGGCTGTATATACTACCACTGGGGCTGTATATACTACCACTGGGGCTGCATATACTACCACTGGGGCTGTATATACCACTGGGGCTGTATATACCACTGGGGCTGCATATACTACCACTGGGGCTGCATATACTACCACTGGGGCTGTATATATTACCACTGGGGCTGCATATACTACCACTGGGGCTGCATATACTACCACTGGGGCTGCATATACTACCACTGGGGCTGCATATACTACCACTGGGGCTGCATATACTACCACTGGGGCTGTATATACTACCACTGGGGCTGCATATACTACCACTGGGGCTGTATATACCACTGGGGCTGCATATACTACCACTGGGGCTGCATATACTACCACTGGGGCTGCATATACTACCACTGGGGCTGTATATACTACCACTGGGGCTGCATATACTACCACTGGGGCTGTATATACCACTGGGGCTGCATATACTACCACTGGGGCTGCATATACTACCACTGGGGCTGCATATACTACCACTGGGGCTGTATATACCACTGGGGCTGTATATACCACTGGGGCTGCATATACTACCACTGGAGCTGTATATACTACCACTGGGGCTGCATATACTACCACTGGGGCTGTATATACCACTGGGGCTGTATATACCACTGGGGCTGCATATACTACCACTGGGGCTGCATATACTACCACTGGGGCTGTATATACCACTGGGGCTGTATATACCACTGGGGCTGTATATACCACTGGGGCTGCATATACTACCACTGGGGCTGTATATACCACTGGGGCTGTATATACTACTGGGGCTGCATGTATACTACCACTGGGGCTGCTGCTGTATACTACCACTGGGGCTGCTGTATATACCTCTGGGGCTGCTATATACCACACTGCTGGGGGCTGTATACCTGTGCTGGGGTCCACCCTCGGCTTATACACGAGTCAATAGATTTTCCCAGGTTTTGGGGGCAAAAGTAGGGGGGTCGGCTTATACACGGGTCGGCTTATACACGAGTATATACGGTACTTCCAGGGGAGGGAGGGCAGGGTTGTGCTATTTTTTTTTTCTGGTATACACTACATCCGATAACACTTTACCTCCAGTGCAGCCATTCAAACACTGAAAGCGGCTCACACTGGGCCGACCTCCAAGTGTACACGGGCACAGCGATGCTTGCTCCAGGGATTTGAATGCTGCGAACCCAAACACTGAAACTTTACGTAAAGTTTGAGTTTGGTGTAAACACTGAACTTTAAAGTCTGGTTCGCTCATCCCAAGTCCTGCTGTGACCTGGCCATGCCCCCAGCTCTTGGAAGAGATAGGCACCATGTTTGTGAAGCTCACAACATATGCTATGGTCTACACTTTCCCCTTGTAACCGCTCTGTGCTCAGTGAGAGCCGAGTGGTGACCGGAGATGTCGGGACACAAGGGTGACAGGAGATTATACTATGGGTCACTACGCCAGCTGTTCTCGGGGACACTTTCCACATTTCAGTAACACTTTGCAGTCACCAACAAAATGGCTCCGTACTGTCATCCTAAACTTCATCCCCTCTTGTACTTAAGCAAATACCCAGAAGTGGAGGGGCAGTGTTATACAGAGCACAAAGACTACATGACACAAGATATCTGGTCCTCTATTGATAATCTCCTGCTGATTAAACCAAGATTTGATTGAAACTACAGCAAGCAGCCCACTAAGTGACACATCGCTGGGGTCAGTGTCTCTCCCATTACATAATGCTGCTCTCAGATTAAATTGCAAAAATTTGTTCACAGATTCCATTTAATATCAGCTGGATGAATTAATTCAGCCTCTTAAGTGTCACTGCGAGCTACATTTTATATATATATAAAAAAAATATTTGCCTTATCATTGTAGTGTAGTGTACATAATACACTTCTGTCTGTCTTTCTAGGCTGTAACACTGACAATAACAGTCTACGTGCCGTATTTCTTCTCATGTACTTCAGACCCTACCAAATCTGTTCTCGCAAACTCATCTCATGGGTAAGTATACACCATTAATTGCCTATGAAAATTGTTTTATGACAATAAACTAAAAAAAGAAATGTACAGTTCAGTACATTATCCTGCAAAATGCATTTGCAGTTTGAGTTTGGGTAAATTCATCACTGATAAGCAGTATGATTAAAATATGAAAATATATTATAGTTTAGCTTTATTAAATGTAAAAGTAATATTAAAAAGTAGATATGTAATGTCCTTGTAATGTTATTTTGCAATAACAGCAAAATAAACCTGTTGCTCTCATTCGCTATATGTGCAATTACAAAGCTATCCACTAGTGGGCACCATTTGACAGCTTTTGATGCTGTATGTATGAGTGTTCAGACATTGCTTTGCTAAACCTTCAGGATTTTAGAGGAATACATTTTCAGAAATAAGTGTTGTTTTAGTATACGATTTGTGATGAAATATGTTTTAATGAATCCTGAAAAACCTCATTAGAAACCAATGGAGGAAGAGCTTAATATTTTTGTTCATTATTGTTTAAAAAAAAAATGAATTTTAAGTTTCCCTCTGATAATATCTTAAAGGTTTTTTTCCATGAACAACATTAATTTTAAAATTCATTTTAATCAATAGATATTGGAATAATACAAATTTATACGATTGTATGTTTAAAAAAAATGTTCCTGTGCTGAGATAATCTTATGTATATGTCCCTGCTATGTACTGGGTAATGGCTATGTCTGACCATACAGAGACATGGTCTGATTATACCACATCTTCTGTGCTGAAATAATCTTATATATGTGTCCCTGCTATGTACTGTGTAATGGCTGTGTCTGACCGTACAGGGACATGGTATGATCATACCACATCTCCTGTGCTGAGATAATCTTATATATGTGTTTCTGCTATGTACTGTGTAATGGCTGTGTCTGACCATACAGGACATGGTCTGATCATACCACATCTCCTGTGCTGAGATAATCTTATATATGTGTTTCTGCAATGTAATGTGTAATGGATGTGTCTGACCATACAGGGACATGGTCTGATCATACCACATCTCCTGTGCTGAGATAATCTTATATATGTGTCCCTACTATGTACTTTGTAATGGCCTTGTCTGACCGTACAGGGACATGGTCAGATCATACCACATCACCTGTGCTGAGATAATCTTATATATGTGTCCCTGCTTTGTGCTGTGTAATGGATGTGTCTGACCATACAGGGACATGGTCTGAGCATACCACATCTCCTGTACTGAGATAAACTTATATATGTGTCCCTACTATGTACTGTGTAATGGCCTTGTTTGACCATACAGGGACATGGTCTGATCATGCCATATCTCCTGTACTGAGATAATTTTATATGTACCTGTTTTGTACTGTGTAATGGATGTGTCTGACCATACAGGGACATGGTCTCATCATACCACATCTCTTGTACTGAGATAATCTTATATACTGTATATGTCCCTTCTATGAACTGTGTAATGGATGTGTCTGACCATCTGACCATACAAATCCATTACACAGTACATTGCAGAGGCACATTTATAAGATTACATCAGCACAGGAGATGTGGTATGATCAGACCATGTCCCTGTACAGTCAGACACATCCATTACACAGTACATAGCAGGGACACATATATAAGATTTTCTCAGCCCAGGAGATGTGGTATGATCAGATCATGTCCCTGTACAGTCAGACACATCCATTCCACAGTACATAGCAGGGAGAAATAAATAAGATTATATCAGGCCAGGAGATGTGGTATGATCAGACCATGTCCCTGTATGGTCAGTCACATCCACTACACAGTATATAGCAGAGACACATATATAAGATTATCTCAGCCCAGGAGATGTGGTATGATCAGATCATGTCCCTGTACAGTCAGACACATCCATTACACAGTACATAGCAGGGAGACATGAATAAGATTATATCAGCCCAGGAGATGTGGTATGGTCAGACAATGCCCCTGTATGGTCAGTCACATCCATTACACAGTACATAGCAGGGACACATATATAAGATTATCTCAGTACAGGAGATGTGGTATGATCAGACCATGTCCCTGTACAGTCAGACACATCCATTACACAATACATAGCAGGGCCGCATATATAAGATTATGGCTAGGGTCACATTTAAAACATGAATTGCATTCACCGCATCCGGATCCAGATGCGGTGAATGCAATGCCGGTTACACACATTTTTTGACCAAAATGTGTGCTGATTACCGCTGTGCAGTAACCGGATGGCTCAGGATGTGTAATCCTGAGCCATCCGGCAACTGCATAGTTTGCGTATCCCGGCTATTGCCGGGATAAGCAAACTGTACTATGACTAGTAAAGAGTTCAATTTACAAAGTAAAGTAATGTTTGAGTTCTCTAGGGGGGGCTTAAACCCCCCTAGAGAACGGCCGGCCACTCCGGTGGGCTTCTAGTACACTTGCCCCCAAGTGCAAGTCCCCACACCTCCAGCCCCCCGAATCACTATACAGGGGTGCCTGCACCCCTCTTGTATAGTTTTTCCTGTACCATGCGCCCCGCCCCTTTCATGACGCGGCCGCCCTCACATCAATGGATGAGGCACTGAGGGGGCGGCCATAAGGAATGAGGGGGCGGAGGCTGCCGCAAACAGCCCCGCCCATGGATTTTACACAAGACTGGCGAAGAATACATGTAAATATGAGCTCTTTGCAAAAATTTAATAATTCATTTTCCCCCATACAGGAAAAACTATACAAGAGGGGTGCAGGCACCCCTGTATAGTGATTCGGGGGGCTGGAGGTGTGGGGACTTGCACTTGGGGGCAAGTGTACTAGAAGCCCACCGGAGTGGCCGGCCGTTCTCTAGGGGGTCTAAGCCCCTCCTAGAGAACTCAAACATTACTTTACTTTGTAAATTGAACACTTTACTAGTCATAGTACAGTTTGCTTATCCCGGCAATAGCCGGGATACGCAAACTATGCAGTTGCCGGATGGCTCAGGATGACACATCCTGAGCCATCCGGTTACTGCAGTGCGGTACAGAGAACCGCTGCGAAAACTGCTGCCTGCATGATTTTTAACGCAGGCAGCAGTGCCGGATACGGCCACCGGATGGCTTGTGAAGCCATCCGGTGTTTTGCATAGGCTCCTATGAGGAGCGTTTCCTGGTCCGGTTTTGAGCTTTTTGAAAGCTCAAAACCGGATCAGGATTTTGTAAAAAAAACGGGAATGTGACCCTAGCCTATCTCAGCCCAGGAAAAAAATTTTTAAACACATTAAATTGTGAAAAGTATTATTATTCCATGATCTATTGATTAAAATAAACTTTGTGGGGAAATCCCTCTGGTAGATGTGTTTACTATAATTAAAACTTATCTAGAAATATCAAACTTGCTGCACATAACAAAGACCTGCAATGGATTGGGGCTGTTATTTAGCCTTTGGGAAACCAATTTTTTTTCATTGGTATTTGCTGAAAGCCATGTGATATACAAGTATTGGGGCTTGTTTTACTTTGCTGGAAAAGTTGTATGTTATTAAGGTCATACTTTTTGTGTACAAAAGAAATGCATTGAAAACATTTTATAAACTGTTTCTGGAAAGAAATTAAGAAATTCCAATTTCCATTTGGTTTTACATTTAAAAGTTTGCAGATTAAAGAATTAATTTCTTCTAATGTGGGTCAGTTTTTGTTTTATTACTTTTATATAGACTATAAATACACTTTACAAAACAATTGTTTTTTGTTGTTATTCTATGCTTAGAGCCATAACTTTTCAATTTTTCTGTTGAGAGCTGCATGAAGGCTTGTTTTATACAGTCTCAATTATACCATTTTGGGCAATGTATACCTTTTTGATCACTTTTTATTCTGTCTTCTTTGGGGGGAGGGGAGGTTGGGGGGCTGAGAGAGTAAAGATCTCAATTTTGTAATTGTTTTATATTTTTTTTTCAATTTTTTTTTACCAAGCATTATAACTGGCTAAATTTCTCGGTGGGTTTGCATGGATACAGAGATATCCAATATATATCTTTTTTTAATGGTTTACTACTTTTACACAAGAAAATGACAAAACAATAATCTTGATTTACTGTTGATGTATCCCCATCTTTTGAGAACCAGTAGTCTTCCATACTCGGCAGATAGACCAAGAGGCCATTGTCATGGACGTGGTATAGCGGATAAGGGAATGGAAACAGGATGGAATAAGCAGGCAAGAAAACCTGGGTAGCTAGTCTGGTCGTGGACTGGGGTCCCTGGCTAACCCTGTACCCAGAGGTACCTCAGATGGCGAAGAGGTCTGGGCCATCACCCTTGCCCTCTGCTCCTCAGCCTGCCCCGTGCTACTTTCTCTTACCTCTACCACAGACAGGGGTAAACAAGAACTTTAAAAGGGAAAGCACAAAGAAACGTCAGCAGTGCAAAGACGTCTTCAGCTCAAATGGTAAAAGGCAGTGTGGAACTCAATCAGCAATGTCATTAAGAGGAAGGGGAGGCTACTGAAAGGCCAGGGGCGGGGCCACCTGACAAACACTCACCTCCACCTGCAGTGCTGTACATCACACATCAACAGCAGTTTTAGCATTAACCCCAGAAGAACCAAAGGAAATTTACTTTGAATTAAACTGCATCAGCATTTGGCATGGACAGCAAAGCAATTCACACATAACAGCCAATGTTTGAGCTTCAGCTGCTGTACAAATGCATCAGTACCACACAATCATGTCGTTCAGGGGCAATAGGATGAGAAATGAAAGTAACTGAGCCACTCCAGATTGCCTACAGTGCTTACTCACTGCTCTCATTTTCAATATAGAAAAGCGTAAGGGAAAATGCATGTAAAAAAGCCATACACAGATCATGCTGTATATGAAAAATAAAATTGGTGACAGGAGCACAAAAAAGACACAAGAAGTGTGAAAACTGCCAAAAGATAAGCTGCAAAATTAAATGTTAAATATTTTCTTTATTCACTTATGGTCAACATCTGACTTCTTCATTTTTTTCTGCAAAAAGCTGCAAAAACTGCAATATTTTTGAAAATAAATTGCAATGTTGAAAATGTATTTTTAACAAAGTTTATATTGTAGTTTGTTTTGCATTCTTTGCATTCTTATTGTTTGAAAACGTTAACATTAGGACACAAATAATTCACTTTTTTTCACCCATTTGATGATCTTTGTTTTTTCTTATCCAGTACTGTTATATCTCAATGCCGCAGTACATTATATCTGCAAATAAAACTAATGTAGAGCGAAAACCCTCTCATATATAGCAATGGATGCCCAAAAGTTCAAATCATTCCCACTAAAAATAAAACAATATAAAATATACTTGGTATTATTGCATTCGTAAAAGCCAATCTATCAAAATATAAAAGACTAGATGTGGGCCTGATGCTATGGCATCGGGAGGGCGATGATGTTACGATGGGGGCAGGCTTTGTGGTGCAGGGAGCAGCCGCTGTCTCTTTTCCCATGTGCTGTCTTCTTTTTTCATGTGCGCTCTCCTTTGAGCTGTCTTCCCCCTGTGTGCTATTTTCTCCCCTCATCTGCTCTCTCCTTTGTGCTGTCTCCCCATGCGCTGTCTTCCCTATATGGGGTCTCTCTCCCCTGTGCTGTCTCCTTGAGCTATCATCCCCTGTGTGCTGTTTTCTCCCTCATCTGCTCTCTCCTTTGTGTTGTCTCCCCATGTGCTGTCTTCCCTGTAGGGGGCATTTCTCCCCCTGTGCTGTCTTCTCCCCTCTATGCTGTCTCCTTTGAGCTGTCATCCCCTGTACGCTGTCTCTCTCCCCCGTCTGCCCTCTCTACCTCCATGCACCCTCTCTCACTCCATATGGTCTCTCTCCTTCCAAGTGCTTTCTTTCTCTGCGCGCTCTCTCCCACCATGCACTCTTTTTCTCTATGCATTTTCTCTGCCCCCCTTTTTCATTCTCTATCCAACTGTGCACTCTCACTCCCACATGTGCTTTCTCTCCCACTGTACTCCCTTTGTCCCTCCATGCACTCTCTCTCCCTCATCCCTTCATGGGCTGTCTCTCTGTCTGTGGGCTCTCTCTACCTCTGTGCACTCTCTACCTCTGTGTGCTCTCTCTGCCCATCTTGTGCTCTCTTTATGCCCTGGTGTGCTCTCTTTCTGCCCCACTGTTATTCTCTGCTCCCCCTGTGCTCTCTTTCCCTTTGCGCTCTCTCTTCATGCGCTCTCTCCCACTGTGCGCACTCTCTCTCTTCGTGCGCTTTCTTTCTGCCCCACTATGCACTCTTTGCTTCCATCCCTCTTTTTGCCCCCTGTGCTCTATTTCTGCCCCCCACCCAGGCTTTCTTTCTGTCCCACTGTGTGTTCTCTGTTGCCATCCATCTTACTGTCCCCTGTGCTCTCTTTCTGGCCCTCTGTGCACTCTCTGCCCTCCACCTGTGCTTTGTTCCTGCCCCACTGTACACTCTCTGGCCCCCACTGTCTGCCCTCCATGCTTCCTTTCTGCCCCACTGCCCCCATGTTCTTTTTCTGCCCCCTGTCTTGGTCGCCCTCTGTACTTTGTCTAGCTGCACCTTCTCCTTCAAAAACTACAAAAGCATTATTTAGTTTGCCAAAAAACAATGATCCATGTAATCCAAACAGAGATTAATTATACACGAGAATAAAATTCCAAAAAGAGGTCAGTGGTGGGAGATAATATTGTGGAGGTGTTTTCCCCATAAAGAGGAAGGGATCTGAGCAGCCTAGCCTACTGATATACACTGTGTGCAGAATTATTAGGCAAATGAGTATTTTGATCACGATACTTTTTATACATGTTGTTCTACTCCAAGCTGTATAGGCTTGAGAGCCAACTACCAATTAAGTAAATCAGGTGATGTGCATCTCTGTTATGAGGAGGGGTGTGGTGTAATGACATCAAACCCTATATTTAGGTGTGCTAAATATTAGGCAAATGCCTTTCCCTTTGGCAAAATGGGTCAGAAGAGAGATTTGACGGGCTCTGAAAAGTCCAAAATTGTGAGATGTCTTGCAGAGGGATGCGGTAGTCTTGAAATTGCCAAACTTTTGAAGCATGATCAACGAACAATCAAGCGTTTCATGGCAAATAGCCTACAGGGTCGCAAGAAGCGTGTTGGACAAAAAGGCGCAAAATAACTGCCCATGAATTTAGGAAAATCAAGCGTGAAGATGCCAAGATGCCATTTCCCACCAGTTTTGCCATATTTCAGAGCTGCAACGTAACTGGAGTATCAAAAAGCACAAGGTGTGCTATACTCAAGGACGTGGCCAAGGTAAGAAAGGCTGAAAAACGACCACCTTTGAACAAGAAACATAAGATAAAACGTCAAGACTGGGCCAAAAAATATCTCAAGACTGATTTTTTAAAGGTTTTATGGACTGATGAAATGAGATTGACTCTTGATGGGCCAGATGGATGGGTCAGAGTCTGGATCAGTAAAGGGCAGAGAGCTCCGACTCAGACGCCAGCAAGGTGGAGGTGGGGGGTACTGGTATGGGCTGGTATCATCAAAGATGAACTTGTGGGACCTTTTCGGGTTGAGGATGGAGTGAAGCTCAACTCCCGGACCTACTGCCAGTTTCTGGAAGACAATTTCTTCAAGCAGTGGTACAGGAAGAAGTCAGTATCGTTCAAGAAAAACATGATTTTGATTTTTATGCAGGACAATGCTCCATCACATGCATCCAACTACTCCACAGCGTGGCTGGCCAGTAAAGGTCTAAAAGAAGAAAAAATAATGACATGGCCCTCTTGTTCACCTGATCTAAACCCCATAAAGAACCTGTGGTCCCTCCTAAAATGTGAGATCTACAGGGAGGGAAAACAGTACACCTCTGGGAACAGTGTTTGGGAGGCTGTGGTGGCTGCTGCTCGCAATGTTGATCGTAAACAGATCAAGCAACTGACAGAATCTATGGATGGAAGGCTGTTGAGAGTCATCATAAAGAAAGGTGGCTATATTTGTCACTATTTTTGGGGGGTTTTGTTTTTGCATGTTAGAAATGTTTTTTTCTAAATTTTGTGCAGTTATATTAGTTTACCTGGTGAAAATGAACAAGTGAAATGGGAATATATTTGGTTTCTATTAAGTTGCCTGATAATTCTGCACATTAATAAGTTACCTGCACAAACAGATATCCTCTAAGATAGCTAAATCTAAAACAAACCCACTCCAATCTTCCAAAATATTAAGCTTTGATATTTGAGTCTTTTGGGTTGATTGAGAACATAGTTGTTGATCAATAATAAAAATAATCCTCTAAAATACAACTTGCCTAATAATTCTGCACACAGTGTATATGTTTTAGTAACATTTGGTATTCTTATATATTTAGATACTTGTATAACTCAACAGTCTTAAAAGTATTTGAAAAAAGGGTTTTGGTTGAGACAAAATGAGGATTTATTTATTCTGACCAACTATGTGCAAGATCTATATAAATTTCCTAAACCCTAGAAAAAAAACTCAGGTCCTTGTGCCTTGTCGGTTACTTTAGAGGCCAATTGTTTTATAAAAGGGACATGATAAGTGAAGGAGACAAATTACAGATTTTACTTTAAATTAAAGTCACCCCTCTGCCACTAGAAATATAGTTCCTAATCTGTGTAGTGAGAATGTTCAGTATCCTGTGTCTTCTCTTTTTGTAGTATTCATGAAATGTGGGATCCCTCTGAATATAATTGTCCACATGGGTCCATGGTTCCAGGATCTGATGACCTTCTAAATTCAAACCATACAATTAATCAAGGTAATTAAATTTTTACAGACAATATTATGTTGAGAGTGCCTCTCTAGTGTTTTCGATAATGTGCAATTTAATAAAACATTGAAACTTAGACCTCCCCAATAATCCTCAGAGGAGTTGATTATGCAAATTACAATCTCTCCTAGGTGGTACTTGCAAGTTTATATAATTGTAGAAGAATTTGAAAACTTTTGTTATATCTGTGTGTGAACCTGCTTCTATTCTGCTTCAATTGTTAGGCAGCGCAGTGCTGGATAAGGCTGGCTTCACACCGCGGCAAGATCCAATCCGGGGCTGTTTGGGGTGAACCTGACAGCCCCGGACCGGATCAGCCCACAGTACCGGAGGGCTAATATGCCCTCCGGTCCAGTGTGCAGCTGGACGCAGCTCCCACTGCTGATGAATCCGGACCGTGGCTCGCGAGGAGCGAGCCGCGGTCCTGAAATAACAGCGATGTGCAGCCGCAGGTGTCTGGTTCCTGGATGCTCCTGGATTGGATTGGCGCCGGATTGCCCCGGATCTGGGAGTATCCAGGGGAATCCGGGAGGATCCGGGTGACGCCAATTTGGGGAGATTTTTCTCCCGGGAAACAAAAATATTGCAAGCAACGTTTTTGTGTCCGGGAGAAAAATCAGAATTCTCCCGGATTCTTCCGGAGAGATGGAAACTGGATGGCAGATAGCTGCCAACCGGCTCCATTCGGCCCCATAGGATACTATAGGGCCAAAATCCAGTCCGGGGCTGTCTGGTTTACACTGGATAGCCCGGGATTGGATCTTGTTGTGGTGTGAATCCAGCCTAAGACAAGTACTTTCCAGGCGAGAGGATTTGCTTAGCTGGGACTTGTGGCACCATCTGGCTATGATGTCAATATATTTTTGCGGAGTAGTAAATTAGCAGATGTCATTAGCTCTCTGCTGTGAGTTATGGGCAGAGCAGCACCCTATTTAAACTGCCAGCAATTTCTTGGGAGTTGGCTGTTATCCATGTATTCTAACCCTGCTAAGCTGTCTTGTAATACTGGGCTGCCTGACTTAATGCCAGGTTAGATGCAACGATATAGCTCACGATATCGTTGCAACGTCACCGGTTTTGTGACATTGTAGCGACCTCGTAGCAACACCTTTGCGTGTGACATGTACCAACGACCAGGGATCAGCGAGCTGATTGCTGGTAAATGGCCAGAACCATTTTTCCGTCATTGGTCTCCCGCTGGGCAGCCAGCATCGGCGTGTGTGACAGCGGGAGACCAATGATCAACGACCTCCCAGCGCAACACAGTTCACCTGGTTACTAGCGTCCTCACTGGTGCTAATCACTGGTGAGTCTGCCTGTGTGACAGCTCACCAGCGATCAGATAGCGATGCCCCAGCGATCCCGATAGTTGGTCGGATTGCTGGGACATCGCAGCGTGTAACGGGGCCTTTAGGCTAGTTTCACATCTGTGTTCAGTTTCAGTTCAGGCATTTCAGGCAAAACCTGAACTTTTCAATTTCAGGTTTTTTAATTACTTTCACAAATGCGTTTTTTCAAATTCAACGGAATTCCACCTTTTTTTAAAAAAAACCCCAATAAAAAACGGATGTGGCAACATTGTGTTCTGTCTAATGCTTTTGTATAGGAGTTGTTGACATATGCGGTGACTTGCGTTTTCATTCATATTCAGAAAATCTGGCACTGGACAAAAACTGCTGCTAACTGTGGTTTTAAGACAAGCAGCAAGTGCCGGATTTGCCGGATCCGGATAAAAAGGCTAGTCACCATATATGTCCTGAACTCCTATACAAATGCATTAGACAGAACCGAATGTTGCTGCATTCGTTTTTTTTTTTTTCAAAAAAGGCAAAATTTTGCCAGATTTGAAAAAAACGCAGATGTGACAATACTTTTATCTTTTGGTGCCGATTGCAGACTCTGGACGACCATAACCCTCTGCTTGCTTCCCAGCTCTGACATTATTTATCTAATTTTGACCCCTAGGCAACCCTTTGTTGCCAGCAAGCTCAACACTCTGGCATCTTCTCTGTGGACTAAACCCAAAGGGTGAAAGCAAGGAACATGCTTGAGTAATGCAATGTTCATAGGTGGAAGCCCTGTTTAGAGCAGCCAATTTCATCTAATTGTATTATTATTGTTATTATTGGATATTATTACCAATTAATAAAGATAATATAAATCGGCATATATTTCAGTTGTCTGAATAGTCATGAGGCGGTACGACACCATAGGCTCTCTCTCCATTTAGGTGCTTTGATATTTAGAAGTTTTCTTAATTTCTTTAGTGTAGAAAGTAGATGACATCCATTACTTGCCATTCAGTATCTGTCTCTTAGGGTGCCTTCACACTGCGGCATGATCAGATCGGGGCTGTCCGGGAGGACCTTGACAGCCACGGACTGGATCAGCACACAGGACTGGAGGGCTAATATTCCCTCCGGTCCTGTGTGCAGCGCACGCAGTTCCCGCTCCTGATAAGTCAGGACCACGGCGCCGTGGTCCTGACCTGTCAGCGGCCGCAGCTGCGTGCACTGCACACCTGACCGGAGAGCATATTACCCTCCAGTCCTCTGTGCTGATCCAGTCCGGGCTGTCAAGGTCCTCCCGGACAGCCCAGACCGGATCAATGCCGCAGTGTGAAGCCGCCCTTACTATTATTCGCATGAATACATCACAATTTGTCTGCTGCCTTCTTGTTTTACAGCTGCTGCTCTTCTGGTTAAAAATGGGAAACAAGGGATCATGATTCTCTTTGAGCGTGGAAGTCATGAGAAGTTTGGGTTTCCTGCACTGTTTATCGCTCTCGCATTCTACTTTACCATTTCCTGCTGGACTGCTGGAACTGCTGCTTCCACTGGGCTCGTCGTACCCATGCTGTAAGCATGCATATTATGTTATCTATGCTATTAACCTTGTAAAGTTGTATTTGTAATGGCCACTTTACACACACCAACTTATCTGTCCAACTTCTGAACAACTTACTGGTTTCAGTGAAATCATGGACACATTGTTCCATTTGTACACAGGCACAAAATGGAACATGTGTCCATGATTTCACTGTAACCAGCAAGTTGTTCAGAGGTTGGACAGATAAGTTGGTGTGTGTAAAGTGGCCACTAATAGTCTTAATAAACAATTAAAGCAGCAATGCACATATGCTGCACATCCGAGTACTAATTAGATCACTGAAAACGAACGTCAGCTTCTGCAGCGCTTCTTGTACCCCTGCCATACGCCTTCATATGATGATGTCTATGCTATTAACCTTTAAATTTTTATTTGCTTATAAAAGCAAGCGAAAAACATATGCAGCCTACGAGTTTAAATTAGATTTCTGAAAACAAAAGAAAACGTTTGATATCTTTTCTTTACTGTAGCTAATTGCAAATTAAAATATCTGATCTGTTTAAGCTTTGATAATTTTTAAGTAAACTTGGGTAATTTTCTGCTAAATGAAATGCTAAAACAACTAAAGCCGGCTTCACACCATGTTTTTCTGCTGTCAGGTTCCGTCTGGTGTTTTGCAGGAAGCACCGGACAGAACCTGACAGCTCCGGAAAAACGGAACCGGAGGGCAAATTGCCCTCCAATACTGTTTTCTGCCAGATTAGTTTGTGAGCAGCAGCTGCCGCTGTCCAGTGCTGAAATTTCAGCCGGAGCTCTCAGGTGCTGAAATTTCAGCAGCGGCTGCCAGGTGCGGAATTCAGAGGCGGCTCTAAAAGCAGCAAGCGCTGTATCAGAACCCTGGCGTCTGGTAGCCGGTCCGATTTTATGTCGGATCCAACGCGATCCGGCGCTTATAGACTCCCATGTTATGGGGCGGCCGGATCTGGGAGGATCCGATTTTTGCCCAGGACACAAAAACACTGCAAGCTGCAATTTTGTGTCGGGGGAAAAAAACTAATTCTGCCGTATCCTCCCTGACAGCATAGAACCTCATGGCAAATCACTGTCATCCAGTCCCCATCTGGCCTCATAGGAATACTATGGGGCCAAAATCGGATCGGGGCTGTCTGGTTCACACCGGACAGCCCCGGATCCTAAAAACCGTGGTGTGAAGTCAACCTAACTAAACAACACTTTTAATATTTTTATATAACAAATCATGTGTGAACTCTACAGATCGTTTACATGTATATAATTAGATACAGGCTGTGTCAAAAATTGGAAATTCTAGATGAAAACATTTGTCCGTAAATATAATTAAGAAATAATCTATATACATATGAGATGTGTGAAAGCCTTAGCATTTTTGTTACATACAATAATGAGAAGAACATGACCGGAGCAGTAGTGAGAAAATGCCATGTCCTATACCATAGCATAGGCACTGATCTATATATTAAAATATATGTCTGTATATCTTGTAAATGTGACCAATTACATGAATATTGAGTGTTTGGGAGCGGGGGCACGTGGCAGAAATGACTCATCTGAGTCTTATTTTCTGAAAACTACAACAAGAAACTCAGTACAGATATGTTAACATGTGAGGTATTTTTACGCTCGTGCCAACAAATGAATTTTTATTGGAAGCTACTTCAAGAAACTGAGTTTTTTTTGTTCCATTTCTAAAACATTGCAAAAAAAATATCTTTCATCTGTAATTTTTTGTTACTAATAGACTTCTCTCCATAGTTAGTGGTGTCTTCCAAGCAGAAGATGACGGTAGAATGGTCAGGTCACTCCTTTTAACCACTTGAAGTCTTTTGAAACATGAACTGGTTAAAATACAATCAAAAGTCTGACATATGAAGAGCAAAATATGGAAATACAAAGGTTCAATCTTTTGAGCATTTTTAGGGCGATTTTTCAGAGGGGTTTCAGAGTGGACCCACCATAAAAAATATGATGTACACATACCCTATACATATATACTGTAGTTTAGGAATGAAAATTCCATAAGGAGCTTTGGCCATCATGAATTAGGTTGTTTTTAAATAAATTGTTTTTAGATTTGCAAATTGAATGATCTGGAACAGAATTGCCATTGCCAACTTTATTTTATATTTTCCTTTAGACAGCTTCTCAAAAAAATCACAGACAGCCAACCTAGAGAACCATAATAAATCATTTAGGTTTTAAATGACATATGTCTACAACCCATAACTGTGATATGAAGACATTGGCCGCATTTACAGTGAACTGTAAAATGATGATAATAGTAGGTCATAATAATCTCTGGCTTCAAAAAAATCATGGATAAATCACTGAAAAGAAAGGGGCACACAATAGTGTGTATCTGTGAGACTCAAAGGTAGAAATAATAGTAAATCCGCTCACCTGATGCGGTTGTGAGACGTCACAACCACCTTTTTCGCCAGTGACAACTTAGATGTCAAGCTATATACGCTAATGGATTCGTGGATTATTTGGAGGGGGGCGCGGTCACGAGTCCCTTTCCTCTATATACTATCCTGGGTTCAAATAAATCATGGCAGCATGAATTTTTTTATGGACAGAGGTAAAAAGTGGCCTATTTTTATTGACTGCCTGGAAATCTTTGGACAATTGGAAACCCTGGCTTGGAAATGAATCAAGAGAATTGTAATAGCCCACAGGTGACGGGATACGCAAGGACTGCACGGAACACAGAGTGTTAAACAAATGCACTTTTAATACAACTGGGGAAAAGTGCGGGAAAGAAGGGAAAGGAGCGGGAAGGTGTGCAAAAGTTAATACAATATATATAACCACTGTGACTAGTTTGCCGAGAATGCAAGGTCTCTGAATGTCTTTAAATAAAGAAATGCAAAGTCTTTATCGAGCGAGACGCAGAGTGTTTGTTTTCTTTCTATACCTTGTATATCGAACTGCAGAGTCTTTTCCTATCTGTCCCTACCTAAAACAGTGTGCACACTTTACTGCGAGTTTTACTGCGAGGTACCTCGTTGCCGTTGGGGCCTGTAATTCGCTGACAGGCGTCTCTCGAGTCCAGTCCTTGTTTTGGATCTGTGCCTTGCGCGTGCAGTCTGGCTCCTAACTCCACATCCAGTCTCTTTAGGTCTGTGTCTCTCTGCAACACACGTGGAAGTTGTCTCTCTTCTCCTTCTGGAGACCCCACCCATCCATCTCCTGGACTGTTCCATGTCACTCTCAGCAGCAGGGGTTTTTATCTCTGCTATCCTTTCTTTTTGGCAGCAGGTGGCAGTATAACACAAGGAAGAGTCCACAAAACATTTATATACATTGTTAAAGAACTGTTAACAGGTCTTACAGAATAATTCAACACTTTTATGACAAGCATCTGTAGTGTTTTGTAGAGAACACCTTGATGACTGGCAGCAAATGTGATGCATAACCAGACACAAGCTTCTGGCAGTTGTTCCTGGGGGAAGCTCAGATTGTTGCTCGTGGTAAATGGCCTCCAGCTCACTAAAATTATTGGGTTATGGTGCTGCTAACTCCCAAAAAGTTCCAGTTTTGTTCCTCTGGTCCACAAAACAGAATCTAAAAACTACTATGTCTTATTTATATAACTTTGAACTTATTGGAGACAACTTTTTATGTACTTTTCGGTTAGTACAAATGTACAGGATGGGCCATTTATAGGGTGGGCCATTTATATGGATACACCTAAATAAAATGGAAACGGTTGGTGATATCAACTTTCTGCTTGTGGTACATTAGTATACTATATACCATATACTACTGTGCTACAAACGGGAAGTTGATATCACCAACCGTGCCTATTTTTTTTAGGTGTATCCATATAAATGGCCCACCCTGTATATCATAGAGTTTAGGTATGCAGACCTTCATCGTTTAGTATGTGCCTTAATGTGCAACCTGAAACTTTACTGTCTACTACCACTACATTTTTCTGCATGACTTGCAGTCACTTAAATGTTTTTACCACTTGTTTTCTCAGGAATCTTATAGTAGCTGCTGTGAGCTTCCTCTTTCTGCCATATCCAAGTGGTGTAGTCAGTGTTCTTTTAACTTTAATCTTGTGAATGCTGCTTCCAAATGTATCTCTATGAACATGCAATACCCTGTTATCTTTTGGAAGCATTTCCTTGTTTTTGCTTTGCAACAATCTCTTCTCTTATCTTTTTGGACAAGTCTCTTGACAACCCAAAAACTTTAGTGAACTGGAGGCAATTGCCCATGCAGAATGGACACAAGATTCCTCAGGAACACTGCCAGAAGCTGGTGTCTGGCAATGCATCAAGTTTAGAGATGGGTGAACCCACAGATATTCGGGTTTGGTGGATGGGCCAGACTTTTTTTTTATATTAAAGTCCGGGTTCGGGACTGGACTTGACTTGAACATGAGCCAGAACCTGGACTTTACAGTTATGAAATGGTGGCAGTAAGGGCTGGGGACTGCAAAATGACAATTAAACAGGAGCACTATACTTACTGAGTCTCTGGCGCCTGCAGGCACACCCCTTCCAAGACCTGCTTATTAACTTCATCTTTATTTAATTTACTGGCTCCAACAGCCAACCACAGACACCTACTCTCTGTGATAGCATCTGCGATTGGCTATTGCACCTACAGCCATTGTGCCAGCATCTGTGATTGGTTGTCATTGGCAACAAACCTGCCGTCAAAGGGGTGTAAAAATAAATATATAATTTTAAAATTTTTGCATAGGGGTACCCTGTATCTTTAATTCTCAGGACAGATAAAGTAGCCAGCTATAGGCAGCCACCCCCAGCTGGCTGGTTTTCCTTTGACTGGCAATCAAAAATGCAGGGGAGCCCATTATTTTTTTTTCAATTAAATCATTCTTTATTTAAAATAAACACACAAACCCTGTTTCACCACTTTATTAAGCCCCCAAAAATCCCAGGTCCGAAGCAGTCCAAAATATGATGTCCCTCGATGATCCTGGCTCTGCAATATCTAGTGGCTGCAGCGATGGAACTAGTATTCTCTCGCAGTAGCCTCTGGAATCACACTGTCTGCTGTGGGAAGCGGTGATGTCACTGAGGGCTCTTCCGATGCTGTTAGTGAAATTAGGTGACCCAACTGCCCGATTGCTGGATTGCAGGACATGGCAGTATAGCTGTTTGGCAGCAGGTTCAACTGAGCTCACACCAGTAGTTTCCCATGCCGTGAACTTAGTTGAACCCGCTGATAGACTGTCGGACAGCAGTACCCGCAATCTGGCAATCCGGCAGCATGGTCACCTGAGTTCACTGACTCAGTGAACTCAGTGAAGCAGAGAGCTCTCAGTGACTCAGTGATATAACCGCTCCCCAGTGGTAGCCAGTGTGATCCCAGAGACTGTAGCGATAGGACGCTTATTGCTGCAGTCTCTGGACGTAAAAGAGCCAGCATCATAGAGGGATTTAGTATGTTGTACTGCTTTGGACCTGTTTTTTTTGGTTGTTTAATAAAGTGGTGAAACAGGGATTGTGTGTTTTTTATTTCAAATAAAGGATTTTTTTGTGTCTATGCTTATTAACTGTTTCCTTATTGGATGGGCATGTGTCAGAGAGGTCTGACATTATCAATCTAGGGCTTAATAACTGCTGTCAATACTCAGCTGTCTAACTCTTTTTATCACCATGATGCCAGTGCACCAGGATATCAAGAAGGGCCAGGTAAAGCACTAGGGATTGGTGCATCTAATGAATGTGTCAATTTCTGCAGTGGCTGTGCCTGCTATTCTGTGGTTCGGGGTGCCCAATAACTATGGGCCCACCATATTCAGAATACAAGCCCCCAGATGCTTTGTTTTATCTTTTATGGCAATCAAAAATAGGGCCAAGCCCATGCATTTTTTAAAATGATTTATTTAAATAATTAAAAAGAAAATGGACTCCCCTGTATTTTTGATTGCCAGCCAAGGTAAAACCCAGGCAGTGGTGGTGGCAGCCTGTAGCTGGCTGCTTTATCTGTGCTGAGAATCAAAAATACAGGAGACCCCTATGCAAATTTTTGAAAAACTATTTATTTATTTTTACACCCCCGTGACAAGGGGTTTGTTGCAAATGGCAACCAATCACATATGGGGGGGGTACAACAATTAAAAGAGAAAAAAAATCCAACTCACCCTTAAGGTATGGTATCAACAACTAGGATTGAAGCACGGAATCCTCACTGCTGCTTCACAGCACAGCACAACTTGTTACCAGTGTTACAATCAAAAAGTTCTTTATCGCGTATTGTTTCTGTACACTCTGCCCTCGTTTTATATATGCATTGCCTGAGGTAATCCTTTGTTTTTCTGAAAAATTTTAAAGAACACTCACCAGTAAAAGAAGGAGTTTTAATTATCAGGTGGTAAGCTGGATTCATTTCTCCCTTGTTTGAGTGGGGGCACAACAGTCAATCACAGATGCTGTCATAGAGAGTGGGTGTTTGTAATTTGCTGTTGGAGCTAGTGCAGTGAATACAGATTTAGTTAAAGAGCGGGATCCAGAAGTGGTGTGCCTGCAGCTGACTCGGTAAGTATAATGCTACTGTTTAATCATCATTTTGATTATTTTTACTGCCCTCCCATCTGAACCCAAACAGTAATATGAACTTCTCAGGGAATTCCGTGTTCGGCGTCCATGCCTGAACACTAGGTGTTTGATATGGACCCCGAACTTTACAGTTTAGGTTTGCACATCACTAATCACATTTGCTGCATGTCATAACAGCCAAAGGAGCTCTACTAAGGGCCCCTTTACATGCTGAGACTTTCCAGCGATCCCACCAGCGATCCAACCTGGCCGGGATTGCTGGAAAGTCTCTATGCAGTCGCTGGTGAGCTGTCAAACAGGCAGACTCACCAGAGACCAGTCAGCAGCGAGATCGCTGGTAACCAGGGTAAATATGGGGTTGCTATGCAGCGCGCTCTGCTTAGTTATCCGTTGTTTACCCTGGTTACCAGCGTCCTCCGGCATACAGGCTGGGCTAAGCGGGAGGATGCTGGTAACCAGAGTAAACAATGGGTAACTAAGCAGAGCGCGCTGCTTAGCTACTCGATATTTACCCTGGTTACCAGTACACACCATCTAATGTACGGTGGTGGGCATTGGCTGGGAGGTTGCTGATTGTTGGTCTCTCGCTGTCACACATGCCGATGCGTGCTGACTAGCAGGAGACCAAGGACCAAAAAAATGGTCCTAGACGATTTGTAGCTATTAGGGATGGGCGAATCTACTCGCTAGGACTCGTTACTCGGCGAATAGTAAGGGACTCGCAGGACTCGGTAATCTGCGAGTTTCCAGCGTTTACTCGCACAAGTCCAATGCAAATCAATGGCAAACGCTGACAAAACTAGGATTGCCATTGTCTTGCATTAGACTCGGCTACTGTGCCAGTGATAGCAGGGAAACTCGCAAAGTAACTGCTGTTACTTTGCGAGCCGAGTCCAGCTGTCTTCTCTGTGCAGGCTGCCGCAGCTCCAGGGTCCTAGAGCCCGCCTGCTCACAGAGATGATGTAGCAGTGCTGAGATTGTTCTCAGTCTGCTCATTCCCTGTGCATAGACATCTATATCTATGCACAGGGGATGTAGCAGAGAGGACATCGCGTTTTGGACTGCGTCGGACAGAAGAGGATTTTTTTAATTAAAGATGGAGTCCCTAATGGCTTTTTTTTAAATTTCAAATAAAATTTTTTTCTCTGTGTTGTGTTTTTTTAACCCTTTATTGGAGATTCTTAGTGGCTGGGTCAAACGTGGCCTGACATTAAGAATCTCGGGCTTAATACCAGCTTGTATAACAAAGCTGGTATTAACCCCTTTATTACCCAGCGTGCCACCGCCACCAGGGCCGCTGGAAGAGCAGGGTTCAGCGCCAGAGGATGGCGCTTCAATGAACGCGCCATCTTCTGGGGCGGCTGCGGGCTGCAATTTGCAGCGGGGGGTGCCCAGAAAGCTTGGGCATCCCTGCACTGCGGATTCCAGCCCCCAGCTGCTTAGCTGTACCTGACTAGACATAGAAATTGCGCGGAGCCCCACGCATTTTTTTTAAATTATTTCATGAAATAATAAAAAAAAAGGGCTCCCCTATATTCTTGTGTCCAGCCAGGTACAAATAGGCACCTGGGGGTTGGGGGCAGCCCGTTGCTGCCTGCTGGATCCGGCTGGTTCCAGAAATACGGCGAAGCCCACGTGAAATTTTTTTCTGACAAATCCATAAAACAATGTAAATAAAAGAGACTGCATCTTTATTAACCCCTGGACCATGGGCGAGGGGTTAATAAAGATGCAGTCCCTTTTTTAGGATTGTTTTGTTGATTTTTCAGAAAAAAAATTACATGGGCTTCGCCGTATTTCTGGAACCAGCCGGATCCAGCAGGCAGCGACGGGCTGCCCCCAACCCCCAGGTGCCTATTTGTACCTGGCCAGACACAAGAATATAGGGGAGCCCTTTTTTTATTATTTCATAAATTTCATGAAATAATTAAAAAAAAAATGCGTGGGGCTCCGCGCAATTTCTATGTCTAGCCAGGTACAGCTAAGCAGCTGGGGGCTGGAATCTGCAGCGCAGGGATGCCCAAGCTTTCTGGGCACCCCCCGCTGCAAATTGCAGCCCGCAGCCGCCCCAGAAGATGGCGCGTTCATTGAAGCGCCATCCTCTGGCGCTGAACCCCACTCTTCCAGCGGCCCTGGTGGCGGTGGCACGCTGGGTAATAAAGAGGTTAGGGCCAGCTTTGTATTATCAGCTGGCCCTAAGCCCGAAATTTATGGCGGTCACGCCAATATTAGACATGACCGCCATGAATTTCTATTAAATTGTTATAAAAAAACACAACACAGAGAAAATTTTTTATTAGAAATCTTTAATTAAAAAAATCCTCTTCCGTCCGACGCATTC
The DNA here is from genome assembly GCA_033576535.1 of Allobates femoralis. Lineage (NCBI taxonomy): Eukaryota > Metazoa > Chordata > Amphibia > Anura > Aromobatidae > Allobates > Allobates femoralis. The sequence continues at coordinate 129,797,359 of JARQOC010000005.1, forward strand.
CAAAACGCGATGTCCTCTCTGCTACATCCCCTGTGCATAGATATAGATGTCTATGCACAGGGAATGAGCAGACTGAGAACAATCTCAGCTCTGCTACATCAGGCAGCAGGCGGGCTGTAGGACCCTGGAGCTGCGGCAGCCAGCACACAGAGCAGACAGGACTCTTATCTGTGTGAGTTTCCCAGCGATTACTTGCACAGTAAACGAGTCCAATGCAAATCAATGGCAAAACTAGGATTGCTTCAGGCTGAAGCTTCCGAGACACATCTGTGATTTGTAAATCGCACACTACTCGCTATTACTCGCTTCCCCATTCATTAACATTGGACTCGCTAGACTCGCAACGAGTAGCGAGTCCTGGGCTCGGACTCGCTAGAGTCAAGCGATTCCGAGCAATTTAGGATTCACCCATCACTAGTAGCGATCAACGACTTTACAGCAGGGGCCAGGTCACTGATGCATGTCACACACTGCAACATCGCTGGAGAGGTCACTGTTACGTCACAAAACCTGTGACGTGTCAGCGATATCACTAGAGATGTTGCAGTGTGTAAAGTACCCTTAAGTCCTGAAGATGCTTCTCATGAAGGGGTTGAAGAATTAAAAGTGGCATTATGTGTTGAATGTGAAGAATCCACTTGTTGTATGAGTTGTGTTGAGCTATTTAAATAATTGTTTGTTCAAATGTTTTATTAAAATCAGCAGAAAGTTTGTAAATGTTACCAAAAAATGTAATTAGCAGCAGAGGTTGGAAAATTTTGTTTACAGTTGTTTATTTGAGATGTGTGCATATTTTTCCATCAATTTATTGATGTGTAATAATGAGAAATGACACAGGGAAAAAGCATTGAACACATGAAGAAATATTTCACTTGGTGTCATGACTTTCCATGGCTTTTTGTATCTATCAGTAATTAAAACGCAATCCTGCCACTTAGTAAAAAATGATATCCACTGGTTCAACTGATGGCCTATAAAAAGGAGTCTTATTACCAAGGTGCCACAAAAAACATCTCATGATGGGTAAAATCAGTGAACTGTCTCAAGACCTTCATAGCCTTGTTGCAAAACATATTGATGGCATTGGTTAGGCTGGTTTTACACTGCAGTATTTTCCCTGATCAGGTTTGATCAGGTTTGTGTGTCAAAACCAGGAGTGTCTCCAAAATTCAGAACAGGTGTCAATCTTTCAATTATAGTTTTTCTCTGCAAGTTCCTCTCCTGGTTCCTCTCCTGGTTTTGGCACACAAACCTGACCGAACCTAATCAGGGAAAAAACTGCAGCCTTAGAGTGCCTTCACACTGCGGTCAGGTCCGGTCCGGGGCTGTCAGGGGGGACAGCCCCGGATTTAGGCCCCATAGTAGCCTATAGGGCTGGATGGAGCCGGATGGTAGCTATCTGCTATCCGGCTTCCATCTAGCCGGAAGAATCCGGGAGAAGTGGGATCTTTCTCCCAGATCCAAAAACGTTACTTGCAATGTTTTTGTGTCGGGGAGACCAATCTGCACCTAATTGGTGTCTCCCAGATTCCCCCGGATCCTTCCGGGGCAATCCGGCGCTCCCTTAACATGAGAGCCTATGGGGCCGGATTGCCCCGATCCGGGAGGATCCAGGAACCGGATACCGACAGCTGCACGCCGCTGGTATAATTCAGGACCACAGCTAGCTCCCTGCGAGCCGCGGTCCTGAATAATCAGCAGCGGCAGCTGCGGCAGGATGCACACCGGACCGGTGCTGTCAGTACACTAAAATTGGGTTCGAGGAACGATCAGCTGTTTCCTCGGACCAACGCTCATAGGCCCCCATGTTAAATCCCGAGGATCGGATTTGGCCCAATTGCCATCTGATTTTGTGGGATTCGGTTTTTTTCTGTGCCCAAAATCGGAGCAGTCTCCGATTTTGGGTACAGCAAAAAATCGGACACAAATCGGATCTGACAAAATTGGATGGCAATTAGGCCAAATCTGATCCGATCCGACCCCCATAGGATAACATGGGGGCCAAATCGGATCCGTAGCTGTCCGATTTACATCGGACAGCCACGGATGGAAGAAAATCACTATGTGAAAGCAGCCTAAGATAGCAGCTGTGAGCTGTGATCTGTGTTTGCTGACAGCCTAAAGCTCCCTTTGCCTAAGGTAAATGAATCAGCTGTTAACGCTGTGTAGGCACTGAAGATGGATTTCCCTAACAACGAGCATATGTCAGGTTTAGACAGTCTAGTGGGGACATCTTCTGGAAGGTTTTTGAAAGGTTTTCTTCCAGAATTCACTTATGAAGTAAATTGAAAGTTTATTATAATCACTTGCATTATTGTTAAATAAAAATGTAAATGATGGTTACACTTTAAATGTACAATTAATGGGTATCTCATGTCACAAATCCTCTTTTGCAGGTATACTGGTGCATTGCTCGGCAGGATTGTTGGGATAGTTATGGTATACTTGTTTGGAGTCCGCACTGATCAGTATGGAAGGTGGATTGATCCTGGTTTGTTTGCAGCAATTGGTTCAGCTGCTTATTTTAGTGGTGTGTCCAGACTGACCATATCACTAACTATTATTATGGTAAGTACAAGTGGAATCTTGCTCTTGCCCAAATAAATGATTCTGTCAGGTATTTGAAACTAACACCATAATCTTTGTGAACATAAAATGTATTATAAAAAATGAAGCCCAGATTTGAAGCTATGCTAAAGGGTTATCCCTATCTCATCTGTGGCTGATAGGAATAACAACCTTCAAGCATAGCAGAGTGAGTTAAACTATTGCCATTACTCACATTTACGTCTATGGTAGTTACATAGTTGCCCTGTGCTTGCCAGTTTCTGTAGCCTTGACCCTATGTTGCTGACACCTGGACACTGTCATTTCTGTTTCCTTCAAAATATCTCATTATCAGTAAATAACTGGATGTTTCCTATAGAGGCAGACGAACAAGCAGAAATAGTATTTGATTTAATATTCATATAGTTATATTATACTCTATATAGCACTAAAGTTGGTGCAAGTCATTTCAGAAATCCCATTCCATTGGCAACAAACATGGCCTGTGAACGCTGGATGGGAGAGGGAGAACTGCCCCTTACCTGGCTTATGATGTCGATTACGGGGTCGGGATGGTCTCTGCTCTTCCTAATTTACGTGTTCTCTCTTTTTCTTTGCGCACTGACAGTATGTTCTGTCTTGCCAGCTTGTCACTTCTCACTAGAGCTGGTGAAAGAGCGCACTGTCACTGTGCATTCAACGGACATATTGCTCTAAAGTCATGTACTGAGCATTTGTTGTAATTGAAAATTGACACATGCTCAGTAGAGCAAGAACTAAACCAGCCACTGAAACAGGCAACACTGAAGATGTTTCATTTAAGACTGGGGAAGGCAGCTTTATCGCAGCCTCTGCCCACTGATGACATCCTGTAGTAGTATTCCAGCATGCACTGGAGATAATTAAAGTGTAAATGTCATTTCATAAAAAAAACACACAACTGCACTGGTTGTTAATGGTGGGTGATATAGCAGCTAAGATAATGCTTTTTTCAGCCACATGACTCATTTTCTCACATTTTTCTTTGCTCTTTAAAAAACTGCATTTTATGGCTGTGTAGGCATGGCCAGCATCTGCCAGCACTGTGTGTGTATTTCCACAGCTTCTGAGCAGCAGGTTTATAGTAAGCTGTGTGGGCATGGCCAGTAGCAGTACAATGTTATAGCAGAGAATGGGTTAACAGAGATCTTGACTGAGCCGTGTGGAGCCAGATGACAGATCAGAGAAGCTTATGCCAAGGAAAAAGGAGTTTGCAGTGATCCTGATATTCTGACATTGCTTAGCATTGTGATACAACCAGAGCTAATGTGATACATTGTTTCCTCACCAGCTGCAGTCAGCAATGTAAGCCACACCCCCTTTATCCTTATATGATTACATGCCCGGATTCACTGTAAGATAGATTTTACTGATAATGAACATATGTTTGCTTCACATACAGTGTAGTGGGGACACCTTGTGGAAGGTTTATGAATGGTTTTCCACCAGAATTCTCTGATGAAGTATATTTGAGAGTTTATTAAAATTTCTTGCTTTACATTATTATTAAATTAAAATGCAAATAGCGGTTACACTTTAAATTAAATGTCTTCAAAATGGAAGTACAAAAAAAATAGGAAAAGAGGGAGAAGGGTTATGGACAGGATTTTTTTTACACTGAATACAAAGACATGTAGGATTTAACTTTGGTTATGGACCATCCTTTTAACTACTTTCCACATATTCATGACATTGTGCAGACCCAGCTGAGTTGAAAGCCAAACACAGCTTCAGGTAGATACATTACAGAATGCATTACCCAGCTAAATTCCTAGTAGTCAGATTATTACTTGCATTTTGCCATTCGCGCTACTGCTCATTTCCAACTCTGTAATAAATGACAGCCCCAGAGAAAACATGTGTTGCTTTTTGGCTGAAATTTAGAAGGTTGTGTTATGGGACATCAGATTTAAATGTGGCAAATGTCTTTTAAAAGGACGCCCAGTGCATATATATTAACCATATTTGCTAACTGGGTCCAAAAATGAAGTTATTCTTGGCTTTTAATTTCTAATTTTCCATTTGGAAAGAAGCAATGTAAACAATGTAAAAGATATTGTGTGAAAAGAAATAGTCAGCTATTAATTACATGTGATAGATGCGTTTTGTATGTGGCGTTGAAGGATGTTTTTTCCAAATTATAGAGAACTATATCAAAATACAATTATTCATGGGATTTTATTATAGCACAACACAAGCAAGTGTAATGTGAACACAATACATTGTGCATAACTATAGGAGTTATCTCACGTCACATCGTCTTGTTATCTTGTCCACTGGTGGTGAAAATGAAAAATTGCAAAATAAAACCTTTGACACTGAAGGGTTTTCATGACAAATTTACCCATCACACACACAGTCAGCCTCTGTTACTCATAATAGTTGAACAGAGCATCCACAAGGGTAGCTTTACATGCCGCAACCGCGGCGAGAAATCTAACGGCAATCTGTAGCCCTGTCACCATCGCCGTGAAATTGCCTTGCAATTGCGGCGTGTAATTGGGGAATTTGGGGGCAATAAAAAAAGGTTGCCCCTGGTTCCAATTTCACAGCACTGCTCCAAAATCAGAGGCAATCAAGAAGGCAAGATTCCCGGCTTTTGGCATGTGAACGGGTGATAGTGATGGAATTTGCGTCACCTATTGATTTCCGTGCTGGAGTCCGCGCCTCGTCAGCGATGATTGGTGGTGGCTACTGTGTCTCCATTGGCTGTCTCTTGACACCGCGCCATATTTGAACAGCTGTCCATTCACACCACACAATGGCAATGGCGTCATGTATTAGCCAGCCTTCCTGCGCAGGCTGGCCAATCATAACGCTATTGCGTTGTCTAATCAGCGTGTTTGGGGCGTAGAATACACCAGTCTGTCATGCCTATGTTCTTGCGGCGCTAACCATGTACGCCCACATTCCTTTGGGGATTGTGGGATGTGAAGCGGCGATGGGAGTCTACCGGACCTTTCCCGCTGATGGTGTGGCAACTTCTGGGGAGACAAGTCGCCTTAGGTTGAGGGCGAAACTGCTGCGTGTAAAAGCGCCTTCGGCGTTCTGAGGCAACCATGAAAAATGTGCACGCGCACATTAGATTGCCTCCTATCGCCGCCAAAAGTTGCCCCTATTATAGTGCAGTGCAGAAGAAAATTTGTGAATGCTAATACATATAACAGTAACAATGGCTCCAAAACGGTCTAAGCACTGAATCCTTATACCATTGCCTGTAGGTCGCCTTACACACAAGAGCCATGACAATGTGCCTAGTGCAGATATTATGCATGTCACTCACATTTAACTTACTGCACCCATACCTGAAGCTCTATGGCACATGCAAGAAAAAGGGAGCAGAGCTTCCATGAAATGATTGCTCTGTGGTATCTATGACATAAAGAAGCATCTGTTTTTTGGCATCTACAGGGGCATCTCAATGAATTTGAATATCACCAAAAAGTTAACTTTTTTCAGTAATTCAGTATATAAAGTGAAATGCATATCTAATATATAGAGCTGAGCGTACAGTATGCATGTATGTACTGTACGTATGTGGCATAGCCCCCCCAGTCCACATAGCCACGTCCACTACACATAGCCATGCCCTTCACCCACTCCACATAGCCACGCTCACTTCACAGCGTGCATCTCCACATAGCCTGCCTCCTTCACATATGCCCGCCCTGGGACTATGTGGAGGGGTGGAGCTATGAAGGGACAGGGCAATACTTCGGAGGCACTATGAAAGAAGTGGGGCTACTGAGAGGGGTAGGGCTATGTATAGGGGTGGACCAATGAAGAGGCGTGGCTACTGGGGGAGTGCGCAGCTATGATACATACACACACATACATACATTACCATATATGGCGATTTTGCCATATATGGGCCATATTACCATATATGAGCATTACGAACATATATGGGCATTATGCCTGTGCAACGCTGCGCTGTACAGGTAGTATTATATAGAGTCATTACAAACAGAGTGATCTATTTCAAGTGTTTATTTCTGTAAATGTTGATGATTATGGCTTACAGCCAATGAAAACCTGAAGGTTACTTAGTAAATTGAAGTAGGGAGGATGAAGAATAAAAAACCACACTGCTGTATTGCATGAAACATCAAAGGGTGAATATCATATTAATTTAATAGCCAATGCGTTTCAGGTGTCCCTGAGGATTTGTCCTGAGTAAGGGGCCAGGGAGCCCTGAAATGCGTTGACTAATAAATCAATAAATAAATCAACATTCACCCTTTGATGTCTCGTGGAATACAGCAGCATGGTTTTAAACCCTTCATCCTCCCTTCTCTATATGCACCATGCTGGGCACTGCAGCTGCCGTGATATGCTTTTATAGTGGTTGTGACTCTCACAACCACACAAGGTGAAGCCTCTGACACCTATTTAGGGAATATTTTATCTCTCAGACCCTTCATCCTCCCTACTTTAATTTTCTGTGATAATGACCTTTAGGTTTTCATTGGCTGTAAGCCGTAATCATCAACATTAACATAAATAAACACTTGAAATAGATCACTCTGTAATGACTCTATACAATATATGTGTTTCACTTTATTTTTTGAATTACTGAAGTAAATTAACTTTTTGATGATATTCTAATTCATTGAGATGCCCCTGTATATTGTATGATCTGCAAGTGACCAAGTTGAAAAGGTAATTTTTTGGCTCCTTTCTAGGCAGCTATGCTTACAGATGACTTCTTTGCCTGACTTCCTCTTTTGTCTAATCATAATGTATTAATTTATATTAGCAATTAATTCCATTAATTAGTGATGAGTGAGTAGGAAAATATTTGCACTTGCTACACTTGTAACGAGTAGTTTTTAATACTCGCATATTCGCCCGCATAGTGAGACTAATATTAATCAATTTGTGATAGGCTCCGCCCACACACTTCAAGCTATAAAATGAGTCTTTCAGGGACAGGGCGGTAGGGCGGCCTTTTTTGAGTTTTCTCTGCTTAAAACACCTTGCTATACCCCCCAAGAGAGACCCTACCATTCAATCTGCACTCACTGGGGTGCCAACTCCATTTTGTGTACTGAAGGGAGCGGCCAATTTGTGTCAGATTGATCACAATCGACACATCACTCACGAGCACCAGCGATACTCATCGAGTAACGAGTATTGCGAATCCTGTACTACCTGTGTGAGTAGCGAATAGTAACGATTACACTCGCTAATCACTACACAGCACTTTACATACATTTTCCAACACTGCCCCAATTGGGTCTCACAATCTAAATATGCTATCACTATGTCTTTGGAAGGAAACACACGCAAACATGGGGAGAACATACAAACTCCTTACAGATGCTGTAATTGGTAAGATTTGAACCCAGGACCCCAGTGCTGCAAGACTGGAGTACTAACCACTGAGCCACCGTGCTGTAAATGTCTATTCATGTTATTTATCATACACACAGATCCTGTTTATCCCTCATCAGTATATATGTGTGATCTGTGTAAAGCTCCATATGCCATATACTTATGTATACAGATCATACCTATACATGTTATTTATCATACACACAGATCCTGTTTATCCCTCATCAGTATATATCTGTGATCTGTGTAAACGTTATCTAAGATGGGGGAGAGTACTGGCCTGAGAGGATTATTTGGAGCTTAACTATATGTTTTTCTCATATATAAAACAATGAAATATTGGGTAAGAGCTGAACACCTGGCAGGTCTGTGAGTTGGCAGTGCCCAGTGTGATGCTACACTTAGCTCTGGAGAATACATCACGGGCACAGCATAGTCATGTGTCTCAGGTGTTGTATGTATTTAGAGTGATGGCCTGGGGGTACACACCTTGCAGTCTTCAGCACATTCACCTATGACTGCAGACAGCTGATATTATAGCTACATATTATATTTCTTACTATTTAGGTGCAGCAGTCATTAGCATGTCCTGTCTGTATCCAGAGGAGCAGGCAGCCTCTCATATATTCTTATACCAAATAATACAGCATCACCCATCACTATGTCCAACCATATGATGGGATTTTTTTCCACTATCAGCCTACTATAAACCTTGGCTGGAAACTCTAAATTATATGTATGTACATAGTGTTTCATCCTCAATTATCCCATATACCACACAGTTTATGAACTGTTTGTTTGTTTTTTGGAAAATGGTTGTAGGGAAAAGAGTGCTTGATAATGAGCTGTGATATGAATAACTGTTGTAGTCATTATATGTATCTATATTAGAAAAGGAGCTTATGTTACTTTCCTTTTGATGGGTCCTTGAAGTTACTTATAATTTGGTCAGTATGGGTAGCCATCTCAGGCATATTACCTTGGTATGGGACGATGTCCATATGGCACCCTTGTTTTGAGGGATACCCATCTAGGGTATGGACCCATGGTTTTGAAGAATGTCCATCATGGTATTGCCGTTGGATATGGAGGTGTAATCATCTTAGGTATGGTCCCCTTGTGTGGTGGGGTGACCATCTGGGTATTGCCACCTGGTATACAGGAGCATTTAAATCTCATAAAAGCCTCCTTTTATGGTATTGGCCCTGGGGTCATGGCAATCAATTTTAAAATAAATTGTCTTCTCTGAGCCAGACACAGCAGCTGGACAGGAGAAGAAGAAGTAGGTATCTTGTTCAACTTGAACTGTAGCTTCAAGGACCCTCTCTATTTTCATGTATGCGTCTTGAGAATTCTGAGGTACTGATTCTGATTATTGATATTGACCAAATCCTATTTCTTCAAGGAAGGGGGGGGGGGTGTTCTTGGATTTGGTAAACAATTTGTGGTGGTGGAGAATTTATATGGATGGTTCCCTCACGGATGAAATTGGGAATGGTTGATTTAGCACTCAGTGGGGCTCTGGACTATGCTGGATGCTGTGAGCTGGTGGTGGTGGTCAATGATAGGGCTCTGGACAGGGCTTGACCCTGGGAGCCGGTAATGGTGTTCAATGATGTGGGTCTGGATGGGACTTGACCCTGGGAGCTGGTGGTGGTGTTCAGTGGTGTGGCTCTGGACAGGGCTTGACCCTGGAAGCCGGTGGTGGTGGTGTTCAATGGTAGGGTTCTGGATGGGGCTTGACCATGGGAGCTGGTGGTGTTCACTGTTGGGATTCTTGACCGTGGTGTACTCTGGGAGCCGGTGGTAGTGTTCAATAGTGGAGCTCTGGACAGGGCTTTACACTGGGAGCCAGTGGTGTTCAGTTGCGGGGCTTTGGACGGTGGTGTAACCTGGGTGCTGGTGGTGGTGGTCATTTTGCCAATGATGGTGGTGTGATACCCTCAAGCTTGGGGTTTTACGGCTGAAGGTACAAAAAGTTATATCTATTTTTCAAGTAATTTGGATGACATGTGCAAGATCAGGTAGCTTCAAGAACTCCCCCCCCCCCCAAAAAAAAATGTGGTTATTTCTAAGGGTTGTGTTATTATATGTTAATAAATGGCTGCTGTGGATAATGTGGTAATCTAGTACATTAAAATGAAGAGTAGTATGTGTGGCCTTGTGTTGGTAGGAGCGACTAAGGCTTCTTTCACATAACGGTTTTCGGTCATCTGATTGTATCCGTTTCAAAACGGATACAATCGGATCCGAAATCGGACCCCATGTTCCCCTATGGGAATCGGATGGGATCGGATGTGCCACTATTGGCATCTGATTTTGGCACCATCCGATCCCATCCGATTTAATCACGGGCACAAAATCGTAGCCTGCAATAATCGGCCTACCCCGGGTGCCCTGGAGACAGTGGGAACACCTAAGGCTACTTTCACATAACGATTTTTAGGGAGCCGATGCTGTCCGATATAAATCGGACAGCATCAGCTCCCTTCTGATGCCTGGAATCGGATGCCAAATAGGCATCCGATTCCGGCATTAAATCGTAGCCTCCGGGCTGAAAAAAAGAAAAAAAAAAAAAAGTTTATGCTCACCTCCCCCCGAGCCCCCGCCGTGTCCCGCCGTGCACAATCACACCCCCTAGACGTTCCCTGCTAGCCACAAATATGTGTTATCTAGACAACCCTGCAAAATGTTGACAGCAAGTATATTGCAAACTGTCAACAATTTGCAGCCTAGATACACATATTAATTATTGCAAAAGCCCGGACAACCCCTTTAATGCTGATGTTATATGTATATAGAATTTTACGCACCTACTCTCTCTTACATCATTTTCTTTATATATACTTGTCATTTTTCAGTTAGTGGTAAGTGTGTTTGAGAAATTATTGCTGCAAGGTGTTTGTATGAATATGTAATGTGTATGGGTATATATATACATATATGTGTATATATGTATGTGTATATCCAATGTGTTAAAAAAATGTGTTCAGTCTGCTTAGTTACTCTACACATAACAGTGGTTTCTGGTAATAAAAATTTGTGAATTGGTGAAATAATTTGAACTAGTTACAATACAGGCAGTATAATAGTTTTGAAATACGACAGATGTAATAACATGATGGTTACCCCTATATTATGGTTATTTTCCACATGCCCCAAAGCAGGAGTTTAGTGATTGTCCTTTCTCTTTAATTAACATACCATTTGGCGTAATTTGGTAGAGTTTTACTGTTTAAATTAATCTGTTGTAGCTAGGGAATTTTGTCTAAATATAAGGTTACTGGTATGCACAGTCTGTCCATAGCTTGTAGAACTGGTGATAGCTTTATTAGTCATGATTGTTGGGGGTAGAGTCCAATTAAGGTGTCGAGTGGCCTCTTTGTGGTGGGGTAGGAGTCAGGTGGAAGTTGCAAATCAGTTAAGATGGATTAATTTTAACTAATAGAGGATGTAAAACCTCATAGTGGCGAACCGGCTTGGCTTTGGTGGACAGCCTGAAAGATGTCGTAATGGTAAGATAATCAGGGGCGGGCACGGTGATTAAGCATAGAAGTGAGGATAATAGGATCACTGGTTCCATTAAAGTTTACTGGTTCTGCTTGAATAATATGCCAGTGTGTGCTGCCTTCCTTTATGGCTGTCTGGCCCGGTGCTGTATGTCAGACAGCTGGGGATATCACAGTACTTGTGAGTCCCAATGTACTAGCACTTCATCTGACTCCTACTGTGATTGTTAATCCTGTGATTTAAATAAAGCTGTGGCCATTTTGACAACCAAAATAATGTGTTTCATGTATTTATTTCAGTGTCTAGGTTTATTGTAGATATGGTTGTTTTAAAGTGGAGTGGGCGTCCATCCCATATTCGAACATTAAGACCCTCCGGAGCACTGAGCAAAGGGGGGGCATGACATTGGGAGGGGTGAAGCCAAAACTCCTGTAGCTTTGTTGTATTGATGTGTCTGTGTAGACTTTAGCAAGAGTGATTATTCTTTAAGAGGAAAGAGCACAGTATATTGTGCCTGGTGCCTCAATGTGTGGGTGGGGCTATAAGGTTGATATAATCCTCTGTCCTGTCTTTTTCACCCTCTCTCTAACCAGAAGAATTGGAGGAAGGATTGGCGACTTAATCCAAGGGTCATGGAACGGGGCCAATAACCACCAGGACCTTTTGTCCTGCATGATTCAGGGTGTAGTACCACGTAGGAATGCCAACAATGGATAATATTATTTAAGCCAGAGATGAAAAACAGGAGTTGATGCAAACTGAGTTTGTGTCAAACTTTTAGGGATTTACTGAATCTATCTAATTCATGCAAGCTGTCTAAAATGGCCACTGCTATTGAACACAGTGCAAAAGATTGTATCATCCAGAGAAGGATCACATGACCAAGTGCGACGAGCTTCCCCATATTGCTCAGATAAAATGAAATTGCACATAATGGACTATCATAGTCTCTTCAGTAGAAGAATCAGGAAATGTAGCTGACATTTCTGATGAATCTTGATAGTTAATGGAGATCAAATCTCACAGTTTAGCGCTAGAGATGAGGAGAGAATGCAACAAAACAATGAAGAAACTGTGCATATAGTTCGTGATATAGTCTTGCAGCACGAACGTTCTTTGGGGACAATCTGGCCACTGGCCCACCGGAGCCTTGGGCTCCAGGTGGTAGCCCAGATTGCCCTCAATATAATATTTCTATCGTAATAATTACACACAGCTTTGCAGTAAGTTCAGGAGAGCAGGGAACGGCCGTCACATTTAATCGCAGACATCAAGGTATCATTTTATTCAGCATATATGACCTACATGTTCTTATAGACAGTTTGGGAGGGTTAACCCTACTAACAGTTTCCCTTTAACTTTAGGACTCTGCCCTATTTCCTTAATAAGATTGCTAAGGTGTGTAGTAAATAGTTAATTCATATTAGAGTTCTTTGTGTTTGTATTCTATAATTTTTGGAAAAAATCTGACATGAATGGAAATGTTGATAGATCCATTTTATATCTGCAGAATATATACAGATGTAAAATGCTTTTGGGTCCTTGAAATACAACTGCAGATTGCTATAAATGTGTGTATTAAACTATTTAAAACAATGAAAAGAGCAAAAACACTTATTTGAAACAATGTATATAGAATATCTCCAATAGTGGTTTTTACCTGCACCATTGAGTAATGGTAATGATTATAATTATTTGTGTGCTAATACGGTAGCCGATGTCTGGGGACTTAGCCCTTGTCTAGTGCTGTACCTTCCTTACCACCTGGCTGTGCTACAGTACACAGCATAGCAGCATATCATGCATCTTAACAAGGCAGTGTTAGCTGGAGAAGAACAAAAACAACAAACTGCAGCCATCCTACAGTAAAAGGAACTTCAATCATTGAAGGTTCAGTGATTGAACTGATACAAATGTGTTTTCTTTTCCCTGATATCTAGTGAAATGTAATGGAGTATATGATCCACTGAGTTTCTTACTGCAGTGAGAGCCTCATGAATAGATGCCATGATTTACTGCATGCGCAACACCGTTATTGACAGCAAAGGGGAATGTGAGGAATGGCTGAGCAGAATAGCGCAGCGGTGCCGGATGCACTTTATGAGAAATCAAGTCATTTAAACAATGTAACCAATAACGGGAAACCCAATACAACTGAACTGTGTAGTCACAATGCTTTGCCTGAATACTTCACGTTCCATGCTGCTAAACTATAGGGCATATCAATATTCCTTTAAACTATCAGCTACGAATGTCAGGCACAGATAGGCAGCTTTATATTACTTACAAAATGTGTTGTGCCTTGTTACATTGTGTGTAATATATTTGGATTACATTAGCAGAGACCTGCTATATGGACTCTTAATGTATTACTCTAATATTTATAGGGAAATTGTCAGCCGAATTTTACACCTTATATTATTAATATATTTATTTATGTAGGTCTTTCAAATACAGGTCTAGCAATGCCTTTACATGGCCAGTGCATTCCTCCATTACTGAGAAATCAGTTTATAATTTATCTATATACATAATCAGCAGTTTTGCTCTTCTGGCCACTGTGCCGCTATCACGCGCTGCGAGCGATGGCGCGCATGCGCCATCGCGAGCTGCCGACACTGGCCGGAAGCGCAAAAATGCTGCCGCCCGACACCCCACACCCAAACCACTGCCCGCCGCTCCCCCGCTCCCCCGCCACATCCTCCCGCTCCTCCGCCGCTCCCCCGCTCCCCCGCCACATCCTCCCGCTCACCCGCAATTACCGCCCAGCTCCCACTACCGAGCACACAGTGCGACCCCAGCCCGCCCACAGCCGCGCGCACTGCATCTATGACGTCACGGCCCATCCCGCCCCTATCCCCAGATCCCCTCAGTGTCTGCACCAAACACCGCGAGATCTCCCCTCACTCTCGCGGTCTCTCTCAGTCCAATTATCAGCAGGCCACACACAATGCTCTGCACAGGGACTGCTTACATCTGCACCGAGACCGCTTACATCCGCACTGACACCGCTCATGTCTGCACCGGGACCCCTCACATCTGCTCAGGGACGGACCACTCAACATCTGCACAGGGACTGCTAACATCTGCATAGGGACCGCTCACATGTACACCAGGATCGCTTACATCTTCACTGGGATGGCTCACATCTGCACTGGGATGGCTCATATCTGTACTGACACCACTCACATCTGGACCATTTTTCCTCTCTCTGGAGGCTTCTTTCATTCACTAATGTGACTGCTACAAATTTCTGACTCAGCACAAAAAATAAATTATTAAAACCTACAACCCAAGTAAGAGCAGAACGAAAAGGAAATGAATATTAGTGAGAACCCCTTCTATAGTCCCCTATGCTGAGGGATCCTTGATACAAGACCTTGGAAATGGAACAACAGTTCCAGTAAAAGTGATGGAGTTATCCTTGATTTGTATTTTTGAGTAAGTTTGAAAAAAAGCATATCTATGAGACACACAGAGAGGTCCATCTACATTCAGTGATGGCAGAGGAGGTAGGAGCTATGAACACCATTCAATTTATCAGTCTGTCATCACCAGGGGGCGGGGCTGACACTTCTCAAATGTATACAGGCTGGCTGTCAGCAGTAATACATGAGGAGCTGGTGCTGTAGTATGAGAGGTGTGGTCTCATTATATCAGTGATGTCATCACCGGGGGGCGGGGCTGACACCTCTCACACATGTACACAAGCTGGTTGTCAGCAGTAATAGATAAGGAGCTGGTGCTTTAGTATAAGGGGTGTGGCCTCATGTCTGATGTCATTAGATCAGTAATGTCAACACTGGGAGGGCCGAGCCGACAATCCCTTACACATGGTATAGAAGTTAGGAAGCTGTTTCAGCGCATCTTCAGATGTTTCCCTCCCTGGCCACTGCAGCAAATCACTGACCAGTGGTGTACCACCAATTGCCGCAAACCATGCGGCCACTATGATGCCCGTGAATCAAGGTGCCTCAGTGCCAGCACAGGTTATGAGGTGCAATCTATATACATAATCACCAGTTTTGCGCTTCCGACAACTGTGCTGCTGCGAGCGATGGCGCGCATGCGCCATCATGAGCCGCCGACACTGGCCGGAAGCGCAAAAATGCTGCCGCCGGACAACCCACACCCAAACCACTGGCCGCCGCTCACCCGCCACATCCTCCCGCTCCTCCGCCGCTCCCCCGCCACATCCTCTTGCTCACCCGCAATTACCGCCCAGCTACCGAGCACACAGTGCCACCCCAGCCCGCCCACAGCCGCGCGCACTGCATCGATGACGTCACGGCCCGTCCCACCCCTATCCCCAGATCCCCTCAGGGTCTGCACCAAACACCGCGAGATCTCGCCTCACTCTCGCTGTGTTTGGAGCCGCCGCCGCAAACGACCAGCCTGAGCGATGCTTGCTGAGTCCTCAACAAGACAATCTGCCCCACAGGCCGCACCGTCTACAGGTATGAGGGTCGCGGGGGCCACAAGAGGCCAGGAGAAGCCCAGGAGCCTCTGTTATGGTGGACACGGTGTACACGCCGCCCTCCACCCTCCCCGGCCTCACACACACGCCCCGGCCAGGAGCCTACACTCATCCGCCCTCACAGGCAAATAACCGGATGTTTCCCGCAGGATCAGTTTCAACTTCCGGGGAACCACGTTCCCTTGGGTTGATGACGCAATTGCGGCGTGTACATGTGGCAGCAGCGATCGTTAGCAACCGTTAAAAACATGCACGCGCACCTACAGTTGCTACCGATCGCCAGTGATAGTTGCGGCGTGTAAAGGTACCTTAGCAGCGAAACATGTTGAACTAGGTCTGGAAAAGTGGTGGGAGCTTCAGTGTTTTGCTGCATATAGGGTAGCTTTCAACATCTTTTTTGGTTAATACTATGATACCAGTCCCCAATATTTTTGTATATGTTTGTTCTATACCTTTACAATTGATTGTCCTATTCTGATTTCGTAATTCTAATATCTGATGAGAATGGACCACAATACCTATTCTCATCGATCAAACTACAGTTATTTACTGGAGAACTTATACACAGAGGGTCTTCTTGATTGCATCAATGGTACATTTATATTTAACCTCCCTCGCCTTACACATAAAGCCCTGATTTGTTTTACCCTCTTTCCATTTATTCCCGAAATATCGCCTCTCCATTAGTGATCCCAGCTTGCCTGATCCAAGAGAAAAGTTGGGAAGTTTCTTTTTCAGGGCTCTAAATAAAACTATACCAAACACCATTGAGTGAGATTTAGTGAAGCAACGGCTTTTTGGCATTTTGAAAACCCACAATATTACTTTTTTATGGAGCTGATTTTACACTGGCATTTTCCCAGCTGAATGTAAAAGAATATTTATGTTGTTAAATCAAGCTGTCTTTAGCTAAGGAGTAAAGCTGGTGAACGTCTTTGATTAATTCCCCTAAACCTCCCCAAAAGAAGAAGCCGTTAATTTAATTAATCTAACAGATGCTATAGAGCTTTTTTTCATTCAGACGTAAGTTTATATAATTTTCAGGCTCTTAGATGGTAGCTTTTTACATTTATAGTGGCCACAAATATGTGGTTAATGTATGTCTGCATAGTAAATTCTCACTATAAAATTCAGATACTGTTCTACTCTTGCATACAAGAGTATCAAGCCTTCGCATCTCTGACTTCAAACTCTCATGGGAGTTGTCAGTACCTTTCTTTTTCTATCATTATTGATATCCTGTGTAATTCAGACGTATTACTCATACCTCTCACCATCACTGAAATGTAATACAGTATGTGAAATATATGCAAAGTAAACAAAAAAAATCAATAGCTGCCCACATATCTACAAACAGCGTCAATTTAGATTGATCTAATCATTTGCATTCTTGTTAGACCTTGGAATATACTTCTCATAGTGAAGTAGAGAAATGGGAAGAAGTACAGATGATAGGTTGAGGTCACTGCTGAAAGGTGTTTTTTTGGGGATATTCCAGCGTCACAGTATTAGCTGGAAAGGTTTGTAACACCAGATAGTTGGTTGAGACTTGAAAGTTCTATATGATCTGTCAATAAGTAAGAGCTAAAACACAAACTTTTCATACATATGAGTATGTCGATGTAAATATGTATGCCCAAAAAAATGACAAAGTGTTCTAGGAGTAATACCTTTATTAGCTAACCAGAAACATTAGATTTGCAAGCTTTCAGAGCTCAAATGGCCCCTAAGAGAAAATTACAACATTTAAACAGATATCACATCAGGACATGAGGAGGTGCCTCCTAAATTAAAGCCAAGGAAATTATAGCCTAACCGTCGTTTACATTTTTATTTATTAGTAATGTAGAGCAAGTGATTATAGTCAATTTTCACATATACATTATCAATAAAATAAGGAAGGAAAGCATTAAAAAAAACTTCCACAAGATGTCGTCAGCAGGCTGTAGGGTAAGCTAATTCATAGTTACCTCTGTCTTCAGGGGACGTGGTCTAAGTAGCGTTCACAATACAGATAAGACTGTCAAATTATCTAATGCCGGCACCCTGCTGAGCTCAAACAGCTGCTGGACATCAATGCAGGCATCGTTTTTGGGACCGGTGAAAAACAGGACAGAAACGAATCCTGCACCGGACTCACAAAACCGGATGGCCAAATAGGGCCAATCCGGCACCATAAGGATGTATGGGGGCAAAAACGATCCAGTTCTGTTTGTTTCAAAAACTAACATCACAGAATGGTAAAAAACAGTGTGAAGCCAGCCTGCCTTAGCTGTCTTCATTCACATGGCTCTGCTCTGTGTTATCAGAGAGCACAGAGCAGAGGCCATGTGAATGAGAAGTCAGGTAAGGCTGGTTTCACACTGCGGTCAGATCAGGTCAGGTTCGATCAGGTTTTGTGTTTCAAAACCAGGAGTGACTCCAAAACCTAGAACAGGTGTCAGTCTTTCAATTATAGTTTTTCTCTGCAAGTTCTTCTCCTGGTTCCTCTCCTGGTTTTGGCACACAAACCTGATCGAACCTGATCAGTGAAAAACCGCAGTGTGAAACCAGCCTAAGATCTTACAGGAGCTGTTTGAGCTCAGCATGAGGTAATTTGACATTTTTATCATTAGTATTGTGAACTGAACACAGCTTAGGCTGGTTTCACACTGCGGTCAGATCAGGTCAGGTCAGGTCAGGTCAGGTCAGGTTTTGTGTTTCAAAACCAGGAGTGACTCCAAAACCCAGAACAGGTGTCAGTCTTTCAACTATAGTTTGTCTCTGCAAGTTCCTCTCCTGGTTTTGGCACACAAACCTGATCGAACCTGATCAGTGAAAAACCGCAGTGTGAAACCAGCCTTAGGCCATGTCTTCTGAAGACGGAGTTGACTAAGGGGTACTTCACACACAGCGATATCATTGCAACATCACAGGTTTTGTGACTTTGTAGTGACCTCGCCAGCGATGTCCCTGTGAGTGACACACAGCAGCGATCAGCCCGCCGCTGGGAGATCTCTGATCGTGACACACCGTTCTGGACCATTTTTCGATTGGTGATCTCCCACTGGGCAGGCTGCATCGCTGTGTGTGACAGGGGCAGCGACCAGCTAACCCGATGTGTTTCCTGGTAACCAGGGTACACATCAGGTTACTAAGCGGGAGAACGCTGGTAACCAGGGTAAACATCAAGGTTACTAAGCGCAGCACTCTGCTTAGTAACCCAATGTGTACCCTGGTTACCAGCATGCTGTGCTTGGTAACCAGGGTAAACAACAGGTTAGTAAACACAGCACGCTGGTAACCAGGGTACATATTGGGTTACTAAGCAGAGCTCTGCGCTTAGTAACCCGATATTTATCCTGGTTACCAGCATTCTCCCACTTACCCCAGGGTAGCGGGACCTCGACATCGTGGAAAAGAATATTATATATTCTTTTCCACAATGTCGAGGTCGTTACACAGGTGGCTGATCGCTGGTGAGTATGCCTGTGTGACAGCTCACCAGCGATCAGATAATGGTGTCCCAGCGACCCCGATTGTTGCCCCTATTGTATCCCTATGGGGCCGGATGGCAGTGATTTGCCATCCGGTTTTGTGCTGTCCGGGAGCATCTGGCAGATTTCGTTTTTTTGCCTTGGACACAAAATCAGAGCTTGCAGCATTTTTGTGTCCAGGGCAAAAATTGGACAAAATCGGATCCTCCCGGATCCGGCGCGATCCAGTTCCCCATTACATGGGAGTCTATGGGTGCCGGATCGCCCCGGATCCGTCAAAAATCGGACCGGTTCCCGGACGCCAGGTGCTGAACGAGCGGCGGCTTTGAAATTCAAGCCGCGTTCGTTCAGCACCTGTGCAGCGCAGCTAAGAGAGCCACTGGCTGAAATTTCAGCACGTGGACAGCTCCACTGCTGAAATTTCAGCACTTGGACAGCCGCAGTCGCGTGCAGGGAGGATTCCAGCAGAAAACAGGTTTGGAGGGCATATTACCCTCCGGTTCTGTTTTGTCCGGGGCTGTCAGGTTCTGTCCGGAGCTTCCTGCAAAACACCTGACAGAGCCTGACAGCACAAAATCATGATGTGAAGCCAGCCTTAGCCTTTGTTTATGAGACTGGGTAACATTATATTGTACACTAGCTGTGAGCCCGATGCAAATGCATCGGGTGTCTAGAATATATATTTTTTTTTTTTTTAGATTTTCAAATATTAATCCAATATAGTAGATAGGAATTTTTTATTTTATTATTTATTTTGTTTTGTTTTTTTACTATTTTTATTATTATTAAATGTATTTATTATTTGTTATTTAAAGTAAATTTATTTGTATTAAAATTATTTTATTTTATTTAAAAACCGCATCTGCGGCGCGGTTGCGGTAATCCCCATAGAAAGTATAGGGGGACTTGCGGCAGGTGCGGCAAAACCGCACTTGCTGCACCTGCCGCAAGTCCTCCTATACTTTCTATGGGAATTACCGCAACCGCGCCGCAAGTGCTCGCACTCAGGCAGCGACTCGCAATGCGGCGCGGTAATCCTTATGGGGATTACCGCAACCGCGCTGCAAGTGCTCGCACTCAGCCAGCGACTCGCAATGCGGCGCGGTAGCGGTAATCCTTATGGGGATTACCGCAACCGCGCCGCAAGTGCTCGCACTCAGCCAGCGACTCGCAATGCGGCACGGTTGCGGTAATCCTTATGGGGATTACCGCAACCGCGCCGCAAGTGCTCGCACTCAGCCAGCGACTCGCTGCCGCACCTGCCGCAAGTCCCCCTATATTTTCTATGGGGATTACCGCAACCGCGCCGCAAGTGTAGCGACTCGCAATGGCCTCGCGGCCATTGCTCGCGCTACACAGCGACTCGCAATAGATCCCCATTGAAAGTATAGGGGGAGTTGCGGCAGATGCGGCAGCTGAGGTAGCGACTCGCAATGGCCTCGCGGCCATTGCTCGCGCTACCTCAGCGGTAAATCGCTTACTTTGTAGCCGGGCCTCTGGTTCTATTTTCGCCCAGCGACTCGCAATGGCCGCTTCGCGGCCATTGCTCGCGCGTGGTGACGTCACAGCGTGACATAGCCACGGCGTTTTCGGGGTCCGACACAAAAATGCCTTCGGCAATTATATAGTAGATGCTGACACTAGTTGCACTTTATCCGTCCTATTGTTAGGCTTCTATCTGTGACCCCATTTACATAATTTCTTTGGGTCTTTTTTTTCTATATTTGATATAGTAATCTTGTGGGTACTGCATTTATCACTTATTCTTGACTTTTATAATATAGTGTTTGTATTATAAAACTTTCAATAAAGCTTGTCTATTTTTGCACTAGAAAATCCAATTTTACTGGTTCTTTTTCAAGTATAGTATACCTGGATGGTGCTTCTACGTATGTCTAGTCATAGTTCTATTGCATTCTCACTATGACTATTTATCTGGAGCAATGGATTTGTTGTATCAGATTATTATGACTGTAGTGATTATAATTTTATAGTTACCAGTGAATGCAGCTAATGCCTTCATATCAACATTATGGGCTGTACATATACGACTGTAAAATCTTGATAAATAATTAAGATTTTAACCCCATCACCACCTGGCGATTTTTCATTTTTCATTTTCGTTTTTTGCTCCCCTGCTTCCAAGAGCCATTACTTTTTTATTTTTCAGTTAATATAAACATATGATGGTTTGTTTTTTGCAGGAAAAGTTGTACTTTCAGATGCAATCTTTTATTTTACCATATAGTGTACAGGGAAATGGGAACAAATTCCAAGTGCAGTGAAATTGCAAAAAAAGTGCAATTACAGTTGTTTTTTTGGATTGTTCAGTCTTGATATTCACTATATGGTAAAACCCACATGACGGTGTGATGCCTCAGGTCTGTACGAGTTTGTAGATACCAAACATGTATACTTTTACTGGTATTTTTGGGATCTGGCAATTGTGTGACAGATTATTTTTTGCGTCTTGAGCTGATGTTTTTAATGATACCATTTTTGGGTGGATCCGCTGTTTTGATCACCCGTTATTGCATTTTATAGCAATGTTGCGGCAACAAAAAAGCGTAATTTTGGTGTTTGGACCTTTTTTTCTGTTACGTAGTTTACGGCTCTCATTAATTGATTATATATATTGATAGATTGGGCGATTCTGAATGCGGCGATACCAAATATGTCTATTTTTTATGTTTTTAATACTTTTATTTTAAATGGGGGAAAAAGGGGGTGATTTGAACTTTGTTTTTTTTTTACATGTTTCTAAAAACTTTATTAATTAATTCTTCATTTTACAACTTCCCATAGGGAGGCACAGTGATGCAGGGTACGATCACTTGTAACAGGTCACAATGAGCTGCAGCACATTGGGACCTGTCACAAATGCATACTGTGAGTGGTTGGCAGCGCTTGCCAACCACTCACAGGAAGTGGTCCCTGATAGCTTCTGGGGTCTCAGCAGGACCCTGGGCTATCACATGATCTCTAGAAATCTCGGGATATTATCGCAGGATCTTCGGTGCCGAGGGGGAACAGCCCATTTCCTGCTGTGATGGCTTTGGATCCCGCTGTCAGTGATTGACAGCTGGATCCAAAGGGTTAACAGCATCGATTGGTCCCGGATCCGATTGGTGCTGGAAACCCGACATCTCAGCTGGAAATGATGTGAGCTCCGCGCCGGTAACCGGCCCATGACGTTGTACAACGTCATGGGTCGGGAAAGGGTTACATGCTTGGATACAGTATTTCATATCACAACATATGGAAATCAAATAAGACATGCGACTGATCACTATTTATTTTTACCTGTTTGAAACACTAGCATGCTGTCAGTATGCAGTTTATGCATGATCACAGGGTAGGCAGTTGGGCATATGCATATTTTATATTTCAGGCCAAAATCAGTTGCCATGATAATTTTGTTTGTGAAATAAAGATCAGAAAAATACTATAAATATGGCCATGTTCACACACATGCGTTTTTTTGACCATCTCTGCGTTTTTGGGCTGTTAAAAAAAACGCAGGTGCGTTAACGCAGGGTACATTTGAGTGTAGCTGCGTTTTTCAGCTCCATTTGCGTTTTTTACCCCTAGTCCAAAAAACGCTGCATGCAGCGTTTTTGGGTGCTGTAAAAAAACGCATGTGCGTTTTTCCAAAAACGCATGCGTTTTTTTAACATGGGGCACTATGGGAAACGCATGCAAAAACGCATGGTACATTAGTACCTTTTAGTGCCATTCAAAAACGCATGCGTTTCCCATAGGAGCCCATGTTTGCAAAAAACGCACATGCGTTTTTTTAACATGGGGGCCCTATGGGAAACACATGCGTTTTTAAAAGGCACATTTATGCACCCTGCGTTAACGCTTGCGTTTTTGCCTGCGTTTTTGGTGAAAAAATGACTAAGTCCAAAAACGTGGCAAATCCTTTCAGACACACAAGGGACATTTTTTTGCACT
This sequence comes from Allobates femoralis, assembly GCA_033576535.1. Classification (NCBI taxonomy): domain Eukaryota; kingdom Metazoa; phylum Chordata; class Amphibia; order Anura; family Aromobatidae; genus Allobates; species Allobates femoralis. Next base: position 129,820,702 of record JARQOC010000005.1, read on the forward strand.
CTTAAAAAACCGCAAGTGCTTTTAAGAGTGCTAAAAAAAAACGCAAATTGTGTGTGAACATAGCCTATAATAGAAATGATGCAGCAGCTTCACTTGTCCGTATAAATGTCATAGACCAAGAAAAGCCGTGCACGGTGTGTGGCAGCAGCTAATACTATTTACCACAATGAGATGAATGCTTTCACACTTCATCCAAAGCCGCGCTCAGGTTAAATGTTAACTACAGCTCTTTACATGTGTCTGGTCAGTGCAAAGCTGATTCACATCAGGTTTTTTCCTCAGCAAAGCAAAGCCAAAAAAGCACTTACTGTGAAAGAGGGCAGATGTTTCTGTTTCATAAAATTAGCGGTAAATGTTTGGATCAAATCCTCGCTTTGCTTTCCCAAGAGAAAATGCCAGAAAAGTACATTCTTCACAATTGTAGTTTACAAGTGTATTATTGAAGTAAATGAGCCGAACCTTTAAGAAACAAATAGAAATGGAAGCATTAGTTTTCCTCTGAATTTCTTGCTGGGCTGCATCATATATTCACATAAACACAAGACAGTGACACTGAAGAAAATATGTTAGCAAAAATCGTCTTTTTTTAACCTATGGTGAGACGTTAAAACATATCCTAGTATTAGTAGTTCAAGATGGTATGGTGGAGCAAATAAAATGTATGTCCTGTGACGTCCAGAAATGCTATATACCTCCAGGTATAGGCTTAAAGGGAATCTGTCAACAGATTTTTGCTACATCATCTGAAACCAACATGATGTAAGCAACTAGACCCTGAATCCAATGATGTACCATTTAGATTACTGAATGCAGCGGTTCTGGCACAATCAGAATTTTTAGATTTGATAATGCAGCAGAGCTTAGATAGCTGCCCCTGCCCACAGCAGGCTCTCAATAGACATTGTACAGTGACAGTGAGATGCCAATCAGAGGAGGGGGCAGTCAGACTGCCATACATTTGACATTGTAGTCTTAGCAATGATAAGCCTTAGTGCGCCCTGCTGCTTAACCCCTTTACTACCCATGATGTACTTATACCTTATAGGTCGCTTCCTTCCCTTTTATGCAGTCTCACAAACAGAGCCCACATCTTTCTCCGCAAATGTTGACTGATCTGATCAGCTGACATGTGCCGGTTACAGCGGGGGCCAGAGCAGAGATTTGCCCACCACTGCTGACCCATTAGATCACACTGTCAATCTCTGACAGCGTGATCTAAAATGCGTTGGAGGGGATCATGCCATTCCCTGCACCAATTGGCAGCCTGTGATGTGATCGCAAGGTGCCGATGGGTTGTCGTAACTGACAATCAGCTGATGAACCCTGTTACTGTCATGACTCTCTTCCTGTGAACGTTGGCTGAGCACCTGTGTTCACAGGAGGGATCATTTGTGCTGTGCGCAACTTCTGAGTTCTTAGGTAAAATCTGTATTCAGTGAAGACTTTCCCATTACTGAGATAGGAGATGACAGTTGTTACTGATGAGAATCTATGAGGATGGTAGGAGGGAGGAGCTATAGGCAGAGCCATTGCACAAATACAGGGAGGGGGTGCCGAGGGTGACGACGGGCCGTTTCGGGCGTTTGCCCTTCGACTGGTCGAAGGGCAAACGCCCGAAACGGCCCGTCGTCACCCTCGGCACCCCCTCCCTGTATTTGTGCAATGGCCCTGAAATAAAGGACACCGCTGATCCATCTTCTACCTGGTGAGTGCCGTCTGTTTTCTTCTGTTTTATCTTGGACTTTCTCACTTGACTGGCACCCCATGGACAAAGTGTTCTATGCCCACTGACAGCAGCAGCCGCATGGCCTTTGAGGAGTGGTGCCCTAACTTGTTGTTTGCTATAGGCAGAGCTCCACCAATTCCTCCTCAGTCTACAGAAAATCTTATCAGTATCAACTGCTATCTCTTAAGGCCGCTTCACATGCGATGATATAGGTGAACGATATCGTTAGCTATGTCACGTGACTGCGATCCTTCCGACATCGTTGGTGCATTGTCACACGCAAGGATATTGTTAACGATCTTGCATTTGGCAATGCGCCAGCTATTTTGAGAAGATCCTTTGAACGATTTTCCAAAGTGGCAGGAATAGGAGAATTTTGAACGAGATCGTTCAAATAGGTGTCACACTGAACGATGTGGCTTCTTCACAGTTCTTTAATTGGACAACGAACGATAGATTTGAGGTCAGGATCCCACTTTTGTGATGACCATTCCAACGATTTTTTCATCCTACATCATTCGTTTATACGCAAGGACGTACTAACGATATTGTTGGAACGATCACAAATCCGTGACGTTTCAATGATATCCTTAACGATATCCTAGCGTGTGTAGCGGCCTTTACACCTTGAAAATCCCTCCAATTTCAGCCAGCAAGCGTCTCCCTTCTAACTTACTGCCCACCGTGTGTTGTCAAGTATAATCTATTTCTAGTACGGTAGCAGAGATGCCAAGACGGGTGGACTTTGCCCTTCTATTCTTGCTCTCTTGTCTATCAGATGCTTTTTCCATATACTGACAAGTGATAGAATGTTATTATCTATGATTTCTTGTAACATTACATTATATCAGCTCATTTTAGCAAAGTTTGGAACCAAAAATAAGTAAGAGACATGTTTTAGGTAGATATTCTCCTCTAGCCTTCAATCGTTTCCTGAACGTCTTTGATCAGACTCCAAACACACTGTAGAACATTTCAATATAGTTGAATGTGTACGTTGTAACACAGAGGAATTCCATGATTGAAGGATTAAAGAATTTCAGACTCAAAAAGCCAAAACTTGCAGATGGATGTACATTTTTCTAAATTTGATAAAAGATAAAAGGAGAATTTCTGGAACTATGGGTCCGAATGAAAACCACATAGTTAAGCTAATCTAGAGATAAGATTTATTTAATTTAAAGTGTGCATCCTGTGTTATTAAAAAATAGGATCTGTGTAACCAAGTATCTAATTAAAGTGTTGTGTATCCGACCTATATCTTAGGTGCTCTCTTCCAGGTTGTAAAGTCTGTTGTTTTCTGCCAACATTGTAATATTAAATATCTGGGTACTGCTCATGCCAGGACCTTCCTCCTCCTTGACATCACAGAACTGCAATTAAAGAGGAACTGTACTTTTAACAAACTATGTATAAATCAATAGTAGAGGTGAATATAAGATACTTTGTAATGTATGTTAGCAGAGAAATCAACTTACTTTCCCATTTATAAGACATTTCTTTCAGTCCTCCATACCTCCTGAACTTGTTATTCACTTCTAAAAAGAAGCTTAGGCCTGTCTTGCTCAGAGCAGACGGACTGCACATGTCATAAGACAGAACTCATTATCCTCTATAGAGAGGGGGAGGGGAAAAAGGGGGAAAGGAAGATAGAAAAACATTGTGCAGAGCTCTGAATCAAGTGTTTTACCTTACATTAGAGCTTGATTTGGATCAAGACAGCTCAGCTCTGCTGTATGATATACTCTGTTAGTGTAGCTTGTCTCTATGAGCTAATTTGTGAGTAAAGAGCAGGCCCACAGCAAACAGTGGATTGCAAGTTACAGATAGAGGAAGGGAAAGGGACATTTAGGCTGGCTTCACATTAGCGTTCCCCTCCGCAGCGTTCTGCGGAGGGGTCCGCAATGTGACCGCACGCGCCGCCAGCTCCTATCTTTATAATGGGAGCGCACGGTGCTGCGCTTGACAGCGCAGGACCGTGCGCACCCATGCACTCCCATATGTGATCTGTGCGCAGGCGGATGCCTGCATACAGATCACAGTCTTGTCCGCACCAGGGACGCAACATGTTGTGTCCCTGGTGCGGGCGGGAGTGTGTGTGATTTGTGCGCAGGCGATCACCTGCGCACAGATCACATATGTGAGTGAATGGGTGCGCACGGTCCTGCGCTGTCAAGCGCAGCACCGTGCGCTCCCATTATAAAGATAGGAGCTGGCGGCCGCTGCGCACACATTGCGGACCCCTCCGCAGAACGCTGCGGAGAGGAACGCTAATATGAAGGCAGCCTTAGTGAGAATTTATGACATCTGTAATGATGCCTGTCGTTCCTGTCTCTTCTTTTGTCCTAGGGAGGTGCTACACTCTTGTTGCTAATGACAACTTTAGTTCTATGTCTTCTGGGACTTGTATATTTCTGTCTGCAATGGGAGATCAGGAGTTTATTTTGTCAGAGTTTGCTTACTTTTATGAGGTTTGAATGGGGCTGCAAGATATTTAAAAGTGTTTTCCCACAAAGTTCATTTTAATCAATAGATCTTGGAATAATAGTTTCCCGGATTGGATGTGTTTTAAAAAAAATATATGTGTTCTGAGAATATTTTATATATGTGTCCCTGCTATGTACTGTGTAATAGCCTTGTCTGATCGTACAGAGACATGGTCTGATCATCTCATGGGCTGAGATAATCTTATATATGTGTCCCTGCTATGTACTGTGTAATGGATGTGTCTGACCATACAGGGACATGGTCTAATAATATCACATCTCCTGTACTGAGATAATCTTATATATGTGTCCCTGCTATGTACTGTGTAATGGCCGTGTACAGTCAGACACATCCATTACACAGTACATAGCAGGAACACATATATAAGATTATCTCAGCACAAGAGATGTGGTATGATCAGACGGTTAGATTCATTCATTACACAGTACATAGCAGGGACACATATATAAGATTATCTCAGTACAGGAACATTGTATTTAAACACATCCAATTGTAGAAATTATTATTATTCTATACTTTGGGATAACCTTTTTAAGCGCCTGAAAGCCTACGGTCCACTGTCAGTTGTAATTTGACTTGTTTCAGTATACATCGGAATATCTTGCTTGAATTTCCAATAGACATTCCTGATTTTGATGTAATTTTTCTGTCTACTCGCCTTCTTTTTATGACTTTGTCCCTGCACTGACCTTCTGGTTCTGAACTTCACTCAGTCCATTCTTCTTGTCAGCTTGCACCACCAAACAGCAGTTAACTTTGTTGTCACTGGCTAGAGGTCACGGTATACACCCAGACCCATGTATAAAGCTTGAAGGGTGAATATCATGGCAATCCATGGGGTCTGCATAATACAGTAACTAGCACCAAGCCTGTTCATGGTAGACATCTTTACAGCTTCTAGGTGACCACGAGCAGTGTCCCCTTCATAGTAATGCAGTATATGTCACATATTGACCAGAATTTGGGTTATTCTTCTTTACCTATTGTGAAAAATTACATGAAAGTACACTTAACCTTTAACTTGTTGATTTTGATGTAACTATTCTTGCTTGGGGATATGTCTTTTATTCTTGACATACAGTGCAAATGTCTCACTACCCAATAGTAAGCAGGTGGGGCATGACAATGGATGGACACTCACTCAAATGACACAAACATGAAAAGAAATAAGAGTATGTAATCACACATACCTGTAATTTGAGAAGAAAAATCAAGGCTGCAGCCCCATGAAAGTCTTAATTTGAAATAATTAGACATTGACAGGTTTCTGAAACTTGTGGATTCTAGAGCAATGTAAACTGTAGCTTCAGACTCTTACACACAGCATATAATACATGAAAAATACTATATCCTTTATGATTGCATTTTTTTTTAACATTATGCTGGTTTATTTGTCCTTCTATTTAGGTAGAAATAACAAATGATGTCCAGTCTATCCTGCTGATAATGGTGGCCGTGTTGACTGGAAAAACAGTAGGAGATTACTTCAACCATTCTCTCTTCAGCTCTTTGTTACATCTTAAGTGTATCCCACATTTAGAGGCCGAGCCCTATGTTGTCCATGGAAAAAAGAAGTAAGTTTTTGTTGTGGTGTTTTTGTTGGTTATATTCAATTTGGTGATCTGGTCAATCAAGGAAAACATGGAGAAGTGTATTATAATCAAATTATACACCTGTTGCAATGTATCCACACCCTAGCATACAAGACTGGATAAAGGTAAAAAAAAAAGGCAGTTACTTCAAAATATTACAAATTCATTGACAGAAGCTCTCTCTGAAGCCATGCTTGTGGTGTTATTTACAACCTGAAATTCATGCCCACTTGCCCTCTATGCTTTTAGATTACATTTTCCAAGGGGCAGAGTTATACCTGTTCATAAGCCTCTCACTCTCCATCAGTGCATCCCCTTTCCTTCTGCAAAAACCTTCCTGAGACTCAAACATAGTCTCAAGTGGAATATATCAAAAAGTTTCCTTCCTAACATTCCACTCACTACAATTAGTATGTGCTATTCTGATACTCTCTACAGGAGCTACCACTGGCACACTCAGGATCATTATACTGCAGAGAAGAAATGAGTCATATAATCATTATTCATGTCCCCTATTGTATCCTCAGACAGAATCAATGTCCACATTTGTGGCCCCCATATAGTTAAAAACTTCCTCATTGTTGACACCATACAGAAATAATAATGTCTCCCATCTAAGGCTTCACACCACGATTTTTACCTGTCAGGTTCTGTCCGGTGTTTTGCAGGATGCACTGGACAGAACCTGACAGCCCAAGACGAACAGAACCAGAGGGCAAATATGCCCTCCGATCCTGTTTTGTGCTGGAATCAAAGTGTGCATGCTGCTGCCGCTGTCCAGTGCTGAAATTTCAGCATCGTGTGTGCAGGGGAGCTGCCCGTGGTGCTGAAATTTCAGTCGTGGTGCTGAAAGTTCAGCCATGGAGCTCTCCATGTGCTGAACTTCAGCGGCAGCTATTTCAGCTACACTGTCCAACTGCTGAACGAGTGCAGCTTGAACTTCAGAGACACCTCTCTTTCAGCACCCTGCGTCTGGGAGCCGGATCGTTTTGCTACATCTGGCGCGATCCAGGAGGATCCGATTTTGTTAGTTTTTTGCCCTGGACACAAAAAATGCTACAAGCTCCATTTTTGTGTCTGGGGCAAAAAACTGAAACAGACTCTTGGACAGACACAAAGCCGGATGGCAAATAACTGCCATCCGGCACCATAGGGATGCATGGGAGAAAAACCTGATCAGGTTCTGTCCTGTGCATCCTTCAAAATACTGGACAGAACCTGACAGGTAAAAATTGTGGTGTGCAGCCGGCCTAAAAAAAGCTTCCAACAGGAAAAAGCCTATGGAGCCTCATTTTAAAGCTCTAAAAATTGACATTGTAAAATTAACTTCTGGATCCCACATAAACCCCGGCATATTGGACTTTTAGTCTCTTGAGTGTAAAGAGAACCAGAGCAGTGCTAGGAACCAAACGAAGATAGAGATCGATGAGTATGTTAACACACTCACACTACATTTCATACACATGTAGACAGGCTGAGCTAATGAAAAATGGTTGTGCTTTAATGACTGGGCAATTATTTTTTTTTGCTGTTGCCTCTTCTTTTTTTTAGCAGCCATCATTTTTTTTAGTTTTTTCAGTTAAGTGACTGTAAAGGTGGGGTCACACGCGGCGATCTCGCCCGCGACATCGCCGCAAAGTGACGTCACAGCGATGTCGCGGGCGATATTGCAAGTGCGTCGCGCTGTGTGACAGCGCGACGCAACTGCAAATTATCGCTGGTCGCAGGTTGGCAGGTTTATGAACATGTTCATAAACCTGTCAACCGGTGACCAGCGATTAGGCTGGATCGCGCCGTCTGACACTGTTGGCGGCGCGATCCAGCCTATATCGCAGCGTTACTGAGCCATCGCTCGCTGGGCTGAGCCCAGCCCAGCGAGCGATGGCTCCGCCCACATCGCCGCCGCGTCACCGGCAACGTCGTGCCGTGTGACAGCTGGCCTGCGATGTCAGAAGTGAGCGGGCACCCGCGCATCGCTTCCGGCAACGCAGGCCAGATCGCCGCGTGTGACCCCACCTTAAGGTACCTTTACACGCGGCAACTTTTCTAGGCATTGTTCTATCTTGTTGCTGTGTACAAATGGGACAATGACTTCATGATTTCACTGCAACCAGTAAGTTGCCAGTGAAATTCCTAGAAAAGTTGCCGCGTGTAAAGGTACCCTTAGGGCCTTTGTCTTATGGAGGATAAGTTGAATGATTTTATAGTGCTGTCTTAGGGAAAATATAAATACACAACTGTTTAATTCATAATCTTTTTTGTTGCAATCCAAATATAGAGAAAACATTTTTTGGGGTTTAATATTTTTGTTTATTTTTCTTACTGCTCATGTTTTACACCAAATAATCTGTTGTCCACTACTGGGATAATCCATTCTGATTGCACATGTCTTTACTAGGTAAAATAACAATCTCCCATGCTGGCACCATTCTAGCGCTGTCAGTAATCATGATTTAGAGCTCAAGTGATATTGTGATGCCAAGTGAGTCCCGAGCCCAATCACCGCCAGCTTCTGTCCTCATCCTTTGGACACAGGAGCAATCAACTGGAAGTGAGCGACAGCCGTAGAGCTCAGCTCCTTAAAATTAACTAATTTGTCTGAAGGTGGGGAGAGAAGCCAGCAATGGTTGGACGCAAGGCTAATGTGATGACACAATGTCACGTAAGCACTGAACTGCGATTACCGACAGTGCTAGAATGGCGCCAGCATGGGAGGTGAGTATAGGCTTTTTTTTTATTTTACTTGGGGGTGACATGTGGAATCAGAGGAGGTTGTCTAAGTAGTGGACAAATCCTTTAAGTTTTCAGGTTAATATGGTCATGTGCATAGCTAATATGCATAGGATTTCAATTTTTTTGTTACTTGCATATAATAAAATGTATTTTATAAGAATTTTTTTTTTCTTTTTTGGGATGAGGAAGTTTTACTTTTTATTATTTTATTTTTTTTTTACAATTTTTTTTGCAGGTGTCTTATGTGTGTATATATTATTTACATTATTTTTTCTAATGTGAGAGGATCTCTAAGAAATGTTTTTTTTCCTTTTATTGATCATTTTTTTTCAACTGTAACTAGAGTATCTATAGGAACCCCTGTTACAGAGGAAACAGTTCCTTGGAGTGACACAGACCCAACCCCTCTGTCTTACTATTAATGACGTACCTAGAGTTTATTGGGCCCCAGTAAAAAATGTGGCTCTTGACCTCCCACTTGCGTGTTGGTTTGATTGTAGTGTTCTAAATCCTTTAAAGACAAACATATTGCCCCTCTCCTTTTCTTATATTGTAATGTCCCTCATCCTGTCCTAATGTCCCTCATCCTGGGCTCCTTTCTGGTATGTGTCCCGCATCCTGGGCTCCTTTCTGGTATTTGTCTCCCATCCTGGGCTCATTCCAAGTATACTGTATATGTCGAATATCGTGGTATTTCCCTAATTATGGGCCCCTTCTTGATTTATATGTCCTCCATCCTTGGCCCCTTCTTAGCATATATGTCCCCCATCCTGGTATGTATTTTTTCCTTCCTGGGTTCCTTCTTGGTATATATGTCATCCATCCTGGGTCACTTCTAAGTATGTATGTCACCCATCCTGGTAAGTATTTCCCCCTTCCTGGGCCACTTCTTGGTATACATGTTTCCCATTCTGGTCTATATATCCCACATCCTGGTCTCCTTCCTAATAAATATGTCCCCCTTCCTGGTAGTATAAATGTCTCCCTTCATGATATATATGTCCCCCATTCTGCCGCTGTACCGCATAAAAGAAAACCAGACATCCTTCTCACCTTTCCCTGCTCCTAGGACATGTGGCAACCTCTTCTGTAGCCAGTGCAGAGGCTGGCAACTGACATGCCTGCAATGGGCAGTGCACGATGTTACCTCCATGCGACACCAGTGCCTGGCATGCTGAATTCAAATGACAGTCTCTGATTGTCTGGCTGCATTTATTGTGGTGCAGGGATCTGACCGCTCTCTGCACCACAATATATTTCAGCTGAATGTACATCCTAGGATGCAAATCCAGCTGAAATCGGCACCTGTGTCAGCAGATCTCCCTCCAGTATGGGCCCAGTTGTGGTCACACCTTCTGTGTCTGCGATTGTTATTGCCTATTTGCTATGCTAGGAGACAACCAATGATCAAATGATTGCCAGGACCTTTAGAAGCATGGACATTGCCAATTTTTCTGTACAGTACATAGCAATCACACACTGAGTGCTGTATAGCATTTGAAATAGAATTCAGAATCCGTAATAATCCGATTGTGTCCTCTGTCAGGGTTCGTGGGAGCTCTATTACCGTGCAGTATTTGTAAAATAGCACAGGGTTAAAGCCCCGAACCAAACACCTTAAATGTAGATGCTTAGTGGTTATGTGGTTAATATTTTTTTTGTGTTCAAAACTTGTGAAACAAATATTTGCTGTGATCTACTAGCTATCTATTGTTATAACAATCATGTTTTTGTTTGCATTTTTAGAGAGACCTGGAACTCTTCACAGCTAGAAATGCCATGCAGCCTTGTACCATTATCCACTTACGAGAAAGTGTCTCTGTGTTGGCCGAGTTGCTTAATACCACCAGCCACAATGGCTTTCCAGTTGTCTACAGCCCCTCTGCAGGCCAGGATGAGGTATTTTTAGGAACAATTACAAGGTATGCCGAAAGTGATTTCTTCAATGTATGATAAAAATGTAAATATGTTAATACTCTTAATTATTTATGAAAATGAGAAAACAAATAATAGATTCCTTGTATAATTTAGTGGGAGAAAAAGCAGTGTATACATGTTCCTATAATATTATCATGTACTATTTTATGCATTTAGATGAGAGATTAAGCATTTTTGTCAACATTGGGCATTATTTTACCTACAGTCACTTCTTTATAATAATTTCATAGAGAGCCCTTCACTACTGTGTGGAGCTGGTACAGTCAGACCTTATGTCCATAAAGGGAGGTTACTTCTCTATGTTGTCAGGGGGAAATCCCATTGACAGAAAACTTTAGTAATCACAAGAAGAAAAGATAGGATGCACTCACCGTTGGTGGTATTTGGAAGAACTTTATTTATGACTAGCACACTGGTGACATGCGAGCAGCTACAGGGTGTGGGTTGCGTCCACTGGTATGATGTACATTTCGCTCAAGTGAGACCAGAAGAAGTTCACTTGAGCGAAACGTACGTAGTCCCGCTGGACGCAGGCCGCATCCTGCAGCCGCCCACATGTGACCTGTGTGCTTGTCATAAATAAAGTCCTTCCAAAGATCACCAACGGTGAGTGCATCCTACCTTTTCTTCTTGTGATCACTCCTTTATAACTTGATGCAGAAATCAATAAAATCATAAGGTGTCACAAATGACACAGAGATTATTAATAAGGAGCACCACATCGAGGATTATTCCCACCACACAAACAACTTTGCAATTTTTTTGTTATCAAAATTCCTTTCTGTTCTCAAGTTAAGTTCACTTATATTTTATAATTTTTTTCTCACTTCTTGGAATAATAGTCACTACTGAATTATTACCAATAGAACTTGTAAGTGTTGCTCTGAAGCTGGCTGTGTTCACATGAGCGCATTGTGATCTCCCAATTTTGGCCTCCTTCACTGTCACCATGCCTCCAATGCTGCAGAGACTTCATAAAGCCACTGCATAGCCCTGATCAGTGCCACAACGATGTGTTTAAACTCTCGATCAAGCAGGATCTCATGGCCCCCAACAATCGGGAAATGAACATTATTCTTTTAAGTACAAAGCTTGCCACACAGCATCTTAATGAACTTTATTATCTTCCCAGCAGTAGAGTTGGCCAAAATTTCACTGCATACTTTGAGGCTCTGTTTAGATTTACTATTTACTATGATTTGTCGTTCAATGAACTGATAGAAGAAAAAGTGTCTAATGCCACGCTGTCTGGGATCAGTCATAACTCTTGGATAATTGCGATGAAAAGTTAAGATCTTTATTAGTGACACACCACCCTAATTTGGTAGCTTTACAGTCCACCCCCTGTTCTTTCCCATTTTCCCATTCAAAGGTTAAGGGGTGGCAGTACTATTCTACTTTCCACCTCAGGCAGAAAACAAGGCTAAGAGTAATGATGGTGAAAGCCACCAAATGCTTTGCTTGTGTTGTACAGATTAAGTTTTAAAAATGTAATAATTATGTGGTATGTTAATCTTCTTGATGGATGTTTGTTTTAAGGGGGTTTCCTGAAATGCAAAAATGTCTGTTGCATATGTAATAATGTTATAAAGAAAAATGCCCTACTTCTACTCCGGTATTGCTCCAGTGTCTATTTAGCTTGCTAAAATTATAAAGCACTACCTATCTTTGCTTTATCTCTGTCACTACACCAAAAATATCATGTATGAATGGGCTACTATAAGAGAACCTGTCACTCTACAAAAATCTGTATTTCTTTTACTTTTCCACTACTAATGTGACCTTCTTTCATGTGTCCTAGCTGTTCCTAACTAACACTTTTGTAATATACTTCTGCTGCCTACCCCGCTCCTGGCAGCTGATCTCTCTGAGGCTCATAAATACCTTTATTGATGTTATAGCATTAATCCTTCTGGTCTGGGGACTGGAATCGGACAAACTGAGCAGGGAACGTCACTTGTGGGGGCTGCCTATCTTGTACTGACAGCAGTCTGAGCACACTGGCCCAGATCAGACTTCATTCTCCTCTCAGGCTGGTGTACAGTGCTGTGCTTTCATCTTACAAGCGCTGTGATGTGCTGATTCATTAGATATTATATCACATCGAATGCTGTCGCTCCCTGACAGGAAGCCCTTCCCCTACCAGTGAGGTTCCCTGCTCACTTTGTCTAATTCCAATCCCTAGACCAGAAGGATCAAAGCTACAACATCAAAGAGATTATTATTAATATTAGGAAATTGTTAGTTAGGACAAATGAAAGAAGGTCACATTAGTAGTGGAAAACCTCATTAATCAAAATGCAGCTGTTTTCCTAAATTTGGCATTGTATTTTTTTGTTCTTTGCTGGAGTTATGGCCCTCTTTTATCAGTAAATCTAATCTTGTTATCCAAGTAGGTGTGGGCTTCAACGCTTCTTTTTGGGATTGTTATTGAAGACCATACCCAGTTGGGTAAAAAGACTAGATTTACATACGAGAAAGGCTATATTTCGGGAACAAATAGGCACAGCAACAAAAGAATGACAATGCCAGATTCACGAGAACGGAGGCATTTAAACCAGTCTAAAATTACATATCTAAAGTGACAGATCCTCTAAACTAAATCTACTGCCGTGGATGGGATTTCCCACAGTCACCATATAAAGAATTGCATGGTATTGATTGAAATCAATTGAAATGAATTGATCCTCTAATGTGTAAGGTGGGTGTGTGGGGGGCTCCTGATTCTGCCTCAACATCAGTTGGACTTTCATCCCTCAACTCTCTTGTTTTCACGGGAGATCAGAGATTTTCTATGCCAGAGTTGATCAATCATTATTACAATTTTCAATTCAAAACCTTTTCCCTGGCAAGTTTGTCAGTTAGGATACATTACAAAGTTGCATACGCTTGTGTGTATTATAGATCTATGAATTAAAAATAAAAGGACGGTTAGGCTTGAAGACTTTCTTGCAATTTCTCCCCCCTAGCAAAATAAATAAATAATAATTATTATTATTATTTATTTATATAGCGCCATTGGTTCCATGGCACTTTACATAAGGAGTGGGGGTAACAAGGACAGGTACAGTACATATGAGCAGTCAATGCTTGCTGATACACAACGGGAGAGGATCCTGTCCACGAGGGCTCACAGTCTACAGAGGGCTCACAGTCTACAGAATTACTTTTTAGTACCTTATATGTACCTATAAATGGTGCAATTAAATAATACGTCTTGTCCCGCAAGAAAGAAAAAAGCCCCATATAGTTATTATACCAGTTATTGTTATCAGAATAGTAATGAAAAATAAAAATAAAAACAATGCTGTGTCCTCAAAGCCAAAAATAGCCCCATTTGATAGGAGTTTAATGATGTCAATAATATAATGTTGACATTTGAACACATGGACTATTGGAAATCTCTTATCCTCTATTTAACCATATCATGACTGGTGGAATTTAGGTGTTCTAATAACACTCCACCCTCTTCTGGGTGCACGGCTCATCATGTGGAATTACTAGGAAATGTTAAACATGGGCTATAGTTAAATATTAGTATTATGAAGCTCTTCACTTTTGTAGTATTCTGCCTGTTTGCAGCTGCTGTCACTGTCGTTTTCTGGCTATATTTCCTTGCAGATAATTCTGCTGCCACAACAGATATGATGGATTGTCATCGTACACAGTGTAGTAACAAACCTCCGGTGTGAATCAATCTGCCATCCCACGATGGGAACGCTCCGTGATTTACACTGTCACATATGATTCTGGGTGGTAGACTTCAAGACATTTGGCTGATGTGGCTGCGATATTAGTAAATTAGTCAACGTCTTCTTTTTTTCAATATACTAATTTATTGTTCATTGCTTCAGTACACTCATCTATTCCTGTCAATGTGGTGGGTCTTTCGAGGTTCAACACTTACTTTATCAATCTATAAGTGACAACATAATTTATAGATTTTAACCACTATGTTAAGTGGTGGTAGCATTATCACAATTACCTTAGGGAAACTCATTTACATTATTAGCATATATCACATTCCTCTTCTCCTTGTTGATATGGAAATTTGTGCTCCTAGGAAACATACAGGGGTGACTAGTACTGGTGTAGCATGTTCTTGTCTTAATAAAGCACTCGCTGGAGTAAGTTTGCACCATTTAATGAACCAGGAGCGAATGAAATCCAGCATGATCAACTGGGGACTGGCATACATTTCTGGGGTAAGTTACACCAATTTAGTGGTGTAATTATGATCAATTTGAGGGGCAGACATGACGACATGACGATGCCCCATCTCTGTCACTGTTCATATTGGCAAAGCTGACCAGCACTGGTGCGTAAAAGCCCAAAAGTTGCAATATCTTTGTACAACTGCTGAATCGCGTTATTAAAGGGGACTTTCTCACAAATAAAGTTTGTTTTAAATAATAGATCTTGCAATAATAATAACTTCCACAATTTAATGTGTTTAATAAAATATTCCTGTGCTGAGATAATCTTATATATGTGTCCCTGCTATGTACTGTGTAATGGATGTGTCTGACCGTGCAGGGACATGGTCTGATCATACCACATCTCCAGCACTGAGATAATCTTATATATGTGTACCTGCTGTGTACTGTGTAATGGATGTGTCTGACCGTACAGAGACATGGTCTGATCATACCGCATCTCCTGTGCTGAGATAATCTTATATACAGTACAGACCAAAAGTTTGGACACACCTTCTCATTCAAAGAGTTTTCTTTATTTTCTTATTTATTATAAGTATATAATTCCACATGTGTTAATACATAGTTTTGATGCCTTCAGTGTGAATCTACAATTTTCATAGTCATAAAAATACAGAAAAATCTTTGAATGAGAAGGTGTGTCCAAACTTTTGGTCTGTACTGTATGTGTTCCTGCTATGTACTGTGTAATGGATGTGTCTTATCATACAGGACATGGTCTAATCACACCACATCTCCTGTGCTGAGATAATCTTATATATGTGTCCCTGCTATGTACTGTGTAATGGCCGTGTCTGACCGTACAGGGACTTGGTCTGATCATACCACATCTCCTGTGCTGAGATAATCTTATATATGTGTCCCTGCTATGTACTGTGTAATGGATGTGTCTGACCGTACAGGGACATGGTCTGATCTTACCACATCTCCTGGGCAGGGGAAGAAGTAAAAGTAAATTATTCTTTATTTAAGGTTAAACATTTTTAAAAAACCTTCAGTGAAATGCTTTAGCTCAAAAATAGAATAATTTGTGCTCCCATGCTGTAATGTCTATATACTTTTTACATTGTCCCCTGCCAGGAGATGTGGTATGATCAGACCATGTCCATGTAGTCAGACACATCTATTACACAGTACATAGCAGGGACACATATATAAGATTATCTCAGCACAGGAACATTTTAAATGTATCCAATTGTAAAAAATATTTTTATTATAAGATCTATTGATTATATTGAACTTTAAAGTGAACTTTGTTCATGGGAAAACCCTCATAAGGTGTTTGTGCCAGATTTTCATGCACTTTAATGAATTGCCCACACAGTTTTCACAGATGATTTCAATAAAAGGAAATGCATCAAGACAATAAAAAAGGAAATAGACAAAAATATGAGGTTAAAGAAGACCGTACATGGGTACTCCACAAAGGGAGCAATGTAAATAAAAATTCTGGCACATTGCG
The DNA here is from genome assembly GCA_033576535.1 of Allobates femoralis. Taxonomy (NCBI): domain Eukaryota; kingdom Metazoa; phylum Chordata; class Amphibia; order Anura; family Aromobatidae; genus Allobates; species Allobates femoralis. The sequence continues at coordinate 129,836,878 of JARQOC010000005.1, forward strand.
ATGAAGTTTTGCACATGCCCAAACCGATATAGTATTGAAAATTACACCGAGTAAGTTTTGTATAAACAATTTCTAGGATTTCAAGGATTATTTTATTGTTCCAAAGATCAACATACGGTTCTCATACTGATAACAAAATCGGGCTTGTCCTTCAGTTATAGACTAGGAGTCTGTGTGCCAAATCATTATGATTTAAAACATTCCACACAGCTGAACAGAGGAATGTGCAGTCTAATAAATACTAATAGGAACATACAAGCTAATGTCGCGCTCAGGGCCCGGTACTCGGGTTTCAGGCGCGAGGTTCGTGGGATCACTGGTGGCGATGCCTGAGCCCGTGACCCTGGGGGGACAACTAATGGGGGGTAAATTGAAGGTGATGAGGTAAAAGTTATTTCGTGACGCCACCTGTAGTACCTGGTGAGGGGTCACCAGCGCCGCCACAGTCCTCCGTGTTAGTAGTCTAGCCGCGTTAGAATTGCGGCTAAGTGGTATAGCTTTCTACAGGTAAAGCTGGACCTCTGGGGCAGCGTCGAGTAGAAGTAGAGAGATTCAATGTCAGTAGCACAGAGACACAGAGACAAGTTCACTCTCTCCCGGGTACTTTAGTGGAAACAAGCATCTACTGATACAGCGTTCACAGTTCAGTACAGATGTATAACAGGTAACTTTCCGGGTGGCTGTAAGTGGATGCAAAGCGGCATGGAGGTACCCATGGTATACCTTAGTTGACGAACCCGTGTCCTGTGTTCCCTGCCTGGGATAAGTCCTTTCCCTGTTCCCTCGAGGTAATCCTGGGGCTCCTTTCCTTTTCTACTGTCTCTCCAATTTCAACCCCAACCTCTATGGAATCACGGGTGGACCGCTCCGTAATGGCAGTTTGCTGTGGCTGGTAAACAAACCCCAGCAGCCGGTTGACGACTTCAGAGCTGGACTCTTAGTTTCCTCGGATCTGGCTTTCCATGGTGGACTGGGGAAGCTCCCCGGAGTATGGTTGCTCCGCACTGGGGTACCCCCTTTCTCTCTTGGGCCAAGACTCACGCATCCAGCACCCTCTCTCAAGGTCCCCATAGGACCCCCTTTCATCTTCCCTCAGGTGCAGTCTGCAACTTTCCTGTTCTGTCCTCCCGACTCTCCTCCCTCCTAGGGTATGTGCTCCTTCCATCCCCAAAATCGGTGTGGGAGTGCAGTAGTATCCATGTCATGCAGCTTCGGTCCACTCCTGTGGAGCTTGCACCATCTTTCTTGGGTCTTTTCCAGCCATTGTCCGATGTCCGGAGACTGATGACCACTGCATGGTGCCTGGAGCTGTGTCCGATGTCTGGAGCCTGATGACCGCTGCCTGATGCCTGGAACCATCTCTGATGTCCAGAGCCTGATGACTGCTGCATGGAGTAGTGTCCGATGTCCGGTGCTTGATGACCGATGTCCTGTGTCCACATGTCCTGTTTGTGTTCCGATGCTTTCCACCTGGAACCGTGTTCGATGTCCAGTGTCCTGCCTGTGTCCTGACATTCTCTGCCTGGAACTATGTCCAATTTCCGGAGTCCAGATGTTTTGCCTGTGTTCTGAATATCCTTCCTGTGTCCTAGATTTTTAGCCTTTGTCTTAGATGTCCAGCTTGTGTCCAGATGTGCAGTCCGAGTTCCTGGTCGTCCAGCCCATGTTCCAGAGTCAGTCCCATTTGTGTTCCTGAATGGGCTGCTCCTCCCTGTTCCTGGGGAGTCTCCAGCCTTGTATTTTGGTGACGGCTTTGCCTGAGTTTCCTGGATCTGACCAGCTGATGTCCCAAGCTGTCATGTTGGTGTTCCTAGACCTGTGCTCTCCATGTTTCACCTGTGTCCCAATGTCCGGCCTGTTCCCTAGGGTTCATCTAGTGATGACATCTTCCTGAGGTTGGTGTCTGATGACCTCCTACCATGCTATTGCCTGATGTTTGCCTATCTGTGATGTTATCCTTACCAGATGTGTAGAATTGGGAGCCTTACATTTATGCTTACCTTTCCCTGTTGCCTTGTACTATAACTTTATGTTGGTAAACTTTATGTTTCTTTTACCTGAAGTTGTGCAGTGTCTTCTAGTCCTGCATTGTACCTCCTTACCTACTCTCTCAGCTGCCACAGACCCCAGTATCTACCCTCTCCCAGTCCTGGCAGGCCAGGGTTCCCCCTGTGGTTCGGTGGATCCACATACTAGTACCACTTTGGACGCATGCCCTACGTCGCCAGGCAGCGTAAGCAAGCCCTCACATGACACAGAGGTTATAATTACCCACCCAAACAAATTAATTAATATTTGTCTGGGTCACATAAAACCATATTTCACAACTTTGCAGCCTTTACAAAGTAAGTTTCCTCCTATTAAAACTCCTAGATTCCACTTTCATTGAACCCATGAAGTATGATTCCAACAAAAGTGCCATACAAACACTGTGTGATACCACCACAGTGAATTCCCCCACCATCTCCTCCATATTCACAGTATGGTTATGACCCTACTGTACCCGCCCTCAACTACTCTGTCAAAGTATGGTAACCCCAACACAGTATGATCCCCAACTGTGGCCCCAAATGGCCAGCTCTGCAGTATAATGGGCCTAAATACTTGATAATGGCTCCCACACTTCTCCACACTGTATAAGGGCCCCCACTAGCTCTTAAAACATTATAATGGCCCCCACACAGTCCTCCATATAGTATGATGGACCCCACACAAACCTTTACACTGTATAATTGCTTTCATACAGTATAATGGTCTTCATAGCCCTCAAAATATTATAAGGCCTTCAAATAGCTCTCCAAATAGTATATTGGCATCCACATAGCCTCACAGTTCTGAAGTCTCTCTTTACTACTTGTTTATTTGTAGATTTGTGCACCTTCTTGAGTGACAGGTTCTAGTGAGCAGCTTCATTCTACTACTACACATTAATAGTCTGTCACTGCTTGTTCTGAGTGTTCACAATCATCACTATAGTTACATGTGTACACGTAACAGTGTATTTGAAGAAGCACATGGCTCAGGAGAATGAGAGCTGTGGTTAGGAGGACAGCTGTCCATGAAACTGTCAATGCTGATTAACAGTGGATTGTGATTCTACAGGACTACTAGAAGCCCTGTCAGGAACTGAGAGGGTGGGGGATGAGAAGTTAAATGTTGTATCAAAATGAAGGGCTGCAGAAAACTGACTAGAATGTTAGGAGTTAACTATTGTGTTGAAATGTAACTACTGCACACACTTGGATAGACACTGGTGGCCAAGCTCCTTAGAGTTAAGCTTTACGTTATGTAAGATAAAAGCTGTCATTGCAAAAGAATGACAGCACATAGAAATAAGTTAATTGCAAATTTACATATTTTCAAACATTATTCCAGTCAAGGACTGAAACTCATTTCTAGTGAAATTAACTCCACTAAAGTTGCATGCATTTTTATGAATTGGACAGACAGGGTAAGGCACACCTTGTCTTTTCCATTCTACACCCATTTTAGTGGAGCTGACTGGCATTCATGTGACTCCAAGTTATCTGAAAATGTTGCGACATTTGAAGGTGTTTTACATCAAACCGTAATCTCTGTCCTTAATGGCAAACAGAAAAGAAATCTGCCAAACAAATATAAGGTAAACTTCATTAAAGGTGCAAATGGAAGCATGTATAAAAACAGGTGAAAACACTAAAAATATGACAAAAAAACCGAATGATAGGCAAAAATTAATTGGATCATCATTTTTTTTATAGATACTAGACTTAAAATGTAAATGTCACTTCATTGAAAAAAAAAAAACCACAATACTGCATTGGTTGTTAATGATGGGTCACATAGCAGCTAAGACAATGCTTTTTTGTGCCACATAACTTTTTTTGTGCACTTTTAAAATCATTTTTAGGGCTGCGTGGGCATGGCCAGCAGCTGATAGTGAGCAGTGCAATGTGACAGCAGAAAAGGGGTTAACAGAGATCCTGAGCTATATGGAGCCAGTTGACAGATCAGAAGCTTGTTCCAAGGAAAGAGGAGTTTGCACATTCTGACATTGCTTAACAACTGTGCTGTAGCCCGAAATAATCTAATACATTGTCACCTCATCAGCTGCAGTCAGCAGTGTGGATGTTGTGTAGGCTCCATACCCTTTACCCTTATATGGTTACATGCCCCGTATTCAGTGTGAGAAGCTTGAAGACGGATCTGAGTGATAATGAACATATGTCTGCTTCACACACAGTGCAGTGGGGAACCCTTGTTGAAGGTTTATTAATAGTTTTGAACCAGAATTCTCTTAAAGTATATTTATAAGTTTATTAACATCTCTTGCTCTACATTATTATTAGATAAAAATTTAAATGGCGGTTACGATTTAAGTGTTAACAAGAAGCAGCACAATCCCAGCCGTATCGAGGTGGAATGTTTTACAAATTTATTTTCATTGATTTTTTTGCTGCTGACAAGATTGTTAAACTTTTCTGATTTGCTGTTGGGTGATAAATGATTATTCCTTTGTGTATATAAGATATTGGAAATAATGACACAAATTTAGTAGAACTATCTAGTGATAAGGATCAAACATGATTCATTCAGCAGATATATACTACTAGATAGCTAGTAGAATAATTGCACATTCTGCTGATGGCAGTGACTTACTGCTCTAAAGTTGTAGAAAGACTGGTCAAGTGTAATTCTATAGACAGTGACAGACCGGCCCAGCAAACACAGGGTAAAGCTTTCAGGGAACGCCAGCCAGCTTTGAAATTGTCTGTTTCTTCTTCATTCGCTTGTGACCTTCTTCTTATTTCTGAAAAACCTGAAATTATATTGCTCCAGGGCAAGGCTACAAGTCACCAAGGCAATGTAAAAGATGAATAAATCTTTCATCTTTATATATTTGTGAAATATGTATCACAGAATGGTATCGAGGCAGGCGAGAGCTTATGTTATACACAGTAGATTGAGTCCTGAGAACATCAGCTTTGCTTTCTATTCTGTTTACTATTCTGTATTCTATATTTACATGTTCCCTATTTTTTGGTATATTGAGCCTTTTATTATTTTCTGTTTTACTTGTATTGCTTGTTTGTATTGTGCTCACCTTGAAGGGAGCATCATGTGGGTGGGAATTGTCACTCTAGTATTAATATTAACAATTTCTACGTTCATTGTCATGATGTAAGGCTGGCTTCACACTGCGGTCAGGTCAGATCAGGTCAGGTTTTGTGTTCCAAAACCAGGAGAGGAACTTGCAGAGAAAAGGTATAATTGAAAGATTGACACCTGTTCTAGGTTTTGGAGTCACTCCTGGTTTTGGCACACAAAACCTGACCTGATCTCATCTGACCTGACCGCAGTGTGAAGCCAGCCTAAGAGTGCAGTAATTAGTTTATTTGCAAGGGACCTTTCTAACCAGGGCTAGATTTGTGGAGTAGCAGAAGTCAATAATTTGCCTTAAAGAGGTTTTCTTAGCTCATATTACTAAATAGTAAAAATAACTATGTGTTATATCAACCCACTTTGTTCTGTGGAGCATAACGTCACAGTAGAACAGGTGTATCCATCTAACCCACTAGGCGGTGATTGCAACAAAAATTCAGGAAACTACAGTGCTTTGAAAAAGTGTTTGCCTCCTTCCTGAATTCTTATTCTTTTGCATATTTGTCCATTTAAATATTTCTAATCACCAAACAAATGTAAATATTAGACAAAGATAACACAATTAAACACAGAATGCAGTTTATAATTGAAGATCGTTATTAGTAAGGAAAAAAGAAAATCAAGCATACACGGCCCTGTGTGAAAAAGTGATTGCCCCACCCTCCCTTAAAACATAAATTAACTGTGGTTTATCACATTGTTAGGAAGATGAGTTCAATTTCCCTAGCCACACCCAGACCTGATTACTGCCACATGTTTTCATTCAAAAAATGACTTAAATATGACCTATCTGACAAAGTGAAGTAGACCAAAAGATCCTCAAAAGCTTGACATCATGCTGTGAATTTCACTGCTGAGCAAAAAGAACCTAACTGCTCATCTCAGTTTTGTAGAAAACATCTTGATGATCCCCTTGACTTTTGGGAGAATATTTTGTGGAATGACGAGACAAAAGTTGATTGTTTTGGAAGGAACATGTCCCATTACATCTGGTGTAGAAATACCACCACATTTCAGAAAAGGAACATCATACCAACAGTAAAATGTGGAGGTGGTGGTGTGATGGTCTGGAGCTGTTTTGCTTCTTCAGGACCTGAAAGACTTACTGTGGTAAATGGAACCATGAATTCTGCAGTCTACCAAAAGATCCTAAATTAGGAAGTCCGCCATCTGTTCACGACCTCAAGCTGAAGCGCACTTGTGTTATTCAGCAGGACAATCATCCAAAATTCACCTCTGAATTGACTCACCGTGGCCGGGACTCCGGTTTAGACAGGCAGTAGCTTCTTCCTCCCTGTCACGGATGGACCGCGCCTCCCAGTAGTGGGGCCCGGTTGAGTGCAGATCAAAAGGGTTGAAGACGTCTTGTGGGAACAGATTAAGGGGTTAATTGATCCCCGGAGCCAGGAGCTGCTTAAGATGTTGTGCGGCAGCTGCAGTTAGCCTTGGGTCCCTTGGTGGGTACACCGCTGGTTAGACGACTGGATTTGGCAATGGTGGGGTGCTCCTGTAAAGCGATTCCTCCACTCTACTGGTTCGCATAGCAGAGCTGAACTGCTGCTAGCTTCGGTACCAGCAAACCGGCTGTATAAGGGCGCGGGGTGGTTTTGGACCCGCATGTTGAAGCCCAAGTTCGGTTGGTAATGCACCGGGAGTAATGGTGCTCAACCGTGGTAAAAGTGAGGAGATGCCCGGTAGAAGGTGGCCAGGGGGCTGCACCGACTGTGCAACCCCCTCTCCTAGGTTGCAGAGCTGGGATTCTGCAGAGGTCTTCTAAGTTGCTGTTACTTCTCCAGACCCGAGGCTAGAACACTTTAAGCTGGACTAAACTTCCACTACACACTACCCTTGCACTCCACCCACCAGGACCTTGATTGGCCCTCTATGCTAAGTGAGGCATGCAGAGTATGGATCTCTAAGTAAACCAAATGACTGCTGGGTCAGAGAATATTGCTGCTGCATTTATGGCTGCAATACCCTCCTGTGACGCACTCGGTGCGGGGCGCCACACTCCCCCTTGGTGAAATACGCTTGTCCCCAAGCGTCGCACTACCCAACATTACAGAGGATTTTTGTATTTTATAACAGGTAATATACATTTTTATTAATAACAGGTATACACTTTTGCGGAACCGGCGGGCGGTCGGCTGTCCTTAATGAGAGTTCAGGCTGTAGCCGCCAGATCGCACAATCAGTGATTAAACAGAGAACAGAGTTATTGAGTGAGTCCAAGCAAAGCAAGTCACTGGCGCAGAGAATGACGGCGCACCCGTATGGCGAACCACCCATCTGGACAAGCATACCACTCGTAAGTGATTATATCGCCCCGGTATAGGTCGCGATCGGGATGTACTCTGGGCAAGTGTGACTTGACTTCCCGGCGCCCCACAAACACTTCTTCATTCAAACCCACCTCCCAAGCGAACCCCCACCCGTTAGACAAATTAAAGGTGGAAATTCTACCTTCACTGCGAAGTTCATCAGGCAGCGGCGGTTGGCGGCGGGCCGTGGCACGGGCCTCCATGTTGGCGCGTTCACGGGCTCGCCACTCCTCTCGGCGACGCTGACTTACAGTTTCGTCGGTACGGCTTGGAGTGTGAATATGGCTGGTGGTTTGGTAGGAAGCTTGGGCTTGGCGGACAGTCTGGACCGGCACCCGATGGAACGGCACAGGGGAAGGTGTCGCTGTTGCACCCGACCAGTGTACCCGAGCTAGCTGTTCGGATGGATGATCCCCGCTGTCTCCCCAAGCAAAACCGGTGTCAAGATCCTCAGGAGTACTTCGGGTCTCGTCGTCGTCATCTTCTTCTTCGACGACCACATCGGGCTGCTCGATGGTTGGAGATGCTGAGACAGATTCCTCGGTACAGCAGGGCGGTGGTGTTGCGGATCCTTCCTCGGGGACGTCCTGCAGGGCTTCCAGGCTGCCTGCCTCTTCTTCTGTTTCTGCTGGTAGCGGTATCTGTATCCCGTCGAACGGGTAGACCTCCGAAGTTGCAAAGGAGGCCTCCGGTTCAGGGAAGACACTGGCAACAGTCTTTAAAGAGGTATTATGACTGTCGATGGGTTCCTCGGCGGGAACTTGGTAGATGTCGGCTTCTTCAAAGGAGCAGGTTACAAGCTCCGGCTCTGGAATCGGTCCAGCTGCAGTTTCGGGCAGTGGACTGGGTTGAGTTGTGGTCTCTACTGGGATGAAACAGTCAATGGGCTCTGGTGAGGATGCAGGGCAAGCGGTAGGCGTTGGGGAGGTCATAGTGAAACTGGAGATATCATCCGGTCCTGGGTTGGGTGTACCCGGTCGTCTCTGCTGCATCGCGTGATGTAGTCTACGGCCTAGGCTCGCGCTCCAGCTACGAATTGTCCACTCGACAGTTTCCATGAGCCTCACCCGGAGGTCTTGCAGAGCTTCTTGACAAAAGTCGGGGCTGCCATCGATGTTGAGGACAGAGCCCGGACCGGGGTGGCCTATGGTTGCTCTGGCCTCAGCTTCCACTTGTTGCATCAGGTCTCGGAGTCTCAAACTGGCCATCTTTGTAGGAGAACCACACCCGTCCAACCGGTAACCGTTCTGGTAGAGAGCTGGTGAAGAATTGTCTGACACTCCCACTTCCTTGGGGGTTTTTGTAGTCCAATTGTGGGAAAAAGTCTTTGGGGTCCGCCCCCATGGTTGATTCGAGCAATCAGGGCGGACAATGATTTTGGCGTCTTTGCCTTTAGCCCTCCCATGAAGAGGGGCGGTGGCTCACCCCTGGGCTTGCACGTGGCGGATCCTCATGGCGGGGACGCCATCTTGGGCGCCATCTTGGCCCAACGGTGAAAAGGCGGGAAAGTTCTTTTAGGGACGGACAAAGTCCAAATCGTAGACATTAAAGTCATTTTAAAGCACATAATACCCGTTAGGGAACTGGCCTGCTCGTATCCTGTTCGTGACGCCAAACTCTGACTCACCATGGCCGGGACTCCGGTTTAGACAGGCAGTAGCTTCTTCCTTCTTGTCACGGATGGACTGCGCCTGCCGGTAGTGGGGCCCGGTTGAGTGCAGATCAAAAGGGTTGAAGACGTCTTGCGGGAACAGATTAAGGGGTTAATTGTTTCCTGACGCCACCTATGAGTAGTTCGGTAACTTTACCGACGCTGCGAGGCCTCCGGGGGATGGATTGCAGCAAGATGAAACGCTCCCCACAGGCTAAGCGATGATCCCCAGAGCCAGGAGCTGCTTAAGATGTTGTGCGGCAGCTGCGGTTACCTTGTGTGCAGACGGACGTAGTCATAAGGAAGCACGGACACTGTAAGTCTCTGTAACGGGTAATTTACTGTAACCAGCAAGCAGTACATGGCATACAGTTAACAGGTAGTGGACCGGGTGGACTCAGCAGTGATAGGTGTCCCTCAGAGATCCGCGGTGTTCCTCCATTCTAACTAAGTAGGTTGCCGTTGTTGCCCAGGAATACCAGGTCGGGTACAGGGAGGCTGCTTGAATGCCCTATCCGGGGTATACGTTCCGGATGCTTTGGGGAGCCTTGGGTCCCTTGGTGGGTACACCGCTGGTTAGACAACTGGATTTGGCGATGGTGGGGTGCTCCTGTAAAGCGATTCCTCCACTCTACTGGTTCGCATAGCAGAGCTGAACTGCTGCTAGCTTCGGTACCAGCAAACCGGCTGTATAAGGGCGCGGGGTGGTTTTGGACCCGCATGTTGAAGCCCAAGTTCAGTTGGTAATGCACCGGGAGTAATGGTGCTCAACCGTGGTAAAAGTGAGGAGAAGGCCGGTAGAAGGTGGCCAGGGGGCTGCACCGACTGTGCAACCCCCTCTCCTAGGTTGCAGAGCTGGGATTCTGCAGAGGTCTTCTAAGTTGCTGTTACTACTCCAGACCCGAAGCTAGAACTCTCTAAGCTGGACTAAACTTCCACTACACACTACCCTTGCACTCCGCCCACCAGGACCTTGATTGGCCCTCTATACTAAGTGAGGCATGCAGAGTATGGATCTCTAAGTTAACTAAATGACTGCTGGGTCAGAGAATATTGCTGCTGCATTTATGGCTGCAATACCCTCCTGTGACGCACTCGGTGCGGGGCGCCACAGAATGGCTTAATAAAACAAAATTAAAGAGCACCTGTCACCAAACCAGGCATGGTGATCTAATTACAGCACTGGATGCAGCATGTCTGCTGCATGCAGGCAAGGGGTCCCCCAGCCATTGAGCCCCCCTGTACCCCGAGTAAATACACTTAGAAAACTTACATCCTACAGCCAGAAAGTAGGTGGCTAGAGGCTAGAGCCAAAGGGCAGATTCACACCCCTTGCATGTTTAATCTGCCCACCGCTGCCAATCATTGTCTCCCATAACAGAGTTTTTTTTTATTTTTTTTTTTTACAAATGGCCGTTTAGCCCCGCCCCCTGCGATGACATCACCGCTTACACCTGCCCTGCTCTATGGTTAACATAGAGCAGGGCAGGTATAAGCGGTGATGTCACTGCAGGAGGCGGGGCAGCCGGCCTCCTGCTCTGACATCACCACCTTTCCCCGCCCTGCTCTATGTTAACCATAGAGCAGGGTGGGTATAAGCGGTGATATCACCGCAGGGGGCGGGGCTAAGTGGCCATTTGTAAAATAAACTCTGTGTTATACTGCAGCCGAGTGAGACAATGATTGGCAGCAGTGGGCTGATTAAACATGCAGGGGGTGTGAATCTGCCCTTCGGCTCCAGCCTCTAGCCACCTACTTTCTGGCTGCAGGATGTAAGTTTTCTAAGTGTATTTACTCTGGGTACAAGGGGGCTCAATGGCTGGGGGACCCCTTGCCTGGATGCAGCAGACATGCTGCATCCAGTGCTGTAATTAGATCACCATGCCTGGTTTGGTGACAGGTCCTCTTTAAGACTTTGGAGTGGCATTGTCAAAGTCCTGACCCTAATCTGATTGAGATGCTGTGGCAGGACCTTAAAAAGGGGGTTCATGCTCAGAAACCCTCCAATGTGGCTAAATTACAACAATTCTACAGACATGAGTGGCCAAAATTCCTCCAGAGCGTTGTATAGGACTCATTATAGGACGCTTGATTGCAATTGTTTCAGCTAAGGGTGGCCCAACCAGTTATTGTTTTTGGGGGACAATCATATTTCCACATAGGGCCATGTACAGTAGATTTGGGTTTCTTTTTGTCTTATTAATAAAGACCTTTATTTTTAAATTGAATTTTCTGTTTACTTGTTTTATCTTTGTCTAATATTAACATTGTTTGGTGATTTGAAACATTTATGTGTGACAAACATGCAAAACAATAAGAAATCAGGAAGGGGGCAAACACTTTTTCACACCACAGTATATAAAAATCTACCAAGTACAGTACAGACTAAAAGTTTAGACACACCTTCTCATTGAAAGAGTTTTCTTTATTTTCATGACTATGAAAATTGTAGATTCACACTGAAGGCATCAAAACTATGAATTAACACGTGGAATTATATACTTAACAAAAAAGTGTGACACAACTGAAAATATGTCTTATATTCTTGGTTCTTCAAAGTAGCCACCTTTTGCTTTGATTACTGCTTTGCACACTCTTGGCATTCTCTTGATGAGCTTCAAGAGGTAGTCACTGGAAATGGTTTTCACTTCACACGTTTGCCCTGTCAGGTTTAATAAGTGGGATTTCTTGCCTATCAAATTAGGTTGGGACCATCAGTTGTGTTGTGCAGAAGTCTGGTGGATACACAGCTGATAGTCATACTGAATAGACTGTTAAGGCCCCGTTACACCAGGCCACATCGCCGATAACATAGGCGACATAGGGGCATGGCCTATCGGCGGCGACATCGCCCTACGTCCCCTCATGTAAAAGGGCGATGTTGGCGGCGCCGGGCGGTCGCCTGGTTTCAGAGCAGTGCTCTGAAACCAGGCGACCATCATGGGGCGATGTGCATCCATTGTCCTGCATCACTGCTGAGGTTTTCAGACACCCCGGCGGCGATGCCGCCTGACAGCTCGCCGGCGCGGGGCTGGAGATGTCGCCCCGTGTAAATGGGGGACGGCGACGCTGGCGGGGCGCCAAAAACGTGCGCGCACCAGCCAGTCGCCGCCGACATCTCCAGCCCCGTCGCCAGGTGTGACGGGGCCTTTAGAATTTGTATTATGGCAAGAAAAAAGTAGCTAAGTAAAGAAAAACGAGTGGCCATCATTACTTTAAAAAATGAAAGTCAGTCAGTCCTAAAAATTGGGAAAACTTTGAAAGTGTCCCCCAAATGCAGTTTCAAAAACCATCAAGCGCTACTCAGAAACTGGCTCACATGAGGACCGCCCCAGGAAAGGAAGACCAAGAGTCACCTCTGCTGCGGAGGATAAGTTCATCCGAGTCACCGGCCTCAGAAATCGCAGGTTAACAGCAGCTCAGATTAGAGACCAGATCAATGCCACACAGAGTTCTAGCAGCAGACACATCTCTACAACAACTGTTAAGAGGAGACTTTGTGCAGCAGGCCTTCATGGTACATTAGCTGCTAGGAAACCACTTTCAAGTACAGGCAACAAGCAGAAGAGACTTGTTTGGGCTAAAGAACACAAGGAATGGACATTAGACCAGTGGAAATCTTTGCTTTGGTCTGATGAGTCTAAATTTGAGATTTTTGGTTCCAACCACCGTGTCTTTGTGCTACGCAGAAAAGGTGAACGGATGGACTCTACATGCCTGGTTCCCACCGTGAAGCATTATGGAGGAGGTGTGATGGTGATGAGGTGCTACACCAGATGACCTGGCCTCTACAGTCACCAGACCTGAACCCAATTGAGATGGTTTGGGGTGAGCTGGACCGCAGAGTGAAGGCAAAAGGGCCAACAAGTGCTAAGCATCTCTGGGAACTCCTTCAAGATTGTTGGAAGACCATTTCTGGTGACTACCTCTTGAAGCTCATGAAGAGAATGCCAAGAATATACAGTTAGGGCCAGAAATATTTGGACAGTGACACAATTTTCGCGAGTTGGGCTCTGCATGCCACCACATTGGATTTGAAATGAAGCCTCTACAACAGAATTCAAGTGCAGATTGTAACGTTTAATTTGAAGGGTTGAGCAAAAATATCTGATAGAAAATGTAGGAATTGTACACATTTCTTTACAAACACTCCACATTTTAGGAGGTCAAAAGTAATTAGACAAATAAACATAACCCAAACAAAATATTTTTATTGTCAATATTTTGTTGCAAATCCTTTGGAGGCAATCACTGCCTTAAGTCTGGAACCCATGGACATCACCAAACGCTGGGTTTCCTCCTTCTTAATGCTTTGCCAGGCCTTTACAGCCGCAGCCTTCAGGTCTTGCTTGTTTGTGGGTCTTTCCGTCTTAAGTCTGGATTTGAGCAAGTGAAATGCATGCTCAATTGGGTTAAGATCTGGTGATTGACTTGGCCATTGCAGAATGTTCCACTTTTTTGCACTCATGAACTCCTGGGTAGCTTTGGCTGTATGCTTGGGGTCATTGTCCATCTGTACTATGAAGCGCCGTCCAATCAACTTTGCAGCATTTGGCTGAATCTGGGCTGAAAGTATATCCCGGTACACTTCAGAATTCATCCGGCTACTCTTCTCTGTTGCTATGTCATCAATAAACACAAGTGACCCAGTGCCATTGAAAGCCATGCATGCCCATGCCATCACGTTGCCTCCACCTTTTTTTACAGAGGATGTGGTGTGCCTTGGATCATGTGCCATTCCCTTTCTTCTCCAAACTTTTTTCTTCCCATCATTCTGGTACAGGTTGATCTTTGTCTCATCTGTCCATAGAATACTTTTCCAGAACTGAGCTGGCTTCTTGAGGTGTTTTTCAGCAAATTTAACTCTGGCCTGTCTATTTTTGGAATTGATGAATGGTTTGCATCTAGATGTGAACCCTTTGTATTTACTGTCATGGAGTCTTCTCTTTACTGTTGACTTAGAGACAGATACACCTACTTCACTGAGAGTGTTCTGGACTTCAGTTGATGTTGTGAACGGGTTCTTCTTCACCAAATAAAGTATGCGCCGATCATCCACCACTGTTGTCATCCGTGGACGCCCAGGCCTTTTTGAGTTCCCAAGCTCACCAGTCAATTCCTTTTTTCTCAAAATGTACCCAATTGTTGATTTTGCTACTCCAAGCATGTCTGCTATCTCTCTGGTGGATTTTTTCTTTTTTTTCAGCCTCAGGATGTTCTGCTTCACCTCAATTGAGAGTTCCTTTGACCGCATGTTGTCTGGTCACAGCAACAGCTTCCAAATGCAAAACCACACACCTGGAATCCACCCCTGACCTTTTAACTACTTCATTGATTACAAGTTAACAAGGGAGACGCCTTCAGAGTTAATTGCAGCCCTTAGAGTCCATTGTCCAATTACTTTTGGTCCCTTGAAAAAGAGGAGGCTATGCATTACAGAGCTATGATTCCTAAACCCTTTCTCCGATTTGGATGTGGAAACTCTCATATTGTAGCTGGGAGTGTGCACTTTCAGCCCATATTATATATATAACTGTCTTTCTGAACATGTTTTTGTAAACAGCTAAAATAACAAAACTTGTGTCACTGTCCAAATATTTCTGGCCCTAACTGTACAAAGCAGTAATCAAAGCAAAAGGTGGCTACTTAGAAGAGCCTATGAATATAAGACATATTTTCAGTTGTTTCACACTTTTTTGTTAAGTATATAATTCCACATGCGTTAATTCATAGTTTTGATGCCTTCAGTGTGAATCTACAATTTTCATAGTCATGAAAATAAAGAAAACTCTTTGAATGAGAAGGTGTGTCCAAACTTTTGGTCTGTACTGTACATGCTACCCAGGTGTGTCAGACATATGCTGGCAGTGTGCTGTGTTCTTGCACAGGGGCCCTCTTCTGTCTTTGTCCACCACTGTCACAGTTCACTCCCATGTGTCTCTTAACACTGTTGTAACTCTGACCACTCTGCCTCCATCCTGCGCTGACCACTCTGCCTCCATCCTACGCTGACCACTCTGCCTCCATCCTACGCTGACCACTCTGCCTCCATCCTGCGCTGACCACTCTGCCTCCATCCTGTGCTGACCACTCTGCCTCCTTCCTGCGCTGAGCACTCTGCCACCATCCTGTGCTGACCACTCCATCCTGTGCTGACCACTGAGCCTCCATCCTGCGCTGACCACTTAGCCTCCATCCTGCGCTGACCACTGAGCCTCCATCCTGCGCTGACCACTGAGCCTCCATCCTGCGCTGACCAATGAGCCTCCACCCTGCGCTGACCACTCTGCCTCCATCCTGCGCTGACCACTCTGCCTCCATCCTGCGCTGACCACTGAGCCTCCATCCTGCGCTGACCACGGAGCCTCCATCCTGCACTGACCACTCTGCCTCCATCCTGCGCTGACCACTCTGCCTCCAACCTGCGCTGACCACTCTGCCTCCATCCTGCGCTGACCACTCTGCCTCCATCCCGTGCTGACCACTCCATCCTGTGCTGACCACTGAGCCTCCATCCTGTGCTGACCACTGAGCCTCCATCCTGCACTGACCACTGAGCCGCCATCCTGCGCTGACCACTGAGCCTCCATCCTGCGCTGACCACTGAGCCTCCATCCTGCGCTGACCACTGTGCCTCCATCCTGCGCTGACCACTCTGCCTCCATCCTGCGCTGACCACTCTGCCTCCATCCTGCACTGACCATTCTGCCTCCATCCTGCGCTAACCACTATGCCTCCATCCTGCGCTGACCACTCTGCCTCCATCCTGCGCTGACCACTGAGCCTCCATCCTGTGCTGACCACTGAGCCCCCATCCTGCGCTGACCACTCTGCCCCCATCCTGCGCTGACCACTCTGCCTCCAACCTGCGCTGACCACTCTGCCTCCATCCTGCGCTGACCACTCTGCCTCCATGCTGCACTGACCACTGAGCCACCGCGCAGTGCTAACCACTGAGCCACCGCACTGTGCAAACCACTGAGCCATCACACTGTGCAAACAACTGAGCCACCAAATACACTGCTAACTACTGAGCCACCATATACACTGAAAACCACTTAGCCATCATACTGTGCTAACCACTGAGCCAGCGTATACAGTGCCAACACTGAACCACCATAGAGTGCTAATCACTGAGTCACCATATACAGTGCTAACCATTGACCAACCATATACAGTGTTAACCACTGAGCCACCGTATACAGTGCTAACCACTGAGCCACCATATACAGTACTAACCACTGAGCCACCATATACCGTGCTAACCACTGAGCCACCATATACAGTGCTAACCACTGAGCCACCATATACAGTGCTAACCACTGAGCCACCATATACAGTGCTAACCACTGAGCCACCGTATACAGTGCTAACCACTGAGCCACCATATACAGTACTAACCACTGAGCCATCATATACAGTGCTAACCACTGAGCCACCATATACAGTACTAACCACTGAGTCACCATATACAGTGCTAACCATTGAGCCACATTACTGTTCTAATTATTGAGCCACAATATACAGTGCCAACCACTGAGCCACTATAGAGTGCTAACCACTGAGGCTCCGTATACAGTGCTAATTACTGAGCCCCTGTATACTGTGCTAACCACTGAGCCCCCGTATACTCTGCTAACCACGGAGCCCCTGTATACTCTGCTAACCACTGAGCCACCGTAAAGTCTGCTAAGCACTGAGCCCCCATATACTCTGCTAACCAATGAGCCCCGTATACTCTGCTAAGCACTTTGCAGCAGGCAGGAGAGAGCCGGGGAACAGCGGTTGGGTGTGGGCAGGAGGGGCCCCCCTCCTGCCCACACCCGGCCGCTGTTCCCTGGCCTTCTCCTTCCCGCACCTGGCCGCTCTTCACCAGCCCCCTCCTGCCCGCACCCGGCCGCTCTTCCCCGGCCCCCTCCTGCCCGCTGTTCCCTGGCCCCCTCCTGCCCGCACCTGGCCGCTGTCCCCCGCCCCTTCCTGGATTTCGGCACCGCTGCACACCGGTACTGCTGTAGGTATCTACTATATAATTGTCTACTTCTGCCTGTTTATCTGTAATGCAAATCTTGCATTGGTGATTGGTCAGGCCCGCCGCCCATGACCAATCAGCAACAGGGACAGTTCGCCCGCAAATTGGCGCAAGATTTCAACCACGCTTCGCTGATTGGTTGCCAGCAATCAGCGATATTTATGCAGGATTTAAACCCAGCTTCGCTTTGCATTATTCTTAAATCTTCATAAATAAACTACATACATATTCTAGAATACCCGATGCGTTAGAATCGGGCCACCATCTAGTTTACAATAATGACCCAGCCATCTTGAAGAAATGGGGTAGATAGAGGCTGCAAGAGCAAAGTAACCAGCCAATCTTTGTAGAGCTTTTGGGTGCGGTGGAGCTTAACGGAGAATTATGTTCAGAGAAATTGTGAATGGACTACATATAAAGGACTTTGATTAGGGAATAATTTTGGTATATATGTGCCCCATACTTGTATATGTGTCCCACATCTTGGGTCCCATCCTGTTATATAAGGTTCTCATCTTGGTAGAAATTATCCACATCCTGGTATATATGTCTTTTTCTTGGTATATATGTTCCCATCCTGATATATATGGTCCCCAACTTGATATATATGGTCCATGTGATCCCCAGTCTGATATACATGAATTCCATCCTGGTATATATGTTTCTGTTCTGTCTCTAATGCACAATTAAAAGCAAAAAACATTCTATGATGAATACAGCACCTCGCAGCCCCAAACCGACATCTCATATGTCAGAGCCACGTGATGAGGTCTCGCCACTTCCACAGACATGTGACTTTCTGCACCCACAGGAGTATATGCGGACAACTTGGCACAATTTACACTGACACCACCCCACGGTAGCATGTAATATTAAACTGAGGATACGGACGCATGTGGGTTCTTGGATCGAGATAACAGAGCAACCTACGATTAAATTACATATTTAATTGCCTTCTGGGCATCTTAGAAATAACAATATATACACAATGGATTATACAGATATTACAGTCAGATATGCAAATATAGGTAGTAGGATAAAAAAAGGTATGTTCAGTGACCCACCCCAGGGCCCGTAGGGTACCCGGTCCCGGGCCGTTGCAGTGGGGGATGTCACGGATGGCTTGCCGAGCCTGTGGCACTGGTGGTCATTGAGAAATGTGAAAAAGGGGAAAATAAAATAACAGAAAGTCTCGTGACGCCACTTAGTGTACCCCGTTATGATACCAGCGCTGCTTTCAGTCCTCTGGGGATAATGGTAGTCAGCTGGATGGTGATGCTCCCCTCAGGTGGATCAGGATCCCCGGGGCAGTGATGAATGTAGAGAACTCACACAGGAAGGTGGCTCTGCAGGTGGAGGCTTGCTGCAGTCTATGCTGAAAGGACTGGGATGTACGTCCCCGGCGACATGTAAATAAGACACCACACACTGCTTAGGCTCTGCACGGGTTTACTGGTAACTTTCAGGCAGCTTGCAGGTTTACAGTCACGGGTAGCTGGCCTGGGTAGTCACCAGGGAATAGAATGTCTCTTTGAGGCCCTCAGTGGGGTACCTGCCAGTGTCTACCTCTGTCCTCGTTCTGCGTTCTCCACTCCTTGCCTTCCTAGCGCTTCCCTGCACAGAGCCCTTTGCTGGTCCCCACGGATCTTTCTGGAGTCTATCGCCCTCTGGGCCTCCTTGAGCCTATATGGGGGCTTTTGGGGATTTATGCAGGGATTGGATAGCTAGAAATGTGAGGAAATTGCGCAATAGGGTCAGATGATATATCAGAATCAACTCACCTGGTCCGGTTGTGTTTACCCACAACCAAGCATGAGCGCGAGGGGTCAGCTGCTGCAGGATCCACACATCCACGGGTCACCACGGTGCAAGAAATGCTCTGTAGGACGATGTGTCGCACGATCCATGCTGCTGCCAAGGGAACATCAGGACACTGGATTATCTGGAAATGTAGCTTTATTCCTTCAATCTGACGCATTTCTGAGCTAAACCCAGCTCCTTCCTCAGGGACTAATCCAGTCCCTGAGGAAGGAGCTGGATTAAGCTCAGAAATGCGTCAGATTGAAGGAATAAAGCTACATTTCCAGATACTCCAGTGTACAGTACCGCTAATATCAGCTGTCAGGCGCTGTTTGGTTGGCAGCGTGTATCGCAGTGCAGGTACCTGATGGGTCTCTGTGCTTCAAAGAATTTCAGGTGGATGTGTGTCTTTTGTATCCCTGGACCCGGTCGCCTGTGACTGCGATCGTTATGCATCTGATTACAAGTTTTTCTTGCTATATTGTGTATGATGTTAACTTTCCACACAGATTATATTTTAATGAGAAGATAGCTAGTATTTACTGTACTTCCATATGAACTTCCTTTTCCCTTTATTTCAGTACAATTTTTTTGAATGCATTGTAATATTTTGAGCCATCATTACATGTTCTTATCTTTTCCGTGTGTTAACGAGAACCACAGGAAAATACTACAATGAATCATTATAATGAGTTTAATTGAGTCCAACTAAAATGATTCGGTTTCTCATTTAAATTAAAAGAGATTTGAATTAGACGTCAAGTGCCCTATTAAATATAGAAATATGAACAAATACAATCTTACTAAGTCATTAAAATAATCCTAAAAGTCTTTTCTAGGAGTCTTTTATATATTTTAATGTATGCAGATACAATTGTTTATAATTTTGTTAATTAAAAAAAACATTTAAGTTACTGCAAATCATTGTTGTCTGAAGGTTTTCTTAAGTGTATTTACTGAATTAGTAAGCAATGCCTAGCACTGGAGAACTGGGAATGCTCCCATGTGCTATGTGTATACACAGTATGTTTTTATAATCTACTTTATAAATATACAGTGTTTGTTGATACTAATCAGCAATATTACTTTGTTGACTAATAATCCTCAAGGCTCTTGTGAATATTATCAGGGGAGTACCGCCCATAGCGGCAGACCATGTGGCCATTATGGCCCCCATTAGTAAGAGGGGCTTAGTGCCATATCCCGTTTTAGGAGTTCAATACTGTTTGCACCCTCAGGACGCAGATAAAGTTGCATACAATGACAGAGCAGAGAGCCAATGGTTACCTTTTCTGCCATTCCACCTGTGTGTCTGAGGTTCGATGCAGCAAGGTTGAAGTCATCATTACATTTCACTTTCTCTGTGGAGTCGCAGTCTTTGCAGCACAGAATGCAGCAGCACATCAGCTGTGTATAGGGGGTCTATGAGGCCATTATCATTTTTATAAAGAGGCATCATACTGTGTATAGCGGCTATGGAGTGATCAGACTATATTTGCAAGGCTATGGGGTTATCATTCTTTGTATATGGGCTGTGGGGCTATCTTTCTATATATAGGGAACTAGGGAGTCATCATACTGTATATAGGGGGCTATGGGGCCAATATACTGTGTATAAGGCGGCTATGGGGTGATATACTTTGATATGAGGACAGTGAGTCCATCATACTCCATGCGAGCGGCTATGGGTTCATTACACTGTGTGTGAGGTGGCTATGGGGTCATAATAGAAAAGGGTACAGTGAGTCCATCAAACTGCATGTGGGGGCTATGGGGTCATCATACTGCATGTGAGGTGGCTAAGGGGTCATGATACTGTGAAAAGGGTACAGTGAGTCCATCATACTGCATGTGGGGGGTGCTATGGGGTCATCATACTGCATGTGAGGTGGCTAAGGGGTCATACTACTGTGAAAAGGGTACAGTGAGTCCATCATACTGCATCTGGGGGGTGCTATGGGGTCTTCATACTGCGTGTGAGGTGGCTAAGGGGTCATACTACTGTGAAAAGGATACAGTGAGTCCATTATACTGCATCTGGGGGGTGCTATGGGGTCTTCATACTGCGTGTGAGGTGGCTAAGGGGTCATGATACTGTGAAAAGGGTACAGTGAGTTCATCATACTGCATGCGGTTGGCTATGCGGTCATCAAACTGCGTGTGAGGTGGCTAAGGGGTCATAATACTGTGAAAAGTATTCATACTGCATGTGGGGGGCTGTGGGGCTTTCATACTGCATATAGGAGAGCTGTGAAACCTTCATACTGTACATACAGGTCTGTGGGGCATCATACTGTGAAAAAAACATATGGAATATCTTTGATTTCTCACCCGAGCTGAACTGTTTACTTGCTTTATGCAGTTGGAAGATTTTATTTTTTTCTATGTTGGGTTTCTGTATGTGTCGCCCCCTCAGGGTGTGGGGTACTCGGGTATCAGGCGGCAAGGGTTAACTGCGGTGTCCCGGGGAATGGTGGCCGCGCCTTATCCTGTGTCCTGGGGGACTGATCTTTTGAAAAGAGGGGTATTTACAGAGGATTATATATACAGTTTGTCGTCGTGACGCCACCTGCAGTTTCTGGTGAGTAGCACCAGCGCCGCCACAGTCCGCCGGAGGTCGGTGGTATTGCGGCTAAGATGGTGAAGTCCTCCACAGGTAGGACTGGAACCTCTGGGGCAGGTTGGAGTGGAGTTATGGCTGAGATGGGGTGTTGGAGCAGTCTATGAGAGGGCATTGGGAACGGATGGAATGATGCACGCACACAGAGGAAGTCTCTTTTACCTTTTACTGATGTTAAGCAGGTAATGAAGTCCAGGGCACTGACAGGTGTACAGGTTGCACAGTGGGTTCCCACGGCAAGTGGGTATAAGGCCTCCTCTGTCTCTGTATAGTGGTTGAAGCACAGCCTGCCTGCAGCCCGACTTGCCTCCTCTCTTCCTCACTGTAGTGTTCCTCTCTTTCTCTCTCCTCCTGTGCGGTCTCCGGGTCACCCTCTCTGATCACGGTGGTACTGTACTGCTGTGTCTGGTTCCCTCTCTCACAGTAGGTTATCTGCCGCGACACTACTTTTTCATGATTAATGATAATGTGAATCAATGAGTGTCACTAGAAGCAAGAGGATCCATTGGATATAATGTAAGGTGAATTGCAGAAACTGCCTTATGCTAAATGTAATAAAACGGAGATCTTGGTTTTCCATAGTGATCACTAGAGAGTAAGCTTGGCATCCACTTACAAGGAGCCTCCACTGCCAAGTCCTAACACTAACCCTGATAAAATTGTGAATTGTGAACGGGTTTATATGCCCAAGGATAATTGGAAATAATGAATAGGTGTGTGTAGGGCCTTCACAATGGTGTCCAAGTGTGGATCCCTCTCTCGACTTACAGGGGATTAACCGGGTAGCCAAAGCCTCCACGGTGCAATGGGGTTTTCTGTTGTCTTATAGTATCCCACAGGTGTGGATCCCCCAATATTCGGCACTTCTTTGGGCGAAACTCTCCTTCAAGTTCCTCACTCGCTTTTAGCTACTTGCTCCTCACCTTCTATCCCCACTTTAGGCTTGCGGGACATAGAAGGGCCACTCCGGGTCACTGGTTCGGGCCTATCCAGGGCACCGAACACTAGGACATCTTCGCAGCTCTCATAGCGTCTGCACGCTCTGCCTAACTCTGCCCCCAGCAGCAGTATTTATAGGGGATCTTGCCTAAGGGCAGATCATGGTGCTCCCCCTACTGTGTCGGGGTGGAAGATGTTGTATGTAGTAGGTACCTGCTGGGGAAACCCAGCTGTGCATTTAGAGAAGTCTGTGGCTACCTGCGTGAGCCGGGTGCCACATGTACAATGCATAACTCCTAATAATAAGATGAAATAATAGCTGCACATGCTCTGTACAGACATTGAACAATCAGGGATTGCGGATGTTTGTAGAACTAATGTGAATGCAACTGTCTAGAATGTGCTTCTTACACATATATAACAGTATATAGCTATGGAAATGTTAATTATATTGTTATCATGCACCAATTCTGATGACAATCTGTTTTACAAAGGTTTCTAGTGACTTGAATGTTGCTTATAGTTTATTTATTTTTTTGACCTGTTGACAAAGCAAAAGTTTTGCTGAAGCCACAATACGAGGTCTTCCAGAGCATAAAACATAATGCTTGTCACTATACACAAGCGTGCAAGATGGTCCAGCAGCTGTTACTAGTAAAAGTAATGGCCATGTTGCTGAAGCAAACATTTCCATGATGATCCATGAGAACTCTGGATCCAAACCACAATGTTTAAGTAATACATGCTTTCTCTTCAGTAAAGTGGGATGTCACAAAGCAATAAGTAAATCTAAGTGCTCACAGTTTAGAAAATATGACACAGCTTGAGGCCTTAAAGCTGCTTAATAATGTAACATAACACAATTCTAGCAACGGTTGATATCCAGTATGGTATATATTATACATTATGGCAGTTTATTAGGTTGGTGTTTCCTCTTTTCATTGACATAAATACCATTCTGGAGAAGAGGAAAAACCCCTTGCCTTGACTGAAATTTCACACTGTTTTTGTGGAATTTTACACTATTAAAGGGAAACTCCAGGGAGAGAAAACATTTTAGTACAGTTCCTGCCCTCCTACATGATGAAGCAGAGCTGTACACTGCAGTTCTAGGCTCTATAGATCTCTTATAATTCAATAAAATCATACCTGCTCCTCTGCTCTGACCACCCTTCAGGGGACATAACATTTCAGCCTGACAGCTTCATGCAGGATCAGAGATCAGGATGTGTGTCAGGGGCATGGATGCTGGGAGCTGCAGGATCGTCCTGCCTTCCAACCCCCTTACACTTCTGTATAGGAAGGGGGCGTGACAGGAGGCGTGGCCGATGGACCCATGCTCATACTACAATCCAGCCTTGAAATAGCAATCATGTCAACAAGCAGATACAAATACACGCAGTGATCCTCTGCTGTATGATGGTGCATAATGTGTACTCTTATTTTGAGGCTAGAAACACAGGCAAAGCACTACACTGATCGATAGATAGATATAGACATATAAATTGAGCTAAAGCGAATAGATACAGTATAAATAGAATAAGATAAGATAAGATAAACTTTATTGATCCCGGAGGAAATTACAGTATTACAGCAGCAGAACAAAGATCAAGAACATTACACACTTTACAAAATAAGTCTATATGGACAGCAGATGCAGGTAGACTGGTACATGTATCTCCCCTATTCCCCCCATACACTTAGAACTTCACTTAGTCTTGGGATGCTTTACACTTATACATTAGTTAAACATCCCCACAGCTGTCGGGACAAACGATTTTCTGTATCTTTTCTTTTTACACATTAGTTGGATTAGACGCTTGCTGAATGTGCTCTTTTGCTTCGCAAACAGTTCAGAGAGCGGGTGTGTATTGTTGCTCATTATAGCCTTGCATTTCTTATTAATTCTATCCTCTAATACCTCCTCGAAAGTCCTAAGTTGTAGACCTACCGCCGCACTAGCCTTCTTGATAAGTTTATTCAGCTTATTAGCGTCAGCTGTGCGCACACTACTACCCCAGCATATTATTGCAGCAAAGATTGCACTCGCCACAATAGATTGGTAGAACATTTCAAGCATTTTGCTACACGCATTAAACGACCTTAATTTCCTTAGGAAGTAAAGTCTATTCATCCCTTTCTTGCAAACCTTCTCCATACGGCACCTCCAATCAAGCTTGCTGTCCAGGTGAACCCCCAAATATTTGAAATTCTCCACCATCTCCACATCCTGACCATCAATAGTGATAGGTAAGCAATCCTTCATGCACCTTCCATAACTCAACACCAACTCCCTGGTTTTCTTTACGTTGAGTTCTAAATGGTTAGCCTGGCCCCAGTCAACAAAGGCCAAAACCACCCTTCTGTATTCCTACTCCCCCCGACCTCTCTCAATACCTCCGACTATCACTGAGTCATCAGAGTACTTCTGAAGGTGACAAAGGTCTGATTTATACTGAAAATCAGCTGTGTATAACGTAAAAAGGAATGGAGACAGCACCGTTCCCTGAGGGGCTCCAACACTGCTCCGAACACTATCCGATACGGCCGCCCCCAACCTTACGAACTGTGGCCTGTCCGACAGGTAGTCAATGATCCAATTCACTAGTCCCTCATCAACCGCCATTTCAACCAGCTTTTTACGTAATAATAGTGGCTGTAAGGTGTTGAATGCACTGGAGAAATCGAAGAACATGGCACGCACAGTGGTTCCATCATTGTCCAAAAAGGAATGTACTGTTTGTAGCAGATACGCTACAGCATCGTCCACATCCAGACTCTGCCGATACGCAAACTGAAGGGGGTCCGTAAAAGCAGACACCCTCGGACACAAGTAGCCAAGTACAATTCTCTCCAAGGACTTCATTGCATGCGATGTTAAGGCCACCGGTCTATAGTCGTTATGGGAGCTCGGGAAGGTAGTCTTGGCACCAGGCAAGAAGTCTTCCATAGAACTGGTACTCTCTGTGATTTTAAGCTCCAGTTAAACAGGTGCTGGAAGACAGTGCACAACTGATTTGCACACACTCTGAGGACACGTGGGCAGATACCATCAGGCCCTGCTGCTTTACCAATGACCAGCGTACTAAACTGTTCCCTTACATCATTTTTGGAGATCAAGAAAGTCTCTAACTTCCTCCCCCCAGTTGCTATTGCTTGTCGCTCCCCGGCCCTCTCCCCTGTTGAAATTGCACATTTATTGTTGAATCTGTTGAAAAACTCATTCATTTCATTAGCCATGATCAGCCCCCCACCCCCCTGATCTGACCTTGCCTTAAACCCAGTCAATAGCTTCATTCCAGCCCACACTTCTCTGGAGTTGTTGTGTGACAATTTATTTTCCAATTTAATTCTAAATGCTTCACGGGCAATCTTAATTTTCCCCTTTAGGTCTCGCTGTACAATTTTCATTTCCTCCTTGTCCTTCCTTTTAAAAGCTTTTTTTTTCCTGTTTAGTAGATGTTTCAATTCTTTTGTAATCCAAGGCTTATTGTTTGCATAACACCGAATCTCATGAATAGGTACAATATTGTCAGTACAAAAGTTGATGTAATCAGTAACTCTCCCGGTAACCTCATTAACATCATCGTTAGGTTCCCTGGCACATAACACCTCCCAGTCTGTGCAATCAAAGCAGTCTTGAATAGATACTGTACAAATATAATATATATAAATAGGATAGATAAATATAGATAGATGGAAGAAATACATAGGATAGATAGATTTATGGGAGGATGGATGCATACATAAGATATATGATAGACAGATTTATAGATAGATGATAGATAAATACATAGACATGTGAGAGATAGATAATGGAAAGATATTTTTAAGCCCATATATGTTTGGTGCAGAGTATAAGGAACATATAAAGGAATAATGAAACTTTGAGATTTATACTATGTTTAACAGATGCTACAGACATCTGGATGCCTTGCTGTGCCTGTCACTGAGGAGTGATGATGATGATGATGATCCACGGAAAGTTTCAGGGGACAAGAAGCAACCATGTTCCTATGGGGGAGGGTAGACCATGCAGAGCTCAATTGATCAGGGTAGTGCTTTGCCTGTGCACCCAACCTCACAACAACAGTACACATTATACATTATCATCGAGCAGCTTGGTGACATGATTGCTATTTCAAGTCTGGACCCCCTGTAACATAGGATGGTATCAGAAAAAAGCACTGAAAAGGAAAGGTGCACAATAACATTTATCTGTGGGATTAGGTGCAATAGCAAGTTGTTAAAACTGCTCACCTGTTTGGATTGTGAGACGTCACAACCCCCTCATAAACCTGTGACAACTGTAGATGTCAAGCTATGCGGTCTGCAGCAGTCCCTCGTGTGTTGAACAATCCAAAAGTGTATAGGAAAAATGGGAATCATGGACCGCGCTCCCGTCCCAAGGAATCCATTGACTCACGCTGTTAGAATTCAAACGGTGATTTATTACGCATTTCTGGGTGAACCCCTTCCTCATATAACACCACACAAAAAGATGTACACTTTATCCATGTACTGGTCCAATATATAGGTACCAGTAATTGTTGTTCATTGTCAAAACGAGGCATAGAATGGTATATCGGGCTGGATTGTAGTATAAGCATGGGGCCCACGGCCATGCCCCCTCCCCATACAGAAGTGTGAGGGGGCTGGAATGTAAGATGATCCTGCAGCCCCAGGGTCCATGCCCCGACACACCTCCTGCTCTCTGCTGCATGAAGCTGACATGCTGAAATGTTATCTCCCCTGAGGGGGGATCAGATGTGAGGAGCAGGTATGATTTTATTGAATTATAAGCGATCTATAGATCCTAGAACTGCAGTGTACAGCTCTGCTTCATCATGTAGCAGGGCATTGACTGTACTAAAAAGTTTTCACTCCCTGGAATTCCCCTTTAAAATGAGGCATAGGATTGTATATCAGGAGCTGGATTGTAGTATGAGCATGGAATCTACAGTCATGCCCCCTCCCCATGCAGAAGTGTGAGGGGGCTGGAAAGTAGGATGATCCTACAGTCCCAAGGTCCATGTCCCCGACACACCTCCTGCTCTCTGCTGCATGAAGCTGACATGCTGAAATGTTATCTCTCCTGAGGAAGGGGGATCAGAGCTGAGGAGCAGGTATGTTTTTATTGAATTATAAGCGATCTATAGATCCTAGAACTGCAGTGAACAGTTCTGTTTCATCATGTAGCAGGGTATTGACTGTACCAAAATGTTTTCTCTCCCTGGAGTTCCCCTTTAAGAATTGCAGGATCATGCAACAGAAAAATATTGAACAACTAGTAAAAAGGCCCGATGCAATTGCATCGGGAGCGCGGTGAAATGAATTGTGTGTACAGGCGGGTCAGTGGGTAGCAGAGTATACAGGGGGCTCTGTGGGTAGCAGAATATAGAGGCGGCTCTGTGGGTAGCAGAGTATACAGACTGCTCTGAGGGTAGCAGATTATACCGGCGGCTCTGTGGGTAGCAAATTATAGATGCGGCTCTGCGGGTAGCAGAATATAGAGGCGGCTGTGCGGGGAGCAGAGTATGCAGGCGGCTGTGCGGGGAGCAGAGTATGCTGGCGGGTGTGCGGGGAGCAAAGTTTGCAGGGGGCTGTGCGGGGAGCAGAACATGCAGGGGGTTGTGCGGGGAGCAGAGTATGCAGGGGGCTGTGCGGAGTATACAGGGGGCTGTGCGGAGTATACAGGGGGCTGTGTGGAGTATACAGGGGGCTGTGTGGAGTATACAGGGGGCTGTGCAGAGTATACAGGGGGGTTTGCGGCTGTGCAGAGTATACAGGGGGCTGTGCAGAGTATACAGGGGGCTGTGCAGAGTATACAGGAGGCTGTGAAGAGTATACAGGGGGCTGTGCAGAGTATACAGGGGGCTGTGCGGCTGTGCAGAGTATAGAGGGGGCTGTGCAGAGTATACAGGAGGGTGTGCGGCTGTGCAGAGTATACAGGGGGCTGTGCAGAGTATACAGGGGGCTGTGCAGAGTATACAGGGGGCTGTGCGGCTGTGCAGAGTATAGAGGGGGGCTGTGCAGAGTACACAGGAGGGTGTGCGGTTGTGCAGAGTATACAGGGGGCTGTGCAGAGTATACAGGGGGCTGTGCAGAGTATACAGTGGACTGTGCAGAGTATACAGGGGGCTGTGCAGAGTATACAGGGAGCTGTGCAGAGTATACAGGGGGCTGTGTGGCTGTGCAGAGTATACAGGGGGCTGTGCAGAGTATACAGGGGGCTGTGCGGCTGTTCAGAGTATACAGGGGGCTGTGCGGCTGTGCAGAGTATACAGGGGGCAGTGCGGAGTATACAGGGGGCAGTGCGGAGTATACAGGGGGCAG
The DNA here is from genome assembly GCA_033576535.1 of Allobates femoralis. Taxonomy (NCBI): domain Eukaryota; kingdom Metazoa; phylum Chordata; class Amphibia; order Anura; family Aromobatidae; genus Allobates; species Allobates femoralis. The sequence continues at coordinate 129,865,716 of JARQOC010000005.1, forward strand.
TGCGGAGTATACAGGGGGCAGTGCGCAGTATACAGGGGGCTGTGTGGAGTATACAGGGGGCTGTGCGGAGTATACAGGGGGGTGTGCGGCTGTGCAGAGTATACAGGGGGCTGTGCAGAGTATACAGGGGGCTGTGCAGAGTATACAGGGGGCTGTGCAGAGTATACAGGGGGCTGTGCGGCTGTGCAGAGTATAGAGGGGGCTGTACGGAGTATAGAGGGGGCTGTGCGGAGTATAGAGGGGGCTGTGCAGAGTATAGAGGGGGCTGTGCAGAGTATAGAGGGGGCTGGGCAGAGTATAGAGGGGGCTGGGGCAGAGTATAGAGGGGGCTGTGCAGAGTATAGAGGGGGCTGTGCAGAGTATAGAGGGGGCTGTGCAGAGTATAGAGGGGGCTGTGCAGAGTATAGAGGGGGCTGTGCAGAGTATAGAGGGGGCTGTGCAGAGTATACAGGGGGCTGTGCAGAGTATACAGGGGGCTGTGCAGAGTATACAGGGGGCTGTGCAGAGTATACAGGGGGCTGGTCAGTGCCCCTGTTGTGTGTGTTGTGGCCCAGTCCTGTGTCCCTGGCTTCAGGAGCCTTCTTCCTCCTGTGCTTTTGTGTCTCTGCCCCCCATTCCGTGTCTCTGCTCTGCCCTGTGTTACAGGGGCCCCCTTCCCTGTGTCTGCTCCCTCCTTCTGTGTGTGTGTGGTCCTCATTCCCTCCTTCGGAGCTGTGACAGCTCCGTGTCATAGCTAGGAAGGAGTGAAGAGCACAGGAGGCAGAGTTGCAGTGATATACGGTCATGTGTGTGATCACATGACTGTGACATCACCAAAGGTCCTGTAGGAGAGTGTATGCAAGGCTTACTGCGTATGAGTGCGCGTGGTGAAGCCGCGGCTGGTGGCGAGGATCCGCGGCACTGGCATCCGGCCGCAATGCATGCTGGAATAGCGGCACAGTGGCCGGATGCCAGAAACTGGCGATTATGTATAGAGATGACTGTACTTCTTTATGCTTTTTAACCTCCTTTGAGAGATACCTTTGTCCTCTTTGCCTTACTAAACATAGGTAATTAATAAAAGTCTTTTGCCAGGCTTTTACTAGCCCATTTCTGAGCAGGTTAATGTAGGGCAGAGACCCTAATTCTAGAGATGTATCACTGAATATTGTCATTTAGATAAAATGACTGTCTTACCTGCTACTGATGTGAATTCTGAGCTCTGTATACCCCTGCCTACACAACTGATTGACAACCTGTTGCCTATGCTCAGTGTACACCGAAATCTGCCAAACAGTGGCGCTGTTATACAGAGCTCATCAATATGCATATGGCAACAGGTATTTTAGTATTCTAGTGATAATCTAGCATACAAAGGCCCTATCCAGTCAGTCTCTCTGTGTGTCTGTAAATTTATCAAGAAAACAGCGCCACCTGTAGGACAGCGTGTAAATTACAGTTAAACTGGAATGTGAAAAAACCCTTAAAGAGGACCTGTCACCAACCATACATGGTGATCTAATTACAGCACTGAATGCAGCTTGTCTTCTGCATTCAGGCAAGGGGTCTTCTAGCTCTTGGGCCCCCTGTACCCCGAGATAATACACTTTGAAAACTTGCATAGAGGAGCCAAATAGGAGGTGGCTTGTGGCTGGAGTCAAGGGGCAGTTTCACACCCCCTGTATGTTTAATCCGCCCACCGCCGCCTCCCTGATGCCAATCATTGTCTCCCTCGCCTGCTGCATAGTACACAGAGCTTATTGCAGTGCTGGCCGATTTGCCCTGCCTCCTGCGGTGACGTCACCGCTTATACCAGGGTGGGGAAAGGCGGTGATGTCACAGCAGGAGGCCAGCCACCCGCCTCCTGCTGTGACATCACCACTTATACCCGCCCTGCTCCATGTTAATCATGCACTGCAATAAGCTTTGTGTACTATGCAGCAGAAGAGGGAGACAATGATTGGCATCAGGGAGGCGGCGGTGGGCAGATTAAACATACAGGGAATTTGAAACTGCCCTTTGGCTCCAGCCACAAGCCACCTCCTATTTGGCTCCACTATGTAAGTTTTCAAAGTGTATTATCTCGGGGTTCAGGGGGCTCAAGGGCTGGGGGATCCCTTGCCTGAATGCAGCAGACATGCTGCATTCAGTGCTGTAATTAGATCACCATGTATGGTTGGTGACAGGTCCTCTTTAAGTTTGATTGATCAGTTAAAGAAAACAGCGCCACCTATAGGACATCTTCAATGAGGTGGCCCACATACAGTCTGGGACACTGGCCACTGTGCAGGCATTCATTATTGCCTGCGCCTGGGTCTGCTCCGGTATACCCTTGCGGTGGACCCATCCTTCTGTTTGCGTTCCACTCTGGAATGCAGACTGTCGCTGTGGCTCCTCAGCGTACAGAGGGAGAAAGACGTCGCACAGAGTTGAGACAGTGCACAATGAGGGGTTAGAGAGCGCACAGGGGAAGAGACAGAACAAGGAGAGAGCGCTCAAGGGAAGAGAGAGTGCACAGTGGGGAGAAACAGCATAAGGGGAGAGAGAGCGCACAGGGAAAAAAGAGCGGACAGTGGGGAGAAACAGCACAAGGGGAGAGAAAGTGCACAGTGGGGAGAAACAGCACAAGGAGGAGAGACAGCACAAGGGGGGAGTGTATAGGGGTAGAGACAGCGCAAGGGTAGAGAAAGCACACAGGACGAGAGACAGCACAAGAGGAGAGAAAGCGCACAGGGTGAGAGACAGCACAAGGATGGAAATAGCCAAGCACTGTACTTAGCTTTCTCTCATGAACGTGGCATGTAAGGCTGGCTGAGTAGACGTCATTGATTTAATAAAAATGGAAAGTGCCCAGAACTTTACAACAGTTTGTATAAGCAACATATATTTAGATATATTACAGTTTTTAATATTCGTTCTAAAGTGGCCAAACCCTTTAATATTGGAGGTCTGTTCTCACTTTTTAAGACATATTTACCCAGGTGTGTAAGTGTGTTTGGGAGACAGGCTAAACAACATGAAACATTTGACAAACGGGCCCTGAAGGCTCATAGAGTTATACAGCACTGCATATTAAATGCATATAAGATTTTAATAAGGTACGCACTGTAAAAGCAAATCTTTTAAATGCAATTTTATTCACTAAAGGTATAACAGGGATAATTATTAATTTATTCTCAGCAAAGAGACAAACTTATTAAATCTGCAAGCAGAGGATAGCGATGGGGCAGCTCCCGAATGTGAAGAATACAGCACTATCTATTTTTATGACTTTACTTTCTCTCATTAACACAGGGAATAGATTTAGGAATGGAGCCTTCTAAAGGTTGTGCTGTTTGAATTTACTTGTAATGATCCTGGGGACGTCATATTGGCTCTAATTGGGTTATTGCTCAATGTGACTATTATTTAGAGCTAAATTTGTTTCTTCTACAAAGCATTAAATTGCTCTTTGGTGTTTTTGAATAAACTGTATATCTGTGATTCACTGTCATCACAATGGTGACATTACCATGATGTTATCCATCAATTCCACTAAACCAATTTTAGCTGGAAGTCTGAGAGCCATTGAGTCATCCCGTGACTAGAAGAAGATTGTTTTCTTATTTCTTTGCCCTTCTCAAGAAGGTTGTCTCCAGAGATTGTATGGTGAAGAGTAATGCCTGACACTCAGGGTTCAATCCATTCATGACTGTCTCTCTGGGTTTATATGGGCTATTCTATTAATGCTGATTTTTGTTTCTCTAACACTATTGGCATGTATAACATTATTTGTAGCCATATAGAAGCCAATTGAATATGATCCTATCAGGTCAATAGGTGTTGGTATAAGCAGGTGCTGGCTGGTAAATTTTGGCCTGGGGGGGCAATCACAAAGCAGTGACCCTCAAGTTGTGACGGCTCATTTTTATCCTGCTTATCTCTGGCTGCTGCATAAGGGTACCGCCACACTTGGCGACACACCAGGGATCCCGACAGCGATACGACCTGGTAGGGATCGCTGCTGAGATGTCAAACAGTCAGATCTCGCCAGCGACGCAACAATGATCCGGAATGATACGGAGGTCGTTGGGACCCTGTTTCTCAGACATGTAGTATTGAGGTCGTTGTCACTGTCAAACACACCGATGCATGCTGCCCAGCGGAACCCCAATGATCAAAAAATGGTCCAGGTGACTCTGACACAACCAGCAATCTCACAGCAGGGGCCTGGTCACTGCTAAGTGTCAAACATAGCGAGATCGCTGGCCAGGTCGCTGTTGCGTCACCAAACTTGTGACTTAGCAGTGATCTTGCAAGGAATCTTGCTTAGTGTTATGGGGGCTTTAAAGCAACAGAGGTAACAGGCTTTAGAAATAACAATGGCTGGAACATAGATGCAGGAACACTATCTGCAGCTATAGGATTATTATGCGTGGTTAGCCATGTCTTGGCTATAGTGAGAAATTGAAGTGTTATTTTTCCTGCCGCCACTCGTTTACTGTCATAGGTTCAAAGCAAAGAGTTTTTACTGTCACCGCTCACTAAAAAGTGAGAGTGCTGTAATAATGTCTCCGCACTTTGATTGTGCTGTCATCCAAGGAGCCCAACCTCAGGCCAGGCTTAATAAAACAACAGCATGGCAACAACACATGGCAACCCATCAGCAGCCAGCCAAAAGAGGGGCTGATGGGAGCTGGTGAGTGCAGGCATCGGCCATCATGCTAAATGTCCCTGCCAGTGATTAACAAGGACGTTTAACTTCTTAAAACAGCAGCAATCACTCTGAGCTCTGATCAATGAACTATGTCACAGCCCGGCATGGAGTAGGCTCAGCTCTTGAACATGCTCCAAACAAGCACATCCCTAAGGGGACATACTAGTGCATCTTAATGAGTTAGAATATCATCAAAAATCAATATAATATTGCCATGTTTTAGGGTACCCTGAAACTTGTTGACTAATAAATCAATATTATATTCACCCTTTGATGTCTCGTGGAATACGGCGACGCGGTTTCTAACCCTTCATCTTCCCAATTTTAATTTTCTGAAATAACGACCTTTGGGTTTTCATTGTGTGTTAATCCATAATCATCAACATTAACAGAAAAACACAATTCAAATAGATCACCCTGTTTGTAATGACTCTATATAATGTGTGTATTTATCTTTTTCTATTGAATTAGGGAAATAAATTAGCTTTTTGATGATATTCAAATTTATTGAGATGAACTAGTAATTAGTTAAGAAGAGAGAAGGGGTTATTTCACTTGTCTGTTCTTAAACTTGGAAAGACAAACACAGGTGTGAATGAGCGCTTATAAATTTACGAAATGTGCTGTAAACAAATGAGAGTAGTACAAGCCCAGCAGGCACGGGCTGGAGATGAGTGACAGAGGCCTAGCAAGAATGGATTGGAAGGGGGTGTTGCGAGCAAAGCAAGATATTACAAACACAGCATGAACACCGCACTCCAAGTTCAATAGACAAGCAGGGGTTTAATCCCAGGATTTAGGATACAGAAAATTCACAGACCTTAGGTACAAGGTACAAAGCACAGTAGGACTGCAGGTATATGACACAGCAGGATTCCAGAAACAAGGCAGGGAAGCTGGTACCAGGGAAAACACATGGAAAGGACGAGTCCAGGGACAAAGACATGAATAAAGACTCTCAGCAACTACAATACTGATTACATGCAGCACTAAAGCTGATAACAGAGAGACCAGGAGCAACATTCATGACCTCCACACATATCTAGGTTTACAAACCTAATGCGAAGCTCTGGCGATGCCCAACAGTGAAGAGGAACTTTTAATAGAAGATGGCCCACAGCAATAGGCTGGGGGCACCAATTCAAGGTGCATATGTAGCGTCCCGCTGGTCGCGCTACAAAAGGGTACTGCACCCCGAGCAGAAGGTGCAGTATTCTTGTCCTGGTCCATGGAAGTCTGAAGCTCCCAACCACGTACATACACCTAGAGACAGGGGATCAATTGGACAGCCTGTTACCAGGGTAACTGGTCCCGGTGGGAGGAGAGCTAGGGTGTATAGTGAGTGGGAAAAGACCGGGAAACAGGAGAATGTCTGAGGAGTGTAGAAGAGTTAGAAGAAGGAGAAGTAATGAGGAGGGCACATCAACCTGGTGGTCCAGACAGAGAAGGGCAGACAGAGGGTGACTGAACGACCCTGGCCCAGTCCAAATCGGGGTACCGGCTCTGAAGCGGTGCAGAGGTCCATCCCTGAGCCGCTGATACCGGTATGATCGACAGCTTCTTAGGAGCACGATCAATCCGACATATGTGCGGCCCCCACCAGAAGCACCAAACTGGGTTGAGCCTATTAGAGAGAATAAGGGTACCTCATATCACCCAACAGGCATGGTAGACAAGAGGGATTCGTGCAGGACAGCGCAAGAAAGAAGGAGTGTGCAGAGGTAGGACAGTGGAAGAGAAAAGAAGGGACATAGCTGGAGCTTCGGATAGACATTGCCTACTGCCAGGACCACCTGGTCCACTATCCTGGCTGTAACCATCATATACCGTGTAAACTGCAGATTACTGAAGTAAAGACTTGTGCACAGCAAGCAAGTGTCTGTGTTTCCTTCCTGGTGAACTGTGACATTCAAGTCTCACAGCAGAGAATGCGCTGCCCTATTCCTATCATCACACTGCACTGCCCTGGGGGACCCTGCTCTACCTGTAGGGAGCTACAACACCTTGCTGCCATCCATCCCCCTGGAGGTCTGCAGCAGTGTTGGTGCCATCACCGGATCTACAGGTGGCGTCACAGCATTCATCTATAAACTTTTATCCCTGTAAATACCCCTTTTTATTGTCATCCCAAGGGCACGGACTCGGGCACCGACCACCCGTGACAGCACCGTACCCAACCGCCTGAGATCTGAGTCCCCAGACCCTTGTGGGCCCGACACAAACACCCAGCATACCCAACACAGGGACTGAAGCCTAGGGCACCTGGCAGCGGCCGTGAGCTTGGCACACATAGAAAGCCATGCCACTCAGCAGAGGTCCTCACAACCTGTGGATAGCTCCACAGCAGAGCAGCCAGAGACCGCACACGTGGATGGTCCTGCAGCTCAACAAAGGACCTCATAACATGTGAATGGCTACGCATTGGAGCAGCCAAGGACTGCACATGTGGATACTCATGCAACAGCTATTATGTAACGCTACCAGCTGATTGCGCTATCAGCTGATTGCGTCTGCAGGTGGAAAAATTAGCTGCAAATGTAGAGCCATGTGATGTGCTCAGATGATCTATTTGATGCATATAATATCTATTTTATTCTAATTGATTTTAGGTAACACATCTAAAGTATATGGAGCCTCTACAGATCTACACACAATTCAGAACGTACTGTAATAATTGCTTTTCTGTTGCTTATATGTAACTAAAGACTAGATAATAGGTTATATAATGGCACTTATTACATTTAGCTGAAATTCAGTTTATTATTTCTGTTCCATTACATTTAATATCACTGCTCGAAGTGTCATAAAATAGCAAATAGATGATTGTTGTAACAGTAAACCACAAGGCAGTGGTTATGTGAGTGAAATAGGACCTTGATTAAAAATATGCGGCCACACAGTATGGTTTCCTGCTACGCTAACAATCATGAATGGAGCTTTAAGACATGCATTTCAAATTTGTTTCAATTTCATAAAAAACAAGGATCAGGGTGATATTTGCTAGCTATAAAAACTAACTAGGTGGCCCAGAACATTAGCATCTCGGTCAGTTAATATTACTGTAATTTCTGGAGCTGTTTATTGAGGCTCATATACAGGAAGAGCACAGGCACAAGACAGGTGCAGATACTAAGTCTCCTTACAGCTTCTCGTAACATTCGAGGGACGTACAGTCATGGCTAATAATTTGTGAGTATTTTGGTCATCCCTTCATTATCCTTACTGGCACTTACCTATTTAATGGCATGCCATGTTCTCTATTAATATATATCATTATTATTATTATTATTATTTATTTATGTATATAGCACCATTAATTCCATAGTGGTGTACATGAGGGGTTACATACAAAATTATAGATATAGTTTACAGTAAACAAATTAACAGTGACAGACTGCAGACTGATACAGAGGGGAGAGGAGCCTGCCCTTGCGGGCGTACATTCTACAGGATATTGGGGAGGAGACAGTAGGTCAGGGATGCAGCAGCTCAGGTGGTGGTGGGGCGGCAGCTCGGTCATTGCAGGCTGTAAGCTTTCCTGAAGAGTTAGGTTTTCAGGCTACGTCTGAAGGATCTGAGCGTTGTGGAAAATAGGTCGTGTTGGGGCTTAGAATTCCAGAGGTTGGGGGATATTCGGGAGAAATCTTGCAGGCGGTTGTGTGAGGAATAGATAAGTGTGGGAGGATCGAAGATTACGTGAGGGAAGATAGTGGGAGATTAATTCAGGGATATAGGGAGGAGACAGGTTATGGATGGCTTTGTAGATCAGTGTTAGTAGCTTGAACTGGATTTGTTGGGGAATTGGGAGCCAGTGAAGAGATCTACAGAGAGGAGAATCAGGGGAGTAGCAAGGAGAGAGGTGGATTAGTCAGGCAGCAGAGTTGAGGATAGCCTGGAGAGTTAGCAGGGAGGCCACAGTGGAGGAGGTTTCAGTAGTCGAGGCGGGGGATGAAGACGACAAGAATTTTAGTATATTGAGGGCTGGGGAAAGGCTGGATTCTGAAAATATTCTTGAGCTGGAGGTGACAGGAGGTGGCTAAAGTTTGATGTGTGGTTTGAAGGACAGGGCAGAGTGGAGAGAGACTCTGAGGCAGCAAATTTGAGGGGTGGGAGAGAGCATGAAGCCATTTACCATAAGGGCCCCTTTACACACGGCTACATTTCTTGGGTGGCTACAGGTAACTTACTGGTTGCAGTGAAATCATGGAGGCAAGGTTCTATCTTGTTGCTGTGTACAAATGGAATAATCTCTCCATGATTTCACTGCAACCAGTAAGTTACCTGTAGCCACCCAAGAAATGTAGCCACGTGTAAAGGGGCCCTAATAGATAGATCAGGTGGTGAAGATGAAAGATGGGATGGAGGAAAGATGATGAGTTCCGTTTTGTCTACGTTGAGTTTTAGCAAGCAAGAGGAGAAGGAGGATATGACTGACAGACACTCCGGGATTCTGGACAGCAGAAAATTGACATCTGGGCCAGAGAGGTAGTTCTGAGTGTCGTCAGCATACAGGTGGTACTGGAAGCCATGGGACTTTATGAGTTGTCCTAGGCCAACGGTCTAGATGGAGAAAAGTAGGGGCCGAAGGACAGAGCATTGTGGGATTCCAACAGAGAGAGGGCGGGATGAGGAGGTAGTGTGGAAGTGGGAAACGCTAAATGTGCAGTTGGAAAGTATGAGGCAATCCAGGACAGGGCAAGGTCTTTGATGCCAAGGGAAGAAAGAATCTGTAGTAGGAGAGAGTGGTTGACTGTGTCGAATGCAGAGGACAGGTCTAGAAGTAGGAGGATTGAGAACTTTCTGTTAGCTTTGGCTGTGAGCAAGTCATTAGTGATTTTGGTTAGGGCAGTTTCAGTGGAGTGGTGGGGCCAGAAGTTGGATTGTAGATTGTCAAGGAGAGAATTAGATGAGAGGTGGGAGGAAAGTTGAGCATGGAAATAATGTTCAAGGAGTTTGGAAGTAAACAGGAGCAGCGATATGGGCGGGTAGCTTGTCATGGGAGTCGGGTCAAGGTTTGGCTTTTTGAGGATGGGCATGATGGTGGCATGTTTGAAATCCAAGGGCAAGGTACCAGAAGATAGCGATAGATTGAAGAGGTGGGTTAGGACTTGGATGAGCATGTTAGTGAGGTGGGAAGGGATGGGGTCAAATGCACAGGTGATGAGGTGTCATTTGGATAGGAGATGTGTAAGCTCTCATTCAGTGATGTTGGAGAGGGAGGTTGTGAGGGAAGGGCAGAAGTCTGGTAAATGGAGTGGTTGTGGTGGTGGCACAATAAAGGTTTGCCTTATTTGTTCAATCTTATTTTTGAAGTATGTGGCGAAGTCCTCACCAGAGATGAGGGATGTCGGAGGGGGCAGTGATGGGCGGAGGAGAGAGTTAAAAGTGCCGAACAGTTGTTTGGGGTTGTAGGATGAGGATGATACAGGGTTTTCTAAACAGACCTACTTCACAGAGGTGAGGGCTAATTTGAAGGCGAGTGTAGCTTGTTTGAAAGAAGTGAAGTCACCTGGCAGGTGTGTTTTCTTCCAATGCTGCTCCGCAGCCCTGGACACTTGTTCAAGTTTTTTAGTGAGATTGTTGTGCCAGGGTTGCTTATTGATTCATTGTACCTTGCGATGAACGAGAGGGGCGACTGAGTCAATGCCTGATGTGACAGTGGCATTATAGAAATGGGTGGCACTGTCCATATCGTGGAGTGAAGATATGGATGACAGAGGTAGAATACAGTCTGAGAGTGAGTGCGTGTCTAAATGTACGAGGTTTCTGAGAGGATGTGCTAGTGGTTGGACATTGGGGGCCGGTGAGGAGGACAAGGAGGAGAAGGTGAGTAGGTGGTCGTCAGATAGGGGGAAGGGGGAGGTTGTGAGATTAGACAGGGGACGTAGGCAGATGAAGATGAGGTCTAGTGTATGTCCATCTGTGTGGGTGGTTGTGGAAGACCACTGAGTAAGTCCAAAAGATGAGGTAAGTGAAAAGAGTTTGGAGGTTGCTCACTGGCGGGTGTCAGTAGCGATATTAAAGTCACCCATCATTTGGTGGTAATGTCAGCAGAGAGAAAGTGAAAAAGTCAGGTGGAGAATTGGTCAATATACAAGTGCTTACATAACAGAAAGTACACCATCATACATATAATAATAATTATTATTATTTAACGGCCTTCAGCTAGATCTTGAGTCATGGTGACTTGATGGAAGAATGCTCTTTAGGAAGATCAATTTTATTCAAGCCTATATAGGTCCACCAGGGTCTTCTCTGAAGTTATACTGATAATATAATGCCATTGGGCTGCTGGTCATCTTCTTCAACTTCTTCCTTCTATTCTTGTGACCATGTTGTCCTTCTTCAGTGAGTTCTCTCTTCGTATGATGTGTCCGAAGTTGGCAAGTCGTGGCTCGGTGATTCTTGCTTCCAATAACATGCCTGGCTTGATTTCTTGCAAAATTGATTTGTTTGTTCTTTAAGCCATTAAATGATATTGATAACATGCTTCTCCAGCACTGCTTTTTGATTCTTCTTTGCTTTTTTCCTTTATCATCCTGGTTTAGCATCCATATTTTACTACAAAAAACACCAGACTATGTCTGAGCCATATTTTGTTACCAATCAAATGTTCCTCAATTTAAAGACTTTGTCAATTGACTTCATTGTTGATTTGCCCTTAACTTTTCTCCTACAGACTTTGGGTGTCGTCACTGCATCTTGGGTGATCATTGATCTGAGTAGGTTGAAGTCCTTTATAACTTCGAGTTTGTTGCTGTCCATCTCAAATGTGTTCCATTCGTACCTGGGCGGAGTCAATATCTTTGTCTTTTTGATGGTGATTAGCAGTCCCATGTTCGAGCTTTTTGTCTTGACACTCTGTAATAAATCCTTCATTCTATCGACGCTTGTTGCTATCAATTTTGCATCGTCTGCGTATTTAAGGCTATTGATGATTCGGCCAGCAATTTTGATGTCTTCTTCTTTTTCGGCAAGTCCATCCTTCCTGAAAATAGCTGCTGCATATAAATTAAGGAGAAACATTGACATGATACAGCCTTGACTGATGACTTGCTCCACTTTGAACCATGCTGTGTCACCGTATTCCATTCAGACTATTGCTTCTTGGTTGATGTAAAGGTTGTTAATGAGGCTGATCAAGATTGTTTGACACACACATATCCTTCATGGTATTCTAAAATTTCTGCTGATCAACACAATCAAAGTCTTTGTTGTAACTGATAAATCTAAAATAGAGCTCCTTGAAATACAGGGTGGGCCATCTATATGGATGCACCTAAATAAAATGGAAATGGATGGTGATATCAACTTCCTGTTTGTGGCACATTAATATATAGGAGGGGGAAAACTTTTCCAGATAGGTGGTGGTGACCATGGCAGCCATTTTGAAGTTGGCCATTTTGGATCCAATTTTATTTTTTTCAATGGGAAGAGGGTCATGTGGCACATCAAACTTATTGAGAATTTGATAAGAAAAACAATGGTGTGTTTGGTTTTAACATAACTTTATCCTTTATTTCAAGTTGATATTACTATTTATTTCCATTTTATTTAGGTGTACCCATATAAATGGCCCACCCTGGTTTTGTTACTTGCTGAATCTTGTTCAGACCTTTGGTCTTTACAGATTGGATCACAGCTACAGAGAGGAGGGTGATATTAATCTCTCCATCTCCTCCATTGCCAGTCTCTATCTATATCACACTGCACTTGAATGTCATCTGAGTGTCGTGTGATGTTTCACACGCACCCATAGACTTGTGGACGCATGTGATCTGAGAATCACTGCCAAATGCACTATGCTGCAATTTTTTTTCTTATGCCGATAAAGGCTGCTTCACACGCTAGGATATAGGTGAACGATATCGTTAGCTATGTCACATGACTGTGATCCTTCCGACGTCGTTGGTGCGTTGTCACACACAAGGATATTGTTAACGATCCTAAATTTGGCAACGCGCCAGCGATGCATAGAAGAATGTATCAAAGATGTTAAATAGCGGCAAGAATAAGAGAAATATGAACGACATCGTTCAAAAAGGTTTCACACTGAACGATGTTGCTGCTTCACAGATCCTTAATTGGACGATGAATAATAGATTTGAGGTCTGGATCTCATTTTTTGGATGAACGTTCCGACGATTTTTCCATCCTACATTGTTTGTTTACACGCAACGACGCACAAACGATATCGTTAGAACGTTCACAAATCCGTGATGTATCAACTATATCATTAATGATATCCTAGCATGTGAAGCGGCCTTAAGGTATGAGAACAAATTCATGGATAGACCCTACCTCATTGTTTAACAATGGTGCGAGTGCAATCCGATGTTTTATTTGATTGCACTATTCCAATGTAAGTGCAACCCATGTCTAATGGTGTGTATATATTTTTGTTTGAGAGTTAATCTGGTTTGAGCACTGAACCACATTGATGGCAACTTTATTTGTACTGTTAACACTAGAAGTCCCAGAAATTTCAAGCTCCACCCTGAAGTCCTGAAAGAGGGTCATACGACCCTTAGTCCAAACTGAATAGAACTAACAAGAAACTAAATGGCTAACTCAATGGAAAACAACAACCTTCTGTGGTGCGACAGTAATGGCCTTAATTACAGAACAAAAGATTGTGATTAGAGGATGTTAGCTAAAATCCTTCAGATCATTCGACCTGTCTCTGGGTTTCAAAGGTAGAAATGTTAAATGACCCCTCTCTGGGACTTCTAGAGTTAAGGGAGCAGTCTTAGGGTATTGTAGTTAGGCTGGCTTCACATTAGCGTTTGTGTCTGCATGCTGATTGCATGCAGACACAAACGCTGTCAGAAGCAGGGTCCAAATGATGTGTCCGCAGCGGATAATGTCCGCCTGCGGACACATCACTATGGAGCCCGGCAGCCAATCGGCGCTGTCCGGGGGCGGGCCGGGGGCGGAGATCAGCGCCGGCGATCTCCGCCCCCCGGCCGCCGGTAAGCTCCGGGACTGTCGGCGGGGAGAACAGCTGATCTGACAGCTGTTTGAATCTTCCCGCGCCGACACTGAGAGGAGATGTCGGCGCGGGAAGATTCAAACAGCTGTCACATCAGCTGTTCTCCCGCCGACATCGCTAGGAGATTACAGGCGGCGGGGAGAAGGAGGACAGCAGAGGGTCAGCTGATCTCCCGGTGGCCGTCGGTGAGCTCCTGTGACATCACCGGCGGCCACTGGGAGATTTTTCAATGGGTCCGCAGCGTTCTCCCGCGCTGTCAAGCGCTGAACACTGCGGACCCATTGACGGCAATGCATTTTTTGTGCGCTTGGGGACGCTTGCTGATCTTCCAAGATCCCCAAACGCACAAAAAAATGCTGCAAGCTGCGTCCCGGGTGCGGATGCTGGACACCGGAAGGAGCAGATATCGTCCGCATCCGCACCCGAACGCAGCAAACGCAGGCACTATGCGTTACTATGTTAAACATAGGAACCGCAGTGCGCATGCGTTTGAATGCTTATGGGAACGCAGCATACGCTGCGTTCCTATACGCAAATGTGATAGAGATTCCACTTTTGATCAGAAATCTGAGTAATTGCAGTACATCTCCAGGCATCATATTAACTAGTGATAGATGGCGCTATGGTAGCTATTTTTGCTGTATATTCCATTATTTTCACACCTGCACACAGTCTGATCATGCCACTTTCTCAATATGAGGTTTTCTATTTAAGTGAAGTCTTAATTTCAGATATAAATATATATTTTTTTTGTATAAGTAGAAACATCCGACTTCCGCAATTAATGTCTTAGCATACAGCGGAATACATGTGCTAGTTAATTACTGTGTCACATGATAGATGGACTCAGGAATAGTAATTATGTAATTATGTGCATTTTTGTGAATTTGGAACTACAGTGAATATGTTTCCAAATCAGAGTAATGGAGCTCATGAGCAATACGCCTTTCATCTTTACAAGACCAAAACAGAGAAAGCAAATGTCACCAGAGGAGCCGTAATCCGAATCAATGACCCGGCGGTATGAATATATCACAATGAAGTGTCACTCATAGATTATATGCCATGTTACAGCTGATGACGGGGCGAGCAGTGTTTGATAATGTGAGAACGTTACATGTGATTGTCAATGTAATAAAAAAAGATCTGAAATTCCTTGACATTGACCCAAATGGAACAGATCCTTCTTACTATGGTGACATTCTTATATTTCTATCATAAATATTCGGTTTCCTTTTTGTGTTTGCATATGCTTTTATGAGTAGCCAAAATGTGCTTGCGTTTCCTAAAACACTTTCGGTAATTCTCAGTGGAAGCCGCTTATAGCGGTGCACTTCATTACCAACCAGCTAAACTGCTGAAGCAAGGAACTGCTGTTTTAAACTATTTTGCAATCAGAAAAGTTACATCTTTATAATGTGCTCAGGCTTCATACGAGAGGTTTGTGGGGCACGAAGTACAAACTTTCCCAGATCCTTTACTCCAGCCTCCCATAAAAGGTGTCACATCCCATAAAAGTCCAAAGTTTATGAGATGTTCTTGCATTTTCACTATATTACAGAGGGTTGAAATATCTGTCGTGAAGCTATAAAGGGCTTAGATTGAGATATTCTGTGCTGAAATATGAGGATAGGGCTTAGACTGAGCGAAATATCACTTATTCCTTAATGTATACTATGCACTAAATAGGAGTTGATTGCTTACTGCCTAATTGGGAAATGTTAGTCTTTGATCTAAACTGGAAATCATGCATATAAGTAAATGAATGAGAGGTCTCAGTTCCAAGAGAAGTACATGCGATATATAATCTCAAATTTGAGATTGAGAAAAATACTGTAGACATTTATTTTTTATATCTGTGTCCATAGAAAACAAGCGACAATATTTTTTTCAATATATTATTGCATCTCAATGAATTAGAATTTCATCAAAAAGTTAATTTATTTCAGTAATTCTATACAAAAAGTGAAGTATAATATATAGAGTCATTACAAAGAGAGTGATCTATTTCAAGTGTTTATTTCTGTAAATGTTGATGATTATGGCTTACAGACAATGAAAACCCAAAGGTCATTATTTCAAAAAATAAAATTAAAGTAGGAAGGATGAAGGGTTAAAAACCACGCTGCCGTATTCCTCAAGACATCAAGGGGTGAATATAATTTATTCGTCAATGTGTTTCAGGCCTCCCAGAAATATCCTGACACAAGGCAATATGACATTGATTATTGATGATATCCTTATTTATTGAGATGCTCTGGTATATAGGTGCACATTCCCACAATCTGAAGACACTGCGCCCTGGACGCAGTGTCTCCTCTCCTGCAGAGACCGGAGTGTTGTCCGCAGGGGAACAGAGCATCCGTGTCCACGAACAGTGTTCTGGGGGCAGCCGATTATCGCTGTTCTCCTACCAAGAATACTCAGGTCTATACATAATGGATATACTGAGACTCAGGAAACCATCCCAGGAAACTCAGGAAACCATCCCTCATGTCAGTTTATGCTGTGGATAAAACAAGCACAGTGGGCATAGATTTCTATAAATCTCATCCCCTGTGCTGTCTTCATGCATTTGATGCACGCTGTCAAATACTGATACCTGATTGAGCAAATACTTATAACATTTAATGTATTAATTAGGCAATTGAACATATCCAAATGCAAACATTTTTTTTTAAATACAGCTTGTTCATCCACACCACTTTGCAGTCAGACTCTGATAAAGGCTGGATTTTCATGCAACTTGTGGCCCTGTGGTTGAAGGTTGCATGTTTTTTAAGTCAATTTCCTGCCAAAATTTGAGTTATACTATACATTTATACCATTCTATATGAGACAAATGCACTAATTGAGAGCAGACATTGGATGATGACTTATGTATCTAGTAATTCTAGGGTAAAATGTTGGTGCAACAACTCCAATCCTGTATGTGTAAGTGTTATATTGGTAGATTTCTGCATTGTCATTAAAGTTAGTTTAAAATAAAAAAAAAATAGGAACACTCCTAGAGGCTCACACACAGGAAATACCATGTGACTATAACCTGTTTCCTGTGTCTGTGCATATGAAGAGAAGCTCAGCAGCTTGCTGATGCTGCAAGGGGACATTTAATATGTATATTCCTGTTTCCACAAAGCCCTTCATATCTGTACCTGTTTGTTGCTAATTAAAGCTAAGTTCTGTTGTCAACACACTTTCAGTGTAACCTGAATGATCTGCTTCCAACAAAAAATGACTTTTTGTACTGATGGTTTGTCAAAAATGTTGTGTTAGGTTTTTACATATTTGATTGCAAGAATTGTAGAAGCCCAAGTATATGAGGTGTTGGGGTATAGTTTCAATCCAGTTTGCTATCTAGAAACAGAACATTTCACACTTAAAATTGTGTGTATGTGCTAAGACCAGCCTGTATTCACCAATTCCAATGTCTCTAAAGGGTCAACGCCATTACTCACATATGTCAATCCTTTTCTAGCACTCAACTGGAAGTGGCAACTGGGCCGAGGCACTGATCTCGATCTGAAGGAGCATGCCAACTCCAGGGGATCTTACCACGATAGCTGACTCCAAGGGTCAAGCTCCTGCAGGCACAGTCTCTGGTGAAGATAGGTGCAGCTGGACAACTAGTAGGAAAGGTATAGTGGTATGGCAACAGGACTGTTATGGCTGGAGGAATATGTATAGCCATGGACATATTGTGACTGGCACCAAGGGTACGGCTGCAGTCTGGCACTGAGGGTTTGACAGCAAGGCAGGTTCAGGCTGGCACAGATGGTACTACAATAAGCTTGTACAGACAGGTACATGCAGAAGTAGCGGGACAAGGAAACAGACATGGGATGGGTAAGGCACGGGACTAAGTAAAAGCAAGGGTAATGGGAACCTGAATTCTAGC
The DNA here is from genome assembly GCA_033576535.1 of Allobates femoralis. Lineage (NCBI taxonomy): Eukaryota > Metazoa > Chordata > Amphibia > Anura > Aromobatidae > Allobates > Allobates femoralis. Next base: position 129,883,281 of record JARQOC010000005.1, read on the forward strand.
AGCATATCTCTAGGCATAGGCCATGTTGCTCAGGCATTTCCATAGGGGAAGGTGCCTTTAAACTCTGTGGTTCTCAACCATAGTCTAAGAAGTCTCTCTGGGTAGGGCACGCTGGCCCTTTAAAAAACAGCTTGTGGCCCTTTAAGAAACCATGAGCATGTGGTGTGTGCAGGACCTGGGAGCAGGAAGCAGAAGACAGAACCCGTGCAGACACCATGGTACTGATGGAGGGGTGAGTACACCATGGCCACCAGTCTTCCTGCTATGGAGATGCTGGCAAAGCAGGAGGTACTACAGTACCCTCCCTTTATGCCACCTCTCCTTCAGGTCAAAAATGCATCTCTTCATGAGAGGAGCACCATTAACGTTTTCCTTAGGCTCCCATAACCTCACCTCAGGACCAAAACCCTTCCACTGGACCAAACAGAGGGTCCTACTGCCCCTTATTTTTATGGCCAGGTTATTCTTTACCTCAAAGATATCTTCAGCACTGACTGGAGGAAGACTTTTACCAGGATTCCTGAAGTAGATGCTCAGGATGACAGGTTTGAGGAGAGATATATGGAAGGAGTTGTGAATGCGCAAGGAGGCCAGGAGTTTTTTTTGCAGGACATGATATTGATCTTCTGGAACACCTCAAAGGACCAATGTAGTGAGGATGAAACTTGTGGGATGGTATCTTTAGACAGATATATTTGGACGAGAACCATATCTTGTCTCCTGGCTGGAATGAGGGAGGTTCCAGGCATCTCTTATCCACATACCTTTTCATCTGAACAGAGCACTTCTTCAGAGAAACCTTAGTTTCAGCCCAGATCTCAGAGAAATTCATGGCCAGAACATCAGCTGCAGAGTTGCCAGTGGTGATAGCCACAGGAGAAGGGACTTTAGGCTGCTGTCTATAGACTATGAAGAAAGGAAAGTTAGCAGAGGATTTCCTTGATTATTATAGAAGAACTTCACCCAGGGCAGCAGCTTGACCCAGTCGCTGTGGTGTCGCTGATGAAGTGCCACAAGATATTTGCCAAGATTTGGTTGACCTGCTCCACTTGGCTGTTGGACTGCGGGTTGCAGGCTGATGAGAAGTCCAAGGGCACATCCAGTAGATTACAAGTGGCTCTTCAGAATCGGGATGTGAACTGAATACCTCTATTGGAAACAATGTGGAGAAGTAGACCATGTAGGCGGAAGATGTGCTCAATGAGCTCATGCGTAGAGGAATGGCCAGACAACGGAGTGAAGTGGGCCATTCTGGAGAATCTGTCCACAACTACTCAGATCATGGAGCAACCTGATGACAGTGGCAGTTCTGTGATAAAATTCCATTGAGATGTGTTGCCAAGGAACAGGCAATACCGGTAAAGGAAGTAGATGACCAGCAGGAAGTTTCTTAAAGGTTTTGTTGCGAGTGCTGGAAGGACAAGCTGAAATGAAGTCCACTATGTCTTGTACATGGTAGGCCACCAGTAGTGCCAAGAGATGAGGAGAGTTATCTTCTTTTGTCTGGCGTGGCTAGCTAGCTTAGAGGAGTGACCCCACTGCAACACATGCCTCCTGTCTGTCTCTGAAACAATTGTCTTACCGAGCAGCATAAAAGACAACTAGACCGGAGCTACAGTGTGCATTTTGGAGGGCTCAATAATGTGCTAAGGTTCCTTCTCCTGGTCAGCAGACTGAAAGGTCTTGGTGAGTGCATCTGCCTTGAAATTCTTTGCGGCCAGCCAGAAATGAAGAATAAAGTCAAATCTGTAAAAGAACAGCAACCATCAGTTTTGGCATGGATTCAGCCTCTGGCCTGACTGTAAATAGTCATCAGTGGTCAGTGTAGATGATAATGGGATGCACCTTCCAGGAGATATTGCCACTCCTCCAGAGCCATCTTGATCGCCAACAATTTTTGGTCACCAATTGAATAGTTGCAATCACATGCAGAGAAGACCTTGGAATAGTAGCCGCAGGTCAACATCTGACCAGTAGTAGTTTTCTGAGTGAGGACCACTCCAGCCCCAGAGGAAGAAGAATCCATTTTCAAGGAAAAACTGCTTGTTAATCTCTGGCCTATACAGCATCGGAGCCAAGGAGAAGGCCTGCTTGAGGGGGACTCTTCCTTCTGGAGTCCACAACTTGGGATTTGCGCCCTTGTGGGTTAAGGCTATGATGGGAAGAACCTGGGAAGAGAAGTTCAGAATGAATTGGTAGTAGTAGTTGGCAAAGACCAGGAACCACTGAATTGCCTTCACTCCTTCTACAGATCCATTTTCAGTGTGAGAAATAATGCATCCCAGGAAAAGAAGGTAGGTTTGTTCAAGAGGCACTTTTCAAACTTGGCTCAGAGCCTGTCCTGCCTCATCCTCTGCAGAACCTCACAAACATTTCTCCTGTGTGTAGGCAGATTGGTCAAGAACAACAGAATGTTGTCCAAGTAAATGACAACAGATGAGTAGAGAAGGTCCTGGAACACATTGTTCACAAATTTCTGGAACACAGCTGAATCATTGCTTAGCCTGAATGGCATTACCCGGTAGGGACTTTGTGATGTTAAAGGTGGTTTTCTATTATTCACCTGAGCATATACAGACCAGTGTGTAAGCACCACAGAGGTTGAGTTTGGAGAAGATTCAGGAATATCGGAGAAGGTCGAACAACTCTGATATGAGCTGCAGATGATACTTGTGATACTTCTTCACCGTGATTTGAATGAGGCCTCTATAATCTATAAATGACTGTCTATAAATGGCTGAAGAGAACCATCCTTTTTCTTTACAAAGAAGGCTTAAGCCAGAGAGAAGGAGTTCCAAATAAATGCCGTTGCCAGATTCTCTTTGGACATGGCTGGGGTTTCTGCCTGGGACAGAGGCTGCCGATCTTCCTGCTGTGAAGATGCTGGTGCGACACAGTTACTCATAATGTATAACTAATAAGTAAATTTGCACTTCAGTAAGGAAGTGGATGAACTCTAACCAATAAGTTAAATCTAGTTCTTAATGAACACATTGGTTGTTATTAATGGGTTATTAGTTACTGTACATAACCTAAATTTTTTTAAAGGAATCTTGTTATGAATATGTTTTCATAGACACCATGAAAAATGTCTACGTATGTCAGACAAGCCTTTTACATCCAGTGATTGTTTTAAAAAAAAAAAAATGTACTCTTTCAAGAAATTACTTATATACATTTTAAATACACCAGATTTAATACTTTTATATTCTTAGTCTTAAGCACAAGTTGGCTTTCTTTGGGCAGGATATTGAAATCATTACATGATGTATTCTTCCCGCTCATTTCCAATTGCCTTAATTTTTGTGAAATTACCATCACATAAGTTATTCATCAGTTCATTCCCGCCGGCTGATTCAGTTGGGAGTTTAGCAGAAAAGTAGAGCAAAGCAGTGTGTCCCCGATGGATGCAGGTATGTTATCACTGCATTAACATTCTACAGAACTCCCATGTAGAGTTCACAACTGAAGTGAAAGACAGACTGAAATGTGGGGAATTGTTTTTCTCCAAATGATTTAGATTTAGGTAACAATTTAATGCAATAATTATATAAAACTATTTGCTATTGCTGCACATTAGCTTGTTTACCGAACAATCATAAAGATCATAATGTATGATGGGGAAAATTATGGTTTACGTTCCATAACAGATGTACATATACCGAGAACATGCACTAATTAGCCAATAATTGGTCTTTATAACTTACAATGATCATGATAAATGAGTATAAGTTTTCTAGAATGTGTGAAATAGGTATTTGTTGATGAAGAATGTTTTGTAATAATTCATTCGTTATGTCATTTTGATGTCGGCCCAAGTTAGAAAAATTTGCTAGTTATTATGTATGGGCCTTTTGAAAATAAACACTTTAAGAACTTGCTTACACTAAGAACAATAGTTAGCTCAACATGATGTGACTATTTAATTGTATTGTCAGACTGGTTCATGTGGTTTCATACATTTCTGGATTTTTTTTCTCTTTTGATAGGTTGGAGTTGTACATGCTTCTTTCCAACAGTCAAGTTTTCCAAACTCAGGAGGATAATAACCCATGTACAGCTGTACTCAAGTATCAAGAGGTGAGTGAAGAAGTTCTACCAAGCAAAGAAGCTTAGAAAAGATGTCCCTACCTGCTGGCTTGTATTCCCACTACTAAGTGGCCATGGTCTTGTTGTCTTCTCACACTTGTCCCATTCTTTGGTTAGGGTGATTAAAAATGGGTAATATGATGTTTAAGGATATGTGCTCACGATCCAGAGGCACTGTGTCTTGGACGCAGCACTTTCTGATATGCAGGAACCCGCGGGTGCATGCAGAGAGACCGCAGCTGACCTGTACTCACGATCTGCAGTGGATGCAGGGCAGCTTTTCCCTGCATTCATCCAATAGTGACTGCTTCTGACTCTGCAGCATGAAATTAACATGCTGCTGAGATGCAAAAGTCCGAAATCTGCACTGCAGCTAAAACACGCTGCAGCCAGGTGAAGCATAGTGGGCACGGGATTTCTACAAATCCCATCAACTATACTTGTACTCTACAACGCAGAGTTTTGGATGCAGCGGCAAGATGCTCCGTCCAAAATGCTGCTTTTATTGATCGTGAGCAAACACCCTAAAAGAAAAGGAGATTGCTGTGAAGAAAGATGAGGAGGATAAGAGGCACATTGACCATGGATATTTGAAGACGTAGCCTCGTTGTTTATTACCTTTCGACCATACTTGCTACATGTACTCACACTTTTACTCTTTTTTAACTTACTGCCAAGCCTTGTATTCACTTATTTATCCATGAACTTTTTGCCATTAGTCAGATTGGTATGGAGATTTAAACAATTAACATTAAAACTTTACTATTAGAGATGAGCAAATATGCCAAAATGTTAATTTGGCAGATTCACCCAAAATTGACCAGAAAATCCAATTAATGTATACAATATATATAATAAAGAGGCTGCTGGCTCTGTACAGCATATATAATATAGAGGAGGCTGCTGGATCTGGCTGTATATATAATATAGAGGCTGATGGGCTGGCTGTATATATATATATATATACTATATGTATATATATATATATATATATATATATATATAATAAAATATAAAGGTTGCAAGCTGTATATATACAGTGGGGGAAATAAGTATTGGAAGGGGCCGAAGCTATGATACATACACACACATACATACATTACCATATATGGGCGACATTACCATATAGGGGCATTACGCCCAGGCAACGCCTGGCTCTACAGTTATATATATACTAGCTGTGAGCCCGATGCAAATGCATCGGGATTCTAGAACGTGCATTAATTTGATTATAGTAGATAGCTATTTTTTATTTTATTATTTATTTTGTTTTGTTTTTTTACTATTTTTATTATTATTATTAAATTTATTTATTATTTGTTATTTTAAGTGAATTTATTTGTATTAAAATTATTTTATTTTATTTAAAAACCGCATCTGCGGCGCGGTTGCGGTAATCCCCATACAAAGTATAGGGGGACTTGCGGCAGGTGCGGCAAAACCGCACTTGCTGCACCTGCCGCAAGTCCCCCTATACTTTCTATGGGGATTACCGCAACCGCGCCGCAACTTGCACTTGCGGCGCGGTTGCGGTAATCCTTATGGGGATTACCGCTACCGCGCCGCAAGTGCTCGCACTCAGCCAGCGACTCGCAATGCGGCGCGGTTGCGGTAATCCTTATGGGGATTACCGCAACCGCGCCGCAAGTGCTCGCACTCAGCCAGCGACTCGCAATGCGGAGCGGTTGCGGTAATCCTTATGGGGATTACCGCAACCGCGCCGCAAGTGCTCGCACTCAGCCAGCGACTCGCTGCCGCACCTGCCGCAAGTCCCCCTATACTTTGTATGGGGATTACCGCAAGCGCGCCGCGGCTCAGGCAGCGACTCGCAATGGCCTCGCGGCCATTGCTCGCGCTAGGGGGACTTGCGGCAGGTGCGGCGACTGAGGTAGCGACTCGCAATGGCCTCGCGGCCATTGCTCGCGCTACACAGCGACTCTCAATGGATCCCCATTGAAAGTATAGAGAGACTTGCGGCAGGTGTGGTGGCTGAGGTAGCGACTCGCAATGGCCTCGCGGCCATTGCTCGCTCTACCTCAGCGGTACATCGCTAATTTTGTGGCCGAGCCTCTGGTTCTATTTTCGGCCAGCGACTCGCAATGGCCGCTTCGCGGCCATTGCTCGCGCGTGGTGACGTCACAGTGTGACATAGCCACGGCGTTTTCGGGGGCCGACACGAAAATGCCTACGGCAATTATATAGTAGATACTAGGTGTAGTACCCGGCTACGCCCGGGTTAATAAATAACTGCTGTTAGATATAACAAAATAGTATTTGAATATGTCATATTAATGACCTGTAAGAAAATAGAAGCTGAGCTATGATTGGTTGCTATAGGCAGCCTAATAAATCTCAAGCCAACAGTAAACCCTCCCCCCGGCCGGGCAGTATATGTTACCTCACACATACACATAATAGACAGCTCATGTGACTGATATCTGCCTTAATTCCCTATATGGCACATGTGTTGCACATTGGCTGTTTTTAATCAGATGTTTATGTTTGGAAATTAAAAATAGCACACGTTTGAGGCGAGTTGTGTGAGGCGATTTGTGCACATCTGTGTCTGTCTGTGTGGTGTGTGTGTCCCTGTGGGGTGAGTGCATGTGTCCCTTTAGGGTGTGCATGTGTGTGTGTCCCTGTGGGGGGAGGTCTGTGTGTTGTGTGTGTGTCTCTGTGTTGTGTGTGTGTCTCTTTGTGGTGTGTGTGTCCATGTGGGGTGAGTGCATGTGTCCCTATAGGGTGTGTATGTGTGTGTGTGTCCCTGTGGGTGGGTTGTCTGTGTGGTGTGTGTGTGTGTCTGTGTTGTGTGTGTCTCTTTGTGGTGTGTGTGTGTCCTTATAGGGTGTGTATGTGTGTGTCTCCCTGTGAGGGGGGGGTCTGTGTGTTGTGTGTGTCTCTTTGTGGTGTGTGTGTGTCCCTGTGGGGTGAGTGCATGTGTCCCTATAGGGTGGCTGTGTGTGTGTGTCCCTGTGGGGGGGGTCTGTGTGGTGTGTGTGTGTGTCTCTGTTGTGTGTGTCTCTTTGTGGTGTGTGTGTGTCCCTGTGGGGTGAGTGCATGTTTCGCTATAGGGTGTGTGTGTGCCCCCGGGGGGGGTGGGTTGTGTGTCTCTGTGTTGTGTGTCTCTCTTTGTGGTGTGTGTGTGTTTGTTTGGGTGCGTGGTGAGTTCCAATGTTGGGGCTGCACCTTAGCGACTATACACTTGCTGTTACTCTTTGTGTGTGGGTGGTGTGTATACATGTCCCCGTGCGTGGTGAATATCCCATGTTGGGGCCCCCCTTAGTGACTATATGCTGGTATATGCTGTTAGTCTTTGGCGCTATCATTAAGCCCCTCTCATTCACAACTGTCAACTGGTAACTGTCACTTTTTCCCCATTACGTGTGACTGTGCAAAATTTTGTGGCTGTAGCTGGCAGCTGTCGATTTTCCTCCAACACTTTTCCATTCACTTTTTCCCCCATTATGCAGATAGGCGCAAAATTGTTTGGTGAAATGGAACGCACAGGGTTAAAATTTCGCCTCACAACATAGCCTATGACGCTCTCGGGGTCCAGACGTGTGACTGTGCAAAATTTTGTGGCTGTAATTGCCACGGTCTAGATGCGAATCCCGGATATACACACATACATACACACACACATTCAGCTTTATATATTAGATATATATATACTATGTATATATATAAATAATAATACATATATATATATATATATACAGTTAGGGCCAGAAATATTTGGACAGTGACACAATTTTCGCGAGTTGGGCTCTGCATGCCACCACATTGGATTTGAAATGAAACCTCTACAACAGAATTCAAGTGCAGATTGTAACATTTAATTTGAAGGGTTGAACAAAAATATCTGATAGAAAATGTAGGAATTGTACACATTTCTTTACAAACACTCCACATTTTTAGGAGGTCAAAAGTAATTGGACAAATAAACATAACCCAAACAAAATATTTTTATTTTCAATATTTTGTTGCGAATCCTTTGGAGGCAATCACTGCCTTAAGTCTGGAACCCATGGACATCACCAAATGCTGGGTTTCCTCCTTCTTAATGCTTTGCCAGGTCTTTACAGCCGCAGCCTTCAGGTCTTGCTTGTTTGTGGGTCTTTCCATCTTAAGTCTGGATTTCAGCAAGTGAAATGCATGCTCAATTGGGTTAAGATCTGGTGATTGACTTGGCCATTGCAGAATGTTCCACCTTTTTGCACTCATGAACTCCTGGGTAGCTTTGGCTGTATGCTTGGGGTCATTGTCCATCTGTACTATGAAGCGCCGTCCAATCAACTTTGCAGCATTTGGCTGAATCTGGGCTGAAAGTATATCCCGGTACACTTCAGAATTCATCCGGCTACTCTTGTCTGCTGTTATGTCATCAATAAACACAAGTGACCCAGTGCCATTGAAAGCCATGCATGCCCATGCCATCACGTTGCCTCCACCATGTTTTACAGAGGATGTGGTGTGCCTTGGATCATGTGCCGTTCCCTTTCTTCTCCAAACTTTTTTCTTCCCATCATTCTGGTACAGGTTGATCTTTGTCTCATCTGTCCATAGAATACTTTTCCAGAACTGAGCTGGCTTCTTGAGGTGTTGTTCAGCAAATTTAACTCTGGCCTGTCTATTTTTGGAATTGATGAATGGTTTGCATCTAGATGTGAACCCTTTGTATTTACTGTCATGGAGTCTTCTCTTTACTGTTGACTTAGAGACAGATACACCTACTTCACTGAGAGTGTTCTGGACTTCAGTTGATGTTGTGAACGGGTTCTTCTTCACCAAATAAAGCATGCGGCGATCATCCACCACTGTTGTCATCCGTGGATGCCCAGGCCTTTTAGAGTTCCCAAGCTCACCAGTCAATTCCTTTTTTCTCAGAATGTACCCAACTGTTGATTTTGCTACTCCAAGCATGTCTGCTATCTCTCTGATGGATTTTTTCTTTTTTTTCAGCCTCAGGATGTTCTGCTTCACCTCAATTGAGAGTTCCTTTGACCGCATGTTGTCTGGTCACAGCAACAGCTTCCAAATGCAAAACCACACACCTGGAATCCACCCCTGACCTTTTAACTACTTCATTGATTACAGGTTAACGAGGGAGATGCCTTCAGAGTTAATTGCAGCCCTTAGAGTCCATTGTCCAATTACTTTTGGTCCCTTGAAAAAGAGGAGGCTATGCATTACAGAGCTATGATTCCTAAACCCTTTCTCCGATTTGGATGTGGAAACTCTCATATTGCTGCTGGGAGTGTGCACTTTCAGCCCATATTATATATATAATTGTATTTCTGAACATGTTTTTGTAAACAGCTAAAATAACAAAACTTGTGTCACTGTCCAAATATTTCTGGCCCTAACTGTATATATACATATAGTACATATAGTATATTACATACTGTAATACGGATATAATGTGAACCTGTATGTACAGTATAGTGCTGTGTATGAGCCAGGAACAGGAGTCGGAAGACATACACATGCAGATTATACTTTCCAGCCACTTGTGCTGAAGATAGAAGATTCAGATGCAGTCCTGGTGCACTCAGTGGTGTTCGGAAGATCTACTCTTTTTGTAACAACATTATTTTTCTTCCCGTAAGTTCCTGTTTGTACTATGCATGGTAGCCTATTTTGCGCCTGCACTGTACATACTTCACAATAATGAAGAATAGAGGGACATCACTGAAGATGTCAGATGCAGCTGACCCCTTCTGCTGTAGCCATATTTTCATATATCTGAAGCTATGACTAGGGCCCAGGGTCTTAATCATAGCTGTAGCTATGTGAAAGTATAACCACATGCAGCAGTAAGGGCAGGGGCCACCATCCGGCAAGCGGCTTGGATGGTATCCCTGATGGTGACTGGGGCCCCGTAGTTGTCCAGAGTCCCAGCACTTACTTGGGTTTGCCAGATGCTGATGCCGGTCCTGCTTGTGTTAGCACAGGTAAAGGCGGTCACATGACCGCGATTATGCGATATGCATACTCACAGTAAGAATCCAACTAGATGTGTGCGGCCTCAATGATGCAAGTGTATTGCGTGACATTGAAACAGTCTAGGCACATGGCCGCCATTACTGGTGCTGACACCAGATAATCTCTACAGCGCAAATTGTATGCGATGTGAGGATTCACAAGTCTGCAGTCACATAAACTGATATGTTGTTGCTTTAGACCAGACAACCCCTTTGACCTCTTAACCCCAAACCCTTAAAAAATATCAGAAATGTGTCCAAAAGTTTGAAAATTTCTCAATTTTCAGACTATTAATTTTTATGCCCTTTAATTATAAGGTTACATCACACAAAATAATAAATATCATTTCTCACATGTCTACTTAACATGTTTTTGAAACTTAATTTCTTTTTATTAGAAATTTAGAAGGGTTAAAATTTCACATTTTTCATACAGAATTTACAAAACCATTTTTTTAAGGGACCACATCACATTTGAAGTCACTTTGAGGGCCTAAGTGCCAAAACATACCCAACAGTGACACCATTCCAAAAACTGCACCCTTGAAGCTACACAAAACCACATTCAAGATGTCTATTAACCCTTTAGGTGCTTTACAGGGATTAATGCAACATGGAATGAAAAAATGAAAATGTTTAATTTTTCCCACAAAATTGTTTCTTTAACCCCCAAATGTTTGATTTTCACAAGAGGAACAGGAGATAATGGGCCTTACAATTTGATGTGCAATTTCTCCGTGGTGGCAAACTACTCTTTGAGCACTTGGAAGCAAAATTGTATGTTATATGTAGTGAAAGGCATGTTGTGTTTGTGGAGCCCTTGATACACCTCATCAGCCAAGTGAGTTTCCTCGAGGAAAGACATGCCAGGTCAATTGACAGTTGTGGGGCAGCTATTAATTATAAAAGTCTTGGATGGCAGAGAGGGGGTGGATATGGCAGCTGAATCTGTACCAAGACAGACATGTGAGTGGTGGAGTGGACTTAAAGCTGAGGAAGACCAAAACCGATTCCAGAAGAAGACTGAAACTGATGTCAGAGGAGAATTGTAACCGATCCCAGAGGAAGACTGAATTATTTCTAGAGAAATACTGAAACCCATATCAGAGGAGAATTGCAACTGATCCCAGAGGAAGACTGAAACGAGTGCCGGAGAAGGATCGTGACCAGATCTTGGATACCAACATCACAAAGCTCTCACTGATCTCAGGGAGACCAGTTGAGGAAAACACTGTGGGCAGCTGGCTAAAGTGCTCAAACACAGTGAAATCCATGGTGCATTACCCCCTGAGAATTTGAATATGCAAATGGAGTCTGTGGAGCTTCGTTTAAGAGTCTCAAACATAGGACTAGCCAGATATCCCTCTAGGTCCTTCCCTGGAGGGATATCTGGCTAGTCCCGTGTTTGAGACTCTTAAACAAGGCTCCACGGACTCCATTTGCAGATCTTGGATACGACGTGGTTGGGTCCAGACGTACAATACCGAGTGGGAATTGGGACTGTGCTTCAGAGAATGAAGGCAGTCGACATGCTAAGTGAACAATGTTACACACTAAATTTGTCTTACGGAATGTGACATAAACCCCGTTAGGGCCTGTGTACTGATAGTTCATGGCAGTGATGGAAAAAGCAGTCACGCTGACGCTCCCCTGATAGAAGGAATAAGAGTTAAGAAAACATTGATGGTGCCTGTTATTTAGTAATAGAAGTAATAATGTGTACATAAAATTGTTGTAATATGCTTTATATCTTTCTCAGTGTAATACAATCTGTTTATGTGTCATCACCTGTCCCTTTCCTTGACCTCATACTCAAGGAACTATCCTTCTGTTTGTGTAAAATAAATATCTGTTTTGTAAGTTACCACTCAGACGTCCTTCAGCCATGTAACTTGTCTACACGTACATCCATTTTTTTGTGTCCTAGCACAGGCACAACCTCCTAAGGTGCTGCAATACTAAGGTGGATTACAAGGGAAGCTAAAACAAGTAAAAGGCAGTCATTCAGATCGGTTTCTCCTTTGTCAGCCATATAATGTAATTCAGCAGATGTCTGAGCTTTGAAATGGCACAATTTATTTCATGCAATACCCATAAGATTGCAGTGAAAATGGTCATTCATCTTTTGTAGTTAATGCTTTGCTTTGAATGCATTGGCGTGAAGATCCTTCTTTTCTGTTTCTCAAACATATCTTATCTGGACTTTTCCAGGTAACGGTGGAGAAGCTGCCTGACGAGGCTTGGATGAACACATTGCTTAACAAATACTCTACAGACCCTCAGTATCAGCAACTCTTCATCAATCTGGTAAGGACGGAGCCAAATACAAAAACAAACATTTCCTCTGTGAACAATGTGTTTGCTAGATTGAAATCATTTGTTTATGATGACTGTGTCAGCCGCGCTGATTTACATAAACATCGCCAATCCTGAGACTTTACATTTTCAACAAAAGTAGCCGAGTACAAACAGCATTCCTGGGTTTTACTCCATACTGTATAAACATAACAGATGCCGATAAAATGAGCCAGCGAGAAAATACAACATAGAAGGTTAGGAGAGGTCCTTGTCTATGAAATGCTTTCCAGATTGACATTAGTGATACAAGGTTTGTAGATCATATATAATTTACATGTCGTTTGTCTGTTTTGGTAACACTCACAAAATATGCAATGTCCGGTTATTTGGCTTTCTGTATACTTTATAATGGACCTTTTGAATCTAATCAATATCCAGTGCAATGCAGGCACAAATGTATTGTTCCTACAGTGTAACGTGCCTAATACAATGTAGCTATCTTTATCTCAATAGCTCAAAGGAAATGCTCTCAATACATTTTTGATAATCTCTGACCATTTCTACATTATAAATTATGTTCTATATGCCCTGAAGGGATTCGCTCCACCATATGTATCGAGCATGGCGTTATAGTGCAGTATGGCAATGACACAGACCCCAGACAGTCCATATACAGGGAACATAAGGCTTATATTTCCAGCTGCCCGTATCCCACATATTGCATCATAGTACATCATATGACAAACACACTACAGACTTGCCCACCTGAGCACTAACTAATACAGCATACCTCTGTCTGATACTACCAAGGATCCTTTCAGGACTGGCTCTCCAGTTGCAGGCCTACAACATGCACCACCATACCCATATACACACAGTCACCCTCCAGGGGGCTAACACCCCTCCAGAAACTGTCTTATTCTCTCTCTTTAAGATCATGTGCCAAATAGCCACATTATATTCTAAGAGCCAAACCCAAGGAGGAGGCACGTGATCAACCAAACATGCCCATATCTCCAGCAACCTTCAAACCTGCCTCTTGTAATGCATTAACCAATCTCATGGCACTACATATACCAGACTAGCTGGTCACAATCGTATAGACCATAGACTTAAGGTGCCGTCACACGCTTCAATCTGATGAACGATTTTGTTAGCGATCACATGCACGCGCAATAGCTAACAAAATCGTTCAGATCGCTGGTGAGCTGTCACACAGGCAGACTCACCAGCGATCAATGGACCAGAAACATCATGGAAATTATTTAAATATCGTTTCCATGATGTCTTGCTCCCGCTGCCAAGCTGCGGTAAGCGGGAGGAGGCTGGCCTCCAAGGTAAACTGCGGGTATCTAGGCAGCGCGCGCTGCCTAGATACCCGATGTATACCTTGGTGACCAGCCTCCTCCGCTCACCGGCTGGTATCCAAGGTACACAGTGGATAACTAGGGTCCCTAGTTACCCTCTGTGTGCCTTGGATACCAGCCGGTGAGAGGAGAAGGCTGATAACCAAGGTATACATCGGGTATCTAGGCAGCGCGCACTGCCTAGTTTCACGCAGTTTACCTTGGAGATCAGCTCCCAATGCTTGCAGAGAGGCGATGGGAGCTGGCTTATCGGTCGTCTCCCTGTGTCACACGCAGCGATGCTGCGTGTCCACCGGGTGACCAACGATAGATTTGAGGCCCTGTCCTCAAATCAAACGATGAACGACCAGCCGACTGATCGTTCATTGTTTGTAGTGTCACACACAACGATGTCATTTCAACATCGTTCAAGCGTCACAGAACACGTGACTTTTGAACGATATCGGCAACGATATTGTTACGTGTGATATGACCTTTAGAGTTTAACATATTAATCTTTAGATGCACTAGCTCAGATTTTCCTAGACGCATTGATGTGCAATCTACATTGTCACCCACTATTCTAAAGAAGTCAACTGTTACACTAGATTGCATTAACGTGACTAATGCTTTCAATTCATGTCTCACATTAACTAGAGGAAAATTATGAGGCTGCAGCCAAGGTGCAGCTGCTACCGTGTTTCCCCGAAAATAAGACCGTGTCTTATATTTTTTTGGGCACCAAAAGTGGCACCCTGTCTTATTTTCGGGGGGGGGGGTCTTATATTGGCAGCCCCAGCCACTGCAGCCTCCAATCCACACACATCCACCCACCCATACACTTACAAACACACACACACACACACACACATATACACATACACACACACATACACACACACACACACATTATACACACACACTCACACACACACACTCATGTACACATACACATACACACCGCTTCTTACCGGCTCCCCCGGCCTTCGTTGTGACTCCCCGCTGTCCTCGCTGTCCTCCGGTGTGTCCAGTCTCCTCCAGTGTCCTCTGTATCCCCCAGGTGCAGCCGCGCTGGAGCAGATGGGGTTAATCACAGCCTAACTTGCTGTGTGCCCCTGCTCATCTCTGCCCAGCCTGATGTCACTGCAGCCCGACTCGAGCTCTGATTGGCTTCCAGGAACCAGGGGGCGCGGCCAGATGATGAGCCAATCAGAGCTCACAACGTCATCTGGCCGCGCCCGCTGCTTCCTGGGAGCCAATCAGAGCTTGAGCCGGGCTGCAGTGATGTCAGGCTGGGCAGAGATGAGCAGGGGCACACAGCAAGTTAGGCTGTGATTAACCCCATCTGCTCCAGCCCGGCTGCACCTGCAGGACACTGGAGGAACCTGGACACACTGGAGGAGCCTGAACACACCGGGGGACAGGTACCAGGAGGCGGCGGCGGCCTTATTTTCCCCAGAGCCCCCCCTAGGCGGTCTTTCTTTTGGGGAGGGGGGCCTTATATTAGCATTTACTTCATAAAAGTCACAGTAACTTCCCACAAAATATTAGAAGCTGATTGCAAATTACTTGCTTACTGCTAAAAAACACATGGTTGTGCAGATACTGGGCATTTGTTAACAATAAGTAGGCAATTTGGAATGAATATGAATTAATGCAGCAAAAACCCCTGTGAATGTTATGAAGCTGGATCTGACTTCTGCATGTTAGCCGCTTACCAAAGGTTATATGGGACCGGCCCGAGAGAGAGAGAGATTTTCTGCAGAGCCACAAAGCTGAAAGGTAGGAATCAGGGCTGCAGCTGTCTGATTAGGGTAACGTGGGTGCGTCTGCACAGGGGTAAGAGGTATAGGCAAAACAGGAGAAAAAGGTACCCCTGTATAGCAAAGCACAACCAAAGAGTTTTTTGATGCATGTGAAATTTATTAAATAATTAAGTGTGTAATGTGTATGCCTTGTACAGAGGGTAGGGCTGGTCCGGACCAGTTTTTGTTTTAATTGTTTTTATATGTTTGCTTGGCTCTTTATGCCATTACACACTTAATTATTTAATAAATTTCACGTGCATCAAAAAACTCTTTGGTTGTGCTTTGCTATACAGGGGTACCTGAGCCACAAAGCTGACAATTGGAAGCACAGAAGGCCAACTGCTGTTCTTTGCCGTAGCCCTGTGTTGTCTGTATCTGCCCCTTAAATTCTGAATATAAAAATAATTAGGTAACTGTTCATTCAAATACTTACCTGTGTGAAGTCTGAGCTTTTACTGCAATATTTGCATGTACCATACAGGAATATACAGCCAAGATGTGTCATTGAAAAATTACATTAAAAAATGTGAGGGTATCAAGAGGTGCTGGCAAAGAATTGTTTACTTTTCATCTGTTCCAGGTCGCTGCTTTTTTTTGTATCTACTACATATCCTGCCTATCTAGTTCTTTCCAATATGACTAGGTTTGTCGGTTTAACACTGTATCTATTCCCTGGAGATCTCTGCAGGTTTTCAGGTCCAGAATCTGGCAAAGTCATAGATAGCCAGGTTTGGACTGGCACAAGGAACAGGTGAATCTCCCGGAGGGGAATGAGGCCTGTGTGCCACTTCTTCTGGAATCTCCATACATGACTCTGCAGCCGAGTTCAAGCTATCTGATGACACTTCTACATGGAAGTAAAGGTACCTTTACACGCGGCAACTTTTCTAGGAATTTCACTGGCAACTTACTGGTTGCAGTGAAATCATGGACACATTGTTCTATCTTGTTGCTGTGTACAAATGGAACAATGTGTCCATGATTTCACTGCAACCAGTAAGTTGCCAGTGAAATTCCTAGAAAAGTTGCCGCGTGTAAAGGTACCTTAAAAGGTCTACATGGGCATCAGGAGAAATGATAGCTCAAGGGCATCATACAAGTAGTGTAGTTATGAAAATAGAAAAGTTTTCAACCCATCGTGTTTTTGCTGCATCCAAAACGCTGTATTGTACAGTACAATGAAAGTGGATGGATTTAAGAAATCTCAAGCCCAGTGTGCTTCTTTTAGACACTCCATAAACTGACCTAAGGTGCAGCTTCCCAAGCCGCAGCATGTCAATTTATACTTGTGGAGATGCGATTGTTCTCAGCGTGAGAACCCAGTGAAAATATGATGCACCCAGAAACCTGATCGTGGTCATGGACGCTGTATTCTCCCAAAGAGAACTCTAGCATTTCCGTAAGAGGAATGATGCTGCGTCTAGAGGGCAGGCAAACCTGATCGTGGGCATTTACCCTTACAGGTTAACTCTTCACATCCCAGTCTGACAGTGTACATTCTTTAGCACTGCTATATCGCTTACATGTCCTGGTAACGGATGAGCGGAGCAAATTAATGAACCCCAAGGCCCTCCAACCACAAATTTGCTAATTTTAGGATTAAAAAAAAAGATCTTGCCGTAGAATGTGTAACACTTATGTGAGGACTGCACTGTAACTATTTATAGTGCTACTGATTGATTTTAATTCGAAACAAATATATAATATTTTTTCAAAAATTGAGTCTAGTATGCATTTCCTAACTATAGCTCAGTTCTTCTGCAGCTGAAATGGTG
Organism: Allobates femoralis; assembly: GCA_033576535.1. Classification (NCBI taxonomy): domain Eukaryota; kingdom Metazoa; phylum Chordata; class Amphibia; order Anura; family Aromobatidae; genus Allobates; species Allobates femoralis. The sequence continues at coordinate 129,900,581 of JARQOC010000005.1, forward strand.
GAATTTTGAGTCTGGGAAAAACTTCGTTTTATTTCCATGAATGCATTGTATCAGTTCTGGCTTCTTACTAACTGTAGGAATGTTTCTGTCTGGATGGACCGTACATTGAGCAGGTTCCTTAATTCTCACAGCCACCCACATCCTTCAGCACAGTATACTTTACTATCAAGGAAATGAAATAGACTGTAAAGTGGCTTTAAATATATAATATAATATACAATTGCCATAGGGAAAAAATCACATTGCTTGATTTAATTCTCAATTTTAGTACTTGGATCCAATCCAGTCACAATAGCTGAAGGTAAGCCTGTGGTGGAAGGTTTAACAAACCTTGCTTTCAGCACTTCATTACACAGTTTGATTCATAGAGTAGAAGTTAAGGTTTCATCTATTCTCATGGGCAAATTTGACTTGGTGAAGTTGCAATGTGCATGGAGCAATGTATAAAAGCATTTCATATTACTGCTGACAAAGAGTTTACAGAATTGCATCCACGTATAACTTTCGGATCTTTATGACTTACACAATTTAACGATATTCAGGATAATTTAAACAAGCATATTAATAAATATTTATTAACCTGTACAAACTTGGCTTCATTAATCCCCTTCATGAATGTCTTACTGACAAAGTCTTGGGGTAGAATTTATCAGAACTGGTGTTTCATATGCCAGTCTTGAAACTATAGGCTGCTCTGTGCTGAAAATCGGATTCGGGAAACGATCTGATTTTTTCACAGATTCGGTGCCACATGTTAAGCAGGCCAAGGAACCCCTAGGGTGGAGGGGCCACATGACATTCAGGGAGGTAGGGAGTTAATTGGAGGAGGAAGGGATGGGAATATTTGATGAGACATGGGTGGTGATTAGATGGAAAGGGGATTGGTCAGGGGGAGGAAGAGGGGGAGCTTAAGGGAAGATACTGGGGACAAAGAAGGAAGTCCCCTCATTCCACTTCCTGGGGACAGCCTGTGAAGTTTCCACGTCCATCTCACCTACAATAATGGCGGATTTGGCCTCTCTGGGGGCATTGATTCAGGCAGCAGCAGCGGTGCATGGGGCGCAGGCAGTGTAGGCCTACAGTCAGGCTGCCTGCGCTTCCCCAGCGGCACCGGCCCCCTCCACTCCACCGCTGCGTGGCCGCCGCTCCAGGCCACCAGAGCGCTATTCCCCGGGGGCTGGAGGTGTGAGGAGGGCCCGTTCGGGAAGCCCCGGTGGGGACCCTCAGCGGCGGGGAGGGCGCCCTTCCACCCCGGGGCCCTCTCCGGCTGCTAGGAGGAATTCGCGGCGCGGTAATGCCGCACCGGAAGTGGGCGGAGCCGGCCAACGGCCGACTTCCGGTTGGCGGTCCGGGACCAGGAGCGGGAACGCAGCGGCGGCTCCCGGGGGAGCGCGGATGCGGGAGCGCGCCGAGCAGCCGGCGCAAGCAGAAGGGACGCAGCGGCGCAGAGGCCAGGGGCTTCTCCCACTGGAAGGGCACTGGCTGTGGCTGGTGGAGGGCGCAGTAGTGGGGAGTCCCTGGCGCGCATGGCTGGTCGGATACGGCCAGGTCCTGCAACGGTGCCCCTTGGATCCCAGAGGGGGCGTACCCAGCGGGCATCCACGGATGCAGGGCCCCAGGGGGCTGTAGCGGATCCCCCTGTGTAGCAGGGGGGGGATCCCGGCGGCGAGAGGATCGGGAGCAGCCCGCCTGCAGTCGGCAGGACGGGCTTAGGGAGAGGGGCCCCTGCGGTCAGAAGAGACCTCGGGGAGAGTTGGCGGGTGAGACGGTTCGGAGATCGCAGGAGCGGTCTCAGAGGAAGAAGCAGTGCTCGGCTGGGGGTGCTCCTGCAGCCGTGGAGGCCAGGGGGAGTTGCGGCAGCGGCAGGCACACTCCCGACGGAGCACTCCTGGAGGGCTTGGAGGATGAGATCAGCGCAGAAGAGGGACAAGTATCGGAGGAATCGTCTGGGGAGGATCGGACGGAGGAGGACTGCGTTGCGGCTGCCCCTCGGCAGCCTGGTGAGAACACTAATTGTAATATTGTGCATATGTCGGGATCGGGCGGTGATGTGGGTGTAGGGCCGATTCCAGTGGGGGGGGTAGCGTCTGGGGTTACCGGGGGTGCTGATGTAATGGGACAGTTGCTCGGTTTGTTGCGGAGCCTGGTGGATCAGGGAGGCTTGAATTCAGTTGCGGGGTCTCCGGTGGGAGCTTGGGTCAGTCCAGCTGGGGTCGGGCCCAGTGTGGGAGGCGAGGCTGCGGTGCAGCAGAGTGTTGAGGGACAGACTTCAACGGCCCGGTTGCGGCAGTTGAGGTGGAAAAAGAGAAGGAGGAGGAGGTGGTTAGGCTGGATGATAGGGCGAAAAGCGAAGTGTATGTTTGCTTTGAGAGCCCCTTGGGGGTGCATTTGAAGAAAGAAGTTAGGGAAAAGATTTGGAAAGGGAAGTACGTGGAAATATTTTCGCTGCTTCCGTTGGAGAAGTTTAATTTGGATAAGGTTCGCCCTAGTGATTCCAAAAAGGAAAAAGAGGACGATGAGAAGCGTCGATATCGTCTTATCCCGAGGACGTTTATGAATTGGCTGCAGGCCTTCGCGATACTGGCGAGCGTTGTAGGGGAGAAAGAGATGGGGAGCACCCCTGCTTTGTTTGGCTATATGGATTCCATAGGAGAGGCTTATAGGGTATATGGTGGTTTGTCATGGCTTCGATATGATGAGCAGTTCAGGCAGCGTAAGGCTTTGCGGTCGGACATGCGTTGGGACCACAAGGATATTGCCTTATGGCTACGTTTGATGACGGCACCGGCACAGCCCTTTCGGAGTGGGGCCGGAGGATCAGGTTCACGATCGGGTGCGGGACCGGGTACCTCGGCTGGGTTCAAGAAAGGTTGTTGTTGGCAATTTAATGAGGGGCAATGTAAGTTTGGTTCCGCCTGCCGATTTAAACACGAATGTTCGGGATGTGGAGGAGGGCACAGCTTTGCCTGTTGTTTTAAGAAAGGAAAAGGGAAGGGTGGAGACGGTGCTGACAAAAGGGAGGACACCAGTGAGGGTAGAGGCAATGGAACCGTTCTTAAGTAGGTACCCGGATGTTGAGGCTGCCGAGTTATTGCGTTCAGGTTTTTTGTTCGGTTTCGTTATTCCGTCTGAGGCAGTAGAGGGGGGCTTGTTTCGCCCGGGGAATTTACGTTCGGCTAATGAGCACCCGGAGGTTGTGGACGAGAAGTTGAGGAAGGAAGTTGAGTTGGGAAGGATGGCAGGCCCCCTCTTGGCCCCTCCTTGTCCGAATTTACGGGTATCTCCGCTGGGAGTTGTGCCAAAAAAAGAGCTGAATAAGTTTCGGTTGATACACCATTTGTCATACCCGGCTGGGTCTTCGGTGAATGATGGTATTGCGCCAGAGTTGGCGGCGGTTTGTTATGTCTCTTTTGATAAGGTGGTGGAGTTGGTAAAACGAGCGGGATCGGGGGCGCTGATGGCAAAGTCGGATGTGGAAGCGGCATTCCGTTTGTTGCCGGTGCATCCTGAGAGTCAGCATTTGTTGGGTTGTATGTGGAGGGAGCGTTTTTATGTAGATCGTTGTTTGCCAATGGGGTGTTCAATTTCTTGTTCATACTTTGAAGCTTTTAGTTCTTTTGTTGAATGGGTTGTAAGGGATGTGTCGGGTATGGAGTCAATCATTCATTATTTGGATGATTTTTTTCTGTGTGGGGCCGGCGGGTTCCCAGATTTGTGCAGGTTTGTTGTTTGCTTTGACTGAGGTTGCCAGTCGTTTTGGGATACCTTTGTCTCCGGAAAAAACGGAAGGTCCGGCCACGGTCATGCGTTTTTTGGGGATCGAGATTGATTCACTGACTAAGGAGTGTCGGCTTCCTGCTGACAAGATTGTGGATTTGAGGCGGTCTGTTGCTGAAGTGAGTAAAGCAAAAAAGGTTCAGCTTAAGGTGGTTCAGTCTTTGTTGGGCAAACTTAATTTTGCTTGCCGGATTATGCCGATGGGCAGGGTGTTTGCATTTTGTTCGGATCACCAGAGACATTAAAGGTGATTTGAGAGTGTGGGATATATTCTTGCAGGAATATAATGGGCGCACGGTTTGGTTCGAGGAAGTGGTGCCCAACAGGGTGTTGCAGTTGTTTACAGATGCGTCGGGTTCAATGGGTTTTGGAGCAATTTTTATGGGCCACTGGTGCGCGGGTGGATGGCCAGAGTCCTAGAGGGATCAAGGTCTGGTGAGGAACCTTGCGTTGTTGGAAATTTTCCCTATCGTGGTGGCAGTGGAATTGTGGGGCCAGGACTTTGCGGACAGGAAGGTTTGTTTTCATTGCGATAACATCGCTGTGGTATATGTGATTAACGCCTTGTCTTCTAAGTCACTGCCGGTGGTGGCCTATCTGCGGCATCTGGTACTCAGATGTCTGCAATGGAACATTCAAATTGTGGCTAAACATGTACCGGGAGTTACTAATTCAGTGGCTGATGCACTTTCTCGGTTTCATTTCCACAGGTTTCGGGAGTTGGTGCCTTGGGCGGACGAGATCGGTCAACCTTGTCCGGCTGGTTTATGGAACCTGGTAACTTGATTGTGGGCACCTTGATTCGGAGTTCAGTGTCGGAGGCTACTTGGTGCCGATATGCGAAAGTATGGCAGGAGTGGGAGAAATTTGAGCAGGATCAGGGCATGATTGGCGGTATGGATGATGTGCAAAAGGTGTTGACATTCATAGGGAATGATTTTGCGTCTGGAAGGTCCGCTTCGGCAGGAGCACAGAGGGTGGCAGCGATTGCATTTTGGTTTCGGCTGTTGGGCAGGCAGGATGCGACTAAAGATTTCAAAGTGCGACAGGCTTTGAAAGGTTTTCGGAAAGGTGTGCGGACGAGGGATGCTCGACGCCCGGTGTCGGTGACTTTATTGGAAAGGCTGGTAGCGAGTTTGGAAGGGGTTTGCAGGTCCAACTACGAAATTATTTTGTTCTCCACAGCTTTTGTGTTGGCCTTCTTTGGAGCATTTAGGCTAGGGGAGTTAGTGAGCCCAACTCGGTGCATGGCGGGTGGCTTGGCTTTGAATGACGTGGTACTTGTGGAAGACAGGGTGGAATGCAGGCTGCGGTATTCGAAAACTGACCAACTGGGCAGAGGAAGGTTGGTGGTGTTGTATGCCTTGGCTGAGAGCCAACTGTGTCCGGTGGGGATGGTGCGACGTTTTTTATCTCAGAGGGGTGGCGGTCCGGGACCGCTACTTCGGCATGTAGATGGTTTGTTTTTGTCCAAATTTCAGTTTCGGGCAGTTTTCCGGGAGTGCTTGCTGAGAGTGGGCGAGCGCCCGGAGGAGTTTGGCACGCATTCATTTCGCATCGGGGCGGCCACGGAGGCGTCTCGTTGGGGGTTAGGGGATGATGTAGTGCGGCGCATCGGGCGCTGGGAATCGAATCATTTTCGATTGTATGTACGTCCTCACTTGCTTGCTAGGTAGTGGCTGGAGGGGATTACCCAGGCTACTGAAAAAGCGAGTGGGTATTGCGGTATGGGTTTTCGTTCGTAACTGGTTAAGATGACACGTTGTTGTTGGTCAATTGTTAACTTTTCTTTTGTTTGTGCAGGCCGCTGCTTGATCTGGATACTCGGCCATTCGTACGTGTATTGGGGGGCTCTTCGAGCGGATGTTTGCCCGGATGGTCGGCAGTTGGGACTCGACAGAGGTGCAGTGTCGGTCAAATGGTTGGGATTGAGGGGTATGCAATGGGGCAGGGTGCTGCCGGAAGTGGATTATTTTTGTAGTGTGAGTCGACCCCCGGATGTCTTGGTTCTTCATGTTGGGGGAAATGATTTGGGAGTGCATGCGTCCCGGGAATTAATACGGGACATTAAGTGTGATTTGTTGCGACTGTGGTGTTCCCACCCCGGTGTGATTGTGGTGTGGTCGGATATGGTGCCAAGGGGACGATGGAGGTTTGGGAGGTCGGTGGATAAAATTAATAAAGCAAGGGTGAAAGTGAATAAGGTGGTGGGGGCATTTGTGGCACGTAACGGGGGGATCGTGGTACGGCACAGAGAATTGGAGTCGAGGTCGAGAGAATATCTGAGGTCTGATTTGGTGCACTTGACGGAGATTGGCTTGGATAGGTGGATGTTGGATTTGAGAGAAGGTGTGGAGCAAGCGTTTGGTGTGTGGCGGGTCCAGGCCAAGTAAGAGGTCACTTGTCCTGTCCTGTGGCGGGGGTAGGTCTGGTCCAGAGGCAGGGGATTTACATTTGGAAGGGGGAGATGAGCCACTTCAAAGGTTGAGGGGCTCAGGTTAAAGGTACCTTGCAGGCACGGGGTTCTGCAAGGGTGGGGTATTGGTTCTAGGTAACCAATACCTTGTCCCTGGGGCCGGTGATATTGCGGCCAGGGACAAAAGTTTTAGAGGCTTATGGACCGGGCCTATCCATGGGTAAAACGATGGGAGGGCCTATTGTTTAAGTTGGGACGCCCGTTGGACGGTGTACCCTGTTATATTATGTTAGTATGTAAACAATAGGCAATAAAGGCTGCTGTGGCTAATTTGTTAAACCAAGTCACTGCAGTATGTGTATTATTTTAAGTCTATAACGGTTGGGGATAGTAAGTAACCAGCCAATTTACGACCGGAGATCCTCCCTCGATTGTCATGTGTGCCGGATCGCCCCGGATCTGGGACTGTCTGATTTTGTGCTATTTTTTTTCACCGGAGCCCAAAAATGCTGCAGACTCCGTTTTTGGGGACAGTGAAAAACCAGACAAAATTGAATCTGGCACAGAGTACACAAAATCGGATGGCCAAATAGGACCAATCCAGCACCATAGGGATATATGGGAGTCAAAACCGGATCCAGTTCTGTCCGGTTTAAACCGGACAGAACCTGATGCTGAATACCATGGTGTGAAGCTATCCTAAAGTGGTCACTGGTGAGATGTCACACAGGCAGATCTACTCACCATTGTGGCGACCCCCGACAGTCGTTGGGATCTGTCACTGTCAGGGGCGTAGCATGGAGATCGTTGGTCGTTTTCCCTGTCACACACACTGATGCAACATGCCCAGCTGGAGACCGACAATGAAAAAATGGTCCAGGCCATCCCATAATGATCAGCTATCTCACAGTGGGGGGCCGCTCGCTGCTATGTGTCACACGCAGCGATATCGCTGGCGAGGTCGCCGCAACTTCACAAAACCTGTGATGTTGTGGTGATATCATTAGCGTATGTGTAACTGGGCTTAAGACCTGCAGTTAAAACCAGAAGTTTACATACACTAAATAAAAAGACATACCGTATATACTCGTGTATAAGCCGACCCGTGTATAAGCCGACCCCCCTACTTTTGCCCCCAAAACCTGGGAAAACCTATTGACTCGTGTATAAGCCGAGGGTGGACCCCAGCACAGGTATACAGCCCCCAGCAGTGTGGTATACAGCAGCCCCAGAGGTAGTATACAGCAGCCCCAGAGGTAGTATACAGCAGCCCCAAAGGTATATACAGCAGCCCCAGTGGTAGTATACAGCAGCCCCAGAGGTAGTATACAGCAGCCCCAGAGGTAGTATCCAGCAGCCCCAGAGGTATATACAGCCCCAGTGGTAGTATACAGCAGCCCCAGAGGTATATACAGCCCCAGTGGTAGTATCCAGCAGCCCCAGAGGTATATACAGCCCCAGTGGTAGTATACAGCAGCCCCAGAGGTATATACAGCCCCAGTGGTAGTATACAACAGCCCCAGAGGTATATACAGCCCCAGTGGTAGTATACAGGCCCCCCAGTGGTATATACAGCCCCAGTGGTAGTATACAGCAGCCCCAGTGGTATATACAGCCCCAGTGGTAGTATACAGGCCCCCCAGTGGTATATACAGCCCCAGTGGTAGTATACAGCAGCCCTAGTGGTATATACAGCCCCAGTGGTAGTATACAGCAGCCCCAGAGGTATATACAGCCCCAGTGGTAGTATACAGGCTCCCCAGAGGTATATACAGCCCCAGTGGTAGTATACAGGCCCCCCAGTGGTGGTATACTGACCCCCACCAGTAACACACAGCCCCCCCTCCTTAGTATGTCCCCCCTCCTTAGTATGTCCACCCCCCCAGGCTGCGGCACCTGTTAAAATAACAAACTTTAATACATCACCTTCCAGCGCAGCTCCTCCGGTCCCGGCTTCTTCTTCCTTCTTGTGCCGGCTTCTGTGACCGCGCGCAGGAAATGACGTCATCTCCTGCGCCCGGTCACATGACACCGGAAGCAAGAAGAAGAAGCCGGGACCGGAGGAGCTGCGGCGGAGAGGTGATGTATTAAAGTTTGTTATTTTAACAGGTGCCGCAGCCTGGGGGGGGGGACATACTAAGGAGGGAGGAGACATACTAAGGAGGGGGGGCTGTGTGTTACTGGTGGGGGCCTGTGTAGTGCAATATGCACGGCATCCCCCCGCCGCTGATGGACGGGGGGATGCCGTACATATTCATTGCACTAATGAGGCGGCCCCACGTGACCGCCTGCGGTCACCGCGGCCCCCTCCTGCCTCCTCCAGCCACCGATGCAGCCCCCCACAGCATACCGAGTGACTCGTGTATAAGCCGAGGGGGGGACTTTTAAGCCCAATTTTTGGGCTGAAAAACTCGGCTTATACACGAGTATATACGGTATGCATTTTTTTTAACTATCTGACATGAAATCAGACTAGCTCCCAGGACACAGTACCTCGAGGTCCGCATTGCCACTTCAGAAAAGGAACAAAAGAAGCCAGTACAAGGGAATGTCTGGATCAACGATTCTTCTTTATTATCCTACGCGTTTCAGAGTTATTTCCCAACTCCTTCATCAGGGAATTTATAGATGAAATCAGAATAAACCTTTCCAGTTTTAAATCAATTAGGATTACCATAATTATTAATATTTGTAAATGCCAGAAAAGTAAGACAGAGAGAATATTTTAAAGGAAACCTGTCAGCTACGTTATGCCCCCAAACCCATAACTACCTGTCCCTGCAGCTTCCTACTACATCCCTAAGCATCCCTATCTGACCTAAATGTGTAGTTATAATGGTTGAAAAAAATGATTTTTATAACTCACATTTTCCCCCCAGTTATAGACATGTAGGCGTTCTCTGTGGGTCCATTTTTCCCCCTCGTTCCATGGTTATCACGCTACGGTGGGCGTGATGACCTAATTTCCAGTGCACTCCCGGCATTTGAAATCCATGGGCCTCCTTCCTGGTATGACGCTGCGGTCACGTCATTTCTGGTCCTGTGCATTGTGGGTGAGTAATTGGGTGTACTCGTCAGCTGTAGAATGCATACTAGGCATTGAAATCATAGTCGACAGCGCTATACAGAGATTATTATCATTGTCCTCATTCATAATCTAAGCTCCCCATCAGTATGTCTTTGGAGTGTGGGAGGAAATTGAAGAACCTGGAGGAAGCCCATGCAAACACAGGGAGAACATATAAACTCCTTGCAGATGTTGTCCTTGGTAGGATTGAAGCCAGGACTGCAGAAAGCATTATTAAAGGCAGACTGCATGGTAAGGTAATGGATGTTATACATCTTTTTAAACAGGACTGAATGAAATTCATTGATTAAGGGTGGTTTCAAACTTCAGCTTTTTCAAATCAGGCAAGATCAGGTTTTTCAGCAACAACTTGATCCTTTCAGGTTCCAGTTTTTTGCCCATTCACTTTAATTTTGTTAGGCTGGCTTCACACCACGGTTTTTGGAATCCTGTTGTGTCTGTTTTAACAGGACAGAACAGGATCTGGTTTTGTCTCCCATGTACCCTATGGTGCCGGATTGGTCCGATTTGGCCACCTGGTTTTGTGTATTCTGTGCCAGATTCGTTTTTGTCTGGTTTTTCACCATCCCCAAAACGTTTTTGGGCTCTGGAGAAAAATCCGGACAGAAACGAATCTGGCATGGTTCATCGCACTTAACATGGGAGACTATGGGCGCCGGATCCGGGGAAATACAGAATAATTTCCCAGATCTGTGTGATTTGCGTCGTGCCCGCTCAGAATGCTTTCCATGGTTCTGAAAGCAGAAAACTGTGCAGGAAATTCTCTCGCTCTCTCTCCATTTCTGTAGAAAAATGACTCCTGTAAAAAACAGGATCCAGGACCATATATAACACCACTTTCCACAAATCCTGTCCTGTTCATTTCTGTCCAGGTGGTGCTGCAAAAAACAGGATCCGCACGGAGCAGACATAAACCGTGGTGTGAAGCCAGCCTTAGGGAGAATCCTGTTGCTTCAGGTTGCTACCTGACACCATTAATGCGAAAGGGCAAAAAACTTGATCCAAAAGGATCAGGATTTTGCTGAAAAACCTGATCTTGACTGATTTGAATAAACCTAAAGCATGGAACCCGCCTAGAAGGTCTTTCCCAGTATGTGTTCCCATATGATGTATTTACTAAAGCAATTTTCACTTTGTTTTTGGATGGGTTTGAAAATAATTACAACAGCTTGAAAGATACTGAATCAAAATTTGTTAAAAGACGGTAATCTTCTGAACTGTTATTGATATAATGGATGAGTTCTTGTGTATGTGTAGAGCCCTTGGGTATGAAGCCTTATTAGGGGAACCTAAGTCACAGAACTCTACAGAATAAATCTGTGAATGATTTAAGGTAGTTTACACCTCTAAGCAGATCATCAGCTGTATAACAATATATACCATCTATGATATAATATAATATATCCTCTCTTTTCACAGGAGCCATATATCAATAAATCTGCTGTTGCAGTTCAAGCTCATTTCTCCCTTCAACGAGCATACGTTGTATTTCGAACACTGGGACTTCGCCATCTCACGGTTGTAGATCTTCACAACAGGGCAGTTGGAATGATCACCAGGAAAGATCTTATATCTCTGCGGCTGGAAAAGAAGTTGATTAAAATGGACTCTGGAAAGCTGGATTCAGACGAAGAACTGTTGCAATGAAAATAAGTGTGAGATATTCTGAGGCCACAGTGAATGAAGCAGAAAGTGTAGTGATATTGGCATCATTCGCCTGTAGTCTCAGCTACTGTCATTTCAGAAGTGGAGGTCAATGGAGTGGAAAGTGGCTAAAATGTGACATAAGTATGAAACTTCATTTTTGTTACAAAAACAAGGACAAATCGACTATTTCCAAGTGAAGAATACAAAATGAGACATATCAAATACTTTGCTAGCAATACAGGATATATTCTGAGAGCTTAGCTTAATTCTTACTGCTTTCACCAAATTAATGGGAGTATACAAGGTTTAAAAAATAAACTTTCAGCTGAAGGTAATAAGACTTAAAGAGAACCTGACAACTCGTTCTACCCCCCTCTGCTACCACTACCTGTCCCTGCATCTTCATAGCTGATCTCTAATCATCCCTGTTTCACCTAAAACTGCACTTTAAAGTGTAAGAAAATGACTTATATACTTACATGTAGTCTGCATCTGAAGACTGTGATGGGCGGGCTTCGGGGCTCCATTCTCCCTCCTCACTTACTTTCAGCACACCCGCTGGGTGTCCACATTCGTTCTTCTGTTCCTCCTCTATTTGAAATTTCCCGCCTCCCCTACTACTGTAAAGCGCCAGCCGGAACGTTATATCCGGCCCAGTGCATTGTGGGGGCTGATCACGTGGTACAGCTTGGCTCCGGTGCATGCGCAGTGCGCATATTGAAGCCGAGCCGGTGTCATCATAATGCACCGGCCCGGATATGACGCTCTGGCTGGCGCTTTACAGTAGAAGAGGAGGCGGCGAAATTTAAAATAGAGGAGGAACAGAAGAAGGAATGATGATGCCTTGTGGGGCATGCTGAAATCAAACGAGGAGGAGAGAATGGAGCCCCGAAGCCCGCCCCTCGCAGTGTACGGATGCAGACTACATGTGAATATATAAGTCACTTTCTTAAACTTTATATTGCAGTTTTAGGTGAGACAGGGATGGTTAGGGATCAGCTAGGAAGATGCAGGGACCTGTAGTGGTAGCAGAGGGGGGTGGAATGAGCTGTCAGGTCCCCTTTAAGGATATATGATGGCTTGTGCAATTTTCTAATATATTTTCTGCTTCAAGAATTCTGTATGCTGTAATTTTATAGAAACCTATTTGTTTCATCCAGTGGGAAACAAAATTGTAATGGTCATATAATCACAAGAAATTAGAATTGTATTATAGTTACACTTTAGACTTTATTAGATTTTATAACACTTTTATGCAAACATATTTTTATTGTCTGAAATTAGAAAACTGATTAATATTGAAAGCTCACACTGAACATTTGAATCTCCTGTCACTACATGGTCCGGTCAGTATGTGTTTATATTGCTGAAGCTTTGACATGTCTTACTGGCATATGACCCATATAGCCAATAACTGGCATCAGCACTGCCATACAATGCACAATAATATCACCACCATTGGCAGGTGATTTTAAATGTGAATATGGACTTTTACAATTGTAAATTGCCATGTGAAATTGAAAGTTTATTTTTTCACTGTTAGAAACCTCCATGTGCCGATTTAAAAAAATTTTAATATGTGATTCATTGTATGGGATCAAATCACAATATGTTTTTTATGCTAAGAGGGTTGCAATTATTCAAGCCTTTGCTACAGTATTTCCAATTATTACATTTCATAAAGATAATGTATATAGACTTACCTATAGAAGTAATGTAATAAAGTATCATGGTAGTGCATCTGAACTAATTAGAATATCACCAGAAAGTAAACATTTTTTTAGTAATTTAATACAAAAAGTGAAACGCATATATTATATAGACTCATTACAGAGTGATCTATTTCAAGGGTTTATTTATGTTAATGTTGATAATTATGGATTACAGCCAATGAAAACCTAAAGGTCATTATCTCAGAAAATTAAAGCATGGAGGATGAAGGGTTAAAAACTGCACTGCAGTATTGCACGAGACATCAAAGGGTGAATATAATATTGATTTATTAGTCAACGTGTTTCAGGGCTCCCAGAAACGCCCTGAAACAAGGCAATATTACATTGATTTTTGATGATATTCTAATTAATTGAGATGCACTAGTAATGAGGCTGAAACACATTTGGTCCAAGTTCACACAATTCTTCTGCAATGTTGGTCCAGAAAAGGATCAAAACCTCAAAAGGGCAATAAAGTCATTTATGTTATGTTAGGGGAATAAATCAATGTATCAAAAATCTATCTCCAGTAATGTAGTGCATAGAACTTGTAATATTATTGCTTAAAAAAATAAAAAATCCTGACCACTGTTAAAGAATGGCAGTGAATTAAAGAGGCTGCTCAAGAGTTTAAAAATGAAACAAGATTTTAATATGCATTTTGTTAAATCTCTCGCTGCTCGGCACCAAGCTCTTGTCGAATCCTTCAGTCTTAGTTTATTTTCTTGGACCACTGTAGCGAATTACTGGACTTAGTGGTCGTGTGCTACGATTAACACAGAGGCTACTGATGAATGCGGTGATTACGTCGATTTATACAATATGTCGTCTCTGAGAAAAATAATCAAGGAGGATCTTTTGAAGTTTAAATTCACCGACTTTCCTGAATTTTCTCCAAAAATTCAAAATTTGCACTGATTCCAGAAATGGTCAGAAAAGAAGGTTGGGGAGAGGATCAAGAGAGAGTTATTTAGTTTCAATATGATTTGTCTACTCCACTTACCCGGTGAATCTGGAGATAGAATCCAACTCTGTCGTACATACGAGCAGTCCTTAGAGTACCGCCACACTGTACGAAGCACCTCCGATTTCATAGGCCACGCCCCTGCATCGCCTATCAGCACCGATATCGCCCCTGCATCGCCTAATGTAATTAGGCGATGGCGACACCTTTTAGTGGTCGCCTGGTTTCAGAGAAGTGCTCTGAAACCAGGTGGCCGATGTGGGGCGATGTGTACACATCGCCCCATGTAAATGGCCAACAGCAATCTGCCAGGCGTGTTAAGGCATCGCCGCTGGGGTTTTAAGGAAGCCCAGTGGTGATGCCGCCTGTCAGATTGCCGGGACTTCGCCGGAGGTGTTACCCCATGTAAATGGGGCGGCAAAATCGTGCGCGCTTCCGCCAGTCGCCACCGACATCTCCGGTGCCGTCGCACAGTGTGACAGTACCCTCAGCCTGACTCTACTTCACTGGGAACTGTGGCTCTCCAATGACCCAGTGTACAAGGTATGAAAACCCAATTTATAAACTGGGATGTCATGTCCTAGCTTTATGGGCAATCCCACTTGGCTGTATAAACCAACATTAGCCTGCTCATCACTAATACTTCACCAGTGTGGGAATGGTGTCAGGCATGTATTTTTTTTTTTTATTTTGTGAATTGAGTATTTAATTCCAAAGTGTTTAAATTTGCATGGAGCTCTAAATTTCAGGAAATTTGATTAGCACTTAATCCTCCTGTAGTGTTGTAGTGCAGATGACAATGAATCCAAAAGCACACACAGATATGCTGAACTGCTCAGTCGAGCGGCAATACTTTAATGAATCTTTCCCTTTCCCAGCTCCCCCTTTTCCTGCCACAACTCCTCCTCCATCTTACATCACTGTTACTAGGCAGAAAAAGCAAACAGGGAAAACAACAAGCAAACTACAGAAGATATAACAACATTACATTTCTTATCATCTTACAAAAAAAATAAATAGTTAACCATTCAAAAGTTCGCGTTATAGAAAAAGTTTTTTTTTTTTTTCTACTGCAGAACATAGTCCGCAAGGTGGACTGGTGGCCCTCGATTTGTTCTCCCAGGATAACGTCGAGACATCTCATTTCCAGATAAACTCGGGGGGTCTTCTGAGGTATCTCCTATGGGAGCAGCTGAGGTCATTGTCTCTGGCAGTAGGTCGTCGCTATCTACTTCCTCTGCATGCGTCGTCTCTGGGACGTAGCCACAAAGTTTTTTAAAATGGGACACATTTCTAGTGACCTGATGATTTTGTTTTTTAGCAGTAATCATGGTGCCTCTGATTTGTGTGGCCTGAAAGGGCTCGGGATAGTATGGCGTTGCAAACTTGTCGCTAGGTCTCAGTCTCTTCACAAGAACCCAATCACCCACCTTTATTTCTGGATGCT
The DNA here is from genome assembly GCA_033576535.1 of Allobates femoralis. Taxonomy (NCBI): domain Eukaryota; kingdom Metazoa; phylum Chordata; class Amphibia; order Anura; family Aromobatidae; genus Allobates; species Allobates femoralis. The sequence goes on from JARQOC010000005.1 coordinate 129,915,632, forward strand.
TGTAACGGCGGCTACTTTTTTCCGCATACTGCTTCATTTTATCCTTAGAGACGGAATCATTAATAGCAATTGGGTTTGGACAGGAACTGACGGAATGCATGGGATTTTGACGCGCAAGGGCCTGCTGAACAATGCCATTGCTGGCGGTATCCCAGTAGTGGAGTGTGGTGTGGCTCTGTACTGTCTAAGGAATCTATGTAATTCTTGTTGCGAGTCCTTGTGCTCCATGGTAGCAATCCTCAGGGTCTTGTTGATTGATTGCATGAATCGTTCCACTTCTCCATTGGCTTGAAGCCAGTACGGAGTTATTTTCCTGTGGAAGAAACCAAGATAAGTTGCCAATGACTGAAAGTCTGTGCTATTGAATGGAGGTCCACTGTCCGTCTACACTGTCTCGGTTATGCCATAAGCCGAGAAAATCTTGTCTAATTTTGGTATAACAGCCCTGGCCGATGTTGTCGAAACATGTTCAATGACTGGAAACCGAGAATAGTCATCCATGACCACCAACAGGTAGGAGCGGTCTGGTAAAACACAAAAATTAACACTGACAGCAGTCCATGGGCTCTTTGGCAGGGGTGTCATTTGTAAAGCTGCACGCCTATGGTCAACTATAGTTGCTTGACAAGGAATGCACGTTTGAATCAATGCCTCTACTCTTTTGTCCAGTCCTGGAAACCATACTTTTTCTCGAAGTAATTGCTTTGTTTTTACCACCCCTTGATGAGCCTCGTGGGCCAGATCAAGTACACGGTCCTCCAGTTTCTGAGGTATCACCAGGCGATTGTCATGCAACAGCAGATTTGAGTCCGACACTGAGAGGGAATGTCGTGCATTAAAGAAAGCCTCCAAGTAACCTACTCGATCTGGTGGTTGAAGGCGAGCCTCAGCAAGAAAACAGCTCCATTTCTTAGATCGAACAGTTTCTATCACCAACTGAAGTTGGGGATCAGAGTCCACCGCCTGTTGTATTTCCTCCATAGTCATAGCTCTTGGCACTGAATGTGCAGCAACGAAATTTACATGTTCCTCCGCTAGAATAGTTGCTGGAATGTTGTCCTCAGTAGGTTGTGGTATTGGGTGTCTTGAGAAAAAGTCCGCCAGGTTTCCAACTCCTGCCTCATATCTCAGTTGAAGATGGTAGTTCTGTAAGCGGAGCAACCAGCGTTCAATTCGTGGAGAGGGTTTGGAAGAGTGTTTGTTGAAAATTGGAACAAGCGGTTTGTGGTCACTTATGACTGTGAACTTGTGTCCGAAGAGGTACAGATGAAAGTGAAGGCATCCCCAGACAACCGCAAGAGCTTCCCTTTCAGTTTGTGAGTAGCGCTGTTCTGTACCTGTTAATGTCTTGCTTGCATAGCAAATTGTAGAAATATTGCCATTGTTGGACACTTGTGTGAGAATTGCACCCAGGCCTACCGGGCTAGCGTCTACAATCAGTTCTGTGGACTTTAATGGGTCAAAGTAAGCCATGACAGTGTCACCAGTTAGGCTGGACTTCAACGCGTCAAACGATGCTTGATGCTCAGTACCCCATGACCAAGGAATATTTTTCTTTGTGAGTTTTTTCAGGGGTTCAGAAATAGTGGCTAGGTCGGGTATGAATCGTCCACAGTATGTGACCAGTCCTAGAAAACTGCAAACCTCTGAGGCATTTTGAGGTTGACCAGCAGATTTGATGGCAGTGACTTTCTGAGGATCTGCTGACACACCTTGTCCTGAAAAGATGTATCCAAAAAAATTTAATGATGTTTGGTTGAATTCACATTTTGATGGATTGACAGTTAGATTGCAGGCTTGCAGTCTCCGAAACACTTGCTCCAGGCGACTGTCATGTTCTTCTTGGGTTGTTCCGAATATGAGAATGTCATCACTGACGTTGAGGACTCCCGCTATTCCAGACAGGACCTGACTGATAACATTTTGAAAAATTTCCGCGGCTGATGAGATACCAAAGTTCAACCTCTTGAACCTACGCAGGCCCATATGAGTAAGTACTAAAAGTTGTGATGTACCTGGAGTCTGGATGCAACTCAAGTTGATGATAGCCGGATTTTAGATCAATTTTTGAAAACACCTTTGCACCATTCAGATCTGTGAGAATGTCATCAATAGTAGGCGTGATGTGCCTTTCTCTTTGTATAGCTTGATTGGCATGCCGCATATCCACACAAAGCCGTATCTTACCAGGCTGTTTTGGTTTAGGCGCAACAACGATTGGCGAGACCCATGGAGTTGGGCCTTCAACCCGTTCAATAACATTAGATGCCTCTAGGTCTTGCAATTCTTACTCCACAAGTTTGCGAACATGAAAGGGAATGCGCCTGTGAGGTTGGATGGAGGGCTGTATCGACTGATCAATATGTAACTTTATCTGAACATCTTTTAGCTTACCAAGGCCTTTAAAGAGACTTGGGTACCTCTGCATAATATGTGGGACTGAAGAGCCTGTAACACTGTTGACCAGGTTCACCAGGCCTAGAGACACTGCGCTGCTGCAGCTGAGAAGCGTATCTGCAGAGCACTCCACTACGTAAAAAGTGTCCGTGATGGATTTCCCTTCAGCTGTGAGTTCTGACTGAAATTTGCCACACAGGGGCAACGCAGCTGTGGAACCATAAGGGAAAATTTGTAGGCTGGTATTTTGTAGAGCAGGTCTATTCAGGAGTTGATTAAAGATTGTATGACTGATGACATTGACTGATGCCCCTGTGTCCACCAGGGCTTCCACTGGATTGCCATTTATGAGGATGACTCGTTTTGGATTGTTAATCATGTGCACAGCCCGAGATCCTTCCTCAGTCACTGAGAATAAGTAAGTGCTTTGAGCCTCGTCATTAAGCTGCAGTGTTTGGACCTTCTGTGACCTGGGCTGTACTGTGGGACGAGCAGATTGCTGCGGTGTAGATCTGCACACTTTTGCAAAATGGTTTCGTTTTCCACAATTAAGACAGGTTGTACCCTTTGCTAGACAAACGTTCTGGTGAGGATACGACCCACCGCAGTTGTAACAAGTTGCCGCCTGTACTTGTGGTTTCTGTGTAAGCTTTGCTATAGAAGATGGTGCTTCTGGCTCACTGCTCTCTATGAGTTTTGCCTGTTTCTCTGCCGTAACATTTATACGTGCTGTGTCTAATAGTTTAGCTAGGGTCATAGTAGGGTCTCTGAGTGCTTGTCTTCTTAACTTTGAAGAAACACATCCTTGTAATATCTGCATTTGGATTTTTTTGTCTACGTCTGTAAACTCACAGTAAGCTGCAAGGTGCCGTAGCCAGACATGATATTCATCAATGCTTTCTGTGGCTGATTGCTTTGATTGTCTAAATTTGAAGATTTCAAATGCTGCATTTCTGTGCGGGGAGAAGTGTTTGCTCAATGCTGCTTTGCTGAGCTCATAGTCCTTGTCCTCCCCTGTGTTAGGCAGAGTAGTGAAGATATCATAGACTTGCTCCCCTGCATAGTGTAATAACATGGCTTTCTTTCTTGTATCATCGGCTACGTTCATGGCTTGCAGAAATATCTCAAAGCGCTTCAGCCATTTATCCCAACATGCTGCTAGGTTTGCTTGGTACTGCAAAGGGAAGGAAAAGATAGCGTGTAGAATGGACCGGGATCAAGCCAATTAATATATCTCAATAATTTTATTATCCATAGAAAAAACAAGTACACATATGTGCAATGACAAACATTTAAAAACAATTAAAATAGCAGACAAGCTGCTAACATCAAGACTGGCTGCAATGAACAGGATGCACTAAATGACATAATGATCAGTGGAATCACAAAAAAAAGACAAAAAACAAAAAAAACAAATCTATTTCCAGAGCAGACATAAAATCAATAGCACTGATAGACAGGCCTGTATCTGGATTAAACAGGTGGGTAAACCCCCTACAAATTCGTATACATCTTAGAAAACAGGCAGGCTAGTCATCATACATCAGATAATGCATCAAAATCAACTGGAAAATACATGTGAAACCAAGGAAAGAGCAAAAAAGCAACTAATATGCATTGTTGTCAAAGGTGCCCTGTAAAATTACCATCATTGCCCACTGAGGGGTATATGTTTGCAGCCAGTCAGGACCAAAGGACCCTCACCCAACGCATGTCGTCCCCCTATACTGGGGGCTTCCTCAAGGGTCAGAGGGGTGATGCTGGTCAGTCAGAACACAGTATATATACCTGTTTTGTAGATCATAATGTCAGTCAGCTGCTGATCACTTCCGGGTAAGCGGGGGGCGTGTATCTCATAGTAAAATGGTTTGCTTGGTACTGATGCACATCAAAAGCTGGGAATGCAGGTAGACAGGCCATGGTGAGCACTGATGATCTTGTGGCACTGAAATACCTTTAGCTGATGAATGAACGCTTCCTCGTCGCCAATTGTAGTGTTGTAGTGCAGATGACGATGAATCCAGAAGCACACACAGATATGCTGAACTGCTCAGTCGAGCGGCCATACTTTAATGAATCTTTCCCTTTCCCCCTTTTCCTGCCACAACTCCTCCTCCATCTTTTATCACTGTTACTAGGCAGAAAAAGCAAACAGGGAAAACAACAAGCAAACTACAGAAGATATAACAACATTACACCTCCCTGGACATATCTGCTCATCTCTACTAGCTAGACAACTATAGGAAAAGGTGCAAGAGCAGCAAGAGCCTTAAGTGATGAGTAATATATACTAGTGCATCTCAATAAATTAGAATATCATCAAAAAGTTAATTTTTTTTCAGTAATTCAATACAGAAAGTGAAATGCGTATATTATATAGAGTCATTACAAACAGATTGATCTATTTCAAGTGTTTATTTCTGATGATTATGGCTTACAGCCAAAAAACAACCCAAAGGTCATTATTTCAAAAAAGAAAATGAAAGTAGGAAGGATGAAGGGTTAAAAACCGCGCTGTCGTATTCCACAAGACATTAAAGGGTGAATATAATATTGATATATTAGTCAATGTATTTCAGGGCTCCCAGAAATAGCCTGAAACATGGCAATATTACATTGATTTTTGATAATATTCTAATTCATGGAGATGCATTAGTATATTAATAAGCCATTATGGATACTCTCACTATTTTGGAGTGTAGATGGAAACCCTGATGAAAGTGCTCTGCATAGAGCCAGGATAAACGTGAACTGATCGAAAATGTTCTGTACCCCATATTGCCACCAATAGCATTCAACTCAACCCACAGAAAAAACAAGTTTCCACTCAGGTCCATTATCTGTTAATGGAAATATAGGGGCCTTCCACATTAGGCTGCGTTCACACACAGCGTATTTCGGCATTTACGTAAATTCAGTGAAATGCAGCTCCGTTATGCATCTCAGCAAAAGCAATGGCTTTTGCTGAAATGCGTTCACATGGTCCTTCATTTTGTGGATTCGCTTGCGCGGCAAAGCATGTCCGCAAAAAGAATGCCCATGTCAATCATTTGCACTTTTTGCAGCGCGCTGTTTACTCACCTTGCCGTGCTACCACGGTGATCGCTCCCCATCCCAATGGCACAGGACCTGGTTCATGACCTTAAATAGCACCATGTGACCGAGCAACGTCACCTGGTCACATGGTGCTGCAGGGACCCAGAGCCCACGCTCGCTAAGGGCCTGAAAGGGATCAGAAGACATTGCTGCAGGTCACCAAGGTGAGGTTAGTATGAAGTGCAGGAAAGAAACCGCAGGTCGTTTCACACACAGAACTCTGCGTTCTGTGAGGATCCGTTCTTGGAGCAGTTTTGCAACAAAAACAAAACATCACAAATACGCTGTGTGTAAATGTAGTCTTACTTGTTACACAAAGGCTCTGGAAAAGTGCTGTGGCTCGCTCCAAAAAGGTAAATCAACAAAACCTGTGCTCCCAAATCCAAATGCCTCCCTCCCTTCTGAGCACCACAATGTGTCTAAACCACAGTTAATATCTAAGAGGATGGCATTGTTGTAGTGAGAATACTTGCTTAATGTACGGGGTGCTTGTCTCCAGGAGTATGAGTTGGGCACAATGTATGGGCACTGCAATGTACTGGGCAAGACAACAGCTTATTTGCAATTTCTAAATCTCCAACATTTACTGGGTTTGTCTCCATGTGTGTTTTTCAGAGACTAAATCATCACTACACCCATAGATGAACTCCCACAGGGGTGTAATTTCCATAATTTGGTCACTTGAAGGGGTTTCTGCTGTTCTAGTACTTAGAGGCTCTGCAAATGTAGTCCACAATCTATTCTAGGAAAAGCTATGCTCCAAAAATGAAAGGCGCTCTATCCCTCCTGAGACCTAAGGTGCGGCAAAACAGCACTGTACAGTCACATGGGGTATTGCCACTTTATGGGGCCTTTTTTTCCTATTTACTCTTGTGAAACTTGGAAATATGGAACATTTTAGTAGTAAAAATGTAATTATTTTTTTTTTCACTGCTCCATAGTGCAAAATCTTTTGACACACTGGTAGTGTCAATATGATCCCTGAACCCCTAGATGAATTTATTTAGGGGTGTATTTTGTTAAATGGGATCACTTATTGGAGATTATTGCTGTTCCAGCATCTCATGGGCTCATGGTATGTCCAAACAATTTCAGCAAATTCTGTGCCTTAAAAGTAGTTTTACACCATATTTGAGGTATTTCCTGTATTTTTTGGACCATAAGACTTTTGGAGGAAAGTGGGGGGTGCGTCTTATAGTTCGAATGTATGCCTGGTCTTGCTGTGGGCAGGGGGCAGCAGTGAACTGTGAGAAGAGGAGGGAAGAAAAGGTCCCTGTACAGGTATTCAGTGGCTAGGGATCCACATGTTGCCGATGTTTAAACCTACTCTAATATTCACTGCTTTTGGGGCGAGTTTCCATGTCCACCTGTCAAGCAGCCAATGAATATTACTTAACTGTAAACATTGATCACATGTGGTTGCCCCATCCAGATTCCTGCTGCAGCTGGGGAGATCGTGTGCTGCTGGGCTGGGGAGCTGGAGCAGATGTGCCTGGCCTGGAGGGAGTGTCACTGCAGTGACTGGTCCAGCCAGACACAGCATACTGAAGAGCACAGCGTTAGAATCTCCTTACAGGATGTGCGGTGATGTAATGAAGAGAGCGGGCTGGAGCATCACATGACAGCACTGGGCCCTCCCTCTTCATTACATCACTGCAGGTCCTGCAGACACTGAACTAGAATGAAGGAAGAATTTCCTTACAGGACCTGCAGCGTTGTAATGAAGAGGCGGGGCACTGCGCTGTCATGTGATGTTCCAGCCCTGCATGTTCATCATGTCACTGAAGATCCTGTAGAGATTTCCTGGTGTCCAGAAGTGGAGGATGTGACAGCACATAATGTGAGTGAGCACACCTTGTCAAAGTTAAGAATAAAATGTTAATAACCTATTGCATATACAAGCACTCTACCACTGCTACGGTGAACTATAACTCCCAGCATGCCATAATATCTGCAGGACATGCTGGGTGTTATAGTTCTCCCAATGGACCTTAAAGCAGTACTCCAGTGGGTTTAATTCAGCACTGGAGTGGTGCTTTAAATATAAGCTCAACGCCCACATTCTTAGGCCCCTTTCACACTAGTGTTTTGTTCAAATTGCGGCAGATCTGGCAGATTTACCACATCTGCCGGATCTGCCGCTTAACGGCAGCACTTGCGGCATACTTGAGGCGAGCCCCAAGCATTGTCTATGGGGTTTGTGGCAGGTGCGGTATAACTGCGGGTCCGGCTGCAGTCAGCAGCATTTTTTTCGCGGCCGCAACTGCCGGAAGTGTCGGAACCATGGCTATACTGCACTTGCCACACCTGCTGCAAGCCCCATAGACAATGCATGGGGCTTGCCGCAAGTGTGCCGCAAGTGCTCCCGTTAGGCGGCAGATGTGGTAAATTTGCCGGATCTGCCGCAATTTGCAAAAAATCCAAGTGTGAAAGGGGACTTTTACTCACCCTCCAGCGTCTTCCTATAGTACTTTACAGACACCACTCCGGTCCCGCAGCACCATCTTCTGCCCATAGCTTCCAACTTAATAATATACTATTATATATAATAACATAACATATATTAGTATGCTATTTATGTTATTAATATTTTACCACAGTTTATGCTTCAATTATTTTTTCCCCTATTTTTCACCTGTAAAAACGAATGCGTCTTATGGTCCGGTGTGTCTTGTAGTCCGAAAAATATAGTATGCACTCAGAAGAAATTGCACAGCAAATTGTATGGTTCATTTTCTCTTTCTACCCAAGTGAAAATGCTAATTTCCAGGCTAAAGTAACATTGTTGTGGGAAAAAGAAACATTTTCATTTTTTTCCTACCACATTGCTTTAGTTCCTGTAAAGCACCTGAAGGGTTAATAATCTTCTTGGATGTGGTTTTGAGCAGTTTGAGGGGTGCAGTTTTTAGAATGCTGTCGCTTTTCTGTCACATAAGTCTCTCAAAGTGACTTCAAATGTGATGTGGTCTCTAACAAAATGGTTTTGTTAATTTTGTTGGAAAAATGAGAAATGGCTGATAAGCTTTTAACCTTTCTAAGGGCCCTTTCACATCAGCGGTATTTTCAAATCGTGGCAGATGTGGTGAAAAAACCGCATCTGCCGAGATTACCGCACAACCGCGACACTTGCGGCACACTTGCGGCAAGCCCCATGCAATGTCTATGGGGCTCGCGGTAAGGGTGCGGCATGTGCGGCAAGTGCGGTTTCGGCACTTGGGCAGGTGCGGCCGCGAAAAAAAAACGCACTTGCTGCACCTGCCGCACCCTTACCGCAAGCCCCATAGACATTGCATGGGGCTTGCCGCAAGTGTGCCGCAAGTGTCGCGGTTATGCGGTAATCGCGGCAGATGCTGTTTTTTTCACCGCATCTGCCGTGATTTGAAAATACCGCTGATGTGAAAGTGCCCTAACTTCCAAATAAAATTATGATTAAAATATTATGCTGATGTAAAGTAGACATGTGAGAAATGTTATTTATTAACTATTTTGTGAGACATAACTCTCTGGTTTAAAAATTCACAGACTAAAGATTGTGAAATCTTCAAAATATTCGCCAAATTTTTGATATTTTCACAAATAAAAGCAAAAAATATTGTCCTGAATTTACCATTAACATGAAGTGCAATTTCACACAAAAAAAAACAGTCTCAGAATCACTGGGATCCATTAAAGCTTTCCAAAGATATAACCTCATAAAGGGACACTGGTCAGAACTGAAAAAATTCTCCGGGTCATGATGGTCATAACACGTTGGGTGGTCAAGGGGTTAAAGAAGAACATGCGCTGGATCACTAACTTTTGCTAATGTTTTCAAATGTTATATGTAACAAACTGTAATCTGTATAATTGCCTATTTAACATTTTTTAGTATTATTCAAGTAGAAGAACAAATTAACGCTTAGGACCTTCTTTGGCTTGAATTCACACACCACTTCTCTAGAGGACCTTTGTTTCCATTAAATACAGATGACAGTGCTTCTCCAGTGAAGCCCACGTCTCCTGAAAACTTCAAGCTTTATTGTGCAATATTAAAAAGTCCATTGACATGCAAGCAGAACAAGGCAGTACGAGGAAGAGAGCTCAAGTGTGTGAGGCACAAAAAGGAAACAACGGCCGTTTCACGCTTACATGTGCTTCACAGATCAGTTGAAACGGCCGTTGTTTGTTGTAGCCTTTGGTGTCTCACGCACCTGTGCTCTCTCCCTTGTACTGCTTTGTTATGCTTGCATATCAATAGACCTTTTTAATATTGCACAATAAAGCATGAAGTTTTAAGGAGGCGTATGCCACCAGATTTTTTCATCTTAATTTTTTAGTATTAATTTACACATGTGCTAAATAATTGCACACTAGCACTTTATCTAATGTCACTATCAGTATATTTTTCTGACAGACCCACTTCACCCTCATGAAGTATAAATGACACCCATAACATTTGTCTTTGTAGCATCTCTAAGATATACTTTGTAACTTTCTGCTTAAAGCTTCATTACCACTCAAATCTAGTTTATATTTTTCCCTCCGGCAAGAGAGGCGTTTTGCTGCGGTCGATGCTTTCAGATGCACATCATGTTATTATATTTTAGATTTTTTACTGCCTGCTGTTTCTTTAGTGACAATTGAGTGTAATATAAGTACAGAAAGCTCATCATCTGCTGTCTTGCTGTTTAAGTATCTGACATTTGATCCCAAAATCCATTTTTTATAGAAATAAAACCAAATGGCTCTTAGATGCAATTTTTTTACCCCAAAGTACAGAACCTCTAGCTCTATGCCACTGGGTACCACCTTACTTCTAGCCATCCAAGACACGTCACAGAATTAGTACTGATTATTACAGGATGTGTATTTATTACTATGGATAGTGGTTGTAAGCATTTCTATTTTCTTTCTCTGCTTGCCTGGGTTTCCTTCTACACACCTATAACATACTGATTAGTTAATTGGATGTCTACAGAAATGGCCCTAGTGGTTGTTGACCTCAATACAAATTATATTATAGGGTCCACCTTCCATGTGTCCTAAAACTGTTTTTTCCTTAGGTAACTGACAGGTCTTTGGACCTATCAGCCTACAAGGCATGGAAAGCTACAAAAAGAAATCTCACGTAACTAGACATAGATGTCACAAGACCTCTAGAGCAGTCACATGGTATCTGGCACTAAAACATTAGCAGCGGATCATTTATGTACTGTAAGTTGCAAGGTATATATAAAAAATGCCTTTTCTTACAATCAGCAGCTGGAGCACCCAAGGTCTGAACACCTTGGCCTTTGGCTGTAAAACCAATGACCCTGACCTTATATGAAGATTGAGATATATAGACATTCAGATCCTCCTGGAAATATGGACCAGGGGTGAATACAAATACCTGGTGCTCATTGGATACAGGGAAATCATTGTACCTGTCCTGTAAAATAATGACATTAAACAAGGTTGCTGCTCAGGGAGAATATTGGTCTGGTATAAAAAGGAGCATATACTGTTCACCATGATTACTGAGTCCTGGTGCTCAGAGGATCCGCCTTACCTGGAGTGTATGGAATTGGTACTGAATATGTTTGAGGTGATGACTCTATGAGTTTGCCGTAGTTTTTGTATTAGTATCCGCTAATGAACCATGAACCATCATATGGGTGAGAACATTCCTTTTTTCCATACTTTGCTATTGCTACTACTGAATTACTTGGGCACTGTATGTCGGTATTATTTGGGAATTGTTTTCTGTTATTATAAGGTTGGTATTATATTGCTGGTAATATTTGAGCACTGTATGAAGTATTTGGTTTGGGCATGGCAATTGGTATAATTTTGGGACCTTATATTAGTAGTAGTTGTGTATTCTATGTTTGCATTTGTATTTGTGGTATTATATGTACAGTCTACATCAGTATTATTTGGTTCATAATATTTTGACACTATACATTGCTATTATTTGGTTGATTGTACTAGATTTTAGGATAACACCTTGTGTCCATTACCAGCAACTTGGAAAAATACATTGTAAGAGTTTGCCTATAGGATAGGATCAATGGTGCATTTGAAACAATTAGATTTTTTGATATGGGGGAATGGCAGCCAATGTTGGGCTTTGGACAAATTGATGGGATATTTTGGTACATATTAGTGCACTGTATGTTGTTGGAAATTGTTTCACTGTATATTGTTTGTTTCTCATTTATTTGAGCACTGTATTTTGGCATTATTTGGGCTCTGTATACTATAAATATTTAGGACTGAATAATGATGTGTTGCTATGTATTTCCTGAATAAATTTGGTATTTTTTGACTTTGTATAGTTGTCTGTGTGGCGCCCTACTATGTATGTGTAAGAGAGTAAACTAATAAGCTGCTAAAACCAAGCAAACTGCCATTTTGTAGTGGCCCAGGAAAGAGAAAACAGTCTCTGGTTGCCATGGTGACTGCTCTGTGTCTAGGAAAGTGAAAGCACAGTCTCTGGTTGCCTTGGTGACGGCTCTGTCAGTTGCTCCTGTTGTTGTTGATCTCTCTCTGCGGTGGCCATTACTAGTGTAAGGATTACAGCAAAGCCAGTGCAAGCTATATGGGCCTTTAAAGTTGTTTGCAAGCCCTGTTGTGTGGACTAAAGACTTTATCTTGAACTGAGCAAGTGTCCAGTATCTGAGGAGAGGCTGAGGAGATGTTCCCCTGATGGAGCGAGTGATTGGCGTCCAGGAAGGCCGTGAGTGACTGCGAAAGGAGAGCCGGCGTCCGGTGCCATCCACATTGGGAGGATCCTGACAAGGAGGCTGAGGAGATGTTCCCCCTGATGGAGCGAGTGATTGGCGTCCAAGAAGGCCGTGAGTGACTGCGAAAGGAGAGTCGGCGTCTGTGTCATCCACATTGGGAGGATCCTGACAAGGTCCTGACAAGCCCTGGAAAAGAGTGCTCCACAGATTGCACCCCAAGCTTACAGAACTAAAGTACTGGACATGTGAATCTGGCATTGGCTGGTAAGCTGCCAAATTTTGCTGTTTTACAAAACGTTTTTCTTTTGCGCAAAAGGATTTTTTCTTTTTACTTTTTCTGGACTTGCTGCAGCCCACGTGGAATATACACCGGTGTAAAGCTACATTTGAGGTTGATGGTACCATAGTATTGAGATACCGGGGTATCCCTGTGCTAAGTGTATAGCCAGCATTGATATAGTGTAATGTATTGTTATTAGCTGTGATAAGTTATACTCAGAGTGCCATCTCAGAGGTCCCATCAGACCGCCCACAGTTGATGTACATAGCCTTTAGTTAAGTTAAATCCTTGATAAGTCTAACGTGTAGGTAAATTTGCTCCTGGTTCTGAGTGTGATTTACATACCCTGGGAACTCTGAGATCGTGCATTGATGTCGGCTAACGTTGAGTGTGTGAAACTGTTATTGGTAATACTTTAAGGGGATTTTGAGACTTATACATTCCAAACTGAACCATACTTTGATCCCCATATCAGTAAAAATACTGTTGTTTATTTCTGCCTCTGTCTCAGTCTGTGACTCACTGGATCTTAATAGGACCTCCGGTCATTACATAGGTGCCACAAAAGGGGTACTGCACCCGTAAAAGAGGTGTAGTCACTCCACTGCAAGTGGATTATGGATGGAGGAACCCTAAACCCACACCCCTCACTAGTAACACAGTGGGAGGGAACCCGGGAGGGTATATAGTAGCCCCCAGGAGGAAAAAGATTGTCTTTGGCCGGTCTGTCTTTGACCGTGGTCCTTTTGGCTGAAGGCCATTAGGTCCGTGCTGAGCCTCCGGGTTGGAGAGCTAGATAGATCCAGGCAGGGAGCCTGCGGCACGAAGGAGGGTCACCTCGACTGAGGGACCCAGGGACAGAAGTACAGATCCCAGACACAGGAAAGAATGGAGAAAGAAGCTCGGGCGGGAGTTCACTCAAAGTAAGAAACCGGGTACGGAGCCCGCACCTGTAGGAACCTTCACGGCCTGCAGAAAATCCGTAGAACGGGGGTATCTTCAGATACGGCCCTGACTCCTAAAGCACCATTAGAGGGGAATCAGACACCGCAACAACCAATTGTAGTGATCAACAGAAGGTTCACCCGACGGGATCAAGGGAGGTAAAGAGAGACAGCAGGAGGTCAGGCTTAATCTTCATGAAGTCAGGCTTCACCCCGCTACTGGGAAGCAAGGGAACAGGAGGAACAAGAAAGGCATATGCGAGAGTTCCGTCTACCTACCATAAAATCTACTTGCAGCCACCCGTAACCATTTAGATAGTAACTTAGTAACATAGTTTTTAAGGTTGAAGGAAGACTTTAAGTCCATCTAGTTCAACCCATAGCCTAACATGTTGATCCAGAGGAAGGCAAAAAAAAACCCATGTGGCACCACTAGCTCCACATTGGGGGAAAAAAATTCCTTCCTGACCCCAGATATGCCAATCAGACTAGTTCCCTGGATCAACGCCCTATCAAAGAATCTAGTATATATAACTGGTAATATTATAGTTTTCAAGAAAGGTATCCAGGCCCTTCTTAAATGTTAGTAGTGAGTCACTCATTACAACATCATGTGGCAGAGAGTTCCATAGTCTCACTGCTCTTACAGTAAGAATCCACGTCTGTGATTGTGATTAAACCTTCTTTCCTCCAGACGTAGAGGATGCCCCCTTGTCCCCGTCTCAGGCCTAAGAATAAAGAGATCATTAGAAAGGTCTCTGTACTGTCCCCTCATATATTTATACATTATTATAAGATCACCCATAAGCCTTCGTTTTTCCAAGCTAAATAACCCCAAGTTTAATAACCTGTTTTGGTATTGCAGACCCCTCAGTCCTCTAATAACCTTGGTCGCTCTTCTCTGCACCCGCTCTAGTACAGCTATGTCTTTCTTATACACCGGAGACCAGAATTGTACTCAGTATTCTAAGTGTGGTCGCACTAGTGACTTTGTCTGATAACATCATACTGCACTGTGAACTGTAATGACTGCTGAGTTCTGGTAAAGTACCCGTGAAGTGACTTTTCGACTCTGCTGCATCTTTCCTTGCATAGACTGATTGCTTCCACAGAATCGCTGCCCCGGTGGTCCAGTCCTACCTGCGGAGGACTACACCATCATTGCCGCAATATCATCGACCACCGGAGGACTGTAGCGGCGCTGGTGAGCATCACCAGGTACTGTAGGTGGCGTCACGGCAAACTGTAAATAATTCTTGTAAATAATTCCCCCTTTTCAAGAGAACCGTCCCCCAGGACACGGGGTCAGCTGCGGCCGCCATTCTCCATGACACAATTAACCCTTTTGCCGCCTGATACCCAAGTACCCTACGCCCTGGCGCGACACATCTGTATTGTGTATTTGTTGTGTATATTGGCTGAGATTTCTATTATGTTTTCTTATGTCTGTATTGTGTAGCTTTTGTGTGTATTTGTGTTTATCATTAATGTTAAAAGTCTTGCTTTTGGCAATGTATTTTGCCATCAGATACAACCCATACGGACAGGTTTTTTGAAGCACCAAACTAAGCATACTGTTCAATGCCAACAATGCGCAATGAGGTGGATTTTATTCACAACGTCTAACTTTGATTCAGTATTCATGTGAGCCACATTACTGCACGGATAAAAATACTGGTATTATGGCAAAAAATCTTGAAGGACAGCACAACTAAAGGATTTCAATATAGTGCAGGAATATGCCCCCCTGGGTCGGAAGGCACTCAAGAAATTGGAGAAGAAAAGGGCCAATGGTCGACCTAAGCATAAAGTCTCATGAACCAAGACAAACCTGACATCGTCAAAGCTGAAATGGGCAGAACAGGACTCGACTCACTCGAAATTAGCAAACTAAGATGCTCTCAATCTTGACATTTCCAGTCAAAAGAACATTGGGTCTACTATTCTGGCATGATATCGAAGATCAAATTGTCTCACATTCATGCTCAGCCAAAAATTGTCCATTACTGTCTAGAGATACAATGGAGTCAGAGATAGTCATCTTGATACAACTACGAGGAGCGCCACTCCATGTCACATTTATACAAGTCTACTAACTAACAACAGATGCTGAGGAGGAACAATCAAGTTCAAGAAGAAATTGACAAGACTCCAAAACTCATTATCATGGGAGACTTGAATGCTAAAGGTGGGCCACAGCAAACTTGGAACTGTTGTTGGAAACTTTAGAATTCATTAATGAAACGAGACTGGATGAAGATTCATTGACTTTCGTAGGACAAATCTGTTGCAGATTTGTTTGACTTCAGTGGAAGTATTAGCAATCAGATATTTGTGAGAGAAACCAGGGTTTACTTGTGAGGTACAGGAACTACATAGTAACATAGTAACATAGTTTTTAAGGTTGAAGGAAGACTTTAAGTCCATCTAGTTCAACCCATAGCCTAACATGTTGATCTAGAGGAAGGCAAAAAAACCCCATGTGGCAACACTAAGCTCCACATTGGGGGAAAAAATTCCTTCCTGACTCCAGATACGGCAATCAGACTAATTCCCTGGATCAACGCCCTATCAAAGGATCTAGTATATATAACGGTAATACTATAGTTTTCAAGAAAGGCATCCAGGCCCTTCTTAAATGTTAGTAGTGAGTCACTCATTACAACATCATGTGGCAGAAAGTGCCATAGTTTCACTGCTCTTACAGTAAAGAATCCGCGTCTGTGATTATGATTAAACCTTCTTTCCTCCAGACGTAGAGGATGCCCCCTTGTCCCAGTCTCAGGACTAAGAGTAAAGAGATCATTAGAAAGGTCTCTGTACTGTCCCCTCATATATTTATACATTATTATAAGATCACCCCTAAGCCTTCGTTTTTCCAAACTAAATAACCCCAAGTTTAATAACCTGTCTTGGTATTGCAGACCCCTCAGTCCTTTAATAACCTTGGTCGCTCTCCTCTGCACTTGCTCTAGTTCAGCTATGTCTGTACTGTAAAGCGCTGCGGAATATGTTGCGCTATACAAATAAAGTTTTATTATTATTATTATTATACACCGGAGACCAGAATTGTACACAGTATTCTAAGTGTGGTCGCACTAGTGACTTGTATAGAGGTAAAATTATGTTCTCCTCATGAGCATCTATGAGCAACTGTACATATCATCAATGGAAAAAAAGTCACTTACCTTAAAAATGGCTGCTGTACCAGAGAGAGCAATACAAAACAAAAAACAGTTAAGATACACTATATATTATTAAGCATGATCAGATAGAACAATGCCATCTACTGACAATGCAATTTAACTCCTCCAACATATAAGTCTGTACCCTGTTGTTTGTATTTCAACAAAATCAACTGTTTATCATAAACACTTTCATCTAAAATCACAAATGGAGACGGTACACATGGACATCCACAAATGGAGTCTATATAGATCAGATTGACTACATATTTGTTCGTCAAAGATGGAGGTCATCGATCGCTACTATGAAAACAAGGACAGGAGCTGACTGTGGAACTGATAATAACTTTTGACAACAAAGATTACAGTCAAGCTGTGCAAACAGACTAAACAACAAGTTGTTCCCAACTTCGATTTGACCAACATACCTGAATTATTTTAAAACGGTCTGCACAACCAATTTATATCACTGGACACAGATGAAAGGAAGCACATTCTGATGAAGGGAGATGCTATCGACTGTGGAAACTATTGGGTTATTGCTCTCATAACCTATGCCAGAAAAATACTACTAAAGTCCCTACAAAGTTGGTTACAGCTTTAGTCTGCATTCAAATCTGCGTATAAAAAAATGCTCAGATTCTCAGTCAGAAAAGTTGGCAAGTGTTAGGAGAGTGTCGTACATATATTTCTTTCTAGTTTGGCTTGTCAAGCGAGTCTTATGTGAGTGTTCTTGTTTGTAGTAGTGATGGGCGAACCCCCTGATACTCGTGATAGGCGGGGTCACCCGAATTTTTTGTAAAGTTCGAGCTCAGGGCCGGGGATGATGCGAACTAGCGTCCAAACCCCCCGAGCTTGAACTTTGCTGACATGGGATGGAGGGGGTGGGGCGGTTATAAATAAAACCATAAAATTATTAATAAACATTATAATCATACTTACTACTCCCAAGACGCATCCTCCTGTCTCGCTGGCTCCCGGCAGCTCATTATCTTCTGGGAATATTCACTGCACTGTTGGCGCTAGGATTTTTTCGGCCAGCATCGGCAGTGTTCGTGCTGTGATGTCAGGGTTCACCAGCGGTCATGGGCCCAAGCTATGACCTCGGGTGAACCCTGACTCACAGTCAGTTTCAGCCTGTTCTCGCTCTGGATAGATGTGTGTCTATGCCGAGCGATGTAGCAGTGCTGGCATTGCTCCTCTTTTGGACTACGTCGGACTGAAGATAGTTTTTTATAATAAAGATGGAGTCTCTAAATTTTTTCTTGTTTTATTTCTAATAAAATATTTTTCTCTGTGTTGTGTTTTTTTAACACTTTACTAAAAATTCACAGTGGTCATGTCTAATATTGACAGCTAATATTGTCCACAAGCTGCCCCAGAAAATGACACATTCATTGAAGCGCCATCTTCTGGCACTGTATCCAGCTAATTCAGGGCCCTGGTGCGGTGGCTCTCTGGGTAATAATGGGGTTAGGGCCAGCTTTGCATTGTCAGCTGGCCTTAAGCCAGAAATTCATGTGGTCTCACCAATGTTAGGCATGACCACCATGAATTTCTAGTAAAATGTTTTAAAGAAACAACACAGATAAAATATATTTAATTAGAAATAAAACAAAAAAACTTGAAGAGACTTCATCTTTATTATAAAAAACAATCTTCAGTCTGACGTAGTCCAAAAGAGAAGCAATGTCAGCACTGCTACATAGCTCTGCATAGACACACGTCTATGCAGAGCGAGAACAGGCTAAAATTGACTGTGACAGTCAGAGTTCACCCGAGGTCATAGCTCGGGCCATGACCGCGTGTGAACCCTGACGTCACCGCATGAACACTGCAGACACCGGACGGAAACAGCCGAGCGCTGACAGTGCAGTGAATAATCCTGGAAGTTAATGAGCGGCCCGGAAGTAGAAGCGGCCGCGATAGGAGACGGGAGGACGCATCGATGGACAGGTAAGTATAATTATGTTTTTTATTTTATTCCTTTACAACCCCTGGCCCTGAACTGGCCCGAACTGTACAATGATTTTCCCATGGAAACCCGTGTTTGGGACCTTGTGACCGAATAGTATGTATTTGGAACGGGTCCAGAACTTTACAGTTCTGGTTCGCCCATCCCTAGTTTCTAGGCAAGAATGATAACGCACACTTGTATTAGCAATGTCATGACATATAGATGCTAGGTGAGAAAAAAGTGCAAACTCACATAACACAGTACATATGGATGCTAGGTGAGGAAAAATAGCATGATACTCTCCTGACACTTGCCAACTTTTCTGGCTGAGAATCTGAGTGATTTTATATGTGCAGATATGAACACATCCTTACTTTGACAGAGGGACAAAATATGTAATTACAAACATTAGATGGATAATGGAAAAGGCCAAAGAATACAGCAGATATCTATTTTTGGTTCATTGACTACAAGAAAGCCTTCAACTGTGTAGATCACCAGAAACTTTGGAATACCATGAAGGATATGAATATTGATTTAAACCATCTGATCAGCATTTTCGGGAACCTTTACATCGAACGTGAAGCAACAGTCCAAAAGGCACACAGTGACATGGTTCAAAGTAGAGCATGGGGTCAGACAAGGCTGCATCCTGTCACCATTTCTCTTTATATGCACAAGCTATTTTCAGGAATTCTTGCAGAAAAAGGAGTTAAAATTGCTGGACGAATCATCAACAATAGTAAACACGCCAACGATACAACGTATATTGCAACAAGTGTAGATGGAAAGAAAGACTTAAAGATGGAAAGTTCAAACATGGGACTCCTACACAATACAAAGAAGACAAAGATATTGACTATTGCCAAATACGACCTGGATACATTTGAGATAGTTGGCGATGAACTGGAAGTGGCAAAGGATGTCAACCTACACGAATCAATGATCACTCGATCACTCGATTTAGTGCTGGAGAAGGATGTCATTCATATTATTGATGGCAAGTCAAATAAACAAATCAATTTTGGAACTAATCACGGCAGACAAGTAGCTCGAAGCCAGGATCACCAACTTACGACTTGCTTACTTTGCACACATCATATGAAGAGACCAAGCACTGGAGAAAGACATCTTGGTCATAAGAATAGAAGAAACTAGGCGAAGAGGAACACCAGCATCCCGATGGCTTGATACTATTAAGACAACATCGGAGAAGACCCTAGTTAACCTATATAGGCCTGCACAAGATCAGTCTTCCTACAGAGAGTTCATTCATCAAGTCGCCATGGTTTAAGACTATGCTGAAGGCAGTTAAAATAATACATTAAAAGTTGCAGATTAAAGCCAGCATTGATCAGACATTTTTGTTTTTTCCAGTGCATCACACTTAATGCTCAGAGTGTTGGTGGGGTTACACGTCCCGATATCGGGACGATATCGCATACAACGCCGCGGGAGCGCGCATTTTGGGAGCACTTTTCCCGATATCGCATCGCCGGTTTACACGCTGCGATATCGGGAAACAACGTCCCTCCGATGTGTACGCCCACCAACCCAGTAACGACCATTTAACATGGGAGTTAATGGGTGAGGTGCGAGTACGCATCGGAGTTGGGCTGTCACACGCAGCGATGCTGCTACAACGGCCATGCGATATCGGGGAGTTGAATAGCTTTGCTATTCAACTCCGATATCGTTTTGACATCGTTCCAGCATCGCGTTGTACTGTCAAACAGTACAACGCGCACCCGATATCGGCTCCAACTCGCGACCCACGTGACTTTTTGTCGGAGTTGGGTCGGAGTTGGACGCCGATATCGCGGCGTGTAAACCCACCATAAGATATAAAGGATTTGGAAGCAACACCTTTAACTCTTTATCTTATGCCTCAAACCAGTGGCGTAGCTAGCCTGCTCTGGGCCCGGGGGCAAGATCTGCACCCAGGGCCCCCATGTGAAGAGCGGGGGGGGGGGGGGGGTGTGTGTGCTGTCAGAGAATTCTCGTGCCACCCCAAGTGGCGTAGCAAGTGTTTGTGGCGCCCTGGGCGGTGGAAAAATTTGCCGCAGCTGCCGCCCCTAAGAATTGGGCCACATGGCCACTCTCCTCCTGAACTCTCCATCCTTCTGCACTCCCCATCCTCTATCTTCCTGCACTCCCCATCCTCCTGCACTTCCCATCCTCCTGCACCCTCCATCCTCCTGCACCCTCCATCCTCCAGCACCCTCCATCCTCCAGCACCCTCCATCCTCCAGCACTCTCCATCCTTCAGCACTCTCCCTCCTCCTGCACCCTCCATCCTCCTGCACCCTCCATCCTCCTGCACGCTCCATCCTTCTGTGTGCTCCATCCTCCTGCACTCTTCATCCTCTTGCGCTCTCTGTCCTCCTGCCATCCTTCTGTGTGCTCCATCCTCCTGCGCTCTTCATCCTCTTGCGCTCTCTGTCCTCCTGCCATCCTTCTGTGTGCTCCATCCTCCTGCGCTCTTCATCCTCTTGCGCTCTCTGTCCTCCTGCGCTCTCTATCCTCCATCCTCCTGCACGCTGCATCCTTCTGCGCTCTCCATCCTCCTGCACTCCCCATCCACCATCCTGCAGCACCCTCCATCCTCCTGCACGCTCCATCCACCTGCGCTCTCCATCCTCTCTTGCATTCCCTGTCCTCCGTCCTCCTGCACTCCCCATCCTCCTGCAGTCCCCATTCTTCTGCGCTTTCCATCCTCCTGCGCTCTCCATCCTCCTGCGCTCTCTATCCTCCTGCACTCTCTATCCTCCATCCTCCTGCGCTCTCCATCCTCCTGCGCTCTCCATCCTTCTGCGCTCTCCATCCTCTATTCCCTGCAGTGTCCATCCTCTATCCCCTGCAGTTTCCATCCTCTATCCCCTGCAGATTCCATCCTCTATCCCCTGCAGATCCCATCCTCTGTCCCCTGCAGATCCCATCCCCTGTCCCCCTGCAGATCCCATCCCCTGTCCCCCTGCAGATCCCATCCTCTTTCCCCCTGCAGATCCCATCCTCTGTCCCCCTGCAGATCCCATCCTCTGTCCCCTTGCAGATCCCATCCTCTGTCCCCCTGCAGATCCCATTCTCTGTCCCCCTGCAGATCCCATCCTCTGTCCCTCCGCAGATTCCATTCTCTGTACCCCTGCAGATCCCATTCTCTGTCCCCCTGCAGATCCCATTCTCTGTCCCCCTGCAGATCCCATCCTCTGTCCCCCCGCAGATTCCATTCTCTGTCCCCCTGCAGATCCCATCCTCCAGCCTCCCTGTATCCTTCATCACCCTTGCACAGCCTGACACCCTCAGCACCCCTCTCTCACACACCTCTTGTTAAAGGTGCGGGGGGGACCGTTGCAGACTCACCGCGGCTCCCGTGTGCGTCTGCTGTAAGGAGGAGGTGAGGAGGGGCGGGCAGAGCTGCAAGACAGGAAGTCCCGTCCTCCCTCCTCTCCGGCCGGCACGGCGGCCGGCTGGCAGCACGGGGCACGGGGGCCCCCCACTGGGCATGGGGGCCCCCCAGGGGGCGGACAATGGGCCCCTGATGTCGGGGGGGGCCCGGGGCGCTCGCCCCCTGCCCCCCCGCTAGCTACGCTACTGCCTCAAACCAATCAAATTCTACTGTGTGTGAGACTACATTGTCCTGCATCATATAATAATTTCTGTAGCCAAATGCAGGCTACATTTCAAATATATTTTTTATGATAGTTTCACCTTGTCATGACCTGAATCTAGATGTGATTGAAGGATTGCTGTCTTTATTACGAGTAGCTCACGCTGAGTCTTGCAATCAATGTATTGAATTTCCCTTGAGTAGGATGAAGAAAGGATTTTGAATGCTATATAATATAAAAAACAAATCAGAACAAAAATAGAAACATTAGTATTTTTAGCTTGCTAGTTTAGACAATTTATATAATTGTTCTATTAATAATTTATTTTCTACTTGCTTCTTAATCACACCCATTACTAACATACATAGAACCACTGCAACAGCAATCAATGCAGCTATATCAGAACTCTAAGCATAATACAAATGTTTAGTTCTTGCAGTAATGCACATTAATCAACCATACCATTAAAGCGACTTCAAGGTGAAGAGAATAACATATCTAGTTAGAAAGGTACATGTCAGTTGGGGCCTCTTTGCCAACATTATGCTGCTCTCAGCTGAGGTAGTAAAAATCAGCTGACCGATTCCCCTTAAAACTGGAAAAATGGGCAAGTGTATGCATGTGAGTAACTCTGATATGGCCAAATTGTGATGGAAAATTGAGTCAGAGCATCTCCAAAACATCATGTCTTTTGAACAGTTTTTGGCATATAATAATTGCTACTAGGGATGAGTAAGGCCCCTTTCACATCAGCTTTTCTGTCCGTATCCGGCAGATCCGGACAGACAACCGCATATACTGCAATTGCCGCCTAACAGCCACACTTGCGGTACACCTGCGGCACACTTGCGACAAGCCCCATGCATTGTCTATGGGGCTTGTGGCAAGTGCGGTAACCGCAGTCAGCTGCGTTTGTTTTTGCGGCCACAACTGCCACAAGTGCAGGATCATTTCAGTAATGCACTTGCTGCAAGCCCATAGACAATGTATGGGGCTTGCCTCAAGTGTACCACAAGTGCGGACAATAGGCAGAAAATGCGGTTTTCTGTCTGGATCTGCCAGATCCAGACAGAAACGCTAGTGTGAAAGGCCCCTTAATCAGGTAACATTTTATTTGTACTGATTGTACAGATATGCATGGGAAATTCAATTTGCAGAGAAGTTGTTCTCCACAAATTTAATGTCCCTTATTACAATCTGATTTCTCTCTAAAACCCAGGGTTTAAAAGACAAAAGATGTAAAAGCTAAAAAAAAATACACCTCACTGCTCAGTTTTATGGCCCCTTTGCTCCACATCATATTCTCACTAGTGTGGAACTCTCGGGTCACTTGATGTTAGACCAAGACCTCTGAAGACCTCTGAAGACCTCTGAAGACCTCTGAAGACCTCTGGCTCTGATGAGCCCTGTGAGGATTCTGTGCAAGAGGCACAAAAGTTTAATATTTAATGACATCACAACATGCACTGTGAATGTGTGTGCACATGTACATAACCATCCCAAGCCTCATGAGAGACAGAAGTTTCAGCCTAGTCCATGTTCAAAAATGAGGAGCATGATAGTGAATACCAATGAGTGCAAAATGTTAGCTTGACTTAGGCTACATTCACACTCTACATTTTTGGTCTGTTTTTGCTCATCAGTTTTGTAGTCAAAACCAGGAGTGGGTGATAAAAACAGAAGAGGGGACATGTTTTTATTATAGAACTGATTTGCGAATGGCTAGCTCTCAACCAGGGGAGTGTACGGTGCTAATGAATGGATCCATGATCCCGTTAGCTATAGTTCATGTAATCACTGCAAACGTAAGTGTAAGTTCTGTTTTGGTGAATCTTTATTTACACAAATGTGAATTTGAGCGACTTGCACAATATGTTTCGGCAACGTTGTGGCCTTGCTGGAAAAGATGGAGAATATATACAATGAGTTGCTTTCATATTTAAAATACATATATTTACAATATATATATATATATATATATATATATATATATATTATACACTCTATACAGTATATTGTTTACAAGGTGAATGGGAAAACATGTATATCATCAACTAGACAAGAATCAGTTGGTATATCTATCTATCCGGAGGTTGCTCAGATATTCAAGTCAAAAAAGAAAAGGAAAAAAAGAAATCAATACAAATGCATCAGGAGTCAGATTGACATACATGATATATAGACACACCCAGTAGTACAGGTATCCAAAGAACAACAGATATATCCCATGGGTATGGTCTGTAATTGGTGATAATATCCTGTTGGGGATAATTCAGAATCAATTGCTATGGTTACATATGCTTCTTACCCATTAATGTTATGTGGATATGATAATTACCAGTGTTAGTAGTAGTAGATAGGCTTGTGATGATCGTGTGATCTTTGTAGTAGGGGTAGGGTCTGTAAGATTATATTGACATATGAGACAGCTGTATAGATAATACTATATTGAGACCATGTGTAAACAAGAACACTATATAACCTACTTTTAGTGGTTTTGTTGGAATGGAATAGCCTATGTCCTGACTCTCCCACTGGAATAATAAAGGAGTCTTCTGGTAATTAAAGAGAGTAACAATAAGCATTGTGAATAGCAATTGGATATGATTTATATGTAAATCAATTTACCACACTGTAGTGATGCTTGGGACCAGTTGTCTGAGGATGCCATGTGGTGGTAATCCAAACTGTCCAATTGCCTTATGCTATGGAGCTTTCGCTCGGTGGGGCAAGAAATAGACACTGAGTGAAGTATATGTGATGATATAAAGTGATACTTATCTCCATTGTGGCCTCTTACTTCATTGGTGGTGCTGTGGGTGATGCTGGCAGCGTATTGCGTAAGCAGGGACTAGCAGCTGGTGTTGGTCAGCGCCGCTATATAAAGCGCCAGCCGATCATGTAACCGGAAATGAAGTAAACGCCGGCGCATGCGCAGAAGCAATTTCTGCGGTGACAAGGCCGGGTTCTCGGCCGAATGCAGCAGTTTTTTGTGGCATTGCCATAACGATGGTGGGCGGGGAGGGAGCGTCATTGCAGCTACTACGTAATGTCCTGGAGTGGCTGCAATTGGCCAAGTCCACTCCAGGGCATATAGACAGTGCACATGGATGTACAGTTGTTAGTAAGGGGAGAGTGTATACTTTGATTAACTCTGTAGTGGCTGCAATCTGTCACACTACAAGGTAAATCTCGGTGCATATTGTTGCTAGATGTTTATCAATGGGATATATTAATTACTTATGAACCACTGGTTCTATAGAACCCCTAGTTCTATTGTTGTGAATGATCATGTGTAATCACTGGTTTATCAATATATGAGAGACAATATCCCTGAAATGCACCAGAATGGCTAGGGTCACACTTGAGCCCTGGATCCCATAAAACCATCAGTTTTTCAACTTGGAATTTTACAAAAACTGATGGATTTAATGAATCCATAGGCTCCCATGCAAAAAAACACAGTGTCAAAATGCACTGCTAAGAAACGCTATGCATTTCTTTTACTGCAACAAAAACGCTGCTAGCAGCGTTTCTGGGTGCAGTAAAAAAAGCACATAGCATTTTTTTTAACATGGGGCCCTATGGGAAATGCATCCGTTAACGCATGGTACATATAGGTACCATGCGTTAATGCATGCGTTAACGCATAGCGTTTTTTCGATGACAAAATGTCAATTTCCAAAAACGGAATCAGGTTTTGAAAATGCTGAAAAACTGCATGCCAAGTGTGACCCTAGCCAATCAGTGATGTTGCTGTATGGTATATCAGGGATGTTGGAACATCAGGGGTAGTAAAGTGTTTCCACATCATGTATTTGATCATATAGAACGGTATTCGTGGTACTCTTTACTCGGGGAGTATTTTGATCCTCGCCTTTCAAAACTCGAGTGACCTGCCCAGCATGTTTAGCCCCTGATTTTAAGCTACTGAACATGCTGATATTGCATGCCAATCCCAGTAACGAAGTAGCCATCTTTGAAGGGGCATTATTGTGATTGGTTGACCGCATAGTGTCATAGAGTCTATTTAATCCCTACTGCCGCTATCTTACATACATTCGATCTGGAAACAGCGTAGTGTTAGCAAAAGTGTGAGCATAGGGACAGCATTGGAAAAGCATCGGAGATTGTTACTGTGATCCAGCAAGATTACAAAACAGCTCTTTTAAGAGCTAAATGTTAAGATCTCTGCTAGCTGTGGATAGTTCACGGAGAGTTTTTAGAAAAGGGAGAGAAACACATTTAGGCAGTGTTGGTGATCCAGTACCTGCTGCAAGATTAAAGCAACAGCTCTTTTCAGAGCTAAATCTCAAAACTTAACCCGCACATCCCTTTTAAAAGGCAATTTCTCAATCCTACCTCTGTTAGTATGGGAAATTTCTGCTGAAGTATGCAGACCGGAATTGCTATCAGCATTTAAAGTGGCTTGCTATTCAGTCAAGAATCAGACCCACACTTCCCTTTTAAAAAGACAAATTCTAAAATCTACCTCTGTAGCATACAAAATATACTGAAGTACAGAGACAGGAATTGCTTGTAGCATTTAAAGTAGCTTGCTGTTCACACTGGTAAATTTGCTGCTTGGTCAAAAATCTAACCCACACATTCCTTTAAAAAGGCAAAATCTCAATCCTACCTATGTTAGCATGCAAAAAATACTGCTGAAGTATGCAGACTGGATTTGCTAGCAGCATGTAAAGTGGCTTGCTATTCACACTGGTAATTTTG
This sequence comes from Allobates femoralis, assembly GCA_033576535.1. NCBI lineage: Eukaryota > Metazoa > Chordata > Amphibia > Anura > Aromobatidae > Allobates > Allobates femoralis. The sequence goes on from JARQOC010000005.1 coordinate 129,942,537, forward strand.
CTGCTCGGTCGAAAATCTGACAAACACATCGCTTAAAAAAGGCAAATTCTCAATCCTTCCTTTGTTAGAATACGAAAAATACTGCTGAAGTATGCAGATCGGAATTTCTAGCAGTATTTAAAGCGGCTTTCTATTCACACCGGTAATTTTGCTGCTTGGTGAAAATCTGACACACATCCTTTCAAAAGGTGAACTTCTTCCTCTGTTAGCTGACATTGTTAGTGCATGCAAAAAAAAACTGCTGAACAAGGGAGACAAGATTTGTTAGCTGCGTACCCGATTCAATATGCGAAAGGCTGGCGCTACTGGACAGGAGATGTGCATGCCGTGGCAGTGGCCGTTTGCCAGGGCACACTGGCCCTGCATCTCGTTCAAGCTTCCTGTATCAATTAATAGGGGTCGTGGGAAACCATTGTTGAAGCCAGAACAACGTGAACAGGTGGTGGGTTGGATGGCAGATAATGCCCCCAGTCAGTTTACAAGCACCCCCTTGTCTTTCACACAGTCAAGTCACAGTCAGACTAGCCTTGAGGGTGGACCACATAAACCTCAACCTGATACTCCTTCCCAGCACTATCACGAGTCCCAGGAGAAAAGTGACCCCACATTTCGACACTCTGAGGAGCTGTTTAGTTTCCTATTTATTCCTTCCAGCCTCTTACCACACACCATTTATGAGGGGCATGAGGAAATTTGTACTCTGATACACTAATATTTGAGCACCCATGTCCAAAAGGAAGCCATGGCGGGCAATGGTATTTACTGTCTCAAGAGATGGAGGATAATGATGATGATGAGACACAGCTGCCATCATGTCAGCCTAACATCTCAACTCAAGAGGAGGATCAGATTGAGAAATTGGAAGATGATAAAGCCACTGATCCAACCAGGTATGGTGACATGCATATCAAGCACAGGAGCACAGAGGGAAGGATCTATAGCCCCGCCACAGGCAGAAAAAGGCAGTGAGTCCGCCAGAGGGACAAGGTGGTTAACTGGTCTCCAGAGCTTTCCCACACTGCTAGATCCCAGACCAAGGGTGCACTGTTCCCCACTATGGTAGTTTTTTACTGAAAGTTATTCAGATAAAAAAAAACCTACTTTGCAGTAACTGCCATACCAAGCTGAGCAGAGGCAAGATCACTGCTAACCTCAGCACCACGGCATACTCAAGCACATGGCAGCCAAGCCCCCCATTAGGTGGTTTGAATGCTTTGGTAGAAAACATGTGTCTGAGGGTGAGACCACTGCCACTTCCCCTGTGCTATGTCCTTCCCACTCTGCTGTAGTGGAAGCAGGTGCTGCTGCCTCCTGTCCGTATCCTGCAGTTGCACATACACTAAAACATCAGCCATCATGTCCACTACATTTTTCCAGCACAGCATTCAGTTGCTCCTACCCCAGACATTGGAAAGAAAATGGAAATACTCAGCCACCCACACACAGGCCCAAACCCTAAATGGCTACATTGCCAGATTGCTCAACCTGGAAATGTTGCTATTTTGGCTTTTGAAAACAGTATTTCCGCAACCTCTTGGCAGCGGTGCCCCATGGTTCTCAGTCCCCAGCTGCCATTATTTTTCCCAGTGTGTTGTCCCCATGTTACACAAGCATGTGTCCAACAATATCACTCGTGCTCTGACCAATGCAGTTACTTGAAAGGTCCACCTAACCACAGACACCTGAACAAGTGCTTGTGGACAGGGACAGTATATTTCCCTGACCACACACTGGGTGAACCTGGTGGAGGCTGCTGGTCTGGCAGTGCTGCAGCAATGCTTTTAATTGCCACGTCACTGACTGATTTGTGACCTGCCCATGCACTGGAATTAAGATTACATGTATTGGTAAGGTTTAGTGAGCAGCAGAGGGCAGTAGGTGAATTTCAGCTCCAACATGCACTTCAGACTTATAAGCATCCTTCACACATAACAAATGCCAAGTAATGTCATGGATGTGCATATGTAATGTTCTTCAAAACTTTGAGGACTGCACCAAGATGGTGAGCAGTGATGCTGTTGAGGATGGAGAGACATGAAATGTTTATATAGGGTTAAAAATATCACAACTCTTCTCTTTTTATATATATTTTGATTTAGAGATGTCATGTTGTCTGTTATACACTAGATGGAGCCCACGTTCCATGAATATATCTGAGACATAAGCCAAACCTATTAAGGGAGGAATTTAGATATTAGAATAATTTGATAATGATTGACCAATTAGGAGATGATCACTTTGTAGAAAGTTCCAGAATTCTAACACGCCTTTTTCTTTCTGTATGAAAATGTGTGTTTCAATAAACGTGCATGCAGTGTGTTTAATCTCATTTGGCTTAGGCATGAGTAAGGCTTGAGACGGGTCTGGTGTCCGTATCATTTACTTGCAGTGCAGACGTGCATAATTGCCTATATATATATAATTAGGAGTGGCTGGTGGACTTGCGATTGAACTGAGACCCTCATCAATGCTATTATCAGTGTAACCATCCTGCTGCTCTGTCTATTGAAACATTTGTTGCACAATCTGAAAGAGGAAGCTTGGAATGCCAAGCATGTGGCTAGGCTAAGGAACAAGATTTTACAATGGGTAATACAGCCCAGCCTCATTCAATGTTCTCAACCCACATTGGGTGATAATGAGGAAGAGGAAGAGGAGGCCATGGAGGAGGAACAGGAATTGGTTGTCTGAACTTCAGATGGGACTACCAACCCCAACTTCCTGTCTGTCCAGCGTGGATGACCTGAAAAGAAGGAGAGGATGGCTAGTGTTTGTGGTGGTGGAGACACTGAATGTTCGCTTCTTTATAGTCTGCCCCACATGGCACAGTTCATGACTGATTGCCTTTCCCAAGACCTTTGCACGATATACATTTTGGTCACTAACAAATACTGGTTGGGCACCTTTCTCGACCCATGGTACAAGGATACATTTTTTTCTTTCATTTTGGAGTGAGGAAAGAAAAAATCTGTGTAACAGTGTGGCACCCCGCAAAGCAGGCGTCATAGAGGGGTACTGCACCCATAAAAGTGGTGCAGATATCCCAGCTGCAAGTAGGTTAAAGGATGATGGGTAGAACCCATTCACAAGCACCCTCACACTAGATCACATGGTGGGAGGGAACCCGAGAGGGTATTTAGTCGCCTCCAGGGAAAACTAGAGAGCTAGTTAGTGAGAGCCAGGCAGTGGGCCAGAGGGAGGAAGGAGGGTTCCTCGGCTGAGGACCCAGGAGAAGGAAAGCTTCCCAGGCGCAGACAGCTGGCCTGGGGGAAGAGAGGGACTCTGGAGAGTCCAACCCCGGCAGCTTACCGGGCACTGGAGCCTGAGGGTCCCATCCAGCTACCTGTGATGTGCTTGCAGCCATCTGTTCGCTATTTGTCTGATAGCATCTACTGCACTGAACTGTAACGATTGCTGCTAAAGTCTCAGTAAAGTACCCGGAGTGAAGCGATTTCGACTCTGCTGCATCTTCTTTCCGTGAACTCATTCCTTTCACAGGATTGCTGCCCCGGAGGTTCCAGTCCAGCCTGCAGAGGAATACACCATCTCAGCCACAATACCACCGACCTCCGGCGACTGTGGCAGCGCTGGTGACATCTCACCAGTAACTGCATGTGGTGTCACAACGACAAACTGTAAATAGTCCTCTGTCCATAAATTCCCCTTTTAAAAATAGGCCCTGGACACTGAGTCAGGCGCGGCCGCCATTCCCCGTGACACAGCAGTTAAAGTGATCCTAAACCCACAAACTGACCCCCCCGCATCTTTAGACCTGTCCCTGCACCCCCTCTTATCATTTCTAGCCATCCCTTTTGCAGAAAAAAATCGCTTTTGTAAAGTAGAGGAAAAGTTATATTACTTTGTCCTGTGTGTGTTCTCTCTTTCTGAGGAAGCCGCAATGGGCGGGGCCTGTCTGCTGCTGCCTTGTAATTATGCACGCCCCTCTCTGCTTCTAAGAGCCTGGCCGCGTCATGAAAGGGGGCGGGGCTCTGGCATGACACGATTTAGCCCCACCCCCTTTCATGATGTGCCAAGGCTCTTAGAAGCAGAGAGGGGCGTGCATAATTACAAGGCAGCAGCAGACAGGCACGCCTATTTGCGGCTTCCTCAGAATGAGAGAACTCACACAGGACAAAGTAATATAACTTTTTCTCTACTTTACAAAAGTGATTTTTTTCTGCAAAAGGGATGACTAGAAATGATAAGAGGGGGTGCAGGGACAGGTCTAAAGATGTGGGGGGGGTCAGTTTGTGGGTTTAGGATCACTTTAACCCCTTTGCCGCCTGACACCCTAGTACCCCAAAGCCTGGGCTCGACAATAGCCCACCCAATGACATTCCCCAAATGGAAGGAAATATGAAGGTGAAGTAAAGCTTTTTCAATAAAAACATTTTTTTTTTTTTTTACTTTTTTGGAGGGAATGTCATTGGGAGCATTATTTCACAGATTTTTTTCTTTTCTTTCTCTTTCGTATGTGGATCTGTGCCGGAGATAAACGGTACATCCATCCGTGAAAGTTGCAGACTATTGGTGGGAACCCCAGGAATATCTTTTGTCTTACATGCCTGTATTTGCTTGGATTTGGTGACTGCATACGTCCTTATCCTCCTGAGTTACTAGGTGATTGGTACTGTTAGATTAGTGTCGTATGTGTCCTCCTCCTTCACTTTCTTGCAGAGTGGTTGTTTATTTCGGAGTCAGAAAGGGGTTTCACAATGCAAGCATACCAGAGGGCGGTTGTTGAACAGTTGTTCAAAAGATTACCCTCGGACAACGTTGGCGGCAGAGGTACTGCCTCTTGCACCCACAAAGATTACAGGGGAGAGACATGCACACCAATCACAACACAGGCGGGGGGAAAATGTCCAAATACTGGGCCATTTTCATGAAACTGTTAAAGCAGCAAGGGCTATCTTTGGGGGGAACTTTGACTGATTCTTCAGTGCCGTTTAACTATTGGGTGACCAAGCAGCACACTTGGCCCAATCACTTGTTGCATGCCTTGGAGTTACTGGCCTGCCCTGCTGCTAGTGTGCTGTCTGAGTGGGTTTTTAGTTCCACTGGGGCAATCATAATGGTTAGGCGCACATGTATGTGATTGGAAAATGCATACATGTTGACTCTGATAAAATTAAATAAGGACTGGATTTCCTCAGATTTTTCAATAACACCGGATTACAGCAACCCAACCTGAAAGTCACCCAAAATGTTCAGTTTTGTAAACTGGCTTAACGTGCATCCTTCTCATTCAAACCCATTGTGGTTTTAAAATACCATTCTACTCCTCCTTTTCCTCTGTTTCTGCAACATGTTCTTCATGATCATGTATATGTGTATACCCTCCGTGGGTGAAAAATGTTTCTACCCTTGCACATAGTGCAATGGTTCTACCACTGTAGGTGTCTCACTCCTTAGCAATGGTAACACAATGTTTTAGGAGGCGCTCTTCATGGTCTCTTCCAGTGTGTATCACACAGCTCCAAGGGTAATTTTTGGTATGCATTTCCACATTCTGATTGGCCCGAATACTTTAGTAGTCCCACTCCTTACCAATGTTAACACAATGTTTTCTCTGAGGACCTCTTCAGAGGTCTTCATGTTGCAGCCTTCCACTTACTGGAATACAGCCCTTGCCAAGCTGGGTCATTTACCTGAGCTCTTTACCAGTGCCCGTCACTGGGGTAATACGCTCTACAGACCTATTCAGGTCGCAGCCTTACACCTATTGGAACATAGCCAGTGCCACACTGGGCCATTTACCTGAGGTCTGAGCCAGGGCCCATCACTGGGGTAATATGCTCCAGAGACCTCACAGGTGACAGCCGTACCCATATTGGAACACGGCCATTACCATGCTGGGGCATTTACTTGAGCTATATAACAGAGCCTATCAATGGGGTAATAAGCTCTACAGATCTCTTCAGGTCACAGCCTTACTCATATTGGAACTTGGTCCATGCTCAGTCATTACACTGGTACAGAGCTCTGGTGAAAGCCTAGTTGAATTTCATAGTTGCAGATTTGAGCAATGGTCTGATCTGCAATGCATGTTAACTAGGAAAATGTACATAAGCAAAGCCATGGTGAGCCACTGAAAGTCATCATTACTATGAAGTCATACAACTTTCCAACAGATCAAGAAAGCAGTATCAATACATTTTCATATACAGACTGGGGGATAGTCATGAGCGTCATACTAAAATGTTCCAGTTGTTCATATGGAATGCATCGTATTGTTCCAGTATTCATCACGAATAATGAGCCTAATGCCCAAGAGGGGTGACCGTGTCAAAGCTAATATGAGGTTGGCATTGTAGAAAGCAGTTGTGCTGCCCATGTCGTGGAGTGAAGATATGGAGGACAGAGGTAGAATAGAGTCAGAGTTCCTGTGAATGTCTAGAAGTGTGACGGTTCTGTGAGAGTGTCTGAGTGGCTGGACATGGGTGGCAGGTGAGGATTAAAACAAGGAGAAAGTAGATTGTGGGAATGAGGGAAAGTAGTGAGATTATATAGGGAACAGAGGTAGGTGAAGATAAGTATAATGTCTGTCTGTGTGGGTGACTGTGGAGGAAAACTGAATAAGGCCCTTTTCACATCTGTGCTTGGCTGCATTTGGCTGCATTGCGTTAGCACTGTGTTAGTGCATGCAAATGCAATACAAATGCAGTCAAACGCAATTGCAAATGCATGCGGAAATGCACCCATTATTCCCTATGGGAGAATGCATGCAAATACAATGCCAAACGCAACTGCAAAGTGCAGTTGTGTTTGAACACATGTGTGGCACCCTGGCACCTGTTGGGCACCACAGAACTCCTTGGGACATGAATGGAGCAGTAACAGCAAAGCAACACTCACAAACAAACCACAAACACCTTAGTACACCTTTAACACCTGTTTTCACCCCAAGCCTCTAGGGGGAGCTCCACTGGTCACTTTGAGCCAGTTCCCCCTATAAATAGGGTCTTGCAGGGAGAAACACCAGAGTGTGTAGACGCTACAAGAGCTGCAGGACGTGTGCATCCACCAGTTCTGGAGCCATACTAGGCCCGAACCAGCACATCTGCCCAGTGAGGAAACTCTTGTAATTGGGGTAATAGGAAAGGAGAGCACCTCTCAGGGACAACAGAGTTACCTTAACTCTCCCTCATCATCGGTTACTGGAACCGAGCTGTGAGAGCTACCCAGCCACCACAGAGAACCAGCATGCTGCACAGGGAGTTTAGCCCCCTGCTCACCTAAAGCACCCACCGACGAGAGCCCAGGGAAAAGTATTGATCCGGCTTAACCCTTTTGCAGCGCCCTCAGTGCTGATACTTAGGTGAATCAAGTTCCTCTGAACACACTGCCCGGTCCGGCTGGATTCCAATCCACCCGACCTTACCAAAAGAAACAGAGAAAGGAAGCCTACACCAACTGCTTGCTGTGAACCTCCACGAGTGTCGACTTACACCCTCACCCGGTCTGAGCGTACCTGATATCCACAGTAAAGGTACCTAAAAGACTTTGGTGTGTCTGCGCTTTAATTTCCTGGATCTAACAGCAGCCTGACTAAGCTGCCTCACAACATCTTGTGCAGCTCCTGGCTCGGGGATCCCGCTCATCCTGTGGGGAGCGTCCCATCTTGCTGCCTTCCATCCCCCGGAGACCCAAGCAGCGCCGGTGGACATCACCGGAACACTCACAGGTGGCCTCACGAAGACAATTAACCCTACTGTTCAGCCATCCCCTTATTGATCTGGACCACCGGGCCCCGCAGGCGCGGTTCTGTGACAAGGAGAAGCAGACGCCTGCGACGTGCAGAACCCGGCTACGGTGAGTCACGTGTTTGCTGTAGCGCACAGAAAACGTTGCCAGCACTTTGCAGTTGCGTTTGGTATTGCGTTTGTATGCATTCGCCCATAGGTGATAATGGTGCGTTAGAGTATGCGTTTCCAATTGTGTTTGAATTGCGTTAACGCAATGGAAGCGCAATGCAAAACGCAACTCCCCTTAGATGTGAACCCAGCAAGTCCAAAAGATGAACTAAGTGACAGGAGTTTGGAGGCTGCCGACTGGCAGCTGTCAATAGGGATAATAAAGTCACTCATGATAATGGTGGGAATGTAATCAGAGAGGAAGTGAAGAAAGCAGGTGGAGAATTGGTCAATAAAAGCAGTGGCCGGGCCCGTAACTGAGAAACCTAATTTTAAAGTCATCTATTATAAAATTGGGAGCGGATTCACTCCCTCTTGGGGACATCGATGAATGTATGCAGAAATTGAGTAACTAGTTGCTCCTTGCCCTTTTCCTCTCTATTTCTGGCTAGATGAGAAGGAGAGCAGAAGGAAAAGCAGAGGTGTATAGTGGTACAGTGTGGTTTAAATTTGGTTAAAGAGAGTGATGTGAGCCATGCCACCTTGAAAAGACCATAAAAAGGAGCACAAAAAGGCCTAAAACTTCGGAACCAAATTATCTGGTGAATAATATAAAACAAAAAGTGGAAAACTCAGTGGAATGTAAGGAGGTGGACCCATGATCTTGTTTGGCCCCTGAAGGCACCAATCTCATCAATGCTGTGTAACATATTGCATGATAGAAATGTTAGTAATTTAGGATAGGAGTATAAAATGTGTAACATGTAGGAGTGTTGATAATGTAATGTGTTCTGTTCCTGTAATATGTAAGGCATAGCATTTTTTTGTAAGATGTGATAATGTAGGGCAGGGATCTCAAACTCGGGCCTCAAAGGCTGCAAGCAGTGCATGCTTTGAGGTTTCCTTAGCATTGTACAGGTGATAATTGAATCACCTGGAGAGGTAATGATTCCAAACCCTGAGCAATGCTAAGAAAGTCCTGAAAACATGCACTGGAGGCCTGGAGTTTGAGATTCCTGATGTAGAGCCTTGTGTATATATGTATATGTGTACAGAAATATAGCTAAAAGGACATGTCTGCCCATGTACAGACTGTAGGGGCAGACAGAGTAAATTTTAGGACTAGCCCACAGGGGTTAGTATGGAGGGAAATAAACAGATTTCTTTGTAGAATTTCAGAAAAGGATTACTTTGCAGCTAGAGCAGACGTGATTGAGTACTCAGCAAGGCTGCTAGACATGGGTGTCCCTACAGATAAAGTAGACTGAAGCCAGGGATGGCAGTGAAAAGGAGTTGAAAGGTAGATGAAGTATACAAAGCAGTTGGGTCAGCATGGTGAGCAAGAGAACCAATGACTGCTTTAGTCGGTTCCGCATGCCGGACTCTCAGCATTAAGGCCTGTGACAGTCTATGACTTCAGAAGGTGAAGGACCTGGTCAGATGAAAAGGGAAGCCAATGCATAAATTCTGAAAGTGACCATAGCGTGAGACTAGGGTTCGGCCATAGTGGTAACCAATCTCCTTGTCAAAGAGAACTGGATGCAGGGTGACAGAAAGGCATGGAATGACTCTCATGGACATTACTGTGTTGTTGAGCTGGGTGGTGTGAAACAACTGGGACTAATGAGAAAAGGAACAATTAGAAGGCGTGGAGGGACTATTGGTGGTGATGCTTTGTATTAAGGAAGAAGTGTCCAAGACCTGCTGATACCTGTGTACTGTGTTTGTCAGGCTAAAAGACTGTATTTTAAAAACTGGTGGTCTCAGTCTGTGCTTAAGTAAACATGTGGTCCTGGTTAGCCAAAGCTATCGGTATCGTGCACTGCAGCCTGTATGGGAAAATCACCCTCACGACACAAGTCCACACACCCAGCAAGGACCACCCCCCACCCCATTTTTCCTGTGGCGTGTCGGGGTGCAGAAGAACGGCACTTTTCCTTGACAAGTACTCCGTGCCACGCAACAGGAGCAATGGAAATATTATAGTAGCAAAAGCTGGTGGTCACTTTTGTTCTGATCCTCCTTAAGTAAGTTATATGGTTATGCAAGGTAGAATCTATTCCTCCCCTATAACGGCCATTCAAACCTTGAGAAATTAAATCAACAAGATCGACCGGATCAGACAAGTCTTTGCTAGCCAACCACCGCAACCCCCATGTATACCGGATCAACCCTCTCCCCCACTAACCCTCCTCCCAACCATCACTGAAGGAGAACTTGCACACCTCCTTTCCAGATCGCACCTCACCACTTGTGCACTGGACCCTATCCCATCCCACCTCCTTCCCAACCTCACCACAACACTTATCCCAGCCCTAACCCACCTCTTCAACCTATCACTAACTTCTGGTACCTTTCCTTCTGCTTACAAACATGCAACAATTACACCTATCTTAAAGAAGCCATCCCTCAACCCCACTTCTACATCCAGCTACCGGCCCATATCTCTGCTCCCGTTCGCTTCAAAACTTCTCGAAAAGCATGTCCACACTGTACTCTCATCCAACTCTCTCTTTGACGTCCTTCAATCCGGCTTCCGCCCACACCACTCTACTGAAACTGCCCTGACCAAAATTACTAATGACTTGCTCACGGCCAAAGCTAACAAACAGTTCTCCGTCCTCCTCCTTTTAGACCTGTCCTCTGCATTTGACCACTGCCTCTTATTACAGATCCTTTCTTCCATTGGAATCACTGACCTTGCCCTCTCCTGGATCTCCTCCTATCTTTCCAACCCCACATTTAGTGTCTCCCACTCCCACACAACCTCCTCGCCCCATCCCCTCTCTGTTGGGGTCCCTCAAGGCTCTGTTCTGGGGCCCCTCCTTTTCTCCATCTATACTCTTGGTCTCGGACAACTCATAAAGTCCCATGGCTTCCAGTATCACCTGTATGCTGATGACACTCAGATCTACCTCTCTGGCCCAGACGTCACCTCTCTGCTGTCCAGAATCCCGAAGTGTCTATCAGCCATATCCTCCTTCTTCTCCTCCCGCTTCCTAAAACTCAATGTAGACAAAAGTGAACTCATCATCTTTCCTCCATCTCACACACCTTCCTTGCCAGACTTATCTATCACAATAAATGACATCACACTTTGCCCTGTACCTGAAGTCCGCTGCCTTGGAGTAACACTTGACTCTGCATTGTCCTTCAAACCACACATCCAAGCCCTTGCCACCTCCTGCCGTCTCCAACTCAAAAACATTGCCAGAATCCGTCCCTTCCTCAACTCCCACTCTGCTAAACTACTCATGCATGCCCTCATCATCTCCCGCCTTGACTACTGCAACCTCCTACTCTGTGGCCTTCCTGCTAACACTCTTGCACCACTTCAATCTGTCCTTAACTCTGCTGCCCGACTAATCCACCTCTCTCCTCGCTATTCCTCCACGTCTCCCCTCTGCAAATCCCTCCACTGGCTCCCAATTCACCAGCGTATCCAATTCAAACTACTAACATCGGCTTACAAAGCCATCCACAATCTGTCCCCCCCATATATCTCTGAACTAATCTCCCGATATCATCCAACTCGTAATCTTCGGTCCTCCCAAGACTTCCTTCTTTCCTCCACACTTGTACGTTCCTCATCTAACCACCTTCAAGACTTCGCCCGAGCATCCCCCATCCTCTGGAACTCTGCACCCCAATACGTCCGACTGTCCCCTACACTCAGAACCTTCAAGCGGAACCTGAAAACCCATCTCTTCAGAACAGCCTACAACCTGTAATGACCACAGTGCTGCCTCAACACCACTGGACCCGGCGCTCCACCACCACCGGATCTGGCAATCCAGCACCACCCGAGCAGACTCAACCTACTGTCTCCCTCCCCATTGCCCTGTAGAATGTAAGCCCGCAAGGGTAAGGTCCTCTCTCCCCTCTGTATCAGTCTGTCACTTTGTTCATTATATTTGTAACTTGTCTGTATGCAACCCCTTCTCATGTACAGCACTATGGAATGAATGGTGCTCTATAAATAAATAATAATAATAATAATAAAAAAAACAGTTTTGTACATTATAATGCCAGGGTTCTCATAAGAAAAACAAGCCAATGCACCATGAGGAGTTCCAGTATTGCTGACTTCCTTTGCTTTCGGCTTCAATGTGGATGACTCTCATTTTGCTCGCATTAGTGGAATCGTATTGACACTGGATGGCGACGCTCACTTTCTCTCAGTACACTAGATGTCACTATTGTTTTGTATTCCTGATTAGTCTGACAGAAAAAGAACCAGTGTTACAAGTGCGCAGTGAGAATGTCTTTTATGAATACACAAGCGCTCAATCCAATGGTGTTAAAGCTCTTTGTAGTGTCATTTATCCAATTCAATGATATTATACCCATGATTTTAAGGCACTCTATGGATATGTGAACCAAGATTACATTTCCTAATGTGATGCAAAAGAAGGCCAGATGTTTTGGGGAGGATCTGGGCAGAATAAAGCATATATTTATCAACAGTGTAGTTATCCATAAAAATGAGAGTGAATGTCTCACTAGATTTTACTAAATGGCTCGTTACACGCTACGATATCGTTAATGATATCGTTTGTATGTCACGGCTTTTGGGGTGGAGCAACGACGTTGTAACAACGTCGTTGCATGTGACAAGTACAAACTATCAACGATTAGTCCGCTGATTGTTGATCGGAGGTTTTTGAACCGGACTAAAAAACTAACGATGATCGTCCGTCCAACCTGCAGCATCGGCGTGTGTGACACCTTGATAACGATGTCGTTAATGACTTCGCCTATTCAGAACTGAAGGACGTAGGCGACCAAACGACCGCAAGTATCGTTCGCTTGTCGCAGAATCGTTGCTGCATCATTAAAGATATCTGTATGTGTGACATTTCACTAATGACCATTGAACGATGTTCAAGCGATGTAGGTCAAGTCGGATCATTGGTCGGCTCGTTCGACCATTGAAGCATGTAACAGGGCCTTGATGCTGGGTTTATGGTGGGTTTACACACACCAATTTATCTGTTCAATATCTGAACCAATCTCTGGTTGCAGTGAAATCATGGATACATTGCTCCATGTTGTACACAGCCACAAAATGGAGCAATGTATCCATGATTTCACTGCAACCAGAGATTGGTTCAGATATTGAACAGATAAATTGGTGTGTGTAAACCCACCATCAGATCTCGTAAAACTGATGAGACTGGTGTGTTTGCCTCAATTGTGACTGGCTTGTCACTATTCCCACTAGGAGCTCTGTGCTGCCTCACACTGACTTGCTTGGTGACTTGAAGATCATCCCCAACAGATTAAACTTCTAAAGTATTTTAGAAACCAGAAAAGACCCTAATATAGACCCAAGTCAAGAATTATAAATTAATTCATACCCCAGATAAGATCCCTAAAAATGATATTCCAGATCAGACTCCAAAATAAATGTATTTTTCACATATGAATGCTAAATTATTCAGACCACAGATTGAACAGTAAAATATATTTAGACCCCAGACACCAACAAAAAAAAAACAGAACTGAGACCAACCCCTGGATATTTACTGTCCTGTTACGTGTCAGTTTCTGGCACTAAAACCTTCTGCTTATTTCCCTCTTCCCCTCCTAGATCAATTGCTGGACTAGCATTCATTACCTTTCCCAAATTCATGGACCTAGCCTCCATGCATCAAACGTAGACATTGAAGAAAGTGGCAATACCTTTTTCCTCTGCGGTGAGAAGTGACCTGAGTTTGGTGACACAGCACTCAGTCAGAAGAGACTATAGCTTTTCGCTCCATTTCTCTGCACAGACATTTGACTGCTGTGAAAGTCTAAAGCCCCTGATACATGGGGCGATATCGCCACAAATTACAGAGGCGACGTGGGGGCGTGGCCTATCGCCGTTGTCATCGCCCCTATGTTGCCTCATGTAAAGGGGCAATGTCGGCGGTGCAGGGCGGTCGCCTGGTTTCAGAGCAGTGCTCTGAAACCAGGCAACTATCATGGGGCGATGTGCATACATCGCCCCATGTAACTGGGCGCCGGCGACCTGTCAGGCGATGGGAGCCATAGGGTACCTTTACACGCCGCTACGGCAGGATGGATGCATCCCGCTACTTCACGTGCACGAGCACGCTCAAACGGTTACAAACGCTCAACACATCACCTTTACACGCCGCCATAAGGTGCGCTACGCTACGTGACATCTGTAACTAGCTGCATCGCCGGGTGTCTCAAGTAGCCATCTGTGGCTCAGCGTACCTCATTTACACAACGCTACAACAAGCTAATATGGGCGGACCTGGTGCAGCAGGGACAGCACATAGGCGTGCCACAATTGTGGATTACAAGACGTCCGTACGGTGATAGGACAAAGCCAGAACATCATGATTGGGCAGGCATCGCAGGAGGCTGGTTAATACAGCACGCTCGAGCAATTGTGTAGTGTGACTGGTTAGCTCCTTAAATATGCCTCCTTATGCAGCGACTACCAATCGTCATGCAGGAGCTTCCACCAATGATCGCACATGGGGCGCGGTAACACGGAGCCAGGGTCACGCCTTAGCTACATTGCAGCTACATCGCAGGGTGTCCAGAGTTCCCTTCCGTAACTTCTTTACACGCCGATGCATCTTGCTACCATCGGCTTTGTAGCTCTCTGTTTTCGAGCAGAGGTCGTAAACAGATGTATCTGTTGCCGGCTGTATCGTCACGTCTTCAGACGCCGCTACGACGGGCTATATTGGCGCTACAAGCTACATTTGTAGCCTGTAGCGGGATGCATCCATCCTGCCGTAGCGGCGTGTAAAGGTACCCATAGGCTCCCATTGTCCTGCATCGCCGCTGGGGTTTCCAGACACCGCGGCGGCGATGCCACCTGACAGATCATCGGTGCGGGGCTGGAGGTGTCGCCCCGTCTAAACGGGGGATGGCGACGCTGGCGGGGCGCCAAAAACGTGCGCGCACCCGCCAGTCGCTGCCGACATCCCCAGCCCCATCGCCTGGTGTGACGGGGGCTTAAGGGTGCGTTCACACACTGCGTATTTGCTGCGTATTTTTTCCCGAATGCTATTGCAGTTTTTGTAGCCAAAACCAGGAGTAGAACAATCAGAGGAAAAGTCTAATAGAAACCATTTCTGTATTTAATCACCCACTGCTGGTTTTAATCAGCCACTCCTGGATTTGGCTACAAAAACTGCAAGAGCACTCGCGTAAAAATACTCAGCAAACACGCAGTGTGCGAACGCACCCTACAGCCGCAATATGCAATTGTCTACACCTAAGGGTAATGTTAATAACAGCAACTGGCACTCCTCACCCTAATGTGTCTTGTGCTATACACTGCCCTGATGCCAGTGTAGATGGTAACCTCAGAATCCATTTCCCTTTTCCCCTTAAGGCTTAAGGCACACTGTGCGAGGGACTCGCGCGAGTGCAATGCGAGTTTCTCTCGCATTGCACTCGGACCAGTGTTGCACCATCAGGCAGGGCACACTGGTGCGAGGCCCCCGCACTCAACTCGCATTGCGAGTCAGAAGTGAGTGCAGTCACAGTATGCTGCGACTGCACGCGATTCTGACGCGCGTGAGGGCAATGAAGGTCTATGCGGCTAGAAAATCTCACCCCCATACAGCACACGGTGCGATATTCGCACGATTGTGCTGATAAAATTGCTTTAAACTTGCCAGCTGTCCAAGCTGGTGAGTTTAAAATTACCGCTTTTCGGTACAGTAATCAATCATCTTGCACCATGGCCTGCGCATCGGAGTTTCAATGTGCGCAGGCAATGGTGCTGATGCCTAAGCCTTCAGCACCATGGAGAGCGGAGGCTTCAGTACGCATTTAGCATAAGTGCCTGGGACAGCTCCTTATTTAGGACGCTGCCCAGCACTCTGCTTACACTAATTGCGTACTATATGGCGCACTCACTGACAGGAGCCGCTGGATTTCATGAATGAATGTGAAAAGCCGACAATAAGCAGCTTTACAGAAATATAGCTATTAACCCCTGAACTACCAATGTGATGAGGCCAGGGCTGTGGGGGGTACTCGGTCACCGGGTCTGCTGAGTAGGGAGTCACAGGTGGACGGTATCCCGGTGCCGTGCCCTGGGGATCATTTGAAGGGGGTTGTGAGGGAATTATTTACAGGGGGACGTGACGCCACCTGTAGGGTCCGGTAAGGTGGTACCGGCGCTGCCAGCCGGCCGCTGAGGAGATGGAGGGGGGGCAGCAAAGTGTGGTACAGCTCCCCACAGGTGGAGCTTTACCTCAGGGCAGCAATAAATGAAGATGGTGAGGGAGAGCAGTGAAGGAGGAAGATGGTGGGTTATAGCCGATGAACAGTCACACATACACACAGGGATAGTTGTTCTGGTACCTTTTACTGGTAGTCACAAAACAGGTACAGTTCTGAGTAATAACCGGGTCCCTGGTGCAATTTAGGATCAACTCCTTAGAAGGATATGAGGCCTCCTTTATCTCTATTCTTTCTCTTGAGGGATGAGTCTTGCCTGAGTTTGAGCTCTCCAATTCTCTATTGTCTAAAACTAACAATCAGGCCCTTCTGCGGGAACCCGGTTTATCCTGTGGCCCCTGGTCCTCTGTTTGGTTAGTTTTTAATATCTCTAATCTCTTCCTTCAGGGCTAAACTTCTCCTGAAATTGCTGGGCTTTTACTGTGGCTATACAAGCCCACAGCATCGGACTCCAGTGTCCGTTTGTCCTCAAGGGGAATATCTTTTAGTCCCTCTTCTTATTCCCTACCTCTTCTCCTTGCCTCCGGCCCCTTCCCTGGGGTGTGAACAGCTGACAAAATGGTCCCTTCTGGTCCTGGCATCTGTCTTTTCCAGAGACCAGCAGCTCAGCCTCCTCCTCTTTCCTCTCCTCACACGAACTGACTGCCTAGCAACTGTCTCCTAGGACCAACTGTCTCCTCCTCTCAGCCTGGATCTCATTAAAGGGGAACTGACTTAATGCAGCCAGTAGAGCTCCCCCTTCAGGTCTGGAGTGGAAGGTGTTGTGTGCTGAACAAACCAAGGTGTCAATCCTTCCTTGCACCAGTGTAACCTGTGGCAATCCCCCGCAGGGGTGCCACATTTGCATTAAAGCAGCCTGTCTCTAGGTGGTGTGGACACTCCCTGGTGCATGTTGCCACCATATAAAATACACATTAACCCTTGAGTCACCAGCTTAATTACCGCATATGCAGCATCTGTGCTGATATACCGCACAGATGCTGCATATGCAGTTTAACCCCGAAAATTTGAAAGAATTGCCTAGCAGCTGAGTGTTTAATAATTGATTACTGTATCGGGAAACTGACACATTCATACTCTGCGGCTTTGACAGCCGCGGAGGTTGAATATGCCAGTAAATGCTGACCATGATCCAGAAGTTTGCTTCAGGACCGCAGACAGCATCACACTCACACGCACTCACGCAGCCCACTCTGATCACACTCGCAGCACACTCACCACACGCACCACACTCGCACCACACACACCAAAAACACGCATCACACTCTCATCACTATCGTGCATCAAACACGCTCCGTGTTTGATGCACGACAGTGTGCCTTCTGCCTAAAGCAAAAAACCCTGTAAACATGGATCATGTTATTGTTCTGTTCTAATGCCTTGTAGTATTCAATCAGGTATCTTGGTTAAAGGGAATCTATCACATTTGTGAGGTTTTTGAGTTATTAATATGGGCACACAGGTTGTACACAGCTGAAATTACTCATACTTGTATGTCTCCTAGATGATGGCTTGTTTTGTAAAAATAATTTAGTGCTTTGCGGGAACCCCCGGGGTTTGTGATGATTGTGCAGTGGCATGTACAGGAAAGAAGCCAGAAGCCGATTTAACCAAATTAATTCTTTATTTAGGGGATGTGGAAATGGATTAATAAAATAAGGTTTCGCAATGTTAGTAAACCCCCAATTCCAACCACTGTAGTATTCACAAACACCCAGCTACAAGAACCGGGATCACAATGCTAGTCCAAGGGCTCCCTGCAATGTATCAGAATTTGGGAGCCAATTTACCTAACCAAAGGGTTCCACACCAGGGTCGTCACTACGCTACACAGTCTATGTAAATTTAGAGAGCGAGCAACAGCGTGAGCTCCTTGAATAGTATGATGATTCACAATCTTATCAAACTATACACACATATAAACACAAACCCTAACATAAGGAATTCCTGGGTATCTAACACCCTTTTACTTACACAGGCCTGTGAGATCGGCTGCAGCCTACAAAGTAGTTCTTCGATGTCAAAAACAGAATTCAGGATTTACGGTTACTTGATAAATCCACACAGGAAATAGGTCCAAAAGCTCTTGGCCAAGTAACCAGATAGCGACCTTCTTCTTCAGTGGCTAAGCCACCTCGAACAGCCTCCTCATGCACGGGATGGATAAACCAGTCTCTTGTCCAGGACACCCAAAACTATCCTCCTCAGTACTGGTCTCCTCCCGGTAGTCAGATTCAGCTTCTTCCTCTCTACAGGATTAGCACACAGTCTTTATAATCTCTGCCAGGGCCAACTAGTGAAATGGCAGTCCACATACAACCGTCCACGTCAGCCCTCTGCGCTTACCCCGCACAAGCAAGGCTTTTTATATCAGCTGCATAGGGTGCCATAGGGTTGACTCATGGTGCCACTACAGATTGTACCCTCTGCACACTCTCACAGTGCTTAAAGGGCAGGAATGGGCAGTCGAGCTCAGCAAATAAAGAAAAGCATTACAAGGTAATTCAGTTATTTAGAAATGATGATCAGTGGGAGTCTGACCCCTGCCACCATCATTAAACATTTGAAATTTGCTCCATCAGCATCAGGATGTACAGGAGGGAAGAGAGTCTCTGTACATTGTTTAATAGCCGCTGCTCAGTACTCTGCTTTAATTGGAGCTAACGGCATTGCTCCATGGCAGTGGTAGTCACTAAACAATGTACAGTATGAGGCTGCTATATTCCACCTCATAAATCGCTTATAGGCCGGGGTCACACTATTGTATGCCTCTTGTGAGTGCAATGCGAGGAAATCTCCCATTGTACTCAGCCTAAAGGCCACTTCACAAGCTAGGATCTCGTTAACAATATTGTTGAAATGTCACGGATTTGTGATCGTTCAAACGATATCGTTAGTGCGTCGTTGCATGTGAACGAATGATGTAGGAAGGATAAATCGTTGGATCGTTCAGCAAAAATTTGTGATCCTGACCTCAAATCTATCGTTCATCATCCAATTAACGTTCTGTGAAGCAGCAACATTGTTCAGTGTGACACCTTTTTGAACGATGTCGTTAATAATTCTCCTATTCCCGCCGCTTTATAACATCGTTCAATCGTTCTTCTCCAAGTAGCTGGCGCGTTGCCAAATTTAAGATCGTTAACGATATCCTTGCGTGTGACAACGCACTAACGATGTTGGAAGGATCGCGGTCACATGACACAGCTAACGATCTCGTTCACCTATATCCTAGCATGCGATGGTACCTTTATGTTAGGCAGCTCAGATCTGCTAGCCCTAATAAGACTGTGTATGCTGCGATTATCAGTGAGTCTACGGCTGATTGCAAAACATTGGACTGTTCTTGATGTACTCTGAGTGCAGTGCGATATACACTGAGACTGGCTGTGGAAAAGGTGGAGAGTTTAATTTCTCCCTCCTCGGCTCACCTGTGATCTGATCACAGGAGCGTATCACAGTAGATGGCACTCGGCTCACACTTGAGCAGAGCCTGAGCTGAATGTCATTAGCATATTGCATTGGATGCCTTATGCTATTGTGACGCTGGCTGTAGCTGGGTGTTGGACCTCCACCTATCTCATTGATGACCTATCCTTGGACAAATCATCCATGTTTAAGTCCCACACAACTCCTTTAATGACTCTAATTTGGGGTCTACAGACGACCCTTAAAGTTGATAAGTTTGGAAAGGACTGCTGTTGAGCCCCACTACTCGGGTGTCAGGCGACAGTGGGTTAACTCAGTGTCATGGGGAATGGCGCACCTGAGCCCTTGTGCCCTGGGGAGTGGTGCTCTTGAAAAGGGGTTATTTTCAAGGATTATATAAAAGGTTTGTCGTGACGCCACCTGCTTTGTCTGGTGAGGGGTCCACCAGCGCCGCTACAGTCCTCCGGAGGCCGGTGGAATTGCGGCAGTGATGGTATAGTCCCCGCAGGCAGGACTGGGACCTCCGGGGCAGCTTAGTGAGGTGGGCAGGTTGTAGCAGAGCTTAGGTGGTGGATGAGAGTAGGGAAAGTCTATTGAGGGCATGGTGAGGGAGAGGAATGGATGCACACACACAATTGAAGTCTCTTTACCTTTTTACTAGTGGAATTCAGGTAAATAGTCCAGAGCTCTGATGGGTGACCGGGCTGCACAGTGGGCTCCCACAGCAAGTGTGTATAAGGCCTCCTTCCCTTTGTATTCACTGAAGCACAGTCTATGGAATCTTGACTTGCCTCCACTCTCTTCTCCTGTCTGTTTCCTTCCCTCCTGTGCGGTCTCCGGGACAACCTTCTCTAAGCTCTGCATTGGCCACTGCTCCTGGCTCCCTTTCCTTGACTCTCTCAGGAGACCGGGTAGCTGTAGCTTCCTCGGTGCCAAGAGGTTTCCTGTGGGACTTGTAGTTCTCCCACCGGTGCGGATCTCCAATATCAGGTGTTTCTCTCTCTCTCTCTCTCTGGAACGAACTCACGGCTGGATCTACCTTTTCCCTGTTTCTGCTTTTCCTCTAAGCTCCTTGCCTTCAGTCCCACTTAGGCTGGTGGGACGCTGAAAGGCTACTCCTGGGTCACTGGCTCGGGCCTACACGTGGCACCGATCACCAGAGCTTCCCTGCAGCTCTTGTAGCGTCTGCACACATTCTGACTAGCTCCTCCCCAGCAGCAGTATACAGTCATGGCCAAAAGTTTTGAGAATGATACAAATATTAATTTTAACAAAGTCTACTGCTTCAGTTTTTCTAATGGCAATTTGCATATACTCCAGAATGTCATAAAGAGTGATCAGCTTAACAGCAATTACTTGCTAAGTCACTATTTGCCTAGAAAATGAACTTTAACCCTCAAAACACATTTCAACATCATTGCAGTCCTGCCTTAAAAGGAGCAGCTAACATCATTTTAGTGATTGTTCCATTAACCCAGGTGTGGGTGTTGATGAGGACAGGGCTGGCGAACAATCAGTCATGATTAAGTAAGAATGACACCACTGGACACTTTAAAAGGAGGCTGGTGCTTGGTATCATTGTTTCTCTTCAGTTAACCATGGTTATCTCTAAAGAAACACGTGCAGCCATCATTGCACTGCACAAAAATGGCCTAACAGGGAAGAGTATCGCAGCTAGAAAGATTGCACCTCAGTCAGCAATCTATCGCATCATCAAGAACTTCAAAGAGAGAGCTTCCATTGTTGTCAAAAAGGCTCCAGGGCTCCCAAGAAAGACCAGCAAGCACCAGGACCGTATGTTAAAACTGTTTCAGCTGCGGGATCGGACTACCAGCAGTGCCGAGCTTGCTCAGGAATGGCAGTAGACTGGTGTGAGTGCTTCTGCACGCACTGTGAGGCAGAGACTCTTTGAGCAAGGCCTGGTTTCAAGGAAGGCAGCAAAGAAGCCACTTCTCTCCAGAAAAAACATCAGGGACCGACTGATATTCTGCAAAAGGTACAGGGAGTGGACTGCTGAGGACTGGGGTAAAGTCATTTTCTCTGATGAATCCCCTTTTCGATTGTTTGGGACATCTGGAAAACAGCTTATTCGGAGAAGAAGAGGTGAGTGCTACCACCAGTTTTGTCTCATGCCAACTGTAAAGCATCCTGAAACCATTCATGTGTGGGGTTGCTTCTCAGCCAAGGGACTCAGCTCACTTTGCTTTATGGCAAGGTGCTCCATCATGCTGGAAAAGGCATTGTTGGGTGCCAAACTGCTCTTGGACGGTTGGGAGAAGTTAGTCTTGGAGGACATTCTGGTACCATTCTTCATTCATGGCTGTGTTTTTAGGCAAGACTAAAAACACAGCCATGAATAAAGAATGGTACCAGAATGTCCTCCAAGAGCAACTTCTCCCAACCGTCCAAGAGCAGTTTGGCACCCAACAATGCCTTTTCCAGCATGATGGAGCACCTTGCCATAAAGCAAAGGTGATAACTAAATGGCTCAGGGAATAAAACATAGAGATTTTGGGTCCATGGCCTTGAAACTCCCCAGAACTTAATCCCATTGAGAACTTGTGGTCAATCATCAAGAGACGGGTGGACAAACAAAAACCAACAAATTCTGGCAAAATCAAGCATTGATTATGCAAGAATGGACGGCTATCAGTAAATGATTTGGTCCAGAAGTTGATTGAGAGCATGCCACGGAGAATTGCAGAGGTCCTGAAGAAGAAAGGTCAACACTGCAAATATTGACTTGCTGCATTAACTCATTCTAACTATCAATATAACCTTTTGGTACTCATAATATGATTGCAATTACCGTATATTTCTGTATGTGATATAAACATCAGACAAACATAAATAAAAACCAGAGGCCAGCAGATCATGTGAAAATATCATTTTGGTGTCATTCTCAAAACTTTTGGCCATGACTGTATATAGTGGATCCTGCCTAAGCGCAGCAGGTTGAGCTCCCCCTACTGTGTCGGGGTGGAAGGTGTTGTTCGTAGTAGTACCTGCTGTGGAAACCCAGCTGTGCATTAGAGAGATATGTGGTTTCCTGCGTCGGTAGGGCGCCACACTGCCATGTCATTTTAGAAGCTGACTGAATTCAAGGTAAATAATATGGATTTTACATTCGTTAGACTTGCATGTTTCACGTTCTTTTCTGCCCACTGAATGTATCTTGTATTCTCTGGATTCGGAGTGTCTGATCTACGATTCATGTAGATAAGGTCAGTTACCTTGTATAGAGGAATAAACCTAAATATTGTATTGCACAGCGATCTCCAGAGGGAAACTCTGGTGCGTCCCTGAGAACTTTTTACACGCACTAATATGACTCACGCTAGGCTTTTAATTCACCCACACATCTCAGTGGTTTTGTCCTTGATACAATTGTTATTTCTCTGACATTTTCAGTGGGGGTGGTTTCCTTGTACACTGGTTGCTAAGATGCTTTTGTTCTGGTTTATGTCGACCATTTATAAGCGTTTAGATGCACAGAGATGAAAACTAACAAATGATCAAAAGAATGACCTAAAGACTTAGCAGCAAGTGCTTAGTTTCTGCCACAATCTAATGGCTATTCCATGGTCTGTATAAATGATCACATAAAGAACCCATGTCACATTCAAAGCTCAATTTAACTTCAAGGTAAATATGTAATCAGCATTCACAGCTTACATTTATATGTGCATCAGAGGATTCCCATTAGTTGTAAGAGGTTTTCTATTCTATGTTATTCATCTCAACATTGCACTCAGGTAGTTAGTGTGCACTCTCTTAGTTTTATACATAGATATCCAATCTGATGAGGCTGGGAATTGCAGTGTAGGTTGGGTCAGACTTGTGTCGTGCATTTGCTAAATGCATGCACTATTTTCATGTGCAAATCTGCAAAAACGCATGCGTTAACGCACCCATAGACTCCAATGCAAAAAACACTTTGGAAAAGTGCATTAGATGGTAAGCGTTTTTGCAAGTGCACCAAAAAACGCGGTCTGCAGCGTTTTTTGGTACTTATGCAAAAACGCATGCATTTTTTTAACAAGGGAGTCTATGGGCAATGCATCCGTTAATGCATGGTACATGTATGTACCATGCATTAACGGATGCATTAACGCATCAGTTAATTGAGCCAACAAGTATGCGCACATGCCATAAAAATAGCAAGGGAAAAAGAAGGATCCTTTAATGCATCTTGCAAATAGATGCAAGCTCCCAAGTGTGACCCTAGCCTTAGAGTATGGCTAAGGTCACACTTGAGGCTGATGTTAACGCTATGCGCTGCCAGTGGAACGCAGCCCTGTAGCAACCCGGTGTTTACCTTAGCAGAGGTCACACACAAAGCTGCAGGATGTGCGCTTTAGCAGAGCGCACAGGAAAACGCTGCAGACAGCGTTTCCTGTGCACTGTGATAAAGCGCACATCCTGTGTGTCCGCTGCTAAGATAAACACCGGGTTGTTATAGGGCTACATTCCACTGGCAGCGAGCTGCGACTGAATTTCAGAGATTTTAGCTACTCCGTCAGCCTAAGTGTGACTCTAGCCTACCTGTTGTTTCAGGAAACTTTTCAATTTAGGCTATAATTTGTATACATGTAGAATAACACATTTCTGGCCATTATAAGACTTTCCATCCAGCTTTCTTTACCACATTGTCCCTCTGCAGGCTCTGCTTCTTTGGTTGTTTTTGAGCAAGCAGCTATCATGTCTCCTAAATACTTCACACATACAAATGAGGGATTTCTGCTGAACTCTATCCATACCCCACATATTCAGAAGCTAC
The DNA here is from genome assembly GCA_033576535.1 of Allobates femoralis. Classification (NCBI taxonomy): domain Eukaryota; kingdom Metazoa; phylum Chordata; class Amphibia; order Anura; family Aromobatidae; genus Allobates; species Allobates femoralis. The sequence goes on from JARQOC010000005.1 coordinate 129,966,825, forward strand.
AGCAGCAGTGTAGATGTGACTCCAGCTCTTAAGAGAAACCATAAAAAACAGCTGCATCATATGTCTGTGTGTCTCTCTGCCTCCTTTCTAACACTACTTCCTCCCTTTTAGCTGTATGCAGAATGAGTGATAATGTCAGAAGCAAAAAAGGGGAGAGAAGTGGATCACTAGTTGAGAAAGAAGCATAATTCTCTGATAACATATATTACTAATTTCTTATATTCTCTAGTAATAATAATTTACAGTATGGAAATTTAACGAAAAAAAATAGCTGTTGTTATAAATCAATATATTGTTGGAGGAAAAAGGTTATTTATCACGAATATCATGCTAAAGTTCTGGAAAGGAGTTAATGGGGCACTAAACATATTGATACCAAGGAATTAGGCACTGTAGAATGGTCACTGGTAAAATGTTGGAGGTCAGATTTGTTTCACCAAGATTGATAGTCTGGCTCCAGCATGTTAGGTGCTGAGAAGGTTAATTTGCCATCACAAGGCCTAGAGTTTTGTGGACAGTCAAAGAGATGGGTGGGACTGCTGTTCACATATCTCCATTTTAGAGTATAGCCCTTGTGGTAAAGTGAAGCCCCTTGTATTCACGCAGTGTTCTGTATCAGGAGGTGAGCAGACCTTCAGAGTGGTGCTCACACTGCAAAGAGCTAAACCCTAATCCTGAGTGGGTGGACTCTGCAGTGATATGGGCTGTTTGAGTGCTGTTTGGATTTCTTTATGCCAGAAAGGCTGTTACACTCTCTTTATTCTGTGCTGGTTTATGACACTTTTAATAAACTTGCTGAACATTTAAATGCAAAGCCTTCCTGTGTCTACCTCATGTAGCAGCTAAATGAGCCGTCTATCACAGCATCAACCTACTGCATATTAAGCACTCAGGCATTAAAACATTGGGAGAAAAGCAACAAATAGAAAGTATCAAGAGCATTGATAAACGAGTGTTACATAGTTCTATAACAGTGTCTATCAATCTTCTGTTGCATTTATTACTCTCTTGCCAGCAATTACAAATCTATGTCTACTGAGGTCCAACCAGAAATGTAAACTAATTAAACTGTTAAAACAAGTGTGAAAGAACAGTCAGGCACAGTTAAATGTCTACATTTTTGTAACATATTTTCTTTAATCCTTATCAAAATGTAACCTCTTTTCCAAAAACAATGTGATAAGAAATGCTAGGTACACGACCAAGAAGCAAGCACCTGCAACAGAGTACTATATCTGACTTGTAAAACATGTGCAAAAAATATTAACCTGTGCTGCCCGTACTTTGTATGGTAGTCCAGATAAATGTCTGGATATTGCAGAATTTGTTTTATTTTTTATTATTTTCCCCCTTACAAAAGTATTTGCACAGGTAAACCCAGTATAGTGTCTTGTCATAGGCAAAATCAATGTCTCTGACTGACACAGATTTCAGATCTTTTTTTTTTTTTTGGAGCAGCCTTGCTGTTGTTTTTTAGTACCTTAAAGCACTACTTCTGATTTTTTTCAGTGCTGGAGTGGTGCTTTAATTCTACGTTCTCTGACCCTGTTCTTATACTCATCCTCCTGCGACTTCATCCTATTGTGCCCATAACTTCTGACTCCCTGTAAGTCAGAAGTTTGTCACAAGTGCTCAATGCACCTCTATGAGTGGCCAGAATGGGGTCTCATAGAGCTGTCCTGATTTGTGACACTTGGTGTGCTGCATTAAATACTAGAGCTGCCGGCAAGTCACAGATCACTGGAGACCAACCAGAGCAACTCTGGAAACAGATGAAGATGGCGGCAGTATGAGACAGGAGGCCGGGCACTTACATTTAAAGCACCATTCCAGAGGTCAAATAAAAAGAAATGCTGGAGTGGTGCCTTAAGGGTTCATTCACACTAGTGTATATAGTTTCTCATATGAGAAAATCAGATGCTGTATTCAAATGACACTTGGCTCAAACTCTCATGAGCGAGAATCAGAGCCCAGGTGCATACAAAATGGAGACCGTAATTTCTCCATCTTCTCCCTTGTCTGTGTTGTCATATATCGTACCACCTTTGGTTAACGATGTTTTGCATGCACCCATACACATGAATGGATGTGCACCGTCCAATATACGCTGTCAATTGCAGCGTGTAGTGACTTGGCATGAGAAGAAATCCCTTGTTAGCACATCTCCATAGTATAACATTGAAGTGAGTGCTATTCAATAAAACATCCCTAGCACTCGTCCAAGTCATACACTAGCTAATGTGAGTGAACGCTAAATCTAAGTCCCCCACCCTCTCCCTGTCTTATATTTATTCTCATCCTTTTTCGGTTTCACTCCAATCCCTTTGTGCCATCTTATGCCCATAACTTCTGACTTGCCAGAAGTTAGACGTTATGTTACAAGCATTTAAGGCAATTCTATGAGGCCTGAACAAGGCTAGAAAAAAGGCTCTCATAGACCTATACTGAGTTGTGACCTTTGGCTTGCTCCATGAAACACTGGAGCTGACAGAAGGTCACAAACTACCAAATACGGGAGAAAAGTTGGAAACAGATGAACTGAAATTAAAAAAATGTAAGTCAAATGCATCACACAGAAGCAATGTTCATCACAACACTGATCAATCACACTAAGCCTTTATCTGCTGGTGGCAATTGGAACCTGTGTGTCTTTTTTTATCAATTGCATCCTTGTATTACTCACATACAACTAAACACAATTTTTCACTGCTGCAGTGGTGCATCACATTACTGTCTAAAATATTTGTCCATCGCTTTAGGCCAGGATGGGTAACCTTTTTTCTACGAAGTGGATTTTTGTACCATAATTCGGGGGACCATAAAACGTTATCACTTAAAACTGATCCTGCTATATTTAGGTTGCTTTCACACTACGATTTTCAGGGATCCGTGGCTGTCCGTTGTAAAATGGACAAACCACGGATCCGATGGGTCCCCGATGTATCCCTATGGGCAACGGATCAGATTTGGCCTTATTGCCATCCAATTTGTGTCGGATCCGATTCTGTCCTATTTTTTGCTGTACCCAGCACAGCGACGAAATCGGACTGAATCAGATCCGACCAGATTAGCAGCCATTAACATGGAGACCTATGGAGCACGGGTCCGAGAAAACACAAGATCGTTTCTCAGACCCGATTTTAGTGTACTGAGCATGCTCAGTACACTAAAACTGCTCTTTCCCATGTAATTTCACTTCCGGAATGTATATACATACATTGCGGAAGTGAAATTAAGTAAAAGCAAGTGCTAAAAATAAAAAATATATATGCTTACCTCTCCGGCGTGTCCCCCGATGTTGGCATCTATCTTTCGGCTTGAGGACCTAGCTGGGCGGGGCTAACCGATCAGCTGATCGGTCACATGACGGTTACTGGGGTAACTGCGGCCATGTGACCGATCAGCTGATCATAGCCTGCCTCCAGGTCCTTCAACCCTTGGAGCTAGATGGAGCTCAAGGACTCGCTGAGGTGGCATATAATTTTTTATTTTAACACTTGCTTTACTTAAGTTCACTCCGCAATGTGTATATATATATATATATATAATATTGCGGGAGTGAAAGTGCCAGCTTGCTGCACTTTGCAGGCTCGGCAAATCACGGACTGGACACAGAAATGGCATCTGGAGATCACCTCCGATGCAATCCTTTTCCTGTCCGTGGGGTCCTGCAAAAAGTAGGATCCCATGGACAGGAAAAAATGCAATGTGAAACCAGCCTTAGTCAAACAATTAACTCACCTCACCCCTAATGTGAAGGCTAAAACTGCTTCTCTTTGCTGAGGCATGGTGTGTAAGGCTGGGTTCACATTGGCGTTCTCCTCCGCAGCGTTCTGCGGAGGGGAATCGCCATGTGACTGCAGCGGCCGCCAGCTCCTATCTTTATAATGGGAGCGCACGGTGCTGCGCTTGACAGCGCTTGACCGTGCGCACCCATTCACTCCCATATGTGATCTGTGCACAGGCGGACGCCTGCGCACAAATCACACGTCTCGTCCGCACCAGGGACGCGAACATGTTGCATTCCTGGTGCGGACGAGAGTGTGTGATTCTATGTGTTGCATCACATATGGAAGTGAATGGGTGCGCACGGTCATGCACTGTCAAGCGCAGCACCGTGCGCTCCCATTATAAAAGATAGGAGCTGACGGCCGCTGCGGTCACATTGCGGATCCCCTCCGCAGAACGCTGCGGAGGGGTCTGCAAATGTGAACCCAGCCTTGGGTGGTATTATATTGATACTTGCAACACCTTTTCCAGGTTTGCCTGGAGCACAGCTAACACTTTGTGATAGGTTTAGTAAAGAAATGACTTCAGCTGTAAGTTGTTCCGAACACAATTTATTTGATGTTACTTGTCTCCTCAAAGTGAGAAATTTATCACTGCTGATTTTACAGTTGTAGAACTCAAGCAGTAGGAATGGGAGCTCTGTTGTATATGTCACACAGGATACACAGAGACTTCTGTATATACATCACATAGGAGACACTGATACAGCTATATTCATCATATAAGATACATTCACACTGATATATATGTATCACATCTGGGACACCGAGATTGCTGTGTATACTTCACATAGGAGACACTGGGGATGGAGCAAACATATCACATAGAAGACACTGGTGCTGGTGCATTTACATCACATAGGCGACACTGGCATCTACTGCCTCCTTAATAGTAACAAGACAGGAGCACAGAATGCACTGGCCATCTTCAGAATGCAATCCTTCACTGTATGGCTGCAGCGTTTAGTAGTGAACACAGTGTAAGGAGGAATTTAATGGTTGGCAAAATAGGGCCACTGGTGGTGCCTGTCAACCTGCCAGACAAAATTATATTATGGGCTGCAATCGGTCCATGGGCTGGAGGTTCCCCAGCCCTGCTTTAGGCCTTTCTCTTTCCATGCCTATTGCTGAACTGCAGCGCTGACATCCTCTCATTACTTTTAATCACCCTAAAATGGCTGCTGTATTCTCTACTTTTATGCTTTTACATAGGGTTTGACAGTCTCTCCTTGTTGGCTCCACTATAATATGTGATATGATGATATGATGTGATATAATTGTGCAAGGCATTATAGGGAAACCCTTGGTGTCGTGTGCAAAAAGTCACTCGGCTTTTTTTGGTGATTTGCACAAATTACAAATTGTTTGAATTCACCGGGACAGGCAAATCTAATGACTAAAATGAGACAAATATAAATTATTCAAATAAGATTTACATTAAATTCTTTCATTTATAGAAAAATATTGGAATCTGAGAGTCCTCAGTGGTTGATACTTTTTAATGGCGAACTGAAAAGATGGTAAACATAGCAAGCTTTCGGGACACTGAGTTCCCTTCTTCAGGCAGATTATCTGCTGGCTAAGGCTGGTTTCACACTGCGGTCTGATCAGTCAGGTTCGATCAGTTGTGTGTCAAACCAGGAGTGTCTCCAAAACTCAGAACAGGTGTTAATCTTTCAATTAGTTTGTCTCTGCAAGTTCCTCTCCTGGTTCCTCTCCTGGTTTGGCACACAAACCTGATCGAACCTGATCAGGGAAAAAACTGCAGTGTGAAACCAGCCTTACACGGTACAGACAATTTTTATTCTTTCATTTATAGTAATTATTAGAATACCGTACTATTGTCTCCTTGTAGCAGAGGGGCCTTTTGGCACCATGGCCCAGGTTTGACTGTTACTACTGCACCACATAATGATAAATCTTTGTTCATATTACTATTATAGTAATATTAATAGTAATACAGCTAAGTATAACAAAGCATAATTGTACTGAATTACCTGGATTAATAAGAGTGTAGTATACCGTTACTTAATAAGGATTCAGGCCATGGCAAAGACTTTATCACGTTATTAAAAGAAAAATGTACCCACAATGAGAAGAACCCTGTCTATAATTGTGCTGCACATGTTTTTTGCTGATTATATATTATAATAATTATTCTTAGATAATCAAGTAATTGGTAATGGAGCAAATTTTCAGTTCCACTTATGGCTGAAGGCCTACATAGGCTATTGGCCAATTGCCAAATATCATGCTCTGAATGTCCATACAATAAAACAGGAAAAACTACAAAATGCTGTAATTATATTTTTAAATACTTTTTCTACATGATGTACAGGAGAAATAATGTTTCCCTACAGCCTCATGTAGAGATATGTTATGAGACCACAGGATGTCACTGTTTCCATCACATTCAGATCTGCTCGCATTATGGTGCTGAGTCATGTACTAGGCTGCTGCCTGCAGAAACAGCTCAATATATGAGAAACCTGCTATATACAGTATATATATTACCCCTACAGAAGCGTTCATAACATCCCATTCTATATCCATAGGCATTAACACAGAGTTTGTCCTCACTGGTGTCTTCTTGAAATACTCTTTACAAGATTTTGTTGTGTGTTTTGGAATTTTTGCTCATTCATCCAGATCATTTTTGGGATTAGACACTGATGTTGTTTGAATGGACCTGGCCCACAATCTCAATCCTAGTTCATCCCAAAGGTGTTTGTTGGAGTTCAAATCAGGTCTTTGCTGTTGAAGAACTTGACCTGGCAGCACAAGCTCCTCCAAGCTGCCTTTATGGACCTTGCTTCATACACTGTAATGCTAAAACAGAATAGGGCCTGCCAAAACTGTTCCCAAAAAGTTGGAAACATACAAAATGTCTTGCTACAGTCAAGCATTAAGATTTCCCCTCAGCGAAACTAAGGGACCTAAATCAACCCTGCTGCACTATTTACCTTCCACCAAATTTTAAAGGTAGCACAATGCAGTCAGGCAGGCAATGATTTCCAGACATTCGCCAAACCAAGGCTCAGCTATTAGATTGCCAGATAGAAAAGTGTGGCTTGTCACTCCACAGAAGATGTTTCTGCTTCTCCAGAGTCCAGTGGCAGCGTGCTTTACACCACTTCATCCGCAACATGGCATTGTGCTTAGTGAGATAAGGCTTGCACGCCACTGTTAAACTATGGAAACTCATGCCGTGAAGCCAACAGCATACAGTTTTTGTGCTCATGTTTATGCCAAAGACAGTTTGGAAATCTTTAGTTATTAAAAGAGAAACTTGGCAAGAATGCACCTCAGCGATTGGTGATCCCGTTCTGTAACTTCACATATTCATGACTTTGCTGCTGAGTTGTTGTGGTTTGTAAACTCTTCCTTGTTTCAATAATACGACTCATAGGTGATTTTGGAATGTGTAGGAGGAAAGAAATCTCACAATGTGATGTGTTACAACTGTGGCATCCTATTAAGCCCTCGTCACACTGAGCGAGGTTTTGTGATGCAACAGTGACCTTGCCAGCGATCTCGCTCAGAGTGACACTTAGCAGCGACCAAGGCCCCTGCTGTGAGATTGCTAATCGTGTCGGAATGGCCTGGACCATTTTTTGATCGTTGGGTCCCCGCTGGGCAGCATGCACCGGTGTGTTTGACGGGGACAATGACCAACAACCTCAATGCTAGCCCTAGAGTGACTGGGTCCCAACGACCGCCATATCATTGCTGCATCGCTGGTGAGATCTGACTTTGACATCTCACCAGTGACCACGTGGCGACTCTCCAGCGATCCTTACCAGGTCATATAGTTGTCGGGATCTCTGGAGCGTCAAGTGTGATGGTACCCTTACAGTGCCACACTAGGATTCAGTAAGCTCTTCAGGAGACATTCTTTCATGACTGTTAGCAATGGCAGACTTCATGGTGAGGGTCTTGATTTTATAAACATGCAGCAATACGCAAATAATAAAAAACCTGTAGTCAATAATTAAGCAGTCTATCGAATAATTTTTATAATACATTGTAGATACACAAATTATTTATACAAGGCATTGAAAAAGTATTTGTACCCCCTGAAGTTTTCCACTTTTGTTCATGTTGCACCCAAAAAAGAACATAAATGTATTTTATTGGGATTTTATGTGACATAAACATTAAGTAGCAAGTATTTTGAAGTGTAAAGGACATCGCTTTGTAAATATTTAAAAAAATATAAATCTGAAAGTTGTGACGTGTATTCAGCCCCACTGGGTCAATACCTTGGAAGACCACCTTTTGCTGCAATTAGCAGTGAAAGTGTTTTTGGTATGTCTCTACCAAGGTTGCACATCCAGATACTAAACGTTTTATTATGGGCCCAATCACGTGATTGGCCCTGGTGCATTATGGGCCCAATCACGTGATCTACCCGGCTTCAATATGCGCATTGCACATGCGCGGAGTCAGGCCGATCACAAGATTGGGTCCATAATGCACCAGGGCCGATCATGTGATCGGGCCCATAATGCACCGGGCCGGATGTGACATAACGGCTGGTACATCATAGCTGGAAAAGAGGGCGTGAGATTCCAAAAAAAGGAGGAAATCAATACAGAATAATGACGCCCAGCAGGGACATGCGGTGAAGCAGTGAGGAGGGGGCCATGGAGCCTGGAGCCGCCTTTCCAGTCTCCTGAGAGATCGACGTCCAGTAAGTGCAAGTCATTTTTGTAACTCTTTACAGGTCAGATTTACAACAGACAGGGATGGTTAGGGAGCACTTAGGAAGGTGTAGGGACAGCTAGTGATAGGTCAAGGGCTTAATTCCAGGTGACAGGTTCCCTTTAAAGTTCCTTCAATATATTTCCTATTGATTCAGGTCAGGTAATTGGCTGGGCCATTTAACAGCTTTATTTTATTTCTTTGAAACCAATTAAGAGTTTCCTTGGCTGTGTGTTTGTGATCATTGTCTTGCTGATATGTCCACCTTTGTTTCATCTTCATCATCCAGGTGGGTGGTGTGGCGCCCTGCAACGAGTGCGTCACAGGAGGGTACTGCACCCCTGACTGAAGGTGCAGTATTCTCTGTCTCGGTGATGAACAGGTTAACTCCAAGGCTCCATACACCACATGCAACATCCAGAGGTAGAGGACCAATCAGGTCCTGGTGGGAGGAGAGTGAGATGTTCAGTGTGGGGAAAGAGCAGAAAGAAAGTTAGAACGTGGGGGAGACAAGTACAAGAAGGAAGTCAGAACAAGACAGCTAACAGAGAGGGCACCGAGGAGCGGTGACCCAGACGTGAAAGGGGCCAAGTAACCAGTAACTAGTAATCAGTAACCAAGTAACGGGTCCAAAGACACCCACGCCCAGTCCATCGGGAGACCGGTTCCGAGGTAGCACAGACGTCCACCTCTGTACTACAAACCGGAGTGATAGAGGGCCTTTAGGAGCGCATCACGCCAATCACCATCTCCGTGGCGTACCAGGAGGGGTACCCACCATTAGGGTTCAAGGACCCTTTGGAGCTGTCTTGGGACAACAGTCGGGTATCCAATAGAGGTTCCCCAGTACCTTGACCTGGTGCACGAAAGCAGCGACGAGTAACAAGGGACAGTTAGTTAAAGAGGAACACTGTGGAACCTTGGAAAGAGACTGTTCATCACAGGGACCCCCCGTTCCGTTACCTGAAAGTGACTGTTATCCCGTGTACCGTGTATAACCACAGTAAAGACCCGTGCAGAGGAGCATCGTGTCCGAGCTTTCTTTCAGAACTGTTATTAATCTATTCACCTACCAAAATAACTGAGCTGCCGTATTCCACCAGTGCAGCTCCTGACACCGGGGACTCTCGCTGGTCCTGTGGGGATCATTTCCATCTAGCTGCCGCACATCCCCCGGAGGTTCAAGCAGCGCCTGTGCCATCACCGGACACCCACAGGTGGCGTCACGAAACAAACTTTATTCCTTATTTAAGCGTGCATTGACCACGGGCCCTTACAGCCTCAGGCACCGAACCGTGACCGCAACCAGCGCCTGAGACCTGAGAACCCGGCTACGATGAGTCAGTGGCAACAGATTTTTATCCAGAATGTCTCAGTATATTTGTCCATTCATACTTCCTTTAATCTTTTGAACTTTTCCAGTGATGTATGCTGAAAACAATTCCACACCATGATGTTTCCACCTCCAAACTTTACTGTTGATATGGTATTTTTAGGATGATATGCAGTACCTTTTGGCCTCGAAATATGTTGTGTTATGGCATCCAATGATTAATTTTGGTCTCTTCTGACAAGACTACATTCTCCCAGTATATAGCAGGCTTGTGTAAAAGTTGTTGAGCAAACTTTAAACGTGATTCAAATACCAGAAAAAAGGCATGAATTCTGCACTACCAATAACAACACAAGTTCAGGTGAACATACAGTATGGCTGAATCCTTTGCTGTGGCTCCATTGAAGCGTTGACACGTGAAACGGCCATAGTCCCATTTGTTTTCCCTCGCTCCCTCTCCCCCTACCTAATAGCTACACTTACGCATTCTGCTATTTTGATAAGAATTTAATAAAGCAGAATAATTATATGGATATGCACAACTTAAGGCTCTCTGTACTTTAACCCCTTCCCGACATAGGACGTTGTACAACGTCCGTGTTTCTGCCCGTTCCCGACACAGGACGTTGTACAACGCCTGGCAGATTTGAGCTGCTGCACTCCTGTGAGTGGGGTCACTCAGGTGTCACAGATGCTGCTGCTCTGTGACAACCTGTAGATGACCCCACAGGGGTGGATTAACCCCCCCATGCCCAGGACCCCTCCGATCGGCAGTTTAAAAGTGAAACTGCCGATCGGAGGGAATCATAGGGATTCACGCCTCCAGATCTGATTGGAGCTCTCCAATCAGATCTGGAGGGGCGGATCAGCAGGTGCCCCCTCCTCACCCCTCTCCGCTCCAGGACACACAGGGGCCCCCCCGCCATTCCCCCCAACCCCCGCCCCTCTCTATTATGCATATGCTGGCGGGCTGCACCCGCTTACGCCGCCGGTCACAGTGCCTGGCCCCCTGCTCCAGTGCCCCCCCCCAGGCTGCCCCCACCTCCGGGCCCTGTGCCTGGCCCCCCCTCACCTCCTGCGGCGGGCTGCACACATTGGTGCACCCGCCGCTGCGGCCGCCCTGCCGCCGCCGCTGCGCCTCCTCTGCCCGCTGGTCTGTGGCCCCGCCTCCTCTCCCGACCTCCTGCTCATCGGTGGATCGAGGGAGGTAAGTATGTATGTATGTGTCTATGTATGTATGTATGAATGAATGAATGAATGGATGATGGATGGGTGAATGGATAGATGGATAGGGGGTGCATGCGTGGATGTGTGCGTGGATGTGAGCGTACATGAGCGTGCGTGGACGTGTGCGTGCGTAGATGTGTGTGTGGACACATGCGTGGACGTGTGCGTGCATAGACGTGTGTGTGCATAGACGTGTGCGTGCGTGGATGTGTGCATAGATGGATGTGTGCGTGGACGTGTGCATGGATGTCAGCGTGCGTTTGTGGATGTGTGCATGCGTGGATGTCAGCGTGCGTGAGCGGATGTCAGCGTGCGGTCGTGGATGTCAGCGTGCGTGAATGTCAGCGTGCGTGCGTGGATGTCAGCATGCGTGGATGTCAGCATGTGTGGATGTCAGCGTGCGTGGATGTGCGTGCGTGGATGTGTGCATGCGTGGATGTCAGCGTGCGTGGGTGCATGCGTGGATGTCAGCGTGCTTGATTGTCAGCGTGCGTGAATGTCAGTGTGCGTGCTTGGATGTCAGCGTGTGTGGATGCGTGTGTGCGTACGTGGATGTGTGCGTGGATGTCAGCGTGTGTGCGTGGATGTCAGCGTGCGTGAATGTCAGCGTGCGTGGATGTCAGCGTGCGTGCGTGGATGTCAGCATGCGTGGATGTCAGCGTGCATGCATGGATGTCAGCATGCGTGCGTGGATGTCAGCGTGCGTGAATGTCAGCGTGCGTGGATGTCAGCGTGCGTGCGTGGATGTCAGCGTGCGTGGATGTCAGCGTGCATGCGTGGATGTCAGCGTGCGTGGATGTCAGCGTGCGTGCGTGGATGTGTGCGTGCGTGGATGAGTGCGTGCGTGGATGTCAGCGTGCATGCGTGGATGTCAGCGTGCTTGAATGTCAGCGTGCGAGCGTGGATGTGTGTGTGGATGTGGATGTGCGTGCATGGATGTCAGGGTGCGTGCGTGGATGTGTGTGTGCGTGGATGTGGATGTGGGTGCGTGTATGATGGGTGCATAGGTGGATGGATGGGTGCAACAAGGGATCAAGTGTCCTCTTGTTGTAGTCTCTGGGTACCTTTACACGCCGCTACTGGAGGATGGATACAACCAGCTACACACTACAAATGTAGCTTGCAGCGGCAAAATACCCCGTAGTAGCGGCGTGTAAAGACGGTAGGAGACACCCGGCAACAGATACATCTGTTTCCGAGCACTGCCCGGAAACAGGTGGCTACACAGGCGATTGTAGCGAGCTGTATCGGCGTGTAAAGAAGCAACAGAAGGGATGTGTCGACACCAGGCAATGTACCTGGTATGTAGCTGGGGCGTGACACAGGCTCCGGGATACCGCCCCCCTTCAGCGATCATTGGTGGAAGCTCCTGCATTACGATTGGTAGTCGCTGCATAGGGCGGCATATTTAAGGAGCTGACCAGTCACACTACACAATTGCTCGAGCGTCATGTATTAAACAGCCTCCTGCGATGCCTGGCCAATCATGGGTTTCTTGCTTTGTCCTATCAGCGTACGGACGTCTCGTAATCCACAATTGTGGCATGCCTATGTGCTGTCCCTGCTGCAGCAGGTCCGCCCATATTAGCTTGTTGTAGCGGTGTGTAAATGAGGTACGGTGAGCTACAGAAGGTGACTTATGGCACCCGGCGGTGTATCCAGAGATAGATGTAACGTAACGTAGCGTAGCTTGTGGCGGCGTGTGAAGATGGTGCGTTGACCGTTTGTAACCGTTTGTGCGTGCTCGTGCACGTGAAGTAGCTGGTTGTATCCATCCTCCAGTAGCGGCGTGTAAAGGTACCCTCTGGGATCATAGTCATGGTGCATTGTATGACAGATCATTGTCATACAGTGCATCATAACTCTGACCCCAGAGGCTGTAGGAAGAGGACACTTGATCCCTTGCTGCAGTCTCTGGATTGAGCAGAGGCAATCGAGCGTCATGGGACCTTCGTTGTGGACTACGTCGGAGGCGATTGAGCGTCGTGGGACCTTCGTTGTGGACTACGTCGGATCTTTATAATAAAGATGGAGTCCGAATTTTGTTTGTGTTATTTTTTTCAAATAAAAAGATTTTTCTCTGTGTGTATTTTCTGAGTATTTACCAGAGATTCCTAATGGCGGGTCTAACATTGGCCCTATATTATGAATCTCGGGCTTAGTGCCAGCTGCTAATAAAAAGCTGGCATTAACCCCTTTATTACCCAGTTTGCCACCGGCACCAGGGCAACTGGAAGAGTCTGGGTACAGCGCCAGAAAATGGCGCTTCAATGAATGCGCCATTTTCTGGGGCGGCTGCGGGCTGCAATTCGCAGCATGGGGAGCCCAGAATGCTTGGGCCTCTCCATGCTGCGGATTCCAGCCCATAGCTGCCTAGTTGTACCTGGCTGAACCAAAAATATGGCGGAGCCCCACGTCATTCTTTTTCTAGAATTAGTTCTAAAAGAAAAAAAAAGGGCTTTGCTGTATTTTTGGTGGCTAGCCAGGTACAACGAGGCAGCTGGGGGTTGGTGGCAATCCGTAGCTGCCAAGTTGTACCTGGCTGGACCAAAAATATGGCGGAGTCCTACGCCATTTTTTTCTAGAATTAGTCCTAGAAAAAAAATAAAAATGGGCTTTGCTGTATTTTTGTTTGCCAGCCAGGTACAATGAGGCAGCTGGGGTTGCTGGCAGTCCGTAGCTGCCAAGTTGTACCTGGCTGGACCAAAAAGATGGCGCCCCACGCCATTTTTTTTCTAGAATTAGTCCTAGAAAAAAAATAAAAACGGGCTTCGCTGTATTTAGATGCATAGTGAACACTTTGAACCCCCAGGTGCTTCAAAAATTGATCCATAAAAATGAAAAAAGAAAATTTGTGTTAAAAAAAGTACTTTTTCCTTATTAAGGATTAATATGTGAAGCACCTGGGGGTTCAAAGTGCTCACTATGCATCTAGATGCATTCCTTGGGGGGTCTAGTTTCCAAAATGGGGTCACTTGTGGGGGAGCTCCAATGTTTAGGCACACAGGGGCTCTCCATACACGACATGGAGTCCGCTAACGATTCCAATAGTTAGCGGACACCATGTCGCGTATGGAAAGGCCCTGTGTGCCTAAACATTGGAGCTCCCCACAAGTGACCCCATTTTGGAAACTAGACGTCCCAGGGAACGTATCTAGATGGGTTGTGAACATTTTGAACCCCCAGGTGCTTCACAAATTCATCTGTAAAATTGAATAAGTACTTTTTTTTTTCCACAAAAAATTTCTTTTTTCATTTTTACAGATTATTTTGTGAAGCATCGGGGTGTTCAAAATGCTCACCACGCATCTAGCTAAGTTCTCTGGGGGTCTAGTTTCCAAAATGGGGTCACTTGTGGGGGAGCTCCAATGTTTAGGCACACAGGGGTTCTCCAAACGCGACATGGTGTCCGCTAACAATTGAGCAAATTTTTCAGTCAAATTGTTAGCGGACACCATGTCTCGTTTGGAGAGCCCCTGTGTGCCTAAACATTGGAGCTCCCTCACAAGTGACCCCATTTTGGAAACTAAAGCCCCCAGGGAACTTATCTAGATGGGTGGTGAGAATTTTGAACCCCCAGGTGCTTCACAAATTCATCCTTAAAAATGAAAAATCACTTTTTTTCCCATAAAAATGTTCTTTTTTCATTTTTACAGATTAATTTGTGATGCACTGGGGCATTCAAAATGCTCACCATCCATCTAGATAAGTTCCCTGGGGGTCTAGTTTCCAAAATGGGGTCACTTGTGGGGGAGCTCCAATATTTAGGCACACAGGGGCTCTCCAAACGCAACATGGTGTCCACTAACAATTTGACTGAAAAATCAGCTCAAATTGTTAGCGGACACCATGTCGCGTTTGGAGAGCCCCTGTGTGCTAACACATTGGAGCTCCCCCACAAGTGGCCCCATTTTGGAAACTAGACCCCCCAGGGAATTTATCTAGATGGGTGGTGAGCATTTTGAACCCCCAGGTGCTTCACAAATTCATCCGTAAAAATTAAAAAGTACTTTTTTTTTCCGTAAAAAGTTTCTTTTTTTCATTTTTACAGATTAATTTGTGAAGCACTGGGGCATTCAAAATGCTCACCACCCATCTATATAAGTTCCCTGGGTGGTCTAGTTTCCAAAATAGGGTCACTTGTGGGGGAGCTCCAATGTGTAGGCACACAGGGGCTCTCCAAATGCAACATGGTGTCCGCTAACAATTTGACTGAAAAATCAGCTTAAATTGTTAGCGGACACCATGTCACGTTTGGAGAGCCCCTGTGTGCCTACACATTGGAGCTCCCCCACAAGTGACCCTATTTTGGAAACTAGACCCCCAGGGAACTAATCTAGATGGGTGGTGAGCATTTTGAACCTCCAGGTGCTTCACAAATTCATCCGTAAAATGAAAAAAGTACTTTTTTTTCTACAAAAAAAATTTTCTTTTAGCCTAAATTTTTTCATTTTCACATGGGGAACAGGATAAAATGGATCCTAAAAATTGTTGGGCAATTTCTCCTGAGTACACCGATACCTCGAATGTGGTCATAAACCACTGTTTGGGCGCACGGCAGGGCTCAGGAGAGAAGGAGCGCAATTTGACTTTTTGAATGGAAAATTAGCTCCAAAAGTCAAATTGCGCTCCTTCCCTTCTGAGCCCTGCTGTGTGCCCAAACAGTGGTTTATGACCACATATGAGATATCGATGTACTCAGGAGAAATTGCCCAACAATTTTTAGGATTCATTTTATCCTTTTGCCCATGTGAAAATGAAAGAATTGAAGCTAAAAGAACATTTTTGTTGGAAAAATTAAAATGACCATTTTTTCCTTCCACTTTGCTTTAGTTCCCGTGAAGCACCTGAAGGGTTAATAATCTTCTTGAATGTAGTTTTGAGTAGCTTGAGGGGTGCAGTTTTTGGAATGGTGTCACTTTTGGGTGTTTTCTGTCATGTAAACCCCTCAAAGGGACTTCAAATGTGATGTGGTCACAAAAGTAAACGGTTTTGTAAATTTTGCTGGAAAAATGAAAAATTGCTGATGAACTTTGAACCCTTATAAATTCCGAACAAATTTTTTTTTCAAAATTGTGCTGATGTAAAGTAGACATGTGGGAAATGTTATTTATTAACTATTTTGTGTCACATACCTCTCTGGTTTAGCAGAATAAAAATTCATAATTTGAAAATTGCAAAATTTTCAAAACTTTTGCCAAATTTTTTATTTTTTCACAAATAATCGCAAAAATTATTGACCTAAATTTAATACTAACATGAAGCCCAATATGTCACGAAAAAACAATCTCAGAATCGCTAGGATCCGTTGAAGCGTTCCAGAGATATTACCTCATAAAGGGACACTGGTCAGAATTGACAAAAATGGCCTGGTCATTAGGGTCAAAATAGGCCCGGGGTTAAACGCGATTGAACATGCTTTTTGTTCACTAATAAAGTCTTGGGGGGTGAGTGTGAACATAGGTCTTGTAGGTTGAGCACATTACTTATTGTTTCTGAAATAATTCCTAATCAACTCTTCTGAAAGTTATTTCATTCCTTTTTCTCAAATCTTGTAGGGAGCACCTTGCATTGCATGGTTTATCGTGAAATTATATTCATTCTACCTCTTGATTACGGTCCCTACAGTGCTCACTAGCACCTTCAGTAGTTTAGAAATTCTTCTGTAGAAAACACCTTTAGTATGTTTTGCAACAATAATCTTGCAAAGGTTTTGAGACTGCAGACTGGTTTTACCCATCATGATATTTCTTATGTAGCACTTTATTAATGAGACACATTTTTATAGACAATCAGTTGAAACAGCTGATATTATTTTTCATTAAGTGGCAGAATTGGTTTCTAATTAATAATAGATATCATCTTGTGTCATGACTTTCTATGTTTTTTTGTACCTCTCTTTCTTCATGTGTTCAATACTTATTCCCTGTGTCATTTCTCAATATTACTCAATGTAATACCCTTGAGAATAGCGCAATTAGTGCTGAAACGCGTTGTGGAGATTGGGAATCCTACATTTAACTAATAAAGCCTAGAGGTAATTATCTATTGAGCGGTGTCCTGGATTATACCTTGAGCGCTGATATTATATCACTTTCTATTCTGAACGGCTTCATCTCTTCCCTGCGGGAAGCGTGATATCAAGCAGCACGGATCAAGGACCTTGCTCACGTCATAATACCACTCCCCTGAACCGGTCACGTGCATCACCAGCTCGTGGAACACAGGATCATTTGGCTTCGGGCTGGTGGAGATACTACATTGTGCTGAATCTTATCCATTAACCAGTTGTGCGGTCCGGCACAACTGAACCAGGTGAGCACTGGGGTTTATTGATCGACCCCATCGTTTAATTTCAGCAGTGTGGCGCAACTTGTGTTTTCTTTTATCAATGTAATTTATTGACATCTATGGTGTGATTTCTTTGCCTATGTGTATTGGATCAGTTATTACCAGCATCTGGTGAGCAATTCAAGTCAATAGCACCTTTAGAAATTATATTTGCTAAGAAAATTAGTAAGATGTTTAATAGGGATTGGCAAATCCAAACTGTAAAGTTTGGGGTCTGTACCGAACACCTAGAGTTCAGACATGGGCCCTGAATACAGACTTCCAAGAGAAGTCTGTGTTACAGTTTGGGTTCAGGTTCAGCGGGAACTGTAAAAAGAAACAAAATAGTGATTAAACATCAGCTCATACTTACTATGTGCGTGCACTTGTACTTCTAGGGCTGCTCATTAACATCCTGATTATTTGCTGGTGAGGGGAACAGCAGCAAAATTGCAGATGCTGCAACAGAGAGTGGGCATCTGTGATTGTCTGTTGGAGCCAGTGCCGTTACCTGGAAATGGCCATACATTCTAGCATCTACCTTGCACGGATTGTGCAGGGTAGATGCTAAAAAAATAGAATATATATCCTTCTCAGATCGTGTGCTTCAACTGGATATAGCTGTGGATTACCATTGGAGGGTATGTTTGTGCCTAGTAAATGGAAACACAATGGTTATCTGTGTGTTTTATTTCAAATAAAGGATTTTTCTTTGTGTGTGTTTTTTAACTATTTACCCACAGGATTAATAAAGTGTGGATCTCATAAAAGCCTTAATATTATTAATCTAGGGCTTAATGACAAGCTGTCAAAACTCATCTGTCATTAAAATCTTCTATAACTCTGATGCCACCAAACCAAGACAATGGGAAAAGCCAGGTAAAACACCAGGAATTGGCACTTCTAATAAATGCGCCAATTTCTGGGGAAACTGCAGGCTGCTATGCTGTAGCCTCGTGGGCCCAATAACTATGGACCTCACCACGCTGAGAATACCAGCCTCCAGATGCCTGTTTTTTTTTATCTTGTCTGGAAATCGAAAATAGGCAAATCCCGCATATTTTATTTTCAATTTTTTCTTTAAATAGTATAAAAAAACTAATGGGCTCCCCTATTTTTGATTACCAGGCAAACAGGGGTGGCATCCCGAAGCTCTCCACTTTATCTGCACTGAAGATCAAAAGTACAGTGAAGCTCTGCGTCTTTTTTTTTTTTTAATTATTTATTTTTACACTACTATATTGTCAGAATGCATATGTGTGCCATTACTATATTTGGACCTTGTTCCCATGCACTTTAACTTGTACCCCCGCTGCTAATTGTCAGTGTCAGTCATCTTTGCCTATCTCCCTTTTTGCCAACATTCTTGGTTTGTATTGTATATACTCGGGCATAGTTTTTAATGTTCAAGTGATGGTGTCACGGTAATAAATACTGCACATGCAAGTATCGTCTCTTGTTCAGTTATTTTAACTAGCCTATCAGAGGGTACATTTTGACTCTGTTCTCTCTTTATCCATTTGATGTCAGGTTTTTGCCTATGGCAACGATCACAGATTCCAGCACAATGGGTGAGGGGTGCAACAGCAAATCACAGACGCTGTTAGAGGCAGAGTGCAGTAAATACTTAGGAAATTAATGAGCAGCCCAAGAGTACGGTCTTCGGTAAGTATATGTTGCCGATTTAATCACTATTTTGCTTATTTTTACAGCTCCACAGCCCCACTAGCCATCATTTTATAACTTTAAAGTCTGGGTTCAAGGTTGGGGCTCAAGTTTGGGTCAAGTCCAGTTCCAAACTCGGACTTTAAAAAAAAAGTCCAGCTGGATCCGCTGAACCCCAACGTTGGCGCGTCTGCCCATCTCTACTCCTAAACTGTTCTCAGTAAGTCAAACTCCCAGAAATTGTAACTTTTTTCTGTATTTTTTTAAAACTTATCCAGTAATGGACAATGGGTGTGTTGTTTGTCAGAACTATCCTTGTTAGTTTAGTTATGACAGGTGTAGCAGTATCATGACATGTAAAAGGTGCATGACATTTTAACACAATACCATAGTAGTAGGAAATTTTAGAAACTTTGATTTGATATTTTTAAAAACATGAGCCACTTCTTTCTACTCCCTCTGCCTGCTGAACTCACCATCCACTCTGAAAAACCATTCAAATCTGTCTTGTTCAAAGCAAAATGGACTGCCAATTCTCAAAGTTCCAGGTTAGAGAGTCCATTACCATTAAGCTCTATGGTGAGAGAAGAACAGGGAGAGTTAGAAGCAGTCAGTACAGTGAGAGACCAGGCCAACACAAGCAAATGATGTAGCAGCTTCTAGCAACTTGATCTCACTTCAATGCAGGATTCACAGACACACTGCTCATTAAGGCTAAATAATGATTTCCATGCTGCTGTTAGTTCTCTCACTAGGTCATATGGAAATGAAAATAAGAGACAGAGCCTACAGAAGAGAAAGCTGGTCAAACATGCAGAGCACAAGTCAAATAATGGCTAGAAACAATATTATCTCTCATGCACTGACACGACAGCTTATTGTTAGAAATTCCCTGTAACGAAAATCACACAATTTTGTGTGGCTATTTCTGACAACATAACCAAATAAAAGACAGACCCTTCTTAGTCTTCAATAACCCCTTTACTTTAACAATAATTAGTTTTGTAGGTCAGGATATGCTCAAGATATTCCTTAAAGGGAACCTGTCCAGTCCTTCAGAACTTTTAAACTGCACCTATAACCCCTATCAGTCTTTTAATCTGAAAAGTCATACATATTTGTATAAAATCTAACTCTAAACATCAGCTTGCTGTGTGCTAATGAACTTGGACTAGTCCGGTGAGGAGTCTATTCACTGAGAATGGTTTAGTTCATTAGCTGCAGTCCCGCCCCATGTTAATGACTGACTCTCCCGATCTCCCTGTTCGGCCAGGATCACACATACAAATCCGTTTTTGCCATAAATCTGTTTTTGGGAAGATTTTGGACTTTGAAAAAAAAAAGTCCAAAAATGCATATGCGTCAATGCATGTGTGTTTCATGCAGCAGCCAAAAAACGCGTGCTTTTTTTTAACATGGGCCCTATGGGAAACGCATGCGTTAACGCATGGCACATATAGGCACCTGCGTTAACGCATATACCGTATATACTCGCATATAAGCCGAGTTTTTCAGCCCAAAAATTGGGCTGAAAAGTCCCCCCTCGGCTTATACGCGAGTCATACAACGGGCCCCCCATCAGTATCCAGGGCCCCCCATCAGTATCCAGGGCCCCCCCTCCTTGCTCCGCAAACCTATAAAGTAAAATAATTATACTTATCACTGTCCTGTCGCCGCCGTACCCGCCGCTGCCGACATCGCGCTCCTCCGGCTTCATCCGTCTTCTTCCAGCTTCCTCTGGTCGGCGCAGGCAATGACGTCATTGTCTGCGCCGACCAGAGGAAGCCGGAAGACGCTGGATGAAGACGGAGGAGCGCGATGTCGGCAACGGCGTGGACGGCGGCGACAGGACAGTGATAAGTATAATGATTTTACTTTATAGCTTTGCGGAGCAAGGGGGAGGGCCCTGGATACTGATGGGGGGGGCCCTGGATACTGATGGGGGGGCCCTGAATACTGATGGGGGCGCCTGTATACTGATGGGGGGGCCCTGTATACTGATGGGGGCGCCTGCATACTGATGGGGGTGGCGGGCGGGCTGCTGCTGTATATACCTCTGGGGCTGCTGTATATACCTCTGGGGCTTCTGTATACTACCACTGGGGCTGCTGTATATACCTCTGGGGCTGCTGTATACTACCACTGGGGCTGCTGTATACTACCACTGGGGCTGCTGTATATACCTCTGGGGCTGCTGTATACTACCACTGGGGCTGCTGTATACTACCACTGGGGCTGCTGCTGTATATACCACTGGGAAGGCTGCTGTAACACTGCTGGGGCCTGTATATACCACTGGGGAGGCTGCTGTATACCACACTGCTGGGGGCTGTATACTACCACTGGGGAGGCCTGTGTACCACTGGGGGGCCTGTATACCACACTGCTGGGGGCTGTATACCTGTACTGGGGTCCACCTACGGCTTATACACGAGTCAATAGGTTTTCCCAGATTTTGGGGGCAAAAGTATGGGGGTCGGCTTATACACGGGTCGGCTTATACACGAGTATATACGGTACGTTTTTAATGAAAAAATGACTAAGTCCCAAAATTTCCCAAAAACGTCCAGGACCCCAGGGGACACTATTGGCACACTTAAGACAAACGGATCCGTTTTTCTAAGGGCTTAAAAAATGGATTTGTATGTGTAAACCTGGCTTTCCTCTGTTGCAGCTCTCCTAATAGACCACTGCAGAGCAGAGCTGTGATGGGGATCAGAAATGCAAGGGGAGGCTCAAAATGTGAAGAAGCCATTGGAGCAGAGACTGTCAATCATTATCCTGGGGTGCAACTGCAGCTACTGAACCTGATCTACTCTCAGTGAGTAAACTCCTAACCTGACTAGTTCTGATTCATTAGCACACAACGATGAATGTCATTTGATTTTACTCAAATATATGCAGTTGTAGAAAAACAAAAAAACAATAAAAGAATCACTAGACTTTCCCTTCTCCAGTCCATCCTTAATGCAGCAGCCAGGGTCACCTATCTGGCTAACCATTACTCAGATGCTTCTGCTCTGTGCCAGTAATTGCACTGGCTTCCTATACACTAAAGGATCCATTTCAAATTGCTTGTTCTCACCCACAAAGTGCTTCACAGTGCAGCACCTCCCTACCTCTCTACCGTCATCTCTGTCTATCACCCCACCTGTTCTTTTCATTCAGGGAGTGACTTTAGACTAACATCTGCACTAATCCAAACCTCCCATTCTCGGCTCCAAGACTTCTCCCGAGCTGCACCAATACTCTGGAATGCTCTACCCCAAGAAATTAGGACTATCCACAACTTGCATAGTTTTAGGCGCTCCCTAAAAACACAACTTTTGTTTATTTTTGTTTTCTTTTGATTATTATTTGATTATGATGAAGACAGATGAATTACTGTCGAAAAGCGAATTGGCTGTGCAAGGGGCCAATAAAAGTCGGTTTTAATCTAAATCCTGTCATCTTTATGTGATCTTATACCCCAGCGCTCCAGAAGCCGGTATCCACAGTCTCTTTCTATAGTCCATACTCCCCTTTGGGGAGTTCGGCAGCAGCAGCTTCGGGTGGAGATCGCTGCACAATTGTAGCTGGAAGAACCTGCCATTCCATGGAAACTGGTAGCATCACCACAGCACCTGCGGTGATGTGTATTCGGTCACGTGACACACAATCTGGACGTCACCTGACGGCAAGGGCGGAAAAGAATCTAGCGGAGCCCCAGCAGGCATCAGTCCAAGGGAAGCGTGAGGCAGCAATCCGGGGTTGTGCGAGGGCGCACAACCTGTAAAGGTGAGCGACTACCTGGCCCCCATTAATCACATTCCCCATCGGGAATTCACATTGTGCGCTCTCTTTTTTGCATAAGAGACAAATAAGGTCACAGGTGTAGTGTAAAAGATAAGAAGGCCCTGACATCTAGTAGAGTTTTCTTTCCGTTCCAATAATTTGATTATGAAAGTACTATTTCATTTAACCATTATAATATACCAGTCTTTCCCTTTCAGTCAAAATTTACTTTATGTATAACCTTTGTGAGGTAGCGGCGGCGGCGGCGGCACGGCGGAGACAAGGGATCCGGGCACCACGGGTCACTGCACACGGGTTTATTCAACCAACAGAAGAGAGGAAAAAAAACAATAGTCCAAAAGAACATTCCGGTCCCCTTCCTTCAGGGGCCGCTCCTCGCTACTTTCCCAGTAGTCTACCCACCACTAGGTCTGCGGCCTGGCTCAGAAATTGCTTCACCACCAGAAGCCCAGGGAGTTGTGCTCACTCCCAACTCACGGAACCACACCCAGTGTTCCTGCTTCCTCTTAACGCCTTCCTCCTGGGAAGAGGGAAAACACCCCCAAACCCCGGACTGGAGTAATTATCTACCCATGGAGGGCGCACAACCTGAGGGAGACGTACCGGCCGTCCATGACAACCCCGGCTACCGTCTCACACCTTGTATACTAAGCAAAGTATCATAAATTATACTACCATCTAATAGGATATTTTGACATTGGCTCAAACAGACTTATAATCATGTGAAAATTATATTCTTTCTTCTTCAATTATTTTTCATTATTCATTTGGAAGTCCTTGGCCCTTATTTATGGTCCCTAATTTTTTTTTTCCCTTTTTCTCCAATTCTAGACAAAAGGCTGATAAGACAAGAAAGTGATATGATCTTGAATATTTAGGCTTCAATTTGAGATTAGAGAATCATTTCACAGGACTCTGTCCTTTGGCCAGGTCAGAGATCTGTGTTTGATGGAAGAGAGGCTTGTAAATCATCTTGCTTCCCGGCATTTTCTGCTCTTATAAGTCAGGCTAGTGTAACGTCATGTGTGCTCCTCACCACAATGATGATGCCACGCGACTTCGGCTAATCAAAAGTATAACTGGGAATGCGGGGAGTTAAGAAGATTTGAAGTCTCCTGTGCAGCCCCAGAGTACTAAGATGTCTATCCCCATCTTTAAAGTGTAACCGCCATTTACATTTTTATTTAATAATAATGTAGAGCAAGTGATGTTTATAAACGTTCAAATATACTTCATAAGAGAAATCAAATGGAAAACCATTCATAAACCTTCTACAAGATCTCCCCACTAGACTGTGTCTGAAGCAGACATATGTTCATTCTCAGTGAGATCCATCCTCAAGCTTCACACACTGAATATTGACATGTAATTTTATAAGGGTGGAGGGGTGGGGCCTACACAGCATCCATAGCTGATTACTGTATCAGGTTACATCAGGAACAGGGAGCTCCAGGCTGACTGCACAAATAGCATTCACATTGGGCTGCTCCATGTTATCAGTGAAGACAGAGCTGTGTGGGGGCCTTCAGCTATAGCACGGAGCAGGGTGATCTAAATGCAAATGATTCACAGAAGCTTTGTGCTGACAACCTGGAGTTCTTTGTCTGAGGTAAATTAATACACTGATCTGTACCCAGTCACTCTGTGTAGGCCCTGCCCCCTCATCCTTATATGTGAGGTTTATAAACACACTAGTGGGGGCATCTTCTAGAAGGTTTATGAATGGTTTTCTACCAGATTTCTCTTATGAAGTACTGTATATACTCGTGTATAAGCCAAGTTTTTCAGCACAAAAATTGTGCTGAAAAGTGCCCCCCTCGGCTTATACACGAGTCAGTATACAGCAGCCCGCCCCCCTGTTGTATATACAGGCCCCCCTGTGGTATAATACAGCAGCCCCCCCCCCCGTGCTATATACAGGCCCCCTGTTGCTGCCGCCGCACACCTGTAAAAGAAGAGCTTTCATACTTACCCTCCTGTGATCGCGCGCGCATCCCCCGCTCTCCTTCCTGCTTCTACCCGGCGTCCATCCACGTGACCGCGCGCCGTTAATGACGTCATCACCGGCGCGCGGTCACGTGGATGGACACCGGGCAGAAGCAGGAAGGAGAGCGGGGGATGCGCGCGCGGTCACAGGAGGGTAAGCATGAAAGCTCTTCATTTACAGGTGTGCGACGGCAGCAACGGGGGGCCTGTATATAGCACGGGGGGGGCTGCTGTATTATACCACAGGGGGCCTGTATATACCACAGGGGGGGACTGCTGTATACTACCACAGGGGGCCTGTATATACCACAGGGGGGAGGGCTGCTGTATACTACCACAGGGGGCCTGTATATACCACAGGGGGGAGGGCTGCTGTATACTACCACAAGGGGCCTGTATATACCACAGGGCGGAGGGCTGCTGTATACTACCACAGGGGGCCTGTATATACCACAGGGGGAGGGCTGCTGTATACTACCACAAAGGGCCTGTATATATCACAGGGGGGAGGGCTGCTGTATACTACCACAGGGGAGACTGCTGTATACTACCACTGGGGAGACTGCTATATACTACCACTGGGGAGACTGCTGTATACTACCACTGCGGAGGCTGCTGTATACTACCAATGGGGGGGCCTGTATACCTGTGCTGGGGTCCACCCTCGGCTTATACACTAGTCAATAGGTTTTCCCAGGTTTTGGGGGCAAAAGTAGGGGGGTCGGCTTATACACGGGTCGGCTTATACACGAGTATATACGGTATATTTGAAAGTTTATTTTAATCAATTGCTCAACATTATTATTAAATAAAAATTTAAACGGTGGTTACGCTTTAACTTCCAATAGAGCCCCAATTCCCCCAAATTACCTTTTAACAAAAGCTGCTAGGCTTTACTGGCAGAAATACATCAGAACAAGTCTAGAAAGGTTTGTGCAACTACAACATTTGCCACATTTCAAACAGTTTTACACCAACATTCTGGCAAAGACTTGAGGCCAGTCTGATAATTGTTGAATGTGAAGGTGAGCTAGAAAACAAAACATTTTAAGTTGTAGCAAGACTTAGTGTTCTTGCAAATGGTTAAAAACCTTCTGAAGGAAAGTGTAATGATATACTTACGGTATCTCCTCTTAACACTTTTTGAAATAATGAATCTATATGTATGTAGTAAAACGACCCATAATTACACGATGCCATTTCAACACAATGTGTGAAATGAGGTGTCAAATCTGCTGCTCTGATTTTTGCCAATATTCAATAAACTACAAATGCTATTTATGCCAGTAAGTTTTAGTAACTTTATAATGAAAGCCTTAAGTAATGTCTGCCAAAACCTTTACGCATTAAACCGAAAAAACTATTTCTCTGAGATTGGCAATTGTGCTGGTAAGACATAATTCTTGTTAGTGAAATATTCTCTGCAATTGGAAATTGTTAGAAAAATACAGAAGAATAAATAGACTTTTAAGCTTTTATAAATTATTTCACTGTTTCCTTCAGGTCCAATTCTAGTTTACTGCCACCCAAGGTGAAAATTGAAATGACACCCCTCCAAGTGGTGCAACTTATAGCGGTAATGAACAGGCACAATTCCATGATTCCATCAATATTTTTTCTTTTTGGTTTTCCAGTATTCATTCATTATTACATAGTCACCCCAGGAGATTTGAAACTGCAATTGTCTAATTCTATATACTGGCATCAGAGCTGAGACAAGGTATTTGGTACCCTAAGCAGATGAGGCCAACGGCTCCCCCTTCCCTATCAAAGGAATGGGTCAGAGAATAAGGTAACTGGACCCCTAATGCATCCACCCCCCAGATAGGTCAGGCATCACTTCCACTAGAATTGCTAAATTTTTACCAAAACACCCACCCCCAGCAAAAGTAAAAATGGTGATGTAGTTCAGGAATGAAGCCTAATTGACAGTGATTGCAATATCACAGTTAAATATGATTAATCATTGTTTGCAGATCATTTACATGATACCAGGGATAAACCTCTCTGACAACATACATTTTAAATGTGACCAAGGACAGTCACAGAGACTAATATAGCTTAACTATAATGGTGTCCATTTGGTTTCAATTAAGGTGTCCATCATAGCCTAATAAAAACTAAAAAGGGAAACATCTGATGGTGTTTGAAACTATCATGTGACAAATATAGCTTGTAGCAAAACTGATGGGTGTTATGAGGTTGTATTCCTGTACTGATTCTGGTAGTGTATTCTTGTACTGATAGAAGTTCTGGTGCAGTACTTTTGTACTGATCATGATTCTGGTGTCATTATTATGTAGCGATGATTGTTTTGGTGTTGTATTCATGTACTACTGATGGCTCTGGTGATACATTTATGTAGTGATAATGGTTCTGTTGATGACTTCATCACCAGGACTATCATAAGTACATGAAGATGAAACTAAACTTATCATCAGTATAAACCATCAACAATATATGAATACTATACCAATTTCATCATCTGTAAATAAATAGGTCACCAGAACCACCATAAATACATGAATGTATCACTGGAATCACAATAGTACTTGACTACAAGAACCACGTTTACAGCAATTATAATGTCATGTAAGCCTCATATATATTTGTATTGCATGAAAGTGCATCCATCAGTATGTTCTTAAAACAATATAAAGGAGTTACTGAGAGCTGCTGTGAACAGCCATCATTAGACTGTGAACCATAGATGAACCTCAGTATGAATGACACCCAGGCAATATAACAAATAAACCTTTACATACAGGTACATTATAGGTCTGACCTTCTCTGAGTGGAGTCATTCTCCTACTTCTCATTTACATGTTGGCCAGGAACCTTGATGACTTTTCACAGTTACAGCTCATTCCCTCTTCTCCAGTCTTTTGCAGCACATCCCCAAATGATGCCCTTATAAATAAGAATGTAATTCAAATGCCTTCTGCAAAAAAATATCTGTTCAAACTGTGCCCTAAATATGCCTCATAAGGTATGGCCTTCACACTATCTACCCTAATGAGCTATACTTGTCACACTATCTGCCTTTAAGAGCTATAACTACCATGCTGTCTTCCATTGTAAGCTATAAGTGTCACACCATCTGCCCTTATGAACCACCACCTATACCATGGCTGTCCCTACCTCACTGTTTTCCCTTACACTCTCTATATGTCCACATTGTAACACCCCATACAAATCTCCCCCATCTCATGCTGCACCATCTCCATATCCATTCAATGTCCCCGCTTCACATAATGCCTCCCTGTACTCTTCCGAACCTACTGTCTCCGTCCCCAATATCCTGTAGACTGTAAGCACCATTATTCTTTCTGGATCAGTCTGTCATTGTTAGTTTATTCACTGAAATTTATATTTGTATTTTATATGTAGCCTCTTCTCATATACAACACCATGTATTCAATGGTGCTCTATAAATAAATATTAATAATAATATGCCCTCATACTGCCCTCTCCAAACTGTACAGTTTTCTCACACTGTCCCCTTACCCAGTATAACAGCCATGGTCATCACAGCTACCCATACAGTATAACTACAACAGTTGCCCAATTAACAGTATGATGATCACAGTCCCTTTACATTCAGGGCCATCATTAGGCAGAGAAAAATGGGCAAATACCCATGGCCCCCAAGGGAGTTGGGACCCCCTGCATCTAGAGAATGAGCTACACTTATAATCAGTGTAGTTCTAAAAAACTGTGGTTACACAACTAAATATTGGGTTAGTGATTCACAGGAATGCTAAGTCCTAAAAATATATATATATATTGAGTTTGTAAAGACAAATACAGACACTGCTATTTTTTATTTAACAGCCCAATGTTCATTTTTAATTATTTTCTGTAAAGTCGTTAAAAATTATATACATTTCTCTTCATGATTTGACATAGAAAACAGTGTGCAATGTTCCCAATGCATTGAAATAAAAACCATTCTAATGATTTTGGGCTTAGCTAATTTTTTTTAACAGGTTTGTATATGGTCATATAGGTCTGTTCACAGTCATGAAACACCATACTATGGATATTGCTTCTTGAAAATGTGCAATTCTATAAATTTAGAATACAGATTTTTTTGTCATGTTTAGAAGTGTGTTATATGTACCATTAATCTTGGAACGGTCTGTGCATTGTTGCCCACTAACCTTTTTCAACATTCCAGTTGAATTGGTGATGTGAGCTGAAAATAAACTATTTTACTTTTTTTATTTGTCCTCCAAATATGTCAGGCTTCAATAATACTGGGGAACACAATTTTTTAGGAGTTAGGTCAGACAACTG
Organism: Allobates femoralis; assembly: GCA_033576535.1. Taxonomy (NCBI): domain Eukaryota; kingdom Metazoa; phylum Chordata; class Amphibia; order Anura; family Aromobatidae; genus Allobates; species Allobates femoralis. Next base: position 129,995,952 of record JARQOC010000005.1, read on the forward strand.
TTCTTAATTAATTTTTGGATGCTGAATCCAGAAATGATCTCAGTTTTTCTCTATCATGTCAAGTTTTTGAACTATAGGATTTTTGTCTTCTCAAAAATATGTAAACTACTGTACCTAAAAAGTGTTTTTTTTCAAGATATTGATAATTATGACGTATTGGGAGCTGCACACACCTCTCACCACACTGTCTCAGTTTTGACTACTCTTACAAGTTGCCACGTAGCTCTATATGAGTCGAATTGTAATCAGATAACAAGTCTTATTACAGATATCAGTGCAATTGTGCTTCTCTGGCAGGTAAGTTGTGGAGGAAAAACTTGACATGCTAGAAAAAAACTGACTACATTTTTGGAATCAGCATGCCAATTTTAATATAAATCAGCTCAAAAACCTAACTCAACAGTAAATTTTTTTCAAATTGTTCCCCAGGATTAATTAATCCCCCCCAACAACAAGCTCAGATGTCACCTGTGGCATGGGGAATGGGATTCACCCAATGGAGGGGTTAATAAGGAGCTAGGCAACAAGACTGGGCAAGCAATAATATCCTTTAAACGATTGGGTTCTGGCGCTGGAAGAGGCACTACCATAGGCAAAGGAAAGATGCTTCACTGCGTAGGTAGTGCAGAGCTGTACAACACAGCTACATTGTGCTCCCATGTGGCTGCAGCCCGCAGTTTAGAGATGTGATAGATTCACCCCAAGACATGCCTGCTCTGGAAAACATGATCTTCCTCGCCATCCCAGGAGCTGAAGGTGCTTAACCACCAGAACCAGATCAGCCTGCAGAGGAAATTACTTCATCTACATATGTGAGATGGAGTATGACTGTGCTACCCACATTGGGCCTGATATTCCTGGAGGTCAGAATCCAGTGGTACTCCCCCATGCCTGAACAAGAGGTCCCAACGGAACGCAGCTCAGAATCAGGAGGTCAGCTGTTCTGTATGCAAGCCGGGACCAGTACAGGTCAGAATCAGGATCTTGCAGTATGCCTGGCATTATTACACCATCAGCAGGTGCCACATCCGATGGACTGAAATCCAGGAGAAGGAGGAAGTAATCGCAGAGGCAACTGTTCCCATGGCTTGTGTTGCGCCCCCACCAGAGACCTTCAACTGGGAGAATGCCATGTGGGGACCTCTACCCTCGCCCATAAACTTTCCTAATAATGTATGGTTGCTGTAGAACTGACTCACTCTAGTTGTGTTTGTTTATGGTATCTGATGTCTCTTTTATAACCTTTGTTACCTTACATCGTACTGCTCCCTATTTATACACTGTGGTTTGTTATATAACATTTTGTAATTAAATTATGATTTGTGGTAAGATCTTGTAGTTTCTGCTCTTTTTAGAACTTTCTCCTGTTTTTTTTCTATTACTGAGAGGTCTTTTTGTAGGTTTTATAACCATTCTAATAGGCCTGAGCCACTCTGGCCCATTGTGGAGACACGGGGGTCAGTGGGTGCTCTCGTCCGATGGCCAGTCTGCCTTTAGAAAGACCACATGGACCAGGGCTCATCCCACTGTACGCCCAAACTCCTTAACCATGGGAAGAGCACTTCTCAGACAACACAAGGTGAGGGAACCACTTAATGGTTAGATTTTATTGGATACTCAACATTCAAAGGCTCACCAGGGTTTAGAATATTCGTGCCTTTGGGGCTTCCAGGTTCAACTATCCCAGTCCAGCAACACCCCGCTTTTAGTGGTCACCCACTGAGAAGGGATAGTGGCAAGCTTAGGAAGCTGACTGAGCATAGCAAAGTCTGTAGCCAGGTGACTGGATTGTCCCAACCTGGGTTTTTTAAGTAGTCTCTGATTTTCCAGTCAAATCCTAGAATCCTAGGCTGAACTCCTGCAGAATATAATCCAGTTTTGGTGCTCCTCTAGTCAGATCCGAAGCTCTTAGACTGAGGCCAGGCAGAGTATGAAGACACGATGTTATCCTGGCAGCCGGACCTGAGATTCCTAGGCCGAAGCCATGAAGATGCAATGTGATCTTCTAGCCGGGGCTGAAATCCCTAGGCTGAGGCCACGTAGCATATCCACAACTGGTGACTGAAGCACTCCTTTTTATATCCAGAGCCCTCATCTCAGGGTTTACTGTGTTCTTATAGAATTGGTTGGAAAAGGCTGTTCAATTATTGGTTGGCAGTTCAATCCATCTGCATATTTCTCCCCTGAATGATGTAAACAGAGGGGGTGAGGTAATTTACATTTAGTTAGCAGTGCACAAACTCACACAACGGAGGGTCCCAACAATCTGTTAAGAAGCAATGACCTACTTCTCATGAGTCAACAAGCAACAGAACAATACATCTGGCCAAATTAAGAACATTAACCCACGACATGCATTGAAAAAGGCTTTGTCACCATATTCCTACCCCTTCTTAATTGGTCCCGGAAAACTACTGAATCTTGACAAAGTTTGCTGTTGACGGGGCGGTCAGATGTGATAGGAGATGCGATAGGTCTCTGATAATCCATCACCACTTGTCGGCATTGTCCTTTAGCATTTCCTTTTTTGTGGTGAGGTCAGCAATAGAGGCTCACATCTATACACCTCCCCCTGATTACTCTCCCAGGTTGAGCAACCATACTGCGGACAAGCACTAAGGTGGGGTCCGTGAGTTGCGTTTCCCTAAACGCCTTATGACATATCTCCACCCGGTCAGAGGCCATAATCTGGTTAGATTTACTCACTGTTTTTGGTTTAGGGGAGCATGATGGAGCTGAGAACGTGGATTATCCTTTGATAGGATGGTGGAAGGATCCGCATTAGGGTCCTGCCTGGCTTTGCTGTGGGTGATAGCTGTGACAAACTGGCTGGATCTTCTTTGTCCTAGATCATTCCCCAAAATACCTGGTGTGGAAGCAATCCATGAGTCCCACTTCAAGTTCCTCATGGTTAGTCCCTGAAATAACAGGTGCGGGGAGGCCATCCACAAATCCCGCATCAACCTCTTCCTGGTCAGTCCTCAAAATAGCAGGTGTGGGGACAGTGTCCATAAGCTCCACATTGACCTCTCCTGGTCAGTCCCCAATATCACAGGTGTGGGGACGCTGTCCATAAATCTCCCATGGACCTCTTCCTGGTCAGTCCCCCTGTCCAACTGCACACATGCCAGAGGGAATTCCAAGTGCTGACCCTCAGCCAAGGAGATGGTCACTTGCTGATCTGGTAAATGGTCTTCTGGGTAAACAATATCTGGACTAACCAGGGTGATGGAAAAACCAGTGTCTCGAAGTCCCTTGCCCTGTTTGTCATTGACCTTGACCGTCTGGGCTGGCAGATGGGCTGCAGGCATGGGGATCCAACATTGTCGAAGGCACCCACCCGTATATCAGTGCTTTGGATTGGGCAAGTCACACACCCTGTTTATAGACCATTGTCTTGGTAGGGCTTCAGTAGAGTAGCGAGATAATAATATTGGTGCTGCCCATAGATTAACTGGAACTCCCAAAGCTAATTGCATAACACAAGCCCCATCCTCTCTTGAGGCTTTGGGCCCCAATGTGGTCAACAACTCTTTGATTTCGGCTGCTTGGGACCAGGTGTATGCCAGACTGTCACTGGATCCATAATATGACACACAGCTACAAACCCTCTGGGTCAACCTCTGTGGGGTCCTCATCATCCTCCACATGATTCTGTGCATCCCAATGGACCAATTTCTTGATTATTTCTGACCGAGTGTCAGTGTCCCTGTATTCAGTTTGTCGAACCTAGCACAGATGCTGTAGTTCCCTTTCAACAGTTCTACTGCATTGTGTGGTTCATCATCACCTAAAAAGACAAGCTTCAGCAGAGGATGTTGCTGCTTTGCTGAGATGGTGCTGCAGAGCTCCTAGTTTGGGAGGGTTGGGGAGGGTAATTCACCAGAGGATGAGGAGCAAGAGGAGAGGAGACCCCAATTGAAGTTGGGCACGCTATTCTTGGCATGAGCAGGATGTGGGATGTCCAAGGCTCCGATTCTGTCCCAGCCTCCACCAAGTTCACCCAGTGTGCCATCAGGGAACTGAAGCGTTCCTATTCACAAGAATTTCTCCACATGTTTGTGGTTGAGTGGTTGGTCATAGCACAGATGATATTTTGGGACACATGCTTCTGTAATGTGGGGACGACACACTGGTAAAAATAGTGGTTTCTGTGAATTAAGTACCATGGGACGGCCACTATCAAGAAGTTGCGGAAAGACTCAATGTCCATAAGCCAAAACGGCAACATTTACAAGGCTAGCTATCTGGCAATGAGTCTGTTCAGTGCTTGGGTCTGTGGTTGGGTTGAGTATTTACGCTTCCTTTCCAAAGTCTGGAGAAGAGACAACCTAACGCTGTGCTGGGACAGCAAAGTGGATGTAGTTGGTGGGCAGGAGACATCAGCACTTCCAGGACAACAGATTGGGAAGAATGTAACACAGGAGAAGTAGCAGTAGTTTTACCCTCAGACACAGGTTTTGTACCCAAGCGTTCAGACTTACTATTGGGATTTTTGGCTGTCATGTGCCTGAGCATGCTGTTGGTGCTCAGGTTAGCACAGGGGTCTCAAACTCGGCTGGGTTGGTGGGCCGCACATAGAGAAACATTTATAGCGGGGGGCCGCATCCCTTGTAGGACTAATAGTACCTTTACACGCCGCGACGGCAGGCTGGATACATCCCGCTACAGGCTACAAATGTAGCTTGTAGCGCCAATGTAGCCCGTCGTAGCGGCGTCTGAAGACGTGACGCTACAGCCGGCAACAGATACATCTGTTTCCTAGCTCTGCTCGAAAACTGATGGCTACAACGCCGATGGTAGCGAGCTGTATCGGCGTGTAAAGAGGCAACGGAAGGGAACTCGGGACAGCCTGCGATGTAGCTGCAATGTAGCTAAGGCGTGACCCTGGCTCCGTGTTACCGCGCCCCATGTGCGATCATTGGTGGAAGCTGCTGCATGACGATTGGTAGTCGCTGCATAGGGAGGCATATTTAAAGGAGCTGACGAGTCACACTACACAATCGCTCGAGCGTGCTGTATTACTCAGCCTCCTGCGTTGCCTGCCCAATCAGGATGTTATTGCTTCGTCCTATCAGCGTACGGACGGCTCGTAATCCACAATTGTAGCACGCCTATGTGCTGGCCCTGCTGCACCAGGTACGCCCATAGTAGCTGGTTATAGCGGTGTGTAAATGAGCTACAGCTGGCTACTTGAGACACCCGGCGATGTAGCTAGCTATAGATGTAGCGTGGTGTAGCGCATCTTGTGGCGGCGTGTAAAGGTGATGCGTTGACCGTTTGTAACCGTTTGAGCGTGCTCGTGCACGTGAAGTAGCGGGATGTATCCAGCCTGCCGTCGCGGCGTGTAAATGTACCTTAAGTGATATTTTTAGTAATACCAGAATTTTTTTTTTTGCTCAATGTAGTAAAGTACAAATCCTGATCCCTTTCTTGTAGTAATGTCCCCATCCTGTAGTAATGTCCTTTTCTACTGATGTCCCCCATCCTGATCCCCTTTTCTAGTGATGTCCCCCATCCTGATCCCTTTTTCTAGTGATGATCCCTATCCTGATTCCTTTTTATAGTGATGTCCACTATCCTGATCCCTTTTTCCAGTGATGTCCCCCATCGATCATGATCCCCTTTTGTAGTGATGTCCCCTTACTGATCTCCTTTTCTAGTGATGTCCCCCATCCTGATCCCCTTTTCTAGTGATGTTCCCCTTCCTGATTTTCTTTTCTAGTGATGTCCCCTATGTCATTCCCCCTTAGTAGTGATGTCCCCATCTTGATCTCCTTTAGTGATGATGTCCCCATCCTAATCCCCTTTTATAGTGATGTCCCCCATCTTGATCTACTATTATAGTGATTCCCCCCATCCTGTTTTACCTTCTTTTTACACACTCAAATACACATTCTATCACACTCACACACAAACCCACACACAACCCCCCCCACACACACACACATACTCTCACACACACTCACACACATCCTCATACACACTCTTACACTCACACTCATACAGACACTGAAACTCGCACACACTTATACACATATCCTCACTCACCCTCACACACACACCCTCTCACACACACTCACACTTTTCTCACTTTAATGATGCATCGCTCCAGTGCAGGGGGCCGCCACGGTTCCCGCTGTGCTGGCTTCCGGCTCCGCTGTGCTATGACTCCCTCCAGTCGCCGCTCAGACAAGCTCTGTTGCTCATCAAGATCAATGCAGTCTGCCAGTCAGAAGCCCGCAGGTGACGTCATATTCTGCCGTCAGCTGCGGGCCTCTCATTGGCTGGCAGCTTGCATTGATCTTGCTGAGTGGCAGAGCTTGTTAGTGCTGCGAACAGAAGTCATCACACAGCAGGGACTGCAGTGGCCCCCTGCACTGGAGCAATGCATCATTAAGTTGTCCAAGGTGCCGCGGGCCGCATAGTGAAGCCCCAGGGGCCGCATGCGGCCCCCGGGCCGCGAGTTTGAGACCCCTGGGTTAGCAGTTGTGTCTCTGCTCAGTGTGTAATGGCAGGTGCTACAAATTACTGTCCTTTTGTCTCAAGGACTTTGACTTTCCATCCTGGGGAACAATGCAACTTTGCGCTAGGATCTAGTCGGATGCTCTTGGGAACAGTTCACTGAGTTGTCCCTCTGATAAAATCACTGCCTCCTACTGCCTGTAGTGGTGCTATCATTCTCTCCCCTTCTGCACTGCTGTGTTCGCTATGTGAGGGCCCTGCCAAAATTATAATTCAGGGCCATCCCAAATGTATAGAGTAGGGTCCTCCCAAAGGTATTATTTGAACCCTCCAAAATGTATGGTAGAGGGCCACCTGACCGCCCTCACAAAACTCAGGTTTCATGCTACCTGCTGACCCTCTCAAAATTTAAATTGAGGGCCGCAGAATGAAATGATGGTGAAGAAGTAGAGCAAAGCCCACCATAGCAATGGGCAAGTTTCAGCTGGCATTGTAAAATCCTGTGGAATATGCATTCCACTATCTCATTAACAATGAGGGAGGGAAAGCCAAAATGTATTTGTAAGAACAGGCCCTCTCAAATGTATGGTGCAGTGCCACCTTAGGCCTCTCACAAAACTCAAGTTTCCTGACACCTGCTGGCCCTTTCAAAAGTTGAATTGAGGGCCACATAATGTTATGGAGGTGATGTTGTAGGAGGGCAAAGCTCAACATACTAATGGGCATGTTCTAGCTAGCATTGTAAATTGCTATGACATATGCATTCCACTATCTCATTAACAATGAGGGGGAGACCACCCAAATGTATGAGTAACGACAGTCCCTCCAAAATGTATGGCACAGGGCCACCAGACAAAAGTCAGATTTCCTGAGACCTGCTGGCCAACTCAAAACTTGAACTGCATAATGACATGGAGGTGGTGTTGGAGAAGGAGGGCAAAGCAAAACATATCAGTGGGCACAATGTAGCTGGCATTGTAAACTGCTATGGAATATGTATGCCACTATCTCAATAACTATGAGGGAGGGACCGCCCAAATGTATGCGTAAGAACAGTCCCTCTCAAATGTATATGTGAAGAGATAAGGAGAGAGAGGCGCTAATGAGAGGGACCCACTGCCTTTCAGGGAGAGGGGAAGAGAGGTCACAAGGTGGTCTCTCACCTTGTGTGGTTGTGCTGTCCCCGCACAACCTCGGTGCTGCGTGTATGGAGGAACCGCTGTGTGAGCAGTGAATCCAAAGCTTGCGTCCGTCCTCCGATCACATGGGGCAGTCAGATGACCAGACTCTGATGTAGGGACAGGTCCTGTATTTGTATTTGCTTTCTATCTCTCAAATGTATGGTATAGAACCACCTGAGGCCTCTCACAAAACTCACGTTTCCTAACACCTGCTGGCCCTCTCAATATTTGAGTTGAGGGCCGCCGAGTGAAATGGTGGTGGAGAAGGAGAGCAAAGCCCAACTTACCAATGGCATGTTAAAGCTGGCCTTGTAAAGTGCTGGGGAATATCTAAATAAAAATTATGTATAAGGGAGGGACCTACAAAACATGTAAGATACAGCCCTTCCACGTCTAAAAGGAAAAAACAGCTAAAAAGGCTACGTGTGAACATACAATAAAGATTTTTTTCTCTTATTTATTTTGCCTTATGTAAAACTATTTCTTAACATTTTTCTTGTAAAATGGACTCACCGTGACCGGGGTTCTGCACGACGCAGGCGTTCTTCTCCTCCTTGTCACGGAACCGCGCCTGCGGCTGTGGGGCCCAGCGGTCCAGATTAAAAGTGTTGGCTGAACAGTTAGGGGTTAATTCTGTCATTACGCCACCTGTGAGAGTTCCAGTGATGTCCACCAGCGCTGCTTGGGTCTCCGGGGATGGGATGCAGCAAGATGGGATGCTCCCCACAGGATGAGCGGGAGTCCCTGGAGCCAGGAGCTGCACAAGATGTTGTGAGGCAGCTGCGGTTGTTCAGCATGCAGAGATAGACAGTTCTGAAAAAGGCATGGACACTGATAGTCTCTGTAACGGGTATTTCACTGTAACCAGCAGGCAGTACATGGTATACAGTTAACGGGTAACGGACCGGGTGGATTTTAGCAATGACTGGTGTTTCTCAGAGCTCCGCGGTGTTCCTCCATTCTAACTTATTCTGAGTGAGTTGCCGATGTCGCCTTTGAGTGCCAAGGTCGGGTACAAGGGACTACTTATATTGCCCTGCCGGTGTGTATGCTCTGGAGTGAGGGGTAGTTTGGGTCCTTTTGGTGGGTACTCCGCTGGCAAGACGGCTCTGTTTGCGGCGGCGGTGGGGTACTCCTGTAGAGTGGTCCCTCCATTCCTGGTTTGCATGGCAGTGATAAACGACTCCCAGCTTCGGAACCAGTAATCCAGTTGTAGATGGGCACGGGTGTATTTTGACCCGCATATAGTTGCCTAGAGACCGGTTGTTGAGGCACCGGAGCGGTGGCGCCCAACCGGTGGTGGTGGCCTAGGGGCTGCACGGAACTATGCAGGGACCCCGCTCCTATGTTCCTCCTGGCCACGTTCTGCTCCTTCCTCCTCCTACATTCTTGCAGAAGCTTGTCTGGCTGGCAGACTTCTGACTAACTTGCTGCATTAACTTCTCCACTACACACTACCTCTACACTCCGCCCACCAGGACCTTATTGGCCCTCTATTCTGATGTGCATGTAGGGTATGGAGCTCTGAGTTTTAACCATGTCATTGCTTCAGTCAGAGAATATTGCAACTGCAGTCTGGGCTGCAATACACTCCTGTGACGCACTCGTTGCGGGGCACCACAAAATCAGTTTAGGTTAGGTCTGGTAGGTGTTCTTGTGACTCTGTCAAAGTGGTGTAAAACTGTGACACCATACGTGAGTCAGCAATGCATGCAGGCATATTCCCCAGGCTATTCCTATTCAGTTTCATCACTTTGCCATTCATTTCCGCCTTTTTCTCCTGCCTCCAGACCTCTCCCGTTGACTTGCATTGGACTCACTATTCGTTATGGATAGGCAAGAATTAAACATGATTTGTTACGAATCTTCCGAATGCAAATATTTCACTAGTTGCTCTGTCATTTGTGACACCCCACCTCATGGTAGATTGTAAGCTCTTATGAGAAGGGTCGTCATTGTTTTTGCTTTATTTGCTGTATGATCTATAACTATGTACATGACTGTATATGAACCTCAGAATTGTAAAGTGCTGCAGAATATGATGGCGCTATATAAATAAAGATTATTATTATTATTATTATTATTATTATTAAAATGGCCAATAAAATTGCATCTAGAATTGCTGTGCACCTGTGAAGTAGACAGCACATCATGTAAAAATAAGTTCTTTCTGTGTAAGGGTACATAATAATGTCAGATATACAACCGGATGTAATTATATCCGACAGGTTACTGCACTGTGTGTAGTCTGCTGAGGACAGATTGATATATTGTAACTCTATAAATATGATCCCATTCTTACTCATACTTTAAAAGAAATTTTCATAAGGAACTAATTCCCCATAAAAATCCTGAAAAGATGGCGCTGCCTATATTTTGCGAGAAGTTAAACCTTACAGAGGGAACATTTCTAGACTTTGTGTCTCTGCACTACGGGATTCGATGAATTACTGATGGATGTTTTTAATTATGCCACACGTAAATGACTGAATACAAAAACGTGTTTAATTCAGGCATGAGGCTGCTTTATATGAGCCCTGTGTTCAGCTTGGGAAATAGACTGGCTGGCACTTGTTTTGCTGTGGTCTTTCTATGGCACCATAACATTATCGGAGACTTTCCCACCCCCACCTCCATGTTAAGGATGGAAGGCATTGCTGACGGCTGGGAAAGGAAATAGCTAATAAAACCAAAATCTCTGCGGCTCTCTGGAGCCAGAGATGCTGAGATCTGGTTAATTGCAGAAATCAAAGATTTGGGGTGCACTTGCCAAACCTTAAGTATAAGGTTAAGTATATTGTGTTTCACCTTGTAAGCCTCCTTCTACCCAATACTCTATTTTTCTGTTGTATATTTTTACATAGCTGCAGCACAGGGTTTAAATTAAGAAAGAAGCTGATCGGTGCTTGATTGCTCCAAAGTGTCCATTTCTCACCCTGCCTGGACCATAAAACAGAGTACATATTTTATTCAATGTCTGATGTGCTTGCTTTGACATAGCTAAAAGTAGACTTGACAAAATCTGCCTCAATAAACTAAACAACCTGTAATGGCTTTATTTTACACATTCCTTCCCATTTAAGATGGAAAAGATGACAAATTCAGATCATATTAAGAAAAATACGGGGTACTCTTCATAGGCAGTTTTTCAGCAGACAGATTCATTTTCTGGAAGTTGGTAACAAACCTGACCACTTATTCTGAATAATAATAATAAGAATAATATTAACAGTCTTGATTTTTATAGCACTAACACGTTCCATAATGCTTTACAATTGGGGAAGTAACAAACAAATAAAACAAATGAATAGTATAAGCAAGCTCTCTATCTATACTGCATATGTATGTATAGCATAATGCAGAACAAGATAGAATAATACCGACACTTCTATAGTATCAGGTACATATACACTGCGGCCAGTATACAGACATACATTGTGTACAAACTTTATTCAATAGCACTCTGCAATTAATGAATACATTAATTACACTATTGCAACCCATTTAAACCATAAACCAAAACTGTAAGCCATAAACAAGCTGACCTCATTGGATGAACCTCAATTCTAAATTGTTACTTCAGTAAGGAAGTGGACGAACTCTAGCTCCACCTTTAGGTAGCTCCTCAAAGTCATAGTTGATTCTTTAACAAGCCTTTTCATATAACCAAGGATTTGTGCCTCCATAAGGTAGATAGCTAATTCACCAGACCTCGTCTATAGCCTCTCATACAGCCAGATCACAATATCCCACACAACTCCACTGATGAGGGGCAGTTACCCCGAAACGTAGCGTCTGTAGTTTGGGGTACTGATCTGGCACAAATCCCTGGTCATATGAAAAGGCTTGTTAAAGAGTTGAGTATGACTTTGAGGAGCTACCTAAAGGTGCACTAGAGGTCGTATACTTCCTTACTGAAGTAACAATTTGCATATTTCCCAGAGGAGCATTGCAGCTTTAAGATTCCTTGCCAACTAATCTGTCTCCTTATGTTTGCAGGCAGACTTCTCTCCATAAGGTAGATAGCTAGTTCACCAGACCTCAATTATATTGACTCAACTCTATGTACCTAATCAGAACTGGGGAACAGATAGCATGCTGTCTGAGGCCAGATTGGTCATATAGAGGGGTGATTCACTAGAGGGTTCTTCTAAACTGGACACTTTGTCTATGACAACCAAGATAGAGTTGAGGGGAGAATGTCCTGTCAGACTTAAACCAACAAACTGTGTAGACCAGTTCTTGCAGAGAAGTGATTGCTGTCTTCATACATGTTGATGAAACATTGTTTTGGAGACATCTAATTTCATGTGAAGGACAGGAGCTTGAATAAAATTCCTATGATCACCCTAAGTTCAAGACTGTGTCTCATAATTGTGTGCCTGAAAATCATGCCTTCCCTCTGCTGTGCAGAAGTATAATTCATGGTCACCCTGAGTAAGATTTCTGAAGGATTCCAGAAGAACTCATATTTCCATTGTATTACTTTCAGATACTGAGTGGCATGCATACAACATTGAGGTCCCTTTGTAACTGGTAAATGTTTATGTAGCTGATGAATCAATGATGATATATTATATATTGTATCATACATACAGTGAAACATATCTTCCCTCAAGTACATGTCCAGTATATATATACACAGTGTTGGCCAAAACACTGTCAGATAATACTCAGTTTCTTCCTGAAAATGATTGCAATCACAAATTCTTTGGTATTATTATCTTCATTTAATTTGTTTTAAATGAAAAAAAAAAAAAGAGAATGAAGCAAAAAGCAAAACATTGATCATTTCACACAAAACTCCAAAAATGGGCCAGACAAAAGTATTGGCACCCTCAGCCTAATACTTGGTTGCACAACCTTTAGCCAAAATAGCTGCGATCAACCGCTTCCGGTAACCATCAATGAGTTTCTTACAATGCTCTGCTGGAATTTTAGACCATTCTTCTTTGGCAAACTGCTCCAGGTCCCTGATATTTGAAGGGTGCCTTCTCCAAACTGCCATTTTTAGATCTCTCCACAGGTGTTCTATGGGATTCAGGTCTGAACTCATTGCTGGCCACCTTAGAAATCTACAGTGCTTTCTCTCAAACCTTTTTCTAGTGCTTTTTGAAGTGTGTTTTGGGTCATTGTCCTGCTGGAAGACCCTTGACCTCTGAGGGAGACCCAGCATTCTCACACTGGGCCCTACATTATGCTGCAAAATGTGTTGGTAGTCTTCAGACTTCATAATGCCATGCACACGGTCAAGCAGTCCAGTGCCAGAGGCAGCAAAGCAACCCCAAAACATCAGGGAACCTCCGCCATGTTTGACTGTAGGGACCATGTTCTTTTCTTTGAATGCCTCTTTTTTTCTCTTGTAAACTCTATGTTGATGCCTTTGCCCAAAAAGAGAGAACATTCTTCCAAAACGTTTTAGGCTTCCTCATGTAAGTTTTGGCAAACTCCAGCCTAGCTTTTTTATGTCTCGGGGTAAGAAGTGGGGTCTTCCTGGGTCTCCTACCATACAGTCCCTTTTCATTCAAACGCTGACAGATAGTACGGGTTGACACTGTTGTACCCTCGGACTGCAGGGCAGCTTGAATTTGTTTGGATCTTAGTCGAGGTTCTTTATCCCCCATCCACACAATCTTGCGTTGAAATCTCTCGTCAATTTTTCTTTTCTGTCCACATCTAGGGAAGTTAGCCACAGTGCCATGGGCTTTAAACGTCTTGATGACACTGCGCACGGTAGACACAGGAACATTTAGGTCTTTGGAGATGGACTTGTAGCCTTGAGATTGCTCATGCTTCCTCACAATTTGGTTTCTCAAGTCCTCAGACAGTTCTTTGGTCTTCTTTCTTTTCTCCATGCTCAATGTGGTACACACAAGGATGCAGGACAGAGGTTGAGTCAACTTTAATCCATGTCAACTGGCTGCAAGTGTGATTTAGTTATTGTCAAAACCTGTTAGGTGCCACAGGTAAGTTACAGGTGCTGTTAATTACACAAATTAGAGAAGCATCACATGATTTTTCTAACAGTGCCAATACTTTTGTCCACCCCCTCTTTTATGTTTGGTGTGGAATTATATCCAATTTGGCTTTAGGACAATTCTTTTTGTGTTTTTTTCATTGAAGACAAATTAAATGAAGATAATAATACCAAAGAATTTGTGATTGCAATCATTTTCAGGAAGAAACTGAGTATTATCTGACAGAATTGCAGGGTGTCAATAATATGTATAGTAAGATGGCCACTACACATGTACTTGAGGGGTTGAGGGGAGATATATATCATTAACGTTAGTAGCCTCGGGAACGTGATGTAAGCCTGGAAGCAGGCTCCAGAATGCTTAAAGGGATCCTGTCACCTCCAAAACACCTCCTAAGCTAGCAAAACATGTCCCTGCAGCATCCCATCACTAATCTCACACTCCTTTTGTCTCCTAAAAGCATCCTGTGAAAGTGGAGAAAAACGTTTTAATGCTTACTCATTAGTGATTATAATTAGCAGGGGCCATATTCCTTTGAAGGATTTACTTATACATTCCCCTGAAGCCACTCCCTATGGATGGGATCTGTCAAAAAAACTGCCAGAACAGTGAGGATGCCGCAGAAGAATTATTGAAGAAATGCGTGGAAAAAACGCGTGCGCATGCAAAAACGCAAACAAATGCATGCATACGCAGCGTTTGTTTTAATGTTTGTGGATGACTATGTGTAAGAAAAACGCTGCGTTTACATGCGTATGTATGTGTTTTTACATACGTTTGCGCATGCACATCTTCCGCTGCGCTTGCAAATGCCAGTGTGAAACCAACCTAAACAAACCTGATGCATTTTGGAAACAAGTCATGTAGACCGATGACCCTTGTGAGGGAGTGAATGAATCAGATGATGAAAACCCACTCGACCATCTACGTTGAGGTGGCGGACTTCAGCTGCAACCACTTTTGTACTAAATGCAACAAGTGAAACATTTGGAAGTAGAGAGGCTTGTCAACTGGATATACTCAGTAGTGCACCCATTTGCACCCTGACAGTCAGAGTTAAGTGTGCCAATATTTTACCTTTTAATATAACATATTAATTTGCATCCTACAAAGTCAGTTCATAATAGGCCTTTTGCAGCTCTCCTGTCAGAGTTGGCCAGCACTTCCGTCCAATTTTCCCAAGACAGTTTTTCCAGCTCTTCAACTTTTCAAATACCATCAAAAACACATCAATTTTGTCCCCCGGGGGTCATCTTTTGCATGTTTCTCATTACCACCTCGTGGACATGTGAGTTATCAGCTTGACTTAGAGGATGGGATGGTCGTCATGCTATGGACTGCCTCTGATAGCAATTCTATCTGCCGCTCAAGTGCCTGCTGCTGTCCCTGCAACTGCTGGTGCTGTAGCTGCTGCTGCTGTTGTTGGACCTGTTGCTGCAACAGTTTATTTATTTTCTGCTGAACGAGCTATTGTTGCTGCTGGGCTTGCTGTTGCTGGATGTTGGCCTGGAACAGCTGCTTGATTAGCTCCATGTTGTCCAGCCATGCTTCCATACTTTACACAGGACATTCTCATTCTCTGCAGCAATCATCACAACTGCTTCCTGGGAATTTTGCTACACTTCTAGCAACAATAGTAAGATAACATTCTGACTCGCTTGGTTGTATATTATAGGTAGAAACAACAGCTGATTTAATTGACATGTTTGGCTGGTTTATTCAATCTTCATAAACCATGCAGTACAAACTCAGCCTCTTTCCAGTACAGGAATACAAACTAAATATAACAAGTCTATATATGGCTTCCAGGTGTACACAGTCAGGATGATGTCCAGCTCTTTAGAAAGAGAAACACCAATGGAGGTATCTCAACACACAGACACCTGAATGAGACTACTAGTCTATATTTTACCTGATGTACCACGGAACATGGTGGAGATATGTGAGCAGACATTCCCACCCATCTCTTATAACTGATTGTAAAATCCCGGCCCTGACATGCCCTATTAACTCTCTCAGCATTAAAGGGATCCTGTCACCTCCAAAACGCTGTCTTTCCAGCTGTTTACAGAGGCAAGATGGATCTTGGCTATGAGAACTTCTATGTGCATCTCGATTTATCTATGAATATGGCCATTTCTTTCACTGTTGGTTGTGAAGAAGATCGTCGTAGAGAAAGACAGACGGATCCAGGTGGCAATCCAGGTGACAGACATCCAGCAGTTTACCATGATAAGGCCTGAAACCCTCTTTATACAGCTTGTTTGGTGGGCTAGAATGTGGGCGGGCGATGGGAGGTACTGCTAATGTCTTTGTGGGTAAGCGCATCGCACCAAACGCAGGCATCCGCAAGTCCTTGCGTTCGATTGCGTACACATAGAGAATAAAGTGCGCGATTGCGCTTTTTTGAGCACCCAAAAAATGCAACATGTTGCATCTCCCGGACGCAGAATTTCGACGTGCCGGTATGCATATGCAGCCATCCGCATGCCAAAAAATGTCTCTGCGCACGAATGCGCACTCCATGTTAAAGATATGTGCGCATTACGCTTACATTTTTGAGAAATTTTATCCGCAGCATCCGCAGCGCTTGCAAACGCCAGTTTGAAACCACCTTTTGATGTTCTTTTGCAAACTTATGACCCTGAATTTTATGGTGAGGTTGCAGAAGAGATTATATACTCATGACTCTTCCATGCCATGAAGGCATATTGCTTGGTCTTCCAGACCTTATCTTGATCTCAACTGTTCCTGTTAACTGGCATGTTTTAATTACATTTTGAACTGAGAAAAGAGCAACTTGAAAAATTTTTGCTATCTTCTTATAGCCTTATCTTGCTTTGTTGGTCTCCACTATTTTCAATTTTAGAGTGCAGGGCATGGCTGTTTTTTGGCAGGAGGTTAGAGGGAGCTGGGTTTTTATAAAACTGTGAAATTTGCATCATCTGGCCTTACCTATTGATGATGGTGAACAAGCCATAATCCTAACAGGGAAATTAATGTCTGAAATCTTGGTCATAGTTACCTGAGCCTACAAAGCTCCAAGGGTGACAAGCTTTAGTATCAGCCCATTTTCCTTTTTGTCATTTTTAAAATGTAAAAGATTTAAAAAAAATTCTGCCTAAAATACAAAGGAAATGCATCATCCTTAACGTTTTTCCTTTATGCCTTTTAGAGCTTACTTTACAATAGCAGTGATTTTTACAACGGACAACCAAAATTTTATATGCCACAATATATACAGTATTTATAGTCAGATATGCTAGCAGGGTATCTGATAACTGACAGGGCATATGTATTGATAGCACAGATCTTATTCTTCCTATTGAGCTCTCTCTTCAGGACCTGTCTAACCCTTTGATGCTA
This sequence comes from Allobates femoralis, assembly GCA_033576535.1. NCBI lineage: Eukaryota > Metazoa > Chordata > Amphibia > Anura > Aromobatidae > Allobates > Allobates femoralis. The sequence continues at coordinate 130,012,942 of JARQOC010000005.1, forward strand.
TTTGGATGTTGCTGCTTTTCTTGCCTCCTCATCATCATGTTTACAATATCCCTGTGGGATGCCAAGGTACTTGTAGCAGATCTGTACATCTGCTTTTGGCTCTGATGGTAATTCTACTCCATCAGTCTTTCCTACCTTGTCTCACACTACCATATTACCAACTTGCCACACTTCTCCAGTCCGATGGAAATCCATATGTTTTCACTGAAAAACCTTGTAAAGGCCCCGTTACATGGCACGATATTGTTAACTATATCATTTAAACGTCACGGATTTGGAGGCGTTCAAACGACATCGTTAGGACGTCGTTGTGTGTAATACCGAGATTCAACTATAATAAGTCGTTGGATTGCTGATCGCAGGTTTGAGAACATGCTCTCAAATCTCACGATCCACGATCAGCCAACCTGCTGCATCGTTCTGTGTGACACCGCAATAACGATGTCGTTCACGACTTCGGACATTTATATCAATGGACAAGTATCGTTCGCTGGGTTGTGCGAACGATACCTGCTCACTACATCGTTGGTGATTTGTCCACGATATCTATACGTGTGACATCTCACCATCGGTGTTGAAACGATGTCAGAAACGACCGCGCTCCCGCGAAATCGGTACCAACATCGTTACAATGTCGTGCCATGTAACAGTACCTTTAGATGGATCAGTGGAATTGATGTCTCATTAATTTTTCACAAACTGGTTGATGTCATTCAAGTAAAAAAAGGTGGCTGATGGTGCTTCCACTCTTGAACTTCCACCCATTTATCAACAGATTGTCCTGGTTCCAGGCAATGTCTGAGCTGCCATGACTCTCTTTGTTTGTGACACTCTCATGTTTATTGAGATAGGCATTATAGCATTAGGAGTTTTGTCCAAGAACCCCTAACTGAGATACATATATATATATATATTTATTTTTATTTATTTTTTTTCTTTTTCTAACAGGGCAGAGCTGGGATTTGAACCCAAGTTTCCCATGTTGGGGGCTTTGCATTAGTTTTGGAGTTAGTCCCCACTTTGCACCTACGACAGTTTCAATTCTTCTATGAAGACTTTCTATAATACTTGGAGTGTCTGTGTGAATTTTTGCCCATTCATCCAGTAGAGCAGGGGTAGGGAACTCCAGGCCTCGAGAGCCGCACACAGATCATGTTTTCAGGATTTCCTAAGTATTTCACAGTGCTTGGATTCATCACCTGTGCAGGAGATTATGTTACCACCTGTGCAATACCAAGGAAATTCTGAAAACCTGCACTGTTTGTGGCTCTCGAGGCCTGAAGTTCCCTACCCCTGCAGTAGAGTATTTGTGAGGTCAGACACTGATGTTGAATTAGAGAGCCTAGCTCGCAATTTCTATTCTACGTTATCCCAAAGACATTGCATGAGGTTATAGTCAGTGCGCTGTACCAGACAGTCAAGTTTTTCCCCACCAAACTCACCCAAGCATGCCTTTATGGACCTTGCTTTGTGCACATGAACATTGTTATGGTGGAACAAAACAGCCCTCCCCAAAACTGTTCCCACAAAATTGGAAGAATACAACTGTTCAAAATGTTTTGTATCCTGATGCATTAAAGAGGACCTGTCACCCCCTTGCTGCATGGCAATCTAAATGTAGCACTGAATGCAGCATGTCTGCTGCTTTCACGGAAGGGGTCCCCCATGTGTCTGTGTGTTGTGTACCCCAAGATATAGCCTTTCTAAAACGTACAGTTAGAAGCCATGGAGGTAGACACTGTGGCTGGAGGGAGCTTGACTGACTGTGGCCATTCCATCCCCCTCTGCCTCTGTGTGCCGCCTCCTACTGTGCTGTGTTTATGTTTTGTCAGGGTAGGAATCTGGACCTGATGTCAGGACAAATGATTTGCATGCTGTGAGTGACAGAGAGGGGGAGGGCAGAGCCTACACAAGCAAAGCAGCACAGAGAGAGAGGCTGGATCCTGGAGCCTGCAAAACAACATGCCCAGAGGGCTATTGCATATAGCCTCTACTTCATTATCATCCTAATGAGTATCAAAGTGTTTATTTCAACTTTGAAAGGAAGCATTTAGCACAGAGAGGGATGGTTATAATGCTAATAGGAAGGTGCAGGTACATGTATTGATAGGTTAGGTGGCTTTTAATAGGTGACAGGTTCCCTTTAAAGGTACCTTTACACGCTGCAACTATCACCGGCGATCGGAGGCAACTGAACGTGCGTGTGCACGTTTTTGACGGTTGATACCGAACGCCGATGCCGCATGTACACGCCGCAATTGCGCCCCCAACCTAAGGGAACGTGGCTCCCCGGAAGTTGCCACAGAACCTGTGGGAAACATCCGGTTGCCTCCCGATTGCGCTTCTCACGCCGCAATCCACAAAGGAATGTGGGCATACATGTTCAGCGCCGCAAGAACATAGGCGTGACAGAGTTGTGTATTCTGCGCCCCAAACACGCTGATTAGACAACGCAATAGCGTCATGATTGGCCAGCCTGCGCAGGAAAGCTGGCTAATACATGACGCCATTGCAATTGTGTAGTGTGAATGGACAGCTCTTTAAATATGGCACCCTGTGAAGGGAAAGCCAATGGAAACACAGTAGCCCCCACCAATAGGGACGAGCGAGTACACTCGTTACTATTTGTTACTCGGCGAATAGTACGGTACTCGCTCTACTCGTTACTCTGCGACTATCCTAGCGATTACTCGCACAGTAACGAGTACAATGTAAATTAAGGGAAATGCAATTCCTCTGCTGCCCTATAAAGAGGTCTGGCAGAAGAGGAAAAACCTGCAATTTCCCATTTCATTGTTTAAAAGCCAGCAGTAAAAACCGCCGGTTTTTAAACAATGCTGACAGCCACTGACAGCGGGATCCTCCACTCCCCCCACCGCCTCCCCACCCTATCCTAACTTAGGATCGGGTGGGGAGGCTGCGGGGGGAGTGGAGGATCCCGCTGTCAGCAGTGACTGTCACTATTGTGCGGGGGGAGGGGGGGAGGCGGTTCACTCACCGAACCTCCGCAGCCGCCGTCTTCTTCTGTGTATTTGCTGCTTTGCGACAGCAGCCGCACAGAACGGCGGCGGCCGCAAAGCACGGCCGCTGTCACAGCATTAAGTAAAAAACGAATTCTCCCGGATTGTACCGGTCCGTGTAATCCGGCGCCCCATAACATGGGGCTCTATGGTCCCGGATTGCACCGGACCGGGGCAATCCGGTTTTCAATCTAGTTTTCTATTTTTGACCTTCCCGCCTGGATTTTCAAATGAACAGCTGACTCAGGTCAGCTGTTCATTTGAAGTAGCAGTGCTGGCAGGGTTCATGTGAGTTCATGCTTGCCTGCATGAACTCACATGAACTTTCCCATGCCAGGGTGCACAGCTCTGCTACATTTCTGGTGGAGGTCCTCTACCAGAGATGTAGCAGAGCTAAAGAAGAACCCTGGAATGGACTACGTCGGACGGAAGAGGATTTTTTTTAAATAAAGATGGAGTCCCTAAGTGTTTTTTTGTTTTTTTTTTCAAATAAAAATATTTTTTCCATGTGTTGTGTTTTTTTTAAAAATTCACTAGAAATTCATGACGGTAATGTCTACTATTGGCGTGACCGCCATGAATTTCGGGCTTAGGGCCAGCTGATAATACAAAGCTGGCCCCAATCCGGGGCAATCCGGGACCATGGAGCCCCATGTTATGGGAGCGCTGGATTGCACCGGACAGGTACAATCCGGGAGAATCTGGTTTTCAGTGACAGTGGCTGTGCTTTGCGGCCGCAGCCGTGCTTTGCGACTGCAGTCGCAAAGACACAGGGAAGAAGTCAGCGGGCTGAGCAGAGGGCAGTGAGTGAACACTGGCGCCCCTACCCCCAACGCTCCCGAACAATAGTGACAGGCTCTGCTGACAGCAAGCTGTCAGCAGCTGTCAGCATTGTTTAAAAGCCAGCGGCTTTTTACCGCTGGCTTTTAAACAATGAAATGGGAAATTGCAGGTTTTTCCTCTGCTGCCAGACCTTATAGGGTCCAGCAGCAGAGGAATTACTCGCAATTACTCGCTTCCCCATTGGCTTACATTGTACTCGCTAGACTCGTAACGAGTTTTAGGACCTACTCGTTACGAGTCTAGTGAGTACGAGTATTTTAATACTCGCTCATCCCTACCCACCAATCATCGCTGATGGGGTGCGGTATCCAGCACGCTGTGGCACACCTCTGGGAAATCACTAGGCGATGTAGAGTCCATCCCTATCGCCCGTTCACATGCCAAAACCAGGGCAGCTCACCTTCAGGATTGCCTCTGGTTTTAGAACAATGCTCTGAAACCGCAACCAGGAGCAACTTCGAAAATCACCACCGGGTTCCCCAATTACACGCCGCAACTTTGTAGCAATTTCAAGGCAACTGTGACAGAAATCCCGATTGCCTCTCAGTTGCTACACCGCAGTTGCGGCGTGTAAAGTTACCTTAAAGAGGACCTGTCACCAAACCAGGAATGGTGATCTAATTACAGCACTGGATGCAGCATGTCTGCTGCATCCAGGCAAGGGGTCCCCCAGCCATTGAGCCGCCCTGTACTCCGAGTAAATACACTTAGAAAACTTACATCCTGCAGCCAGAAAGGAGGTGGCTAGAGGCTGGAGCCGAAGGGCAGATTCACACCCCCTGTACGTTCAATCTGCCCACTGCTGCCAATCATTGTCTCCCTCTTCTGCAGCATAACACAGAGTTTTTTTTTTTAGAAATGGCCGTTTAGCCCCGCCCCCTGTGGTGATGTCACCGCTTATACCCGCCCTGCTCTATGGTTAACATAGAGCAGGACGGGTATAAGCGGTGAAGTCACTGCAGGGGGCAGGGCTAAACTGCCATTTTAAAAAAAAACAAACAAAAAAAAACTCTGTGTTATGCTGCAGAAGAGGGAGACAGTGATTGGCAGCGGTGGGCAGAATAAACATGCAGGGGGTGTGAATCTGCCCTTCGGCTCCAGCCTCTAGCCACTTCCTTTCTGGCTGCAGGATGTAAGTTTTCTAAGTGTATTTACTCGGGGTACCGGGGGGCTCAATGGCTGGGGGGCCCCTTGCCTGGATGCAGCAGACATGCTGCATCCAGTACTGTAATTAGATCACCATGCCTGGTTTGGTGACAGGTCCTCTTTAAGAGATATGTTGCAATGTTTCCACCTATGTAGTGTACATATCAAAACATACGCACACACAGACAGACAGACAGAAACTCAATATCCCAAGAAAGGATTCATTTCTGAAGCTGAAATATTGCCCATGGGTGATTAAACAGCACAAATTTTCACTTGGATCCATATAAGTGCTGCATCAATTCTTTTATTATCTGAACCTGGAGGATTATTTCACAAATTGCCTGGGAAGGAATTACACCCCTCACTGTGGATTGTGCTGCTACTTTTTGCATTTATGATTGTTTTTATGATACATTTAGATTATACTCAGGGGCGGAACTACACTGGTGCAGCCTGTGCAGCCGCACCAGGGCCCCGACCAGCTAGGGGCCCCCTTCAAGCCTGCAGGGGGGCCCCCAGCCGACCCCCGCAAGCCGCTGTTAGAGGAGAGGAGGGTCATGCAAGGGAAGCAGAGCGCTTCCTGCTTCCCCTGCCTGATCCCGCCCCTCTTCTCTTCTGCCCCTCCGGCCCGCAGGACGGCTGCAAACAGCCGGCGCGGCTCACCAGGTAGGAGACCACCGCGCCGGCAGCCCCCAGCAGCGTCCACCACCCCCCCACGCCGACGGGCAGCAGCTACACCCCCCACCCAGGGCCACGCCGACGGCCAGCAGCACCCCCCCCCCAGCCGGGCCGGGCCAGGCCGTGCTGACGGCTAGTAGCACCCTCCAACCCCCGGCTCCTGCACCAGGGCCCCCAGCGGTCACGGTCCGCCCCTGGATTATACCAAATTTGAACCCAGGCAGTGCATGTTACATATTATATAAACTACTGTATATACAGTCGATAAAATCATCATTGCCATCCATTAGAGAAATTACCTAGAATTCGAGATTAGCAAAAGTCATTTGCTATCTGTCATGCATGAATATTTGAACCCATTACTCTGTCCTTTGTGACATGATCGGCTTATCTATCTACTGAGCAACAGCAGATACACATTTTCTCTGGGTGTTTACGATCTGTTAACATTGCTTTCGTCTTATATGTTAACAGGTGTTTTTTATTAATCCATTCGTCTATCCAATCACTTTTTGGGTGCGACTATATACACCTTTGCCCTGTTTCCTGCTGGTGATATTCTCATTTGGATGTCCTTGCAAACTGCAGTTGTATATGCCTGTTAGCGTAAAGGTACAGTTACACAGCACGACATTGAAATGATGATGCTAACGATCTCGTGCATACGTGGTCGTTAGGACATCGTATTGACATCGTTGGTGAGATGTCACACGTCTAGATATCGTGGACGAATCACCAACGATGTAGTGAGCAGGCATCATTTGCACAACCCAGCGAACGATACTTGTTCATTGCTGTCAATGGGAGAAGTCGTGAACGACCGTTATCACGGTGTCACACATAATGATGCAGCAGGTTGGCTGATTGTGGATCGTGTGATTTGAGAACATGTTCTCAAACTTGCGATCAGCGATCCAACGACTTATCGTAGTTGAATCTCGGTGTTTCACGCAACGTCATCCTAACTATAATATTAATATAATAATAATAATATTTATTCATTTATATAGCGCTATTAATTCCATAGCACTTTACATACATGAGTAATGCTGTCTCTCTTGGAGCTCACAATCTAAATATCCTATCAGTATGTCTTTACAATGTGGGAGGAAACTGGAGTGCCCGGAGGAAACCCACGCAAACACGGGGAGAACATACAAACTCCTTGCAGATGTTGTCCTTAGTGGGAATTGAACCCAGGACCTCAAGACCCCAGTGCTGCAAAGGCTACAGTGCTAACCACTTGAGCCACCGTGCTGCTCCTAACAATGTCGTTTGAACGACTAAATCCATGATGTTTAAATGATATCGTTAACAATATTGTGACGTGCAACTGTAAGAGAGTAAACTAATAAGCTGCTAAAACCAAGCAGACTGCCATTTTGTAGTGGCCCAGGAAAGTGAAAAAGTCTCTGGTTGCCATGGTGACTGCTCTGTGTCTAGGAAAGTGAAAACACAATCTCTGGTTGCCTTGGTGACGGCTCTGTCAGTTGCTCCTGTTGTTGTTGATCGCTCACTGCGGTGGCCATTACTAGTGTAAGGATTACAGCAGAGCCAGTGCAAGCTATATGGGCCTTTAAAGTTGTTTGCAAGCCGTGTTGTATGGACAAAAGACTTTATCTTGAACTGAGAAAGTGTCCAGCATCCGAGGAGGCTGAGGAGATGTTCCCCCTGATGGAGTGAGTGATTGGCGTCCAGGAAGGCCGTGAGTGACTGCGAAAGGAGAGCCGGCATCCGGTGCCATCCACATTGGGAGGATCCTGACAAGGTCCTGACAAGCCCTGGAAAAGAGTGCTCCACCCCAAGCTTACAGAACTAAAGTACTGGACATGTGAATCTGGCATTGGCTGGTAAGCTGCCAAATTCTGCTGTTTTACAATACGTTTATTTTTTTTTGGCACAAAAGGTTTTTTTTTCTTTTCTTTTTCTGGACTTGCTGCAGCCCACGTGGAATATACACCGGTGTAAAGCTACATTTGAGGTTGATGGTACCATAGTTTTGAGATACCCGGGTATCCCTGTGCTAAGTGTATAGCCAGCATTGATATAGTGTATTGTATTGTTATTAGCTGTGATAAGTTATACTCAGTGTGCCATCTCAGAGGTCCCATCAGACCGCCCACAGTTGATGTACATAGCCTTTAGTTAAGTTAAATCCTTGATAAGTCTAACGTGTAGGTAAATTTGTTCCTGGTTCTGAGTGTGATTTACATACCCTGGGAACTCTGAGATCGGTGCATTGATGTCGGCTAACGCTGAGGGTGTTAAACTGTTATTGGTTATATTTTAAGGGGATTTTGAGACTTTTACATTCCTTACTGAACCATACCTTGATCCCCATATCAGTAAAAATACTGTTGTTTATTTCTGCCTCTGTCTCAGTCTGTGACTCACTGGATCTTAATAGGACCTCCGGTCATTACACAACGAGGCCTTAAGACTAGCTAGGATTCACCCCTCTGCTGTTTTTGCTCTTCACTTTGCACCTATCTTCTGTTTGCAGCTAGGAATAAGTGGCATGCTAACTCTGGAATCTGTTACTATTTCAGAGCACTTTCCTTACTGTAGGTAAATTGCACTCTGCTCTACCCTCCAGTTCCTTAGAAGGTTTGTGAAGCCAAAGTCCTAGTTGCCATAGTTTAGTCTGAGTTTAGGGCCATTGTAACCTACACAAGCCCCACCAGAGAATGCAGGATCCAAATCTTTAGTCTGTACAACAACCGTCTAGGCCAGTTGCCGTTTTTAGTATTTTATCTATTTCTCGTGTGGTTTGATTAGTCAAGCGTAAGCTTATCATCCCCCCACTCCATTTTCCGGTGCAGAGAAGTCGTCGTGGAAGCTGTGGACTCCCTGGCTACCAAATTACAGCATGCGTTTTCAGCTATCACAGAGTCCACTCAAAACTGTCTTCTTAGCATAAGGTAAATTTAATGGATTGCTTCAATAGGGACCAACTTAGGTTTTCCTACTTTTTTTCTTCATATACCGTAAGTTGTCCTTCCTCATCTGGAGAAGAGAGTCAACAAGTGGGCATTATTCAATTACATTACTGCTCTGTGGAGATCCTCAGGCTTGTGTATTGTCTCTGCTTGAGGATTCTCCAGTTTTTTCCTCAGTAGATTCTCATTCCTCTGCTCTGCAGCTCATTTATGATGATCCCAATAAAGTTGCTGAGTAAATCATCCACAGGTTGATTCAAGGAAATAATAAAGTGGAGGATTATTGCGCTCAGTTCAGACGCTGGGCAGTGAAGAACTCCTGGAATGACTCAGCTCTCCGCAATTAATTCTCCCAGGATCTTTCTAGCCAGGAATGAGATATGATGGTTTATAATCCCTCCTGGAAAAGCTATGTCACGGATCACATTTTAGGGATAAATGTACATTTGAAGGTATTTCAATGACTTCTTCTCATCCTATTGAGGCAGTAGAACCTACTGTATACAAATTGGGTCCTGGAGAGAGTCTCTGTCTATACTTCGGTTGAATGAGTTATGTAATGATTAAGTGATTCAGCTATAATAATACATTTATTAAGGGTAAAGAGAAATAAAAAAAAAACAATCATTAATATGTTGAAACACGAGTTCTGTAAGTTTGAAATGATCCTTCATTCATACTACTGTTATGTTTGTTTTTTTTTACAAGAAGCTTTAATTACCAAATCTAGAGGTAAATCTACCTGTACATTTGCATTTGCTGATTCAGGTTCCTCCTTAGATATGATTGACAATGATTTTGTTATAGGGTGTGGGTATACAGTTTTGGCTCTTGGTCATCTTATTCAAGTTTAAGCAATTGATAATTCTCTTCTTACCCATTGTCATTGTACTTCTAAAGTTGAGAATGTGCGCATGAGAGTGGGAGTGTTACACACAGAATCTATGTCATTCATGGTATTTCCTCCCTAGCACCTAAAGTTGTGTTATGGCCGCTTTACACACACCAACTTATCTGTCCAACTTTTGAACAACTTACTGGTTGCAGTGAAATCATGGACATATAGTTCCATTTGTACACAGCCACAAAATGGAGCAATGTGTCCATGATTTCACTGCAACCAGTAAGTTGTTCAGAAGTTGGACAGATAAATTGGTGTGTGTAAAGTGGCCTTTAGATATGTCCTGGCTGGTGGAACAAAATGCTACCAACAATTGGGAAACTTGAGAGGTTAAGTCTTGGGGGGATTTTTGTTTTACCAATATTTTTTTGGCATCATTGAAATCTCGTCTTTGTCAGTTGTTTACTCAGTCTAACAGTCCTTGTCGTGGAGCCTTGACCCAGCATCCTGGACTCTTCTGTCATTTAGTAGGCATCATAACATATTGGCATGATGCACCCTGTGACTTTATTTTAGGTTTAGGGACTGCCCAGGTTTGACTGTAACGAAGGATGTGAAACGTTTTGCTCAACTCTATCCAATGTCTATACAAAATAAGTTTCCATTGTAAACAGAAGTGTAAACTGTAGAATACAGCAAGAGAATATGGTATATGTGCACTACTGAACATGTAGGTGGAAATGCTGCAGACATACCTTCATCCCATAGACAGCTCTTATAAAGGAGTCCTTGTGGGGGTGCTCGTCCGGCAAAGCCCAGTGACAGGCAGTACTCCAGATAAAAACTCTTGGTTTATTACATGAAAAATATAAGACAGGTTGGCTCTGTTGAAGCACATATGCGCGAAACAGCTGTTGTCCTCACACCACCCCTTATCTTCCTCCTCTCCCAACCATTGCTATACTGGCGTTGTGCACCAGTTTTAAATTTTTCATGTCATAAATGAAGAGTTTTTATCCTGGGAGTGTTCTGCAGCTATCTTCATTGTAAACTGCACAACATTTCTTTATATTTTTAACTAATAGGGTTTGTGTTATTAGACATTTTGTTTAAATAAAGGTTTCTAAAAATCTAAACCCCCATGATTGAGAAAAACAGTGCTTAATATTTAGTTCTTGTGTTAGTATAGGATATGACATATAAAGAAATATTAACACATTTACGTCAAAAGACATAGCTGCAGATTGCCAACTTGCCCTGCCATCTTCAAAAATTCATAAAGGTATTTTTGGGGGTTTATAATAGTGTTGACCTAGATGTTATTGTATAATATTAAATAAAACGTGAAAAGTGAAAAATCCCATTTTCCTTTTCAAATGCAGGTAGGTACAGTAAATAGAAGCGGGTTACAGTAAATGTGCTGCTCATGACAAAATCACAGGAGGATCAGGTATTAGGAACTTCAAGATTTATTTGTTGGCGCATTTTGTTGGCAGCTGCCCACTTCCTCGGGACCTACAGCCGCCCATGTGTCGACAAATAAATCTTGAAGTTCCTAATTCTGCTTCTATCTATCTACTTGGATTTCTATACCTTAGGGGTTTACATGCAGCATACTGATCAAGCCTTTTCAGTGGTTGTGACCCTCACAACCTGCTCAGGTGAGTGGTTAGGGTTTACGTGCAGCATACCGATCAAGCCTTTTCAGTGGTTGTGACCCTCACAACCTGCTCAGGTGAGTGATTAGGATTTACGTGCAGCATACTGATCAAGCCTTTTCAGTGGTTGTGACCCTCACAACCTGCTCAGGTGAGTGGTTAGGCTTTACGTGCAGCATACCAATCAAGCCTTTTCAGTGGTTGTGGCCCTCACAACCTGCTCAGGTGAGTGATTAGGGTTTACGTGCAGCATACAAATCAAGCTTTTTCAGTGGTTGTGACCCTCTCAACCTTCTCAGGGGAGTGGTTAGGGTTTATGTGCAGCATACCAATCAAGCCTTTTCAGTAGTTGTGACCCTCACAACCTGCTCAGGTGAGTAGTTAGGGTTTACGTGCAGCATACCTATCAAGCCTTTTAGTGGTTGTGACCCTCACGACCTGCTCAGGTGAGTGGTTAGGGTTTACATGCAGCATACCGAATCAAGCCTTTTCAGTGGTTGTGGCCTCACAACCTGCTCAGGTGAGTGGTTCCCTGGCCATTCATTTTTATGATATTAACCAGATAAGACCCTATATGCGCTTTTCTCTTCCTTTAGCGTGTGGTTTATTTGGTGTGGCCAGAAAGCATAGCAAAAGGTGGTTAAACAACATGAAACCCCTCCTTAATATGTTTTGCTGTATTGCACAGAATTACACATCAACAGTTATTAATATCCAGCTGTTAAATGGAGAGCCCTTTCAGTCATTATAACGTTCACTAGTAATTGACTTAAATTAATGTGATTTGGCACCTTGGAGACTGTTTACCAGAAACTAAGCAAACGTTAAGCAAACAAACCCATCAGTTGGTTTGGAGAACCTTTCAACCTACATTAGCATTTTCATTTCATCCCACAGACAGATGTCAACACATGTGACCTTTCATTGAGTTATGGAGGTAGCTGCTTCCACTTGGTCAGGTTGGTCTTTTAGCTGTCAATATGTTCTTTGTTTCCTTCTCTACGGGATCTGTGTTCAAACATAAATTTACATTTCTCTTAAAAGTTCAAGATCTAAGTAGGATATAACTGAGTATAGCAGTAAGAAGGAAATAAAGACCAGCTATGAATTAAATTGGATGCATAACTTAGTCCTATTAAATATTTGTATCAGGTACATCAAGTTTTTAATAGGTTAAATAACTCATGTATTCTTAGACAAATCCTACAGTTTAGGCTACATAAATGAAATTATGAATTAATAAAGGCAGTTAATTTTTCCAGTCGATGGGTTATATTGAAATTTATTATAAATCTAAGTGTCCATTTCACATACTGTTCAGTTCTAAATTCTACAATTTTAACTTGCTGAGCTAAACCACAGGTAAGCACTGTGTCTCCATTGTTTCCTGTTGTCAGAGAGCCAAATGACATTATATTATTCTGGCAACATGTTGATTTCATTTTTTTATGCACCTGATTGTTAACACATCTGAATCATCAAAGCAGAATGAATAGGATAGTAAAAAAAAAATAATGATGTCATTGTTAGAGGAACTCCTGTTGATATAGAGCGAACTAGGAAATGTATTATTTCTCATAGACTTAGTAGCCTTTACAGTATTCAGAAGATAGAAAAGAAAGAATGAGATGTATTTATCATCACAAAAATATTATAATAATATGTATTCTCTTATATAGCGCTATTAAATTTAACAGTGCTTTACATACACCAGCAATACTGTCCCATATTGGGGCTCACAATCTAAAATCCTATCAGTACGTGCGTTGTGAAAGTATTCGGCCCCCTTGAACTTTTCAACATTTTGCCACATTTCAGGCTTCAAACATAAAGATATAAATTCTAATTTTTTTGTGAAGAATCAACAAGTGGGACACAATCGTGAAGTGGAACGAAATTTATTGGATATTTTAAATTCTTTTAATAAATAAAAATCTGAAAAGTGGGGAGTGCAATATTATTCAGCCCCTTTACTTTCAGTGCAGCAAACTCACTCCAGAAGTTCAGTGAGGATCTCTGAATGATCCAATGTTGTCCTAAATGACTGGTAATGATAAATAGAATCCACCTATGTCAAGTCTCTGTATATATGCACCTGCTCTGTGATAATCTCAGGGTTCTGTATCAAGTGCAGAGAGCATCAAGAAGACCAAGGAACACACCAGGCAGGTCCGAGATACTGTTGTGGCGAAGTTTAAAGCCGGATTTGGATACAAAAAGATTTCCCAAGTTTTAAACATCTCAAGGAGCAATGTGCAAGCGATCATATTGAAATGGAAGGCGTATCAGACCACTGCAAATCTACCAAGACCCGGCCGTCCCTCTCAACTTTCATCTTGAAAAAGGAGAAGACTGATCAGAGATGCAGCCAAAAGGCCCATGATCACTCTGGATGAACTGCAGAGATCTACAGCTGAGGTGAGAGAATCTGTCCATAGGGCAACAATCAGTCGTTCACTGCACAAATCTGGCCTTTATGGAAGAGTGGCAAGAAGAAAGCCATTTCTCAAACATATCCATAAAAAGTCTTGTTTGAAGTTTGCCACAAGCCATCTGGGAGACACCAAACATGTGGAATAAGGTGCTCTGGTCAGAAGAAACCAAAATCAAACTTGTTGGCCACAATGCAAAACGATATGTTTGGTGTAAAAGCAACACAGCTCATCACCCTCAAAACACCATCCCCACTGTCAAACATGGTGGTGGCAGCATCATGGTTTGGGTCTGCTTTTCTTCAGCAGGGACAGGGAAGATGGTTAAAATTGATGGGAGCAAAATACAGGACCATTCTGGAAGAAAAACTGTTGGAGTCTGTAAAAGACCTGAGACTGGGACCGAGATTTGTCTTCCAACAAGACAATGATCCCAAACATAAAGTAAAATCTACAATGGAATGGTTCAAAAATAAACGTATCCAGGTGTTAGAATGGCCAAGTCAAAGTCCAGACCTGAATCCAATCGAGAATCTGTGGGAAGAGCTGAAAACTGCTGTTCACAAATGCTCTCCATCCAACCTCACTGAGCTCAAGCTGTTTTGCAAGGAAGAATGGGCAAGAATTTGTCTGTCGATGTGCAAAACTGATACATACCCCAAGGGACTTGCATCTGTAATCGCACCAAAAGGTGGCAATACAAAGTATTAACTCAAGGAGCCTGAATAATATTGCACACCCCAATTTTCAGTTTTTTATTTGTTAAAAAAATGTATAATATTCAATAAATTTCATTCCACTTCATGATTGTGTCCCACTTGTTGATTCTTCACAAAAAAATTAGAATTTATATCTTTATGTTTGAGGCCTGAAATGTGGCAAAAGATTGAAAAGGTCAAGGGGGCCGAATACTTTCACAAGGCACGGTATGTCTTTGAAGTGTGGGAGGAAACCAGAGTACCTGGAGAAAACCTACACAAACACAAGTAGAACATGCAAATTTCTTGCAGATGTTGTCCTTGGTGGGATTGTCATGTCTACCAAAGTCACATATCTGGCTAGGTATCCTCCTTGATGTTCTTAGCACCTTAGTTGGCACCACTTGCTACTTCTAGTGTTTTTATTTTAAAGTTGTAGTATATTTAGAATAAATTCTAGTTAACAGAAATATATAGAATAAATAAGGTATGTAAATGAACATACCATACATGAACAGGTAAAACTAACAAACTCCTTGCAGATGTTGTCTTTGGTGAGATTTTAACCCAGGACCCTAGTAATGCAAAGCAACAGTGATAACCACTGAGCCACTGTGCTGTCTATAAAGTTGTTGCCTTCGCTGAATTTTTCCAGAAAGCTTGATTCAAATCTCACTACAGGAAAGCTTAAAATTAAAATCCGAGAGTCCTCAGTGGTTGATACCTTTTAATGGCTAACTGAAAAGATGGTAAGAAAGAGCAGCAAGCTTTCGAGACTCTAAGGTCTTTTCATCAGACTTAATAATGACACAATTCTGAACACACACATATATACAAATGCAGGGTTGGATAATGCAGTAAATAAGACAGGTGATGTGAAGCAGAATATAGTGGTCAGTCTTGGGAGTGGGGAAGAGCAGCTGGGGAAGTAAAATCAGAGTTCAGAGATAAGAGGCACAGATAGTTTTATTGTCCTTTGATTAGTGGTTGCTCCAAGACTTGAAGATTTCTCATTGAAAGCTTGTAAGGCTGCCTTCAGACTTGCAGATGCATCTGCAAGCATCTGCATGCAGACCGCGGCCCCTATGTTTATAATGGTGCGCACGGCGGTCTGCAGATGCTTGCAGACCGCCGTGCGCACCCATTCACTCCTATATGTGATCTGTGCGCAGGCGGATGCCTGCGTACAGATCACACACTCTCGTCCGCACCAGGGACGCGACATCTTGCGTCCATGGTGCGGGCGGGAGTGTGTGATTTGTGCGCAGGCATCCGCCTGCGCACAGATCACATGTAGGTGTGAATGGGTGCGCACGGCGGTCTGCAAGCATCTGCAGACCGCCGTGCGCACCATTATAAACATAGGGGCTGCGGTCTGCATGCAGATGCTTGCAGATGCATCTGCAAAACGCTGCAGATGCATCTGCAAGTCTGAAGCCAGCCTAATTGCTCAGAAAGTACATGTGGTGGAGAGAAGAGCGAGAGAGAAGGAAAAAGGGAGAGACACAACCCTTCTGACATTGGAGATGGAAAATGATTGCCATACAAATTGGACTCCACTGAAATCCACTGATCTGTGATGGCCCAGGAACTGACAACCACTGCACAAGGTATGATAAGATATCATAGCTGCAGGACATTATGCTGAAACCCGCACTGGCCTGTTCCCTGATGCTTCACCAGTGTGGGAAATAGAGACATTTAGCATTTTTTTGTGAGGACTGTAAATCTAAAGTGTTTGAATTTACCTTTCAGGAAATTTAACTTGGACTCAATCCTTCATGAATACATCCCTCCTATCAAATGGAAACGGCTTTCTGTACCTAACCAATATATCCCTCAGACTTAGCCTATAAATATGATGTGAATAGAGTTTAAGTAGGACCTCCCAAGAGGATAAGAAAGGACAGTTTTGTTTATCTTAATGGTGCTATATAAATTATTATTAATAATAATAATAATAATAATAATAATAAGGAAGATCTAGGCTTCCCAGCACCCAGGGCCAGAACTCGGTATGGTGCCGTCTTCCTCCCTACATGTGGTTTGAGTAGTTGTCATGTGATTACTCGTTTATATGCCCTTTGTTACTTACTGTCCAGTACAGAAGCTGCCCTTCCTCATTCTGTCAATGTTCAGTGGAAAGCTATAGCCTCTGCTTCATTGAGAGAAGCTGAAAGAAACAGCAAGAAATCATGTGACTATATGTATGAAAATTGCATGTGAGTTGAGTGGACACGTGATGACTGCTGGAACCTGCAAGCAGACCTGAATCTTTACAGTCAGTATATTACACACTATTAGAATTAGATATAATAATAATAATAATAATAAAGCTTTATTTATATAGCGCCAACATATTCCGCAGCGCTTTACAATGTAGGGTTAGAGTACAGAAAATACAGTAAGTAATTACAGTAGAGAACAAATAAAGTACAATAATTGGATACAAAACAATAGGCATAGAATCAATGTAACAAAGAAAATACAATAAATAAAGCAAGAAATGAAGGTGACCCTGCTCAGAAGAGCTTACAATCTACAACGGGATAGGGGTTGCACAAGGTGCCGGGGCTTATTGCACTGATGGTCCAGGCATCTTGAGGAAATGGGGCATAGGGCTAAGCTTACATGGATGGTCATTATACAGTCTGTGTAGACCTTTACGGTTTGGTGGAGTTTGTAGAAGAGTAATGTCCAGAGGATAGGCCATTCACTGTCTACAGTACAAAGGACTTCTATTAGGAAGTATGATAGGCCACCTTAAAAAGATGCGTTTTTAGGGATTGTCTGAAGCCATACAAGTTATGGATAGTCCTGATTTCTTTGGGTAAAGCATTCCAGAGGTTTGGTGCAGCTCTGGAAAAGTCTTGGAGCCGGGAGTGGGAGGTTCAGATGTTAGTCGAAGGTCATTTGAGGAACGTAGAGAGCGGGTGGGGTGATAGACGTGATAGACTGAGATGAGGGAGGAGAGGTAGGGGGGCGCTGTTCTGTGAAGAGCTTTGTTGGTGAGAACAAGCAATTTGAATTTGATCCTGTAGTATACGGGCAGCCAGTGCAATGACTGGCACAGAGCAGAGGCATATGAGTAACGACTGGCCAGATGGGTGATCCTGGCTGCTGCATTAAGGATGGACTGGAGAGGAGAAAGTCTGGTGAGGGGGAGGCCGCTTAATAGAGAGTTGCAAAAGTCAAGGCGGGAATGGATTAGGGCCACGGTGAGGGTTTTTGTTGTTTCCAGGGTGAGAAAGGGGCGGACTCTAGAGATATTCTTCAGGTGTAAGCGACAGGAGCAGACGAGAGATTGCGTGTGGGAGGAGAAGGAGAGATCGGTGTCAAACATAACACCCAGACAGCGAGCCTGCTGTCTAGGCGTTATCGTGGTACCGCATACTGAGAGAGAGATGTCCGATTTAGGGAGGTTAGTGGATGGGGGGAGCAGAAGAAGTTCAGTTTTGGAAAGGTATGCTACAGTGTTTCATTGTATAAATAAAGGTTTTATCAAGTCTGTAATGAAAGTCTGCAGTCACTTTAGGTGACTGCAGAATTTTGTATTCTTACAGGGCTTGCACCACACACTTTTTTGATTCTCCCATGCCAGAAACAAGAATAAATGGTCATGCGACCTCAAGTATGTGATTTACATACTTCCAGCCACATTCTGATTAGACTTGTTCGGCCTCACTTAATTCACTTGTATTGAGCGAGGCCATGCATGTCTTGTTGACACGTAACGGCATGTTTGTAAATCACATAGGTGTGGTTTTGTGACCTCCCACTCCAATCGTTGGCACCAGAGAATCACAAAAGTGTGCAGTGCGTATTCTGTGGGAATTCAGAAGTCACAGTCACATAAAGTGAATACAGACTTTCATCCCAAACTTGGACAACTTGAGAATTAGTACGTATCACAGCTAATTATTTCCTTACAGGTACCTTATAGGTGAAGTTTTCGCTTCTTCCTCTTTTACAGATGATGACTTTTCACATCCACAGCTGGCCTCTGCAGACTGTCATCATCTCCGATCTTCTCCGGCAGAACTTCCCAGCACAATACTGTTAAAAATGATTATAACGCTCTTGATTAAAAATATCTGCCCTATGCTGGGTGCCTGAATATATAGTTGCCCCTCACTGTGTTCCCTGTACAAAATATGACCCAAACACTGTCCTCCCTTTTTGCACATGCCCTACACATTGCTCTATCCTTTCTGTACTATGATCTCTTTTCACTCTGTCCCCCTATATTGCCCAGTCTCCATACTGTGGCCACACTATCCAGCTTCAGCCTTTATTGGTTAAAGGAGTTGAACATACTAGGCAGAATAGAAAAGATGCAGACAATAAGTGGTTGATGATTGGCCGCAGCTTTCTCTTCTCAGTCAGAATGGACTTCTGCCCTAATAGAATACTGAAAGGCTTTAGCTGATATGTGGCCAATCATTGCCAGGTAAATTATTATGCACTTGAGAGTTGTTCAATTTCTTCCTCTGGTTAGTAATATTCTGATTTTTTGTCTGTGTATGACCTGGCTTTTGGATTTGTCTGCTATAACCTGTGAGTTCAACATGCAGATATAGATCTTGGCCTAGACTTGACTCCATTGCTGTCCTACCTTCTGATGCTGTGTGAGGAACTTGTAGCTCTTCTCTAGATACTCTATCCCCTGGCCCCACCTGAACACACACAATTCATGTTGTTGTTAAACTGGGTGCCAAGGGGGGGAGTTTTTTTTTAGGGAACTTCAACATGTGACATCTACAGCCACAGGAATACCATTTGCAACTATCAGAGCTTTCAAGCAGCTGCATCAAAGAGAGATTGTGTTTTTCATCCATCATTTTACGTGCCATGTTTTCTTTAAAAACAGAATTCCCTGCCCACAGGAGCTCATATGCTCCTTGCTAATGACCTGACCGATAGCACAATAATGTAGCCAGCCTGTATGTTAGAAATGTATAAGTGCATCTATAATCATTAGATATTTATCACTCATTTCAGTCAACCAGGCACATTATCAATCTGTCTCTCACTAGTGTACCAATATGTGTGCCAAGTGACTTATAATACAACTGATAATAAATTATAATTAAAAACAAAATGTGTGGGCTCCTGCCATATTTTGATTACCAGTCAAGCTAAAACCAGGCAGCTGGGGGCTGGGGTTCTTCGTGTGGTAAAGTACAAGCATTCTGGGCCCCCCATGCTAAAAACTGCAGCTTGCAGCCTCCTCTGAAAATGGCGCATTCATTGTAGCACCATTTTCAGGTGCTTCACCTGGCTCTTCCAGCAGCCCTGGTGGCAGTGGCATTCTTGGTAATAAAGGGGTTAATACCAGCTTTCTTTTACCATCCCTGAGATTCTTAATGTTAGGCAAAGTTAGACCCGGCCATTAAGAATCTCTAAAAAATAGAAAAAAAGACACAACACAGAGACAAATTATTTTATTGTAAATAAAAACACAGAGACATGTAGTGACCCCATCTTTATTGCCCCCTAATACTCCTCCATGATCCTCATCTTCTTTCTTACTCGATTGATGCTGGTCTGGTACATCAAAGACCACCGGGATGACAAAGTGCATCTTCTCCCCATGGTCCCTGATCACTAAATGACTGAGCAGACAGCTGCGGCTGTAAGAGATGATGTCACCCTTGGACAGTGTTGTGGTTACTATGGCAACACTGTCCTGGGGTGACCTCAGTTACCCAGACTCTAGCCTTATGGTCTCATAACAGTGAATGAATGAGCCTCGGGAATAGTGGCCGGTAACTGGGGTCACCCTGGGACAGCGTTGCCATAATAACCACAATGCTGTCCAAGGGTGATGTCACTGCTTACAGCCGCAGCTGTTTGCTTAGTCATACAGGGCAGTGCTAGTCCGCAGGTGCCAGATTCCCAACCCTGTTGTCTGTATACAGCAGAACACAAAACAGGGTGGGATCTGGTGCCTGAAGTTCACCCAAGTGCAATGCTAACAGAAGCTCTGCCCGCACTCCAGCAGAGCTCAGGGTGCCTGCATGAACAAAGAGGGATATGCACAGACACTGAAGAGGAGACTACAAAGAGAGAAGAGGAGGCACCCAGAACATAAGAAAGGTGGAGAAAGACCAGCTAGACGGCGAGGACTGAACAAGTGACAAGACCCACCAGACCCTGTAAGTATTCATTAACATACACAGCGGGAAAGTTTATAAAGTGATTATTTTAGGTGCACAGGGGAGGTAGGGGGATTATAGCCACTTTCACATAATGCAGCATAGGCCCTGCTGAAGGTGGAACATTTAGTTTAGAAAGCTCTAGGGGTGACAGGTTCACTTTATTATTTTTTTGGAATTTTTTTCAAATTTTTTTATTATTATTTTATTTTTTACATTTTTTTGGGGGGGAGTGCAAACATTCCTTATTGCAGAGCACTGTGTGAATCTATCTCTTTTACATCTATGTGATACCATTTCGAATAAAAATAGCCTATAGCCATTATATGCTTCACACACAACGTTTTATAGGTCTGTTCACACTGATGAAACACCATACTATTGATATTACTTCTTTAAAATGTGCAATCACTATTTTATTTCATTACATACATTTACAATGCACATTTTTGGCATCTGCACAGCTGTTATATGTATAATTCCTATTGAAGTTTTCCTTGCATTGCTGCAGTGCCCAGTAGCCATATTCAGAATTACAGATGAATTGGTGAATTGGTCACCTGAATAAAGTTGTTTATTTTCATCATTGTCTTCTACAAATATTTCAGGCTTCAATAATCATTTTACCTAATCGCATCACTGGTGTTAACTTGTCGCATGGAGAATTGGATTTGTTGTGAGTGACGCTACTTCCGCAGCCCACTGCATGGAAGGGTTAATGAAGGGAGCTAGGCAACAAGAATGTGAAAACAGTAAAATCTTGTAGTGAATAATTGTGCCTGACTCAGTCCTGTCATTAAAACTAGAAAAGGGAGAGAGAAGCGCAATAGGGTCTTATCATTGATACAAAGGTGGACTAAATTTAATTAGTCACTCACCTGGAGGGGCTGTGTAGCACACAACCAGCGTCAGGAACGAAAGGTAATAGCTGCTGCAAGGATCCACACCACAATGCTCACCATAGTTCAAAATTGCAGAGGGTGGACGGTGTATACGACGCTGCATAGACCAGAAAGATCAGATGGTGTTCATCATTATAGTGTTTATTTCCGACGCGTTTCGGAGTTAGTCCCAACTCCTTCCTCAGGGATTGGTAGTCCATTCCCTACTATACCCTACTATGCATAGGTCCGTATACACCGTCCACCCTCTGTAATTTTGAACTGCGTCAGTCCTGTCATTGGAACAGGTGTGCCCCTAGGCAAGGCAGTCAGATGTCACTGCAGAGCTCGGAGTTTCAGCACCATATTACTGCCATATTACTGCAGTCCAAACCAGCTACACACTGTGCTTCACTTCCTGCCTTGTGCCGGTTATGCACCCCCAGGTTATGGGGTACTCGGGAGTGGGGCCGGTGCTGTCTCTCTGGGAATCACGGTAGTCGTGACCCGGTCCTGTGGCCTGTGGCTCAATCCAAATAGGGGGTCATTTACAAGGAATTTATCGTGACGCCACCCGGGGTATGTGGTTAATAAAACCACCGCTGCTGTATTCCTGCTGGGGACGGTGACTTGGGGCAGCGTGGATGGTAAGCCCTCCTCGGGTAGGGCTGAGGGTCCCCAGGGCAGGAGTGGTGGTGATGGATGGGCCTGGTGAGGGATTGTGTGCAGTGCAGTCAGGGTCACCAGTCCTAGTATGATGACTGTGTCCTAGTCCGTGGTGGAAAGTTAGGCTGCAGCACATAAAGTTTCTACCCCCACCGGCGTGTCTCATGATTAGGGTCTGGAATCCCCGGTCACTTCTTCAGAGCCGGTTCTCTGGTTTTGGCCTAGACCTCCAGTGTCCCAGGTACAGATATTTGGGCACACCAGGCTCCTTCTGTCTGTCACTGTCTCTAAGGGTGCCTCCGGCCAGCTAAGACGTGTGTGGCTGCCGGGACTTTGTCCTCCCAGCTTCCTTCAGCTGTGGGGTCTCTTTAAGTCTCTTTCTCCTTCCCGTCACCTCCAGGCTATGGAGTGGGCTTTCTCTCCTAGGGTCTGTGCCTCTCAGGATTCTGCGCCTCCAGGGAACACAAAACCTCCTGGGAAGACTCTCTCTCTGTTCTGTTCTCTTCTTCCTACCCCGTCTCCGTCTGCTCTAACGGAGTGTTCCCGGGTTTTTATTGTGTTGATCTCTCCACCCACTTTGTCAGTGTCCACCTGCATTCCACCTACTTTGCTACACCCGCCACCCCTTGCCCAAACTAGAGTCCTAGGCGTAGGGTTGGTGTTTGTGCAGTGTGGGTGTGTTTTCAACCACCTTGCTTACCTGGCTGCACTTCCCTCTTGTGGCACCTGGTCACAGGGGCGCCATACCGGCATTATGATGACACCCTAGAGAAAGGAATAACACCGAAACGTGTATCGGGCGGTGTCCAAGTGCTGGGGGACTACACAGAGTTCCATTCACTATGGGTAAGTACAATTTATGAATGCTTGTTCTTGGTATATTATGAATAGTAGGTTTATCCACAAAGTACTAGTAGGCAATCAGTAGTTTCTTGCGGAGATTGTTTATAGGGGGCCCAATAAGTACATACATAAGTATAGGTACTTGTTCAATTTCCACCCCATAGTCATATTTGATTGTTGGGAACTAATCTTTTAACACATTACCACATCTGACTACAAATAGTATTGTTAGAATTACTTATAGCATATTTTTCCTGTGGCATATGAATGTGTTACCTGCTAAGCACTTTGAACTTACAGTCTACTCTGTTTTACCTCTCATTATGACCGCTGATGGAGAAGTGTTTGTAACATTTTAAACTTTGATGTTAATAAACTTTTCGCAATACTCAAACTCCATTGTGTGTATCACAACTGAATGTAACATGTGCCGGCATTATGCAGTTTGACAATGGATCCTCCGGAAGATGTGCCTGATCTGGAGGAAGAGGTCATCTTCATAGCCACCCCAGGGGCAGAGGGTGGGACACCAGAACCAGAACCGGAGCAGCATGCAGAGGAGATAGACACATATGGAGTTCCATTGCGCTACCCACATTGGGCCTCCTCTGCAGCGAGGTGCAGATACATTGCTGGGCTCCAATGCCAGCGTAGGACCAGAGGAGCTCATAGTTATGATATGATATGACCCTTTCCCTATGCCATCTGAGATTGGGAGCACCAGATGTCAGACTGCAGCTGGATTTGCAGTATGCCAAGATGTATTCCACCTGCGGCCAGTGCCATTACTACTGGATCACCAATTTCACCAGGACCAGGAGCATGAGGAGGATGAGAAAGAGTTAGAAAATGCAGAAGGGCTTGTTTCCCAACCGTGTGTACCACCTCCACTGGAGGCCTTCAACTGGGACAATGTTATGTGGGGATCCCTACCCCATCCAAGCAACTATTCAACATGGCATGACTCACCCCGTTCGATAAATCATTGGATCGGAGTTGATAGGTTTATCAACATGTTGTTAAACCTGACGATATCAACTCAAGCAACCTGCTGCATCGTTCTGTGTGACACCGCAATAACGATGTCGTTCACGACTTCGCCCATTCACAGCAATGAGCAGGTATCATTTGCCGGATTGGCGAACGATACCTGCTCACTACATCACTGGTGAGTTGTTCACGATATCTAGACGTGTGACATCTCACCAGCGATGTTGAAATGATGCCAAAAACGACTGTGTGCCCACGAGATCGTTGCCGACATCGTTTCAACGTCGTGCCGTGTAACGGGGCCTTTACACAAACTAATCAATTATTTATTTGATTTAGTGCAAAGTCTCTTCCGCTCAAGTAGAAAACACCGGGCACTAACATACACATTACAATAGGCTTACGTCACTCCCGTGACCAGTCTCTGCAGTTTTTACCCGGAGGTGCTGGCATAAAGCAGAATAAATCTTTCCAAAATATAACAGGACAAAATAGCCGCACTCACCGGAGATGAATCTTATTCCTTTATTCCATGTCCAATTCCATAGCTCTTGAACACACAAAGCAGGGAGGGGGGTGCAGGGGAGGCGGACGACGGTTTACCGTTTCGCAGTCGTGCACCGCTTCTACGGGTCCTCGAGGAAAACTGTCGTCCGCCTCCCCTGCACCCCCCTCCCTGCTTTGTGTGTTCAAGAGCTATGGAATTGGACATGGAATAAAGGAATAAGATTCATCTCCGGTGAGTGCGGCTATTTTGTCCTGTTATATTTTGGAAAGATTTATTTGATTTATATTTGGTTTTCTCTTCAATCTCTTTGAATTTTGTTAATTGATAAAAATAAATCAAGACTTCCATTTTTGAAACATTTTTACTTTGCAGCATTTTTCCCCACACTGGCCTGAAAATTTTGTACAGTATTGTCCTGAACAATTATTACAGCATATGTGGTTTCTGTAGATATTTTCAAATTAGTAATGAATCCTCTGCCCTACTGTACCTGTATGATTAATTGCCGATATTTTAATATCAATAATGTTAAGAAAAAAAAATCATAATTGCTATCTTCACCAATACAACCAGTATAACCATGCACTTTATAGAAGATGTACATTACTTGGGCAGTGTTATGGGTCAAAGGTAGCTGACCAGCACTGGGACGACACACGAATATTGCCAAAAAAGGAACAGTCATCTTCTTATCCTGTCATTTTGATATCATGACATCAGCAGACATGAAAAATAGCCCACACATACAAACACTAGCAGAAAACAAGTCTGCTGTTGAGCATACAATAGCTGGAAAACATAGTGCAGTGGTGTTTTCCTCTGTCAGTTGGTCAATGTATTTTGTAAGCACTTCCATCCTGTCAAGTCCCTGGTTGGTCTCCACCTGCTATGGCGGCTCTGGAGGTAGTGCTGACCTATCCTCTCCCTCATTTCACTGGCGCCAGCTCCTTGATGGGCCTTGCACTTTGATTATTTGTGTTAACAGTTAATTTAGCACCGTAGACACGTGTGCCAAAGCTGCTTCTACTTCCTGTAGCCTTCCAACAAAATGGGACTTTTATTAGTTACCTTTAACAGCCAGCCTTTTCCACCCCCCTCCTCTTTTGCAGCTGTAATCTTTTCAACATCTTGCAGGAAGAGAGCTATTTCTGGCAGTGCAGCCCCAACACTCAGACTGATTTAAAAAAGATTTATAGATCTAGGGTCATGCAGCACAGAGACGCTTTCCTGCTGGGATTTTTCTCTTGGGTCCTGTGTATTACACCGAAATATATTTATTTTTCGCTTAGCGCTGTTGTTGTTAGGTTACCGTTTACAATGCATGTTCCTTTTATGAAACAACTTTGTAAAACATAATACAGTTGATTAGAATATTATTCTTTGTATGAGAAATAGTTTATCTAGAAGTTCGTTCCAAGGAGCTGGATGCTTCGTATGTCATAGATAAAATAGGTTACAATTCGGACAACATGGTGTAATATTGGGAATTTTTAAATGAGGCATACACTTCATGTGAGTTGATTATTATTATTGTTAGGTTCTCCAGAGCACAATGT
This sequence comes from Allobates femoralis, assembly GCA_033576535.1. Taxonomy (NCBI): domain Eukaryota; kingdom Metazoa; phylum Chordata; class Amphibia; order Anura; family Aromobatidae; genus Allobates; species Allobates femoralis. The sequence continues at coordinate 130,038,802 of JARQOC010000005.1, forward strand.
TCTGAGTATCTTGACTGGGAAATGGAGATGTAGCAATGCAACGGAAAGCACCTTTGCTCTGGCATCTGATTACTTCCAGTTTTCAGCTGTAAGAAGAATTAAGTATTGCTGTATGCACTTATTAAGCAACTTTTAATATACATACATGTGGTTAGTAAGGGAAGTATATTGGAGGAGGACAGGCAGGGCATTTACCCAATGAGCAGCTGACAAAGTGATGCTGTTTAGGCTGCCTGAAACAGCCATCTCAGGTGTCTCCTAGGTGGCCTTATTTTGCCCTCCCAGGAGTGAGGTTCATTAGCCCTCTGAGCCAGCTATCAACCTGAAAGTGTGGCATCCCAGAGTCCAGCTGCCACGATGACATTGCCTCCCTCGGGGTCATGTCATGCTTGGAAGCAAGAGGAGGTATCAACACTAGGTACGCCTACCACCAGGGTGGGCTGGTGCTTTGAATACCGGGAGGCAGAGTTGTCCTGCCAGCCAAGGTGAAGAGTGGGGGGGGGGAATGCTGTCGGAGGTTTTGCGGAGCCAGCGGGGAAGTGCTGTTGGAGGAGTTGCGGAGCGGGGGGGGTGCTGTCGGAGGTTTTGCGGAGCGGGGGAAGTGCTGTCGGAGGTGTTGCGGAGCGGGGGGGGTGCTGTCAGAGGTTTTGCGGAGCAGGGGGGGCGGGTTCGCTGTAGGAGGTATTGAGCTCTCTCACCTGCATGTCAGCCGCGTCGCCTGCTATTCTGCAGCTACGGCCGCAAAGTGAAGCCGGCCGGCCCATTTCGGTGGGGGGTCAGCCCTAGATGAGGGCAATACCACCAGCCTAGGGGGCACTTGCCACCTGGGCCAGTCCGCCCCTGCCCACCACACACAACACCTTCCCAACTCCAGACCAGAAGGGGGAGCTCTGAAACCCGAGTTCAGGGGGGTCCCCCTATAAATTCTGGCCTGGGGGTGGGATTAGGCAGTGGCAGTTCAGTTCATAGGAGGACTGTGAAGAGGTCCCGTGGACTGGAGCAGAGTAAGGCTCATCCCAGAACGGGGACTAGCCAGCGTGAGGGACCCGTAGGAGAAGGGTCTTAGGAAGTGGAGGTGTAGGTCTGGGGAATGGAGCTGGTTGCCATGCTCACCCCAGTGCAGAGCGCCAGAAGCGGACACCGGAGTCCGAGGTTGTGAGGGCCTCTAGCCCAGCAGCCAAAACCAGAGGGCGGGTGATTCGAAGTCTCCCGGCCACAATGAAGCCCCAGAGGTTCCGACTGCAGTCGCGGCCACTAATAGCCGCATACCACGGGTGGTGTTGTGACCAACATCCCTAAACCACTATCCCCAGAATCTTTTAACTCGACACTCAGGGCCACGGGGTCGATCCTCGACCCCCTTGGCTTCCCCCCAGCAGAATAGTGGGTCTGGTTCCGAGTATCTCACAGCCCTCGGGTGCGTCAACAGCTGGCTAAAGAGAATGTGTAAAATGCAAGTACAAATGAAGCCCTCACTGGCAGCAATTCTAACTCAGAGTGATGTCAACAGTGTGATCAGGTCAGCTGATCATGCTGCTAATGCCAAATCTGCACTGCAGAGGACATACTTAGTGGCACTGTGAGTATGACAAGAAACAGGATGGGGAAGGATGGAATGAGCAAAACAGTATGGCCAGAAGGCTCTAAATGTGAGGAGACTGTGTGGGTATGTAGGTGGGGGAGTTTGTGATATATGTGAGGAGACTGTATGGGCAGGAGTGGGGTGGCATGTGTAGGGAAACAGTATGGGCAAGGGGCTGAAAATATGAGGAGACAGTATTTGCAGGAGGGGCTGGAATGTGTGAGGAGTGAGAATGGGATTGGGGGCTGGGAATGTATGAGGAGACAGTATAGTAGAAATGGGTGGGAGAGGGGTGAAATGTGTGAGAAAACAGTATAGGGAGGAGTGCTGGGAATATGTAAGGAGACAGCATAGGTGGGAGAGTTGGTGATATGTGTGAGGAGACTGTTTGGGTAGGAGTGAGGGGTGGCATGTATGGGGAAACAGTATGAGCAGGCAGGATCTGGGAAAGGCCAGCTTCACACCACATTTATTTGCTGTCAGGTTCTGTTCAGTGTTTGCAGGATGTCACGACATGCAGCCTGGACAAAACATAACCAGAGGGCACATATGCCCTCCGATCCTGTTCTGTGCCGGAATCATCCCTGCATGCAGCTGCCACTGTCCAAGTGCTAAAATTTCAGCAGTGGAGCTCTCCATGTGCTGAAATCTCAGACAGCGCCTCTTTTAGCTGCGCTGTCTAGGTGCTGAAGAGACGGCTGATTTAAGCCGCCGTCGCTCACAATTCGGCATCCGGGAACCGGTCTGATTTTTTGACGGATCTGGGGCAATCTGGCGCCCAAAGACTCCCATGTTATGGGGTACCAGACGCGACGGATCCAGGAGGATCCGACTTTGTCCAAGTTTTGCCCCGGACACAAAAAATGCTACAGGCTCCGATTTTGTGTCCAGGCAAAAGATCAAAATCTGCCAGATCCTTCCGGGCAGCACAAAACGGATGCAAATCACTGCCATCCAACCCCAAAGGCATAGAATAGGGGCAAAATCGGATCCGGGCTGTCCGGTTCACACTGGACAGCCCTAGATCCCAAAAATCATGGTGTGAAGCCGGCCTAAGGAGAAAATATAGCAGTGAGTAAACATTATGAGCATGGTGAATGTCTGTGGACACAGTATGGATAGGAGGTGGGTGGTAGGATATGTGCAGAGATAATATGGGTAGGGGGGCTGGGAATGTGTGAAGAGACATTATAGGTAGGGGGCTTCGAAATTGTGAGGATACAGTTTTGGGGGCTGGTAATGAATGAGGAGACACTATTGACAGGGGGAGAGGAATGTGTGAAGGACAATATGGGCAGGAGAGGGTGGTGGAAAGTATGAGGAGACAGTCTAGCAGGAGGGGTTAGTAATATATAAGGAGACAATACAGCAAGGAAGTGGAAGTGTACAATGAGCCAGGATAGATAGGGAACAGCTCATTTACGTAAAGTGATAAAAGATCATTTATCCACAAGAAGGCATTTGATATGAGACATATGTGGCACCCTGCCCTTACAGGTAGCCACAGCACCACCTGGTGCATGGAGGGGTTTCCACAACAGGTATCCGCATGTACACAACACCTTCAACCCCGGACATTAGGGGGAGCTCCGCTTGCTGCTTTTAGGCAAGATCCCATATAAATATCAGTGCTGGGGGGGAGTTAGTTAGTTCAGTATGGAGCAGTACCGAGGAAGACGACCTGGTGTCGGAGCCATGCTAGGCTCTAGCCAGAACACCGCCTTAGCTAGTGTGAGAAACCCGAGAGTAAGGGTCGAAGGCAAGCGAAGAAGTAGCGAAGTCAGAAACAGACTAGGGGCAGAGGAGCCATGCCGGTTCACCCAAGGACACAACCCGGACACCGGAGTCGAGTCTGCAGGAGAGCATCAAGCCCAGCAGAAACACTGGTTCACCGAGGAGACTCCAGTCTCTCAACACCACACCAAACCAAAGGTTCACCAAAGGTACACCAAAGGTTCTCAACACCACAATACGGGTGAGAGAGAGACACAGAGGAGGCCAGGCCTAGTTCTACACGGTTAAGGGCTTCATCATGGGAAAAGAGACAAGGAGGCCTTACAACCTACTCACTGTGGAAATCCCGAAGTGGCTCCCGACCACCTGGAGTATAACCTGGACAGTGCCTGGAATAACAACAGTAAAGGTACAGAAACTACTCCTTGCGTGTGTGTCAGTCATTCCAGCCTGAATCCGTATGGCCCAGAGACTGTAGCACATCCTGGTTACTGAAGCATCTCTCTGTGCAAACCCTATCACTGCATCGCTGCCCTGGGGACACCGCTCCTCCTGCGGGGAGCTATAACATCTGGCTGCCTACCCACCGTTCCACAGAGGTCTGCCGGCAGCGCTGATGCCTTCACGAGGTCCGCAGGTAGCGTTTATGAGATTTTATTCTTTTATTTTTATTTTCGAACTTATTTTTAAGCGACCACCAGGGCCATGGGCCTGGGCAGGCCACCCGTGACATTCCCTTACAGAAACCGCCCGGGTAACGATTCCCCACGGCCTTGGGGTGGGTGGTCACATACAGCTAGCACTTTTTCAGTATTCTATAACCTGTATGGCCATCTTCATTGCTTAATTGGTTAAATGTGGTGACAGATTCCCTTTAATCTGGAGGTTAATAGCATTACAAAGCTGCCCAGCCACCTCACTAAGGGTGCCGTTACACACAGCGATGTTCCAGTGATCCCGACAAGGACCAGGGAGTGTCAAACAGGCAGATCTCCTCAGTGACCAGGGAGCTGACCTCCACATCGCTGGGTAAGCGGGAGGACGCTCATAACCATGATAAACAGCGGGTATCTAGGCAGCGCATGCTGCTTAGTTACCCAGTGTTTATCATGGTTACCAGCCTGTGAGGTCGCTGATCGATGGTCTCTCGCTGTCCAGCGGGAGACGAAGGACCAAAAAATGGTTCTGAAGGATGTGCAGCAATCAGCGACCTCACAGCAGGGGCCTGATCGCTGCTATAAGTCACACACAGCGATATTGCTGGTGAGGTCGCTGATTTCAAAGATATATCTAACGATATCGCTGTGTGTGACGTACCCCTAAGAGTGTGTTCAGATGAAAATTAACTTATTTCCTCCCAGTAGCCACTGCCTTTCAGTCATATGGGTATGCAATGAGCTGTTAGAATCATCGGTTACAAAACCCCTCACTATATTGCGAGCTGTAAGGTCACCCCAGAATTTATCATCCAAAATGTTAAAATGTACAATAGAAAAAGCTTAGTGTACAATACTAAGTCAGTAGTACTAATATCTATTTCTCATAGTCTAAACATTCAAAGGTTATTGCTCCAAGAAATGACCAGCAGAAACTGACAGGAATAAAATAAGCAGCACAATGACTTATATAGAATGACCACAAGACTGCTGGCTTAATCAGAAAGTTCCCAGCCAACCAAATGATTCTCATAAAGTTGCTTAATATATGATTACACCTCGTGTGGCTTTTCCAGGAACACTTCCCATACTGTATCTCAAGGCACCGCATTCCTTGGAAAAATGTATTCCATCTACAAGTGGTTCATTAGGGTTTTAAAGTAGCTGAAATTGTTTTTACAGCTATGTTAAGCTTTCTGTTATATTGGAAATTATGCGGTACATGAACACAAGAATTATGTATAAAGTTGTGACATTTCATAAGATGTTTTTGGAAGGAAACCATATTTTATAAATCTATTGTTTAAAAAAAAGTCCCTTTCTTGAAAGCATCAAGGAACAGTAACATGCTAAATATTTGCATATTCAAAGAAGAAGTCTAAACTGGCCCTATCGATGTCCAAAAGGTGATACATTTATTCTGAATAAAATACAAAACTTCATAGTCATATCTGACAAAATAGAGGCGTGACAAGGAGCAAAAAATGGAAGAGGGGGAGGGGCAATACATTTCTGTCCAATTTGGACCCTACTCAATACCTGAATGTTAAGCAGAGACTGGAACGTAGAAACCCAAAGCACAGGTGAAATCTATAAAACACTAGTTAGTGCAACAAATCATCAAAAAGGGAAAAATACTTTGCACAAAAGTTAAAACCCATTGATATGCATCTAATAGACCTTACGTATCAGTTTTTTGATACATAAGGCATTATGCAGGCATTAAGTAAGGTCCACATTAAACAGAATCATGTTACCCCTCCCCCTCTTACATTTTTTTTACTTTTTGTCCAGCCCCTATTTTTTGTATCTATGACTATGTTGTTTTGTATTTTATTATGATAAATGTATTACTTTTATTTATTATTTACCTTTTGGACATCAAGAGTGCCGGTTTAACTCTCTTTCAATATTCACCCTAAGCATCAGACCATGTACCGGGCGGGGTAGGTGAGCTGGAAACTACATCATCCGATTACCATAAATATTTGCTTAAGGCTGGGGTCACACACACAGATATCTGGGCAGATATTGTTCACAGATCTCTGGTTGCAGTGAAATCATGGACACATTGTTCCATTTTGTGGCTGTGTACAAATGTAACAATGTGTCCATGATTTCACTGCAACCAGAGATCTGTGAACAATATCTGCCCATATATCTGTGTGTGTACCCCAGCCTTATGGTGGGGTTACACGTCCCGATATCGCGGCGATATCGGAGGCAACGACGCGGGAGCGCGCATTTAGTGCACGTTTCTCCCTGCATCGCATCGCCAGTTTACACGCCGCGATATCGGGATGCAACTCCCTACGATGTGCACGCCCAGCAACCCAGGAACAACCATTTAACATGGGAGTGAATGGGTGACGTCAGCATGCACATCGTAGTTGGGCTGTCACACGCTGCGATGCTGGTACAACGGCCTTGCGATATCGGAGAGTTGAATAGCTCTGCTATTCAACTCCGATATCGTTTTGGCATCGTTCCAGCATCGCGTTGTATGCTAAAACACTACAACGCGCACCCGATATCGGCTCCAACTCGCGACCCGCGTGACTTTTTGTCGGAGTTGGGTCGGAGTTGGACGCCGATATCGCGGCGTGTAAACCCACCATTAGGATCATAATCATTTTCCTGCCTCAGGTAGCATGTCAAATGATCATCTGAATGCTGTAAAACACCTGCAGGACTGAAAGGAAACAATTTTGCTCACTTCATGTTTTCAGAATTTCTGCCACATTCAGTGTTTTTTTTTTAATAAAAAACAATAATATTAAACAATATTATAGTATATATGTTGCTACATATGCAGGGCCCTATTTGGTGTTCATGCTACCCTAGGCACTCTAAAAGTACCGTCACACGCCGCCATATCGGTGGCGAGATCGCTGGTAATTCCCGAATTCGGCGATGTGGAAACCACATCACATGTGCGTGTGACAGGGCGATTCTACAGCGAGAAATCGCTTGTGGAGCGTCGCTTTATTGCTCTGCACTGCAGGGAAATCAGACGACATCCCCCAGGCAATTTCGGCGGATTGTGCCATGTGACAGGGCGATAGCGACGTACACAGCGATCCTGAAATCAATCCCATAGGCATGCTTGGATGGTGTTTTATAGCGTCGCATCTGCGGCGATTGGGTGATACTGATTTCCGATTGGCTGGCCATGTCCGAGGCGCCTTATTTGATAACCCATGCATTCACACAAGGCTGACCAATGGGAACGCAGTTGCGTCCACCAATCGCAGTGATAGGGGCGCGGTGAAACACACTCTAGAACGATTGTGTGTGAAGCGGCGATGTGTGAAGGGAAGATCGCTTCTGGTCTTCTGCAGGTGATTTCCGGAATGCAGGATCGCTGAAGATCGCACGATAGATAGGTACATGTGACAATTCCACAGCGATCAGAAAAAAGTGCCCAAAACGTGCACGCTCACGTCAAATTGACGGCGATATGGAAGCCATATGGCAGCGTGTGACGGTACCTTTAGATTTCACACCCTTTATGACCACTTTACACGCGGCAACAGGAAGATAGAAAACGGCAGGTGTTGGAGACAATTGTACCTTTTACCTTCAAAACACCTTGCAGATACCTGAATTACACGCAGCCACTTCAAGGTGTTTTGAAGGTAAAAGGTACAATTGTCTCCGACACCTGCCGTTTTCTATCTTCCTGTTGCCGCGTGTAAAGTGGCCATTACTGGTGAGTCAGATTATGGGTATGTGTACACAACACAACTTTTTAGGCAGACCTGCTTCGTAGCCCACCTGAAAAAGCACTAAATAAACTCCAAAAAGACTGGATATATGCCCTGCAATGCAAAAATAACTTGCTGATCTTATAATCTGTCTTTTGAGCTTCTTTTAAAGAGGACCTGTCACCCCCTGGTGCTATGCTAACTGAATGCAGCACTGAATGCAGCGTGTCTGTTGCTGTCAGACAGACAGACTGACTAGCGAACACCCAGTATTGCGCCGATACCCGACGGCCGTTATGATAGTTCATGGTCTCGGGCGCATCGCTGGTCGTTGCCCCTGTCACACATGCTGATGCATGCGTGACAGCGGCAGACCAGCGACCGAAAAATGGTCCCGGCCATTCTGCAGCGATTAGCGAGCTCATCGCTGGTCGCTGCAGCATGTCACACGCTGCCAAATTGCTGCGAGGTCGCTGCAACGTCATAAAAGCTTTGACCTTGCAGAGATATCGTTACCGATATCACTACGTGTAACGGGGCCTTTACTGCTGATCAGAGTTAGCAACAGAGTATGCACTGTCATTGTGCACTTTAGAGAGGGGCAGAGGCTGTAGCATGGACTGTTATTCTTAAAAGAAGCATCATCAAAAAGGAAGTAGGAAAAAAAAGAAAAGAAATTGGATAGTATAGTTAGGGAATGGCAGGGTATTATTAGTGCAAGTATATTGGAAAATAGTACTAAATAGACAGAGATTTAGAATGAAAATGACTCTGTTTTTGGACTGCCCCTTTAACTTTTTGGGAGATATCTAGTTTTAGGTCCATTAATTCAGTACAGAATGGTGCAGAAATGTGTCCTAGACCAGAGGTCCCCAACTCCAGGCCTCAAGGCCCACCAACAGTGCAGGTTTTCAGGATCTCCTTAGTATTGCACAGGGGTTGGAATCATTACCTGTGCAGATGATCACATTACAACCTGTGCAATACTAAGGAAATCCTGAAAACCTGCACTGTTGGTGGGCCTTGAGGCCTGGAGTTGGGGACCTCTGTCCTAGACCCACATTCTCAAAAGACCTCTTAGGGCCACTTTACACACACCAACTTATCTGTCCAACTTCTGACCAATTTGCTGGTTGCAGTGAAATTATGGACACATTGCTCCATTTTGTGGCTGTGTACAAATGTAACAATGTGTCCATGATTTCACTGCAACCAGCAAATTGGTCAGAAGTTGGACAGATAAGTTGGTGTGTGTAAAGTGGCCCTAAAGGTACCGTCACACAGGGACATATCGCCGGCGATGTTGCCGGGGATCGCGGGAGCGCGCATCCCTGACAACATCGCCGGGGAGATGTCAGACGGAGCAACTTACCAGCGATGTCGCCGGCTAGTTGCCGCGGCTATCGCTCGCTGGGTTGCCCAGCAACCCAGCGAGCGATAACTCGCAATGTTGTAGATAGGCGGAATCGCCTGCAACATTGCAGGTTGCCGCGTTACACAGGGCGATCAGGCATGATCGCCTCAGCAACATTGCCAGATTTCCCAACAGTGTTGGGAAACCTGGCGATGTGACTCAGGCGATTTTTCGCCTGATTATCGCCCTGTCACACGAGGCAACTCTCCGGCGATGTCGCCGCAACCTGACCACGCCCCTCAGTTGCCGGCAACATCGCCGGCGATATGTCCCTGTGTGACGGTACCTTTAGGGCCACGTCACACACACAGATATTTGTGCAGATATTGTTCGCAGATCTCTGGTTGCAATGAAATCATGGACACATCGTTCCATTTGTAAACAGCTACAAAATGGAACAATGTGTCCATGATTTCACTGCAACCAGCAAGTTTGTCAGAAGTTGGAAACAGATATCTGTGTGTGTAAAGCGGCCCTTATAAGTGCATTGCTCAGGAGACAGGACTATTGGTGGGTTTACACACACCAATTTCTGTGTCCAATATCTGAACAGATCTTTGGTTGCAGTGAAATCATGGACACATAGTTCCATTTTGTGGCTGTGTACAAATGTAACAATGTGTCCATGATTTCACTGCAACCAGAGATCTGTTCAGATATTGGACACAGAAATTGGTGTGTGTAATCCCACTCTATGTCTTTCTACTGCTTTTGTTCTGCTCTGTGTGCACTCCTCTCTCTTGAGCTGCACTTTTTTAAGAGATCTTTTGAGCGATTTGACCAGGTTTCCCACAGATCTGCTCAAAATGAATGATGTTAAAACATCTATTATATAATTGCCGTAACTGACTTCCGTCGGAGCGGCGCTACTTCCGGTGGCTTTGTAATGACCAGAGGTCCGTACTAGATCCAGTGAGTCACAGAAACAGAGACGGAGGCAGAAGCAACATAAAATACTTGCTTTTACTTGGGGAAACAGATGGAAAGTTTAGAGTAAGATGCACAGATATGTTATTTCCCCAGAAATAGATAAATTATTTACATACACCCAGCATCAAGCTAGGGGTCGGTGTGTTACCTTAATGTTCCTCCTCAGTGTGAGGAGACAATGCCAAAAATAAATTTACCTAAAATCTATACAGAAAAATAAGCGATTTACTACACACAGCAGCAGGACAGGTGTAAATCAGATGGATGCAGTTTAGTGAGGATCACTGAAATAACACACCGATTTACAATCCTATCAACTCTATACATACAATACATATAAACCCAGTGTACATATATGTACATATATATTTATATATCTGATCTGTTGGATACCGGGTACCTTATCTAATAGTAAAGTTTAGTCCAGTTACAGTCTGTACAGGCCTGGGGAAGTACTGTTAACGCAGTCACTTCCAATGGTCTTCAGCGCCAAAAATGAGAAATAAATAAAACACAACTGTAGTAAATAGGGATATTGTGTTCTCTTGTCTGAAGGGGGGTCTTAGTCTCTGTAGCTTTTTGGGAGGCCAAGTGTGTTCACCTAGAGACACCACACCGAGGCCTGCAGTCTCACAGCAGAGATTCAGTCTTTTTCTCTCACAGTATGGCCGACCCGTCTCCTCTAAAGCACTCCTCTCCTGGCAGTAGTATACTCGCTTCTTAGCAGGGAATAAGTCTTTGGTCCCCTCCAGGGGCTCTGCTGTCCAGTGGATCAGTGTCCGGTCTCAGCTTTATCTGGCTCAGACTTCTCCATAGCCGCTCTCCTCACAGCACCTCTGGAGACCAGTTTACCTCAGCCCAAACTGTCATAAAGTCCTCCCTGTCTCCGTGACAACCTCCTCAGCTGACAGCCCCCACCTTTTTATTCAGGAAGTAAATTTTTACACACTCTTACAGCTTTGTTAGCGAGTCCAGGTTTCATCTACTGGACCCTGTCCGTGGCCGCGTAGCGGCCACGGCGACTCGCGAAGCAATGCCCGCAAAGCGGGCATTGCGAGTCGTTGCAGATTTGCGAAGCAATGCCCGCGAAGCGGGCATTGCGAGTCGGTAACGAAGCCACAGGGGCTGCCTAAGAGCATGGCGCTGTGGCGAGTCGCTAACATACACCGCTATGCTATACTACAGTCCCATGCCCATACGCTTTATGCCTGACAGGCGTATGGCCATGGGACTGTAATATACCATAGCGCTGTACACTACAGCCCCATGCTCTTAGCCACCCCCTCAGTGCGCCGCCCCTACCCCCTAAGCCCAGCCGCACCTAAGCCCCTACCCCCTAAGCCCCTACCCCCTAAGCCCCTACCTCCTAAGCCCCGCCGCATACCCCCTAACCCGCACCTAAGCCCCTACCCCATGCCGCACCTAAGCCACTGCCTGCACCTAAGCCCCTACCCCCTGCCGCACCTAAGCCACTGCCTATCCCCGAACCCGCACCTAAGCTAAGCCACTACCCCCTAAGCCCCGCACCTAAGCCCCTACCCCTGCCGCACCTACCTAAGCCCCTACCCCCTAGCACCTAAGCTAAGCCACTACCCCCTAAGCCCCGCACCTAAGCCCCTACCCCCTGCCGCACCTACCTAAGCCCCTAACCCCTAAGCCCCGCCGCATACCCCCTAACCCGCACCTAAGCCCCTACCCCCTGCCGCACCTAACCCACTGCCTACACCTAAGCCCCTACCCCCTGCCGCACCTACCTAAGCCCCTACCCCCTAAGCCCCGCCGCATACCCCCTAACCCGCACCTAAGCCCCTACCCTCTGCCGCACCTAAGCCACTGCCTGCACCTAAGCCCCTACCCCCTGCCGCACCTAACCAACTGCCTATCCCCGAACCCGCACCTAAGCTAAGCCACTACCCCCTAAGCCCGGCACCTAAGCCCCTACCCCCTGCCGCACCTAAGCCACTGCCTGCACCTAAGCCCCTACCCCCTAAGCCCCGCTGCACCTAACCCCTACCGTCCGCCGCCGCCCCGCCGCACCTAACCCCCTACCCCCTTAGCCCCGCCGCCTCCTAAGCTCCCGCCGCTTTCCCCCGCCGCTGTCGCTAACACCTAAAGCCCTACAGCCGAAGCCCCCGCCGTCCCCTAACCTAACGCCCCCGTCGATCACTTACATGCCTTCTTAGTCATCTGATCGTCCGTCCCATCCACAAGTCCTCCGTCCGGCCAGGCGTCCTCTTCCTCTGGCCCCGGGGGTCTTCTCTCTTCTTTCCGCCATCTCCGCCTCTTCGTCCGGCCCAGGGGATCTTCTGTCTTCTTTCCGCCAACTTCCAGCTCCGACGTCCTCTTCTGTTATCATTAACATAGAATGGACGACAAATCCGCCATTCTATCTTAATGAGATGTGAGGGGCTCTTCTGATTGGTCGCTGTCTACTGCCCTCAGCCAATCAGAAGAGGCCCTCATTTCCCATTCAAATACATTAGCGGTGTGTCGGCGATTTTATGGCCGGCCACCTGGTTCTATTTGTCGGCCCTAAAATCGCGGACACACCGCTAATGCATCTCTATGGGCAGTCAGCCCGATTTCGGATTGGTCGCCGACCAATCAGAATTCGAGCTCACTGCCCATAGACATGCATTAGCGGTGTGTCCGCGATTTTAGGGCCGACAAATAGAACCAGGTCGGCGGCCATAAAATCGCCGACACACCGCTAATGTATTTCAATGGGAACAAATAAATTTAATAATAAAAAAAATAATTAAAAAATAATTAAAAAATAATAAAAAAATAAATAAAAAATAATAAATAATTAAATAAAAATAATAATAAAAAAATTAAATATATGCTAATAATAACAGCCCTTTAACGGACCTGAAAGAGAACTGGGTCTCAGCCTAAATAATAAATTTAATAATAAAAAAAAAAATTAAAAAATAATTAAAAAATAATAAATAAATAAATAAAAAATAATAAATAATTAAATAAAAATAATAATAAAAAAATTAAATATATGCTAATAATATCAGCCCTTTCAGCGGACCTGAAAGAGAACTGGGTCTCAGCCTAAATAATAAATTTAATAATAAAAAAAATAATTAAAAAATAATTAAAAAATAATAAAAAACTAAATAAAAAATAATAAATAATTAAATAAAAATAATAATAAAAAAATTAAATATATGCTAATAATATCAGCCCTTTCAGCGGACCTGAAAGAGAACTGGGTCTCAGCCTAAATAATAAATTTAATAATAAAAAAAATAATTAAGAAATAATTAAAAAATAATAAAAAAATAAATTAAAAATAATAAATAATTCAATAAAAATAATAAAAAAAAAATTAAATATATGCTAATAATATCAGCCCTTTCAGCGGACCTGAAAGAGAACTGGGTCTCAGCCTAAATAATAAATTTAATAATAAAAAAAATAATTAAAAAATAATTAAAAAATAATAAAAAAAAAAAAATAAATAAATAAATAATTAAATAAAAATAATAATAAAAAAATTAAATATATGCTAATAATATCAGCCCTTTCAGCGGACCTGAAAGAGAACTGGGTCTCAGCCTAAATAATAAATTTAATAATAAAAAAAATAATTAAAAAAGAATTAAAAAATAATTAAAAAATAAATTAAAAATAATAAATAATTCAATAAAAATAATAATAAAAAAATTAAATATTTATCCTATTCATGGTATTATTAATGCTATTAATGCTAATAATAATGTTATTAATGCTATTAATGCTAATAATAATGCTATTAATGCTATTAATAATGTTATTAATGCTATTATTAATGCTAATAATGCTATTATTAATGCTATTAATGCTAATAATAATGTTATTAATGCTATTAATAATGCTATTAATGCTATTAATTATGCTATTAATGCTATTAATGCTAATATTTATCCTATTCATGGTATTATTAATGCTATTAATGCTAATAATAATGCTATTAATGCTATTAATGCTAATAATAATGCTATTAATGCTATTAATAATGTTATTAATGCTATTATTAATGCTAATAATGCTATTATTAATGCTATTAATGCTAATAATAATGCGATTAATGCTATTAATAATGCTATTAATGCTAATATTTATCCTATTAATGCTATTAATGCTAATAATAATGCTATTAATGCTATTAATAATGCTATTAATGCTATAAATTATGCTATTAATGCTATTAATGCTAATATTTATCCTATTAATGGCATTATTAATGCTATTAATGCTAATAATAATGCTATTAATGCTATTAATAATGTTATTAATGCTATTATTAATGCTAATAATGCTATTTTTAATGCTATTAATGCTAATAATAATGCTATTAATGCTATTAATAATGCTATTAATGCTATTAATTATGCTATTAATGCTATTAATGCTATTAATAATGCTATTAATGCTATTAATTATGCTATTATTGCTATTAATGCTAATATTTATCCTATTCATGGTATTATTAATGCTATTAATGCTAATAATAATGCTATTAATGCTATTAATGCTAATAATAATGCTATTAATGCTATTAATAATGTTATTAATGCTATTATTAATGCTAATAATGCTATTATTAATGCTATTAATGCTAATAATAATGTTATTAATGCTATTAATAATGCTATTAATGCTATTAAGCTATTAATGCTAATATTTATCCTATTAATGCTATTAATGCTATTAATTATGCTATTAATGCTATTAATGCTAATATTTATCCTATTCATGGTATTATTAATGCTATTAATGCTAATAATAATGCTATTAATGCTATTAATGCAAATAATAATGCTATTAATGCTATTAATAATGTTATTAATGCTATTATTAATGCTAATAATGCTATTATTAATGCTAATAATAATGTGATTAATGCTATTAATAATGCTATTAATGCTATTAATTATGCTATTAATGCTATTAATGCTAATATTTATCCTATTAATGCTAATAATAATGCTATTAATGCTATTAATAATGCTATTAATGCTATTAATGCTAATATTTATCCTATTCATGGTATTATTAATGCTATTAATGCTAATAATAATGCTATTAATGCTATTAATGCTAATAATAATGCTATTAATGCTATTAATAATGTTATTAATGCTATTATTAATGCTAATAATGCTATTATTAATGCTATTAATGCTAATAATAATGTTATTAATGCTATTAATAATGCTATTAATGCTATTAAGCTATTAATGCTAATATTTATCCTATTAATGCTATTAATGCTATTAATTATGCTATTAATGCTATTAATGCTAATATTTATCCTATTCATGGTATTATTAATGCTATTAATGCTAATAATAATGCTATTAATGCTATTAATGCAAATAATAATGCTATTAATGCTATTAATAATGTTATTAATGCTATTATTAATGCTAATAATGCTATTATTAATGCTAATAATAATGTGATTAATGCTATTAATAATGCTATTAATGCTATTAATTATGCTATTAATGCTATTAATGCTAATATTTATCCTATTAATGGCATTATTAATGCTATTAATGCTAATAATAATGCTATTAATGCTAATAATAATGCTATTAATGCTATTAATAATGTTATTAATGCTATTATTAATGCTAATAATGCTATTATTAATGCTATTAATGCTAATAATAATGCTATTAATGCTATTAATAATGCTATTAATGCCATTAATTATGCTATTAATGCTATTAATGCTAATATTTATCCTATTAATGCTATTAATAATGTTATTAATGCTATTATTAATGCTAATAATGCTATTATTAATGCTATTAATGCTAATAATAATGCTATTAATGCTATTAATAATGTTATTAAT
Organism: Allobates femoralis; assembly: GCA_033576535.1. NCBI lineage: Eukaryota > Metazoa > Chordata > Amphibia > Anura > Aromobatidae > Allobates > Allobates femoralis. Next base: position 130,054,685 of record JARQOC010000005.1, read on the forward strand.
GCTATTATTAATGCTAATAATGCTATTAATAATGCTATTAATGCTAATAATAATGCTATTAATGCTATTAATACTGTTATTAATGCTCATAATACTGCTAATAATGCTATTAATACTGCTATTACTGCTAATAATAATGCTATGGCTTATATTATTGCTATTGATGATGCGATTATTATTTAAAAATCTTTAAAAAAACAATAAACATATTTTAGATACCCGATGCATTTGCATCAGGCTAACAGCTATAACTACTATAATCAAATTAATGCACGTTCTAGAATCCCGATGCATTTGCATCGGGCTCACAGCTAGTATAAAATAATTCCTCAAATGTTTAGTTACTCTTCAAGGTGCATTTACACTCCAGCCAATTATCGGTCTGCCGAAACAAGCTGTCAATCACCCAAAACAGGCTCAAAAGATTAGTTTGCATGATTACATTTTTAAGATTAAAGGTAGTCAAAATGTCAATTACACTGCATAAACATTCATAATAAGGAACATACAAAGATCATACCAGGTATAAACATTATAACCTAACTTTTGTTGAGAAATTCATGTTTATTTAATATGCAAACAAGGGCGCTTCAGTGCACACTTGGCATGGTCTATGCCTTGGTGCACTGTTATGACCTAATTTTTGCATATTAAAGCCAAGTTCCTCGTCTTGATTAACAGCGGTCTTTTGAAACCAGAAAGTGCTCCCAGTGACTGTATAGGTGGCTATGGGAATGCTCTAATGTGTGGACACTATCTGTCTATGGTCAATGCTCTATGCACCTGATAGTGTGGTAAACGTCAGGAAGGAAACCACCATGTGATGTGCACATACTGATTCACTTAAACAACCCACATCCTTCTCATTAAAGCAGCTCAAGTGACAGAAAAAGACAGGCATGAACCAAGCATCAGAACATGACTGCGGCCACATTGTATGCACAGCCACACTGACACTTGGAGCGCACCGATTTTAGGCAGCACTCACTCTTATGGTGGGTTTACACACACCAATCATTGTATCCAATCTCTGAACCAATCTCTGGTTGCAGTGAAATCATGGACACATAGTTCCATTTTGTGGCTGTGTACAACATGGAGCAATCTGTCCATGATTTCACTGCAACCAGAGATTGGTTCAGAGATTGGATACAATGATTGGTGTGTGTAAACCCACCATTAGGGCCACTTTACACACACTAACTTATCTGTCCAACTTCTGACCAACTTACTGGATGCAGTGAAATCATGGACACATTGTTCCATTTTGTGACTGTGCCAAATGGAACAATGTGTCCATGATTTCACTGCAACCAGCAAGTTGGTCAGAAGTTGGACAGATAAGTTGGTGTGTGTAAAGTGGCCTTAAGGCTAGGGCCACACTAGCATTGTGGCCTCAATTCTGGGGGTTTGTCAAAAACCAGGATTCCGGCAGTATTAACGCCACAGCACCGTAGTGTAACGCTACCAATAGAAACCTATAGGTGACAGACTCCCGAGCGGATGAAAACGCTGGCACATAAGTGCTGGAGTTTGAAATCTCACGCTATTTTGTACTGCACAGGAATACATGACTTCCTGTATTTTCCTGTACGCTACGAATTAGTGCGAGATTTCAATCTCCAGCACTTATGTGCCGCCGTTTGCATGCGCTCGGGAGTCTGTCACCTATAGGTTTCTATTGGTAGCGTTAAGGCAGCATTACACTACAGTACAGTAACGCTGCGTTGATGCTGCTGGAATCCTGCTTTTTAACAGACCCCCCAGGACAGAAGCCACAAAGCTAGTGTGACAAAAGCAAGATAGCAGACTTGCTTTAATATAAAAATAGAAGGGAGTAATGTTGTACCAATGTGTACGTCACGGCAAAAGTGCACCAATGCACCCTCATTTGCATAAAAAGAAAAACATTTTCATTATTATATTAAATTGTGTATGCTTCGTATGCTTTTATATGGGCTATTTTCCCTAAATAAATATATTTATTATACAACACTATCATATTTCACAGCAATTTACATACATTATCATCATTGTCCCCAATGGGGCTTACAATCTGAATTCCCTATCAGTTTATCTTTGGAGTGTGGGAAGAAACCAGAGAACCCAGAGGAAACCCCCACAAAAACCGGGCGAACATGCAAACTCCTTGCAGATGTTGTCCTTGGTGGGATTTGATCCCAGGACCCCAGTGCTGCAAGGCTGCAGTGCTAGTCACTGAACCACCATGCTACCCATGACTGTGTGTGTAGTTTAATTGGCATTTGATGGGATGTTATAATTTATATATCATCTTTCTTGGCAGCATATTGCCCTATGAACACATGCTGCTAAGAACAATGGTATTCTATGTGCACAGGATGATCATATTATAGATCGTACTTTAACAACTAATAATCTGCTTAACCCCTTCACAACCAAGGGCGTATCTATACGTCCTTGGCTGTGTTCCCTTCCTTTGAAAGAAGCTCAGACTGATGCTGAGCATGCATCATCTCCCACACATGTCAGGTGATCTAATGAGCTGTCATGTGTAGCTAACAGCACCTAACTACAGACCAGAAGGGGAAACTCTGAACCTGGGTTCAGGGGAGCACCCCTATAAATTCTGGCATGGGGTGGGCTTAGTTAGTTCAGTTCCTAGGAGTACTGTGAAGATGACCTATGGACTGGAGCATTGCTAAGCTTGTCCCAGGGAGAGTAGAGAAGGAACCGCAAGCATGAGGATCCGTAGGAGAGGGTCTGAGGAAGGAGAGAAGCAGGCCTGGGGAGTGGAGCCAGTTACCCGCTCACCCCAGAGCTGAGCGTCAGAAGCGCACACCGGAGTCTGAGTTTGTGAGGGTATTATTGACCCAGCAACTGAAAACGGAGGACGGGAGATTCCACATCTTCCGGCCACAGCCAAGCACCTGGAGGCACAGCAGCACTTGAGAGTTCAGGGACAGTTGCCAGAGGAGTGGTGCCTGGGAAGAACTCAAGCTGCCTGCCATACTCGTGAGAGACTTTCCAGCAAGAAGAGAGGATCACAGCTTAGCTACAGGCAGCCAGGACCAGCAAGCAAGAGAGCAACAGGGAGACCTCAGAACTTACTGGGTGAGGAGATCCCCAACTTGCTTCCAAGCCACCTGAATTCCTAACATCTCCTGTGGACAGTACCCTGGTTTCAACCTGCAACTACTAGTAAATGTAAAGGAGACTACGTACTGTGTGTCTGTCTGTTATTCCGCGCACTCAGTCCTGCACCCCAACGGCCTACCACTGCCATAGACTATACCGGTTGCCCTGGGGAACGATATCACCTTAGCTGTGAATCCATCATCCCCAGAGGTCCTGCACCACAGCGTCGGCCATCAATAGCTAAACATCATGGGTGGCGTCACGACAACCAACCCCAAGGTCCCCAAACTTTTATTTGATGCCCAGGGTCTCAACCCCTGTGATTCCCCAGAATTATTAAAGTCTAGTTCCTAATACCTCACGGCCCTGGGGGCGCATCAACATCACTGAGTTAGACTTGCAGGAGGACAAGAAGTGTGAGGTGAATAATTTTTGGGTTCCAGATGTCCCAGATGTTGGCTACAGTATATTGTTAAATGGAAAGGTTTTGGTCCAGTTGATAACTCCTGGGTTGACGTTTAGGTTTTGCATGTGATTCATCATGTAACAGAATTCTGTCAGTGGTTGGGGATCTCAGAGGGTCCAGTGGCCCCTCGTGAAAGGGGATGTACTGTCATGCTTAGGGTTATGAATCCTTGAGACTGTGTTTTTTGGTCAGTTGTCCATCCACTCAGTCACAGTGTATACACCTTTCTCTGGATGTTTATTATCTGTTATCCTTGTTTTGGTCTTTTATTTTAACAGGTGGTTGTTGCTATTACTAGTTATTATTATAGTGCCATTTATTCCAGGGCACTTTATATGTGAAGAGGGGTATACATAGACAAGTACAATATTACAATTATTAAAGATTCAAGGCACACACAGGTACAGGGGGTGAGAGGACCCTTCCTACGAGGGCTCACAACTACAAGGGATAGGTGAAGATATACTAGGAGAGGGTAGAGCTGATCGTGCAGTGGTTTAGTGGACAGAGGCTCATTGCAGGTTGTAGGCTTGCCGGAAGAGGTGGGTCTTCAGGTAACTTTTGAAGGTAGGCGAGAGTCTGATGTGTTGGGGGAAAGAGTTTCAGAGTATGGGGGATGCACAGGAGAAATATTGTATGCGGTTGTGGGAAGAAGAGATGGCAGGGGAGTAGAGAAGGAAATCTTGAGAAGAAGACAGGTTGCGTGTAGGTAAGTACCGGGTAACCACGTCACGGATACATGGAGGGGACAGGTTGTGGTTGGCTTTGTATGTCATGGTTAGGGTTTTGAACCGGAGTCTCTGGGCAATGGGAAGCTAGTAAAGGAATTTGGAGAGAGGAGAGACAGGTGGATTAGTCAGACAGCAGAGTTTAGGATAGATTGGAGGGGTGCAAGAGTACTAGTGGGGAGGTGGAAAGTAGGAGGTTGCAGTAGTCAAGGCGAGAGATGATGAAGGTTTAATTTACTTATTTGCCTACCCAGTCACCTTTCGGGTGTAGCTATAAATTCCTTCCCCCTGTGGGTATTTCCTGCTGGTGATATTTTCATTTGGATGTCCAGCCATACTATTATTGTTTCATGCCACTCAGTAAAAGAACAGCTATGTTTTTCTCCCCTGCTGTTTATGCTTCTCACCCTGCACCTATCATCCTTTTGTTGGCAGGAAGTAGTCAGCATTCTCTCCAGCACTATTTACCATATCTATACTTAAGGTGGCTTCACACCTGGCGACGTCACTAGCGACATCACCGAAAAAGTGACGTATCCGCGATGTCGCTACCGACGTCGCGCTGTGTAAACGCGCGGCGCGACCGCGTTTTATCGCCGGTCACAGGTTGACAGGTTTACGGGAAGAACCGTAAACCTGTCAACCTGCGACCTGCGATAAGGCTGGATCGCGCCGTGTGAAATCGCCAGAGCGATGTCGGCGGCGATCCAGCCTATATCGCAGCGTTGCTGCGGATCGCTCGCTGGGCTAAGCCCAGCCCAGCGAGCGATGTCACTGCCCGCATCGCTGCGGTGTCGCCGGCCGCAGCGATGCTGTGTGACAGCTGGCCAGCGATGTCGGAACCGAGCGGGCACCCGCGCATCGCTTCCGACATCGCTGGCCAGGTCGTGCCGTGTGACGGGACCATTAGTATGTCATGTTTTTTTCTTACTTTCTCTGGGAACCTTTTCTATCTCCAGCAGTTCTTCTTTTCTGTATTTATATTGCACACTGGTCTGCCTTCCAATTCCTCGGCAAGAATGTGACTTGATGTCAGGCAATGTAGTTTTGAGTTACAAGCATTTAGTCTGGGGTTAAGGCCAGTCCATCCAGGAACCTCTAGGGACTGCGAGGCTCAGATATCTAGTCTGTATAGGAACTGGCTGGGTCAGTTGCAGTATTTCAGCATATTACCAATTCATCCCGCATGAGTTTAATAAACAACCATAGCAATAGTATTTTTAATGTTACCATACAATATAGGGAATGGTGACTAGTTTTACCTTTTATGTTTTCAGAAACCTTTGAGCTACTGCAAAAATCATGTAGGTAGCAACAAACACTGATGATTCAGATTGAAGGTCTCCATGTCATGCACCTCTACTGTCATAAAAGCCCAAGAAAAGTTGTTTCTTATGTTGTCAACACCATATAAACATGCCAAAGAAGTATTAGTATTCTTTTTTTTTTTTAAACAAAATCGGAACTTTTTTAGTCTCTGAATTAACTGTATTTCTGGACGAGGAGGAACGAAGCATAAGTTGAAAGGAACAGCCTACCTACAGTGAAGCATGACAGTGGCTCACTGGTGTAAAACTTGGTGGTGGCTCATTAATGCTTTAAGGTTGCCATGCTTCTTGTAGCATTGGAAAGCTGCAAGTTATGGAGGGCAGGGTTGATTCAATTATCAGGAAATCCAAAGCGAAAACCCCATGTCTTCTGTAAGGAAGCTGTTTTAAACTTCATTCTACCTTCCAACAGAACAATAACTTGAAGCATACCTCAACGTACCCCAAGGCTTGGTTTCAGAAGACGTCCTGGAAAATTCAAGGAATGGTTTTGTCTGGTGACTGATTTAAACCACACTGAAAATCTTTGGTTGGCTTAAAGAAGGGTAGCAGGAAAATCAAAGAATATTATTTAGTTGGTCATTGAAGAGTGGGCTAAGATTTCTCGCAGAAACCTGCCAAAAGCTAGTTTTAGCTCTGCATCACTTCGGCAACTGCTCATAATTACCAAAGATGATCTACTGAGTAATAAAGAACTTTGTCATGAAGGGTTGAATAATTCGGAGACTATTGTAGTTATTCTAAGTAGCATTGTTTGTTGAGTTTAGAGAAAACACTTGTCATATTAGTTGTTTTGAGCTATCTGAATTATTTTTGTTTAATTGTATTAATGCAAACAGCAGAACGTTTGTATATTTTTCTAATATTGAGGAGACTGATGGGTCAATTGAACAATTGTGATTGTAAATGCATATTTAAGATTGATGTACCAATGACTCTATGTTGGCAACTACTACAGGAAAATCTTCATGTTTTTTCTAGAAGGATTAGTATTTTATATTTAGTAGCCTTTAGCTAAAGTACAGATATTGGTTACTGGAAGAATGCTGCTAGGGAGGCATAATAGCCACAATGATGAGATCATGCCGATATGACTCTTCCAAAGGCCACAGGAATGGTGGAAAAATCTGGTTGAAATATCTTTTGCATACTTTGTTGATAGTCCCATCCCACAATCCTACATATTATTTTTCTCATCCAGTTTAATTCATACAAATCACACAGTTTAATATGAAACATAGGGTTCATCACTCTGAACTGTCTTATGTTATAAATCACAATCGATGACTGCTAGGCACAATGGAGCTGATTCACTGGGAGTCAAGATATGTATCTCCGAATACACAGGCACATGTATTTTTCTTTTTCTCTACTATAAAGAGATAATGGCAAGAGGTAGAGCAAGACGTTCTTCACACATTTCCTGGACTATAAAAAATGTTCCATGAAGGTACTGCGTAGAAACATTTATATGACAAAACTTTTAAGAGGACGGTGTGCAAATGGTCCGCGCTGCTGTGTGTGGATAAAGACCACAGAGGATCTGCAGGCAATGATGCTTTAAAGTGATCCTAAACCCAGAAACTGACCCCCCTTATCTTTAGACCTGTCCCTGCACCCCCTCTTATCATTTCTAGCCATCCCTTTTGCAGAAAAAAATCACTTTTGTAAAGTAAGAGAAAAGGATATAATAGCTTGACCTGTGTGAGTTCTCCGTTTCTGTTGGAAGCCGCAAATGCCCCGCCTGTCTGCTGCTGCCTGATAATTATTCACGTCCTTCTCTGCATGCTGCCTTTGTGAGTGTGTGGCCGCGTCATGAAAGGGGGCGGGGCTAAAACGCGTCATGCCGGAGCTCCGCCCCCTTTCATGACGCGGCCACACACTCACAAAGGCAGCAAGCAGAGAAGGGCGTGAATAATTATCAGGCAGCAGCAGACAGGCGGGGCATTTGCGGCTTCCAACAGAAACGGAGAACTCACACAGGTCAAACTATTATATCCTTTTCTCTAAGGGTATGTGCACACTGGCCGGGTTAGGGTCGGTTTAGCTGTGTAAACCGCCGGTCGGTTTACATAAATTTTATGTAAATTTAAGTTAATCCAAACCGGCGTTTGGATTAACATTAAAACCTATGTAAACCGACACCCAGTGTGCACACACCGGCGGTTTACACATGCTCATCTGTTGCTAACCCGCTGGGTTCCCAGCGGGTTAGCAAAGAATGAGCATGTTCTATAAAGCGGCCGGTTCTGCAGCGGCTGCAAGCAGAATCATGTACTGCTTCCAGCTGCCGCAACACCGCCGGCGCTAACCGCTGTGCACCCGCCCGGCACCCGCCGTCACCCACCCGTCACCCGCCGCACATACCCGCCAGGAAGCCGGTGGACGGCTGCAGAGCTTCCTGGCGGGTCCGCCCAGCGCCGCCGACCAACCCGCCGGCATATGTGCACATACCCTTACTTTACAAAAGCGATTTTTTTCTGCAAAAGGGATGGCTAGAAATGATAAGAGGGGGTGCAGGGACAGGTCTAAAGATAAGGGGGGGTCAGTTTCTGGGTTTAGGATCACTTTAATTCAATTTGTTTTGGAACAAACTTTGCTCCTTCATTAGGAAATGCAACCATGGTTGCATTTCCTGATGGAAGAGCGAAGTTTGCTCTGAAATGCGTTGAATTAAAGCACCTTTGCCTGCAGATCCTCTGCGGTCTTTATCCATACACAGCAGTGTGGACCATTTGCACACCGTCCTCCCAAATTATATATCTTTACCACCGCATGCGTGGAAGTGGAGGTCCAGCAGCAGCTGTTTGAAATAAGATAAGACCCTATTGCGCCTTGTGTTTCCCTTTGTGCAGATAAAAACTTTAAAGAGGACATATTACTAGACTTATGCTGCCTGAACCACAGGCAACATGAATCAGAGTCTGCCTGTACAACTTCAGCCAGGTATGTCAGGTACTATAAGGAGAGATCTTACTAGTCTAGCTGCCTTTCCTCCACCTCGCTCCCCTTAATTGACAGATCTCTATCCAATTACACACATGGGAGAGACCTGTCAGTCAAATGGAGCGGGTAGGGAGAAGGTTGAAGAGTGATGAACTGGAATAGTCAGGTTTCTTGCTTTTTTCCCCATTCTGCTTTTTAAACTATGTTTTCTGCTAATTAGTCGAGGCGAGAGATGATGAGGGCATGCACTAGTAGTTTAGTAGATTGAGGATATTGAGCATATGGCTCCACCCCTCAGGTTAGCCCCACCCCTTTATTACACACCCTTTATTATTATAACCGAGACAAGACAGAGTTCTACAGCTGGTTACTATATATATTTTTAATTTTGTCTGTATAGTAATTATCTTATTTTTTTATTATGTCACCCTAGTGTGCATTTGAAAAAGATTGTTAACCGAAACGTCACATAGTGTTAATTTCTTTACTTGGCCCACTATTAAAATATTCATCTTTTCTCTCATAATTTGAGTGCTGGATTGTTTTCTTTATGTCATTAGACAGGAAGTAGGGAAAAATAGCAGTTTGATAATGTAGTCGAGGAAGGGTAAGACATTTTTAATACAGGCTTATTAAAAATGAGCTCAGAATGGGACAATAAACAGATAGGGATCAAGATTGCAGAACACTGACTGAAATTTATGGCATCATTGCTGTGATTTAGATGATGAATGAATCACATCTACTATATAATTGTCTAATGTTCTCTGTCTGTCATGGAAATCTAGCGCTAGCGCTGATTGGTCCGCCCGGCCGGCTCAACCAATCAGCGCTAGCGCGTGATTTCTGTACACAGAAAGAGAGCAAAATATGGCGGCCGCTCGCGCGGCTGCAGCGGACTCCCACCGCAGCCTCACCACAGCCTCATGTCACTAACCCCCGCCATGAGCCGCCCACTGACACCGGGGACCGGGAGCTGCCGGGGCTCCCAGGGTGCAGAGAGCGCGCATCATGCGGCTCCTCCACACTCTCCTTCTTCCTATGGCTGCACAGTCTATCACAGACTGTGCGGCCATAGGATGATCCCGGGTGTCAGCCGCCTCCTGTCAGTGCAGCTTGGTGGCAGCAGCACATGCCAGCCGAAACCCAGCTGCACAGACAGGAGGCGGCTGACACCCAGGATCATCCTGCACACCGCCGCCTCTGCGCCCGCCTCCTCCACACCTACTCTCTGCAGGACAACGCCAGCATGAGGGCTAGAACTGGGACAGCCATGGGATGGAGAGGTGAGAGCCTGTGTGTGTGTGTGGGTGTGGGTGTGAGTGTGAGTGCTGAGTGTGAGTGTGCTGCTCCTCCTTCCTTTGTCCTCCTCCTCTCCGCCACTCCATCCTCCATCCTCCCCCTGCCTGTCTGGGTGTGTGTGTCTAGCTGGGGGTGTGAGTCTGTGTGTGTATGTATGAGTCTGTGTGTGTATGTGTGTGGGTGTGAGTCTGTGTGTGTATGTGTGTGGGTGTGAGTCTGTGTGTGGATGTGTGTGTCTGGCAGTGGATGTGAGTCTTTTAATGTATGTGTGTGGGTCTGAGTCTGTGTCTAGGTGTGACTCTGTGTGTGGGTGTGAGTCTGTGTGTGGGTGTGAGTCTGCTCCTTCCTCCCCCTACCTGAGCCGCTTCATCCTCCATCCTCCTCCCCCCACCGCTTCGTCCTCTGTCCTCCCCCACCCGCCGCTTTGTCCTCTGTCCTCCTCCCCCCAGCCACTCTGTGCTCTGTCCTCCCCCTGCCGCTCTGTCCTCCCCCTGCCTATGCCACTCCATCCTCCCCCTGCCTGTGCTGCTCCGTCCTCCCCCACCCCGCTGCTTCGTCCTCCGTCCTCCTCCCCCCGCCGCTCTGTGCTCCATCCTCCCCCTGCCTATGCCACTCCATCCTCCCCCTGCCTGTGCCACTCCATCCTCCGTCCTCCCCCTGCCTGTGCTGCTCCATCCTCCCTCACCCCGCCGCTTCGTCCTCCGTCCTCCTCCTCCGCCGCTCTGTGCTCCGTCCTCCCCCTGCCGCTCCGTCCTCCCCCTGCCAGTGCCGCTCCGTCCTCCCCACCCCACCGCTTCCTCCTCCTTCCTGTGTCCTCCTCCCCTCCCCCACTCCATCCTCCCCCTACCTGTGCTGCTCCGGCCTCCCCCACCCTGCCACTTCGTCCTCCATCCTCCTCTCCCCCGCCGCTCTGTGCTCCGTCCCTCCCCTGCCATTCCATCCTCCCCCTGCCTGTGCTGCTCAAGCCTCCCTACCCCGCCGCTTCATCCTCCTCTCCCCTGCCGGTCTGTGCTCCATCCTCCCTCTGCCGCTCCATCTTCCCCCTGCCTGTGCTGCTCCGGCCTCCCCCACCCCACCGCGTCCTCCTCCTTCCTTTGTCCTCCTCCCCTCCGCCACTCCATCCTCCATCCTCCCCCTGCCTGTGTTGCTCCATCCTCCCCCACCTTGCCGCTTTGTCCTCCATCCTCCTCTCCCCCCGCCGCTCTGTGCTCTGTCCTCCCCCTGCCGCTCCGTCCTCCCCCTGCCAGTGCCGCTCCGTCCTCCCCACCCCACCGCTTCCTCCTCCTTCCTGTGTCCTCCTCCCCTCCCCCACTCCATCCTCCCCCTACCTGTGCTGCTCCTGCCTCCCCCACCCTGCCACTTCGTCCTCCATCCTCCTCTCCCCCGCCGCTCTGTGCTCCGTCCCTCCCCTGCCATTCCATCCTCCCCCTGCCTGTGCTGCTCAAGCCTCCCCTACCCCGCCGCTTCATCCTCCTCTCCCCTGCCGGTCTGTGCTCCATCCTCCCTCTGCCGCTCCATCTTCCCCCTGCCTGTGCTGCTCCGGCCTCCCCCACCCCACCGCGTCCTCCTCCTTCCTTTGTCCTCCTCCCCTCCGCCACTCCATCCTCCATCCTCCCCCTGCCTGTGTTGCTCCATCCTCCCCCACCCTGCCGCTTTGTCCTCCATCCTCCTCTCCCCCCACCGCTCTGTGCTCTGTCCTCCCCCTGCCTGTGCCGCTCCATCCCCCCCACCGCTTCCTCCTCCTTCCTTTGTCCTCCTCCCCTCCGCCACTCCATCCTCCATCCTCCCCCTGCCTGTGCTGCTCCGGCCTCCCCCACCCTGCCACTTTGTCCTCCATCCTCCTCTCCCCCGCCCCTCTGTGCTCCGTCCTCCCCCTGCCACTCCATCCTCCCCCTGCCTGTGCTGCTCAAGCCTCCCCTACCCCGCCGCTTCGTCCTCCTCTCCCCTGCCGCTCTGTGCTCCATCCTCCCTCTGCTGCTCCGTCCTCCCCCTGCCTGTGCTGCTCCGGCCTCCCCCACCCCACTGCTTCCTCCTCCTTCCTTTGTCCTCCTCCCCTCCGCCACTCCATCCTCCATCCTCCCCCTGCCTGTGTTGCTCCATCCTCCCCACCCCGCCGCTTTGTCCTCCATCCTCCTCTCCCCCCGCCGCTCTGTGCTCCGTACTCTCCCCCTGCCTGTGCCGCTCCATCCCTCACACCGCTTCCTCCTCCTTTCTTTGTCCTCCTCCCCTCCGCCACTCCATCCTCCATCCTCCCCTGCCTGTGCTGCTCCGTCCTCCCCCACCGCGCTGCTTCGCCCTCCGTCCTCCTCCCCCCGCTGCTCTGTGCTCTGTCCTCCCCCTGCCTGTGCTGCTCCATCCTCCTCCACCCCACCGCTTCCTCCTCCTTCCTTTGTCCTCCTCCCCTCCACCACTCCATCCTCCCCCTGCCTGTGCTGCTCCAGCCTCCCCCACCCTGCCACTTCGTCCTCCATCCTCCTCTCCCCTGACGCTCTGTGCTCCCTCCTCCCCCCGCCACTCAATTCTCCCCCTACCTGTGCCCCTCCATCCTCCTCCCCCCTGTCACGTCATCCTCCCCCTGCCGCTCCGTCCTCAAAGTCTCTCCCTATCCAGCCCTCACCGCCTTCCCTATGCAATCCCTATTTCTATATTCTAGAATACCCGATGCGTTGGAATCGGGCCACCGTCTAGTAGTCTATAATATCTTCTGCTACCTCCCCAATAATGCACATGCAAAAAGACATGGAGGACACTTGTCAAATGCATTTGGTACTACTACTGCTCAGACAACTGGGGCTAATACTGTTGGTGCTTTTGGCTTCCACATTCTTTTTACCCTACACAATGATATGTTCTTTTTTTCTTTATTTTTACATTACCGTCTCCTTTGCCATATTTTTCTTTTAACATTCATTTTTTTTAATCAACTTCCTTTCCCTATGGTCACCACCTTTTGTTGTGCTCCTTGTTGGGTCTTACATGTATTTGTTAGTGACATCATCTGTCAAATACATTTAAGGCATACTTAGACATATACATTACAGACTCCCTATGCAGCATCATTAGAGCATTATGTAAGCAGCTGCTCCCCTCTATTAAAAGGTTGTGAGCGGTTGGTCCATCTGCATGATACACCAGCGTCGCTCCCAGCTCCTACTTGGGGAAGTTCCTTGCACCCAGCTTGTGAGTTGTAGTGTTAGATTGGCCATTAGATTGGGTGAGTATTTGTTCAAGTTTTTAAAAAAAAAAAAAAAGATAAAGAAACTTTTTTTCTGTGGTCTAGCTATACTTGGACATATCCCTGTGTCTGATTAATGAGACTATATAGTGTTCAGTTGGCATTCATTTAGAGATTGATACCATCCAGTTTCTTTTGTTGCCATCATCTCCTCACACTTCTGCAATTTCTGCTATTGATATCTACAAATTCTCTAACTTACTAGTTAACCCATCAGTTTCTGTAAGCATCACAAACTCCTATTAGAGTTAGTTCACATTACACTTATATCTGCTGTGAATTCTTTCAACTACATCTAAGTGCTTCTTCAGTCCTGTTGATTGCATCTTCATGTGTTCTTCTAGTTCTGGGGCCTCCAAGGTATCCTAAATGTTTTTTTGTGTCTGCGGTCCAGTATAGTCTTTTGTCCAGGTCTTTACTGTTCCATGTGCCTACCAGCCTTCTTTGTCACTGATCTGGGTCCGTGAGTGTCCACTCTAAAGGCCCTGTTATGGTATGAGATCGTGAATGATATTGCTCAAACGTCACGGGTTTGGAGTCGTTCAAACGACATCTTTAGGCCGTCATTGCGTGTAACACTGAGATACGACTACAATAAATCGTTGGATCGTTGATCACAGATTTGAGAACATGTTCTCAAATCAGACGATCCACGATCAGCCAACCTGCTGCATCGTTGTGTGTGACACCGCAATAACGATGTCGTTAACGACTTCCCCTATTCACAACAGTGAACAAGTATCGTTCACTGGATTATGTGAACAATAGCTGCTCGAAACATCGTTGGTGCATCATACACGATATCTATACATGTGACATCTCACCAATGCTCTCTAATAATAATAATAATAATAATAAAGCTTTATTTATATAGCGCCAATATATTCCGCAGCGCTTTACAATGTAGGGTTAGAGTACAGAAAATATAATACAGTAAGTAATTACAGTAGAGAACAAATACAGTACAATAATTGGATACAAAACAATAGGCATACAATCAATGTAAAAAAGAAAATACAATAAATAAAGCAAGAAATGAAGGTGACCCTGCTCAAAAGAGCTTACAATCTACGACGGGATAGGGGTTGCACAAGGTACAGGGGCTTATTGCACTGATGGTCCAGGCATCTTGAGGAAATGGGGCATAGAGATAAGCTTACATGGATGGTCATTATACAATCTGTGTAGACCTTTTTTGGTTTGGTGGAGTTTATAGAAGAGTAATATCCAGAGGGATAGCCCATTCACTGTCTACAGTACAAAGGACTTCTATTAGGGAGTATGATAGGCCGCCTTAAAAAGATACGTTTTTAGGGATCGTCTGAAGCCATGCAAGTTGTGGATAGTCCTGATTTCTTGGGGTAAAGCATTCCAGAGTTTTGGTGCAGCTCTGGAGAAGTCTTGGAGCCGGGAGTGGGAGGATCGGATTAGTACAGATGTCAGTCGAAGGTCATTTGAGGAACGTAGAGAATGGGTGGGGTCATAGAAAGAGATGAGGGAGGAGAGGTAGGGGGGTGCTGCATTGTGAAGAGCTTTGTGGGTGAGAACAAGCAATTTGAATTTGATCCTGTAGTATACGGGCAGCCAGTGCAATGACTGGCACAGAGCAGAGGCATCTGAGTAACGATTGGCCAGATGGGTGATCCTGGCTGCTGCATTAAGGATGGACTGGATAGGAGATAGTCTGGTGAGGGGGAGGCCGCTTAATAGAGAATTGCAATAGTCAAGGCGGGAATGGATGAGGGCCACGGTGAGGGTTTCTGTTGTTTCCAGGGTGAGAAAGGGGCGGACTCTAGAGATATTCTTCAGGTGTAAGCGACAGGAGCGAACGAGACATTGTGTGTGGGAGGAGAAGGAGAGATCGGTGTCAAACATAACACCCAGACAGCGAGCCTGCTGCCTAGGCGTTATCGTGGTGCCACAAACTGAGAGAGAGATGTCCGATTTAGGGAGGTTAGTGGATGGGGGAAGCAGAAGAAGTTCAGTTTTGGAAAGGTTTAGTTTCAAATAGAGAGTGGACATGGTATTGGAAACTGCAGCTAGACAGTCATTGGTATTCTTTAATACCGCAGGGGTAAGGTCAGGGGCTGAAGTGTATAGTTGTGTGTCATCAGCATAAAGATGGTACTGAAAGCCAAATCTGCTGATGGTCTGTCCAATCGGGGCTGTGTAGAGAGAGAAGAGGAGAGGGCCAAGGACTGAACCCTGAGGGACCCCAATAGTGAGGGGAAGAGGGGAAGAAGTGGAGCCAGCAAAAGATACACTGAAAGAGCGGTCAGAAAGATAGGAGGAGAGCCAGGAGAGAGCAGTGTCCTTTATGCCAATGGAGTGCAGCATAGAGAGTAGGAGCTGATGGTCGACAGTGTCAAAAGCTGCAGAGAGATCAAGGAGAATAAGCAGAGAGTGGTCACCATTACGTTTTGCTGTCAGAAGGTCATTGGTCACTTTGATGAGGGCGGTTTCTGTAGAGTGAAGGGGGCGGAAACCAGACTGTAATGGGTCTAGCAGAGAGTGAGCGGAGAGGTAACGGGTGAGGCGGGAATAGACCAGGCGCTCCAGGAGTTTAGAGATGAAGGGGAGATTGGAGACTGGTCTGTAGTTATTTGTGCATGATGGGTCGAGGGTGGTTTTCTTTAATAATGGAGTAATGATCGAGTGTTTGAAGGAGGAGGGGAAGATGCCAGAAGAGAGGGAGAGATTGAAGATTGTGGTTAAGTGAGTGGTGACGACTGGAGAGAGGGACTGGAGCAGGTGTGAGGGAATGGGGTCAGTAGTGCATGTGGTGGGACGAGAGGAAGAAAGGAGCCTGGAGACTTCTTCTTCTGTGACTGGGTCAAATGTGGAGAGTGAGCCGGAGGAGAAGTGGGGAAGAATGGGGGTGGCAGTGCTTGGAGGCTGAGAGCTGATTTCCTGGCGGATGTTGTCTATTTTCTCCATGAAGTAGGAAGCTAGGTCATCAGCACAGAGGTCAGTGATGGGGGCCTGCACTTTAGGACTGAGGAGAGAGTGAAAGGTGTCAAAGAGTTTTTTTGGATTGTTGGATAGTGAGGAGACCAGGGTGGTGAAGTAGGTCTGTTTGGCAAGGTGAAGGGCAGAATTGTAGGTTTTGAGCATGAATTTATAGTGGATAAAGTCTCCTGGTGAGCGAGTTTTGCTCCATAAACGTTCAGCACTCCTCGAGCATCGCTGGAGGAATCGAGTTTGTGGTGTGAGCCAGGGCTGTTTTGTTCTCTGTTTGGAGGTTCTGAGGGTGAGGGGCGCTACTTGGTCCAGGGAGCTTCTGAGAGAGTCATTGTAGTGATTTACTGCCTGATCTGGACAGGAGATTGAAGAGATTGGGGACAGAGATGAGATGAGGGAGTCTGTGAGAGCTTGAGGGTTAATGGCCTGTAGATTTCTGGATGTGTGATAGGTAGGATTGGGCTGTGTTGGCCGAGGGTTAGTGAGTGAGAAGGAGAGAATGTTGTGGTCAGAGAGTAGAGGTGAGTTATCCAAGAGGGAGGATGAGCAGAGCCGGGTAAAGACCAGGTCAAGGGTGTTACCGTTTTCGTGCGTCTCAGAGGTTGAGAGCTGTGATAGGCCAAGAGAGGTAGTTAGAGATAGGAGCTGGGATGCAGATGGGGAGATGGGGCTGTTTATAGGAATGTTAAAGTCTCCCAGAATAAGGGTTGGTAAATCTGAGGACATGAAATGCGGGAGCCAAGCGGAGAAATGGTCGAGGAACTGGGTGGGTGACCCTGGGGGGCGGTATACCACTGCTACTTTGAGGTGGAGGGGATGGAATAGCCTAATGGTATGGACCTCAAAAGAAGGGAATGAGAGTGATGGGGCTGGAGGAATGACCTGGAAAGTACATTGTGGGGACAGGAGGAAGCCAACTCCACCACCACGTCTGTTCCCAGGTCTAGGGGAGTGAGAGAAGTGTAGGCCGCCGTGAGAAATGGCAGCCGGGGAAGCAGTGTCTGAATCCTGGATCCAGGTTTCTGTGAGGGCCAGCAGGTTGAGAGAGTTGGAAAGGAAGTAATTGTGAATGAAAGGAAGTTTGTTGCATACAGATCGTGGATTCCAGAGAGCACAGTTAAAAGAGGGAGATGAAGGTGTGCAAGTGATGGTAATGAGGTTAGTGGGGTTTCTATGTGTGGTGGGAGAGGGGTTGAAGTTAGAGGGTGGACCAGGGTTGGGGGAGATATCACCTGAGAGGAGCAGCAGCAAAAAGAGGAAGAGCAGATAGTTTTTGGATTTTGGACTTTGTTTATGACGACAAATGTTAGAATATGATGGGCTGAGAATCCTCAGTAAACTGAAGATGGCATGGGAGCTGTACATAGGGTAGGGCAGGAGAGAGGGGCTGATGTGGATGAGGGGTGATGGAGGGGGGATGGGGCTGTGAAGGTAAAGAGCAAGAGCGCATAGAACAATAGATATTGAAGTAAAGGACATGGTGATGGGGAAAGGAAAAGAAGTTAAAAAGGTTTTTTTTTTTAAATAGAGTGGCTTACCTGACTCCTGCCCTGACTAACTGCCATGAAATAACTGCATCCACTTAGCATTCAATGCCAACTGCCATGAAATAACTGCATCCACTTAGCATTCAATGCCAACTGCCATGAAATAACTGCATCCACTTAGCATTCAATGCCACTTTGCATGAGATGCCACACGTGTACGACCCCCCACACGTGTACCCCTTAAGACTGAACTAAATATATAGGACACATTACCAGATTCAGGTGAGGGGGAATGTGGGAGGAAACATGGTATCAGGTAATTAACATCTACAAGAAACAGCAGGGGTGAAATAGGATGAAAGGCAACAGACATTAGACAAGGCTTTCTCTACACCAGGGGTCTCAAACTCGGCGGGGTTGGTGGGCCGCACATAGAAAAACATTTATAGCGGGGGCCGCATCTCTTGTAGGACTAAGTGATATTTTTAGAAATACCAGAATTTTTTGCTCAATGTAGTAAAGTACAAATCCTAATCCCTTTCTTGTAGTAATGTCCCCATCCTGTAGTAATGTCCTTTTCTACTGATGTCCTCGATCCTGATCACCTTTTCTAGTGATGTCCCCCATCCTGATCCCTTTTTCTAGTGATGTCCCCCATCGATCATGGTCCCCTTTAGTAGTGATGTCCCCATTTTGAACCCCTTTAGTGATGATGTCCCCATCCCGATTCCCTTTTATAGTGATGTCCCCCATCCTGATCTACTTTTATAGTGATGACCCCCATCCTGTTTTACCTTCTTTTTACACACCCAAATACACACTATCACACTCACACATAAACTCACACACAAACCCACATACAGACCCCCCCCACACACAACACTCTCACACACATTCACACATCCTCATACACACTCTTACACTCACACTCATACACACACTGAAACTCGCACACACTTTCTTATACACACATCCTCACTCACACACTCACCCTCACACACACACTTTCTCACGAACACTCACACTTTTCTCACTTTAATGATGCATCGCTCCAGTGCAGGGGGCTGCCGCGGTCCCCACTGTACTGACTTCCGGCCTCCGCTGTGCTATGACTTCCTCCAGCCGCTGCTCAGATAAGCTCTGTTGCTCATCAAGATCAATGCAGTCTGCCAGCCAGAGGCCCGCATATGACGTCATATCCTGCCGTCAGCTGCGGGCCTCTCATTGGCTGGCAGCTTGCATTGATCTTGCTGAGTGGCAGAGCTGGTTAGTCCTGCACTGGGGTGATGCATCATTAAGTTGTCCAAGGTGCCGCGGGCCGCATAGTGAAGCCCCAGGGGCCGCATGCGGCCCTCGGGCCGCGAGTTTGAGACCCCTGCTCTACACTATAACACCTCCAACGAGATAACATATACAAATGTGGCAAATTGTCATATACTGGTGAGTGAGGAATGCATAAACATACAGATGACACAGGAAACATTGCAATAAGTGCAGTGTTGGAATATTACCATTACACTATGATTCAAGCTGAAGTTACAAGGAGATCATTGCAGCAGTCACAGGTATATTTAACATGCACTGGTACAATGGGTTGAGTGAAAGTAGATGACAGCAAGCAGTGTTGGAATATTACAATTACACTATGATTCAAGCTGAAGTTACAAGGAGATCATTGCAGCAGTCACAGGTATATTTAACATGCACTGGTACGATGTCCTAACGACAGTGCGCCCATCTGATCGTTGGTGATATATTAATGATATTAAAGCATGTAACGGTACCTTAACTTGTATTCACCTCACCATGTGAGCCTAACAGCTGATTCTGAACCACACTTACCAAAAAGGAGTGACCAAGAAATTCTAGGTACATAGCCCACCCAAAAATCAGGAGTGGCGAAAGACTCAACTGTTGTTGTGGTCTGATCATACCACATCCCCTGAGTGGGCAAAGGAGGAACCAAAAGAGTATACAGACAGGATAGCATGGGATAACTGGTAGGTCTGCAGCAGATAAAACAGTGGTTTTATCAAAACTGCAGCAAACAACCCAATAAGTGATTTCCTGTTTTAGAGAAAAGACTCAGCTGCACACAGGATTCCTTAGGACGTCTTCTTTATTGGTGTGCAGGAACTTACATGGTGAGGGGTAGCGGGTGGGAGGACGGGGGATTAAGGCACGATGGCTGTTTCACACTGTGACTGTCGCTTCCAAGGGTACAATCCATAGGGGTGAGTGGGTGTAACCCTTTATTTAAACCCACCTCGTTGTAACATCAGCTTGCAATTAATTATCGAGGTAACCATATACAACATTGATCAATGGCTATGAGCCTAAGTAGCGGTGATACAAACACTCCTAAAAGTACTAGCTGGTGTTAACAATAAAATAGTCTACATAGAAAATAGAAAGAAAGAGGATAGAACTAATCTGTACAGTATACTAATACAATTTCAAAACTATTTACATACTAAAATTACAGAAATACCGAGAGGTCATTTTTATCATTCAGGTCTGCATGCCCTTGTGCTCTAAGCCTGATTATCCAGACAGCCTGTCTTTGCAGGAGCAATCTATGTAAACTACCCCCTGCAGGTAGCATCTCCACTCTTTCCAGGCCCATAAACCTCAATGCACTAGAGTCCACCCTGTGCTCTGTTCTCACATGCTCTCTAAGTCTTGGAGATCCTACACCTGTTTCAATTGATTTCACATGTTCTCTAAAGCATATGTATAAACACCTAATGGTTTTTCCTATGTAATATCTCCCCTGCATCTTCTATGTGTGACCAAGGGTTTATGTAAGGCTATCTCTCGTATGTGTTTATCACTTTCTATCAGATACCATTTCCTTCTGATGGCGGTTTTGAAGCGCCACTCATGGCGTGAAACGGCCGTCGTGCCTTAATCCCCCGTCCTCCCACCCGCTACCCCATACCATGTAAGTCCCTGCGCACCAATAAAGAAGATGTCCTAAGGAATCCTGTGTGCAGCTCCAACTTTTCTCCAAAACTGGAAGTGACGTATCACTGTTTCTAGTAAGTGTGCAACAGGTAAATTAGGCGTGGTGAGTGCGGGACACTTGAGAAAGATCCCGGGACACCTTGTAGCTGAACGGCGGCTGATCAACCTCTCTGAGAAGGATTTTTGCACCGTGGATGTGGTGCTGGCCGAACCTGAAACCCAGTAAGTGATATATAGCTGGAAACAGGGAATCTGTCTATACATCATATTTGCAAAAACTTGGCAAGAATAACTTTTTCAATTTCATCAATAATGGTGGCCTGTTTCTGGTCTTTTACAGACTGCTCTCACATTTCTCTCTTTCACTATTAATTTAACCTCAGATTAATACTCTATATTATTTCTTTCACACAATAACCTTTTTCACTCCTGTACTATACAAGAACTGGGTAGTGTCTGATTAGCGTTCATTCCTCAGCCTGCCGGATCTGTTTAAAACTTAGACTCTGACAAGCTTAGCGCATAGCGTTATCAGCATGTAACGTTATGCTTCGCCTGCCTATGTGTCCCTATGACAACATGATGCTTACCGCAGCCGCCGGCTCAACAGGAATCCCCAGATATACGCTATTGCAGAGCGCACAGGAAAACGCTGCAAACCGCATTGCCTGTGCACTCTGCAATAGCGCGTATCCAGGGATTCTCTGTGGATGACTGCGGTAAGCATCATGTTTCATAGGGATACATAGGCAGGCGGAGCATAGTGTTACATGCTGATAACACTATACGCTAAGCCTGCCAGAGTCTAAGTTTTAAACGGATCCGGCAGGCTGAGGGATGAACGCTAATCAGACCCTAGCCTTAGTGGAAATCACCTGTGCTGCTGTGACTGTACTGGCACAGCAGTGCAGGTGATTTCCACTAACGTGATCCAGTTCCTGCATACTCATCTGCCTTACTGCACATACGTAAATTCTGTGGCAGCTGTCTGGGTTTTTATAACTGGTTATAGGCCACACAACCTCCCAAGGTTAGTGAACAGCTCTGAGCATGCACTTTCTGTTTGTTGGGGTTAGGTCCTATTGCCCTTTTTATCCACAGGTTTCTCACTCATGTGCTATAACACACGTCCCGTATACTATCTATACTATTTGTTAACTATTTTATGGCTTTCTCTCTATTTCAGAGCCTAAGTTGTGAGTTAGCCATCCAGATTCAATACAGAATGGGCTGCTGCATTCTTTGCTTCAGCTTTTATACATGCTTTGAAAGTCAATTCTGATTGGTTGTGCTGGTCAGTGTAATGTTAAGGCTGTGATACTTTATATGGAAGCCTGCCCAGCTGTGTCTGACGTTTTGTGAGCTTTATCTGGCGGATGTAATCTTTTGGAAAAAAAAAAAGTAAAATGTGAATGCCAATTATGGTGAAGTAGCTTTCGAATCAGGCTGCATTCACATTGGCACACGTTTGGATCTACATGGATCCGCCACAAACAGGATGGCCATGGATCAGTTTTCGGCCCCATTGTCTTTCAAGCACTTCCGTGGACATCCAGGTGTAACCGGTTTGCCACGGATCCATGTGGATTGGTGACAAAATATACTTTTCAAGGAGACCAAAAATCCATCTTGATACGTTTTTTGTCTCCGGAAAAAGTAATGTGATGCCTTGGGATCCACACTGATCCGTTGCACCACGTGAAAAATAAGAATGAGTGCCTGTGGACATGGTAAGCCACGGACAGTACGGATCCTGGCGGACCAATACTTCAGGGCTATGACACATGAACTGTGCATGCGCAGTTCATTCGCATGACACAGTTGTTAATGACATGTCCCTAGAGCGATCCATGAAAGAATGCAGCATTCTGTTTACCTGTTGCGTGGTAATCCGTTGGTATGCAGGGTTTTCCTGTATGCCCACAGATTCCATTAGTACCAATGCGAAAGCAGCCTCATTCAAATTTGCCTGTTTCAGGAAATACCTAAAAACTCAACAAAAGTTTTATTTACATCAAATTAATTTGCTCTTCTATAGTAATTACTATAAGTTTTCCAAAAATACCATAGTACTTAGCAGGTTGCCATTTTTGGTAAAAGTCAAAATATGTGCATACTATTTATGTATAGGATCAGTGCTGTAAGACTGTATCTACATAACATTGTAGATAAAAATACATACAGAAGAGCTATGAATAGAATGTATAGTTTGTTGCTTTTATAAAGGTTTGGCAGCTAAGCAGAGTTTATTTTTTACACGTGTCTATATTGTGTAAAAGTTTGCATTCTTCTGCCCTTTTGCTTATTTTATCTCTGAAAACAAATCAATTATTCTGCCATTTTTTTCTATTTCCTTCATGATAGAATCTTTTGTTTTCACTTGCTGCTTCTCCAGCTTCCAAGAATTTGACTCTATGCTGGTTGTCGAGACATTGGGTTCAGTGGTCTGCTGCAGCAAGAACACGGCCCAAGGTCGAGGATTCCCTCCTTTTCCTTCCCAGTATTGTCCTGCATCCTGCAGGTTCTATTCCTTACACCACCGCTCGTGTCGTGACTACGGAGACTGGCACCAGGCACACTCCTACTATCACTGTGACAGCCGCTGACTGCCGGCCAAGATATAATTACAATAGGGTGACCTCAGTGCATTGTGAGGAAAAGAAGACTTAAGTAGAGGATACACTTGCAATCATAATATTTGGAGATTTACTAAAATACCATATATGTACAGAATACTTTTTTTAGAATTGGTAAAAATTGTTACATTTTTTCTTACATATTGCATATAACCTGCTTAATATTTTTAAAGTTATTTTTTGACTAAAACAAGTAAATGTATTTGCTCAAATGACGCAGTAGAATATTGTTTTTTTTTTTTACACTTGACTGCACTAGAGGGGGTCTTCTTCATCTACAACTTGATGCATATCTCTAGACCAAGCTATCAATATTATATTCATAGGAGTCTATCAACATCTTCTCTGATCACTTACATAACACTGAGCACCACAGGGGTACCAATTAGTGATCCACCAGCTTGAGGTCTCGGCACTCGAAATGCGTTAGTTGAACCCTAGTCGAACCTTCGTGTATTGAGTATAATGTAAGTCAATGAGAAACTTAAACATTGCTCAATTTTCCCATTGACGTCCATATACTTTTTAAATGAGTCGAGCCTTTCTGAGCGGTCGACTATGCATTTCGAGTACCGAGCACCTGACCATGGTAGTGCTCGCTCATCACTAGTTCCAGCAGCTAAAGTCATCCCCTCCCTCATGAAATAAGCAATACTTGTTTAAAATCTGGATAACTTCATTAAGCACCTAACTCTCTTGGATCTATATAAAATTCTGACTAGCAATAATAGCTGGCTCTATTTTCCTGGCATATGCAATTATAAGGGTAACTATAGATAACAGATAATGCTACAGGTGTATAAATTGATGAAAACAGTATTGTATAGGAATCTGAGTCTGGCAAACCTAGATTATTTTGTATGGCTAGATATGAATATTACACTGGCTTTGGCTATAAAGAGCCTTTGGCATGTAGAGGTAATCTAATATATAAAGCTGAGTATATATGTGTGTATATGTATCAAGTTCCACCCACTCCGCATAACCATACCCACTCAACACAACCACACCCACTCCCCATAGACACGCCCACCACCCACTCCACATAGCCATGCCCACTCCACAAAGCTGGGTGCATATGTGTATCAAGCCCAGCCCACTCCACAAAGCCCCACCCACTGCCCACTCCCCATAGACCTGCCCTCAGGACTTTGTGGAGGGATGGAGCTATGAAGGGGTGGGATTACTCTAAGGAGAAGGGGCTATGATACATTACCATTTATGGGCGATATCACCATATTACCATATATGAACATTACAGCCATATATGGGCATTATGCCTGGGTAACGCTGGGTTCTACAGCTAGTACTAAATATAATTGTTCACGAACATAAACAATGATCGAGCAAGTAAATGAAAATGTGCTCATTAATCACATTTTTATACTAGTATAGGAGACATATATTCTATATGGACAAATATATTGGAATATAGCTCCCATTACCCCAAGTGTATAAAAACCAGCACTCATCCATGAAATCTGCCATTATATACAATTATATCAAGAATGAGCTATGAAGAGTTTATTAGAGTTCGAGCATGGTGCTGTAAAAGGATACCACATTTGCAAGAAGTCATTTTGTGAAATTTCTTTCTTCCTAATGATTTCATGATCAGTTGTTAGTGACATTAATGAAAGTTGGAGCATTTGGGAACCACAACAACTTATCCACAAAGTGGCAGACCATGGAGAAAGTTTCTAACCAAGGTTGCTGAGGGCTGATTAACATCAGCACAAAAACTCTTCATGGTGTGGATTTCCATGGCAAAGTAACTGCATTGGCTACAAAGAAGTAGAGAATGTTGACTCACCGTAGGCCCGTGGACTCCGGTTTAGACAGGCTGATGCTTCCTTCCTCCTTGTCACGGGTGGACCGCGCCTGCCAGTAGTGGGACCCGGTTGAGTGCAGATCAAAAGTGAAGACGTCTTGTCGGAACAGATTAAAGGGGTTAATTTATTCGTGACGGCACCTATGAGTAGTTCGGTAATCGTTACCGACGCTGCGGAACCTCCGGGGGATGGACAGCAGCAAGATGGAACGCTCCCCACAGGCTGAGCGGTGATCCCCGGAGGCTGGAGCTGCTCAAGATGTTGTGCGGCAGCTGCGGTTACCTTGTAGTGCGGACGGACAGTTCATAAGGAAGCGTTGACACAGAAAGTCTCTGTAACGGGTCTTTACTGTAACCAGCAGGCAGTACATGGTATACAGTTAACGGGTAGTGGACCGGGTGGACTCAGCAGTGATGGTGCCCCTCAGAGATCCGTAGTGTTCCTCCATTCTAGCTAAGTGGTTGCCAGTGTCGCCCAGGAATACCAGGTCGGGTACGGGGAGGCTGCTTCAATGCCCTATCCAAGATGTACGTTATGGATGTTTTGGGGAGCCTTGGGTCCCTCGGTGGGTACACCGCTGGTTAGACGACTGGAAGTTGGCTGGTGGTGGGGTGCTCCTGGAAAGCTGCTCCTCCACGCTTCTGGTTCGCGTAGCAGAGGTGAACTGCTGCCAGCTTCGGTACCAGTGAACCGGCTGTAAGGTTTTGGGCACGGGGGTATTTTGGAACCCGTGGTTGGTGATGCCCGATCCTGGTTGTTGAGGCCTCAGGTGCTAACACCCGACCGGTGACGGCCCGGGGGCTGCACGAGGTGCAGAGCCCCCGCTCCTCTCCTTCAAGTTCAAGGTCTCTCGCTTGTCTCGACTCTCCCAGACTCTCCCAGACTAAACTAGTCTAAGTGTCTGTACTTCTCCTACACTACCCTTGCACTCCGCCCACCAGGACCTTGGATTGGCCCTCTATGTTAAGTGATGCATGCAGGGTTTTGGATCTCTGAGTTAACCAGATCACTGCTGTGTCAGAGGATATTGCGGCTGCATTTATGGCTGCAATACTCTCTTGTGACGCACTCATTGCGGGGCGCCACAATGTCACCAATGGACTCTAGAGCAGTGAAAGCATGTTATTTTGAGGAATAAATCATGATTCTCTATCTGGCATTTGAAGTATGAATCTTCTTTCTGTGAATTCAAGGAAAATATTGCCCTGAATACATTGTGCCAACTGTAAAGATTTGTGGAGGAGTAACAATGCAATGGTACTGTTTTCCGGGATTGACTCAGACCTGAGTCTGGATTGACAGTCTGCCAATCTGGGCAAATGCCCAGCACTACTTATAAAGTGGGCTGCAAACCCCTTTTTGTTTGTGTCGGTCCATTAAATAGTGTACATATTGGTGCTGTGTGCATGCATGTGTGCTTGGCTGCGCACACCCAGAACCAGAGTGCGGACACTACCAGCACCACAGTGCGGATGCTCCCAGCACCACAGTGTGGACACTACCAAAAGCACAGTGTGGACACTCCCAGCACCACGGTCCAGACATTCCCAGCACCATGGTGCAGATGCTGTCAGAACCACAGTGTGGACGCTCCCAGCACCACAGTGCGGATGCTCCCAGGTCCACGGTGCGGACACTCCCAGCATCATGGTGCAGAAACTCCCAGCACCACGATGCGAACACTCCCAGCACCACGATGCGGAAACTTCCAGCACCACAGTGCAAACACTCCCAGTACCACAATGTGGACACTCACAGCACCACGGTGCGGACACTCCCAGCACTATGATGCGGATACTCTAGGCACCACAGTGTGGACACTCCCAGCACCAAAGTGCGGACGCTCCCAGCACCACGGTGCGGACGCTCCCAGCACCACGATGCGGACACTCCCAGCACAACGTTGCGGACACTCTCAGCACCACGGTATGGACACTCCCAGTACCACGGTACAGACACTGCCAGCACCACGGTGCGGACACTCCCAGCACCATGGTGCGGATACTCCAGGCACCACAGTGTGGACACTCCCAGCACCACGGTGTGGACACTCCCAGCACCACGATGCAGACACTCTCAGCACCACGGTATGGACACTCCCAGCACCACGGTGCGGTCACTCTCAGCACCACAGTATGGACACTGCCAGCACCACGGTGCGGACACTCCCAGCACCACGATGTGCACACTCCCAGCACCACGGTGCGGACACTCCCAGCACCACGATGTGGACACTCCCAGCACCACGGTGCGGACACTCCCAGCACCACGATGTGGACACTCCCAGCACCACGGTGCGGACATGCCCAGCACCAATACGCACACATTGTCAGCACAACTGGAATTAAAAAAAATCTGAGAGCACTATAGTCAGAGATCAACTGGTAAACATATTTGGTTGGTAAGTATGAAACGAAGAAAAGAAAATATGCACAGGGACCTACTAAGCCGCATAGCTGTAATATTCTGCTGAAACTGTGCAGCTGCAGCAGGGTTATATTTTACCAAGCAGCACAGCCATAGAGGAAAAGAAAGTATGAACTGGGGGCCAGGATCACCACAATGAATAATAATTTATATACATGAAGCAAAAAAATTGACAGACTATAATAACAATTTAAAGAGTACATTGGCTACCAGAAACCCATTATGTAGATACCCATAACAAGGCAATCCCCAAAACTCAATAGACCAGGCTACATCTCACAAGGTCAATGTACAAAAAGAAAGGGCAATTCAGTATGAGGATAACAATTAAATACAATAAAGCTGTAATATGCGGTAAACATTATTTTGGGCTGAAAATGTATACACTTGTATGAAAAAAGTACCCACAATAATAGTGTTCCAATGCAACCACTGAGTGATTAAGCTAAATGACCAAATGGTTACGGAGTACACCTAATAAGATTGCACAAATGGGTGCCGGAATGCCCAACTTGTTGGGGCAATGATAAAATAATAGGCCAAATATGGAGACAGGTATAACAAAGTGTAAAAGCAATAGATGAATAAACAAAGCCTAACAGAATGTGAACACACTGAGAGGGACATGAAAATAAGCAGCATAAGAAAACCAAAGGCAGTCAAATGCCAAGTAACTGTGAGACAGAGCCTGTAGGAAAATAATGAGGAATTGAATCACCCTACCCCAGCATCATAGAATCATAGAAAGGTATGATTCACTAAACAATCACATACAAATGTCTGTCCAGCCTCTGTTAGAAGAGTTCCATTGAATGGGAACTCACCACCTCTCATTGATTACCCTTGCTGTCAAAAAGTGTTTTCTAATATCTAATCTGTGTCTTCTCCCATTTAGTTTCATCTCATTGCTTCTAGTCTTTCTTGTGCAAATAAGAATAAAGCTGATCCTTCTATAGTGTGACAGCCCTTGAGATATTTGTAGACAGCTATTAAGTCTCCTCTCAGTCTTGTTTTTTGCAAGCTAAACATTCCCAAATCCTATAACCGTTCCTCATAGGACATGGTTTGCAGACGGGTCACCATTCTGGTCTCTCTTCTTTGAACTTGCTCCAGTTGTTGATGTATTTTTTAAAATATGGTGCCAGGAACTGGACACAGTATTCCAGATGAAGGCTGACCAAAGAGTAGAGAGTAATAATTACTTCATGTGATCTAGACTGTATGCTTCTGTTAATATATCCCAGCATTGTGTTGCCAATTAAGGCTAGGGTCACACTTCAGTTTTGTTTTTTTTTAAAACCTGATCCGGTTTTGAGCTTTTAAAAAGCTCAAAATCGGATCAGGAAACGCTCCTCATAGGAGCCTATTATAAAAACCGGATTGCATTACATGCACAGCCCATAGATCTACTGTATAAGCCTGCAGGACCCTGGACAGCACACATACTATACCTACATTAGGTATAGTATGCACGCTGCGCACAGAAGAGCCGGCGGCTTCATTCAGAAAAATGTACAGTAGCTGACAGGAGCCGGCTACTGTACATCAGGAATGACATCATTATATGCCCACCTGAGTGGGTGGTATGTCTCTAGGGGGGATGGGCACCCCTAGAGACATTTTAGCACATTTATTAATAAAATTTAATCTTTTAGAACACTGATAACAGTTCGCTCATCCCTGCGGCAGCAGGGATGAGCAAACTATCCGATAACCGGATTGCTCCAGATTACACATCCAGAGCAATCTGATTACCGGATTGCGGCTTCAGCAATCCGGTTACCAGATTGCGACTTGTCTGAAGCCAATTGCGTTCACCGCACCCAGATCTGGATGCGGTGGTGAACGCAATTTCTGTAATAAATGTGACCCTAGCCTAATACAGAATTGTGTTTGCCAATTGCCATTTTTGCTGCTGCATCACACTGTTGACTCATGTTCATTCTGTGATCTATTAGTATACCAAAGTCTTTTTCACACTTCCTGTTTCTTAACCCTATTCCTCCTATTCTGTATATGCTTTATTCATTTATCTTACCCTGATGTAGGACCTTGTATTTCTCCCTGTTGTAGACCATTCTGCTAGTTGCTGCCCATTGTTCTAGCTTGTTTAGATCTTTTTGAATCCTCTCTCTTCTCTAGTATTAGGTTTCCCTCCTAGCTTTCTGTCATCAGCAAATGTAATTAGTTTACCCTCAATTCCTTCATTTAAATAATTAATAAAGATGTTGAACAAACAGGGCAAAGAACAGGATCCTGTGGTACCCCACTTGAGATATTTTTCCAACTGGACGTGACCCGCCGGGATGGCTTCAACAACACTTTTGTATTGCCTTGCAAAAAGTACGCCATCCCACAGCTCCATCAACTGAAAAATGAAAATGTTACAGGTCTTGGAAAATGGTAATACAACCCAATGCAAACTTATGATTTTTTTCTATGATTAAAACAATAAAAAAAGAACATGTCTGGTATTGCTATAATCATACTGATGAGGAGATTCATATGGCGAGGTCAGTTTTACTACAAAATGTACACTGTTAAAACAGTTCACAAAAATATATATATATTTGGAAAGACAAAAGAAAAAGTTATGGCTCTAGGAAGAACGGTTGCAAAAATAGTAATGAAAATTGATGGTGGTGTCCAAAGGGGTTAACCCTTTAGCGACTTATGATGTATTTAATGACCTATGAAGTATTATATATTGATGGAAAAAAAATTATGGCTCGTGGAATAAAGCGAAAAAAATGAAAAATTGTCCTGCCCCTAAGGGGTTAACCCTTTAACGACTTATGAAGTATTTGACGACTTAAGAACTATTATAAAAAGTTATTGCTTTGGGAATAAGGATAGGAAAACACCAAAGCACAAAAATGAAAAATTGCTCTGTCCTTAAGGGGTTTATTAGATTAATGTTTTGAATTTCCAACGCAAAAAGATCACATAATATTTATGAATTGTTTCCATTGCAGAGCATGTCTTGTTTCATAGCTTTCCTTCTCCTATAGTGATGGAGGGTAATAACCAGATATTGTTTTGTCACTTTGCTGCACTGCAGGTTTGGCCTCTGTAACCTCAGAGAATCAACTACAGTGAGAGATGTATCCTCTGCTGAACTATTGCCTGTTGTCATTTAATTAACCATAACTCCACTGGTAATGAGAGTAATGAACAGATACGACCTTTATAAATGTCCAATGTATTCTTTACAAAAAAAAACAACCCCATTGTAACTTCTTATTTCTGTTGAGCTGAAATTCATCTTGAGTACATGCTGTTTTAGTGAACAAAAAAAAATCAGCAGAATCACAGTGGAATGTCCTAAGAGAGCAAAATAAGATACTTCCCAATAGACTTTGTTTGTTCATTAATATACTAAATACATCTCATCTTCTCATCCTGTAACATCTGCATTGAATAAAGTCTTTCAAAATATTTCCCACCAGTTTATGTAGGAAATGGACAGTGCATATGGAGTGTACAGCAAATCTATTCCCACCACTCTCTGGGAAAGTCTCCTACTTTTTTGATTACCCTATATCAATGCACATCATACATACAAGTACATGGCCACAAAGTAAAGACAACTTATGAAGGACGTCCAACCCAGCAGCATTCATGTTATCCCAAAATTCCTTGCCTAACCAGCCCTTTCTTATGTTTTTTCATAAAATCAATGTTTATTAAAAACATTTATAAAGTGCCTTTTCACTATGCTAATGTCAAGTGATATAACGGATAGGGAATCAGGAGGTAAGATGGTCAAGTGCGTTCAGGGGAGCTAGTCTGACCCTGGATTTGACGTCCCTGACTAGCCCGGTTCCCGAAGGTACGTCTGATGGTGAAGAGGTTCAGGTCACCACCCTAGACCTTTGCTCCTGATCAGCCCTAGACTAAGGGCCCCTACCTCCACCCATGGACTGGGAAACCCAGCAGCTTTGATGGAAGTTGATGGCAGCAATAACACGGCTCAACACAGCACAACTTCACTCCATGGAGTCCAGGTACAAATGAGCTTTAACTGTGACAAATAGTGGAGGGAAGTGAAGCTATGTAAAGGCGGAGGGAGTGGAGATCTAAATAGTAAGGCTGGCTTCACACCACGGTGTGATCCGGTCCGGGCTGTCTGGTGTAAACCAGACAGGCCCAGACCGGTTTTTGGCCGCATAGTAGCCTATGGGGCCGGATGGAGCCAGATGGCAGCTCTCTGCCATCTGGTTTCATCTCTGCGGTGGGATCCAGGAAAATTCGGATTATTCTCTCCGGACACAAAAATGATGCTAGCAACATTTTTGTCTCCGGGGAGAAAAATCTCCCCAATTTGCCGGATCCCAAATTCTCCCGGATCTTCGTGGATCCTCCTGGACCTGGGGCAATCCGGCACTCCCTAACATGGGAGCCTATGGGGCCCGATTGCCTCAGACCGGGAGGATCCAGGAACCGGACACTGGCGGCTGCACGCTGCTGTTCTTTCAGGACTGGCTAGCTCCCTGCCAGCCGCTGCCCTGAATCATTAGCAGCTGCAGCTGCATCTGGCTGCACACAGGACAGGAGGGCACATTTGCCCTCCGGTTCTGTGTGCTGATCCGGTCCGGGGCTGTCAGGGTCATCCCGGACAGCCCCGGACCGGATCACACCGTGGTGTGAAGCCAGCCTAAGACACGCCACTCTACCTTCACCCAAATACTATGACTCACTTGCAGCTGCAGCACACAGCATAGACTAGGGGAAAAAAAAACCCTGTTTAAACACAGCAGCACAACAGTTTCAAGCTTTCCGACAGCACTTCTACATGCATATCAGTATACAGTCAATACGGGGATCAGGGGAGTGAAAGCCTAACTACCTAACACAGGTGTATATGTGAAGATGAAATAGAGGCCGACTAGTCTGGGGGAACAACATCCCTTCGACAACTCAGGCCTAATTAGCATAGAGAAATTGCGCTGTATAAATGCTTTTTATAAACATTGATTTTGTGGAAAAACATTAGTCAGGGCTGGTTAGGCAGATCATTTTGGCTCACACATGTGACTGCCGCTAGCTTGGGGGGCATAAGGGACTTTACCAGTTCCTTTTAAAGAAACGACTAATGCTTTGGATCCATTAGGGTAAGATGTGACACATTCATTTTTAAAATTGGAAAAACCCACATTCCAAAACCGGATGCAGTAATGCATCCAGATCCGGAATGAGGGTTGCAAATTTAGTATGAAATGATAGTATGAAGGATCGGGGGGAAGTGCTGCCAGAGGTTTTTGAGGAGCGAGGGGGAGGTTGGGGGATTTCAGGCGGAGGTCGCTCACATGCTTGTCAGCCATCCCGCGTCTACCGCGTCTCCTGCTGTTTCACTGCTCTGGCCGCAAAGTGCCGCCGGCCCATTTCTGTGGGGGGGGCGGCCCTAAATAAGGGCTATACCACCAGCCCAGGGGGCACTTGCCCCCCTGCTACCTGGGCCAGTACGCCCCTGAGTGTGACTCTAGCCTTAGTCTCAGAAATACGCACCAAACACGTGGCTGTCTGCACGGTGCGGTTTTATCTGCTGTGGATATGGTGCTTTTTGCCATTGACTCTTCTATGACTCAGCATTTTTGTGGTCAAATCTGCAGTGAATCTGCATGAAGAATTGACATGCCGCAGATTAACATTAACACTAAAATACGCAACGTATTGGCAGCAGAAATAAATGGCACCATGTGAACAGGTCTTCTCAAATCCCATTGACTTTGCTGAGAAAATACCCTGCTGCAATCATAGTGCGGATCTACAGTGGATCCACACGAAATATGCACCAAATACAGGATGAAATACGCATTGTGTGAACGGGTCGTGTGGGGTGCAGTTTTTACAATGATGTCACTTTTGGTATTTTCTGTCATATTGGTCCCTGAAAGTAATTTCAAGTGTGATGTGATCCCTAAAAAATTGGTTTTGAAAATGTTGTTGAAATAATAAATTACCGATAATCTTTTAGTCCTTCTAACTTCCTAGCAAAAAAAACGATGTTTCAAAAATGGTGCTGATGTAAAGTAGACATGTGGGAAATGTTGGATAATGCAAAACCAGAGCGCTTGTGGTTGTCTGACCCTATATTGCAGCAAACCGATATTTAGGGATCCTCACCTCCAATCACCCTGTGGCTAGGGTCATGGTGGTTTACACACACCAATTTATCTGTTCAATATCTGAACCAATCTCTGGTTGCAGTGAAATCATGGACACATTGCTCCATTTGTGGCTGTGTACAACATGGAGCAATGTATCCATGATTCACTGCAACCAGAGATTGGTTCAGATATTGAACAGATAAATTGGTGTGTGTAAACCCACCATCAGACTTGCATATGCATGGCCAATTTGTCAGAAACTTAGCTTCTGCATGGAGCAGCACATAGCATTACCAGCAGGTAACGCTATGCGCCGCCTGTCTATTGATCTCTATGGCAACCGGACGCTAACCGCAGGCACCAGCTCCACAGAGATCTATAGGCTATGCGCCTTTGCAGAGCACACAGGAAACACTGTTTGCAGTGTTTTCAAGTGCGTTCTGCAAAAGCACATATTCTGGAGATCTCTTTGGAGCCGGCGGCTGCTGTAAGCATCCGATTGCCATAGGGATCAATAGACAGACGGCGCATAGCGTTACCTGCTGGTAATGCTATGCTCTGCTCCGTGCAGAAACTAAGTTTGTCTAGGGTCACACTTGCTGCATTTTTTAAGGTTGTTTTTGACAGCCTGTGTTTTTGGGCTGCGTTTTTGCTGTTAGGTCTGGAGCAGCCTTAAAAAACACAAGCTAAGACGCATGCAAAAATGCATGGTACTATTTAGTGCCATGTGTTTTCGCATGCGATTCCCATAGGGCCCCATGTTACAAAAACGCATGCGATTTTGACTACGTACCAAAAAATGCAACATGATGCATTTTTTGGTGCTGAGCCAAAAAACACATCCAACAAACACACGGCACTTTGGCCATGCGTTTTTTGCATTGGGGCCTATGGATGCATTTTTCCATTTGTTTTTTACAATAGACAAGTGTGAAAAACGCATGGAAAAATGCATCCACGACGCCAGTGTGACCCTAGCCTTTCTAACGGATTGGCCAGGCTCAGGGGCAGACGCAATTCACAGGCGCGTTTGATCAGCGCACAGGAAACGTGGTCTGTGGCATTTTCCTGTGCGCTGTGCACATATCCGGGACTTTGGAGTGAAGCTGCTGGCTGCGACAAGCTTCACGTTTCCATAGCAATGCACAGGCACGCAGCGCATAGTGTTACCTGCCGTTAACGCTATGCACTATGCCTGCTTGGCACTAAGTTCATGACAGATGTGCCAGGCTAGGGTCATGACGCAAGTGTGACCCTAGTCTCAGGGGTTTTATTGAAAACATTTTGGTATTTTTTGATTGCTTTCAGTATAAAGCTGTGATCACATTGTAGTGTTCTACATTGACACTTATTCCGGGATTTCCTTGCAAATCCCACTATCTGGCTGGGGTCACACTTGAGCCCTGGGTCCGTTAAAAGCATGAGTTTTTCAACCTAGAATTTTGTGAACAACTGATTCCTTAATGGATCTATAGCCTCCCATGCAAAAAAAAAACGGAGTGTCAAAATGCACTGGTAAAAAACGCTATGGGAAATGCATCCTTTAACGCATGGCACATATAAGTACCATGCGTTAACGCATAGCACTAATGCATAGCGTTTTTGGATGTAATCATGACAATCTCCAAAAACGGAATCAGATTTGTAAAAGGAAGAAAAATGGACTGGCAAGTGTGACCCCAGCCAAAGTCACTTAAGCTGGGGTCACATTTGCGGTACAAAATTCAGATCCTGATCCGGTTTTGAGCTGTTAAAAAGCTCAAAACGGATCAGGAACCGCAGCCCATAGGAGCCCATTATTTAAACCGGATTGCACTACATGCAATCCGGTTACCACATCTGGAATTACAGCCTGCGGGAAAATTCCTGCATGCTGCAGTTTTTGGAGCGGTTTGCAATCCGCAGCAGGATTGCTATAATGGCACATGTGAATGCTTGCTGCAGCCATATACTTTGTTCATCCCTGCTGCCGCAAGCTTGTTGCTGGAGGAACTGGGTTACAAGAGAGGACCGGCCCCGTTTTGGCAACAACACTTTAAGGCTGAGCCAGAAAACCGGAGGCACCTGAGCTGCAGGCTCAGTTACCAGCTACCGTGGACATTCTGCAAAATAGTGGCTAGACCTAGGGTACAGAGGACATTTTGTCCGTCACTTGACAAGGCCCGTGGCCACCTGCTAGGGACACTGTGCACGAAGGCACCGGGCAGGAGGGGAGAGTAGCCAGCGCAGGAAGTCACCCTGGAGAGGCTTAAAACACGGTGTCTTGGTAGAGTGGACCCAAGTTGCCTGGGAGTTAACTGGACTGCAGACACGGAGGACACTGCTCCCTCTCTGGCTGGAACTGCTGAACTGTGAGTAAAAGAACTGCAATCCCGGTGTCCTTCTGCTATTTTTCCGCGCCCTCCGTCCTTTACCCCAACTATAATTACCATCGTCCCCATACACTATCACACCAACCCTGGGCCTCGCTCCACCTGTGGGGAGTGATACCATCCTAGCTGCCAAACTATCCGCCCCAGAGGCCTAAATAAGCAGCGTCGGCCATCCCTGGCTAAATACCACAGATGGCGTCTCAAAAAGACTCCTCTGTAAATAACCCCCATCACTGCTCGGTCAGGGCCACGGAGCCAGGCCATAGTCACCGTGACCTCCCAAAGAAACAGCAGTCCTGGCTACCAAGTAACCCCCAGTCCTTGCGGCCGACGCAACCTGGCATCACGAACAGGTTTAAACTGAGTCCTGTGTGCCTAAAAACTGTGTGCCATAGACTGTATAAAAAGGACTTTGTGTAAAGGTGACCGCCATATACTGATGCCATGTGCTGGCCAGGGGGAGTGATGCAGCCTCTCATCATGGGACGGGTCAGCCAAAAGCGCCAAAATCCGTGCCCGCCCAGTACATTTACTGTATTTGCAAACAACTTGCCAATAACTCAACTGCTCTGCCCCCTGGTTTGGCTGACGACGCTGAGAGCAGGAGACACCCACGAAGGGGTGGAGGAGAAAGAGGAAGCACTGCAGAGAGATCAGTGCAGAGCTGCATTAACACCGCAATGAGTCGAGGAAGAGAAACTTTGGCACCCGACATCGAGGAGACAGACTGCCCCGGTGGCATAATGGATGCCGGATCGCTGCCTCCCATGGACCGGAGCTCCTGAAAGCGGAGGTGAAGGAGCTGGGCTCCCCCACAGATTCAAACAGCCGAACTCAACTAGTGGAGAAAGTCCTGTTGGAGAAGGCAGCCCAGCCACGACTGTACCACAACCCCCATCCCCAGCTCCGGAGGAAACCGACACTAGAGCAGCGACAGCAGCAGATACTGCCGTCACCCTTGTAGCTGAAAGTACCCTAGTTGGACCCCTGAATCCCCTCCTGTCCCTAAACCCGGGCAGGTGGTGAGAGACATAGACTGGGAAAAAAGTGTGGCCTGGGAGAAAAATTACCGGCCCCGCTGCAGCCTGACCTCCACCTGATGTTAAAAGGGCCTGAGCAGAGACAATCCATTTTCGCTGGGTACACTGGGGAGATGCTTTGATGGCTTCCCCGAGGAGGCTCATGCTGGAGAGGCCCATGTTAGGGACTTGCTGGAGATCATCCCCGAGGAGGAGTACCACCAGCAGCGGCAATCGGTGAAGGAAGCAAAAGAGCGGAATGCCAGGGTAGTGCGAGACCTATGAGGACACAAACCTGATGGCCAAAAGTAAAGCCTGCAAGGCCCAGGCCACCAACCATCCTGAATGGAGAAGGGGTTCGGTAGTGAACTTTAACCTCCACAAAGGGTGAGGCTTTATCCGAGAACCCCACATGATAAATGAGATATTCTTCAATAGAAGGGATGTTTAATCACACCTTACCACAAGGGTCCCCTGTCCGAGACTTGTACCCCGGAGACTAGGTAGAATACACTCAGCATGTGGGTCATCGTGGGGTGGTACGCCCTTAACATAAAAAAGATGTTTGCTTTGGTGCCATCCCAAAACCCTGGGGTTCCCGAGTCCAAGGTGCCGTCACCAGCTTCAGCTCCAGCTGCAGTACCAACACCAAGTACACTGTCCCCTACTGCTAGGTCTGGCCAACCAACTGCACCGGCATCTGACCAGTCCAAGGAGGATGAAAAGTGTGAGAGAAACAGAAGGGTTAAAGACACACTGCGCAGTTGGGAGTGGACAAACGATCCCCTCGTCAGGCGAAGATGTGGTCGAGGCATATTCTGGTCCTTTGAGTATGGAGGTGACTTCGAGTGTTTCCAGGCAGAGGAAGTTCCCAATCCTCCAATGTACTGCCATGGAAACAAAAGTAACTGAGCAAAAGACTGCATATGTGTGTATACAGTAGTTAGATTATCTGGATAGGGTTTATTAATGTTAGTAATTGTGTATATACTATCATGCCGTAGATAGTGAGTAACCTGGCTCGTTACTAGGACTGTAACTAGTATAATGTAGATAATATTTTAGTTAGCTGGCCAGTCCTTGTGTAAATAATTGTAAATTACCCTGACCAAGGACAATTTGATTATTGGACGATGATATAATCAGGATTTCACATGTATATAGTTGCACATCATGTGGTACCTTTTGTTGGTTTCCGACCAGCATAGTAGGGTGCAGCATTGGAGCCGAAAATAAACTGTCGGCATGGCCGAAAGCCTGGCCAGGCCATGGTCCTTGAGCCCTGTAGCCACGCCCAGGGATGCAGTAATAGTGGGTTGGGACAGTTCCCACCAAGCGGCATTTGAAAGTCCTGTGGAGAGACACACTGGACCGTGTCACCATGGGAAGTGACTAGAGTGACCATACTTTTATAGTGTTATACTGTCATATAGTAAAGTAACATTTAAGTAAAGGAGCCTCCTTAAAGGGAAGATGTTTTGGTTATTGTTGATGATCATCATGAAAAATAATTGCATGTTTTAATGTCATCTGCTTAATACTTTGTACTGTCTCTCCAGCTCGAGGACATGCAGTGTTTAACAAGGGGGTTGTGTCCCTGCAATCTGGTCACCACAGAGATAACGCACCTAGTCCATAGGTGAGGTATCCTACTCCCAGGTAAGGAGAGGACATGAACCCGAGACACACACCTTCACCCAACACCCATCCTGATCCCTGTCTAGGTGATAGAGGGTGTGGGAGTGACCTCATAAGAGGACCCCCATCTCCTGGCAGGAAGAGAGAATAGTCATAGGGGTGAGTAAGGCCCCTTGCACACACTGAGTATTTGATGAGTTTTTTACCTCAGGATTTGTAGACAAAACCAGGAGTGGAGCAATCAGAGGAAAAGTCTAATAGAAACACCTGCACCACTTCTGTATTTAGTTATCCACTCCTGGTTTTTGCTAAAAATCCTGAGGTAAAAAACTCATCAAATACTCAGTGTGTGCACTGGCTTAGTCAGTAGAAAAGCAGAGAGGAAGAGTGAGTCAGTGAACAGGGAGACAGAGACAGTTCAGTTGGCGGGAAAAGTCGATTCTGAGAGATACCAACTATGTGTACTTTGTTTATTTTTGTTTTAAGACAAACACTGAATTCTCAGTGACAAAATGGGTTTTGATAGCTTTTTTGTATGCTTTTCTTGACAATTTTATCTAACTTTTACTTAATTTTACAATTAATCTCATTGTGAGACATTAATACTTTTTAGTTTGATGGCTGCTCTCATTCACTGTTACAAAGCAGTGCAAGAGACCTGTCAGTGATTCACTGAATGTGCCTCATAGACTCTGCATATAGCGATATCTAACAGGCTACTATACGCTGGGTCAATGGATGACCCCATGGCACCATGCCAATGATCAGCACCTGCGATTATGTTCATGGGGGTCCAATCTTGCCACATGGTTTTTTTAACCCCCTTTTAACCTCTTAGATACCACAGTCATGATTGACAGTGGTATGTAAGGGTTAGTCATCCATGATCTATTACACAGCCACCTGGACCGATGCCCATAGGTGTCAGCTGTCATATACAGGATTTTTGCCTGCATGGAGGAACAGCATTATCCACTTATTCCTTACCAGTTTTAAAACAGCATTAAATAATAAAGCCCCGTAATGGCTGCTTATTTAAAGCATATTGGCGGTCGTTAAAGGATTAAAGCACTGGTAAGTAAGTGACACATCTCTGGATTCAGGATCTATGCCCATACATCATGCTACTCTTGGACAGGGTAGCAAACACCTGGTCCTTTTAAGTAAAGATGCTATTTGAGCTAATGTTCATATTCAGTGCAATCTAGTGATTGTCAAGCAAGATGTAGATACCGTTCCTCTTAGCCTTGTAAAACTCAAACTCAATATGAGTATATGCGTGTGTGATTTTTATGGTTGTAGGTTAGATTTTTATTGTTGCAAGGTAAAATAAATACAATGTTTTAGAATCAATGAATGTTAGAAGTTAAAGGTGGTGGACTCATGTCCTTCTTTGATTGCATGGCATGTACATTAACTTTACAATTCACGGCTATAGGAATGAAAATCTGATGTCTGAGTAACAGAAACTTGGGACCAAATTATGAACTGCAAAATATTATTTTCATTATATCATGTATCTATTCAATTTGTACAGGCAGAGCTAAAACAATGGATATATCTGGTAAAGAACTAAACGTTCGGAAATTCTGGCCAAAATACCTCCCAAATGTAAGCAATAAAAATATTTTTTGTGATATGGTAGAAGTATATAAAACGAGTTAGTATCTAATTCCTTAGTATTGTATGAAATATGACCATTTCCATGTGTTTCTTACAAAATTGTTTAAGTGCTCTAAATAAATGATGTTGTACAATAAATAAATGACAAGTATAGTCAATGTAATTTTCCTGATGTCCATTGATCACACGAGCCAAACAAAATCTATATGTACCTGAAACTAAAATGTTAGGCATCGTATTCTTGTATGTTCCAATAAAAACAAATATCACTTTCCAGACCACAGAAAATGATTACATTGACTAAATAATGACAAAACATTGTTTATTTTTGCATTTGATTCAGTTAAAGAAAAAGATTGGTACAAGACAAATCTCTCAGTGATCAGATTAAATGCGCTCCGTGGATCCAACCACAAATTCTATAAAATATTGCTAAAAATGCATGTTTATATTTTATAGTGAGAAAACAAGAGTAAAAAATATAAAACACAAAATAACATTGCATTGTGATAGTGTTATCATGTTCAACACAACTACGGAATGTTTCACCGTGTTTTCAAATGTAGATTTATAAAAACAATGATGATCTTCTTAAAGCTATATCCATTAAAGGGGATATCCTACAAAGAACGTTAATTTTAAAATTCACTTCTTATAAGATCATCTCAGCACAGAAAAAAATGTTCTAACACATCCAAAAGTGGAACTTATTAATGTTCCAAGATCAGTTGGCTTAACTGAATTTCTCCTTGTGAGACCAGGTTAACATCACGGCAGTATCAGGCCCGGTGCTGTCCGATGTGAATCGGACAGCCCCGGACCTGATCTGGACACAGTACCAGAGGGCCAAATATGCCCTCCGGTCTGGTGTCCAGCTGGATTCTTCTTATAGCAGCCACAGCTACTGATAATTCAAGTTTGCGGCTAGCGGGGAGCTAGTCGCGGTTATGAACTATCAGCAGGGGACAGCTCCATGGTGCTGAAATTCAGCACCGGCAGGCGCTGAGCTTCAGCACCCGGCGTCCGACTCCCGGGTGCGGCTCCGGAGCGATCCGGCGCCATAGACCCCCATGTTAGAGGGTGCCGGATCGCACCGGACCAGGAGGATCCAGGGGGATCCGAGTGTCTCAGATATTTTCCACCGGACACAAAATGTTGCATTCAATCAGGAAAATCCAAATACACCCGGGTACTCCCGGACAGATGGAAACCGGATGGCAGATAGCTGCCATCCGGCTCCATCCGGCCCCATAGCATACTATGGGGCCGAAATCTGATCCAGGGATCGGATCATACCGTGGCCTGAACCCGGCCTTACACATCACTATATTTATGGACATCTATGGTTTGAATTCTTTGCCTGTGTGGATTAGATGGGTTGTAACTGACATCTGGTGAGAAATTCACTTAACACATTGAGTGTAATCTAGGATTTCTTTTCACTGTCTGAGACTATCTCTCCCATTTTCAATCTGGCACTTCAGGTCTGAAGTAATACACAACAATCAATAATCGCATTAAATGAAACCTGTCAGCTACTTTAGACCCCATAAGCTATCACGATCTGTCCCTGCAGCTTCCTAGTGCATCCTTAAGCATCCCTGTCTGAGCTAAAAGTGTGATTTAATAGTTGCAAAAATGTATTATATACCGTATATACTCGTGTATAAGCCGACCCGTGTATAAGCCGACCCCCGTACTTTTGCCCCCAAAAACTGTGAAAACTTATTGACTCGAGTATAAGCCGAGGGTGGACTCCAGCACAGGTATACAACCCCCAGCAGTGAGGTATACAGCAGCCTCCCCAGTGGTAGTATACAGCAGCAGCCCCAGTGGTATATACAGCAGCAGCCCCAGTGGTAGTATACAGCAGCCCCAGAGGTATATGCAGCCCCAGAGGTATATATAGCCCCAGAGGTATATGCAGCCCCATATGCAGCCCCAGAGGTATATGCAGCCCCAGAGGTATATACAGCCCCAGAGGTATATGCAGCCCCATATGCAGCCCCAGAGGTATATGCAGCCCCAGAGGTACATGCAGCCCCATATGCAGCCCCAGACATATATACAGCCCCATATGCAGCCCCAGGAGGTATATGCAGCCCCATATGCAGCCCCAGAGGTATATACAGCCCCATA
Organism: Allobates femoralis; assembly: GCA_033576535.1. NCBI lineage: Eukaryota > Metazoa > Chordata > Amphibia > Anura > Aromobatidae > Allobates > Allobates femoralis. Next base: position 130,097,018 of record JARQOC010000005.1, read on the forward strand.
TGCAGCCCAGAGGTATATACAGCCCCAGAGGTATATGCAGCCCCACATGCAGCCACAGAGGTATATACAGCCCCATATGCAGCCCCAGGAGGTATATGCAGCCCCATATGCAGCCCCAGAGGTATATACAGCCCCATATGCAGCCCCAGGAGGTATATGCAGCCCCAGAAGTATATACAGCCCCAGGAGGTATATGCAGCCCCAGAGGTATATACAGCCCCATATGCAGCCACAGGAGGTATTTGCAGCCCCAGGAGGTATATGCAGCCCCAGGAGGTATATGCAGCCCAGGAGGTATATGCAGCCCCCCCCCATCTATATACAGGACCCCCCCGCCGCAATCCTGTAAAGGAAGAGATTAGTATACTTATCCCACCGCTGTCCCGCCGCCGCCATCACGCTCCTCCATCTTCATCCAGCGTCTTCCGTCTTCTTTCAGCTTCCTCCTCTGTCGCGCCGGCAATGACGTCATTGCCTGCGACCATCGGAGGAACCCGGAAGAAGACGGAAGACGCTGGATGAAGATGGATGAGCGGCAGTGGGACAGCAGCAGCGGGACAGCGGAGGGATAAGTATACTAATCTCTTCCTTTACAGGATTGCGGCGGGGGGGGCCTATATATAGATCGGGGCACAGTATACTGTATACATTGTATACAGTATACAGTGACTCGCGTATAAGCCGAGAGGGTAACTTTTCAGCCCATTTTTTGGGCTGAAAAACTCGGCTTATACGCGAGTATACACGGTAACTTGCATTTTGTAATGGTAATGAGTCACGGTCTAGTCAAGTGCAGTGTTTCTCTCAGGGTCCATGTCCGCCCACGTTCCATGGTTATTACGCTTCGGTGCACGTACTGACCTAATTTCCAAACGCTGCCCCCTCCTCTTTAAATACTGCAATCTATGTGCTGCCTCTAGGTATGATGAGCCCAGTTACATCTATTTCCAGTTCTGCGCATTGTGGGGGGGTGTATTGGGTGTTCTGGCCAGCTTCAGAGCATGCGCACTGTGCATTCTAAAGCCAGCAAGTACAACCAATTACCCACAATGCACAGGACTGGAAATGGGACACGTCCTGTGCATTGTATTTGAGTAATTGGGTGTACTTACTGGCTTCAGAATGTGCACTCTGCATGCTCTGAACCTGGCTAGTATATCCCTTTACAGCCCCACAGTGTGCAGAACCGGAAATAGACCTAGAAGCAGCACATAGATTCCATTATTTATACACGAGGGGGCAGCGCTTGGAAATTAGGTTAGTATGCCTACCAGGGCGTGATAACCATGGAACGAAGGCGGACATGAACCCTGAGAGAACGTCCCACTAGACTAGACTAGACTGTGACTCATTACCATCACAAAATGTAAGTTATAAAATGCATTTGTGCATTTATTAAACCACACTTTTCACTCAGACAGGGATGCTTAGTTATGTACTATGAAGCTTCAGGAACAGATAGTGATAGCTTATGGCAGGGGCTGACTGGCGATGCAAAACCTGGGTGGCAAAATTTTTCCGGCAGCCCTTGGGTGAGGACCGGGAGGATGATGGGGTGCTGTCGGAAATTTTCGGCGGCCCGTCTCAGTCCCTCCAGCCCTTAGGTGAGGACCGGGGAGGGGGGGGGTGTGACGGTGGTTGGGGTTGGCGGAGTGCTGTCAGAAATTCTCGGCGGCCCATTTCAGTCCCTCTCCAGCCAGGCCCGTATTTGGAGTTCCTGCGCTCTGGGCACTGTCAGCGGTGCACCCCCCCCATCGCGCCACGCCCCCCTGCAGACAGAGGAGTAGCTAAAGGGAGCCTAGAGGTTCCCATTATGGTTGGAGTAGATGGTTGCTAGTTGACCGCCACCATGTCACATCAGCAAGGAGGTGGCAGTCATGTTTTGGGTCGTAATCATGTGGAGACAGCTAGTTTGCCCCTATAGGGTCCATGAAGGCGTGAAAAGGACCATGGCAAAGTATATATACTTTTAGACTGACCACTTTTTTTCTTCGTACAAAATCATCCCCATGCATGACAATGCACCATCTCTTGGTACAGAGCATAGCCCTGAGTAATTGGCTGCTATGGACATAAAAGTAGAGAAAACCATGGTGTGGCTACCAGTCTCCCCTGATCTCAGCCCTATTGAGAAACTTGGAAGTACCATTAAGCAAAAAAAATCTAAGATGCTGTAAGACCTTAACCATCAAACCAGCAGCTCTGGGAGTCAATTCTGACATCCTGAAAACAAATGCAACCTTAAAAAGGTGATATCAAAGAAAGGCGATATACAATATGAGACATACTGGCAGGATGTTTTCATTGTGAGCCCCAATGGGGACAGTGTTGATGATGTATGTAAAGTGCTGTGGAGTTCATAGTGTAATATAAATGTAAAAAAATATTTCTTCATATGTCGTCACAATACCGGGATCTGAGGATCTTCTATTTCGAGGTCAGGGGCTCTCTGATGCCATGTCGCTGCCTGTCTCGCTGTCGTCCTCTTTTGACACTGCAGTGCGGTGGACAAGAGGGCATTAACTGGTTAATAACAGAAAGTAAGCCATAAACCCCCCCATACCATGTCCAGCAGACATTGTAGGATTACTATATGGATTTTATTATTAGGGCACGGACACACTGGGGTGAAACTCGGATAAGTGCAATGTGTGATTTTATCGCAGTGCAGTCAGTTAATCAACGTCTGAAACACATTGACGAGTGTCGGACGCTTTTTTCTCATCCAGATTCTTGATGGGAAAAAAGTCACAACATGCTGCGACAGTCTGAGATTCATGTGCGAGACTCGCCAATGCAAGTCTATGAGTCCGACAAAATCATGGACCGCACACTGACAGCACACGGACCATCCGAGAGGCATCTGTTTTTTTCACTGATACATTATCATTCTTCAGCTGAGACAACTGTAAAATGCTCCTGTAAATAGCAGTAATAGCTGCTCAGAAACAAAACAGATTGCACATGGATGTGATCTAAGAAAACTGTCGGACACTCGCGCAGCATTTGGATGTCCCAGTGGCCAGCCACACAGACAGCCCGCCACAGCCACACACAGAGCCACAACCACACAAAAACAGTTAGCCACATAGACAGCCAGCCACATAGACAGCTACACAGACGTAGAGAGCCACACAGAGAGACACAGCCACATAGACAGCCACACACATAGCCACAGCCAGCCACACACAGAGCCACAGCCAGCAACATAGACAGCCATAGCCACACACAGGCACACACAGACACAGCCAGCTACACACACAATATCAGCCACATACATACAGCCACACACATACAGCCACACACATAGCTAGCCACACAAACACAGCCACACACAGCCAAAGCCAGCCAGCCACACATACAGCCACACACATACAGCCAGACAGCCACACACGCAGCCAAAGCCAGCCACACACAGGCGCAGCTACCCACACACACAGACACAGCCAGCCACACACACAGCGAGCAATATAGACAGCTATAGCCAGCCACACACAGACATACAGCCAACCACACAGCCAGCCACACACACACAGTCAGCCACACACAGCCAAGCAGCCCCAGCCACACACACACAGTCAGCCACACACAGCCAAACAGCCCCAGCCACACACAGCCAGCCACGCAGCCTCAGCCACAGCCATGCAGCCACAGCCAACCCCAGCCAGCCACAACCACGCAGCCCCAGCCACACACAGACATAGTTGTTAGGCACACACAGCCAGCCACAGCCACCTAGCCCCAGCCACATAAAGACACAGTCAGACACACAGACAGCCACATGCAGCCACGCAGCCCTAGCCACACATAGACACAGTCAGCCACACAGACACATTTTGCCACACACAGCCAGAGCCCCAGACACACAGAGCCTGCCCCAGACACACAGAGACTGCCCCAGTCAGACACACAGAGACTGACCCAGCCAGGCACACAGAGACTGCCCCAGCCAGGCACACAGAGACTGCCCCAGCCAGGCACACAGAGACTGCCCCAGCCAGGCACACAGAGACTGCCCCAGCCAGGCATACAGAGACTGCCCCAGCCAGGCACACAGAGACTGCCCCAGCCAGACACACAGAGACTGCCCCAGTCAGACACACAGAGACTGCCCCAGCCAGACACACAGAGACTGCCCCAGCCAGACACACAGAGACTGCCCCAGCCAGGCACACAGAGACTGCCCCAGCCAGGCACACAGAGACTGCCCCAGCCAGGCACATAGAGACTGCCCCAGCCAGACACACAGAGACTGCGCCAGCCAGACACACAGAGACTGCCCCAGCCAGACACACAGAGACTGCCCCAGCCAGGCACACAGAGACTGCCCCAGCCAGACACACAGAGACTGCCCCAGCCAGACACACAGAGACTGTCCCAGCCAGACACACTACCCACCACCACCAGCTGCTGCTGCTGCTGCAGCTCATCATCATGTCTATCTTTACACATGTCATGTTGCTGGCTCCCGCGCTGTGGAAGCTGGAACAACTTCCGGGGCCTGCAGTAGAGATGAGGAGGCGGGGCCCAGAGATTGACTGATGATAGGAGGACCCAGGGGATGTGAAGGGCCCACGTCACACAGGTCCTCTATCTCCAGTCAATCTCTCTGGGCCCCGCCTCCTCATCTCTACTGCAGGCCCCTCCATGCCTCTGCTTCTCCCTGGAGGGAGAGGAATTGCTGCAGTGCCGCCTCTCTCTCTGACATTGTCTCCTCCGCGGCGGGTCTGTTCACTGCCTGCTGCAGGGTGGGTGAGTGAGGTCCGCGGCCCGTTTCTGTGGGTGGGCGGCCCTAGGTGGGGGCTATACCACCAGCCCAGGGGGCACTTGCCCCCCTGCCACCTGGGCCAGTCCGCCCCTGGCTTATGGGGTCTAAAGTAGCTGACAGGTTGACTTTAAGTATTTTTCTATCCCTATGCTGCGAGCTCTGAGCACTCCTATCCTTAAACAGAATAAGTATAAAGTGGCATTCCATGAATAGCCCCTATGTTTTAGACTGCCTGCGATAGTTCCCAGAATAGACTAGGCTACACTAAGTGATCAGATTGTTGCAGGGCATTATAGAGAAGCCCACGCTACCACTCTCGATACCATTAGCCCGCTTGCTAAGTATGGAATCATGGATTTCAGGATATTTGACTCAAATTCAATCCTCCATGGATCAATTCACACATCTCTACGTATTATTTTTACAAAGTGATTAATACGTCAACCAGTCCTTATTAAACCAATCTACACTTGCTTATGGCTCTGCAGCATCTCTACTTGTATACAAGATCCTCTAAATTCATGCAATAAGTATCACAATCCACAGGGAATTCACACCACGTGGTAATGAAATGTGCAAAAATACTTTTACTTTACTCCCAAAGCTTATATTCATTAAAATTTGAAATATATGTTAATATATCCATAGATTCACAAGTAAAATGACAGTGTGTGTGGACTTGCAATGACTGTGTAATCTGATAAACAATGAAAAGTTGGTAACACATTAGAAAAGATGAATCTATGGTGATTAAAAAAATCAAATAAAGGTGGTGCAGCCATTAATATGGATACAACAAAGTAGGTTTATGAAGCAGAATTGCATTTGTCTGACAGAGAGGTGTATATAAGATTGAGCTGTAGTCCAACTTTTTTGTTAAACCCCTTTCTTCAAATTGACACAACGAAGTCATTTACTGCAATCAGGTGTATACTTTTGTCCTAGGGACGGCAGGGGTACAGCGTCATGTGAGGCGTCTGAAAGAGAGATAACTCCCTCTTTCACCCCATTGGCATCCCTGCAGCAGAATCACAAGAAGCTGACGACTGCTACAGAACAAAGAATGGCCTATGAATAACCTCGATGTCTGCTATATATAGTGGATTTGAAAAGTATTAATTCTCTGAACTTTTCCACATTACACCTGCAAACTTAAGTGTATTTAATTTGACATATCAAAACAAAGTAGCAAGTATTTGTTAAGGAAACAATACTGTCATGGCTCAAATTGGGAAATTAATCTGGTGACCTCTTGGTACATGGTCAGTTACCCTGTCTGCTGTGCTATGGTCCTTTTCTTCCTGGCTTTAATGCTGATGGTTCCTATTGCCTTTAGTTTTCCTTTCTCAACTTGATCCTCTTAAGGTGTTTTCATTGTCCTAAAATGGTTTTCCCTATCACAGTCTGGGTTGGGATATTCTTGTAAGTGTTAGATGTTATTTATGGTATAGAATTCAATTAACGTCTAAATGTCAATTCATTGAAAAATAACAAAACAGTACTGCACTAGTTGTTAGTGATGGGTCACATAACACCTTTTTTGTGCAGTATGATTTATTTTCTCATATTTTTCTGTGCTCTTTTAAAAACTACATTTTATTGCTATGTGGGAGTGGCCAGTGCCCCTGTGTGTGTATTTCCACAGCTTCTGAGAGAGAGCAGGCTGATAGGCAGCAGTGTGATGTGCCAGCAGAGAAGGATTTACAGAAATCCTGACTGAGCTTTGTGGAGACTGATGACAGATCAGAAGCTTATTCCAAGGAAAGAGGAGTTTACACTGATCCTGACATTCTGACTTGCTTAGCAACTGTGCTGTATGCTGAGCTAATCTGATATATTGTTTTCTCACCAGCTGCAGTCAGGAATGTAGGCCAAACCCCCTTTCCCTTATATGGTTACATGCCTGTATTCAGTGTGAAGACAGATCTGACTGATAGTGAACATATGTCTGCTTCACACACAGTCTACCGGGGACACCTTGAGGAATGATTATGAATGGTTTTCAACTAGATTTCAATAATAAACTATATTTCAAAGTTTATTAAAATCACTTGTTCTACATTATTAATGAATAAAAATTTAAACGACAGTTACGCTTTAAGGAAACATATATCTGCCATACGATGTTTAGACAATCCAATCAAATTGATTCGCTCCTCTCTAGCTTTCATGATTACATTCTAGTAAGAAAAAATAAGCAGCATGTGCGTGAGATTTCAGAATCCCACTTACCGTACCTTGCAGACGTGGTAAAACAAAGCAAAAATGTACAAAATGTTTTAAAAAATGCAGCAAAATCACAAAGAGCTGTCTTTTGGCTCTACTGTATGGAGTCACTGAGTCCAAAGGGATAAAAAAAGGATGTACTAACATTTCAGAGAATATTTATGTTTGTTAACATTCACTCTGACGGGTTGGAAGTTTAGTAGTTTGAATAATGAGAATGTTTTTTTTTCATTGTGAACATGTATAATCAGGGCTGTGGGGTTTTTAAGCCAAACCACCGACTCTGACTCCTGAATTTCCCTGACTCTATTATAATACAATAATCAAGATATTTAGATAGAACATAATAATAATTTACATTAATATTCAGCACATTCTGCATTGAACTACTTTCCCCAATTTATTATATATTTTAGGAGTCAGAGTCGGTCCATTTTCAACTAACTCCAACAAAATGTGCTCCGACTCTGACTCTACGACTCTGACTCCAACTCCACAGCCCTGCTTATAATGTAGTTTTATAAATATGTTTTTCACTAATTAATTGCTGTGTTCAGACATGTTTGATATATTTAGTAAGATGTGTGTAATCTATGTGGATTTAAATTATAGCCTGACTTTTTCATGTCAATGTGTTTGATTTTAATACATACATATATACACACAGATATATACAGTCTACATCACATGAAGTAATTACCGTATATACTCGTGTATAAGCCGACCCGTGTATAAGCCGACCCCCTACTTTTGCCCCAAAAATCTGGAAAAACCTATTGACTCGTGTATAAGTCGAGGGTGGACCCCAGCACAGGTATACAGCCCCCAGCAGTGTGGTATACAGGCCTCCCCAGTGGTAATATACAGCAGCCCCAGTGGTAGTATACAGATTCCCCAGCAGCCCCAGTGGTAGTATACAGATTCCCCAGCAGCCCCAGTGGTAGTATACAGATTCCCCAGCAGCCCAGTGGTAGTATACAGATTCCCAGCAGCCCCAGTGGTAGTATACAGATTCCCCAGCAGCCCCAGTGGTAGTATACAGATTCCCCAGCAGCCCCAGTGGTAGTATACAGATTCCCCAGCAGCCCAGTGGTAGTATACAAATTCCCCAGCAGCCCCAGTGGTAGTATACAGATTCCCCAGCAGCCCCAGTGGTAGTATACAGGAGCCCCAGTGGTAGTATACAGATTCCCCAGCAGCCCCAGTGGTAGTATACAGATTCCCCAGCAGCCCCAGTGGTAGTATACAGGAGCCCCAGCAGCCCCAGTGGTAGTATACAGGAGCCCAGCAGCCCCAGTGGTAGTATACAGGAGCCCAGCAGCCCCAGTGGTAGTATACAGCAGCCCCAGTGGTATACAGCAGGCCCCCAGGGGTACATATAGCAGCCCCCAGGGGGTACCCAGCAGCCCCTGGGGGTACCAACCGCCCCCTGTGGGTACCAACAGCCCCCAGGGGGTACCCAGCAGCCCCCTGGGGGTACCAACAGCCCCTGGGAGTTACCAGCAGCCCCCTGGGGGTACCAACAGCCCCCTGGGGGTACCAACAGCCCCCAGGGGTACCAACAGCCCCCAGGGGGTACCCAGCAGCCCCCAGGGGTACCCAGCAGCCCCTGGGGGTACCAACAGCCCCCAAAAGCTGGCACTGTCCCCCTTGTAAGGGCCCCCCCCCCCCCGCTGCTTATACATTACCATCCCGGTGTTCTGATCGGCGTCGCTCCTCTGTGCTGCGTCTTCATCCTCCCGTCCGCGCTGGCTGCATCCGGGTTCTCCGGCGGTCGCGCGATGACGTCATATCGCTGCGACAGCCGGAGATGCCGGATGCAGCCAGCGCGGACAGGAGGATGAAGACGCACCGAGGAGCGGCGCCGATCAGAACACCGGGATGGTAATGTATAAGCAGCGGGGGGGGGGGGCCTTACAAGGGGGACAGTACAGCTTTTGGGGGGCCATATGCACTGCTTTCCCCTGCCGCTGATTGACAGGGGGAAGCAGTGCATATATAATGAGCGGCCCCACGTGACGGGGCCGCTCATACAGCAGCCTCCCCCGCCTCCTCCAGCCTCACAGCCCCGGGACACAGCCCCCCCACTCCATGTACCGTATATGACCCGTGTATAAGCCGAGGGGGGGACTTTTCAGCCCAAATTTTGGGCTGAAAAACTCGGCTTATACACGAGTATATACGGTATCCTCCTCTACTCCTCTTTAGTCAGACCTCATCTGGAATACTGTGTCCAGTTCTGGACACCACATTTTTATCAATAAACTGGAACAAGTTTAGATAGCAACCAAAATGTTGACCGGTCTGCAAACCATGTCCTATGAGGAAAGGTTAAAGGATTCACGATTGTTTAGCTTGCAAATAGAAGACTGACAGGAGACTTAATAGCTGTCTACAAATACAAGGGCTGTCACACTGTAGAGAGATCAGCTTTATTCACATGGAATTAAACTGAATGGGAGGAGACACAGATTAGATAGTAAAAAATCTTTTTGACAGTGAGGGTGATCAATGAGTGGAACATGCTGCTATGACAGGTGGTGAGTTCTCCTTTAATGGAAGACTTCAAAAAGAAGCTGGGCAGACATATATCTGGGGTGATTCAGTGAATCTTGCTTTGTGCAGGGGTTGGACCAGATGACCCAAGAGGTTCCTTCCAACTCTACCATCCTATTTTTCTATGATTTAATCTTTTGGAATGACACAATGCTTTGCCTTTGATTGAGATGCTATTTAGACTTTGTTGTACCCATGCCGCTTCCTCTCCACCACCAAAAACAGTGACCATCAGAACCAGACCTTGGCATAAAGATAGGTGCAGGGCGTGATAAATCATACATTTTTACATCATGTGGTTGGTTGATAGTGTATAATTTGCTTACCTGTGGAGGAGATGGCACTATGAGAAGAAGGCAAGCCTGGGCAATGTTCTTCTGGGAAATCTTGGGTTCTTGTACTCATTTTTTCTAACTTTTTAGTTTGCCTTAAGATCAGAGATTATCAAGAATTCAAAAATGGGTCACCTTTTTTCAGCACTTCTCTCCTTGGGCTGTGCAAGGTATTGTATTTGTCACATTTACGTTAATAAGGATGAGGTGAAATGCAAAACCTGAGCAAGAAACAAGTTGGTGTTTTTTTGGGGAATAAAGGCAGGCTTTTTTTCTAATTATGGCCATGCTCTCATCCAGGGGTGGGGAACCTCAGACCCCAGGGCCGAATGCAGCCCTCGATTACTTTTTTGCAGCCCCCAGGCATATTCCTTGGGACCACAGTGCTCAGGCAGATGCATTTTGCTGACTGTCTGCCCTTTAAATCCAGCTCTCCAGTGATCTTGATGCCCCCAGCCTCGGCCTCTGCAGTGAGGTATATGCTACCAGCCTTTCCTTTGTTGACTAGGGCAAACCTGGAAAAGCAGTTGAGAAGCAACGTGACCAATATCACCCATGCCAAAGAAAAGCAGCTCCAGACACCACAGTAGGGTGAGGTGATTGTTTAACCAAATATAGCTATTCATTTTCAAGTTGATAATTTTGTGCGGCCCCCGAGGGATTGTAGAAATTTACAAATGACCCCCAGCAGAAAAATGGCTCCCCGCCCCTGCTCTAATCCTTTACTTGTTACTAAAAATAATGTATTATGATCGTATAACTGTAATAAATATCACTAATTGTTTTCATTACATGAATAAATAGTGATGAATAATATAATATTGTATATATTGTTAATAGAATTGTTTTGCATCATTGCATTATAAGTCAGTTTTAGTGCACTCTTCATCTAATTCTGTTATCTACTGCGCAGTGTGCAATCCTAGTGACATTTCCATGGAGGGGAAATGCAACATTTTGGCATTAGAAGAAAGGTGATTGATAACACACTGTAAAATCAATCTGCAAAGGAAACCCTTAACTGTAATGTTATAAGGTATCTTCCATTTATTTTACGTGAAGATAATGATTGATGTGTCTGCACTGCAAAGAACTGCAGTGTAGTGAATGTTAATGCCAATGACTGAAGAATAAACACATAACTCATAGAAATAAAAGACGTGACTGACAGAAAAGAACGTATGTCAATGTCAATATATTCATAAATATCTGTTAAGTTACTGCAAACAACTCCCTTCATCTTCATCCCTTTTCCTTTCATTTCCCGATTGATAATTATTATGTAAATTTTAACATCTTAATTATCAATCAAGCTCGTCCCAGATGGATGACTGCCAACAAGTCAAAGAAACGCTTAAGACCAAGCAAAATACCGTAAATACTCGAGTATAAGCCAACCCGAATATAAGCCAAGGCTCCTATATTTACCACAGCAACTGATAAACCTTATTGACTCTAGTATAAGCCTAGGGAGGGAAATGCAGCAGCCCCGATCTGGGTACACGTAGCCCTCATCGTCCACCCTGGTACATGGCCCACTATCCTTGGTATATCTGTCTTTATCCTAGTATATAGCCCCCTCATCCTGGTACATAGCCTCCCATCCTGGTATACCATTCCGCAGCTTGGTACATCGCCTCCATTCTGGTACATAGCCCTCATCCTCTATCCTGGTATTTGGCCCCCTATCATGGTATATCTATTCCCATTCTGGTATATAGCCTCCTCATCCTGTTACATGGCCCCCATCCTGGTATATATACCCCCATCCTTGTATTTAGCCCCTTCATCCTAGTACATATCCCCTCATCCTGGTATATAGCCCCCTCATCCTGGTATATGGCCCCCCATTATTGTATACAACCCCTCATCCTGATACATGGCCCCCTCATCCTTGTATATAGCCCCCCATCATGGTGTAAATAACCTCCCATCCTGGTATATAGCACCCCACCTCTTCATCGCCCCCAGCACCGTGGCGTTCTCTGGTGGTCTTGTCCTAATACTCGAGTATGTACGGTAATTCTTATCTCATACATTAGTTACAATTGTTTGAAATATTCAGAATTGTATGGGTGGGACCAGACTGAATAAAGCAAATAGCCCTCTCCCCCAAACAAAACAAAAAGTATTACACTTATATGTTAACTGACAGCAGGTCTCTTGCAGTTGGCGTCATTTATCAGGCTTCACAGCTGAAATGTGCAGACATTATGTCCTGGCTAAGTGTCTGTAATATTTTGCATTTCAGTAAGTGTAGACCATACATCCAAGACTGTACAGTGATCAGATGTATAAAAAAGTTAATGATCCACTCTATGCTAGATCTTTCGGATGGTTTCACAAATGTTTCCAACACTCTGCAGATCTATGACTGCAAAAATGGGCTATTGTTATGACTGTGCACACACACTCACACAGGCTAAGTATAAATCAGGAAAAACACAAGACTTGCACCCAACAGATAAGGATAGTCCCTAATATTACCTTGATTTGTCCCTGGCTGATTGCAGAGGTTGGAAAAATAAGAATGCGCAATGGCAAGCTCACTCAATGTCAACTGACCCTAAATAATGAGAAGGAAAAATAGTATGGAAGTGAGCGCTAGAAAAGACCAGGGAACTGAAAATTAAGAGAATTACCTCTAGGTTTATTAAAAAGTGGGTATAGCGAGCCCTCAGCCACAACGCGTTTCGACAAACGTCTTTCTCAAGTGGGCTCCACTTGAGAAAGACGTTTGTCGAAACGCGTTGTGTGGCTGAGGGCTCGCTATACCCACTTTTTAATAAACCTAGAGGTAATTCTCTTAATTTTCAGTTCCCTGGTCTTTTCTAGCGATCACTTCCATACTATTTTTCCTTCTCATTATTACCCTCCTCCCTTCGGGGTGTGGTATGGGAGCTGCTGGAGGAGAGACCTTGCTGAACATGCAATAGAGCTGCCTCCCTTGGGATTAAGTGTCCAGGCCCAGTGGACACGGTCGCCCTGACCTCGGAGCCTTATCACACGGAGCCAAGTGGAAGGCCGCCTCAAGAACAACTGACCGAATTTACACTCACCTTGTATTCCATTCCCTGTTGTGCGGTGCACAACAGTGCCAGGTGAGTGTATCCCTGATTAACCCTTATTTTATGTGTGGGATCAGCGTGGCGTAACCTTTTGTTTTTCCCTTTCAACTGACCCTAAATGTCCTTAACTGCACCCTAAAATTTAATTTGAACATGACACAAAACTCCAATAAACATAAAAGAGGTGCACACAGGCAGCATGGTGCAAGACAAGTATAAATAGCCCCTCCCAAGATGTGATAGGACACAACCAAATAGGGAAGTGAGAGACATCTGAATAGAAGCATACCCACGAGAGGAAAGAAAACAGAAAAGACAAAAGACCTATCAGCAGTGTACAGACACCAAAACCAGTTGTAGCTCAGGATAGAGAAAAACTGACCATGCAGCAAGAGATTACCCAAGTCCTGAAATCGAGGCATGACAGTTGATATAAATCCATAACAAACCTACAAATCATCTAATATTGCACACTTATAAGTATATATTGTGGTGATGTGACCCATGGCCAGCTGCATCACATGGGATAACAGCATAGGATCCTGTTCAGATCTGCCTGTTTTACTGTGTGTGTGCTGTGTTAAAACTGTCCGGTACACAGTGGATTAACAGCTGAGTGCTGTAAGATCTGCGAGGTTGATGAGCCGAATGAGTGGCCGAGAAACAAGGTGTGTTAATTGACCAATCCCAGGTGTGGGTGTATAAGGTGAGTGTGGCAGTGACGTTAAGAAGCTGCCTGGAGCTGTGTGAGAGAGTTCTGTGGTGTTCAGTCTGTGGGAGAGACCCAGCCAGTGTGGATGTTAGTCAAAGGAATTCCATCCCGTTGGGATGAGAGGGAGGTTTGGCCTGCTGCATGCGGGAGGCACCTTTCCCTCTGATGGTGCTTGTGAACCTGTGGCCAGATGCAGGGCTTAAGAGGGCTCCTAGAGTGGGGAACCATGGCCGATCCTGGAGAGAGCTCGACTCAGGCGTGGGGCACAGTCGTTGACCTGGAGACCTGCCTGAGAATGGAGGTTTGGTGGCGGCTGGTGGCCTAGACACATGGTGAGGAGGCCTTGGTGATGCCTGGTTTGCCCAGTAACTCAGGTTTGCCAATCCCTGTTATGGACCCAGAGGAGCCGCAGTCCATGGATATCGTATGATGGGCTGTGAGCTTGTGTGAGAACGTATGTGATCCACGGATGTGGTATGATGGATCACATGCAGTGTGTAAGTTACTGGTCAGGCTGGTGCCTGTACTATGCCATGTGGTGTGAGACCGAGTACTGCTCAAGGGCCAGGCGGTCATAGCCGCCATTGGGACTGACTATGGGTCATGATATGGTCCCGTTGACCTTGGATGAATGTGTGTGGAGGCTATCTGCAGTATAGAAGCCTGTATGAGACCTGTGTGAACAGGGCTGTACCCGAATCCTGGGAAGGGGTCTGTGTTAGTATTAAGTGTTGTGCTGTACTATGTAAATAGTCAGGCGGCTGGACCTTTTTGGACCCACAGGGCACGGTGATAGATATTTATAGTAAATATATGTGTAAAGTACAGAGAAGACCCGGTGGCTATAACCACCAGTGGAGCTGTCGTTAGGGCTTCTAGGGTTCGCTGGAGATGTGGTTACAGGTCCCGGTGATTGTAGTCTTAAATGTAATACGTGTTCTATTGTATATGTAATGTAATATATCATGTGATGTGCTTTTCTATTGTATATGTACTGTATTATGTGATGTGCTTATGTGCAATGTTTTGATGTGCTACCCGGTTTATGATATAGGTGTGCTAAATAAACGGGTGGTCATTTATTACATTGTAAGCACGTGTTGGTGTTTTTCCATTGCCAAGCGAGTTCCCTGGGGTGCTACCTCCCAATATATACAGTTTATATATCTATATATTCATCTATCTATATATATACTTGTGACATCCCAATCTAAATCTATAGATTTTAATTTTAAAGTTAAGCAAATATTTTGAAATTCAAATCTGCAATTTTTTCAGAGTTTTCTCCAAATATTCATTTTGTGACTAATAAATTAATTCAAATCTCAACACTGAAAAAACGTATAATTGTTCAGAAAATGCAAATGAGGGAGAGAAGAGAGAGAAAGAGAGAAATCCTACCTGACCATAAGAGATTAAACTCTTCTGGAGAGTGAGGACCCTGTCCTGCTGTCCATAAAAGCTTACAATCTACATCAGAGTGTATTATTAATTATTATTATTTTTATTAATATTATTATTATTTATTTTCAGAGCACTATTGATAACATTTTACTGTACATGTGATACGGGGTTTACTTACAAAATACACATAATATTGCAATAAAACTTCTTGCTATATTCCTTTCATATCCTGTTCACTTTAATAATTATTGAAAAAAAAATTTTTTGGGATGTTTGTAAAGAGTCCTAATCTGTTCTCATCCGAATCTTACTTATATGGATTTTATATAGAAAGCATTAAAAGTTATGTCTTATTAGGAGATGAACGGTATGGACTCTTTGCTCATATATTTTTTTTTCCGATGGGCATGAACCTTCTTCTATGTTTTCTATTAAATTTAATTTAATAAAAGAGGAGAAGATATACCGTATATACTCGTGTATAAGCCGACCCGTGTATAAGCCGACCCCCTACTTTTGCCCCAAAAATCTGGAAAAACCTATTGACTCATGTATAAGCCGAGGGTGGACCCCAACACAGGTATACAGCCCCCAGCAGTGTGGTATACAGGCCCCCCCAGTGGTATACAGGCCTCCCAGTGGTAGTATATAGCAGCCCGAGCAGCCCCAGTGGTAGTATATAGCAGCCCCAGTGGTAGTATATAGAAGCCCCAGCAGCCCCAGTGGTAGTATATAGCAGCCCCAGTGGTAGTATATAGAAGCCCCAGCAGCCCAGTGGTAGTATATAGCAGCCCCAGTGGTAGTATATAGAAGCCCCAGCAGCCCCAGTGGTAGTATATAGAAGCCCCAGCAGCCCCAGTGGTAGTATATAGAAGCCCCAGCAGCCCCAGTGGTAGTATATAGAAGCCCCAGTGGTATTATATAGAAGCCCAGCAGCCCCAGTGGTAGTATACAGCAGCCCCGGCAGCCCCAGCGGTAGTATACAGCAGCCCCAGCAGCCCCAGTGGTAGTATACAGCAGCCCCAGCAGCCCCAGTGGTAGTATACAGCAGCCCGGCAGCCCCAGCGGTAGTATACAGCAGCCTAGTAATCCAGGGCCCCCCCCAGCCTTGCTCCGGTAACCTGTAAAGGAAAATATACTTATCACTGTCCCGCTGCCGTCCCCGCTCACCGCTGCCGTCCGCGATCCTCCATCTTCATGCGTCTTCTTCCGGTTTCCTGTGTTCGTCGCCGGCAATGACGTCATTGCCGGCGACGAACACAGGTAGCCGGAAGAAGACGCATGAAGATGGAGGATCGCGGATGACAGCAGCGGGACAGTGATAAGTATATTTTCCTTTACAGGTTACCGGAGCAAGGCTGGGGGGCCCTGGATTACAAAGGCTGCTGTATACTACCGCTGGGGCTGCTATATACACTGGGGCCGTATTGACTCGCGTATAAGCCGAGGGGCCTACTTTTCAGCCCAATTTTTGGGCTGAAAATCTCGGCTTATACGCGAGTATATACGGTACATAAAAGATAAAGATATATCTTACACTCTACAGGAGAAAGATAAAGGATCCCACAAAGCATAAGATGCTCCAGTCACCTAGTGATTGGAGATGGAAGGTGACTCTGCTGTACAAACTGTGCTTCGCCGGGAACTGCTGATCTGTGATGGGCCAAGGTCTGACCACTTGTACAAGGTATGCTAAGCCGCAAGATGTCAGTGCTGCAAGGCATTACGGGAAGCTCATGTGGCCATGCAAAATGATGTTAGTCCATTTTGTGATTTTTCTGGAGTGTGGGAAATGGTGATGGAGAATATTGTTTTTGCAAACCGTGAATTGAATCTCAGAATGTTTGAATTTGCATGAAATTGTGAATTTCAGGGAATAAAACTTGCAATCAATCTTCTACGGATTGATACAGGAATCTCTACTTAACATTACATGTGCACCATAGGATGAGTGTCTGGGCATCTCCTGAGTGTAGGTGGGCAAGTCATATAGTCAGTAGTGTGAGCAGATCAATGGATTATGGAGCAGCATTATGGTCTTGGATATGACAACTCCCATTACTGCTTGATGATTGTATAATCTCCGCGTGTTTGCATGTGTATTTTGTTTTTTCCACTTAGGGATTCCTTCTTATGGTTGGGTTTACATAAACAGATATAGTATGTGCAACAATCAACTTAGTAACGTCAATAGAGCAACATATATATTCTTATTATTGTAACATGGGAGCCCAATATTAATAGATGACTAATAGATGAAATCAAGCATTGACATTGATCACAGCTATCCAGCAAAGGTTTTTCTTTAACATGGGAGTCTATGAGTGGCCAAAAACCTGTAAATGACAATTGTTTTTTCATGTTAACACCTTATACCACTCATCTAGCAATATGTCAGGTTTAGATATGTGTACATGTATACTGCATGGATGGAATGATCTGATTTCAACATTAAGCCGATTTATAAGGGTAAATATATTTTTACAAGAAACACTAATCTCGCCTTTCTCATTTTATAGGGAACCATCCAGCAGGATTTAGGGCTATAAAGTGAAGCCAGTTCCTACCAGGCACCAGGATAGTGAGTGCAATAATACCTTTACTTTAATGATTACATGTAAGACAGTAGAGAAAATAGTTATAAAAGTCCTTGGAAAGAGAGCAGCAAATTAGCATATGTGCAGCATCGGGGGGCTGGGTTTCTTTGTATTACTCCCCTGTTTGGTCTAAGCCAAACCTCCTCCCTCTCTTCCTCCCCTTTCCCTCACTCCATCCCTGTCAGTATATACCAGGGACAGGATGTCTGGCATAGTGCCATCTATCTCCATGCACAATATCAGGCTCCTATGTGCTCCAGATCATCACTCCTTCCCTCCCAGCCTCGTCTGCGTGCCTGCCGGTTTCTCACTTGTTATCCTGTGATAGTCTGGTTACCAGAGGGTAGGAGGAGACTCCGTCCCCTCCAGATGAGACCCTGCTCCCAGTCTCCGCGCATCCCCAGTCTCTTCTCCTCACAGACTGCAGTCACAAGCAGCGGACAGATCGGCACTATTGTGATCACAGATCACAGATGACAATAGTGAGGTTTTGCCCCGCTGCTTGTGACCGCGGTCTGTGAGGAGAATAAACAGGGTTTTCTCTGGAGGGGACAGGGTCTTCTCCAGTCTGTAGGAGCAGAAGCAGAGTAGGAGCAGCAGCAGAGATGTTGGAGGGGGGAGGGGGAAGTGATGAGCTGGGGCACACAGGACCTGCTTGGTGGAGTGACAGGGAGGGAGTAAGAGTGGAGGGAGAGAGGGAGGAGGGTTTGGCTTAGCGCAGACCGGGGAGTAATACAAAGAAACCCAGCCCCTAATAGTGACGTTCTACTGCACACTCCATCTCCCTGCTGCACAGATTTCCCAATGCTTGATAACTCTTTTCTCTGCAATCATACACGGAATCATTGAAGTAAAGGTATGATTGCACTCAGTATCCCAGAGCCTGTAAGGAACTGGCTCCACTTTATAACCCTAAAACCTGCCGGTTGGTTCCCTTTAACAAAATATAATACTTGTATACTTACTAATGAATTTCAGATCACTGTTCTCATGAAAAAAATTAAGTTTGAAGTAATTGAAAAGTAAGAAAGATAATCATTTATTAATCAATTTGGATTGATTATTATTCATCTGGTTGGAGGTCAAAATCTCTAATCCTTCAATATGTCTCAAAAAAGGCAAAATAAGCTAAGATTAAGTATGTGTATTCATTGTAGTTGTAGATTAAGTACAAAACTTCTTCCTCAACACCAGAACAATAGTCCACAGGGCAAATAAATTGGTGTTGTTATGTATGGATATATTCAGATCCTGTGATGGGCTTTTTATATAGTGGCATCAGTCTATTGTTTGCTGAAGGAAATGAGCTGAACAAAACAATCCACTGACTCATTGTATGAGGATCGCTAATTATGATCCTTGTTTTACAGAGTTTTCTATCACAATGAACATTAATAATTCTCTATCAGATGTAACAATGGATAAGATGATGAGAAATGTAGTTAAATCAACAAAGTGGAATATTAGTGAGCCCCCAGAGGGTGCTTTTAGAATGACAATATGTTTTTCAGTTAAAACTATTGTACATTAGTTGTAAGTTTAAATTTGTTTCACAAAAGAAAGAAAGCATACACTTACAGTTAGGTTAAGAAATATTTGGACATTCACCAATTCTTCTTGATTTGGGCTCTTCTTCCCACTATTTTTTATTTAAAATTAAACAACTGAGATGCAATTGAATTGGAGACTTTCAGGTTTAATTAAAGGAGTTGAACAAAAATATTCTTTGAAATGTTTAGGAATTGCAGCCATTTTTCTACAAATCCTCCTCATTTCAGAGGATCAAAAGTAATTGGACAAATTTACTTTACCATAATAAAAGAGCTCCCTTAGGTAACCCCAACTCTGACATCATCACTTTCACTGCTGCCAACCGCTCACTTTATAGCAATGTTGCATTGACATCATCGAGGTTACCCGAGGGCAGAGCTGACCGGGCTCAGCTGTGTGCTTGGGTGAACTCTCTGACAGCACCCAGCTGAGTCTGTGCCTGCTGGTCTGTGTAAGCAGATCTGTGTGTGTCTCCTCGCACAGATGTAGCAGAGCTGAAGAGAAGATGCTCGCCTGCCTGTGGATTATGTTGGAGGTTTTTTTTCTTGGTAATAAAGATGGAGTCCTAAATGTCTTCTGTTTTATTTCTAATAAAATATTTTTTCTCGGTGTTGGGTTTTATATTACTGTTTACTAGAAATTCATGGTGGCCATGTCTAATTTGGCATGGCACCATGAAATTCGGGCTTAGTGCCAGCTGACAATACAAAGCTGGCCCTAACCCTATTGTTACCCTGCGTGCCACCACCATCAGGGCCTCTGGACGAGCCGGGTAGAGCACCTGGAAATGGCACTAGAAACAATGTGTCATTTTCAGGGGCAGTTGCAGGCTGCGGTTTTCAGCATAGAGGGCCCAGAACGCTTGGGCCTTACCACACTCAGAATCCCAGCCTCTAACTGCCTGGATTTTACCTGGTTGGCAATCAAAATAAAGCAGGAGCCCACACAATTTTTTTACATTATTTATTTAGATAATTAAAAAAATATATTGAGCTTCCCTGTATATTGATTGCTAGCCAAGGTAAAGCGACCATACATGGCCAAACTTAGTTACAATGCTTTATCTGTGCTGAGCATCAAAAATACAGCGAAGCGAAATGTATAAAACACTTGAACACACTGATGAAGGTCCAGGAATTTAAGCCGAAACGTTTGCTTAATCTAATTTTGTCACCAAATAAAAGACACACAAAAGCAAGCTTTCTTAATGTCAAGTATTTATTACTCTAATCATCAACATAAACCTTATAGAGCACCTTTGGAAAGAGTTAGGGAGATGAGTTGGGGCCTGTACCCCTAGTAATAAAGATGTTTGAACATTTGCAAATGAAATGGAGCAAGATCCCTCAAGATGTCTTGAATACCTGAGTGGCTTCAATGCCTCGTCATTGTGGTGCAGTAATTAAAACACGAGGTTATGCTACAAAATGCTAAGTTATGGCATTGTCTACAATGAATTATCCTCTATGTTGTGATCAATAAATACTATATACAAAACTTTTGTCAGTTTCCTTTCAATGAAATTACCATAACTAGATTCAAAAGCATTTTGGTTATTTTTAAGGTTTTGCATGATAACTTCATGCACTTTCAATTCATAACCAGGAAAATTGCATCACAACAACCAGACAGAAGAAATCACACTTTAAAAAAACAGCAAAAAAGTTTGTGTGACGAAATGGACTCCATTTAGGTACAACATGGACTCCATTAGTGTAGGGCATAGGATGGTATCTTATGTAAGCCAGACAATATTGTATTTTGTTTGTTACGTTGGGATAAGACACTCATTGTTTCTCCCAGACTCTCAGTAGTCCCTCTATTATTCAAAAGTTTGTGGTTCCTCATGTAATTATCTCACTTCTTGTCAGAGAAGGTCATGACACACAGAAAACTTAATTATGCTGACCGTTCATT
Source organism: Allobates femoralis (assembly GCA_033576535.1). Taxonomy (NCBI): domain Eukaryota; kingdom Metazoa; phylum Chordata; class Amphibia; order Anura; family Aromobatidae; genus Allobates; species Allobates femoralis. The sequence goes on from JARQOC010000005.1 coordinate 130,118,149, forward strand.
GTATTACTATGTGTATTGCTGATACTATGTCAACTATTTGTGGTGCTATGTAATAATTATCAGTCTGTGACTCTCCCTTGCCAGCAATACAACTCTGCTAGAGATATTTTATATGTAGCTTGAAATCCAGCCAATGAGAGCAAAGTCTTATTCCACCAATCGTGAAGTCCCCAATATCCTGCATTGAGTTGTCGAGGGATATAAGGAGACCTGTTGATTAACCAAGGAGATTTTGTTTAGTGACCTCAGTTTAGGGACTTCGGCCCCAACTAGAGGTGCACTTACATAGTAACATAGTATTTAAGGTTAAAGGAAGACCTTAAGTCCATCTAGTTCAACCCATAGCCTAACATGTTGATCCAGAGGAGGGCAAAAAAAAACCCCATGTGGCAACACTAAGCTCCACATAGGGGAAAAAAATTCTTTCCTGACTCCACATACGGCAATCAGACTAGTTCCCTGGATCAACGCACTATCAAAGAATCTAGTATATATAACCGGTAATATTATATTTTTCAAGAAATGCATCCAGGCCACTCTTAAATTTTAGTAGTGAGTCACTCATTGACAACATCATGTGGCAGAAAGTTCCATAGTCTCACTGCTCTTACAGTAAAGAATCCACATCTGTGATTATGATTAAACCTTCTTTCCTCTAGACGTAGAGGATGCCCCTTGTCCCCGTCTCAGGCCTAAGAGTAAAAAGATAATTAGAAAGGTCTCTGTACTGTCCCCTCATATATTTATACATTATTATAAGATCACCCCTAAGCCTTCATTTTTCCAAATTAAATAACCCCAAGTTTAACACGTATATTGAAAGGTAGGGGCACCGGGCACCTTCAGGGCTATTGGTCTTTCTTATTGCTCCATAAAGACAGACCACTGTCTTATCCCCAGCCACCTGGTGGTGCTACACCTACATCAGCCAGTCAAGCATTTACAGTCCAAGTATAGAAAACAAATAGGCGGCACTCACCGTATGTTCGTAGGTGCTTTCTTTATTGAAGAGGTGCGGGGAGGGGTGCATGAAGGTACAGACAACAGGTCCTGTTTCGCGGTTTGTCCGCTTCTACAGGTCGCGGTGGAGCAAGAGGGCCAGCCCTGTGCACAACGGTGTGAAAGCAGTTATTTAACACGTATATTGAAAGGTAGGGGCACCGGGTACCTTCAGGGCTATTGGTCTTTCTTATTGCTCCATAAAGACAGACCGCTGTCTTATCCCAGCCACCTGGGGTGCTACGCCTACATCAGCCAGTCAAGCATTTACAGTCCAAGTATAGAAAACAAATAGGCGGCACTCACCGTATGTTCGTAGGTGCTTTCTTTATTGAAGAGGTGCGAGGAGGGGGTGCATGAAGGTACAGACAACAGGTCCTGTTTCGCGGTTATATCCGCGGATAAACCGCGAAACAGGACCTGTTGTCTGTACCTTCATGCACCCCGTCCCCACACCTCTTCAATAAAGAAAGCACCTACGAACATACGGTGAGTGCCGCCTATTTGTTTTCTATACTTGGACTGTAATCCCCAAGTTAAATAACCTGTCTTCGTATTGCATACCCCTCAGTCCTCTAATAACCTTGGTAGCTCTTCTCTGCACCCGCTCTAGTTCATCTATGTCTTTCTTATACATCGGAGACCAGAATTGTACACAGTATTCAAAGTGTGGCCGCACTAGTGACCTGAATAGAGGAAAAATTATGTTCTCCTCATGAGCATCTATGCCTCTTTTGATGCATGCCATTATTTTATTTGCCTTTGCAGCAGCTGCCTGACACTGGGCACTAAATGTGAGTTTATCATCTACCCATACACCCAGGTCTTTTTCAGTGGTAGTTTTGCCCAGTGTTTTACAATTAAGAACATAATTATACATTTTATTTCCTCTGCCCAAGTGCATGACCTTACATTTATCCCCATTAAAGCTCATTGCCATTTATCAGCCCAAGCTTCTACTTTACATAAATCCTCCTGTAATATAAAATTGTCCTCCTCTGTATTGATAACCCTACAGAGTTTAGTGTCATCTGCAAATATTGAGATTCTACTCTGTATGCCCCCTACAAGGTCATTTATAAATATGTTAAAAAAAAGCGGGCCCAATACTGACCGCTGTGGTACCCCACTGTTAACTGTGACGCATTCTGAGTGTGTTCCATTAATAACCACTTTTGTTTCCTATCACTGAGCCAGTTCTTAACCCACTTACAAATATTTTCCCCTATCCCCACTGCTCTCATTTTATGTATCAACCTTTTGTGTGGCACCGTATCAAAAGCTTTTGAAAAGTCCATATACACCACGTCCACTGCATTTTTGGTCTAGTCCAGAACTTACCTCTTCATACAAGCTTATTAGATTAGTTTGACAGGAACGGTCCCTCGTAAACCCAGTTGATATTGGGTCATGAGGTTATTTTCACTCAGATACTCCAGTATAGCATCTCTTAGAAAACCCTCTAGGATTTTACCCACAGTAGAGGTTAAGCTTACTGGCCTATAATTTCCACGTTCAGTTTTTGTCCTCTTTTTGAATATTGGCACCACATTTGCTATACGCCAGTCCTGTGGTACTGACCCTGTTATTATGGAATTTTTAAAGATTAAAAATAATGGTTTATCTATGACGATACTTAATTCCTACAGTACTCTGGGGTGTATCCCATCCGGGCCTGGGGATTTGTCAACTTTAGTGATTTTTTTAGACGGTGCTGTACTTCCTGTTGGGTTAATCAGGATACATTTAATGGAGAGTGTTTGTTATCACTGATCATGTTGTCTGTCTGAGATATTCTTGTGTAAATACTGTTGTAAAACGAGTCATTTAGCATATTGGCTTTTTCCTCATCCTCATCCACCATTTCACCCAAACTATTTTTAAGGGGGCCAACACAATCATTTTTTAGTTTCTTACTATTTATGTAGTTATAGAATATTTTGGGATTTTTTTTTACTTTCTCTAGCAATGAGTCTCTCTGTCTCAATCTTTTCTGCCTTGATTTGCTTTTTACAGATGTTATTTAATTTTCGTATTTATTTAATGACTTATCACTACCTACTTACTTTAATTCCCTAAATGCTTTCTTTTTGTCACTTATTGCGCCCCTTACAGCCTTATTTGGCCATGGCGGTTTCCTCCTATTTCTAGCATGTTTATTCCCATAGGGTATATATTGTGCACAGGTCCTATTCAGGATGCTAATAAACGTCTCCCATTTGCTTTGTGTACTTTTATGTCTCAGGACATCATCCCAGTTTATTGCACTAAGATCATCTCTCATCCGCTGGAAATTTGCCTTCCTGAAGTTTAGTGTCCTTGTAGCCCCTCTACTACACATCTGATTAAAGGATACTTGAAAAATTATTATTTTGTGATCATATTACCCAAGTTACTTCCAACCCGTATATTTGATATACGGTCTGGCCTATTGGTAAATATTAGGTCTAACAGTGCCCCCCTTCTTGTTGGGTCCTCCTGAACCAGTTGTGAAAGGTAATTGTCTCTCATAGTTGTTAAAAACCTATTACCTTTGCTGGAACTGCAGGTTTCTGATCCCCACTGTATTTCAGGGTAGTTGAAGTCCCCCATAATAATGACTTCTCCCTGAGTCGCTGCTTCATCTATTTGCTTTTTGAGGATATTCTCCTCTACCTCCATTATTGTTGGAGACTTATAACAAACCCCTATCAGTAATTTATTATTTTTTCCCCCTCCCCTTATCTCCACCCACAGGGACTCTACATTTTCATTAGATTCACATATATTATCATGCAGGATGGGTTTTAAGGATGATTTTACATATAAACACACACCTCCCCCTTGCTTATTTGTATGGTCATTTCTGATATGACTATAGCCCTGAAAATTAACAGCCCAGTCATGGCTCTCGTCCAGCCATGTCTCCGATATCACAAACATGTCATAATCATTTTCCAACAAAATTAATTCTAATTCCTCCATTTTGTTGGTGAGGCTTCTGGCATTAGTATACAAGCATTTTATGCATCTCTCTTTACCGCTATTTCTTCCTACTATATTCTATAACGTGAGACAAAATGCGCAATAGGGTCTTATCTCCTAAATGTGGAGAGGGATGTATCAAAAAGTAGAATCCGCTCACCTGATCTGGTTGTGTATACCCACAACCAGTTTAAACGCTCAATAGGCAGCTGCTGCTGGATCCACACATCCACGGGTCACCGCGGTCCAAAAATAGCATATATAGGACGAAGTGTCGCTCGACTGAGCTATGGGAGAGACCTAGAAGGAGCTGGGTACTGGCTCTGAAACGCGTTGGTTAAACATCCACCTTCATCCAGATACTCCAGTCTTCTGGGCTTCTTTGGCAGCAGCGTGGATCGAGCGATACTTCGTTCTATATATGCTATTCCTACTATATTGACTGTTCTAACCCCACCCCCCAATGCCACCCTCAATTTCATTACTTGTGCCCAGGTCCTAGAAGGAGCTGGGTACTGGCTCTGAAATGCGTTGGATTAAACATACACCTTCATCCAGATACTCCAGTCTTCTGGTCTTCTTTGGCAGCAGCGCGGATCTAGCGATACTTCGTCCTATTTATGCTATTCCTACTATATTGACTGTTCCAACCCCACCCCCCATGCCACCCTCAATTTCATTACTTGTGCCCAGGTTACTATTTACACTATCTTCCCCTCCTGTACAATGAATATCCTCCCCCCCAATCCCTAGTTTAAACACTCCTCCAACCTTCTAATCATTTTCTCCTCCAGCACAGCTGCACCCTCCCCATTGAGGTGCAGCCCATCCCTAGCATAGAACCTGTAGCCAACAGAGAAGTCGGCCCAGTTCTCCAGGAACCCAAACCCCTTCTTCCTACACCAATTCCTGAGCCACTTATTTATCTCCATAATCTCCCTTTGCCTCTCTGGAGTGGCACGTAGTACAGGCAGTATTTCAGAGAATACTATCTTGGAGGTCCTTGCCTTAAGCTTGCAGCCTAATTACCTGAAATCATCTTTTGGGACCTTCCACCTACTTGTAATTTTGTCATTTGTGCCAATGTGCACCATGATCACTGGGTCCTCACCAGCCCCTTCCAGTAATCTGTCAACCTGATCAACGATGTGCCGGACTCGAGTGCCAGGTAGGCAGCACACTGTTTGATGATCCCTATCTTTGTGACAGATTGGCCTATCTGTTCCCCTAATAATTGAGTCCCCCACTACCAGCACCTGTCTGGCCTGCCCTGCTCTCCTGTTTTCCCCCTTACTGAGCAGACACTCTTCTGGCTTTCAGAGGTCATGCCTTGCTGCAGCAGTGCTATCCCTGTACTGACACCCCCCTCATCTGCCAACTTACATATTTATTGGGGTGTGCCAGATCAGGGCTTGCCTCCCTGGCACTCTTCCCTCTGCCCCCCTTCTAACTGTCACTCAGCTAGCTGCCCCACAGTCCTGCAGCTCCATGCTACCATCCTCCCCCACATCTATCCCAGTGAGCAGCAGACTCCTTTCCATATTGTCTATGGATCTCAGTGTTGCCAGCTGTTGATTTAGGTCCAGTAACTGGGCTTCCAAAGGCACAGCGTGCTCACATCTCACACAGCAGTATGCACCGTCGACCGGCTGTTCAAGGATGGCATACATGTAACAAGATGTACACTGGATGCATTGTCAATTATGGAGCTCATTTCCTAATGGGAATTGTACCAGACAGATAAGTAAAAAGAAAGTAAAGTATTAATAAAATACAACCAGCAATTCAGTAAGTCCTCCCTTCCAAACTCCCTGAATCCAAAGTCACTGAATCACAAGTCACACACTTACTTTCTTCGCACTTACACTCTGGTCACACTCAGCTTGTCACACAAGCTAAGGGAGAAGATTTAGGGAGTTGTTTTTTTGTTTTGTTTTTCCCCCTTCAGCAAAAATCCAAACTACAGCTCAGTGAACTTCCATAGTTGTTACATGCAGCTAATTTAGCATCTACGGACCTGATTGGCAAGCCATAACCTCAGGCCTAGGTACTTCGGTGCCGACCAAGGGGATCAAAATCTGGATTACAATACTAAAAGGACTTCAGCATCAGATTTTCAGATTCGGCTGGGATATCAAAAGATTGCATAAGGAAGCAACACAGGTTGGGACAAACCAGTCACCTGCTTCAGACTTTGCTGTGATGGCTCTAAGGCATGAACATTCTAAACCCTGGTGAGCCAGCGGAAGGATGAGACTCTGTTGCCTGTTACAGTTTGTGTTTTGCTGGTTATGTGTCATATGCTGTTAATTGTTGGTGATCCAATAAATGTTGTTATTATGGTTCCCTCACCCTGTGTTGTCTGAGTAGTGTTCCGCCCACGGTGAAGAAGCTCGGGCGTTCAGTTTGGGATGAGCCCTGGTCCATGCTGTCTTTCGAAAGGCAGCTGGGCCAGTGGACGAGAGCACCCAAAGTTTGGTCACCCCTGTCCGAGGATGCACAGTACGGCAGTAACTCAAGTCTCTTTGTATTCTATCTAGAATTCACATGAATAAAATGTGTAGTGTGCAATTACATCAAACACATACATTTTAATACTAGATTAGAAACTTTAATTTATCATTGAGTGCATATTTTGAGAAGTTTTTAAGTGGATCACAGAAAGTATGCATTAAAGTGCACAATATACAGTATTCAATCCATGGGTAGAAAATAATAAATGATGGCACTCACCCTGGTTGTTGTTCATGTTTAATTTCTTTATTCCATACAATGGAGTGGGTTACATGCAGTTAGGGAGGGAGGGGGGTGCGGTGGAGGACAATGATACAGTATTCACACACAATAGGAAGAGGCAACCAGAACTATACATACAAGGAAACAATAAACGCGATATTCTCAAACAAAGTAGCCCTAACCTCAATAATCAGACCACATAAAACGACAATATACAATCAATGCACTCTTTATCTAACAAATGCCATAGCTATGTAAGATCTTTTTCTAAATTTCTGTGGATTTACTATCTAGACATTACTGAATACTGTAATAACAGTATTAAATAAGCACAAGGTGGAAAATACAGCCAGATAGTGTCAGAACGAAAGCAATGTCTCACCATGGGGAGACATTTAAAATCCCCTCTTAAAGTCAATGGAAAACGGTTATCATTGAGGACATGATCTCACTTTTTTTAATAAATGACTGATGTGGCCTAATGCACACAATTCAGGCAAGTGTGTGTCTCAAGGAGGCACTAAAAAGAACACATTTCCAGTAGAAACTATTAAAACTGTACAAGCAGCACTGGAATTATTTTGTGTTTTTTTATGTACAGTACAAGGTTTATAAGACCACAGATCTGCATGAGCATTTCACCATTTCCACTGTATAGATAATTAATGTCTGAACAATTGTAGGAGCCCTGGTGCTCCCCTAGAATAGTGGTTTGGAGTCCCATGTTCCTCCTCAGTTGGGTAGTGTATAGGGACTTACTGAAAACAGCTAAGTATAGCAATGGTTCTGTAGAAATAAATGTAAGGCGATGTGCATATATGACCACTTTTATTCAATCTTCTCCTTACTGTGGTTAGGCAATGAGAAAAAACAAGGGTCTCCAGACTCCTGTTCTAGTGATCATATAGGCCCAGGAATGAAAACCCAAGCTACCAGAAATTATCACCATTCATAAAATACAGGAAATCTGAATATAAGTTTAATGTTTGATTAAATCAAAACTATTTTTTGTAGATTTGACCTTTAAAATTGTCACCATAATAAATTGCCCTAGTGGTTGGGGCCAGAATAGCCATCCGGCAATTCTGGCAAATGCCAGATGGGCCAGTGCCAACAGTGGGCGGCTTCTTCGCTCCAGTAACGTACATGCAATCCTCGACCCTTTTTTCTATTTAAATCCCTAGACTTGGAATCTATAGTTGTGGGGTCTCAACGCAGTAATACCAGAGTCAGGACTTGGAACAATCCTAAGAAAGAAGAAAAAAAAACCTCTTCACAATGTTCTGGGTTTTATGTGCGATTGTATGCATGATGTTTTCCAGGTGTACACTATGGCCGAGAACAGGGGAAGTACTGTATGTAGGGGAGTGTCCAGTGACCTATGAAGTCTTTACCCCCCTAAAGACATCACTGCTGCTGTTATATATTATATATATATATATATATATATACTATATATACTAGTGCATCTCAATGAATTAGAATATCATGAAAAATGAATGTAATATTGCCATGTTTCAGGGCATTTCGTGGAGCCCTTGAACAAGGCATTTCTGAATGTGGCGATACAAAATATGTGTATATTTTTTTTAAATACTTTTATTTTGAATGGGGGAAAATTGGGGTGATTTGAACTTTTAGGTTTTTTTGCTCAGATTTTTAAAAAATTTATTTTATAATTAATTCTTGATATTACACTGCCCCATATGGCGCCACAGTGCTGCACCATCCAATTGCTTGTGACAAGTCCCGATGAGCTGCACCCAATCGAGACCTGTCACAAATGCGTACTGTGAGTGGTTGGCAGCCCTTGCCAACCATTCACAGGAATTGATCCGTGACAGCTTCCGGGGTCAAGCCAGGACTCTGGGCTGTTACGTGAGCACCAGAGATCCTGCGATCTTATCGCGGGATCTCCGATGCAGGCGGGGAAAGTGCATTCCCCGCGTGGCAGTTTTGGATCCAGCTGACAGTGATTGACAGCAGGATCCAAAGGGTTAACAGCAGTGATCAGATCGCGGATTGATCGATGCTGAAGTCCGACATCTCAGCTGATCAGATCAGCTGAGATGTCGGGTGTTTGATGTCAGCTGACTAATGGCGTCCTCCTACGTAATGGGTCAGGAAGGGGCTAGTTGGAGAACTAATGACCCCTGACTATACAAAGCCCTAATTAGCATCTAAAAAACAGACTTAAGAAATACTTTATGTTAGTACATGCTGGGACTATTATGCAGGGGTTAGAGATTTGTACCCAGAGCTGCTCAATGCTGGGTGCTCAGGGGACCTGACAGGTTCCGTTTAAGGTCAAGGTTGGTTTGGTGACCAAGGAGTAAAGCAAGTTTTTTTTACAGTTTGTCATTGAATTACCCATTGTGCCTTATTTTTGTTAGTCCAACTTTCACTTAGACTACAAAGGTATACTAACACACTGAAAATATGAGTGATGTTAGAGTTAAAGATGCAGAGAGAATCCTGTAAAAATGGGGAAGGACAGGAAACCCTGATAATATATAATGACATGAGCCACAAGTTATAGGAAAATACATTAACATTAATATATTATTTTATTGGAAGAGCTATCATCCCCCCAAATGTACACATCCACAACCCTCACCAACATGCCAAGAGCCAAAGTCAACTACTCTAATTCATGTGCCTTTTAAGCTCTTCTAGAGCTTTCCAAGTACCGTTAATCAGCGAATGATTGTCCTGACACCAGAACTTGCTGAATTGAAGACAGATGTGGGCATGCTGGATAAAAAATAGAGACTATCACTTATTACGGAGTGTGATGGGACAATGAAAGAATCAGTAACAGATTTTGTCTTTGTTAACTGCACCTATTGTACTCATTTAAGTAAAACATTTATCAAGACACATAATACTATTATCATCAATTATTGATAAAGATTTACATTCCTACAAAAAAAAAAATAATTCATAAAACTTGTCAGAATGTTCATCACATAAACACCACATTTTTAAGAATTAGTTTACAAATGTTTTTGTATTGTTGTAAAAAGCTACAGTACCTAGAGAGAACAATTGCAAACATATAACATTTGTACAATATTTCCTTTTTGCTACTTCTTATGGTTTGGAATTTCCGGAAATGTGAAGTGTTAACATTATGGTGACTCAGTCCTCAATTCGCAATCCTAATCCATCTTTCAGGAAAGGAGCGGGTTAACTCTTTCACTCTACACCTAATTTCAGACTGGCATCCTGGAGGATCTTTCCTAGACAATTTACTAATTGACAAATGTTGAAACTGTTAATAGGGTTTAACAATAAAATGTTAATAAACAACTAGAGTGTCATATCTTTATTGGGTCTATCCCTCATAGGAGCCTATGATAAAAACCGCCTCTGGCTCTGCAGCCTGCGTGAAAAATCATGCAGGCTGCAGTTTTCAGAGCGGTTGTAACATCCGCAATGCGGGAACCGGATTGCTCAGGATGTGTAATCCTGAGCAATGTGGTTCCCACATATAGTTTGCTTATCCCGGCTGCCGCCGGAATAAGCAAAGTGTTCTCTGTGTGTGTAAACTTTTACTTTTATTAATAAATGGTGCTATAATGTCTCTAGGGGTGCCCACTCCCCCTAGAGACCTTCCACCCACTCAGGTGGGCATATAATGCTGGAATCACTTATGTACAGCAGCTGACTCCTGTCAGCTGCTGTAGAGTTTTATCAATGAGCAGCGCTGCCCATAGATCTACTGTAAATGGCTTCAGAACCTCGGACAGCGCACATACTATAGCAATAGCTATAGTATGCGCGCTGCTCTCAGAGGAGCTCGGCGCTTTCATTGATAAAACTGTACAGCAGCTGACAGGAGTCAGCTGATGTACATAAGTGATTTCAGCATTATATGCCCACCTGAGTGGGTGGAAGGTCTCTAGGGGGAGTGGGCACCCCCTAGAGACATTATAGCACCATTTATTAATAAAAGTTTAAGTTTAAACAAACACAGAACAGTTTGTTCATCTCTGCGGCAGCAGAGATGAGCAAACTATCCGGTAACCGGATTGCTCAGGATTACACATCCTGAGCAATTCGGTTACCAGATTGCGGCTTCAGCAATCCGGTTCCCGGGTTGCTGGTTGTGTGAAGCCAATTGCGTTCACTGCATCTGGATCTGGATGCGGCGAACGCAATCCTATAATTAAGTGTGACCCTAGCCTTACTCATAGCAAAGATGAAATATATACAAAAGTAATTTATAATACCAAGGTATAAGATTCAACCAATCAGATTGGGGCAACAATTATCTAAGTTAAATACACATGATGTGAGTATAAAAAAAGTGTCAAACATGGAATACGTACAAGTGGCACAAATAGCCATCATATATAGAAAAATACACAAAGTACAGTTAGGGCCAGAAAAATTTGGACAGTGACACAATTTTTGCGAGTTGGGCTCTGCATGCCACCACATTGGATTTGAAATGAAACCTCTACAACAGAATTCAAGTGCAGATTGTAACGTTTAATTTGAAGGGTTGAACAAAAATATCTGATAGAAAATGTAGGAATTGTACACATTTCTTTACAAGCACTCCACATTTTAGGAGGTCAAAAGTAATTGGACAAATAAACATAACCCAAACAAAATATTTTTATTTTCAATATTTTGTTGCAAATCCTTTGGAGGCAATCACTGCCTTAAGTCTGGAACCCATGGACATCACCAAACGCTGGGTTTCCTCCTTCTTAATGCTTTGCCAGGCCTTTACAGCCGCAGCCTTCAGGTCTTGCTTGTTTGTGGGTCTTTCCGTCTTAAGTCTGGATTTGAGCTAGTGAAATGCATGCTTAATTGGGTTAAGATCTAGTGATTGACTTGGCCATTGCAGAATGTTCCACTTTTTCGCACTCATGAACTCCTGGGTAGCTTTGGCTGTATGCTTGGGGTCATTGTCCATCTGTACTATGAAGCGCCGTCCAATCAACTTTGCAGCATTTGGATGAATCTGGGCTGAAAGTATATCCCGGTACACTTCAGAATTCATCCGGCTACTCTTGTCTGCTGTTATGTCATCAATAAACACAAGTGACCCAGTGCCATTGAAAGCCATGCATGCCCATGCCATCACGTTGCCTCCACCATGTTTTACAGAGGATGTGGTGGTGCCTTGGATCATGTGCCGTTCCCTTTCTTCTCCAAACTTTTTTCTTCCCATCATTCTGGTACAGGTTGATCTTTGTCTCATCTGTCCATAGAATACTTTTCCAGAACTGAGCTGGCTTCTTGAGGTGTTTTTCAGCAAATTTAACTCTGGCCTGTCTATTTTTGGAATTGATGAATGGTTTGCATCTAGATGTGAACCCTTTGTATTTACTGTCATGGAGTCTTCTCTTTACTGTTGACTTAGAGACAGATACACCTACTTCACTGAGAGTGTTCTGGACTTCAGTTGATGTTGTGAACGGGTTCTTCTTCACCAAATAAAGTATGCGGCGATCATCCACCACTGTTGTCATCCGTGGACGCCCAGACCTTTTAGAGTTCCCAAGCTCACCAGTCAATTCCTTTTTTCTCAGAATGTACCCAACTGTTGATTTTGCTACTCCAAGCATGTCTGCTATCTCTCTGATGGATTTTTTCTTTTTTTTCAGCCTCAGGATGTTCTGCTTCACCTCAATTGAGAGTTCCTTTGACCGCATGTTGTCTGGTCACAGCAACAGCTTCCAAATGCAAAACCACACACCTGGAATCCACCCCTGACCTTTTAACTACTTCATTGATTACAGGTTAATGAGGGAGACGCCTTCAGAGTTAATTGCAGCCCTTAGAGTCCATTGTCCAATTACTTTTGGTCCCTTGAAAAAGAGGAGGCTATGCATTACAGAGCTATGATTCCTAAACCCTTTCTCCGATTTGGATGTGGAAACTCTCATATTGCAGCTGGGAGTGTGCACTTTCAGCCCATATTATATATGTAATTGTATTTATGAACATGTTTTTGTAAACAGCTAAAATAACAAAACTTGTTTCACTGTCCAAATATTTCTGGCCCTAACTGTATATATTCAAATGACTCAGAATGAATCAGAGGATTAATTCATGCTGCATGAGGATTGTCTATTAAGGCTGGCTTCACACCACGGCGCAGTCCGGTCCGGGGCTGTCAGGCATGAACCTGACAGCCCCAGACCAGATCAGCACACAGAACCAGAGGGCCAAATGTGCCCTCCGGTCCTGTGTGCAGCCGGATGGCTGTAATTGCAGCCGCAGCTGCTGTTTTTTCAAGATCGTGGCTAGCATGGAGCTAGCCGCAGTCCTGAAATAACAGTGGCGTGCAGCCGCCGGTATCCATTTGCCGGATTCGCCCAGACCGGGGCAATCCAGCCTTATAGGCTCCTTCGTTAGGGAGAACCGGATTGCCCCGGATCTGGGAGAATCCGGGACAATCCAGGAAAATCCGGGATCTGGCTTTTTGGGGACATTCTTCTCCACGGACACAAAAACATTGCAAGCAACGTTTTTGTGTCCGGTGAGAATAATCCGATTTCTCCCGGATTCCACCGCAGAGATGAAACCGGATGGCAAGGAGGTGCCATCCGGCTCCATCCGGCGCCATAGGCTACTATGGGGCCAAAAACCGGTCCGGGGCTCTCTGGTTTACACCGGAAACCCCAGACCGGACCTTGCCGTGGTGTGAAGCCAGCCTAACCAGTTCTCCTATAGGTGCATCTCAATGAATTAGAACATCATCAGAAAGTTAATTTATTTCAGTAATTCAATACATAAAGTGTAATGCATATATTGTGCATCTCAATGAATTAGAATATCATCAAAATTCAGTGCGACTGGAATAAAGAAACCTGTCTTTACCGGTCCAATGAGTGCCACCTTCTTCTTTCTTTATGGATGAAAATTCAGTGTGATATTGCCATGTTTCAGGGAGTTTCTGAGAGCCCTAAAACACGTTGACTAATAAATCAATTTTATATTCATCCTTTGATGTCTCGTTGAATACAACAGCGCAGTTTTTATCCCTTCATCCTCCCTATTTTAATTTTCAGGAATAATGAACATTGGGTTTTCATTTGCTGTAAGCCATAATCATCAACATTAACAGAAATAAACACTTGAAATAGATCCCTCTGTTTGTAATGACTCTTTATAATATGTGCGTTTCACTTTATGTAGTCAATTACTCAAATAAATTAACTTTTTGATGATATTTTAATTCATTGAGATACACTAGTACCGTATATACTCGAGTATAAGCCGAGTTTTTCAGCACAATTTTTGTGCTGAAAAGTGCCCCCCTCGGCTTATACTCAAGTCACTCGGTATATGCTTGGGGGGGCTGTAACCGGGGGCTGGAGGAGGCAGGAGGGGGCCACAGTGACCGCAGGAGGTCATGTGGGGCCGCCTCATTAGTGTAATGAATATGCACAGCATCCCCCCGTCCATCAGAGGCGGGGGGAGCGGTGCATATTGCACTACACTGGCCCCCTGCAGTGATCTACAGCCCCCCTCCTCCTTTATATATGTCCCCCAGGCTGCGGCACACTTTAAAATAACAAACTTTTCATACATCACCTGTCCGGGGACCCCTGGCTGGCAGCGCCGCTCCTCCGGTCCCTGCTTCTTCCTGCTTGTGCCGGTGTCATGTGACTGGGAACATCAGATGACGTCATCTGCTGCGTTGGCCACAGGAATAGAAGCCGGCACAAGCAGGAAGAAGCCGGGCTGGAGGAGCGGCGCTGCCAGCCAGGGGTTGCCAGACAGGTGATGTATGAAAAGTTTGTTATTTTAATGTGTGCCGCAGCCTGGGGGACATATACTAAGGAGGGGGGGGCTGTATACTAAGGAGGGGGGCTGTATATCACTGCAGGGGGCCTGTATACTAAGGAGGGGGGGCTGTATATCACTGCAGGGGGCCTGTATACTAAGGAGGGGGGGGCTGTATATCACTGCTGGGGCCCTGTATACCACTGCTGGGGCCCTATATACCACTGCTGGGGGCCTGTATATTACTGCTGGGGCCCTGTATACCACTGCTGGGGCCCTGTATACCACTGCTGGGGCCCTATATACCACTGCTGGGGGCCTGTATATTACTGCTGGGGCCCTATATACCACTTCTGGGGCCCTGTATACCACTGCTGGGGCCTGTATATACCACTGGGGAGGCTGCTGTGTACTACCACTGGGGAGGCTGCTGTATACTACCACTGGGGAGGCCTGTATACCACTGGGGGGGCCTGTATACCACACTGCTGGGGGCTGTATACCTGTGCTGGGGTCCACCCTCGGCTTATACACGAGTCAATAGGTTTTCCCAGGTTTTGGGGGCAAATGTAGGGGGTCGGCTTATACACGGGTCGGCTTATACACGAGTATATACGTAATATATTATTATATCATTACAAACAAAGTGATCTATTTCAAGTGTTTATTTCTTTTATGTTGATAATTATGGCTTTCAGGCAATGAAAATCCTAAAGTCATTACTAGGTAGGATGAAGGGTCTTTGACATTAAATATTACCTAAGTAGGTATCAGATGCTTCACCTTGTATAGTTGTGAGAATCACAAAAACTGTAAAAGCATATCAAGGCTGCTGCAGTCCCCCGTGTGGTGCATATAGAGCAGGGAAGATGTAGGGTTAAAAGCGCTGCCATATTCCATGAGACATCAAAGGGTGAATATAATATTGATTTATTAGTCAATGCATTTCAGGGCTTCTTGGCCTCTTCCTCAGGACAAATCGATATCATATTCAGGGAGAGCTAAAACCCATCTATTATATAATCGCGAATCGGAAAAGCGCCCCTCCGCGCGCACTTTCCGATGTCGTCATGCGGATACGAATTTAACATTGGGCGCGAAGCGCCCAATGCTGCGCGAGCAATGGCCGCGAGGCCATTGCGAGCCGCTGGCCCAAAATCGATCCACAGGCTCGGCCATAACCTTAGCGATTTACCGCTCAGGTAGCGCGAGCAATGGCCGCGAGGCCATTGCGAGTCGCTGCCTGAGCCGCAACTCGCTCCCCGGGGACCATGGAGCGGAGGCGGCACAGCCGCCTCCGCTCCCCGCAACTCGCCACCCCAATGTCCGCACAGCCTCCCCCAGGTCCAAACAGGCCCCCCATGTCCACACAGGCCCCCCCCCCCCATGTCCGCACAGGGCCCCCCCCCCCATGTCCGCACAGGCCCCCCCCCCATGTCCGCACAGGCCCCCCCCATGTCCGCACAGGCCCCCCCCCCATGTCCGCACAGCCCCCCCATGTCCGCACACCCACCCCCAACCAAGCCACAGAAGCCCATAATACTGTAGTGTACACCGCTATAGTATACTACAGTCCCATGCCCATAAGCGCCATGGGACTGTAGTATACCATCGCGCTGTACACTACAGCCCCCTGCCGCTCTAAGCCACTACGCGCTTAGTGTACACCGCTATAGTATACTACAGTCCCATGCCCATAAGCGCCATGGGACTGTAGTATACCATCGCGCTGTACACTACAGCCCCCTGCCGCCGCACCCCTACACGCTAAGCCCCGACCGCCCATACTACTGTAGTGTACACCGCTATAGTATACTACAGTCCCATGCCCATAAGCGCCATGGGACTGTAGTATACCATCGCGCTGTACACTACAGCCCCCTGCCGCCGCACCCCTACACGCTAAGCCCCGACCACCTAACCAGCGACCCGCAGCATACTAAGCCCCCGCCGATACCTCCTAAGCCCCGCCGTCTACCCCCTAAGCCACCGCCGCCCTTAAGCTCCTACCCCCTAAGCCCCGCAGCAGCCCCTAAGCCCCTACCCCCTAAGCCCCGTAGCATCCTAGGCCCCCGCCGATACCCCCTAAGCCATGCCGCCTACCCCCTAAGCCCCTACCCCCTAACCCCCGTAGCATCCTAGGCCCCCGCCGATACCCCCTAAGTCCGCCGCACCCGTACACGCTAAGCCCCGACCACCTAACCCCCGACCCGCAGCATCCTAAGCCCCCGCCGATACCCCCTAAGCCCCGCCGTCTACCCCCTGCCCCTATCGCTAAAGCCCTACACCCTAAGCCCCCAAAGTACCCTAACCTAACGCCGCTCTCACCTAAGGCCCTACACCCGAAGCCCCCGCCGTCCCCTAACCTAACGTCCCCGTCTTTCACTTACATGCCTTCAAGTCATCTGATCGTCCGTCCGGCCAGGCGTCCTCTTCCTCCGGCCCCGGGGGTCTTCTCTCTTCCTTCCGCCATCTCCGCCTCTTCGTCCGGCCCCGGGGATCTTCTGTCTTCTTTTCGACAACTTCCAGCTCCGACGTCCTCTTCCTTCTCATTAAGATAGAATGGACGAAAAATCCCCCATTCTACCTCAATGAGATCTGAGGCCCTCTTCTGATTGGTCGCGGTATACTCCCCTCAGCCAATCAGAAGAGCCCCTCAAAACTGAGACGCAGTTCTCATTCAGGTCCGCCTTTTTTTTTTTTTTAAATTATTATTTTTATTTAATTATTTATTATTTTTTATTTATTTATTTTATTCTTTTTTAATTATTTTTAAATCATTTTTTTTATTATTTAATTTATTTATTTTTTTAAAGTCAGACTGAGACACAGTTCTCATTCCGGTCCGCCTTTTTTTTTCCCATTGACATACATTAGCGGTGTGTCGGCGATTTTATGGCCATCCACCTGGTTCTATGTATCGGCCCTAAAATCGCGGACACACCGCTAATGCATCTCTATGGGCAGTCAGCTCGATTTCGGATTGAACGCCGACCAATCAGAATTCGAGCTGTGACTGCCCATAGAGATGCATTAGCGGTGTGTCCGCGATTTTAGGGCCGACACATAGAACCAGGTGGCCGGCCATAAAATCGCCGACACACCGCTAATGTATGTCAATGGGAAAAAAAAAGGCGGACCGGAATGAGAACTGTGTCTCACTGTCGCAAGTAAAAAAATAAAAAAATTAAATAATATAAATAATGATTTAAAAATAATTAAAAAATAATAAAAAAAATTAATAAAAAATAATAAAAAATTAAATAAAAATAATAATTAAAAAAAAAAAAAAGGCGGACCGGAATGAGAACTGTGTCTCAGTCTGACTTAAAAAAAATAAATAAATTAAATAATAAAAATAATGATTTAAAAATAATTAAAAATTAATAAAAAAAATTAATAAAAAATAATAAATAATTAAATAAAAATAATAATTAAAAAAAAAAAAAAGGCGGACCGGAATGAGAACTGTGTCTCAGTCTGACTTAAAAAAAATAAATAAATTAAATAATAAAAATAATGATTTAAAAATAATTAAAAATTAATAAAAAAAATACATAAAAAAAAATAAATAATTAAATAAAAATAATTTTTTTAAAGTCAGACTCAGACACAGTTCTCATTCCGGTCCGCCTTTTTTTTTTTTTTAATTATTATTTTAATTTAATTATTTATTATTTTTTATTTATTTTTTTATTATTTTTAAATTATTTTTAAATCATTATTTTTATTATTTAATTTATTTTTTTTTTAAAGTCAGACTGAGACACAGTTCTCATTCCGGTCCGCCTTTTTTTTTTTTTTTAATTATTATTTTTATTTAATTATTTATTATTTTTTATTAATTTTTTTTATTATTTTTTAATTATTTTTAAATCATTATTTTTATTATTTAATTTATTTATTTTTTTACTTGCGACAGTGACACACAGTTCTCATTCCGGTCCGCCTTTTTTTTTTTTTTAATTATTATTTTAATTTAATTATTTATTATTTTTTATTTATTTTTTTTATTATTTTTAAATTATTTTTAAATCATTATTTTTATTATTTAATTTATTTTTTTTTTTTAAAGTCAGACTGAGACACAGTTCTCATTCCGGTCCGCCTTTCTTTTTTTTTTAAATTATTATTTTTATTTAATTATTTATTATTTTTTATTAATTTTTTTTATTATTTTTTAATTATTTTTAAATCATTATTTTTATTATTTAATTTATTTATTTTTTTACTTGCGACAGTGACACACAGTTCTCATTCCGGTCCGCCTTTTTTTTTCCCATTGACATACATTAGCGGTGTGTCGGCGATTTTATGGCCGTCCACCTGGTTCTATGTATCGGCCCTAAAATCGCGGACACACCGCTAATGCATCTCTATGGGCAGTCAGCTCGATTTCGGATTGAACGCCGACCAATCAGAATTCGAGCTGTGACTGCCCATAGAGATGCATTAGCGGTGTGTCCGCGATTTTAGGGCCGACACATACAACCAGGTGGCCGCCCATAAAATCGCCGACACACCGCTAATGTATGTCAATGGGAAAAAAAAAGGCGGACCGGAATGAGAACTGTGTGTCACTGTCGCAAGTAAAAAAATAAATACATTAAATAATAAAAATAATGATTTAAAAATAATTAAAAAATAATTAAAAAAATTAATAAAAAATAATAAATAATTAAATAAAAATAATAATTAAAAAAAAAAAAAAGGCGGACCGGAATGAGAACTGTGTCTCAGTCTGACTTTAAAAAAATAAATAAATTAAATAATAAAAATAATGATTTAAAAATAATTTAAAAATAATAAAAAAAATAATAAAAAATAATAAATAATTAAATTAAAATAATAATTAAAAAAAAAAAAAAGGCGGACCGGAATGAGAACTGTGTCTCAGTCTGACTTAAAAAAAATAAATAAATTAAATAATAAAAATAATGATTTAAAAATAATTAAAAATTAATAAAAAAAATTAATAAAAAAAAAAAAAAATTAAATAAAAATAATAATTAAAAAAAAAAAAAAAAGCCGGACCTGAATGGAGACTCTTTGGAAAGAGTGTCCATTCAACGCCCAATCAGCACTCACGTTACGCCCCCCCGCCATTTTGTGCTTTCAAACGCCCAATCAGTACTCACTTTACGCCCCCCCCACCATTTTGTGGTTTCAAATTTCACAGCCCAGTTTATAAGGCGCGAAATTTGAAATCACAAATCATTTCGCCTACCCGCTACCTCGAAGACGGACTGCCGGATTCCGAGGCCGCAAGAAGACTCGCTTCTGGATTTACCGAAGCAAGCTTCAAGACGACCGCTACTACCCTACAGCTAAGATATCCTTTCTGAGCTTAAAACCTTTCTTTTATTTTACCTTTTTTAACCGCTCCCCAGCCCACACACTACCACTACCGCCGCCACTCCCCAGCCCTCACAGCACCACTCCCGCCGCCGCCGCTGCTGCTCCCCAGCCCCGATTATGTCCGCACAGCCCCACCCCCCCGCCAATAGCTTCCCCGGGACCATGGAGCGAGTCGCTGCCTGAGCCGCAACTCGCTCCCCCATGTCCGCACACCCGCCGCCATGTCCGCACACCCGCCGCCGCCATGTCCGCACACCCGCCACCGCCGCCGCCATGTCCGCACACCCGCCGCCGCCGCCGCCATGTCCGCACACCCGCCGCCGCCGCCATGTCCGCACACCCGCCGCCGCCGCCATGTCCGCACACCCGCCGCCATGTCCGCACACCCGCCGCCATGTCCGCACACCCGCCGCCATGTCCGCACACCCCGCCGCCATGTCCGCACACCCGCCGCCATGTCCGCACACCCGCCGCCATGTCCGCACACCCGCCGCCATGTGCGCACACCCGCCGCCATGTCCGCACACCCGCCGCCGCCGCCATGTCCGCACACCCGCCGCCGCCGCCATGTCCGCACACCCGCCGCCGCCATGTCCGCACACCCGCTCCCGCCGCTGTCCCCTGCCCCTCTCGCTAAAGCCCTACACCCTAACCCCCCCGCCGTCCCCTAACCTAACGCCGCTGTCACCTAAGGCCCTACACCCGAAGCCCCCGCCGTCCCCTAACCTAACGCCGCTGTCACCTAAGACCCTACACCCGAAGCCCCCGCCGTCCCCTAACCTAACGCCGCTGTCACCTAAGGCCCTACACCCGAAGCCCCCGCCGTCCCCTAACCTAACGTCCCCGTCAATCACTTACATGCCTTCAAGTCATCTGATCGTCCGTCCGATCCACAAGTCCTCCGTCCGGCCAGGCGTCCTCTTTCTCCGGCCCCGGGGCTCTTCTCTCTTCTTTCCGCCATCTTCGCCTCTTCGTCCGGCCCCGGGGATCTTCTGTCTTCTTTTCGCTAACTTCCACCTCCGACGTCCTCTTCCTCTTCTGACTGGTCGCTGTATACAGCCCTCAGCCAATCAGAAGAGCCCCTCTTTTTTTTATTATTTTTAAATTATTTTTAAATCATTTTTTTTATTATTTAATTTATTTATTTTTTTAAAGTCAGACTGAGACACAGTTCTCATTCCGGTCCGCCTTTTTTTTTTTTTTTAAATTATTATTTTTATTTAATTATTTATTATTTTTTATTAATTTTTTTTATTATTTTTTAATTATTTTTAAATCATTATTTTTATTATTTAATTTATTTATTTTTTTACTTGCGACAGTGAGACACAGTTCTCATTCCGGTCCGCCTTTTTTTTTCCCATTGACATACATTAGCGGTGTGTCGGCGATTTTATGGCCGCCCACCTGGTTCTATTTCTCGGTCTTAACATCGCGGACACACCGCTAATGCATCTCTATGGGCAGTCAGCCCGATTTCGGATTGAACGCCGACCAATCAGAATTCGAGCTGACTGCCCATAGAGATGCATTAGCGGTGTGTCCGCGATTTTAGGGCCGACGAATAGAACCAGGTGGCCGGCCATAAAATCGCCGACACACCGGTAATGTATGTCAATGGGAAAAAAAAAGGCGGACCGCAATGAGAACTGTCTCACTCGCAAGTAAAAAAATAAATAAATTTAATAATAAAAAAAATAATTTAAAAATAATTAAAAATAATAAAAAAAATAAATAAAAAATAATAAATAATTAAATAAAAATAATAATTAAAAAAAAAAAATTTTTTTTAAATAAACTAATAATTTAATAGTACAAAAAAAATTTAAAAATTACAAAAAAAAATTACAAAAATAATTAAAAAAAAAAAAAATACTAATGATATTACTGTTAATAATAATGCTATTAATCCTAATATGTATGCTATTAATGCTAATATTTATGCTATTAATGGTAATAATTATGCTATTAATGGTAATAATTATGCTATTAATAATAATTATGCGATTAATGGTAATAATTATGCTATTAATGCTAATAATTATGCTATTAATGCTAATAATTATGCTATTAATGCTAATTATGTTATTAATGGTAATAATTATGCTATTAATGGTAATAATTATGCTATTAATGGTAATAATTATGGTATTAATGGTAATAGTTATGCTATTAATGGTAATAATTATGCTATTAATGCTAATAATTATTCTATTAATGGTAATAATTATTCTATTAATGCTAATATTTATGCTATTAATGCTAATAATTATGGTATTAATGCTAATAATTATGGTATTAATGCTAATTATGCTATTAATGCTAATTATGCTATTAATGCTAATTATGGTATTAATGGTAATATTTATGCTATTAATGGTAATAATTATGCTATTAATGCTACTATTATTGTTATTGATGATGCTATTGATGATGGTTTTGATGATGGTTTTGATGATGCTATTGATGATGGTTTTGATGATGGTTTTGATGATGGTTTTGATATTTATGGTATTGGTATTATGTATGCACATAATAATTATGCTATTAATGCTAATAATTATGGTATTAATGCTAATAATTATGGTATTAATGCTAATAATTATGCTATTAATGGTAATATTTATGCTATTAATGCTAATAATTATGCTATTAATGCCAATAATTATGGTATTAATGCTAATAATTATGGTATTAATGCTAATAATTATGGTATTAATGCTAATTATGCTATTAATGGTAATAATTATGGTATTTATGGTAATAATTATGGTATTAATGCTAATAATTATGCTATTAATGCTAATAATTATGCTATTAATGCCAATAATTATGGTATTAATGCTAATAATTATGCTATTAATGGTAATAATTATGCTATTAATGCCAATAATTATGGTATTAATGCTAATAATTATGGTATTAATGCTAATAATTATGGTATTAATGCTAATTATGCTATTAATGGTAATAATTATGGTATTTATGGTAATAATTATGGTATTAATGCTAATAATTATGCTATTAATGCTAATAATTATGGTATTAATGCTAATAATTATGCTATTAATGCTATTAATTATGCTATTAATGCTAATAATAATGCTATTGCTAATTTTATTGTTATTGATGATGCTATTGATGATGCTATTCATGATGCTATTGATGATGCTATTCATGATGCTATTGATGATGGTTTTGATGATGGTTTTGATGATGCTATTGATGATGCTATTGATGATGGTTTTGATGATGGTTTTGATGATGGTTTTGATGATGGTTTTGATGATGGTTTTGATGATGGTTTTGATAATGGTTTTGATATTTATGGTATTGGTATTATGTATGCACATAATAATTATGCTATTAATGTTAATAATTATGCTATTAATGCTAATAATTATGCTATTAATGGTAATTATGCTATTAATGCTAATAATTATGGTATTAATGCTAATAATTATGGTATTAATGCTAATAATTATGGTATTAATGCTAATAATTATGGTATTAATGCTAATTATGCTATTAATGGTAATAATTATGGTATTTATGGTAATAATTATGGTATTAATGCTAATAATTATGCTATTAATGCTAATAATTATGCTATTAATGCAAATAATTATGCTATTAATGCTAATAATAATGCTATTGCTAATATTATTGTTATTGATGATGCTATTGATGATGCTATTGATGATGCTATTGATGATGCTATTGATGATGGTTTTGATGATGGTTTTGATGATGGTTTTGATGATGGTTTTGATGATGGTTTTGATGATGGTTTTGGTATTATGTATGCACATAATAATTATGCTATTAATGTTAATAATTATGCTATTAATGCTAATAATTATGGTATTAATGCTAATAATTATGCTATTAATGCTAATAATTATGGTATTAATGCTAATTATGCTATTAATGCTAATAATTATGGTATTAATGCTAATAATTATGCTATTAATGGTAATAATTATGGTATTAATGCTAATAATTATGCTATTAATGCTAATAATTATGGTATTAATGCCAATAATTATGCTATTAATGCCAATAATTATGCTATTAATGCTAATAATTATGGTATTAATGCTAATAATTATGGTATTAATGCTAATATTTATGGTATTAATGCTAATATTTATGGTATTAATGCAAATAATTATGGTATTAATGCTAATAATTATGCTATTAATGCTTATAATTATGCTTTTTTATGCTAATAATAATGCTATTGCTAATATTATTGTTATTGATGATGCTATTGATGATGGTTTTGATGATGGTTTTGATGATGGTTTTGATATTTATGGTATTGGTATTATGTATGCACATAATAATTATGCTATTAATGTTAATAATTATGCTATTAATGCTAATAATTATGCTATTAATGGTAATAATTATGGTATTAATGCTAATAATTATGCTATTAATGCTAATAATTATGCTATTAATGCTAATTATGGTATTAATGCAAATAATTATACTATTAATGGTAATAATTATGCTATTAATGCTAATAATTATGGTATTAATGCTAATAATTATGGTATTAATGCTAATAATTATGGTATTAATGCTAATAATTATGCTATTAATGGTAATATTTATGCTATTAATGCCAATAATTATGCTATTAATGCTAATATTTATGCTATTAATGGTAATATTTATGCTATTAATGGTAATATTTATGCTATTAATGCTTATAATTATGCTATTAATGCTAATAATAATGCTATTGCTAATATTATTGTTATTGATGATGCTATTGATGATGCTATTGATGATGCTATTGATGATGCTATTGATGATGGTTTTGATGATGGTTTTGATATTTATGGTATTGGTATTATGTATGCACATTCAATGTCCTTAAGTATTCAGTGACCTCTTACTATTATTGATATGAATGAGAAACATGTTTATATATTTGTAATACGTTGTAGGGTAAATTAAAGGACATACAAAACATGATATTTAAATATGTTCATTGTCTATCTGGAACTTATTATTTTCCTTAATAATTATTCTATACTTTTCAACAATTCTTTTCTCCCAAAAAGCTTTTGTAAAAGCTCTTGCGTACCTATACATCTCCAAGCATAGTATTACCTTTGTATGTTCTAACATGACTTCAAAGGATACTAGCAAGGATGTTGGCGGGTACAAAGCCGCATGGATGCGTAAGACACGTGCTAAAGAAACTGAAGAAGAGCGACAATGTCGTTTGGATAAGTCTAAAGCTGAGTATAAGCAACGCATTGCAACGGAGTCGCTGGAACAAAAACAACTACGGTTGGCCAAAAATGCTCAGAAGCTACATCAACGGCGTCAAAAAAAAAAAAGCGACACCACCAGTACATCACTCTGCTGATCAGACAGTAACCTCCTCAGTACAACAGTCTGCTGATCAAACTACAAGCTCACCTGTACAATACTCTGCTGATGTAACTCAGTGTGCTGATCAGACAGTAACCTCATCAGTACTACAGTCTGCTGATCCAACTGTAAGCTCACCAGTACTACAGTTTGCTCTAGCTCTTTCTAGCAGTTCACCGGATGAAAGGAGCACAATTCCTCAAGTTTCATCACCGCGCAAAGCAACAGCAAAGCGTAAACATTGTGCTGAGGAGACGTCACGCACAAAACGTTTTCGCCTTGAACAACAACAAACTCCTTTGGAGGCACAAATTGCTCAGGAGTCTTCACTATCCAAACAGAGCCGCTTACGTAAAAGTGGTGCCTCCCGTCGTCAACACCGCAAAAAGACGTCTTCTACTGTTACACAAGTGGATCCTGACTCTTTTTCTGCTTTATTACTTCAACGTCTCATCTATGTCGGTTTGCAGAAAGAAAATCGTATTTACCTACCTACACCTCCCTCTTTATCCACCTGGATTTACAGATAGTGATTTTGGCATTGTGGAACATACCTGTGGCTGTATGATATTCATATGTAACCATTGTGAAGCTCGACATTTCATGGATGAGATGCCATCGGATAAACAGTATACTCTCTGTTGTCACAAGGGGAAGGTCAAGGTTCCGTTACCTCAGTATCCAGAGATGTTGGAATGTATTCTTAAAGGTCAGAGTCCATACAGTCGGAATATGATGGATAACATCAGAAGTATTAATAGTTCATTTGGTTTTGCTTCTATGGGTGCAAGTATTGCTCCCCACCTGGACATGGCCCTTATTGCTTCCGGATTCATGGCCAAATTTATCACCGTACTGGAACACTACATCCTGCTCCAGATCAAGCTCCTGCTTATGCCCAACTCTACATTTTAGATACTGCCACTGCTAATGACCAACGTTTACAGTGTGATGAAAATAAGAAATGTCATCCTAAATTGATGCGGCTCATTGCTAACTTATTAGATCGCATTAATCCTTTTGTTTCCGCATACAAAATGTTACGTTTTGTTGAACAAGAGGAACAGGAGAAGGCAATTGAAAATGGTACTGTCATGCCTAATATCATCATGGCTCTTAAACAGGATCGAGAACAAGACCCAAGACGTTATAATAAGCCAATTGTTAATGAAGTTGCTGTGGTCTTTGAAAATGCTGATGGAGAGCCACCTTTCAATAGAGACATTTTAATTCATCTGAAACCTGACCCAAACAATCCTTTAGCTCCAAAAACACAGCAAGTTAGTATTCTCCACAGTAATTTAGATGCTTTATTGTATCCGTTATTTTTTCCGCATGGTGAACAAGGCTGGCATGAGGGACTGAAGCATCAAGGTGAAAATCCACGGAGAATTACACAATTGCAGTATTACTGTTATTTGCTATCTGTACGTCCTGGGTTCAATCCTATTTTAAATGGTGGAAAACTAACGCAACAGTATTTAGTAGATGCGTATATAAAAATTGAGGCTAATCGCTTAAATTTTATACGTCAACATCAAAAAGACTTAAAAGTGGAAGACTATTGCGTACTACAGGAACATCTGCAAAGAAAATCTTTTGAAAAAGGAATTCCTATTGGCAAGACGGTCATTTTACCATCGTCATTTGAAGGCAGTCCCAGAAACATGCAGCAGAGGTATCAAGATGCCATGGCTATTGTTACAAAATTTGGACGGCCAGATCTTTTTATAACAATGACCTGTAATCCCAAATGGAGCGAGATTATCCACAATTTAGAACCATGGCAGAGGGTGGAACACAGACCGGATTTAGTCGCCCGTGTCTTCAAAATAAAATTAGAAGCCCTATTAAAAGATATAAACAGTGGATTATTTGGCAAGATTTGTGCAATGATTCATGTAATAGAATTCCAAAAGCGAGGACTACCACATGCTCACATTTTGGTTATTCTGGATAGCAATTCCAAATTACGCACTGAGGTAGATGTCGATCGTACTGTTTGGGCAGAAATTCCTGACCCATCCGAGTATCCTGTCCTCCATCAAATTGTGATGCAACATATGATTCATGGACCCTGTGGACAATTGAACCCCAATTCTCCATGTATGGATATTGGAAAGTGTAAAAAAGGATTCCCAAAAGATTTCCAACCAAAAACTGTAATAGCACACGATGCCTACCCAACTTATCAACGCAATGCAGGACCTTCATTTACACAACGTTCTCACATGGTTGATAATTCTTGGGTTGTTCCCTATAACCCTTTCTTACTATTAAAGTATAAGTGTCATATAAATGTGGAAATCTGTGCATCCATTCAAAGTGTCAAGTATCTATTCAAATATGTTTACAAGGGGCATGATAAAGCCAATCTGGAAATTTCTCAAACAAACATACAACATGATGAACCTCACCAATTTATGGACTCAAGATACGTCAGTGCACCGGAGGCAGCTTGGAGAATTTTTGCCTATCCAATGCATAAACAATCACACAGCATTGTTCGCCTTGCCGTACATCTGCCACAGTCACAACCCCTTTATTTTCATGAAGATGCTTCTGTTGAGAACATTGCTGCCATGACACATAAAAAATCAACTCTTATGGCCTACTTTGAACTGAATGAGAATGACCCACGTGCTCATGAATACTTCTACCGCCAAATTCCTGAGCACTATGTCTGGAAAGCTGGTGCATGGGAAATTAGGCAGAAACGTGGAACAACAGTCATTGGAAGAATGTATACGGTCAGTATGAAAGATGAAGAACGCTACTATTTACGGTTGTTGTTACTACATGTAAAAGGAGCAACAAGTTTTGAGCACATTAAGACCGTTAATGAAGTCGAGTACCCAACTTTTAAACAGGCAGCAATAGCCCTTGGATTACTTTTGGATGACAGTGTTTGGCGAAATATCTTACTGGATGGCTGTGTTCTAAACATGCCTGCACAGCTTCGGATATGTTTGCTTACATATGTATCTTTGGTCCTCCTGCTCATCCATTGGAGTTGTGGCAAGAATTTAAAAAAGATTTTATTGAAGACTACTGCCGTGCATATCACCCTAACAATGAGGACTGTGAGCATTGTGAAGGCTATGCAATGACAGATGTTCAAAATGTGTTAAAATTTCATGGCAAAAGCTTTACGGATTTTAATCTACCACGCCCCAAAAGAAAACAACAACTACAACCACAATACGACAAAGAGGAGGAGTTTAGAAGAGCCCAAGAAATGAAAGAAACTTTAAATCAACAACAACTTTTGGCCTATAATGCCATAAATGAAGCATTACAGGATACAAGTCAGCAAGCTAAGTGTTTTTTCATTGATGGCCCAGGTGGCAGTGGGAAAACATATTTGTATGATTTGTTAATTCGTCAAATAAGAAGAGAAGGAGAAACTGTGTCACCTGCTGCCAGTACTGGGATTGCAGCCAACTTATTGGAAGGAGGAAGAACCATCCATTCACTTTACGGGATACCTATTCCAATCAATGAAACGTCTGTGTCAAGAATCAAAAATGATACTGATGCTGCACACCATTTGAAGAATACTAAACTTTTCATTATTGATGAATCCACTATGCTATCTAAATACGCACTGCATGTCATTGACCAACTATTAAAGGATGTTATGACCAAAGATATCTCGAAGAAAAATAAAACACCCTTTGGAGGGAAAGTCATTGTTCTGGGAGGAGACTTTCGTCAGTGTCTTCCTATTATTCCTCATGGAACACGAACTGATATCGTAGAGAGCTGCATTAAATATTCCAGACAATGGCAGATTTTCACTCAATTGCCACTACTTGACAACATGCGCTCTGTTGATCCAGAATACAGCAATTGGATACTTCAGCTGGGAAATGGACAATTGACCAATTCTTATAACCTTGGAGATGATGTTATAGAAATCCCTGAAGATATGATTTGCACAGGTTCACTAATATTTGACATTTTGGTGAAAACATTGTAATTGATGTCAATGACAATGAAAGCATTCATACAGCAGCATCACATGCCATTCTTTGCCCCAAAAATGATGATGTGGATCAGGTCAACTCTAAGATCATGGATTGCATTGCTGGAGAGTATACAGAATACATTAGTGATGATTCCATTGATCCGGATGAGACAGAGGACCAGAGCAATACCCTGTTGAGTTTTTAAATTCACTTACACCCACGGGGATGCCATCTCATCGTCTGAAATTAAAAATCGGCACCATTGTAATGCTTTTGAGGAACTTCAACAGCAGAAAAGGTCTTTGCAATGGGACTCGCTTAATTGTCACCGGTTTGTTTGCCAACATGATTCGAGCAAGAGTCATTACTGGGTCTGCTGGAGGAAATGTGGTTTTCATTCCCAGGATTGATTTGTGCCCATCAGAAACCGGCTTGCCTTTTAAGTTAAGACGTCGCCAATTTCCTCTGAAGCCAGCTTTTGCCATGACAATAAACAAATCCCAAGGACAAACACTTGAGAAAGTAGGGATTTTTTTGCCAGAACCTGTTTTTGGACATGGACAATTGTATGTGGCTTTTTCAAGAGTGAGAAGACGATCCAATGTAAAAGTGAAAGTGGTGGACACTCCAATCCAAGGAAAATTGCTGCCTAACAGTGACAAAGTATTTACCAAAAATATTGTCTACAAGAATATTTTGCACTGAACTCTTCCCTATGACTATTCTTCTGTTTATTTATGTTTTGAAAAAAAAAAAAAAAAAAAAAAATTTTACTGTTTTACATTTTATTCTTTTATATACTGATTTCTACTATATTTTTGTGAACACACATTTAAAATAATATGAGAGATGTGTATCATCCACATTTCTACAGTGGGTGATAGAAACCACTATTTCAAGCTCCAGCACTATATGTGCTGAGAGATTTCATTGTCACTCTTTACAGGGAGAGGTTTTTGTGAACAGCTAAGAGACGGGTGGGATGGCTGTTCACACACATCTCATTAGCAAGGTGTGTTCCACATGTTTAGATAGATAGGGACAAACATAAATTATTAATTAGATTCTACCACACCATTTTTCTTAGATTTTTTCACTTTGTTGAGGAATATACTAAATGATAATAATTGATCATGAAGGACTCACCAACAACATACTTGCTGTAATTTTCATAATTGCATATATGTAATTTGTACTTAACTTGCGGTTTGTGCAGACAACATAGTTGCGGCAGTGTCATCCACATCAACTGCAGTCACCTGTGGTTAGTTAGTCGATGCATCTTATGCACCTGCTGAAGCTACGTTAACTCCATTTACCGTAGGTTAACTACAAGTTTTTTTGTTATTGCATGGATATTGCTGCAAGTCTGTAGCTGGTAACTCCTTCTGTATCAATTTACAAAATTTTATTATTTACATCACAATCCTCAAAAAATCTAAGAAAAATTCAGGTATAAAAAATATTTAAATTATATCAATTCGGATTTAGTTAGATTAGGACTCACCAGGCGTAAGGGCATCTTGACGCGATTGGTGGGCTGACACAAACTGGCTGATACACCTATTACTGTTATTAATTCATCAATTTTAATGATTGATGCATTAAGAAGTATTGCTACTTTGTGTTCTAAGACCCTTACAACATAATTATTCAATTTTCCTTATATGATATCAACAATACAAATATATGTAGTTGCTGTAAAGATGTCATTGGAATAATTGGATTATTTAAAAATCTTTAAAAAAACAATAAACATATTCTAGACAACCAATGCATTTGCATTAGTCTAACAGCTATAACTACTATAATCAAATTAACGTACGTTTTAGAATCCCGATGCATTTGCATCGGGCTCACAGCTAGTCTATTATATAATCGCGAATCGGAAAAGCGCCCCTCCGCGCGCACTTTCCGATGTCGTCATGTGGATACGAATTTAACATTGGGCGCGAAGCGCCCAATGCTGCGCGAGCAATGGCCGCGAGGCCATTGCGAGTCGCTGGCCCAGGGCGAGCAATGGCCGCGAAGCGGCCATTGCGAGCCGCTGCCCCAAAATCGATCCACAGCCTCGGCTACAAATTTACCGATTTACCGCTCAGGTAGCGCGAGCAATGGCCGCGAGGCCATTGCGAGTCGCTGCCTGAGCCGCAACTCGCTCCCCGGGGACCCACAACTCGCCCCCCCAATGTCCGCACAGCCTCCCTCAGGTCCAAACAGGCCCCCCATGTCCGCATAGCCGCCCCCCTATGTCCGCACAGCCCCCCCCATGTCCGCACAGCCCCACCCCATGTCCGCACAGCCCCCCCCCATGTCCGCACAACCCCCCCATGTCCGCACAGCCCCCCCATGTCCGCACACCCACCCCCATGTCCGCACACCCACCCCATGTCCGCACAGCCCCCCATGTCCGCACACCAACCCCCATGTCCGCACACCCACCCCCATGTCCGCACACCCACCCCCATGTCCGCACACCCACCCCCATGTCCGCACACCCACCCCGCAACAAAACCACCCCACCGCACCTAAGGCCCTACCCCTATGTCCGCCCCACCCCTACACGCTAAGCCCCGACCACCTAACCCCCGACCCGCAGCATCCTAAGCCCCCGCCGATACCCCCTAAGCCCCGCCGTCTACCCCCTAAGCCACCGCCGCCCTTAAGCCCCTACCCCCTAAGCCCCGCAGCAGCCCCTAAGCCCCTACCCCCTAAGCCCCGCAGCAGCCCCTAAGCCCCTACCCCCTAAGCCCCGCAGCAGCCCCTAAGCCCCTACCCCTAAGACCCGTAGCATCCTAGGCCCCCGCCGATACCCCCTAAGCCATGCCGCCTACCCCTAAGGCACCACCGCCCCTAAGACCCTACCCCCTAACCCCCGTAGCATCCTAGGCCCCCGCCGATACCCCCTAAGTCCGCCGCACCCGTACACGCTAAGCCCCGACCACCTAACCCCTGACCCGCAGCATCCTAAGCCCCCGCCGATACCCCCTAAGCCCCGCCGTCTACCCCCTAAGCCACCGCCGCCCTTAAGCCCCTACCCCCTAAGCCCCGCAGCAGCCCCTAAGCCCTACCCCCTAAGCCCCGCAGCAGCCCCTAAGCCCCTACCCCCTAAGCCCGCCAGCAGCCCCTAAGCCCCTACCCCCTAAGACCCGTAGCATCCTAGGCCCCCGCCGATACCCCCTAAGCCATGCCGCCTACCCCCTAAGGCACCACCGCCCCTAAGACCCTAACCCCTAACCCCCGTAGCATCCTAGGCCCCCGCCGATACCCCCTAAGTCCGCCGCACCCCGTACACGCTAAGCCCCGACCACCTAACCCCCGACCCGCAGCATCCTAAGCCCCCGCCGATACCCCCTAAGCCCCGCCGTCTACCCCCTGCCCCTCTCGCTAAAGCCCTACACCCTAAGCCCCCGCAGTCCCCTAACCTAACGCCGCTGTCACCTAAGGCCCTACACCCGAAGCCCCCGCCGTCCCCTAACCTAACGTCCCCGTCGATCACTTACATGCCTTCAAGTCATCTGATCGTCCGTCCGATCCACAAGTCCTCCGTCCGGCCAGGCGTCCTCTTCCTCCGGCCCCGGGGGTCTTCTCTCTTCTTTCCGCCATCTCCGCCTCTTCGTCCGGCCCCGGGGATCTTCTGTCTTCTTTTCGTTAACTTCCACCTCCGACGTCCTCTTCCTTCTCATTAAGATAGAATGGACGAAAAATCCCCCATTCTATCTCAATGAGATCTGAGGCCCTCTTCTGATTGGTCGCTGTATACTGCCCTCAGCCAATCAGAAGAGCCCCTCAGACTGAGACGCAGTTCTCATTCAGGTCCGCATTTTTTTTTCCCCATTGACATACATTAGCGGTGTGTCTGCGATTTTATGGCCGGCCACCTGGTTCTATTTGTCGGCCCTAAAATCGCGGACACACCGCTAATGCATGTCTATGGGCAGTCAGCCCGATTTCGGATTGGACGCCGACCAATCAGAATTCGAGCTGACTGCCCATAGACATGCATTAGCGGTGTGTCCGCGATTTTAGGGCCGACAAATAGAACCAGGTGGCCGGCCATAAAATCGCCGACACACCGCTAATGTATGTCAATGGGGAAAAAAAAGGCGGACCTGAATGAGAACTGTGTCTCACTCGCAAGTAAAAAAATAAATAAATTTAATAATAAAAAAAGAATTAAAAAATAATTAAAAAATAATAAAAAAATAATTAAAAAATAATAAATAATTAAATAAAAATAATAATAAAAAAAAAAAAAAATGCGGACCTGAATGAGAACTGTGTCTCAGTCTGACTTAAAAAAATAAATAAATTAAATAATAAAAAAAATTATTTAAAAATAATTAAAAAATAATAAAAAAATAAATAAAAAATAATAAATAATTCAATAAAAATAATAATAAAAAAAATAAATATATGCTAATTATATCAGCCCTTCCAGAGGACCTGAATGAGAACTGGGTCTCAGCCTAAATAATAAATTTAATAATAAAAAAAATAATTAAAAAATAATTAAAAAATAATAAAAAAATAAATAAAAAATAATAAATAATTCAATAAAAATAATAATAAAAAAAATAAATATATGCTAATTATATCAGCCCTTCCAGCGGACCTGAATGAGAACTGGGTCTCAGCCTAAATAATAAATTTAATAATAAAATAAATAATTAAAAAATAATTAAAAAATAATAAAAAAAATAAATAAAAAATAATAAATAATTCAATAAAAATAATAATAAAAAAAATAAATATATGCTAATTATATCAGCCCTTCCAGCGGACCTGAATGAGAACTGGGTCTCAGCCTAAATAATAAATTTAATAATAAAAAAAATAATTAAAAAATAATTAAAAAATAATAAAAAAATAAATAAAAAATAATAAATAATTCAATAAAAATAATAATAAAAAAATAAATATATGCTAATTATATCAGCCCTTCCAGCGGACCTGAATGAGAACTGGGTCTCATCCTAAATAATAAATTTAATAATAAAAAAAAAAAATTAAAAAATAATAAAAAAATAAATAAAAAATAATAAATAATTAAATAAAAAATAATAATTAAAAAAAAATAATTCTAATAATAATGATATTACTGCTAATAATAATGCTATTAATGCTAATAATTATG
Source organism: Allobates femoralis (assembly GCA_033576535.1). Taxonomy (NCBI): domain Eukaryota; kingdom Metazoa; phylum Chordata; class Amphibia; order Anura; family Aromobatidae; genus Allobates; species Allobates femoralis. The sequence continues at coordinate 130,152,460 of JARQOC010000005.1, forward strand.
CTATTAATGCTAATAATAATGTTATTAATGCTATTATTAATGCTAATAATCCTATTATTAATGCTATTAATGCTAATAATAATGCTATTAATGCTATTAATAATGTTATTAATGCTATTATTAATGCTAATAATGCTATTATTAATGCTATTTATGCTAATAATAATGCTATTAATGCTATTAATAATGCTATTAATGCTATTATTTATGCTATTAATGCTAATATTTATCCTATTAATGGTATTATTAATGCTATTAATGCTAATAATAATGCTATTAATGCTATTAATGCTAATAATAATGCTATTAATGCTATTAATAATGTTATTAATGCTATTATTAATGCTAATAATGCTATTATTATTGCTATTAATGCTAATAATAATGCTATTAATGCTATTAATAATGCTATTAATGCTATTAATTATGCTATTAATGCTAATATTTATCCTATTAATGGTATTATTAATGCTATTAATAATGCTATTAATGCTAATATTTATCCTATTAATGCTATTAATAATGCTATTAATGCTATTAATTATGCTATTATTGCTATTAATGCTAATATTTATCCTATTCATGGTATTATTAATGCTATTAATGCTAATAATAATGCTATTAATGCTATTAATGCTAATAATAATGCTATTAATGCTATTAATAATGTTATTAATGCTATTATTAATGCTAATAATGCTATTATTAATGCTATTAATGCCAATAATAATGCTATTAATAATGCTATTAATGCTAATATTTATCCTATTAATGCTATTAATGCTATTAATAATGCTATTAATGCTATTAATTATGCTATTAATGCTATCAATGCTAATATTTATCCTATTAATGGCATTATTAATGCTATTAATGCTAATAATAATGCTATTAATGCTATTAATAATGCTATTAATAATGTTATTAATGCTATTATTAATGCTATTAATGCTATTATTAATGCTATTAATGCTAATAATAATGCTATTAATGCTATTAATAATGCTATTAATGCTATTAATTATGCTATTAATGCTATTAATGCTAATATTTATCCTATTAATGCTATTAATATTGCTATTAATGCTAATAATAATGCTATTAATGCTATTAATAATGTTATTAATGCTATTATTAATGCTAATAATGCTATTATTAATGCTAATAATAATGCTATTAATGCTATTAATAATTTTATTAATGCTATTATTAATGCTAATAATGCTATTATTAATGCTATTTATGCTAATAATAATGCTATTAATGCTAATAATAATGCTATTAATGCTATTATTTATGCTATTAATGCTATTAATGCTAATATTTATCCTATTAATGGTATTATTAATGCTATTAATGCGAATAATAATGCTATTAATGCTATTAATGCTAATAATAATGCTATTAATGCTATTAATAATGTTAATAATGCTATTATTAATGCTAATAATGCTATTATTAATGCTATTAATGCTAATAATAATGCTATTAATGCTATTAATAATGCTATTAATGCTATTAATGCTAATATTTATCCTATTAATGGTATTATTAATGCTATTAATAATGCTATTAATGCTAATATTTATCCTATTAATGCTATTAATGCTATTAATTATGCTATTATTGCTATTAATGCTAATATTTATCCTATTCATGGTATTATTAATGCTATTAATGCTAATAATAATGCTATTAATGCTATTAATGCTAATAATAATGCTATTATTGCTATTAATAATGTTATTAATGCTATTATTAATGCTAATAATGCTATTATTAATGCTATTAATGCCAATAATAATGCTATTAATAATGCTATTAATGCTATTAATGCTAATATTTATCCTATTAATGCTATTAATGCTAATAATAATGCTATTAATGCTATTAATAATGCTATTAATGCTATTAATTATGCTATTAATGCTATCAATGCTAATATTTATCCTATTAATGGCATTATTAATGCTATTAATGCTAATAATAATGCTATTAATGCTAATAATAATGCTATTAATGCTATTAATAATGTTATTAATGCTATTAATAATGTTATTAATGCTATTATTAATGGTATTAATGCTATTATTAATGCTATTAATGCTAATAATAATGCTATTAATGCTATTAATAATGCTATTAATGCTATTAATTATGCTATTAATGCTATTAATGCTAATATTTATCCTATTAATGCTATTAATATTGCTATTAATGCTAATAATAATGCTATTAATGCTATTAATAATGTTATTAATGCTATTATTAATGCTAATAATGCTATTATTAATGCTAATAATAATGCTATTAATGCTATTAATAATGTTATTAATCCTATTATTAATGCTAATAATGCTATTATTAATGCTATTAATGCTAATAATAATACTATTAATGCTATTAATAATGTTATTAATGCTATTATTAATGCTAATAATGTTATTATTAATGCTATTAATGCTAATAATAATGCTATTAATGCTATTAATAATGTTATTAATGCTATTATTAATGCTAATAATGCTATTATTAATGCTATTAATGTTAATAATAATGCTATTAATGCTATTAATAATGTTATTAATGCTATTATTAATGCTAATAATGCTATTAATAATGCTATTAATGCTAATAATAATGCTATTAATGCTATTAATACTGTTATTAATGCTCATAATACTGCTAATAATGCTATTAATACTGCTATTACTGCTAATAATAATGCTATGGCTTATATTATTGCTATTGATGATGCGATTATTATTTAAAAATGTTTAAAAAAACAATAAACATATTTTAGATACCCGATGCATTTGCATCAGGCTAACAGCTATAACTACTATAATCAAATTAATGCACGTTCTAGAATCCCGATGCATTTGCATCGGGCTCACAGCTAGTTGACTAATAAATCAATATAATATTTACCCTTTCTTGTGTTGTAGAATATGGCAGCGTGATATTTATTTTTAACATTTTTATTTTTGTAATATAGCCTGTCATGAATATATGAGTATTGCTCATTATTTTAAGAGGTTGGACAATCAGCCAAAACCTACACATAAGGCTTTGTCTATCCTGAAAAAAAAAAAATTCATATTTTTAGATAATTCACCGATTTGCGCATCTAATGATATGTTTTGTACAGCTATGCAACGCTCAGGAGCCTGGCAAATGAGTCCTGCCTTTCTAAAAGTCATACATCGGTCATATTTGGTATCAATATTCTCAAAATTAAATGACATTAAATATGAGTTGTATACCATGTCTGTGAGCCCACCCCATCCCCAGATATGAAGAATGGGGATTTATTAAGCCTGATAAGAGAGGAGGTCTCCGAGGACCATCCCAGCGGGGAGGGATCACTCTAAGAGGTGGGGGCCACAGGTTCTGTCCTTGTAATAAAACCAGAGAAACCATTTTTGAGCTGATTCTGATCCAGGGACCTGACATAGCCACTACCAGCTGTGTGACGGAATCATACCTTTCTGGGGAGAGGCCCCCCCTTCCACGGAACTACGTTTATCCATGCGTGGCTAGGTCTGAACATTTCTTATTTTATTCCTTTTATTTTATAACTGTTTATGTGTACATGTAAATTGTCTCTTATGTAATATTCTGTAAATCTTTTATATAAACACTTCCCACCTTTGGGAGTAAAATATTATAATTTACTAGTCTCGATCTCCTTGTCCTATGTACGAGCTCTCACGACCTCACTGTTCGTTTTACGCTATCATACAGGTTACCGGTCTACCTTGAAAGATCGGTGGTGGCAGCTTAATTTTGGTATTTATGTGATATTGTGGGCCTGAGGGTGACTGGATCGAGGTATATATACGTTCCTGGCAAGAACTGGTGGTATATATACATCCTGTCACATCACGTGCCGCAGTAGACAACATAACTTAGGGCAGCTGGGCTCCTTTCTTATCCTCTGGCAATACTGGATTTGTCCAGCAGGCTAAGGGGGCGCCAGAGAGCTGCAGGTCCTGACTAGGTCATCGTGACAATGGTGGCAGAACGGTGGGATCATGGGACATTAGTGATCTCGTTTGAGCAATCATTTCTCTCACTAAAAACTTGCACAGTTCCTACTAGAATTCTGCCCAAACGTTTTGAAGATCGAACTCAGTGTTTATTAGATCGGAGACAATACTGTATGTGTAGCAGTTACCCCTACCCTTCTTTGTTTTTCTATTCATCCTTTGATTTGAAAATTGTGGCCACAGTAGTGAAAAACTGGTATAAGGACTATAACAAGGAGGCTCTTGCCTGCCTGTGCAGATACAGAAATATAGACTCTACCGGCAGAACCAAGAAACAGATGGAGCAGATTCTGCTGCAATTAGATGTGGAGCAAGGCCAGCACCAGAGCCCAGAGAATGGAGAGGCCAGCCAAAGCCTTGTCAGTGCGATTGCACAGCTCCCAGCTGCCGAGGTCAGTCAAAGCACGGATGGTGTTGCTGCTGAGGCCTTACCTGTGGATGTCAGTGACCAGGGCAGCGTGGACCCCTATCTGCAACTGGCCTTACAGCACTGTCCTGCCGAGGATTATCAAGGACGGCTGCAGCTCATTCAGCAATACCAGGAGGCAGCAGAGCGGCGAACAGAGGCTGCAGAGCGGTGAGCACAAGCCGAGCGAGAGGCTGAGAGAGCCGAGCAGCAGGCCCAAGCTCAGAGAGACCACGACATGCGGATGGCCCAGCTGGGAAGGCAGTCATCTACCCCACTGAACTGTGAATCGGCTAGTCCAACCACCTTCAAGCCCCGTCCAGAGCACTTCCCTGTGCTGGATGACAAAGGTGACCTGGACACTTTTTTGAGGGGTTTTGAAAAGACTTGCTTACAGTACCAGCTGCCACGTGACCAGTATGCCCCATACCTAATCGCAGCGCTGAGAGAAAAAGCGTTAGCGGCATTTGTGGCTCTTCCTCGAAAACTAGATGGGGACTATGAGGCCATTAAGAAGGCTCTAATCCAAAGGTTCCAGCTGACTCCTGAGGTGTACCGCAGAAAGTTCCGGAACCTCCAGCGTGGATCACACGACAGCTATAGTGATGTGGTGCCCGGGCTCAGAACCAACTTTGAGCAGTGGATCCAAGGACTGGAAGTGACCACCTTTGAGCAGATAAAGGATCTGATGGTGAAAGACCAATTCCTGTATCTTTGCCCCACTGAGGTTCGACAGTTCGTGATGGATCGGGAGCCACCAGATGCGAACAAAGCCGCACAGATCGCAGACACCTACGAGGCCAATCGAAGACCGGAGGGACGGAAGGCGGTCATCACCAGCTGGAAGGGGGGTAAGCAATCCACCACCATCCCTGCCCCAGCTAGCCGACCTTCTGGAGGCCTCGTCCCCCCTGCCAACCCTCGGCCGGTATCCGATCCCTGCAAGTGTTACTTCTGCAACCAGACCGGTCATCTCAGTGCCACTTGCCCGGAGAAGCAGAGGAAGAATCTACCACCCAAGGCTCCAGGGCAGAAGGCATCAGTTTTTTTTGTGGGTGGGCCGGTTGGGAGGGCCTGCGAAAATTTGCAGTCCATCACTGTGGGGGACACTGTCACTGTGGGCCTGAAGGACACTGGGGCCGAACGAACCCTCATCCGACCCGAACTGGCGTCCACTGAAGAGTTGATCCCAGGAAAAACCCTGACTGTCACTGGGATTGGGGGCGTCCGCTGTCCCATGCCAATGGCCCGGTTTGTATTGATTGAGGTGCGGGGAGAGGGGTGAAGGAAGTGGGGGTGTCCGAAAACTTGCCCACAAATGTTTTACTGGGGACTGATTTGGGGAAAATGTTTGCTTATTATGTTCCTGACCCCCCTCCCCGATCTGATATGGTTGGTAAGGTTAATGCTAATGATGGGAATGTCAATGCTTTAACTGATGATGTTGATGATGATGATGTATCTGGAGGTACAGGAGAAACTCAGCCATGTCACTCTGCGGGGTGATATTGCTGAGGATCCCCTAACAGGAGCAAGCGTCAGTGCTAAGTGCGATGGGGAGAGTCACGGGGCCCATGAAGCAGGGGGTGCCGTGCAGCTGACCAGTGTCACCACGGACGGTGACCTGGCTGATGGTAGCTGCCCCAGGATTAGCACTGCTCCTGAGGTAACAGGGTACGATGGGGAAGTAGTACCCACGGCCAGGCAGGCTGATGGGACGGTGTTATTCCCCGGGGAGACGACCTACATAGCCGCCGTCACCCGCAGTCAGAGTGCCCAGAACGCCGGTAACCCTCTGCCGTCTGGACCCTCCTCAGCCAGAGGAATAACCGAAGCAGTTTCGGACCCAGAGCAGGTCCCAGAGAGTCCCGAAGAGGATTGGCCTTAAAGTCCCTCCTGGCTGCCTCCAGCCAGGAGTTTCAGGCAGCTCTGCATGCAGATGCTAGCCTAGAGACGTTAAGGATCCTCGCAAGTAAGCCCCCCTCCGAGACTGATAAGGAGAGGGTATTCTGGGACCAAGGGAGGTTGTATAGGGAGGCGGTGCCCGATACACCCCAACAGGAGTGGCTTGGGGAACGACAGCTGGTCGTTCCCTACCAATTTAGGGATGAGTTGTTGCGGATTGCCCATGAGATTCCGCTCGCTGGACACTTGGGAGTAAGCAAAACCAAGGCCCGGTTGTCTCACAACTTCTATTGGCCCAATATGGGGACAGATGTGACAAACTACTGCAGCTCCTGTATCACGTGTCAAAGAGTGGGAAAATCAGGACCGGCTCCCAAAGCCCCCCTGATCTCTTTGCCAGTAATAGAGGAGCCTTTCCAGCGGATTGCTGTGGATATCGTGGGACCACTGCCCATACCCAGCAATTCTGGAAAGCGCTTCATTCTTACTGTGGTAGACCTTGCTACCCGGTATTCTGAGGCAGTGGCTCTGTCTTCAATTAGGGCAGATAAGGTGGCGGATGCCCTGTTGGCTATCTTTTCCCGAGTAGGATTTCCCAGGGAGATGCTTACCGACCAGGGGACCCAGTTCATGTCTCGCATAATGAAGGCTCTCTGTAAGAAAATGCAGGTGCAGCATCTGGTATCGAGTGCGTATCAACCCCAAACCAATGGTTTGTGTGAACGCTTCAATGCTACCATCAAACAGATGTTAAGAATGCTGGTTGAGTCCCAGGGACGCGACTGGGAACGTCACCTCCCACACCTGCTATTTGCTTACCAAGAGGTCCCACAGGCCTTGACAGGGTTCTCTCCCTTCGAGCTCCTGTATGGCAGGCGAGTCCGGGGACCCCTTGGTTTAGTAAGAGAATCCTGGGAAGAGGAGCAGAGCACCCCAGGAGTGTCCATCGTGGAGTATGTCATGCGCTTCCGTGACAAGATGCAGACCTTGACGCAGTTGGTGCATGTCAACATGGCGCAAGCCCAGGCTGACCAGAAGCATTGGTACGACCAGAACGCCCGAGAGCGGACCTACCGGGTGGGTCAGATGGTGTGGGTGCTGGTCCCCGTACCAAAGGACAAGCTTCAGGCAGCCTGGGAAGGCCCTTACATCATTCACCAACAGCTCAACCCAGTCACCTACGTGGTCACCCTCGACCCCCAGCAGGGTAGGTGGAAGGCCTTTCACGTTAACTTGATGAAGGCTCATCAAGAACGTGGGCTCTGTGTCCTACCGGTCTACAACCTGCCCGAGGATGGGGAGGAAGATCCCCTCCTGGACATGTTGGCCCAAGCGAAGGCGAGCGGGTCCATAGAGGATGTGGAGATAAGCACCTTGCTATCCACAAGCCAGCGGTCTCAGATGTGAGCAGTGCTGGAATCCTTCCAGTTTGTGTTCACCAACATGCCTGGCAGGTCGGAGGTGGCGGTCCATGAGGTGGACACCGGTAATCATGCCCCACTCGGGCGGACAGCCTATCGAATCTCCGACGAGGTGCAGCACGTCATGCGCCAGGAGATTGATGAGATGCTGGAGTTGGGAGTGATTAAACGGTCCAAGAACGTGTGGGCTTCACCTGTAGTCTTGGTGCCGAAGAAGGACCGGACCACCCGATTCTGTGTGGACTACAGGGGGCTCAACGCTATCACGGCCTCCGATGCACAACCAATGCCACGCATTGAGGAGTTGCTGGAGCGGTTAGCTAGTGCAAGCTATCTCTCCATTATGGATCTGAGTCGGGGATATTGGCAGATTCCCCTGAGCCCTGAGGCCCAGGAGAGGTCAGCCTTTATCACCCCCTTTAGATTGTATGAATCCACGGTTATGCCGTTCGGCATGAAAAATGCACCTGCCACTTTCCAGAGAATGGTTAACTCCCTGCTCCAGGGACTGGAGAGGTACGCAGTGGCGTACCTGGATGACATTGCCGTCTTCAGTCCCACCTGGGGGGATCACCTCAAGCATCTGCGGCAGGTGCTCGGGCGCATCCACCAGGCAGGCTTGACCACTAAGCCGGGAAAGTGACAGATGGGCATGAACGAGGTCCATTACCTGGGGCACCAGGTAGGCGGGGGCACGCTGAAACCAGAGCCCGGGAAGGTGGACGCTATTGTGTCCTGGCCCACCCCCATGAACAAAAAGCAGGTGTCATCCTTCTTGGGCATTGCAGGGTACTATAGGTGCTTTGTGCCAAACTATAGTAGCCTTGCAAAGCCTCTCACGGATCTCACCGAAAGGAACCTACCCCATGCAGTCGATTGGACCGAGGACTGCGAGGTCGCCTTCCAGGCTTTGAAGACTACCCCGAGCAGCGCTCCTGTGTTAAGGGCGATTGACGGCAAGCGGCCATTCCTAGTACAGACTGATGCCAGTGAGTTTGGCCTCGGCGCTGTGCTCAGCCAGGTCGACTCAAGGAGCCAAGAGCACCCAGTGTTGTACCTCAGCCGAAAGCTCCTACCGAGAGAAGGAGTGTCTGGCCATTGTATGGGCCCTGCAACGCTTACAGCCCTACCTGTATGGGCGCCCCTTCACTGTCGTGACCGACCACAACCCTCTGAGTTGGCTGAACTCCCTGTCCGGTACCAACGGAAGGTTGCTACACTGGAGCCTCACACTCCAGCAGTACGACTTTACCGTGCAACACCGAAAAGGCAGTGAGCATGGCAATGCCGATGGGTTATCCCGGCGGGGAGAGCCCACAGGGACACGCCTGGAGGAGTACCGAGAGGTTCTTCCTCCATAGCGTCATCAAAAACGGGGAGGTGTCATGAATATATGAATATTGCTCATTATTTTAAGAGGTTGGACAATCAGCCAAAACCTACACATAAGGCTTTGTCTATCCTGAGGGGTTTCGGTAGATCCAAGGCTACATGCAAACCCCCACTCTAACTCTCCCTCCCCTACCCAACATTTACGACGGGTCGTAAATACCAAAGCAAAGATGAGTTAAAGTTGTGTCTTTCCCGCTCCAAGGTTCTTTGTCCTGAAAGATAGTTTGTGAATGTCAGATTTAAGAAGACCCGTTCATGCCACATACACATAATTCATATTTTTAGATTATTCACCGGTTTGCGCATTTAATTATATTTTTTGTACAGCTATGCAACGCTCAGGAGCCTGGCAAATGAGTCCTGCCTTTCTAAACCTCATACATGGGTCATATTTGATATCAATATTCTCAGAATTAAATGACATTAAATATGAGCTGTATACCATGTTTGTGAGCCCACCCCATCCCCAGATATGAAGAATGGGGATTTATTAAGCCTGGTGAGAGAGGAGGTCACCGAGGACCATCCCAGCGGGGAGGGATCACTCTAAGAGGTGGGGGCCACAGGTTCTGTCCCTGTAATAAAACCAGAGAAGCCATTTTTGGGCTGATTCTGATCCAGGGGCCCGACATAGCCACTAACAGCTTTGTGACGGAATCATACCTTTCTGGGGAGAGGCCCCCCCCTCCACGGAACTACGTTTATCCATGCGTGGCTAGGTCTGAACATTTCTTATTTTATTCCTTTTATTTTATAACTGTTTATGCATACATGTAAATTGTCTCTTATGTAATACTCTGTAAATCTTTTATATAAACACTGCCCACCTTTGGGAGTAAAATATTATAATTTACTAGCCTCGATCTCCTTGTCCTATGAACGAGCTTTCACGACCTCACTGTTCATTTTGCGCTATCATACAGGTTACCGGTCTACCTTGAAAGATCGGTGGTGGCAGCTTAATTTTGGTATTTATGTGATATTGTGGGCCTGAGGGTGACTGGATCGAGGTATATATACGTTCCTGGCAAGAACTGGTGGTATATATACATCCTGTCAAATCACGTGCCGCAGCAGACAACATAACTTAGGGCAGCTGGGCTCCTTTCTTATCCTCTGGCAATACCGGATTTGTCCAGCAGGCTAAGGGGGCGCCAGAGAGCTGCAGGTCCTGACTAGGTCATCGTGACAAAGCCATATTAGGGCTTGTACTTTTGAATAATATCATTCATTCTGCCACATAATGTACTGAGAAATGGGAAAAAAATCCAAGTGTGCTGAAATTAAAAAAAAAAATAAAAAATGCAATTTCATGTTCAATATATGGTAAAACTGACCTGGTTTTTTTCAATGTTAGACACGGCTCTTATAAATCTTTAGTAAATAGTTAATATTAAACAATATAGAGACTTTTATTCGAACAAAAAACACTAGCACATACCTTATTCCATCTTTATTACTCCCATATAACCCTGCACAATCCTCTGCACATCCTCTCACAGTGGGACCAGAAACTGACTGATTTCCTGCTGCCGCTGTGAACGGCCTGGGTCACCTGTGTTCAGCTACAACCTTCAGCATGGCTATATATATTGAAACTCTATGATGTTAGGGATGAGGTTATTCAACAGACCTCCTAATTCCATAACAACTTATCAATGAGCAGTGTTTGCATTGTTTCTTACCAGTTGATAAGAGCATAGTATGACAAACACCCTGCTGGTGCACTCTTAATTTTGATGTCAGAAATTAACAGTGGCATTTGACAAGTTAACAGTCATGAGCTGATCTTGTCTCCTTTTTTAGGAGACAAAAGGAGTGTGAGATTAGTGATAGGATGGTGCAGGGACATGTTTTGCTAGCTTAGGAGGCGTTTTGGAGGTGACAGGATCCCTTTAAATCAGATTGACACACTTTCTTTCAATTCTAGAGCATTTTAAACTCCCTAAAAATAAAATTATATCCATTCTAGAGAAATTCTTATTCTTTGCAGTAGTTGTGATTTTCAGCTAATGGAGCATGAACATTATTATACAAGTCTAGGGAGGCACTAGGGATCTACTTAGTCCCGTGATAACATCTCTAAACAGTATAATGTGTGTAATTAGATTCTAGGCTTTCTTGTACGAATGATCAATAATCGTTGTGGTGGCAACATTTACAGTTCTCTTTTAAGTACAAGTTCTTACAAAGCCTTGATTAAAGTACAATTACTGGCTACCATGAATTAACAAAAAAATATTTCTTTGCTTAAACTTTATTAGCAAATAATCTCACTTAGAGATTTTATTACTAATACTGCCTAATATAAAGATCAGTAGTAAATCTAAGTGGGTATTTAGACACTTAATCTGCCTACCTCACCAAATGTTCCACAAAAATTTGTTTTGCGACAAAAAATACATGCAAGTTTTAACCCTGGAAATTTTATAATTGCTTGGAAAATAAACATGGAGGAAAGGAGAGGGAGACAGATAGCCCTGCTGACAATAAGAGCTTATATTTTGTAGGCAAGATAGTGAGTATAGAATGGGGTGTGGCAGTAGTCATAGGCAAGGGATTGACTCGAAATGCTGTGGCACGTTACATGAAAGGTATGGTCCTGGCTGTGTGTGTGGACTTGCGAGGTGTGGGTGATATATAACATAGTAACGTAGTATTTAAGGTTGAAGGAAGACCTTAAGTCCATCTAGTTCAACCCATAGCCTAACATGTTGATCCAGAGGAAGGCAAAAAACCCCATGTGGCAACACTAATCTCCACATTGGGGAAAAAAATTCCTTCCTGACTCCACATACGGCAATCAGACTAATTCCCTGGATCAACGCCCTATCAAAGAATCTAGTATATATAACTGGTAATATTATAGTTTTCAAGAAAGGCATCCAGGCCCTTCTTAAATGTTAGTAGTGACTCACTCATTACAACATCATGTGGCAGAGAGTTCCATAGTCTCACTGCTCTTACAGTCAAGAATGCACGTCTGTGATTATGATTAAACCTTCTTTTCTCCAGACGTAGAGGATGCCCCCTTGTCCCAGTCTCAGGCCTAAGAGTAAAAAGATCATTAAAAAGGTCTCTGTACTGTCCCCTCATATATTTATACATTATTATAAGATCACCCCTAAGCCTTCGTTTTTCCAAATTAAAGGGAACCTGACCCCACAAACTGACCCCCCTGCATCTTTAAACCTGTCCCTGCACCCCCTCTTATCATTTCTAGCCATCCCTTTTGCAGAAAAAAATCGATTTTGTAAAGTAGAGAAAAGGTTATATTCACCTCGTCCTGTGTGAGTTCTCTGTTTCTGAATTAGTCTCAAAGGCAGGCCTATCTGCTGCAGCCTTGTAATTATGCACGTCCCTCTATGCTTACTAAGAGCCTGGCCGAGTCATGAAAGGGGGCCGGGCAAACGGCATGACGCGATTTAGCCCCGCCCCTTTCATGACGCAGCCAGGCTCTTAGTAAGCATATAGAGGGGCGTGCATAATTACAAGGCTGCAGCAGACAGGCCTGCCTTTGAGACTAATTCAGAAACAGAGAACTCACACAGAACGAGGTGACTATAAACTTTTCTCTACTTTACAAAATCGATTTTTTCTGCAAAAGGGATGGCTAGAAATGATAAGAGGGGGTGCAGGGACAGGCCTAAAGATGCGGGGGGGTCAGTTTGTGGGGTCAGGTTCCCTTTAAATAACCTCAAGTTTAATAACCTGTCTTGGTATTGCAGACCCCTCAGTCCTCTAATAACCTTGGTCGCTCTCCTCTTCACCTGCTCTAGTTCAGCTATGTCTTTTTTATACACCAGAGACCAGCATTGTACACAGTGTGGTATGCACGTGTAGACTGCATAACTTCCACCACTTTCCAGTTTTACAGACCATTTTCAGTAACATTCTCACCTCCCTCTGGATTGTTACCAATCTTATCGGTCCTGTGAGTCCCAGTAAAACCCATCCCAGCACAACAGTACAAAGATGTTAGTACGCTATGTAATAAAAGAAAACCACTGTACAATCTGTTATGGTCTCCTACCCTCTTCGTGTCTCCATGCGAATGTCAACTCCATCATATATTAAGCTTGGGGCCTTGTCACTAAACTCTCATCTTGCAGACCCTTCTGCCTGGAGTTTAGAAAGTTGGTCTCTAACCTTGGCATTGTCTCACATTCTGTGTCTCAGTCAACACTTTAGGATCACGCTATCTACATTCGCTGTCTTCTTTCCTTTTGCTACTATAGGTCACCCACTGCATGCAGCTTTGATAACCTACAGAGCAGGGGCGGACCGTCACCCCCGGGGGCCCTGGTGCAGGAGAGGACCGGGGGGACGGGGCTACTGGCCGTCGGCGTGGCCCGGGGGGCGGGGCTACTGGCTGTCGGCGCGGCCCGGGGGGGAGGGGTTCCGTTGGCCGTCGGCGCAGCCCGGAAAGGGGGGGAGAGTGCCGCTGGGAGCCGCACTGAGCCGCAGGGAGCCGCAGGCGCGATGCTCTCCTACCTGGGAGCCGCGCGAAAGTATTCTAGGAGCCGGAGGAGCAGAGGAGAGGAGGGGCGGGATCAGGCAGGGGAAGCAGGAAGCTCTCTGCTTCCCTTGCCTGACCCTCCTCTCCTCTGGCGGCGGCTTGCGGGGGTCGGCTGGGGGCCCCCTCCAGGCTTGAAGGGGCCCCCAGCCAGTTGGGGCCCTGGTGCAGCTGCACCAGCTGCACCAGTGTAGTTCCGCCCCTGCTACAGAGTATAAATCTGCTCTAATCTCAAGTGGAGCACTATCTGAAGCCCCACTGGGAACCATCACTTTCCATAGATGCTAACCCATCCCATTGTGGCCTAGTCCCAACACTTAATTATCTTCACACCTACAGTCTAACCAACCACACAACAATATTGCTGCACATTACTCATTACATCACATTTTACATTATTCACTAAGAAGCATGACACAATCCACATTATTTTACATGACAACAGCGCAATTGCTATCTTTATGGCAGAATGTGGCAGCAAGTCCACCTCCTTAGAAGAGAACCCCTCTATAATAACATATAAAAAACATATAATAACAATTATATATAATAATAGTACTATAATAATATTAATTATTAATAATTAATTCTTAATAATAATAATTAACCATTAATAAAAAAAGATATTAATAATAATAATAATTATTAATAATAATAATACCATGTAAAAAATAACAATAGCTTTCATTCCACAGAATAGTGAAAGAGAGAGCACATCGCTGATTATAAGAATTAACACTTTAAAGGAGAGAGAGAGAGGACACCACTAATCATAAAAGCATATAATCTATAGTTGATACAGTGAGAAACCTGCTGACTATAAGAGCTTACACTTTACAGAAGAGAGAGACCGAGAGAGCGAGACAAAGATGACTCTTTGGATCATATCAGCTTACTCTCCATAAGAGATAGAGATTAAGGATCCCATTGACCATAAGTGCTTACTCTGCTTTAAAAAAGAGAGAGAGAACCTTGCTGATCATAAGAACTTACACACTACAGGAGAGAGTAAGAGAATGAGAGGACACCACTGTTAATAGGAACTTATACTCTACGAATGAGAAAGAACCTGCTGAGCGGAAATGTTTACACACTAGAGAAGAGAGAACCTTACCCTGTGACACTGTAGATAGAAAACGACTCTGCCATGCAAACTATGCTCCACTCATTTGATGGTCCAGGTAGTGAATAACACTCTACACTTTATGATAATCAAAGCTGAAGGGCATTATGGAGATCGAAAGAAGGTGAAAGACAACTCTTTATTATACTCTGTAAGATATAGTAGAAAAAAAGGAAGACAGCACGCCATGTTCTGGTGTCTATCCTATCGTGTTTCCCGATCGCAGGCCTAGAGAAAATCTTTCAACTAAGAAATAATAGACAGTAGAATTTTGTTTGTTAAATGAGCTGACAGATTTTCTCCCTCCATTTTATACACTGTCAGCCCTATAGAAATGTCCCAGCCTTTGAATCAGCGTACCTTCTCACTTCATAAAAATCAGCTTGTGTGTGGTGGAGAGCTACACTGGAAGACAGGCTAAGACTGAACAGATGGAAATCTATCTGCCTGGCTTCAGAGTGGATAAACGGGCATCACGGAATTCTTTGCGGAGTTATTCTTAAATCGAATTCCAGAAATGTATTCCCCATCAAATTTGAGTGAAAGCCAACTTTTCAGTCCGTCTTCTGCAGGCTTTACATCTCAATGGAAACAAGCTTTGCATTATCTGTTTCTAGACAAATGCTTGTTTTTATTTTTTAACATAATTTTTCTACCTATAATGTCTCCATCTGGAGCCTTTAAATCAACATTTAATTTGTGGGCCACAACATGACACTATCATTATATGATGTAACAAAATAATCAGTTTATTTTTTATTTTGATCACAATTTCTGCTATTACTACAGTCACTTTTCATTAATATAAAAGTTTTGTCACATCAGTGCTATGTTTGAATAAACACCTTCTTATTAGAGAGGAGCAGATTGATCCTCGGAGGTTCGAGCTCCCATGGAATTTCCTGAAATTTGCGATTTTTCTCAAGCACTTGTCCAGCACCATTTTCCACAGTTCTGCAGCATCAGAGATGGGGGTAATGTCTTTTTGCATGTTTGAGTGGGTTTCTACATCTGCAGCTATTACATCTAAGAGATTATCGTACCTTGTATAGTCTGTACAGAACCTAGGCCATCACAGATCAGCGGTTCTCAGCAGAGCACAGTTTTTACGGCTGAGTCATTTTCCATCTTAAGAATGACTTTGTTAGACTCTCTATTCTGTAGAATGTAAGTTGTTATGCTGAGCTGGGTCTGTAGAGTGTATGCTCTTATGATCATTAGCAGGGTGCTCTTTATCTTCTGTAGCATGAAGGCTCTTACCGCATAGTCAAATCATTTCTATTCTCATTATAACTAGTGATGAGCAAGTAGAAAGATCTTCGGGTTCGACTCTAACCGAATACTTTGAACGAGTAACGACTAACAAATACAGTGTAAGTCAATGGGGAACTCACTCAAGTCCGAATACTCAAACATTTTAAAGTATTCAGTTAGAGCTATCTGAACTCAAAGATCTTACTCATCGCTCATCACTAATTATAGTGCTTCTAATTCTTTTTTTATAGCTACAATATAAATTTGTTATATAGTCATTTTTTTTTATCGGAAAATCAGAATATCTAGTATACTAATATCCTAAATCAATCTGCAGGTAGTTGTTTCATTACCTAAAAGAATATGACTGGGAAGTTTTCTCTTAAAATATGGCTCTTAAAGAATGGACGGGAAGGTGTCATTTTAACCCTTCTACGGGATGTTTATTGAAAAGAGTTATAAATTATAACAAGTTAAAATCAATAAAAAAACGTTAAAAATATTAAAACCAAATTGTCGTGATCATCCGTTCATTCAAATGGAGCTAGGGGTGCACAACGTTACCAGACAGTAACTGATTTGTAGACCTTAATTCAAAGTCTTATAATATTAGGAATCCGTATTTGAAGTATCACTTCTTAACTTTGGAAGTGTGGCTTGCACCAAAGTTGGTGTGAATACTGTTATGGAGAGAATCTCTTTGTTCTTAGATTTCCCACATAGTGTTCTTAAGGTACTTTGTGGTTCCAGTGGTGGTAGATATATTGTATGAAGCTATAAAACCAAAATTAATTGCATTACTATATAACCCTGCTTTGAGGTGGAAGTTAGGCTTTGGTTTTAAAGTATCTTACCTTTTGAGGGTGACATCTAGGTTGTGTGATGGTGTACTTGGGTTTCTTATTGTCGTCTCACAGGTGTAATTTCAGACGGTAATCCTGGTAGTAA
Organism: Allobates femoralis; assembly: GCA_033576535.1. Classification (NCBI taxonomy): domain Eukaryota; kingdom Metazoa; phylum Chordata; class Amphibia; order Anura; family Aromobatidae; genus Allobates; species Allobates femoralis. Next base: position 130,169,477 of record JARQOC010000005.1, read on the forward strand.
GAAATTAATTACCGTATATACTCGTGTATAAGCCGACCCGTGTATAAGCCGACCCCCTACTTTTGCCCCAAAAATCTGGAAAAACCTATTGACTCGTGTATAAGCCGAGGGTGGACCCCAGCACAGGTATACAGCCCCCAGTAGTGTGGTATACAGGCCCCCCCCCAGTGGTATACAGGCCTCCCCAGTGGTAGTATACAGCAGCCCCAGTGGTAGTATACAGCAGCCCCAGTGGTAGTATATAGCAGTCCCAGCAGTAGTATACAGCAGCCCCAGTGGTAGTATATAGCAGCCCCAGTGGTAGTATACAGGAGCCCCAGTGGTAGTATATAGCAGCCCCAGTGGTAGTATATAGCAGCCCCAGTGGTAGTATACAGCAGCCCCAGTGGTAGTATATAGCAGCCCCAGTGGTAGTATATAGCAGCCCCAGTGGTAGTATATAGCAGCCCCAGTGGTAGTATATAGCAGCCCCAGTGGTAGTATACAGCAGCCCCAGTGGTAGTATATAGCAGCCCCAGTGGTAGTATATAGCAGCCCCAGTGGTAGTATACAGCAGCCCCAGTGGTGATATATAGCAGCCCCAGCAGCCCCAGTGGTAGTATACAGCAGCCCCAGTGGTAGTATATAGCAGCCCCAGCGGTAGTATACAGCAGCACCAGTGGTAGTATATAGCAGCCCCAGTGGTAGTATACAGCAGCCCCAGTGGTAGTATACAGCAGCCCCAGTGGTAGTATATAGCAGCCCCAGCAGCCCCAGCCCCAGTGGTATACAGCAGGCCCCCAGGGGTATTCAGCAGGCCCCCAGGGGTATATACAGCAGCCTCCAGGGGTACCCAGCAGCCCCCAGGGGGTACCCAGCAGCCCCCAGGGGGTATCCAACAGCCCCCTGGGGGTACCCAGCAGCCCCCAGGGGGTACCCAGCAGCCCCCAGGGGGTACCAGCAGCCCCCAGGGGGTACCAGCAGCCCCCTGGGGGTACCCAGCAGCCGGAGCCCCCAAATGCTGGCACTCGCCCCCCCTTGCAAGGCCCCCCCCCCACTGCTTCTCTTACCATCCCGGACTTCTGCTCAGCGCCGCTCCTCGGTGCTCCGTCCTCGCTGCTCCCGTCCTGCTACATCCGGGATCCCCGGCCGTCGCGCGATGACGTCATATGCCTGCGACGGCCGGAGATCCCGGATGTAGCAGGACGGAGCAGCGAGGATGGAGCACCGAGGAGCGGCGCTGATCAGAAGACCGGGAAGGTAATATAAGCAGCGGAGGGGAGCCCTTACAAGGGGGAACGAGTGCCAGCATTTGGGGGCTTATATGCACTGCTTCCCCCTGCCGCTGATTGACAGGGGGAAGCAGTGCATATTTAATGAGCGGCCCCACGTGATGGGGCCGCTCATACTGCAGCCTCCCCCCACCTCCTCCAGCCTCCACAGCCCCGGGACACAGCCCCCACCACTCCATGTACCGTATATGACCCGTGTATAAGCCGAGGGGGAGACTTTTCAGCCCAAATTTTGGGCTGAAAAACTCGGCTTATACATGAGTATATACGGTATACGATTTTATTGATTTCCGTTGATTAGCGAGCGGAGTATGTATAATATTTGGTGGTAAATCTACTTACTAGTGATTTTCTCATTGCTGTTCAGGGTAATATTTTCCTTGATTTCTGGTTTTGGTCATTGTTAAGTGAGCTAAAGATGTATTAACATTTATATAACTCCAAATAAAACTGTTAATTCTTTGTAACTTAGCATAACTCATATTAATAGGAGGGTGCAATAAAATATTGCTATATACTTTACATGGGAACTGTGACTTGCCTAGAAAACACAGAATAGGCAGGGTCATAGCTCTTAACTTAAAAAAAAGGGAGGGGGACACATATGGCGGCAGGTACACAGTAATTACGCCAATAACTGAAGCCCTTAGTGTTCATCCACTACTATACCACTTTCACAGCCCTTATAGAGAATGATGCCTTCACAAATACCTCACACACAACATGATAAATCCACAGTGAAGTACCCCAACAATTTCCCCCCATAGTTCCTCCCCCCACAACACAAGTATGATATCGCCACAGTGCCATCATAAATTATAATGCTGCACCAGTAACTCTAACACAATATAATGTCCTCCACAACAGGATGCCTCTAAAGTGCCCTCTATTGTCTAATTGCCACCAAAGCCCCCTTATATACAGTATGATGGATCCACAGCCCCCTATATATAGCATGATGGCCTGACAGCTCCCATATATATAGCATGATTGACTCAAAGTCTCCTATAAATAGTATGATGGTTGGCACAGAACCAAGTGCAGCCTCCCACAAACACACAAAATACGATCTCTCCCACAGGCAGTATAAGGGTCCTCATAGGCCTCCACACAGCACGAGGGCCCAAACACATCTGATGTGCCCCACATCATCAACAGTCAGTGTGAGGGCACCCCAGACTTCCATACAGTAAGCAGCCCTCCCCAAGCTTTCCACCCAGTATAACGGCTTCTACAGCCCCACACTCACTATGATTGGCACTGCAGCCCCAGCACAGTACAAGGACCCACACATAGACTTTGATAACACTGCAAAGCACCATATCCCCCAAAAGTACTGACAATAAAAAAAATGCAAACTACTTGTTTTCCACCAAGCTATGGTTCTGTGCCCACTGCAGGCATGATCTAATTACATCACCGTGCCTGTTGTACGGAGTCACTTTCAGCTGCGCAGGCTGAATGGTGCAGCAAGGAGATGAAGGCTATTTTCTGCACCACTCTATTTAATAGTATCTGCATCCCATGAATGCAGAAACTATTGGAATTGAGACGTCTGGCTAGGGGAGTTTGAGCAGAAATGCCACTTGGCATCTTGTACAGCAGATTTAGCAGATTATAAAAAAGTTGCATTCAAATTAATATAAATTGCAAAAGGCTGCAGAATATATTGGCATTAGATAAAAATCAGTTTAACAATAAGTAAAAAAAAAACAAGAAAACATTGTGAAAACATACATAATAAAGTACCATAATAATTTATACAGGTATAAAAGGTATGTGGAACCAGTTCGACACTCTGCAAGTGGTATATGCTTGTTCTGGAGGAAAGGATTGTAGATCCTATAATATAGCGGTAGATAAACCCCAGAAATTGAGAATAGCAAGTTCATGCTGAAAAAAATTCCATCACCAAATAAACACAGCCTAACGCTTCGACCATCTTTTCATCATAGGACCAGCCAACATTCAACACAGATGTCCGTGAAAAAGACTAGTTTATGATCGAAATGTTTGATTGGTGCAGGAATTACCTACACAATAAAAAAATAAAAAAATAAAAAAATCCTCTTTTCAGCATGAAATCAATATTAAGAGGTAGAATCTTGAGTAATAGGGTAAGAGGTAGAATAGCTGGGGATGCCTTTATGTGCCTGGTTACTTGGTTGTGTTTTGTGCAAGACACTCTAATATCACCTTTATCTGAGGATATATAAAGCTGCTGCTGAAAACTTTCTGCCGGGATCCAAATGGTCCATGGATCTAGAATAGTTTATTAACACCTGGCACTCTCACGAATTAGCTATTTTCGTCTCTGGTGGCTGGATGTAAAGAATAACTGGAGCTAGACAGCATAGCTCTGTTAACTGCATAAAAGCAATTCCAGGGTATTGTCTGGGCTTGGTCTCGTTCTATACACTTGTATTGAACAAGACCATGGGCATTAGTCAGAATGTGACCATGAGTATGCATATCACATATTCATGGCCACGTGACTGTCGTTCTTGACTCTAACACTGGAGTAGTCTAATAGTGAACAGTGTGTGCGATGTGAGGCGGTCACAAGTCTATTGTCACAAAGAATAGCTACAGACATGTGGATTAAGACTGGACAATGCCTTTTAATCACCCATGTCTCACAGTTGCTTACATAATAAGCCTCAGGAACCTTTTTTGCGATTTTTGAGAAGATGGAGTTAGGCTGTGGTCACAGTTGCCATGCGGTTTTTTTAAGTGATTTAACAAAACTCATGCTTTTTTCATGTCAGCATGAGTTTTGTAAGGAGTGTGATGGCTCCCTGCGTTTTTGGGTGCGTTTTGAATCTGCACCTAAAATAGTGCTTGTAGTATTTTTTTGAGCGTTTTGAAAAAGCATGCGTTTTGTAGAAAACGCATGCGTTTTATAACATGGGTTCCTATGGAAACGCATGCAAAAACGCATGTACAGTTAGTACCTTTTAGTGCCATTCAAAAACGCATGCGTTTCTCATAGGAGCCATGTTAAAAAACGCATGCGTTTTTTTAACATGGGCTCCTATGGAAACGCATGCGTTTTTGAATGGCACTAAAAGGTACTAACTGTACATGCGTTTTTGCATGCGTTTTCCATAGGAACCCATGTTATAAAAACGCATGCGTTTCCTACAAAAACCATGTGTTTTCTACAAAACGCATGCGTTTTTGTATATGCTCCAAAAACGCATGGGACAGTCACACATGCTTTTGGCTATTAGGCATGCGTTTTTAACATGGGGGCCTATGGGTGCGTTTTTTACATGCTTTTTGAAAACGCAGGTCTCCAAAAATGCATGTGAAAAATGGTACTGTGACCCAGCCTTACAGGGATAAAGTTTTAGAGCTTTAGAGCTTAATAGAAACTGACAAATTAAAGACTGTTTGTAGTCAGTCTTCAATTTCATCGACTGGAGTTTGCACTGGTACCAAACACCTTAGAGCAAAATGTGACTAAGTACCAAATTGGCAAAAATTAAAAAATAAGGGGATTTCACTACTGCCATCTTTTCTCACTCCAAATTTGCCCCATAAAATTAAAAATCTATACCCACCACCGATGCCGGACTTGTTCAAGAGATATCAAAAGTCACGTTCCCAGTGTCCATGCAAACTCCTAAAATGTCTTTTTTTTAATTTTTTTACAAAAAAAGTATATATTGCCTATGCATTATGTTACTCAATATTTATGGTTAGCTTAATAAATTATTATTAGTATTTATTTTTATAGTGCCATTAGATTCCATGGCATTTTGCATGATGAAAGGGTAGATGAGGACACATTCAATATATGCATAGAGGCCAGACAAACAGGAACAGGAGGTTATGGGACCCTGTCAGCGAGGGCTCACAGTCTAAGGGGCCAGTGGGGATACAATAGGAGGGGGTAGCGCCGACCAAGAGATGCGGTGGACTGGGTCTCATTGCAGGTTGTAGGGTTGTTGGAAGAGGGGAGTCTTCAGGTTTCTTTTCAAGGTTCCCAGGGTAGGCGAGTGTCTGCTGTGGTGGGGGAGGGAGTTCCAGAGGATGGTGGATGCACAGGGGAAGTCTTGTATATGGTTGTGAGAGGAGGAAATGAGAGGGGAATAGAGGAGGAGTTCTTGGGAGGAACGAAGGTTGCGTGTGGGTAGGTATCAAGAGACCATCTCAGAGATGTATGGAGGGGACAGGTTGTGGATAGCTTTGTACGTCATTGTTAGGGTTTTGAAGCGGGATCTCTGAGAGGTGGGGAGCCAATGAAGGGCTTGGCAGAGAGGAGAGACGGGGAGTAGCAGGAGGACAGGTGGATGAGTCAGGAAGTGGAGTTTAGGATAGATTGGAGAGGTACTAGAGAGGTAATGGGGAGGCAAGTTTGCAGGAGGTTGCAGTAGTCAAGGCGGGAAATGATGAGAGCATGAAGAAATGTTTTAGCTGTGTCATGGTCAAGGAAAGTGTGGATCCGGGAAATGTTTTTGAGCTGAGTCGGCAGGAGGTGGCGAGGGTTTGGATGTGAGGCTTGAAGGAGAGGGAGTAGTCGAGGATTACACCGAGGCACTTGGCGTGGGGACGGGGAGAGTGAGCAATCGTTGACATTAATGGATATGTCTGGTAGAAGGGGAGAGCGACTTGGGGGGAAGACGATGAACTCAGTTTTGTCCATGTTCAGTTTGAGGAAGTGAGCAGAAAGAAGGAAGAGATGGCGTATAGGCAGAGAGGAATTTCGGATACTAGGGAGGGGATGTCAGGTCCAGATAGACCTGGGTGTTGTTGGCGTATAGATGATACTGAAGGCCGTGGGATTTAATGACAGTTGTCCTAGGCTGAGGGTGTAGATTGAGAAGAGTAGGGGTCCCAAAACCGAGCCTTGGGGGACACCGACAGATAGGGGGTAGGGCGAAGAGGAGGTATGGGAGTGGGTGATGGTGAAGTTCCGGTCAGTTAGATAAGAGGAGATGCAGGAGAGGGCTAGGTCAGTGATGCTGAGAGATTCCAGAATCTAAAGTAGGAGGAAATGGTCAACAGTGTTGAAGGCAGCAAATAGGTCGAGGAGGAGAAGGACTGAGTAGTGTCGCTTGCTCTTGGCGGTCAGTAGGTTGGTGGTGAATTTGGTTAGGGCTGTTTCAGTGGAGTGATGGAGCGGAAACCGGATTGTAAGCAGTCAAAGAGGGAGCAGGAGGAGAGGTGGGAGGACAGTTCAGAATGAATGTGTTGTTCAAGTAATTTTGAGGCAAAGGGGAGAAGAGATATGGGGCAATAGTTAGAAACAGGTGCTGGATCGAGGGAGGATTTTTTGAGGATGGGTGCGATCAAGGCATGTTTGGATGAGGGGAAGACACCGACAGTGAGTGATAGGTTGAAGAGGTGAGTTAGGGCAGGAATAAGGACTGTGGTGAGGTTCGGAATGAGATGGGAGGGGAGTGGGTCAAGGGCACAGGTGGTGAGGTGTGATCGTGACAGGAGGGAGGAGAGTGATCCTCTGTCATGGTGGAAAAACTTCCTTTGGACGAGGAGGGCTGAGTGATGAGTGGTAATCAATAAGTTTAAGGTTTCTGCTGGGATGAGAGAGTTTCCAGAGAGGCGAGAGAGAGAGATAGGAGGGGAGAGGGAGAAAAAAGTCAGTAGGTTGTGGTCAGATAGGAGGAGGCGTGAGTTTGAGAGGTCGGTGAGGGAACAAAGGTGGGTGAAGACGAGGTCGAGTATGTAGTCGTCATTGTGAGTTGGTGAGGAGGACCATTGAGAAAGCCCAAAGGATGTGGTCAGGGATAGGAGTTTAGAGGCAGCGGGGATGGGAGAGTCAATGAGAATGTTGAAATCATCCATGATGATGGTGGGGATGTCGGAAGAGAGGAAGTGGAGAAGCTAAGTGGTGAAGTGGTCAAGAAAGGTGGGGGTGGATTCTGGGGGCGGTAGAATTCAGCCAGCTGGAGGTTGCAGGGGGAGAAGATGCAGATGGAGTGCACCTCAAAGGAATGGGGGGGGCGAAGGGCAGTGGTCTAATTGGAGTGAAGGAGCAGCTGTCAGAAAGGAGCAAGCCAACACCTCCGCCACGGTTGTTGTTAGGGGCGGGGGGGTGTGGGAGAGAGTGTGTCCGCCATAGGAGAGTGCGGCTGGGGAGACAGTGTCAGAGAGGGTGAGCCATGTTTCGATGATACTAAGGAATGAGAGTTTGTTAGAGATGAATAGGTCATGGAAACTAATAAAAAAATATGCATAAAGTCTCATCATTTTTGCCGTGTTCGAGAACAGAGTATGGAGACACCAGGGTCAGTGGGTGCTCTCATCTGCTGACCCGGCCACCTTTAGAAAGACCGCATGGACCAGGGCTCATCCCAACTGAATGCCCAAGCTCCTTAACCATGGGCAGATTACTACTCAGACAACACAGGGTGAGGGAACCACAATAGTAAAGCTTTATTGGATCCCCAACAGTTAGAGGCATATAACACATAAACATAAGCAAATCATAAATTGTAACAAGCAACAGAGCCTCACCCTGGCTGGCTCACCGGGGATTTGAATGTTCGTGCCTCAGAGCTTCCAGGGCCACTTACTGCAATCCAGCAGCACCCCACTTCTGCCGGCACCCACCAAGAGAGGAATAACGGCAAGCGTAGGAAGCTAACCAAGCATAGCAAAGTCTGGAGCCATATGACCGAATTGTTCCAACATGAGTTTCTTCCTTACATAGTCTCTGATATCCCAGCCAAATCCTAGCATTCAATGTGAATTCCATGTAATAATATAATTCGGGTTGCAATCACTCAGCAGGCGCTGAAGAGCCTAGACTGGGGTTATGGCCTTCTATCCAGGTCCGCAGACCCTAGATTGAAGATATCTAGCATAAGGCCTCCCTTGCATACCTCAATCACTCCTTTCAGGACATTGGAGATTTCAGGATTGATGGAATATGACTGTGCTCTCATTGGCTGAATTTCAAGCTGCATACATTATATCCCTATGAGTTATGAGTCTCTGACAGAGGGGATGTGGGTGTCAGGTAATTTATCTTAAATTAGCAATACTCATTTTAATACAATGGAAGACTTGCATACTTAATTCTCTTTCAGTCATGACCATCTCTGACAGAGGGGATGAGATAAATACTTTAGCAATACGCACGTTTTGGACAATCGAGGGACTCCAAAGAGTCTGGCAGAAACAATGTCCCAGCAAACATGAGATAACAAGCAAAAGTTTCAATAGTCTAATAGGCTAATACAACCCCTGGCAAAAATTATCGAATCACCTGGCTAGAGAATGTCCATTCAGTTGTTTAATGTTGTAGAAAAAAAGCAGATCACAGACATGGCACAAAACTAAAGTCATTTCAAATGGCAACTCTCTTGCCTTGAAGAAACACTAAAAGAAATCTTAAATAAAAAATGTGCTAGCCAGTAATGGTTACTTTTATAGACGAAGCAGGGGGAAAAATTATGGAATCACTCAATTCTGAGGAAAGAATTATGGAATCACCCTGTAAATTTTCATTCCCAAAACTGACGCCTGCATCAAATAAGATCTGCTCGTTAGTCTGCATCTAAAAATGAGTGATTAGGCTGCCTTCAGACTTGCAGATGCCTCCGCAGCGTTTTGCAGAGGCATCTGCAAGTATCTGCATGCAGACCGCGGCCCCTATGTTTATAATGGAGCGCACTGCGGTCTGCAGATGCTTGCAGACCGCCGTACGCTCTCATTGGCCACCATTAGTGATCTGTGCGCAGGCGAATGCCTGCGTACAGATCACACACTCTTGTCCGCACCAGGGACGCGAGATGTTCCGTCCCTGGTGCGGGCGAGAGTGTGTGATTTGTGCGCAGGCTTCCGCCTGCGCACAGATCACTAATGGCGGGCAATGAGAGCGCACGGTGGTCTGCAAGCATCTGCAGACCGCCGTGCGCTCCATTATAAACATAGGGGCCGCGGTCTGCATGCAGATACTTGCAGATGCCTCTGCAAAACGCTGCGGAGGCATCTGCAAGTCTGAAGGCAGCCTTACACCTTGGAGAGCTGTTGCACTAAGTGGACTGAGATGAATCATTGCTTCAACATGAGAGATGTCAATTGAAACAAAGGAGAGGATTATCAAACTCTTAAAAGAGGGTGAATGATCACGCAATGTTGCAAAGATGTTGGTTGTTCACAGTCAGCTGTGTCTAAAATACAAACAACATGGAAAGGCTGTTAAAGGGAAACATACTGGTAGACCAAGGTAGACATCAAAGCATCAAGACCAGAAACTTAAAGCAATATGTCTCCAAAACAGGAAATGCACAACAAAACAAATGAGGAACAAATGGGAGGAAACTGGAGTCAATGTCTGTGGCCAAACTGTAAGAAACCGCCTAAAGGAAATGGGATTTACATACAAAAAAAGCTAAACAAAAGCCATCATTAACACCTAAACAGAAAAAAACAATGTTACAATGGGCTAAGGAAAAGCAATCGTGGACTGTGGATGACTGGAAGAAAGTCATATTCAGTGATGAATCGTGAATTTGCATGGGGCAAGGTGATGATGCTGGAACTTTTGTTTGGTGTTGTTCCAATGGGATTTATAAAGATGACTGCCTGAAGAGAACATGCAAATTTCCACAGTCATTGATATAGGGCTGCATGTCAGGTAAAGGTACTGGGGAGATGGCTGTCATTACATCTATTATATAAAGCCCGAAGCCACTTCCGGAGTGTTGTGGTCGGATATTCGGCCAGCTCCACCCGCACAGGGTGGACCAAGATGGCCGCCCTATGCGGGAGGATCGCGACAAGCCAGCCGGGAGACGACCGTCGTTATCCGGTCGTTCCCGGGTTGCGAGTCGTTGTAGCCGCGGTAACTCCGGCACGTAGGTCCATTGCGAGTCTCCCGCCCCGGCGACGACCGACGAGAGCGCCGTGGCCGAAAATAGAACCAAGGGCCCGGCCATGCACAGCTCTAAAGACCGCTGTGTATCTCTATGGGAAGTGAGGCGCTATTCTCATTGGTCGCTGTGTGCTGGCGCCGACCAATGAGAATAGCGCCTCACTTACAGCGCTAGATTTGAAACTCAAAGTCCTCCATTATATCTCAATGGGAAGTGAGGCGCTGTTCTCATTGGTCGGCGCCAGCACACAGCGACCAATGAGCATAGCGCCTCACTTACAGCGGTAAATTTGAAACTCAAAGTCCCAACTCAAAGAAACTCAAAGAGATATAATGGAGGTCTTTGAGTTTCAAATTTACCGCTGTAAGTGAGGCGCTATTCTCATTGGTCGGCGCCAGCACACAGCGACCAATGAGAATAGCAACTCACTTCCCATTGAGATATAATGGAGGACTTTGAGTTTCAAATTTTGCGCTGTAAGTGAGGCGCTATTCTCATTGGTCGGCGCCAGCACACAGCGACCAATGAGAATAGCGCCTCACTTCCCATTGAGATATAATGGAGGACTTTGAGTTTCAAATTTACCGCTGTAAGTGAGGCGCTATTCTCATTGGTCGGTGCCAGTACACAGCGACCAATGAGAATAGCGCCTCACTTCCCATTGAGATATAAAGGAGGACTTTCAGTTTCAAATTTACTCAAAGTCAAACTCAAAGTCCTCCATGTATCTCAATAGGAAGTGAGGCGCTATTCTCATTGGTCGCTGTGTGCTGGCGCCGACCAATGAGCATAGCGCCTCACTTCCCATTGAGATATAATGGAGGACTTTGAGTTTCAAATCTAGCGCTGTAAGTGAGGTGCTATTCTCATTGGTCGGCGCCAGCACACAGCGACCAATGAGAATAGCGCCTCACTTCCCATTAAGATATAATGGAGTACTTTGAGTTTCAAATTTACCGCTGCAAGTGAGGCGCTATTCTCATTGGTCGGCGCCAGCACACAGCGACCAATGAGAATAGCGCCTCACTTCCCACTGAGATATAATGGAGGACTTTGAGTTTCAAATTTACCGCTGTAAGTGAGGCGCTATTCTCATTGGTCGGCACCAGCACACAGCGACCAATGAGAATAGCTCCTCACTTCCCATTGAGATATAATGGAGGACTTTGAGTTTCAAATTTAGCGCTGTAAGTGAGGTGCTATTCTCATTGGTCGGCGCCAAAATACAGCGACCAATGAGAATAGCGCCTCACTTCCCATTGAGATATAATGGAGGACTTTGAGTTTCAAATTTACTCAAAGTCAAACTCAAAGTCCTCCATGTATCTCAATGGCCAGTGAGGCGCTTCTCTCATTGTACTCATGACACTAGTAACATTAACCCCTAACATTCCGTTTGATCTGTAATTTCTATAACACACTGTGTAGTTGTACTGCCACTGCGAAGTTAACCCCTTATATACCATTTCTGCCTTAACTCCATACTTTATTACTCTATAACTACTGCCAGTAGGAACATTAACCCCTTATATTCCATTATTGTTGTTATTTCTATTACACAGTGTATAGTTGTAATGACACTGCGAAATTAACCCATTATATACCAGTTCAGCATTAACTGCATATTTGGTAGTGTTTATAACTACTGCCATTGGCTTGAACACCATTTTGGATAAAATTTACAGCACTGAGTCTGTTGTGGGAGTGCCTGTGGGACATTAACTCCTTCAATAACATTTTTGATATCATTATAAGTTCCTACTCTGTTATAGTCCTGTTAGTCGGACATTAACTCTTTCTACACCTCCACTATATTGCTACCAGGGGCTGGCTGGCAGATTTCAGCCTGGGTGGCAAGCACAGTGCAGTGGCCCATTATGACGGGCCGCCAGCCCCTCTGCCGCCTGAGGCCAAGTGAGGAGCGTGGGAGGGTGTTTGGGGTGCTACCGCGGGTGAGGAGCAGGAGCGGGGAGGGGGCACGAAGCAGGAGAGCCGGTGGAGAAGTCCTCTTCTTACCACAGGTTTCCCCGCCTGTGTCTTTCCTTTCGCTCCACAATCCCGATGCTGCGCTCCCTCCTCCCTGTAGTTGCTCCCCAGGCCCGGTACTAACATTAAAGCAAAGACCGCAGCCTTATCATTTATAATGTGACGCATGGTGCCTGCAGATGCTTGCAGACCGCCGTGTGCTCCCATTGCCCGTCATGAGTGATCTGTGCGCATGCGGAGACATGCGCACAGATCACACTCTCGTCCGCACCGGGAACGCGACAGAAAGGTCACTCATGGCGGGCAACAGGAGCGCACGGCGGTCTGCAAGCATCTGCAGACACCGTGCGGCCCATTATAAAAGATAAGGCTGCCGGCTACTTGCAGATGTCCTCCGCAGAACGCAGCGGAGGAATCTGCAAATGTGAACCCAGCCTTACATTTACATGTAAGCAGCAGCAGGACAACAAACTCAGGCTACCTTCACATTAGCGTTTGTGTCTGCATGCTGGTATGGGAACGCAGCATAAGCTGTGAAGGCAGCCTCAGAGTCACACACACAAGCAGTTCACTTACATTTACACAGGCGAGGCGACTCAGGCGAGGAACGAGGCAGGCAGCAGTAGTGCAGCAGCTCACTACTTGTCTTTGCAGCAGCACCAGGCAGGGAGGTAGTGGGGGGACTCAGACTGGCCTGGCTGGCCTCCGCTCCGGCTCCAGTCCTCAGTCAAACCAACGGCACTGCCTGTGGGGCCACCTGGCTGCCACCACCAGGCTCCAGTCTGTCCCACCGGCAGCAGAGCAGACAGCAGAGCAGCACAAATTTCAAACAGTATGGCGGCGGCCGTCACTGTTTGTGCTCCGCTCTGGAGGGACTGAGTGGGTTCACAGAAGGTTCACTGCCTGCGTGCTGACGTAGCACGCAGGCTACACACCGCTCTGAACCCTCCCCCCTCCCTGGCGCAGTCGCCCTCTCCACTCCCTGCATCCCGCAGGCCAGCCGGGTGCCATGACAACGCACCCGCTGGCCGCTGCTGCCAGAAGCCCGGACCGGCCCCGCGGTGGCGCAGCCCAGTGCAGAGAGACCTGAGAGCTATTCTTAGAGGTGAGTGCGGCTGCGGCTGCGGCCGCCCGCTAGCAGTGCACTGACACAGTCCAACCAACCACCTCGGATGACCCTCATACACTGTTAATATGTGCCCCTGCAGCCTAGTAAACCATTTGCAGCACTGCTTTTGTGTGAAAAGTGGCTGCAGTAGAAGTGAGATAATGATTTTATACACTTACATGCCTGCGTACTTCTGGGCGTCTCCCTGTGTGTGCTGGCACTTGTGGGCTGTGCTCATCATGTCTGCTCTCCCCCTCCCTTATGCACGCCCCCTCTCAGCCTGCTATAGTGATGTGAGGCTGATCTCGTCATAAAGGGGCGGGGCTAAATCGCGGCATCCCGGTAGCCCCGCCCCTTTATGACGCAATCAGCCTCACACAGTATAGCAGGCTGAGAGGGGGCGTGCATAAGGGAGGGGGAGAGCAGGCATGATAAGCACAGCCCACAAGTCCCAGCACACACAGGGAGACGCCCAGAAGTACGCAGGCATGTAAGTGTATAAAATCATTATCTCACTTCTACTGCAGCCCGCCGGTTGCCTGGACAACGCAGCCCTTGCTGCGATATGAAGCCCGGGCGGTCCCACTGCGGCCGCACCGCGCTGACAGCCGGCCGCTCAGTCATCAGATCCTTTCACCATTCAGGGCGGCTGCCGGCAGTACCGGGCGGGCCGGCCCTGAACTGTCACTATACCGGCGGCCCGGAGGGCAGTTGCCCCCCAGGAACCCGGGCCAGTCCGCCCTGATTGCTACCCTCACAGTTCTGCCTACATCGCCTACTTAGTCATATATATGGTGTTTAAGTCTATTATTTAAAACTCTTAAAAAAATTATATACAGATTCTAGACTCCCGATTCTTTAGAATCGGGCTCACAGCTAGTCTTCAATAAATGCCCAAGTTTACATTGATATTTTGGACACTTTTTTTATCCCATCAATTGACAAGATGTTTAGGGATGATGAAATCATTTATCAAGATGATAATGCATCCTGCCATAGAGCAAAAACTGTGAAAACATTCCTTGAAAGAAGACAAATAAGGGCAATGTCATGACCTGAAAATAGTCCGGATCCCAATCCAATTGAAAAGCTTTGGTGGAAGTTGAAGAAAATGGTCCATGACAAGGCTCCAACCTGCAAAGCTGATCTGGAAACAGCAATCAGAGAATGTTGGAGCCAGATTGATGATGAGTACTGTTTGTCACTCATTAAGTCAATGCCTCGTAGACTGCAAGCTGTTATAAAAGCCAGAGGTGGTGCAACAAACTACTAGTAATGTATTTAAGTGTTGTTTTGTTTATTTGTTTGTCATGACTCCATAATTTTTACCTTAGAATTGAGTGATTCCATAATTTTCCTCCTGCTTGGTCTACAAAAGTAACCGTTACTGCATAAACAATTTTTTTTCAAGATTTCTTTTAGTGTTTCTTCAAGGCAGAGAGTTGCCATTTGAAATGACTTTAGTTTTGTGCCATGTCTGCGATCTGCTTTTTTTCTACAAAATTAAACAACTGAAAGGACATTCTCCGAGCCCGGTGATTCCAGAATTTTTGCCAGGGGTTGTATAAAAAACTTATCCCATGCCACTCATTGAACAAGTCCATGTCATCACATAGAGCACCTGGCACAAAAGCTGATCTATCAATTAAGACCCCCATACATATTACATAGCAGTGGGCTGAATATTGGCAGTTACCTTTATCATACACGGATGCTCTCATTAAGTAGAGTGCTCTCTGTTCTTTTGTCTCTGAGAGAGTAAAGCAATCGGCAGTCTTAAATTGGACATATCTAGTTCATGTTTTTCCAGACCATCAATTGATCCGCATACACTGTAGATTGTGGGCAAACTCATCGATATCCGTCAATATTAATCTAAAGTGTATTTGGGCCTTTGACCTTGTTTGCTCCTTTACCAGTAAGGTACAGACATATTTTTAACACACACTTTTTGCCTGCAACCTTCTTTTATTTTTATAATGGACAAATGCACATACAAAGAAGGTAAAAGTGATAACAGCATAGAATACATCAATATCTCACAGCACCGTAGGCAAAAATATTTGTCAATATTTATAGTAACATTAGTTTATTCCAATATTCAATGTGAAGTCACGATTCTGAGAAACTGCAAGGGTGGGTCAGCTAGAAAAGATGAAAGAAAGCGATCTCCGCACCAAGTAAATGTATTGCATCTCAGCATCTCACCAATCATTGTTATAGCGCTGCACGCATTCCAGCAGCCAGGTGTATTTTATTACTTTACTGCTTGGCAAGACATGCATAACAATATGGAAAAGCTAAGCATTCGTTGTGATGTGGGAAAACAGCTCAAACTAGAGCCAGATTGCTGCTTGTTAAAGATTAAAAAAATACCCTGTTTATATGATTTCTCCGACTCTGAAGAATGAATAAAAAAAGGCTTGAAAACACTTATTTACCATGCAGAAAGGTGCGTCATGTCATTTGCACCAGTTACACAATCTCAGTCTGGCTGCGATCATAAAAGTCTCCTGTGGTGGATGGGTCTGTGAGATACATATGGAAAATAAATAATAACAGTAATGCAATTTTTCTACAAGAAAATATGACCTGGAGCTAACAATATTGTTGTTTTATAACCTGAATCACAGCTTGTGATGAAATTAAGATGTGTCTATTACGTTACGAGGATGTGGACGAAGAGAAGGTGTATGTATACATGTTATTAAGTTATATCTCCCATTGAGTGAGTGGAAAGGAAAAAGCTGTAAGATGCAAGTTATTCATATTTACAGTATATGTCCCTAAAAGGGACTATTTAATCAGAAATATCAGAAATACTATTTAATCAGAAATATTTATTCAGAAATATCAAAAATAATCACTGATTAAATCAGGTTTTTGCAATATTATTATTATGAGTGGCATATTATTCAGATTGCAATTGCATATCTGAATATTTACGCATATCTGGGGCTAATTTAAACTGATTCATACTAATGTTAGAAGATTTTTCAGAAGTCTCACTATCTGCACAGAAAGGATTAAAACAGGTAACACCATTTCTATACAGCTGATAACCAAGAATACAAAATTCACGATAGGCGATATCACAGCTCTTTGTCCCTTTACAATGATATTTGAACATGCTCATTAGATCCTTCAATACAAAAGATAGGGTCTGAGTATGTTCACTGAAGCTAATTTACATGTGGATTTTCTGAAACAGAAAGTATAAATCTAGATCTCAAATTCATTTTAATACAGATTGTAAAATTTAAATATATAACATTTCCGAGTATCTTTCACACATACATTTACAAGTAATAGAAAGTGCAAATGTCATTTCATTTAAAAAAACAAAACAAAACTGCTCTGGTTGTTAATGATGGGTCACACAGCAGCTAAGAGAATGCTTTTTTGTGCAATATGTTTTCTGTGCTCTTTTGAAAATGGCACTTTATGCCTGTCTGGGTGTGGCCAGCATCTGCCAGCACTGTGTGTGTTATTTCACAGCTTCTGAGAGCAGGCTGATAGTGAGCTGTGTGAGGAGCCAACAGACAAGGGGTTAATAGAGATTGTGACTGAGCTGTGTGGAGCCAGATGACAGATCTTTCCTTGGCACAAGCTTCTGAGGAGTTTGCACTGATCCTGACCTTCTGACATTGTTTAGCAAACTGTACTGTAAGCTTAGATAATCTGATGCATTGTTCCCTCATGAGCTGCAGGCAGCAGTGTAGGCCATGCCCCCTTTCCCTTATATGGGTACATGCCCCCTCTTCACTGAAGACGGATCTGACTGATAATGAACATGTTTGCCTCACACACAGTCTAGTGGGGACACCTTGTGAAAGGTTTATGAATCATTTTCAACCAGAATTTTCTAATGAAGTGTATTTGAAAGTTTATTAAAATCACTTGCTGTACATTATTATTAAATAACAATTTAAATGGTGGTTACGAATTTAGGTTTTGGTGTTACATGTTTTTTTTTTTAAGGAACAACAAAATTTGTAATCTTGCTAATTTCACATTGGCCGCTGGGGCTAGTCTAATCTCATACTTCCTGTCCTTCTTTTCAAGAAGGGTTTACAGCAGTTCCATGATCATCAAAAGCATGGATACACTGACAGATGATATCTCTATACACAGCTGATAATACAGGATCCAAGAATCACAATCAGTGATTTCATAGCTAACCCTGCTCCCCTTCAATAGGTGTTTTAGTACAAATAATATGCTCAGAGTCTATTATTTGCTGCTAGTATACATACGTATTTCCTTGAACAAGTTAACGTCTAAGATAGCCGCGATAGCCAGGGTGAAAAGGGCAAGATTTCTCATCTTTATTTTGTTTAAAATTGTGACATGGAAACGTTTTGAAACAAAAACCTAATAAAACAATAGGTGATTTTTTTGATGACATGTTTCTTTTAATATAAAAACAGTTTTTACCCCCTAAGAGCTTAATGATGTATATATTTACCATAGAGTGGCTTGGTGTGTGTATGCCTTTCACTATGTTGTACAGTAAAATTATTGCTTTTATTCAAAACTACAACTTACCCTACAAAAGTCAAGCCCTCATGTGCCTATATTGACAGAAGTGGGCGAAAAAACTAGATTGCAAAATGAAAAATCGCTTGGGCATTAAGGGGTTAAACAGTAGGTCATTTTGTGATAACACATTCCATTAAATCTATTTGATGGAATCTTTGCAATTAAGAGTTTTCCATTCTACCTAAAATGAAAAAGTTGGAGGTTCATTGACTTGGGCAAGTACGTAAATGATATTCCTTCATTCCCAATGACTCTACTGTGCCTTGAAATAGTATTCATAGCCTTTGAACTTTTCCACATTACACCCACAAACCTAAATGTATTGAAATTTTACATGATATACCAATACAAAGTAGGAAGCATTTGTGAAATGTAAAGGAAATGATACCTAGTTTTTTACATTTTTAAAAATGTAAATCTGAAAATTGTGACATATATTTGTATTCAGCCCTTTGTAGTCTTATAACCCTAAAATAATTCTGAGGGTACCGTTACACGTCGCGATATCGCATGCAACATCGACCAAAAGTCACTTGGTGTGGCCATTTGCAGTTGATATCGTTCGTACGCGTTGTGTCGTGTACCAGGGCAATGCGACTGCAATAAATCACAGGGATGACATCGCAATGAGATTGTGCATGTTCTTCAACCGTGCAATGTTGCATATGTGATCTGGCATGATCGTGCAGTGTGACGGCCAGGGGCGGGCTGGCCCAGGTGGCAGGGGGGCAAGTGCCCCCTGGGCTGGTGGTATAGCCCCCACCTAGGGCCGCCCGCCCACCCACAGAAACGGGCCGCGGACCTCACTCACCCACCCTGCAGCAGGCAGTGAACAGACCCGCCGCGGAGGAGACAGTGTCAGAGAGAGAGGCGGCCGCGGCACTGCAGCCATTCCTCTCCCTCCAGGGAGAGCGGAGGCATGGAGGGGCCTGCAGTAGCGCTGAGGAGGCGGGGCCCAGAAAGATTGACTGGAGATAGGAGGACCTGTGTGACGTGAGCCCTACACATCACCTGTCTGTGGGGGAGGGGGGGGGGGTTTGCGGTTCAGTGCAGCAGCATCGGATCCGGCACAGTATCACAGCCCCGCCGCACTTCCGGGTTCAGTGCAGGGGTCATGCCAGCGTCGCGAGGTCTCCCCACTCTGCCGCCCTCTCTGCAGAACGTCACACAGAGGAGAAGCCGATGCAGGTGAGTCGCTGTGTCAGCCGAATATTAAGAAGCAAAGCCCTGGGGAGGCTGCAGAAGAAGACATGTGGGGGCTGCAGAAGAAGACATGTGGGGGCTGCAGAAGAAGACATGTGGGGGCTGCAGAGGAAGACATGGGGGGCTACAGAGGAAGACATGGGGGGCTGCAGAGGAAGACATGGGGGGCTGCAGAGGAAGACATGTGGGGGCTGCAGAAGAAGACATGTGGGGGCTGCAGAGGAAGACATGGGGGGCTGCAGAGGAAGACATGGAGGGCTACAGAGGAAGACATGGGGGGGCTGCAGAAGAAGACGTGGGGGCTGCAGAGGAAGACATGGGGGGGCTACAGAGGAAGACATGGGGGGGCTGTAGAGGAAGACATGGGGGGGCTGTAGAGGAAGACATGGGGGGGCTACAGAGGAAGACATGGGGGAGCTACAGAGGAAGACATGGGGGCTACAGAGGAAGACATGTGGGGGCTGCAGAAGAAGACATGTGGGGGCTGCAGAAGAAGACATGTGGGGGCTGTAGAGGAAGACGTGGGGGCTACAGAGGAAGACATGGGGGAGCTACAGAGGAAGACATGGGGGAGCTACAGAGGAAGACATGTGGGGGCTACAGAGGAAGACATGTGGGGGCTACAGAGGAAGACATGTGGGGGCTACAGAGGAAGACATGTGGGGGCTACAGAGGAAGACATGTGGGGGCTACAGAGGAAGACATGTGGGGGCTACAGAGGAAGACATGGGGGGCTGCAGAGGAAGACATGGGGGGGCTGCAGAGGAAGACATGGGGGGGCTGCAGAGGAAGACATGGGGGGCTGCAGAGGAAGACATGGGGGGGCTGCAGAGGAAGACATGGGGGGGGCTGCAGAGGAAGACATGGGGGGGGCTGCAGAGGAAGACATGGGGGGGGGCTGCAGAGGAAGACATGGGGGGGGGCTGCAGAGGAAGACATGGGAAGACATGGGGGGGGGGCTGCAGAGGAAGACATGGGGGGGGGGCTGCAGAGGAAGACATGGGGGCTGCACTGTGGAAAATGGGGGAGAGGGAGAATGGAGGCTGCACAGCAGTTTCAAAAGAGTGGGGAGGGTATTCCAAGCAGGGGGCGGCGGGACCACATAGAGCAAGCCCACCCATACCTTTTCAGGACTCCTTACCATACAGCGCGGGAGAGAATAAAAGTTTATTTCTGAGCTATGCAGGGGGACGTCTGGGCATATAGAGGGGTTACAGGAACCCAACTACATCTTGTTACAGCTGGTGGGCACAGTTTAGAGCAGCCAAAGAGGGTGACAGGTTCCCTTTAATATAGGGGATATACTGTTATCGTGATGTATTGACAGTGGTTCTGGTGATGTATTACAGTATTGACAGTGTTCTGGTGAGGTGTTACTGTATTGACAGGGGTTCTGGTGATATACTGACAGTGGTTCTAGTGATGTACTGACGGTGGTTTTGGTGATGTATTACTGTATTGACAATGGTTCTGGTGATATATTGACACGGGTTCTGATGAGGTGTTGCTGTATTGACAGTGGTTCTGGTAATATACAGACAGTGTTTCCAGTGATGTTTATTGTATTGATAGTGGTTCTGATGATGTACTGATGGAGGTTCTAGTGATGTGTTATTGTATTGCCGGAGGTTCTGGTGATGTAGTCATGTGGATGTTGTAATCTTTAACTTAACAGACTTGACCCTAAATCATTATAGGGTAAGGGAGCTTGACTAAAAATACAGCTGAATATCAGCCAAACAAATAATTTACTAAAGCCCCTAAAATATTATAGATAGCTGTCTAATTGCTTGGCCGGCAGCAATCTTCCTTGATTCTCTTATATACAGTACAGGAGCACTCATTCTGCCAAGTGTTTCTGTATTCTCTGTTAGAACCACTGGTAGATATCTCTGGCTGCAGAAAATCACTTAGAGGACAAAAGGATCTAGAGCCAGTAATCGGACATGCTGGATCCTTATCTCCCCGACAATCGTCACTTAGAGCTCCCGCACACATTAGACTGTCAGCGCAACCTGTTCATATTGGCGGGTTTATCCAACTTTACTCTGTGTATCGAGGTCTTCATTACAATCTGAATGCTAGGGGCACTCTGACATCTGTGAACCCCCTGACTACTGTAAGCGTTTTTTGCTGAATTGTGGCAGATCCAGCAGATTTTGCTGCATCTGCCGCCTAACGGCTGACTTCTGGTAAGCCACATTCATTCTCTATGGGACTTGTGGTCAGGTGTGGGTCCTCCTATCTCCAGTCAATCTCTGGGCCCCGCCTCCTCAGCTCTACTGCAGGCCCCGGAAGTTGTTCCAACTTCCACAGCGCGGGAGCCAGCAGCATGACATGTGTAAAGATAAACATCATGATGAGCTGCAGCAGCAGCAGCAGCAGCTGGTGGTGGTGGTGGTGAGTAGTGTGCCTGGCTGGGGCAGGCTCTATGTGCCTGGCCGGGGCAGTCTCTGTGTGCCTGGCCGGGCAGTCTCTGTGTGCCTGGCCGGGGCAGTCTCTGTGTGCCTGGCCGGGGCAGTCTCTGTGTGCCTGGCCGGGGCAGTCTCTGTGTGCCTGGCCGGGGCAGTCTCTGTGTGCCTGGCCGGGGCAGGCTCTGTGTGTCTGGGGCTCTGGCTGTGTGTGGCAAAATGTGTCTGTGTGGCTGACTGTGTCTATGTGTGGCTAGGGCTGCGTGGCTGCATGTGGCCGTCTGTGTGTGACTGTGTCTTTATGTGGCTGGGGCTATGTGGCTGGCTGTGTGTGCCTAACAACTATGTCTGTGTGTGGCTGGGGCTGCGTGATTGTGGCTGGCTGCGGTTGGCTGTGGCTGCATGGCTGTGGCTGAGGCTGCGTGGCTGGCTGTGTGTGGTTGGGGCTGTTTGGCTGTGTGTGGCTGGGGCTGCTTGGCTGTGTGTGGCTGTATGTCTGTGTGTGGCTGGCTATAGCTGTCTATATTGCTCGCTGTGTGTGTGGCTGGCTGTGTCTGTGTGTGTGGGTAGCTGCGCCTGTGTGTGGCTGGCTTTGGCTGCGTGTGTGGCTGTCTATGTGGCTGGCTGGCTGTATGTGTGTGGCTGTATGTGTGGCCGGCTGGCTGGCTTTGGCTGTGTGTGGCTGTATGTGTGTGGCTGTATGTGTGTGGCTGATATTGTGTATGTGTAGCTGGCTGTGTCTGTGTGTGCCTGTGTGTGGCTGGCTATGGCTGTCTATGTTGCTGGCTGTGACTCTGTGTGGCTGGCTGTGGCTATGTGTGTGGCTGTCTATGTGGCTGTGTCTCTCTGTGTGGCTCTCTGCGTCTGTGTAGCTGTCTATGTGGCTGACTGTTTTTGTGTGGTTGTGGCTCTGTGTGTGGCTGTGGCGGGCTGTCTGTGTGGCTGTGGCGGGCTGTCTGTGTGGCTGGCCACTGGGACATCCAAATGCTGTGCGAGTGTCCGACAGTTTTCTTAGATCACATCCATGGCAATCTGTTTTGTTTCTCAGCAGCTATTACTGCTATTTACAGGAGCATTTTAAAGTTGTCTCAGCTGAAGAATGATAATGTATCAGTGAAAAAAACAGATGACTCTCAGATGGTCTGTGTGCTGTCAGTGTGCGGTCCATGATTTTGTCGGACCCATAGACTTGCATTGGTGAGTCTCGTGTGTGAATCGCAGACTGTCGCAGCATGTTGTGACTTTTTCCCATCCAGAATCTGGATGAGAAAAAAGCGTCCGACACTCGTCAATGTGTTTCAGACGTTGTTTAACTGACTGCACTGCGATAAAATCACGCATTGAACTCATCCGAGTTTCACCCCAGTGTGTCCGTGCCCTAATAATAAAATCCATATAGTAATCCTACAATGTCTGCTGGACATGGTATGGGGAGGGTGTATGGCTCAGTTAGTACGCTCCATACTTCTTGTTATTAACCAGTTAATGCCCTCTTGTCCACCGCACTGCAGAGTCAAAAGAGGAAGACAGCGAGACAGGCAGCGACATGGCATCAGAGAGCCCCTGACCTCCAAATAGAAGATCCTCAGATCCCGGTATTGTGACGACATATGAAGAAATATTTTTTTACATTTATATTACACTATGAACTCCACAGCACTTTACATACATCATCAACACTGTCCCCATCCTACCAGTATGTCTCATATTGTATATCACCTTTCTTTGAGATCACCTTCACAAATATTGCATTTATTGCACTTGTCAGGTTTTGGATGTTTTAAGATTGCATTTGTTTGCAGGATGTCAGAATTGACTCCCAGAGCTGCTGGTTTCACGGTTAATGTCTTACAGCATCTTAGATTTTTTTTGCTTAATGGTACTTCCAAGTTTCTCAATAGGGCTGAGATCAGGGGAGACTGGAGGCCACACCATGGTTTTCTCTACTTTTATGTCCATAGCAGCCAATTACTCAGGGCTAATGCTCTGTACTAAGAGATGGTGCATTGTCATGCATGGGGATGATTTTGTACGAAGAAAAAAAGTGGTCAGTCTAAAAGTATATCTACTTTGCCGTGGTCCTTTTCACGCCTTCATGGACCCTATAGGGGCAAACTAGCTCTCTCCACATGATTACGACCCAAAACATGACTGCCACCTCCTTGCTGATGTGACATGGTGGTGGTCAACTAGCAACCATGTACTCCAACCATAATGGGAACCTCCAGGCTCCC
The DNA here is from genome assembly GCA_033576535.1 of Allobates femoralis. Classification (NCBI taxonomy): domain Eukaryota; kingdom Metazoa; phylum Chordata; class Amphibia; order Anura; family Aromobatidae; genus Allobates; species Allobates femoralis. The sequence goes on from JARQOC010000005.1 coordinate 130,193,081, forward strand.
TTTAGCTACTCCCCTGTCTGCAGGGGGGCGTGGTGCGATGAGGGGGCGCACCGCTGACAATGCCCAGAGCGCAGGAACTCCAAATACGGGCCTGGCTGGAGAGGGACTGAGATGGGCCGCCGAGAACTTCTGACAGCACCCCACCAACCCCAAATACCGCCCCCCCCCCCCCGTCCTCACCTAAGGGCTGGAGGGACTGAGACGGGCCGCCGAAAATTTGTGACAGCACCCCCCCCCCCCCCGGTCCACACCCGAGGGCTGCCGGGAAAATTTTGCCACCCAGGTTTTGCGTCGCCAGTCAGCCCCTGGTGACGGCCCAACTACGATGTTGTTTGTGATTTCACAGGTTGCACAACCAAGGCCATAGGCGTGCCTGTGGGTTGTGTTTTCCGCACCCCATCTACGGCGTTTGGTGGCTAGTATTGTATGCCGATTGGATGGCCCTGGTAAAGGAGACATCTTTGATTATGTGTGCGTAGATCACTACATTCATTGACTTCTGCATCTCCTAAATGTTGTTAAAATGCATGTATCCAAGGTGAATCATTGTCAAAAACCTCCTTTACTATTGAGGAAGACATTTAGGTGCCTATTGACGACGCGTTCCTGTCTGCCAGTTTGGCGATGCCGCAGTGTGTTGCAGGTGCAGCTACACATCAAATATGACATCAGTTTCAAGATGATAGAAAGGGCAATTGCATCCATATCGCCACCATGTTGTATGAGATGGCTGACCAATGGTAACACTCTTTCCCCATCCAATCGGAGTGTTCTGGGCGCAGTTCACTTAACTCAGGTACGCCTACATCCTAAGCTGTGTCAAAAGTACGCCCACATTGCTGATGTGGTTGTGCTGTGTGACGGCGCAACTACGATCTGCAAAATCGGCTGGGCAATATGGCAGCCAACTTCCGGGATGCCGGATCGTCGGAGAATGCAGGTGTGATTGCTAAGTGTATCATCTCCTGTACGATCTTGGACAAGTGCCAAAAATTTGCGCACTCCCATGAAGTTGCATGCGATATTGGAATGATATTGCGTCATGTAACGGTACCCTGAGTGACCAATTGCCTAAAGAAGTCACCTAATTAGTAATGTCCACCTATGTGTAATACCGGCTCCAAGACTTCTCCCAAGCTGCACCTATTTTCTGGAATGCTCTATCCCAAGAAATTAGGACTATCCACAATTTACAGAATTTTAGGTGCTCCCTAACAGCACATCTTTTTAAGGTGGCCCATTACGCATCCTAATTGAAGTCTTTACATATAGGTCATTCACTATTTCTCTGAACATAACTCTCTGTTAAACTCCACCTAATTCAGAATGACTACTGACAGCTCATGCAGCCTTTACCATCCCACCATTTATTCAAGAGGGCTGGACCATAATTGTAAATAAACACATGTACTTTGTGTCCGCCCACCTCATTGTAGATTATAAGCTCTTAAGAACAGACCCTGTTCTTAAAAGCTTACAATCTACAATGAGGTGGGCGGACACAAAGTACATGTACATTCTTTATTTTTCCTTTAATTATTGTATTTTTTATAACTGTTAATTATAACTGTTTTTGTATATCAACCTCTAAATTGTAAAGCGCTGCAAAATATGTTAGCACTATCTACTCTATAATTGCCGTAGGCAAAATCGTGTCGGCCCCCGAAAACGCCGTGGCTTTGTCACTATGTGACGTCACCACGCGCGAGCAATGGCCGCGAAGCGGCCATTGCGAGTCGCTGGCCGAAAATAGAACCAGAGGCTCGGCCACAAACTTAGCGATTTACCGCTGAGGTAGCGCGAGCAATGGCCGCGAGGCCATTGCGAGTCGCTACCTCAGCCGCCGCACCTGCCGCAACTCCCCCTATACTTTCAATGGGGATCTATTGCGACTCGCTGTGTAGCGCGAGCAATGGCCGCGAGGCCATTGCGAGTCGCTACCTCAGCCGCCGCACCTGCCGCAACTCCCCCTATACTTTCAATGGGGATCTATTGCGACTCGCTGTGTAGCGCGAGCAATGGCCGCGAGGCCATTGCGAGTCGCTACCTCAGCCGCCGCACCTGCCGCAACTCCCCCTATACTTTCAATGGGGATCTATTGCGACTCGCTGTGTAGCGCGAGCAATGGCCGCGAGGCCATTGCGAGTCGCTACACTTGCGGCGCGGTTGCGGTAATCCCCATAGAAAGTATAGGGCGAGTTTGCCCGCGAAAATCCCGTGGCTGACTGTGCTGTTGCTGGTAGCAACCCATTTTGCCTACCAATCACCATACTCCCCTTTGTCTACCAATCACTATGCTCCCACCTGCCGCAATTTTATAGTGTTTACTTTAAGTTTTCCTCACAAATTATTCCTGCCTTGGTGATCCTGTGGGACGGACGTCGGCAAACCAGTGCTGAACCTCATCCCTACAAGACATCTTTTTGGGCCGATATAATCGATTAGTAATTATTATTAATTATTAATATTATTATTAGTGTTAATATTAATTATCATTATTAATCGATTATGGCTTGGTGATCCTGTGGGACGGACGTTGGAAGACCAGTGCTGGAACCTCATCCCTTCAAGATCAGCTAAGATATCTTTTTGACTCTATATAATTGATTATCTACTATATAATTGCCGTAGGCAAAATCGTGTCGGACCCCGAAAACGCCGTGGCTATGTCACGCTGTGACGTCACCACGCGCGAGCAATGGCCGCGAAGCGGCCATTGCGAGTCGCTGGCCGAAAATAGAACCAGAGGCCCGGCTACAAAGTTAGCGATTTACCGCTGAGGTAGCGCGAGCAATGGCCGCGAGGCCATTGCGAGTCGCTACCTCAGCTGCCGCATCTGCCGCAACTCCCCCTATACTTTCAATGGGGATCTATTGCGAGTCGCTGTGTAGCGCGAGCAATGGCCGCGAGGCCATTGCGAGTCGCTACACTTGCGGCGCGGTTGCGGTAATCCCCATAGAAAGTATAGGGGGACTTGCGGCAGGTGCGGCAGCGAGTCGCTGGCTGAGTGCGAGCACTTGCGGCGCGGTTGCGGTAATCCCCATAAGGATTACCGCAACCGTGCCGCATTGCGAGTCGCTGGCTGAGTGCGAGCACTTGCGGCGCGGTTGCGGTAATCCCCATAAGGATTACCGCAACCGCGCCGCATTGCGAGTCGCTGGCTGAGTGCGAGCACTTGCGGCGCGGTTGCGGTAATCCCCATAGAAAGTATAGGGGGACTTGCGGCAGGTGCGGCAAGTGCGGTTTTGCCGCACCTGCCGCAAGTCCCCCTATACTTTCTATGGGGATTACCGCAACCGCGCCGCAGATGCGGTTTTTAAATAAAATAAAATAATTTTAATACAAATAAATTTTCTTAAAATAACAAATAATAAATACATTTAATAATAATAAAAATAGTAAAAAAACAAAACAAAATAAATAATAAAATAAAAAATTTCTATCTACTATATTGGATTATTATTTGAAAATCTAAAAAAAAAAAAAAAATATTCTAGACACCCGATGCATTTGCATCGGGCTCACAGCTAGTATAATTATACCACTGAATTGTAAAGCCCTGCGGCATATGTTGGCGCTATATAAATAAATATTTATTATTATTATATTACTATAAATAAGGATTATTATTAAAAATTCATGGGGTATGAATGCATTTTAAAGGTAGTGTGAATACGTTGCATTCATGATAGATGGATCTAAAAAAAATCTTCACATCCTTGTTTAAAATGCCAGGTTTTTGTCATGTAAATCATATGTAGAGGAATCCTTTTAGAATTTATTGTTAACCTTTGATGTCACCTATAATGTGAACCATTCAATTGAAAAAATATTGAAATGTTTTTGGGTGGAAAAAGAAAAATGAAGATCTAAAATAAAGTGGTTGCATAAAACTTCAAATGTAAACCCTTAAAATACATTGAATTTAGAGAGCTTTCAGTATTTGTGGCTAGTAGTCTATCATCAAGGAACATCTATAATTGGCAATCTTTGCCCATTTTTCCTTGTAGTAAGCTTTCAACTTTTTCTTACCCCAAAGGCCAGATATACGAAGAATGAGAGATTGTTGTCATTTACAATACAAAGCCAGCACTTACCATACATTTCTGACAAACAACAAGATGGTCTACAGTTTGTCATGCAGTATACTAGGCCCAATGGCCCCCATGTACACTATTATAACCCCAAAGAATCCCCAAATGCATGACACCAGACAGAGTGTGATGGCTCCCACAAAATTATTGCTCCCACAGTCCCACACACCATATGATCCGCCAACCATATTATCATTCATTGTTATCCCACACAGCCCCCAAACACAGAATGAAGACCCATACAGTATTATCTCCCACTGTCCATAAACAGAACAATGACCCCAACAGTTCCCTTAACAATGAGTGATGATACAGTAATCAGAAATTTACAAACAGAGTAGAGGGCATTACTAGATAATATCCAATGAGTAACACACAGTAATTAGCTCCCTCAGCTCCTAAACAGAATGATAACCCCCACAATCCCACAACAAGAGAATAATGACCCCTACAGTTACTAAGCTCAGAGTGATGAACCTCACAGTATGATGTATGATCCCCATGGCCTGCCCACCCATTATGGTGGTCACCAAAGACTCCACACAGTGTTTATGGCCTTCATAACCAGTTACCATCCTTTACCCAAAGACAGAAGAGCTATAAAACGGTTAAATACAGTCCTAGGATCTTTTCCTGGCAATTAAAATCTGAGGCTGGCTTCACACTGCGGGTTACATCCAATCCGAGGCTGTCCGTGTAAACCGAACAGCTCCGGACCGGATTTTGGCCCCATAGCAGCCTATGGGGCCAGATAGAAGCTGGATGGCAGCTCTCTGCTATCCAGTTTCTATCTGTCCGGGACAATCCGTGAGGATTCAGTATTCTCCCATGGACAAAAAAACGTTGCAGCGTTTTTGTGTCCAAGAGGAGAATATCTCCTCTAATTGGCAATTCTCGGATTGTCCCGGATTGCCCCGGATTCGTCCGGGAAACGGACCCCTGCGGCTGTACGCCGCAGTTGTTTCAGGACCGCGGCTAGCTCCCTGCCAGCCGCGGTCCTGATTCATCAGTGGTGGCAGCTCCGGGCGGGTGCACACCGGATCAGAGGGCATATTAGCCCTCCAGTTCTGTGTGCTGATCCAATTCGGGGCTGTCAGGTTCATCCTGACAACCTCGGATCGGATCTGACCCGCAGTGTGAAGCCAGCCTTAGCAGTACTAGTGATTTAGGGAAAATCAATTTGTTGATAAATTAGCAAACTTGATGGATTGGCATTTTAACATATTTAATAATATCCAATGAGTATATTTTTATAGTTCAACTTTTTTAAGAAGTCCCTTTTGAATTTTTGATATTTATAATCTTCTTAATATACGGTACTTAATATTTTAATTTCAGAGATACACAACAATTTATTATTATGTTGCTTCACTCCAACAGTTTCTTTTTAATTACACCTCTAAAAATATACGAGTGGAAGCAAACAAAGATATGAAGCCCCCACGGTTCTTGAATAATTCTTAAATGTTTTAATTGCATCTTTGTGTCTTTATTTGTGTTTTCCTTTCAAACAATTTTCTACTTCATTATTCGTTCTGTCACTTGATTATTATCTAGGTTAATTCTTTTAGGTGCAAGTCTCATTTGAAAACACTTTCCGTAATTAAAAATGGTTCTTATTAAGAAAATGAAGCCTACGACCTCTAAGTGTTACAGGAGTTACATATTTTGTGGTTTATAAGATGCACCTGATTATAAGACGCACTCAGGATTTAAAGGAGGTAAAAAAGAAAAATATATATTTTATCCAAATAATGTGCTTAAACATTTAATAAAGTTAATAAAATATTAAATTAAAATTAATGTTATTTTAGCAGGGGGGGATCTGTGGATGAGAAACTTTTATGGAGGACCTTTGTAATTGCAGATCTCATAATAGATAACCTTATCCTCTCCCCCTTGTAATTGAAGACCTCTGATTTGGGGGCTGCAATTACAAGACAGCAGGTTATCTGATCTGAGGTCTGTAATTACATGGTGCAGGATATCTGATCTGATTCTTGCTCTACTGTCACATGATGTTACACAGCCTGTAGCGACAGTGCGCGCCTATGTGCACTGTGTTCTGCAGGATGCATACAGCGAGGCACCCAGGAAAAACACCAGGGGGATAGTAAGAATAAGACTTCCTCACTTACCGGTCCCCACTGCCTTGTACAACTAAAGGCCCCGTCACACACTACAATATCGTTAACGATATCGTTGAAACATCACAGGTTTTCAGTCGTTCTAACAACGTTGTAACGACGTCGTTCAGTGTGACATGTACAAACGATCAACGATAATCGGGCAGATCGTTGATGGGACGTTTGTGAACCGGACCTTAAACCAAACGATGAGCGTCCATTCAACCTGCAGCATTGGTGTGTGTGACACCTCGATAACGATGTCGTTAGTGACCTCGCCAATTGAGAAGTGACATAGGCGAGCTAATGACCACGAGTATCATTTGCTTGTCACAGAATCGTTGCTGCATCATTAACGATATCTATATGTGTGACATTTCACTAGCGTTCAAGTGATCTAGGTCAAGTCGGATCGTTGATCGCATCGTTTGAACATTGAAGTGTGAGACGGGTCCTTAAGGCAGCTTCCATCACCACTTCTCCTCTGGGTGAAGCAACGGTGCAGGGGACATGTCTGCAGTGCGAGGCAGTGGAGAAATAGCAGGCCACATCCTTGGTCTAAGCTGACCGCATCCTCAATCACATGAGCCACGACTTCTCTGCTGCCCATTGCCTCTGCATTTTAAGACACATTGCATCCCCCCTCCCACTTGTTAGGGATAAAGCACAACATATGGTATTAACTTAAAAGTGATATCCCTAGTCCAGTAATGGCGGCACCAAATCTAAGGCCCCTTTCACATCTCTGCGTTTGCTGCGTTTTGCTGCGTTTTGCTTCATTTGCGTTTTTTCCGCGTTTTCACCGCAAAAAACGCATGAAAACGCATGCTTTTTGTCCCCATTGATTTTAATGGAACGCATGAAAAACGCATGCAAAAACGCATGTCAAAACGCATGTGCGTGTGGTAAAACGCAAAACGCATGCGTTTTGCAAACGCAGCTCAAAACGTGGCAAACATCTCATGCGTTTCGACATGCGTTTTTGCATGCGTTTTTCATGCGTTCCCATTAAAATCAATGGGGACAAAAACGCATGCGTTTTCATGCGTTTTTTGCGGTAAAAACGCGGAAAAAACGCAAATGAAGCAAAACGCAGCAAAACGCAGCAAACGCAGAGATGTGAAAGGGTCCTAACACTATTTTCTGTCTAACGTCCATAAAGGTGGGCACTCTGAGAGTTTAATCCCAGAGTCCTCTCATTCAGAAACTGTCTTGAACAAATTAGAAATTTACATTTCTTGCACCATCAGCAGTTTTATATTTTCTTCCTTGTAACATTTCTTGGGCACACATGACTTTTTAATTGCTTCTGAGTTGAAGTAACAAAGGAACACCGATGTTGGCATTGGAATTTTTTTAAAGGATGTAATACCAATATTTATTTTTATCAGCAATAAATGACGAGAAAGAAAAAAACTAAGTTTGTTATTTTTCCGTGATTTTTTTTATAGTGATAAATTTTTTTTTTTTTTTTTTCTCTCACGACAGGACTCAATCATGGATATAATATGTTTGCCAGATGTAGAGGTTATTGTTTGCCTCCAGGTTGCCAAAGAAATTGATCATCACCCCATAATGGTGAGCACTCTCTCTCTATCAGCACCTTGAATGGAAATGAAAAACCTTTATTTCTAGAAAACGAAGATCTTTAAAGAAGTACTCCCATTGAGTTTTTTTCATTATCAAGGAAATGTGTATTTGCAGTTAATAGTGTGAGTGTGTTAATATACTCACCAACAGCTGCTCTCTGGGGTGTCCATTCCTTTTTGGGTGATGCAATGCAATTGTGACTCTGTGCGCTCTGCCTCAGCCAGAAAGTGTATAGAACCTCATTCTTACACTCCATAGGCTTACATTGTAAAAGTGACTTCTGGGTCATGCTGAGCGAATTGTGAGCCAGAGAGTCTGCAGAGAGGTGACATCACTGAGAAGAGGAGAGGAACGGCGGTGGATGCTGGCGAGAGCACTTAACACACTCACTCTACATTACATGCATATACACGATTCATTAAAAAAACTTAGTGGGAGTTCTTTAAAAACACATTAACCGTTTTCCAACAACTAACATATATGGCAAAAGTCAGGTGCACATAAATGATACAGGCTCAGTAAATTAGCTGCGCCATATGGGTAGGTGCTGGCTCTGTTAAGCCCTAAGTCTAATGGTGGGTTTACACGTCCCGATATCGGCGTCCAACTCCGACCAAACGTCACGTGGTTCGTGCATTGGACCCGATATCGTTCGTGCGTTGTATGGTGTATACGTCCAATACGATGCACGAACGATGTCAAAACAATATCGGGGATCAAATGAGCGTGCTATTCAACGGGCCGCTATTGGATGGAGGTTGGAGTAGGGATCGTGCTGTGTGAACCCCAAACAACGATGTGGAGTACAAATTCCCCTATTCACTCCCATGTTAAATGGTCGTTCCTGGGTCGGCCGTACAAGGGGGCGTATGTGGAGCCCACTGGGACGGGGTACTCGGTGCCGGACTGGGGTACTGCTGGGGGATGTCACGGCGGTCCTGGTCTGGACCGTGTCCCGGGCCTGCACAATAAAATGGGGGGTTATTTACAAGGGATTTGTCACTCGTGACGCCACCCACTATATGCGGCCAGTAATGGGGCCGCCGCTGCTGCAGAACCTCCGGGGATGGTGGGATAGCAGCTTGGATAGAATACTTCCTGTGGGCAGAACTGGGTTCCCCGGGGCAGTGGTAGAAGTAGTTAAAGTCTGTGAGGATAGTAATTGATGCTGCAGGAGACTAGGGATAGCAGTAGAAATGATGAGAGTAGAGGTAATCGCAGTATATGAGGGCAAGTGGGGCTTCAGTATAAGGATCACACACACTCACGGTTTCTGTTGTTTTCCAAGTCTTTACTTGCAGATGGTATAACACAATATTGTCCACGGAGTCTGTACCAGGTTGCTCTCACCCTGACCGGGTCCTTGGCTTCCTACTTAAGCGCTGTGTGTGGCCCTGCTGCTGCTTGTAGCTGAACTGCTGGCCCTGTCTCTGCTCACGGGTACCAATCTGCTGGGCAACTTGAGTCCTCTGTGTCACTGACCCCTCCGTGTTGCTTTGCTATGGTACAGTGAAGATGGTGGACCTTCACTATGCCGGTGTTTACTGTCCTGTCTGTCTCAGGCACAGCCTCAGATCCGGTATCCATCTTAAGCGCCTCTCCGGGGTTAAGTTTCAGGGGTAACTCTTTATCCCGGGTATGTTCCTCTGTCTCCTCTCCTCAGACCTCTCAGGACCTCCACTTCTACTTGACTCTGCTCCTGCTCCTGACTCAACTCCAACTCTCCTCTGAACTGAACTAACTGTCACTCCTGCTCTGTGGTAAACAACTTAGCTCCTCCCACTAGTGCAGGTGCCACCTAAGCTCCTCCCACTTTCTAGTGTAGTGTTGTGTGGGGATTAAACCTGTGTTGATGTTTCTGTGGCACATCAACCCTTGGGGTGCCACACGTACACATCGTAGAGACGTTGTATGCCGATATCGTGCTGTGTGACAGCTCCTATGCGATGTTGGGATTCTGTCCAGAAAAAGTGTGCTCCTGCGCCGTCGGATCCAATATCGGACCGACGTTGGAGCGTGTAAACCCACCATAAGGGCCGCTTTACACACACCAACTTCTGTGTCCAACTTCTGAACAGATCTCTGGTTGCAGTGAAATCATGGACACATTGTTCTATTTTGTGGCTGTGTACAAAATGGAGCAATGTGTCCATGATTTCTCTGCAACCAGAGATCTGTTCAGAAGTTGGACACAGAAGTTGGTGTGTGTAAAGTGGCCCTCAGGGTACCTTTACACGTCGCAACATTGCATGCAATTTCACTTGCAACTTACTGGTTGCAGTGAAATCATGTAGACATTGTTCCATTTGTACACAGCAACAAGATAGAACAATGTGTCCATGATTTCACTGCAACCAGTAAGTTGCAATTGAAACTGCATGCAATGTTGCGACGTGTAAAGGTACCTTAATAGCAGTGATTGGATACAGGTCTGATTACTGCTGTGTAACCACATACAGTATTTGGTATCGTCACCTCAATGAAAATACAGAATTTTTTATTCCATTAGGTAAATAATCTAATGTAAAAAAAAATTGCAAACACCAGTAATTTCAGTTTCCTTAGTCGTCACCTCACCTCTTCCCAAAAATAGGAAAAATAAAAAAAATTTAAAAAAGTAAATCAAAATTAGGGATGGGCGAATCTACTCGCTAGGACTCGTTACTCGGCGAGTAGTAAGGGACTCGCAGGACTCGGTACTCTGCGAGTTTCCCAGCGTTTACTCGCACGAGTCCAATGCAAATCAATGGCAAACGCTGACAAAACTAGGATTGCCATTGTCTTGCATTAGACTCGGCTACTGTGCCAGTGATAGCAGGGAAACTGCCGAGTCCAGCTGTCTTCTCTGTGCTGGCTGCAGGGTCCTAGAGCCCGCCTGCTCACAGAGATGATGTAGCAGTGCTGAGATTGTTCTCAGTCTGCTCATTCCCTGCGCATAGACATCTATATCTATGCACAGGGGATGTAGCTTAGAGGACATCGCGTTTTGGACTGCGTCGGACAGAAGAGGATTTTTTTAATTAAAGATGGAGTCCCTAATGGCTTTTTTTTTATTTCAAATAAAAAAATTTCTCTGTGTTGTGTTTTTTTTTAACCCTTTATTGGAGATTCTTAGTGGCTGGGTCAAACGTGGTCTGACATTAAGAATCTCGGGCTTAATACCAGCTTGTATAACAAAGCTGGTATTAACCTCTTTATTACCCAGCGTGCCACCGCCACCAGGGCCGCTGGAAGAGCGGGGTTCAGCGCCAGAGGATGGCGCTTCAATGAACGCGCCATCTTCTGGGGCGGCTGCGGGCTGCAATTTGCAGCGGGGGTGCCCAGAAAGCTTGGGCATCCCTGCGCTGCGGATTCCAGCCCCAGCTGCTTAGCTGTACCTGGCTAGACATAGAAATTGCGCGGAGCCCCACGCATTTTTTTTTTTATTATTTCATGAAATTCATGAAATAATTAAAAAAAAGGGCTCCCCTATATTCTTGTGTCCGGCCAGGTACAAATAGGCACCTGGGGGTTGGGGGCAGCCAGTCGCTGCCTGCTGGATCCGGCTGGTTCCAGAAATACAGCGAAGCCCACGTGAAATTTTTTTCTGACAAATCCATAAAACAATGTAAATAAAAGGGACTGCATCTTTATTAACCCCTGGACCATGGGCGAGGGTTAATAAAGATGCAGTCCCTTTTTTAGGATTGTTTTATTGATTTTTCAGAAAAAAAAATGTCATGGGCTTCGCCGTATTTCTGGAACCAGCCGGATCCAGCAGGCAGAGACGGGCTGCCCCCAACCCCCAGGTGCCTATTTGTACCTGGCCGGACTCAAGAATATAGGGGAGCCCTTTTTTTTAATTATTTCATGAATTTCATGAAATAATTTAAAAAAAATGTGTGGGGCTCCGCACAATTTCTATGTCTAGCCAGGTACAGCTAAGCAGCTGGGGGCTGGAATCCGCAGTGCAGGGATGCCCAAGCTTTCTGGGCACCCCCCGCTGCAAATTGCAGCCCGCAGCCGCCCCAGAAGATGGCGCGTTCATTGAAGCGCCATCCTCTGGCGCTCAACCCCGCTCTTCCAGCGGCCCTGGTGGCGGTGGCACGCTGGGTAATAAAGAGGTTAGGGCCAGCTTTGTATTATCAGCTGGCCCTAAGCCCGAAATTTATGGCGGTCACGCCAATATTAGACATGACCGCCATGAATTTCTATTAAATTGTTTTAAAAAAAAACACAACACAGAGAAAATTTTTTATTAGAAATAAAAAAAAAAGCCATTAGAGACTCCATCTTTAATTAAAAAAATCCTCTTCTGTCCGACGCAGTCCAAAACGCGATGTCCTCTCTGCTCATCCCTGTGCATAGATATAGATGTCTATGCACAGGGAATGAGCAGACTGAGAACAATCTCAGCTCTGCTACATCAGGCAGCAGGCGGGCTCTAGGACCCTGGAGCTGCGGCAGCCAGCACACAGAGCAGACAGGACTCTTATCTGTGCGAGTTTCCCAGCGATTACTTGCAAAGTAAACGAGTCCAATGCAAATCAATGGCAAAACTAGGATTGCTTCAGGCTGAAGCTTCCGAGACACATCTGTGATTTGTAAATCGCACACTACTCGCTATTACTCGCTTCCCCATTCATTAACATTGGACTCGCTAGACTCGCAACGAGTAGCGAGTCCCGGGCTACGACTCGCTAGAGTCAAGCGATTCCGAGTAATTTAGGATTCGCCCATCACTAATAATGTTTTATGTAGCACAAAAGTATACAGATAGCATGCAAAAAAACAAACCTTCATACTGCTCCAAAGTCAGAAAAATGAAAACGCTTTGGGTCTCAGAAAATGTAACCTGTTTGTCGAACAGTGATTTAATCAATAGAACCAGGTCTTCGAATAATCAAATTCATATCAGATAACAATAAAAATCCTTGGATTGCACAGAACTTGCATAATAAAAACTACTTAAGGATTTTTTTTCTGGACAAAATCAAACATAAAATTAATTCCCTCCTTCAATCCTTAATTATTTTATATTTTTCATCAACATAGACGTATGAGGGATTGTTTTTTGCAGTTGTAGTTTTGAGCCATTCATTTTAACATTCAATGTACCGGAAAAAAAGGAAATACATGGGTGCATCATAAAATTGTGCACTCTGGCTGTAGATTTTATTTGAATCAACTTTCAAAAAAGACAAGTACATCATTTTTCTACGTAATCTCTCTGCTTTTCAATACAATTTGTCTATCTGTCAGCAAGATTTTGCATTCTTTCATTATAAAATATTTTACGCTGAGCTACGAGTCACGAATGCACCAATGCATCTTCTTCTCTTCTCATCATTTGTGAATTATTGCATAGGCAGAGCCATGGCTGATTTGGAAATATTGTGCCTCATATTTCACTGTCACTTGTCTATCCAACTAAATCAGTTGCACGCTAAACGTTGTCATCCATCATGGATGGGAGTCCGGCTCCTTCTTCATGGCTGACACTTGTGCGACCTTTCTTGAATTTTTCTTTCATTTAAACATACTTCTTTGTGATAAAATACTTTCCCCGTACTTTACACAATGTCTTTGGTAGATATCGACCCCAGGCTCACGCTCAGACCGCATAAAAATGGAGTTACTGCACTTGCAAATCACAAGTGGGGCAGCCATTGTTTCTTGCACCGTAATCACAAATGATCTGACATAACACATTCAAACCTACCCAGCAGTCACTGGGAAAATGGCAACCTCATACCGAGTGTGCTGATAAATCAGTGCTGTCAAAAGAAGATTTAATATAACCAAATGTGGAAAAGTTTTGACTCACCCGTCATAATTGGTAGTGCAGTGAAATTGAGAAACAAAATACAATTCTGCTGTCACACGTGTAGCGGATGAGGTCAATGGAACAGGAAGGGATTACGGGCAAAGGCAACTGGGAGGCTATTGTGGCCCTGGATTTGGGGTCCCTGACTAGCTCTATCCCGTAAGGTACCTCTGAAGATGAGGAGGTTTGGGCCACCACCATCCCTCAAATCCTCAACTTGCCCTCAGCTAAGAGCCCCTATCTCCACCCACGGACCAGGAAAAGGACACCACTCCAAATGAAGGGATAGCAGCTGCTCCAACAGCACGTCTTCATCGCATGGGTCCAAGATTAGAATGAACTGTTTCTGCAACATCTGGTGGAGGGAAGCAGAATTACTGTCACCCCTTTGAGCATTCAAAACTATGTACACCAGCTGTAACCTGATGTAATTGGGGTTCCTGTAACCCCTCTATATGCCCAGACGTCCTCCTGCATATCTCAGAAATGAACTTTTATTCTCTCTTGCAATTTATGTAAATGACCCCTGAAAAGTGTTGCTCTCTGTGGTTCTCGCTGCCCCCCTGCCTGCTAAACCCGCCCACTCTACTGAAACTGCCAACCCTCCTGTGTATGCATGTTGAGTGACAGGTAATACGCAGTGGTGCGGGTCACCGTGCTCAATTGAAGCTGTGAAGTCTCGCTCCTGTGCAGTAGAATCTCATGAGACTTCGTGCACTGCATCTTCAATGGAGAAAGTGACCCGCCCCACTGTGCAGGCATGACAGTATTGCCTGTCACTCAACATGCATACACAGGGAGGTGGCAAGTTCAAGAGAGCTTAGCAGGTTTTTAAGGTAGCAGGGCGGCAAGGACCACAGAGAGCAGACACCCCCCGGACCTTTTCAGGAGTCATTTACTTACAGCTAGGGATGAGTCAGTATATTCTCAAGTATTCTATATTTGACGAGTAATGCAGTACTCGCGGTACTCGAAACAGCAAGAATTTCACTACGCACCTCGCAATATTTGGATCTCCGGCCAAGCATTAGCCAATCACAGTAATGCCACAGCCTTTTTGGTTGTGGCATTGCTATGATTCACTGGCCGCCCAGCGTCATAGCCTGTGACTCAGGCTGTATATAAGCTCTGCCGCCGCCATTTTATTCACATTGCATGCAGAAGACAGCTAGTGTAGGGAGAGTGTTAGCAGCTTGGGAGAGTTGTTTGTATGCAAATTGTACAGAAATCCTCTGTAAAACCCAAAAGATCTTGTGAGAGCTACCAGTATTGTAGTACTAGGTGACTGTAGTGCAGGGAGACAGGCAGGAGCGTTACAGTACCACATAATACAGTCAGCAATATTTCAGCTCTTCTCAGAGCTGAAAGTATAAGGTCAGGCAGTAGTGACAGTTTTCCTATCTATTTTTGGGGTCACATTTACCCTTGCAGAACAATTTTTTGTTGTTGTGGTGCTGTGTACAGACCGAATAGCACACACGGTACTGCACAAGTGACATGCAGCCAGCACCGCTGTCTTGTGTGGTGACTGGTTTTGCATAATATTTAGCCTTAAACCTCAGGGCAATTTTTTTGTGCCATTGCAGTGCTGTGTTCACACCGAATATCACACATGGTACTGTGCAACTGACATGCAGCCAGCACCGATGTCTCGTGTGGTGACTGGCGCACCTAATATTTAGCCTTAAACCTCAGGGCAATTTTTTGTGCCGTTGCGGTGCTGTGTTCACACCAAATAGCACGCATGGTACAGCACAACTGACATGCAGCCAGCAGCGCTGTCTTGTGTGGTGACTGTGTGGTGCCCCACCTGGTCAGGTGTCACAATTGGGGTACTGCACCCATAAATGAGTGTGTGGTAACCCCTGTCACAGTGGGAAGGCAGATGTCTGTGGGAGGATCCCATCCCATCACTCCCACACACCCACCTAGAATAGATGGTTTTGGGCCCGTACCCTGGAATGGGGAGTTAGGGGAGGAGGGAGGACACACAGTGAGTTTTAGTCGGCACTGAGGAAAGACGGAGAACGGGAAAGCCTCCGAGTGAGAAAAGGAGACTCCCAGAGAGGGGGCCTGGAGAGAGAGAACAGGCAGCTCAGACAGAAGGAGGGGACCCCCCGAGCGCCCATACTCAGGGAGGGAACCCTGGTCCACTTTACCGGAGTACCGTTTCCAAAGAGGGTCAGGGAGTCCAGCCCCTAAGCCGAGAACACCTGAGATCGTGGGTCCGTTTACTGGTCCCGACACCCTGTCTGGCGGGATCAGTCACACCAGGTTAACCCACCGAGGTCGAATTCCAGAGCAAGTGGGAGTGAGAGAGTGGAAGCCGGGATCATTAGAGCACCTCAACAGGCCTGGTATTAAGCAGGCTACCCCAGGACAGGAACAAGCAGCGGATGCGGGTTAGATCCATGAAGGCATACCACAGGAGACTCTAAGGGACCCTGCAGCCCATTGTGACTACCCGACTAGGATAAAGACTGTTTTGCCACTGTGAACTGTATCGCCATCTGCATTGTTCCAGTAAAGTACCCGGGTAGAGTGACAGCTCTCTGTGTGCTTATTCACCACTGCACTTCAAACTATTTCTCCATCATTAGCGCCTCCATCACTACAGGTGCATCCCTGCCCCGGAAGGTCAGCTCTACCTGCAGGGAGCTGTACCATCTTGGCTGCTGTACCATCGCCTTCCGGAGGTCTGAAGCAGCCTGTGCTACATCACCAGAATCTGCGGATGGTGTCACGATAAACTTTTAAACTTTTATTCCCATTTCAACTACCCCTTTTAGTTGACCACCAGGGCCACGGGTCTGGGACAGGCCACCAGAGACCTCCCTACCGCAGCCGAGGGCCCAGATATCTGAGTCCCCATACCCTGGGCTAGTCAACTGATGCACGTAATGATATCGCCATAAAGCTCAGGGCAATTTTTTTGGTGCCGTTGCGGTGCTGTGTGTAAAACACAAAGCAGTACTAGGATGTAGAGCTACTGTCCACAAAGCACTAACTGTTCCTTCTTCCCCAATATCTGCATCTGAACACCTGCAGCAATTCAGAAAAACCCCAAATACCTAAAAAGGCTGTTGTGAAGGGACAGGGACACGGACATGGACGTGGGGTTGTCAGTGGTGCACAACAAGGTACAGAGTCTGGAAGACAGAAGAAGGTTGATGCATCTATGTTTCTGGCGAAATTTCACGGTCTGGAACGTAAATGGGTCTGGAAGCCAGAAGAGCAAGAGCAGATACTGTCTTGGATGGCTGATAAGACCTCCACAAAATTTTCTAAAAGCATGCCCCCCAATTGTCCATGACCACATAGTCTCAGTCTCCAAGGATAGTTTTTGCAGTGCCCAATGTGCAAGCATAGCCATAGAGTTTCAAAAATTAGCCCAAGGGGCTGTATCATTGTTGATGAAGGAAGCAGGCCTCAAGGGCCAAACAATTGAAGCTAGGGACTACTAGCACAGTAGTTGCAGTGGCCAATGTTTAGTCATAGCCACAGTGTCTCCAAAAAGTAGCCTAAGGAGCTGTATTATGGTTGATGAAGGAAGGAGGGTCTCATCACAAGTGTCTCCGATGGGAAATATCAATTAACGGAACATTGTTTTTAGCTTATTGACCATGAGGTACATGTGGCAGAAGCAGGAGTTGAAAACATGTGTAAGAAGAAGAAAAGGGGTTTGAATGGTAAGGGATGGAAGTGATCACCAGTTGCCTAAAATAACATTTTGGGTGACTATAGGTTGGGATGCTGTTATCAGGAGGGCTTAAATACTCTTGAGAAATCCAGT
The DNA here is from genome assembly GCA_033576535.1 of Allobates femoralis. Classification (NCBI taxonomy): domain Eukaryota; kingdom Metazoa; phylum Chordata; class Amphibia; order Anura; family Aromobatidae; genus Allobates; species Allobates femoralis. The sequence continues at coordinate 130,210,490 of JARQOC010000005.1, forward strand.
CCTTGTAAAATTTTGTCAGAGTTAGCCTGTCTGCATCCTCTGTAGTCAGCTGTGTGCATGTATATGTGATGATTGCCCCAGTAGCACTGAAAACACGCTCTGACATCACACTAGCAGCAGTCCAGGCCAGAACCTCCAACACATATAAAGAGAAGTCTGGCCAACTATGAAGCTTCGATACCCAGTAATTAAATGGAACAGAAGCCTCAGGAAGGACACAGGCATGGTTATGTAGATAGTCATTGACCATCTTGTGCAACTTCTCCCTCCTTGACACTGTGACCGATCCAGCTAGCCCTTGCTGATGATCCGTATATTGAAGATGGCCCGGTTTGTGGACATTTTACCACCACCTCTTTGGACCTGCTGGGCGTGCCTCCCCCCATTAATGCATGCTGTTGCACAGAGCTGGTACCTCTGCTAGCAGCGGTGTATGAGGGTGATGTTGCCATCAAATGATCAACAATGGCCCTCTTGAAATTGTGAAACCCCTTGATGACTGCAACAGTCACGAAGAAAATTTGTCCTTGAACTGTGAGTCTAGAAAGATGGCCAACCAGTATAGATTGCTGTTGAAAATGGGGATCACACGAGGGTCTTGGCACAGACAGTTAGATATGAAGTGGGCCATGTGTGCCAAGTTGCAAAGAGGCAAATGTTCTGTGACCCCAGAAGGAGGAACAATACCCATGCTCTCCTCACACTGACTCTCCTCCTCCACCTCCTCTTCTCCAGCCCACCCATGCTGGACAGACATGAAGCTGGGGTTGGGAGTCCCCTCTGTAGCATGAAGAGTTCCCTTGGTACTACTACAAAAGAAGTCCTCTCCCTCCTCGTCTTCCTCATCATCCTCATCCTCAATCTTGCCTGATGAGATTGGCTGGGCTGGGTAGGATCACTCATTGTGAAATCTGCTCCATACCCAGCTGCTGGGCACTCAAAGATTCCAATTTTAGATTAAGCATCAATTCTTTCAGCAGACATAGCATAATAGGGATGGTTACGCTAATAATAGCCTGATCACCGCTCACAAGCTTGTTGCATTACTCAAAGTTATCAAACACCTCACAAATGTCTCCCATCCTGTATCTGTAAGTCTTGATTGTCCATATATACTGTATTTCTCCTTGTTCTCCCCTCTTCATATGTAAAGCGCCATGGAATCTAATGGTGCTATAGAAATAAATAATAATAATAATAATAATAAATGTCAGCGATCCACACCCACTCAACAGTTGGTATGTGTCTTGGCTGAGTCTCAGTCTGACGGGCATGTTCAAGCTGGTATTCAGCAAGTGCACTCTGCTGCTCACTTATCCTTGTCAATGTATGATATGTTGAGTACCACCGCCTTGGTAGGTTGCAAATGAGTCGGTGGTTTGACAAATTAAATTGCCTTTGAAGCTCTGCAAGACCGGCAACAGCAGTTGAGGAATGGTGGAAATGGGCGCAAATACGGTGCACCTTCTCAAGTAGGTACGGCGAGTCATGGTGGGTTTTTATAAATTTCTGCACCACTAGGTTCAGCACGAGAGCCATGCATGGCACGTGTACCAGCTGCTGAGATTTAAAGCCGCTACCATGTTACGCCTATTATCGCAGACCAGATTGGAGTTGCAATGGGGAGAGCCACTGATTGGTCTGTTGTTTTATTCCTTGCCATAGCTCTGCTGCAGTGTGTGGTGTTTCACCTAAGCAGATAGCGTCAGCAGAGCGTGTTGCTGCTTTGCTGATGTGCTGCTGCACGGCTCCCAACTTGGGAGTGATGTGGAGAGTAATTCAGCATAACATGATGTCACGCGCACAGAGGCATTGCTCTTGACAACAGTTCACACACTTCAAACTCTGCTCAAACCAGTAGCCCATGGTGTCTTTTGGTTGTGCTACATATCCACCTTCTTCCTCTGTGCTGCTGTGCTGGCTATGCATGCCAGCGGTCCAAGTCAATCGGTGGTCTCATCTTCGACCACCTCGTCGTCCATCCATCGACCTCCTTCCGTGTTGATATTGTCGGCTGGCCAATAGCAACTATGTGTCATCACCATCAGCCACCACCTCTTCACCCGGTATATCACGTTGATCAAAGTGGATTTCTTCTGGCCATAGGTTTTCAAATATTTAGGCATGAACAGAAAATACCTCCTCACGTTCCTCTTCAATGTCACGTGGTGAGAGGCCAGAGGCAACAAAAGGATATGGACCAAATAGATCCTCTGAGTGGCCAAGGTTGGGGTCAAATGTTTCCTGCGACTCCTGACGGGGTGATGAACTAGGAACAGCTTAAGAATAGCATGACCCAGCATTCTCTGTCCACACATGGGCTACTTTTTGGAGACACAATGGCTATGCCTGGACATTGGGCACTGCAACTACTGTGCTAGTAGTCCTAGCTTCATAATTGTTTGGCCCTTGAGGCCTGCTTCCTTCATCAACCATGGTACAGCCCCTTGAGCTACTTTTTGGAAACACTATGGCTGCACATTGTGCAGTGGCAGTGGAACAACATGACAGTACTCCAAGCTTTATAATTGTGAAGCCCTTGTGATGATGATGTATGGCTTCTTCCTGCGTTAACCATCACACAGCCCCTAGGGCAGATCACTCTTTTTACACCACTTACACACTGAGCTGTCAGAAGATCTCCTCCATCATAACTTGCTCTTACGGCAGTCTTGCACCCATTTCAACTTTTCCTCAACCCCCACACCGCTTTTTGGGTCCAGCAGACAATTACTCGCATTTCACATTGACTAACATTGGACTCGTTACTCGCACCGAATACCTGAGTATTACGATCTACTCGGCCCGAGTATAGGGGGTCCAAGTATTTGACTACTTGCTTATCCCTACCTACAGCGCAAGAGAATATAATAGGAAATTTCTGAGGTATGGAGAGGGACGTCTGGGCAAATAGAGGGGTTACAGGAACCCCAATTACATAATTTTACAACTGGTGGGCACAATTTAGAATGCCCAAAGGGGGTACAGGTTCACTTTAAGGCTGAGGGGGTGGAGAACAGAACGCTCTCACCCCTTCACCTTTACCGCCACCTGCAGAGTCACAGAGCAGACTAAGGAATAAAAACTCAAATAGCACAGTATCAACACTCCAGAACTGCAAAGGCAGTCAAAATGTGACATCTGCCTTTTTAGGGGGGGATTTTATTTTTACAGCGTTCATTTTGTTGTAAAAATTACTCTGAAAAATTATTATCCAGTCATTAAGATTATTGTGACACCAAAGTATAATTTAAGTGGAGAAATAATATTATGAGATTTGCAAAAAAAAAAAAAGTGTTTGGTTTGTGTTGAAGTTTTCCGAGAACTATAACATTTTTATTTTTCCATCCGTTCAGCAGTTTAAGGGCTGTATTTTTTTGGATGGTGAGCTCACAATTTTATTGATACCAATTTGGGATCATGAAATGTTTTGATCTATTTTTATTGCATTTTTTAATATAATATTACAGTATATAGTGTAAATCTCAGTCTTCTATGCAGCTCAGCCTGTAGCTAAATTTGACATTAGTGAAATGGCAGCGACTGGGCCATCAGCAAGACCAAGACTGCCAGAGTAAGCTAGGGATGGCTAAAGATCTGGCTCTACCAGTTCTCAAAGTAGGTGCTTGAAGGTAAAATGTTCAATATAGAGTCAATGAACCCTGGCAACAAAAAAGTAATCACCAAAACAAGAAGGTGTTGCACTTAAAAAAGTGATTCCCTTAATGCTGGTTTTCATCAGGGGTGGATTTATCAAAAGGTGATGGATCACTAGTCCAGGTTGGTATTACACCTGTCCCAAAAGCAAGTATAGCGAGGGGTCCTCTCTTGTGTGTATGTTAACTGTAATAGTATTATCTGAGACATATTACTACAGAGGATCCCTAACCACCCTCCCTTTACGGTTTTGGGACAGGTGTAATATCTACCTGGACTAGTGATCCATCACCTATTGATAGATCACTCCCTTGATAAAACCTGCATTAAGGGTTGAAACATTGGATTGCCCTCAAAACTATTGTAGACAAAAAATTTAGAATAAACAAATCACTTTTTAAGTGCAACCTTCTAGCTTCATTGATAGCCAGAGTAAGCTATCAGGGCCCCAAAACTGAATCATGAGAGAGTGGCTGGATTCATTGTACATGAATATTGGTGCCCGATCTTGGCTGTCCGAGATCTCAATCTGAGCATGTGCTGCCTCCACACCCATGTTTTCTTACGAACATTACTTCACTACTGGGAAATAAATGCAACGGGAACCAGTCCACCGTGACACCCCCACCTGCTGTGCCTAGCCTGCAGCATTGCATCACTGGCATTGCAGCGTCCCTGCCTCTTGTGACCCCGCTGTACCACCACCGTCATTGATCCCCCCTCCAAGTAAGATACTTCCAGATTATAGGATGCACTCCATTACTCTCCCAATTTGTGTGTGTGGGGGGGAAGGAAACGGGCGGCAGTTAGTTTTACAATCCAAAGAATTCAGTATCCCACAGGATTAATGTATGAAGTGCTTCTTAAGTGTGAAGTAACACTGTTTCTGCCAGCTTTACAAATAGTATTCTTTATTTCATTCTTAAATTTATTGGAAATTCATAAGAAATAGTTTACACAGGTCATTGTGGAACATAGATAATATTTTAGAATATTTAACCGTATTGTATTTAACCACATTTTTTCATATATTTCTCATTGTATTTCATATATTTCCCTTTCAATAATCCGAATGTCTACTCCCAGAGGTTCGATGTCAATCATGATGAAGTGCAAGTGTTCGCTCACAACTACTTATAGATAGATACAACGAGTGCAATCTGATTAAAAAAAAAGAATTTCACTCACGCTAATGTTATTTAATGAGGCAGATGAGAATTGTGATTTTTTTTCCTCAGCTGTATTTGGGTTGAGGACAAAATAAAAGCATGCTGCGCATGGTCGCATTAAGCGGCTGAGACTTACCAATGAAAGTCAATAGGTGCAAGGAACATATTGGACATCAGAAGGACCATCTGTATGTTGTCTGATTTATACAGATACATTATTCTGAAGCATAGGAAATGAAGTGAAAAATTGTAGAATAATAGCTGCTGAGAAAAAACTGCATTGCATTAGAATGGCTACCATAGGATATGGATGCAGGGCGAAAAAAAATCATCCACTTACATTGCACTCGCATGACATACAGAATACCAAATGGATTTCACTCATTCAATTCTTCTGGATGAAAATCAGATAAATTTTTTATGCTTACATATGAGCAGACACTTATAATTCCTTGTAGTGTTGCTATGGATATGATTCAACCAGAGCTAGGGTGGATGAGGGACTCGGACACCGGGGCTACAGTGTGGAGAGTCACGGATGGTCTGGACCCCGGTGCCGTGCCCTGGAGATCAATTATACCAGATGTTGATGGTAAACGGTGGGGGTTAAAGGGGTTATTTACAGGGGAACGTGACGCCACCTGTAGGGTCCGGTAAGATGGTAACGGCGCTGCCAGTCGGCCACTGAGGTGATGGAGGGGGCAGCAAAGTGTGGTACAGCTCCCCACAGGTGGAGCTTTACCTCAGGGCAGCTACTGTGGTGAGACGGTAAGGGAGGACAGTGATGGTAATGGTGGTGCAGTTCTTACCCCTCTGCTTTGAAGATGTTGATGATGATGTTCAGCCCTCCAGGCTGCGGCAGGAAGAATAACAGAAACAGTTCCAGTTAACTCTGCTTTACTTGGTACCGGCTGATGGCATAATAAAACATGGTACAGTTTGGTTTTAGGGTGTTGCTGCCAACTCAGGGTTTCTCTTATGGAGTCTTTAGATGTCCTATCTCTGTCTTTCAGGGTTTGCTACTTTCTTTCTAGATCTTTCAGTCTTTACCACCTTTGAAGAGCTCCCCCGCCAGTCCCACGGTCTGTATCTAGAAGATAAGGTCTGTCCACTACCCTGTCTGGACAGGGCAACCCAGAACCGAGATACAGAAGGTTCCCTTCCAGCACCGCAGTAAATGTCTGTCCCTTTTAGTTTCTTCTAGTGTCCTGAACCGGTTTTCAGTCCTGAGGGGAGAGGTACCTTGTGGCGCTGTAACAACCCGTTTCTGTTGGGCCTATAGCTCGTCAGCTTTTCAGTCAGGCATGAACTCCTGGCTGACTCAGTTGTCTGTGTGTACCGGTGTCCCCTCAACATGACCAGCTGGCTCCTACCAGCCCTGGCCCGTTGCCATCTGTCCTGGGCCCCCACATAAAGATGGGGTACCCTCCACTCAGCAGGGCTGCCTGGCCTGACCACTCTGTCTGCCTTCCCAGCACCGTCTGAGGTAAAACTCCCAACTGTCACTCTTACTCAGTCCTAAGCTCCGCCCCCACCTGTGGAACCTACTATATTACCAGTTCCCCCTACTCTAAGTGGTGCAGTCCTAAGTGAGTGCAAAAATAGGCTCCATAAAATTTAAATCCTAAACCAGCAACTTACAAAATAATATTATACATAAATAATAAATGCAATACTACTCTGTGGCGCCTAGCCGCAGGGGCGCCACAGATATAAGTCACTAAAATGTAAGTAGAACAGTGATTTAATTACCGTATATACTCGCGTATAAGCCGAGTTTTTCAGCCCAAAAATTGGGCTGAAAAGTCTCCCCTCGGCCTATGCGCGAGTATATACGGGACCCCCTCACTGTTTGGCGCCCCCACCTCAGGATGCCCCCCCCCCCGCATGCAGCTCTGCGCTCATACATTACCAGCCTATCAGCTGTCATCCTCCGGTGGCGGATCGCGGCTCCCGGCTCCGGCTTCCATCTTCATCTGTGTCTTCCTGCATGTCACATGACCGGCCGGCGTCGCGATGACGTCATCGCGATGAGCCCCGGCCACAAAGCAGGAAGACACAGATGAAGATGGAAGCCGGAACCGGGAGCCGCGATCCGCCACCGGAGGATGACAGCTGATAGGCTGGTAATGTATGAGCGCAGCGCTGCATGCGGGGGGGGAAGGCATCCTGAGGTGGGGGCGCCAAACAGTGAGGGGGGCCTGAGGCTGCTGTGTACTACCCCTGGGGCTGCTGTGTACTACCCCTGGGGCTGCTGTATATACCCCTGGGGCTGCTGTGTACTACCCCTGGGGCTGCTGTGTATACCCCTGGGGCTGCTGTGTACTACCCTTGGGGCTGCTGTGTATACCCCTGGGGCTGCTGTGTATACCACTGGGACTGCTGTGTATACCCCTGGGGCTGCTGTGTATACCCCTGGGGCTGCTGTGTATACCCCTGGGACTGCTGTGTATACCCCTGGGGCTGCTGTGTATACCCCTGGGGCTGCTGTGTACACCCCTGGGGCTGCTGTGTACACCCCTGGGGCTGCTGTGTACACCCCTGGGGCTGCTGTGTATACCCCTGGGGCTGCTGTGTATACCCCTGGGGCTGCTGTGTATACCCCCGGGGCTGCTGTGTATACCCCAGGGGCTGCTGTGTACACCCCTGGGGCTGCTGTGTACACCCCTGGGGCTGCTGTGTACACCCCTGGGGCTGCTGTGTATACCCCTGGGGCTGCTGTGTATACCTCTGGGGCTGCTGTGTACTACCTAAGGGCTGCTGTATACAACTGGGGCTGCTGTATATACTGCTGGGGCCTGCATACCACTGGGGAGACTGCTGTATACTACCACTGGGGGGGCCTATATACCACACTGCTGGGGGCTGTATACCTGTGCTGGGGTCCACCCTCGGCTTATACACGAGTCAATAGGTTTTCCCAGGTTTTGGGGGCAAAAGTAGGGGGGTCGGCTTATACACGGGTCGGCATATACACGAGTATATACGGTAATCAGATTAGATTTCCAAACAGAAAATCAGAAATCTTAGCAGATAACAATAAAAATTCTGCTATTGAGCAAACATTGTATAAGAAAATTTATAAATTTGATATTTTTTTCAAAAGCGAAATAAAATTTTAAAGGTTACAGAAAAGTGTTAGGTAATTTGTTAGGTAAGAGGTGATGTAAGGGGATGAAGAACTGAAGGGCCACATATTACAGTGTTTAAATCGAGTGTCTGCAAATAAACATCACCTTCTGCTGACGAAAGATCTTAAGACTGGAAAAAGCAGAGGGAATTACAATGGTAGTAACCGAAGAGTGAAGTATCCATCCCTTGAGTAAAGATTGGAGGAAACACCAGGTCAGGTAATGGCTGTGGCAGAGTTGTTATTAAAACCCAGGAAAACAGGGGAGGGGTGGAGTTAGGCCTGAATCTGTAGCAGGATGGTCACGTAAGCAGTGGATTGGGCTTGCAGATGAAGATCCATGACACGTTTCAGAGGAAGATCATGGCCAGTTCAGTTCTACAGGAAGATCAGTGACCAGTTTTGAGAGACCACTCAGCCATGGTGGAGGATTGTGTTTGTATTCAACTGCTTCCTGTGCAAACTTATGGTACTGAGTGGGAACTGGGGCCTTGCTTCAAAGAGGGAAGGCAGTCAGCGTGCTGAGTCTGTGATGTTACCTGCCAACTACTAGCGGGTTGTGATGTCGACCATTGTTATGGCCTGTGTACTGTTTTGTGATTATTTATAGAAATGATGCTAATGATTTCTGAGTTGGAGGATTAGAAATCGATGACAGTGACCATTATTTAATAAGTGTAAAATAATATGAAAAAATTATTGTGTTTACATCCTGTAATGTATTGTTATATCTCCTACTGTGATATAGTTTTCATTTATTACCACCAACTGTGTTATTCCATTATCTCATGCTGAAGGCTTTGCTTCCCTTTTATGTAAAGTAAATAAACTATTGCTAGTTTAGTTACCGCTGTCTCCTCATTAGCTGCTTAGTTTTGAACAGAACACTTGGCATGTTCTCTCTCAGATTCAAGCATGTTTCAAAACTGATTACAGTCTCCTCTACATGGTCCCAATCTTTGTGCCTACCGGTCAACTCGCTTGGATATGTATACAATTGAATTGAGGTCTGAGGACTTTAGGGACCAATCAAACACCTCTACTTCACTGACATTGAACCATTTCTTCACCAATCTTGATGTGGCTGGTTTCACACTACAGCATTTTCCCTGATCAGTGTCCATCCAGTTTGTGTGCCCAAACCAGGAGAGAAACTTACAGAGAAAACTATAATTGAAAGATTGACACCTGTTCTGAGTTTTGGAGACACTCCTTGTTTTGGCACACAAACTGGATGGACACTGATCAGGGAAAATCCTGCAGTGTGAAACACTCCTTTTCATACCCATATACTTATTGAATACTCACATATAGCATTGAGACCATCATCAATCCTGGTCAAGTATCCTCTGAGTTTCATTGTGGTACAACCCCATATCATCAGGCGTCCTCAACCAAACTTGACAGTTCTTTCAATTTATTGATACATTAGCCCTCTTTTCCCTTGTTTTTGTCTCATTGCCCCAAATCACCCTGTGATGCTAGTCATTACTAATAGCTAGTGTGACACAGTCACTACTTTCAAGTAGTGTAGACAGCAGGGAAATCTGATAATCTGGGGTTAGTTTCCAGAAGAGCTCATAGTATTCAGCGAGTCAACTGAGGTGTGTTCACAAGGGAAATCAATGTAATGCTAAGGTAGTGATGAGATGACTGGACTGCCGGCCAGCAAACGTAGTATACCACACACGCTTTGAGCAAGCCATCATGCTAATGCGTACCCTTAGTAGCCGGGTGCTTTTTACTCGGCTTCCGTCCTAGAAGGTAGGACTTTGGCAAAGTCTTTACAAGGAATACGTCGAAGAAAGTCAAAATAAACATAACAGTACAAACAGGAAAAACAGTGCAAATCCAAAGAATAAGGAAAGGCTAGGAAAAGAGCCAACACCAAAAAAGTAGAGCAATAGAGCTAATCAAAATAAATACACCAGAACTGCTAACCTTACCACCCAAATGTGGCGACTCTGTGGATCCAGTCACCACAGAGGTACTGCACCCCAACCAGAGGTGTAGTACCCCATGCAGACATCCAGGCCAACACCACACCACTCCAGGTCAGGGTTAGGGCGAGATTGCTCCAAAGGGAGGACACAGTCCCTGATCCTGTCTGCAGAGGAGGAACCAAAGTAGAAGGGATGGGTGGAGAGCAGAGTTAGGGGAGCACCCAGGAGGGAGTGAAGCCAGGGTGGACACATGTTAGTGATACAGGACACGTGACAGGCCATATATAAGGACAAGAGAAACATCTAGAAGACAGTTGATGGGTGGCTGGCAAGAGCTGAAGGAGTCTGGAGGTCAGAATGTCTGTCAGAGAGGGACAACATCTAGAAAGAGACGTCCTGGGGACTGGAGCCAGTGGAAGCTCGTCCTAAGACTGGAGAGAGGTAAGACTGGACTGAGGAGCTGAGAAAAGAAGAAAGGGGGTGCTCCAGAAGACAGAAGGGGACCGGATAGTGACCAACCCACCTGGGGGCGCCCTCATTCACACCAACTGATACTGTGTGGAGGGACCAGGCCACAGAGTAAAGGGACCGGGCCCTAGACTAGTGGAGAAAAGCAGACTCAGCTAGCAACCCGGAGGCTGCGGTATCTCCAAGTGCCACAGCCAAAACCATGCACATCCCTGAAAAGGTGGCCATGTAGGGTCAAGGGACTGGCACCAGAGGAACCCTAAAAATGCCCGCAGTCACTGGCTCAGGGCACTGTGTGAGTGAAGAGCAGGGCAGGAGGGTGAAGCAAGGCAGAAGAAGAGTCGACCATGAAAGGACAGTAACAAGGGGGTGTACTGGTTAAGGACCACCAAATTACCCGGGAGTTAGCTGTATCCCCTTCGCCACGTCCAAGGACTCAGCGCTCCTTGGGCTGTTGCAACGGTGATGCCTGCTGTAACCGGGAATGAGAAAGCTGTGAGTAAACACCTTGAGACTGCACCCCGCTGTCACTGTGACTTTCTTGCTGTGTCCCTGCACTGTAATATCTACACCAACTCACTAAGTAACATTTGCAGCCCTGGGGTCAGCCCTACCCGTGGAGGGCTTTCCAACCAAGCTGCCTTGTCACCAACCCCAGTGGAACTGTGTAGCAGCGGCAGCCACCATTAGCTACAACCCACAGGGGGCGTCACGTGAACAAGCATCCCCAGGTCTGGTACTCCTCTCCCTAAAGCCACCTTCCCTCATCACCACTTCCCGAAGAAGAGTCCACATCCCCTTTTAATTGACTGGTCCGAGGCCACGGACCAGGTCACGCCACCGTGACATCCCCAGCAACATTCACTGCCTCGGCTCCGAGTACCCCACAGCCCCCACAGGGCGAGTCACAAACATAACTGAAAATTATTAGAATTGAACCAGAGGATATGGTGGGTTTAAATATCACTCTGAAGGATCACCTGATACTGCTGAGATAATGCCCCATTCTCCACCCACAGCTCGGAGAGGCAAAGGAGGGGGCAAGGAAAATGGAGTGGAGTTGAAGGAACCTCCCTCTGCTTAGCTGAGCTAGGAGACATAGCATTCCATACCTCCTGGCAGGAGCTGACACTAGGGAACCCAACGTAGTGGGACTCCTGAACAGCATCATCACTGGGAGCTATAGCATCCCACCTCAGCAATACCACAACCTAAAGGAAGTCTCTCAAAGTGCAATACTTGGCCAGAATGAGCACCTACACTAGCTCTGCTCTCCAGAAGCGACACTCCATCTCTTATGGATAGTGAGGGGTGACCGGTGGCATGGCAGAGAGCCATAGTACAACCAAAAGGGCAAAGAACTTACTCAGGTACAGAGGTATGAGAAGTATTAAAACCCCTGACCACCAGATACCTGCCACAATGTCCACCAATATTCAAACCCCCATTTTTATGCAGGCAGGACCTGTCTGGTCCACAATCATTATACATGGCTTTTGTGCCTGCTTGTTAACTCTTTGCTCATCTGATGCAGATATGTTTGTGATGGCAATGCTTGTTACATTCTCATGCGTATCTGCATGCCTGCTCTCACAGCATATAGTGGATGAATTCAGTGAACTTGACCTCATCATATTGTTGTAAGGCCCCATGTCCACTGTAAGTTGTTTGACTCTTCTTTTGAAGCAGATAGCTATCCTGAAGCCAGCAAAGTCTGAGAGTTCAGAAATGTTATGCCAATGTGTGTTTTTATTCCTTGCAGATGTGGTGCAGATTTTGGGTTAGAAAAAAGAAATTTGAACCACATGTGCAAGGGTTTTGGGAGCAGCTGGCTGCCTAACCAAGAAAGGCCTGTACTCCTCTCGACGCCCTTCACTTTCCCGAAGGTGACCTCCTCCCTGCAAAAGACGGCACACAAACATTTGGGAGATGGTCACGTAGCAGGGAAGACAGGTTGCTGTAGCACCGATGGCCAGTACCTTGGTCCACTAGAAAGTCAAACCCACTATCCTTTAAAGAATGCTACCACCTTGCCTTGGGTACACTGGTCATAGAAGTGATTGGCCTTAGGCCCATGCAACCTCTCCCGGGTCATGTTATCTTCAAACCAAATCTTCTCAATAAAAGAGACAAGAGTCAGATGGGGTGTTTCATGCCGTCTTGGAGGGGGTAAGGGTCCCACATGGCATTACCCCAATCAAAGGCCTCTGGCAGGGGTTATACACACGGCTAGGAAACAGCCTCTTCCACATCCTCCTCTTCCTTGTCCTCTTCCTCATGCTCCTGGACCTGGTAGAATTGGTGATTCAGTAGCTGCGTCACTGGCTGCAGGTGGAATACAGCCAGACATGCTGCAAGATCCATTACAATCTGAAATCTTGTGCTCTCGGTCACGGATGACATTGGGAAAGGGTCATCTTCTGACTGTGTGCTCCTCAGGGCAGCGGTGTAACTAGGTTTCATGGCGCCCGGGGCAAAGATCTATTTCGGCGCCCCTCCCCCTCCCCCCCTCCCAGAGTACGTGAGAAGTGGGGGGGGAATGTAGTGCTGTCAGCTTTCAGCCCCGCCGCTCCATGAGTGGAGTCAGTCCCATGTCTAGTCATGAGTGGAGCCAGTCCCATATCTAGTGCAATGTATCATACCCTTCCCCACACATGTATCTATATACCCACAAGGTGGTGACTCTCATTCATTTGAGTACAGGCCGGTGCTGTCAGCCCTGCTGTCAGTGACATTACCTTGCTTGGAGTGAAGCCGGCTTTCCAAGGATCGTATGTGCAGGAAGCAGAGGTGACAGATGAGCCCGACCAGCCAGTGTGCCCCCAGCATGTTGTGTGCAGACCGAGCAGGGGAAGGTCCTCTTCTCCCCTCACTTCTCTCGGTCGCTCGCTCTCCCTCAGCCCGCGCCCCTCGGTTCCCCTCACAAGTGCTGTGCGGGCTGTGGCTGCCTCCTGTGCCCCTCACACAAGTGTCTCCAGTGCCGCCGCCAGCCTCGCTCCGTTCTTGTCCCTGCCTTGTAGTGTCTTCAGCTGGCACTTGCACTGAGTACATTTGAGAAGTCGTGGCACCCTGCCAGCAGCTCTGCTCCTCCGTCCTCTGACCATCCCAGGACCGGACATCAAAGAGCAGAGCCCGCCTTCTGGCCAGCCCTGACACAAGCCGACATCAGAGTCCTTCTGGCTGCTGGAAAGAAGCCTATCATAGACTCCGAGCAGCTGCACTCGGCTCCCCTCACCATGCTGGTGTAAGCAGGGAGCGATGGATGCCACCTGGGGAGCCCCTGAGGCTGAGTCACAAACTCACCGGCTCTCATACTAAGCGTCCCGGCGCTCCTTCACCCGTCCGTAACCATAGCAACGAGTTCCGGCGGCCGCTGTCTGCACAACGCCACTTCCGGGAGTATGTTGAGATATTCAGGGCACAGCGCATCCAGCCGCGGGGGAGGGTGCCGCCGGCGCCCCCCGCAAGAGTTGCGCCTGGGGCAAAAGGTCCGGCTGCACCCCCTAGATACGCCCCTGCCTCAGGGCCTCATCTGGCATCCAGCACTGTATTCACACCTCACTGCAGATGAGGCCCAATGTGGGTAGCAACTCCTCTGCATGACGATCTGGTACTGGTTCTGCTGACCCACTCTCGCCCCTGGAGTGGTGATGAAGATCACCTCCTTCTCTCTATCAGGCATGTCTTACAAGCGATCAATCGCCGGCACATTGTAGCAAGTTAAGCACAGTGTAGCGGAGTGTAGCTGGTTTGGAGGACTGCACTGCTGCTAATATGGTGCTGAAACTCTGAGCTCCACAGTGAAATCTGTTTGCTAATGCGTCTGGCATGCAGACTTAAACGCAGTGCCGAACACAGACATACTGATGTGAACGCAGCGGAAATTTTCTGCCAAGTAGACATGTTCATAATGTAAATTTAAGTGGGGCAAAAAATATTAGAATATTATCAAAATAAAAAAACGATAAACCTTCCATTATATTCAGAAAAAATATAATTCATAAAGAATACTTTTGCACCTGTCAATTTTTGAAATAATGCATATTTCACATTTTTGGTTAGTACAATAAACCTCATTTCAATCCTGAAATATTACTGTGTCCATCAGTTATTAAATATATCACACTGAAATAGCTGTTGCAAAAAAAAACTTTTAAACAAAAAAAAAGAGTAAGATTAAGAGGGGTGCCCAAACTTTTTCATATGACTGTATGTACAAATGCAGGGTGGGATAATGCAGTCACGCTTCCGGGGGAAGGCGCCCTGGAGTGGACCCACTGGACTGTGGTACCGAACTCCTCTGGGTGAGCTCGTCCTAGTTTAAGCAACCCTATACAGGGATTGTCAGGGGCAAGCCCAGGGGGTCTAAATATCACAGCTGCTAGTACCAGGGAGGCGGCTCGTAGGGTTAGCCTATACTATGGTATACCAAGGTAGGAAACACAGGTACAGAGCCCAAGGCAGGGAGAGTGTCAAGACCCTGGGGTACTCGGGTATCAGGCTCGGAGGGGTTCGCAGGGATGTCACTGGTGGCGGTGCCTGAGCCTGTGGCCTGGGTGACACTTCAATAGGGGGTTATGTACAGCGGATAAGAGTTATTGTCACGTGACGCCACCTGTAGTACCTGGTGATTGGTCACCAGTGCCGCCACAGTCCTCCAGACCTCCGGAGGGCGATGGTATTGTGTCAGGGATGGCAAAGCTCCCTATAGGTAGAGCTGGACCTCTGGGGCAGCGTTCCTGTAAGCAAACAGGTTGAATTCTGCAGCACAAAGACACGGAGGCAAAGTCACTCTCCCAGGTACTTTACTGGAACAGTTCAAGTACAAAGCACAGTTCACAGTACAACACAGTCTGTAAGCATAGGCAGCTGGCCTAGGTAGTGGCAAGTGAATGGGGTGTTTCCATGTGGCTTTGTTAGATGTCCCTCCTTTACTGCTCTTCCAGGTTGGTTTGAAGCCTGGCTGACCTGGAATCCAGCCTGGCATCCTGTGCTCTCTCACCTTTGCTGTCGTCGGGTAACCCTCTAATGGCTTGCCGCTATCTCTCATCCTGCGGTGCCTGGCGCCCTTAATCTTGACTGCGCTGGTGTCCGGGAGACTTGAAGACTCTACTGTAATCCGGATTCTCTGCTGTGCTAGTAGCTCTCCAGCAGTCTGTGGGCTCCAGTGCCCGGTAAGCTGTCTGGGAGAACATATCACCGGCTCCTCTGTTCCCAAAACTGCTGCTCTCCTGGAAAGCTCCTTTCCTGTCTGTCCCTCAAACATTCTCTGCTTCTAGCTTCCTCCCGCCATCACACTGCTTGCCCTGAGCTCCTCCCACCGGGTCTGGGTCTCCTAGTAAAGGATTTAACTCTGTAGTCCCCTGAGCTAAGGGTGTGTGGATGTGAGGAATAAGCCACATATTAACCTCCCCATTCATTTACCACAGGGATACCACACACGCTGGTCTGGGTGCAGTACCCCTTAGTGGCGCTCTGACCAGTGGAGTGCCACAAGAGCAGAAATGGCTCTACTGGAGAAGAGTACAAGGAAGGCCTGACCAACAGTCAGCAAGGCAGAAGCAAACTAACATAATAATCAGGCACCTCCCATCAGTGGAGGTGGCCTGATATACCAGACGACTGGTAGCTATTGGTCAAGGGGAGCGTCAGGTTGGGCTGGGCCGGCCCCAAGAGTCACAGGGGAAAGGTGCGGCCGCGCCTAGTGCACTGCTCATGACACTCATGAAACCTGACCCCTGCAGCGTGCTGGAGCGTGAGCTGGGTGGTCAGCAGACAGGAAGGGGACCCGGTGACGGGTCCGAGACACAGTATGCCTGAACGCTGAATGCTCGGTCGGCAGAGGAGCAGAGGATGCTGACCCAGGAGGGGTGAGCTGGGGAGCTGTGCCAGGGGACCTAACAAATGCAATGCATAACACAGTTGACATGAAGCAGAATATAGTGGTCAGTCTTGGGAGGGGGGGGTAAAAGAACAGCTGGGGAAGTAAAAACAGAGTTCAGAGATAAGAGGCACAGTCAGTTTTATTGTCCTTTGATTAGTGGTTGGTCAAAGAGCAGGAATGAGACTGGGTGAAATGGTTATGGCACTAATAATTGGAACAGTTCACGATAAGAAGTGTCAAAGTTTTATTGTCCTCTAATTGGGGTCTGTTCAAAGATATGATAACCCCCAAATGCCCTTTCAATTGATGTAAAAAGACATGGATCTATGTGAAATGTTCATTCATGCTTTGAACGTGTCAAAGTTCGTTAACAATTCGTATTCCCAAATTTCTCTCTCTGAGATTTGAAGTTACTTTTTAAGGCGAGCAGCCATGTGTCTTTTATACTGTGGTCAGAGCTACAAAAATGCTTGGCTACAGGTAGATCCATATGTCTTTCTTTTATTGTGTGGCGATGAGAATTCATTCATGTTCTAAATTTTTGTTCTGTCTCACCTACATACATACCCCTTGTTGTACATTTGGTACGTATAATTAAGTACACCACATTGCTTGTGGTGCAGCTGAAGTTACCTGGGATCTTGTAGTCCTGATCTTTGCTGGGAATATTTATCTTGTCCATTATCATTATAAATGAACAGGTTTTGCACCTGTTCTGGTTGCAGGGAAAGGTTCCTGTTGCTGTTGGAATGGACAGGGAGCTTCTGACAATGATGCTTTTTAATTTCGGAGGTTGTCTGAAAAACTGAAGTGGGGGGTCCGGAAATATCAATTTTATTCAGGCATCTTTTTGTAGTAGTGGTTGTAGATTCTGAGCTCCTCTTAAAGGGATCCTGACCCCGAAAAAGGAGCCCTCAGCCCCTTAATACCTTTCCCTGCAGCATGCTAACACCTCTGGAACCATCTCTTTGAGTGGCCAAAGCGATATTGTAATGTTAATAAAAGTGCTTTTTAGACCTTATGTCCAGCGGCTTCTCAGCATTTGCATAATTAACAAGCAGGTGGCGGGGAGCAGCAACCAGGCACTCCTTCTGCGGCTTCATAAATGCTGATAAGCCGCTAGAAATCTACTTACAGTATATAATCGGGAGTTTGAAATTCGGGCACTGTAGCCGAATCCCAAGCTCCTCTGCGGCACTGCGAGCGTAGACGTGCAGCGTCTTCGCGAGCCGCAGCCGCACTACAGTTAAAAAAAGATAAATAAAAAATATGCTCACCTCTCCCCGAGCCCCCGCTGTCTCCCGCCGTCTTCCTGCAGGCTCCCGGTGGTTCCTGCAGGCTCACAGTGTCTGCAGAGGTCTTCTACTGCAGTACAGGACCTGCGGTGATGTCACAGTCACGTGACACCAGGTTACTCCATGGTAACTTGCGGTCACATGACTGTGACATCACCGCAGGTCCTATACTGCAGTAGAAGACCTCTGCAGACACTGGGAGCCTGTGGGAGCCACCGGGAGCCTGCAGGAAGATGGCGGCGGCTCGGGGTGAGGTGAGCATAAACTTTTTTTATTTTTTTTAACCCCTGCCTTCCTGTTTGGAGAAGTTTTACTGTACTGTGCATGCTCAGTACAGTAAAATCCTCCTCCAGCCTCACACCCTTCTCCTGCCTCACAGCCTCCTCCAGCGTCACAGCCTCCTCTATTCTCACAGCCTCCTCTATCCTCACAGCCTCCTCTATCCTCACAGCCTCCTCCAGCCTCACAACCTCCTCCACCCTCATAGCCTCCTCCAGCCTCACAGCCTCCTCTATCCTCACCGCCTCCTCTATCCTCACAGCCTCCTCTATCCTCACACCCTCACAGCCTCCTCAAGCCTCACAGCCTCCTCCACCCTCATAGCCTCCTCCAGCCTCATAGCCTCCTCCAGCCTCACAGCCTCCTCTATCCTCACAGCCTCCTCCAGCCTCACTGCCTCCTCCAACCTCACAGCCTCCTCCAGCCTCACAGCCTCCCCATCCTCACAGCCTCCTCCAGCCTCACACCCTCCTCCAGCCTCACACCCTCCTCCAGCCTCACTGCCTCCTCCAGTCTTACTGCCTCCTTCAGCCTCACAGCCTCCCCATCCTCACAGCCTCGTCATCCTCACAGCCTACTCCATCCTCACAGCCTCCTCCATCCTCACAGCTTACCCATCCTCACAGCCTCCTCCAGCCTCACAGCCTCCCCAGCCTCACACCCTCCTCCAGCCTCACAGCCACCCCATCCTCACAGCGTCCTCCATCCTCACAGCGTCCTCCATCCTCACAGCATCCTCCATCCCCACAGCATCCTCCATCCTCACTGCCTCCCCATCCTCACAGCCTACTCCATCCTCACAGCCTACTCCATCCTCACAGCCTCCTCCATCCTCACAGCCTTCCCATCCTCACAGCCTCACAGCCTCCCCATCCTCACAGCTCCTCACCCTCACTGCCTCCTCCAGCCTCACACCCTCCTCCAGCCTCACAGCCTCCCCATCCTCACAGCGTCCTCCATCCTCACAGCGTCCTCCATCCTCACAGCATCCTACATCCTCACAGCTTCCTCCATCCTCACTGCCTCCCCATCCTCACAGCCTCCTCCATCCTCACAGCCTCCCCATCCTCACAGCCTCCTCCAGCCTCACAGCCTCCCCATCCTCACAGCCTCCTCCAGCCTCACAGCCTCCTCCAGCCTCACAGCCTCCTCCATCCTCACACCCTCCTCCAGCCTCACAGCCTCACACCCTCCTCCAGCCTCACAGCCTCACAGCCTCCTCCAGCCTCACAGCCTCCTCCAGCCTCACTGCCTCCTCCACCCTCACACCCTCCTCCAGCCTCACACCCTCCTCCAGCCTCACAGCCTCCTCTATCCTCACAGCCTCCTCCAGCCTCACAGCCTCCTTCATCCTCACAACCTCCTCCAGCCTCACAGCCTCCTCCAGCCTCACTGCCTCCCCATCCTCATGGCCTCCTCCATCCTCACAGCCTCCTCCATCCTCACAGCCTCCTCCATCTTCACAGCCTCCTCCATCTTCACAGCCTCCCTATCCTCACAGCCTCCCCATCCTCACAGCCTCCTCCATCCTCACAGCCACCTTCATCCTCACAGCCTCCTCCATCCTCACAGCCTCCTCCATCTTCACAGCCTCCCTATCTTCACAGCCTCCTCCATCCCCTCTGCCTCCTCCACCCTCACAGCCTCCTCCATCCTCACAGCCTCCTCCATCCTCTCAGCCTCCTCCATACTCAGCCGCACTACCTGACACCGCTGCCATCCTGCCAACCGTCGGTCCCACTTCATCACCACCGCCCTCGCGCCCTCCGCCAGTTCCATGCTGCCCGGATGCCGCAGGTGCCTTCCGCCCCTCGCCGCTCTCTCACCGCTGGGGCCTCAATGTCGCCATGCTGGTGGAGTAGCGGTCTACGGGCTGTGGCCGGGTGCCGGGAGCCAGTGACGTCGTCCTGTGGGCGGCCACAGCCAATGGGAGTGAGCGGACCGTGTCAGCCTGCAAAGCCTGACACGCCCCGCTCACTCCCATTGGCCGCCCCTGCAAGCGGATCCGGAGCTTTGTTGTACACACAGGACGCCCATCCCATTGTCCAGGACTTGGCGTCCTAGACCAATCGGATGGCCCTCCTGTCTTTACCACACACCGCCCAATCCGCTCCTTCCCCTCAGGTCACATGTGTGACCTGAGGGCAGGGACTGATCCCTCTCTGCATCACCCAACCCGCCGCAGAGGACAATGCCGTGTGACTGGGGCTGCGATCAGCCCCAGCATGCAGCCACGTTCTGCCGCCGAGCGGTGATGTCGCCGCTCCAGCCGCATCTCTCCTCACCCCTCCAGCCGGACCTCTCCTCACCCCTCCAGCTGAACCTCTCCTCACCCCTCCAGCTGGACCTCTCCTCACCACTCCAGCCTCTGCTCTCCTCACCCCTCCAGCCTCTGCTCTCCTCACCCCTCCAGCCTCCCACCACATCATACTCTGCTATCCACAGAGCCCTCTCTATACTCTGATACCCACAGAGCCGCCTGTATACTCTGCTACCCACACAGCCACCTGTATACTCTGCTACCCACAGAGCTGCCTCTATACTCTGCTACCCACAGAGCCGCCTGTATTCTCTGCTACTCACAGAGCCATTTCTATACTCTGCTACCCACAGAGCCGCCTCTATACTCTGCTACCCACAGAGCCGCCTCTATACTCTGCTACCCACAGACCCGCCTGTATACTCTGCTACCCACGGAGCCGCCTATATACTCTGCTACCCACGGAGCCGCCTGTACACTCTGCTACCCACAGAGCCTTCTCTATAATCTGCTACCCACAGAGCCGCCTGTATAATCTGCTACCCACAAACCTGCCTGTATACTCTGCTACCCACAGAGCCGCCTGTATGCTTTCCTACCCACAGAGCCGCCTGTATAATCTGCTACCCTCAGAGCCGTCTGTATACTCTGCTACCCACAGACCCGCCTGTATACTCTGCTACCCACAGAGCCCCATGTATACTCTGCTAGCCACTCACCCGCCTGTATACACACAATTCTTTTCACCGCGCTCCCGATGCAATTGCATCGGGCCTTTTTACTTTAGTAAGGTATAAAAAGCACTTTTATTAATATTACAATATCGCTTTGGCCACACAAAGGGATCGCTCCAGAGGTGTTAGCATGCTGCAGGGAAAGGTATTAAGGGGCTGGGGGCTCATTTTTCGAGCTCAGGATCCCTTTAACACCTCCAGATTTGGATAGTAGGTGACTACAAGAGGGATCTAGTTGTTTTTTTCTCTAGTTTTATAATGTAGGAGATGATTCCTTGAAATTCTGGTAGCTCTTGTAATCTGGTTTTCAATTGCTCTTGGATAAAAGCCATAATTTAAAAGGTCGTTCTGAGGCCCTTAAGGTGATTGTCTCTATCTGTGGGGTTAAACTGATCAAAGAATTCATGGAACATCTTCAGTTGTTGCACAAACTCCATCCAGATGATTAAAATATCATTGATATAACAGTAATAGGCCAGAGGCTTGATAGGACAAGAGGATAAAAAGTTACCTTCAAGCTTGGCCATTAAAAAATTTGCATATTGTGGTACCATTATGCTTTCCATTGCTGTACCACTCTCCGGTAAATATATGTTGTCCTCAAATGTAAAATAGTTGTGCGTGAGGATGAATTTTGTAAGCTTCACCACAGAATCAGCATCAATCCCTGTGTTTTCCAGGAAGGTTTTGCAGGCATTTAATCCATCCTGGTGTGGAATGTTACTGCATAGAGATCATTCATGGTGGTGAGGATGGTTCCTTCTGGTAGAGGACCTATTGGTGATAGTTTATTCAATAGGTCAGTTGTGTCCTGAATGTAGCTGGATGTCTCTTTTACCAGGGGTTTGAGAACACCCTCTACCCATCCAGAAATATGTTCGGTGAGGGTGCCCACACATGAAATGATTGGTCTTCCAGGATTTCTTGATTTGTGGATTTTGGGAAGCATGTAAAACGTGCCTATTCTTGAACTTTCTGGTATCAGGTCATAAGCTCTTAAGGATATGTCAGGTAGACAAGAGACCAGCTTGTTTAATTCCTTGTGATAGTCCTGTGTGGGCTCAGACTCTAATTTCTTGTAGTAGTGTGTGTCCATCAGTCGTCTGTTTGCTTCCACCAGGTGGTCTGATTTGTTCATCATGACTATTGCACCACCCTTGTCTGCAGGTTTAGTTAAGATTTCTTTGTTGGTTTTCAAATACTGTATGGCTCTTCTCTCTTAGGCACTGATGTTGGATGGTTGCCTCACGCACAACTATTTTACATTTGACGACAACATATATTTACAGGAGACTGGCACAGCAATGGGAAGCAAAATGGCACCACAATATGCAAAGCATTTCATGGCCAAGCTTGAAGGTGACCTTTTTATCCTCTTGTCCTATCAGGCCTCTGACCTATTATCGTTATATCGATGATATTTTAATCATCTGGATGGATTCTGAGCAACAACTGAAGACATTCCATGAACTCTTCAATCAGTTTCATCCCACAATCAACTTAACACTAAACTACTCCTGCACTGAAATCAGCTTTCTGGACACCATCATCAAGCTACGGAACAAAGAAGTAGAGACATCCCTGTACCACAAGCCAATTGACCATAAAACATATCTTCAATTGGACAGTTTTCATCCAAAACATATAAAAAACTCTATTATGTACAGCCAGGCCATCAGGTACAATGGGATATGTTCCAACCCTACAGATAGAGACAATCACCTTGAGAGCCTTAGAAAGACTTTTTGAATTAGGGCTGCCATCCAAGAGCAATTGAAAACCAGATTACAAGGTCCACCAGAATATCAAGGAATCATCTTCTACATTCCAAAACTAGAGAAGCTTGTAGTCCCCTACTATCCAAATCTAGAGGTGTTAAGAAAACCTACAACCACTACTACAAAAAGATGCCTGACTAAAATCAATATTTCTGGACTTCTGTGTTTTAGACAACCTCCAAATCTAAAAAGCATCACTGTCAGAAGCTCTCTGTCCTCTCCAACAGCAACAGGAACCTTTTCCTGCAACCAGAACAGGTGCATAACCTGCCCATTTATAATGACAATGGACAAGATAAAGATTCCCAGCAGAAATCAGGTGCCAAGATTTTTTTAGTTTTTTTTCCTGTTTCCCAAAACACTTTATGGGAAAATGAATTATGTCAATCAAAACTAAAACTCATCCCACGAAAAACAAACCCCCATATACCTATATTAATGGAAAAATAGAAAAGTTATAGCTCTTGAAGAAAGTGAGGAAAAAATGAAACCCAGAAAATCGCCCTGGGTTGAAGGAGCAGTTATACTACACATTTATTGTGAATGAATATTTATAGGAACTCTTATTTCATGATAATTTTGCAGTCTGCACAGGCTATCGATCACCCTACAACAAGCAAAATGCTCTGGATAGAGTCACACCAGCGCTATGCCTGCGTTCAGCAGAGTTGCGTTTAAAAGATAGAATTTCCGTCACCCATAGGAATGAATTGGCAGCGTTAAGGCAGCGTTACCCTTACGGTAACACTGCGTTAATGCTGCCAAATTCTATCTTTTAAATGGAACCCCCTTGACCACAGGCATATTGCTGGTGTGACCCTAGCCTCTCTGATAAAATGATCTTTTGGTTTGTTCTCAGCAGTGCATCATCCCATATAAATGACCCATTCCAGGGTCATGGGGTACCCAGTCCCGGCGTTTAGTTCACGGGAGATGTCACTGGGGCCTGTTGCCCAGTCCAATGACCCTGGCGGCCGCTTAAAAAGGGGGAAAACAGTCAAAAAAATAAAATATTAGTGATTTGTAACGCCACCTACGGATCCGGTAATGTTACGGGTGCTGCGGGACAGTCCTTTGGGTGATGGTGAAGCAGCAAGATGATTACGCTCCCCGTAGGTGGAGAGGCATTCCCCGTGCAGTTGCAAAAGTTACAGGGAGGCAGCTTACCACACCGCACACTCACTTGTCCTTTTCACTGCAGCTCATCAGGTGAGGGAATTGCAGGTCAGTCTATGGAGGGAGCAGGATCAAGGGCCGTAATAACAGTCACACTCAAGATTGATGTTTCCGTACCAGGGTACAGTCTCTGATGGTACAGGTCCTGGTGGACTGGTAACAGTTCAGGATCTCCACACTTGGCGAGTTATGAGGCCACCCTGCTGCGCTGTGTCTGTTTTGGTCCCAGGCTGTCTGAAGCTAAGCCCTGACCCTCTCTTGTAGTCCTCACTTGTATGGCAGGCTGTGAGAGCTCTGCTGAGTGCACCTCTGTATCCACTGTGGTCCCGAGCTCTGCTAAGTGGCTGTGCCTCAAGTGCTGCTGTGGCCTGGAGACCTGGAGTCTCCCTGGCCCCTGGTCTTTACTACTGGGCTAACATGTCCCTTGAAGTCTCGTACTCCGGTGTCCGGTTTCAGGCGCTGTTCCTTTGTGGCAAACTGGTATGGCTCCACTCCCCCTGCTACTACTACCCCTTGCCTCCAACCCTCACTCTAAGGCCCCTCACGCAGGTCAGTAGTGCTCACTGGTACAGGCTTAGCACAGCTCTGTCACCAGGATGTCTTCACAGTCTTACCTTGAACTGCACTAACTAACTCCGCCCCCAGGCCTGAATTTATAGGGGACCTCGCCTTAACTCGGCTTGTAGAGTTCCCCCTTCAGGTCTGGAGTGGAAGGTGTTGTGTGCGGGCTTACCTGATGTGGAGATCCTTCTCTGTCCCAGGTGTATCTGTGGCAACCGAACCCTCTGGTGCCACATAAACAGGACCTGTGCATTAAATCTAAGCCTATGTGCATTAAATGATCTATTACTGATCATTCAGCCTGCAATTGAAATGGTGCCAGGCAGCAGTTTAAGGGTCTGTTCGCACACACTGTGTAATTTTGCTGTATATTTGGTGCGCATAATATATATTTATTCATTTATATAGCGCTATTAATTCCACAGCACTTTACATACATTTGCAACACTCTCCCCATTGGGCTCACAATCTAAATATCCTATCTGTATGTCTTTGAAATGTGGGAGGAAGCCAGAGTGCCCGGAGGAATCCCGAGCAAATACAGGGAGAACAAACAAACTACTTGCAGATTTCCTTGTGGGATTTGAACTCAGAACCCCAGTGCTGCAAGGCTGCAGTGCCAACCACTGAGTCACCATGCCGCCCCAGTGTTTATGAAAGAATAAATACCGTATATACTCGTGTATAAGCCGACCCGTGTATAAGCCGACCCCCCTACTTTTGCCCCCAAACCTGGGAAAACCTATTGACTCGTGTATAAGCCGAGGGTGGACCCCAGCACAGGTATACAGCCCCCAGCAGTGTGGTATACAGGCCTCCCCAGTGGTAGTATACAGCAGCCTCCCCAGTGGTATGCAGGCCCCAGCAGTATATACAGCAGCCCCAGTGGTATACAGCAGCCCTTAGGTAGTACACAGCAGCCCAGGGGTATACACATCAGCCCCAGGGGTATACACATCAGGCCCAGGGGTGTACACATCAGGCCCAGGGGTGTACACAGCAGCCCCAGGGTATACACAGCAGCCCCAGGGTGTACACAGCAGCCCCAGGGGTGTACACAGCAGCCCCAGGGTAGTACACAGCAGCCCCAGGGGTAGTACACAGCAGCCCCAGGGGTAGTACACAGCAGCCCCAGGGTAGTACACAGCAGCCCCAGGGGTAGTACACAGCAGCCCCAGGGGTAGTACACAGCACCCCAGGGGTAATACACAGCAGCCCCAGGGGTAGTACACAGCAGCCCCAGGGGTACTACACAGCAGCCCCAGGGGTAGTACACAGCAGCCCAGGGGTAGTACACAGCAGTCCCAGGGGTAGTACACAGCAGCCCCAGGGGTAATACACAGCAGCCCCAGGGGTAATACACAGCAGCCCCAGGGGTAATACACAGCAGCCCCAGGGGTAATACACAGCAGCCCAGGGGTAATACACAGCAGCCCCAGGGGTAGTACACAGCAGCCCCAGGGTAATACACAGCAGCCCAGGGGTAGTACACAGCAGCCCCAGGGGTAGTACACAGCAGCCCCAGGGGTAGTACACAACAGCAGCCCCAGGGGTGTATACAGCAGCCCCAGGGTAGTACACAGCAGTCCCAGGGGTATTTACAGCAGCCCCAGGGGTAGTACACAGCAGCCCCAGGGGTAATACACAGCAGCCCCAGGGTAGTACACAGCAGCCCCAGGGGTAGTACACAGCAGCCCCAGGGGTAGTACACAGCAGCCCCAGGGGTAGTACACAGCAGCCCCAGGGGTAGTACGCAGCAGCCCCAGGTCCCCCTCACTGTTTGGCGCCCCCACCGCTGCGCTCATACATTACCGGTCTAGCAGCTGTCATCCTCCGGTGGCAGATCGTGGCTCCCGGCTCCGGCTTCCATCTTCTTCTGTGTCTTCCTGCATTGTGACCGGGCGCATCGCGATGACGTCATCGCGACGCCGGCCGGTCATGTGACATGCAGGAAGACACAGAAGAAGATGGAAGCCGGAGCCGGGAGCCGCGATCTGCCACCGGAGGATGACAGCTGCTAGACCGGTAATGTATGAGCGCAGCGGTGGGGGCGCCAAACAGTGAGGGGACCTGGGGCTGCTGTGTACTACCCCATGAGATTTTTTTTTTTTTTATATACTATATACTCGCGTATAAGCCGAGGGGAGACTTTTCAGCCCAATTTTTGGGCTGAAAAACTCGGCTTATACGCGAGTATATACGGTAGTACACAAAACACACATACATTCAGCCATGCTCAGTATGAGATAATACATATTCTATATTACCATTTATACTTGAACAAGCTTCACTTGCAATAAGAAACAGGTGAAGATTCAACATATTCCCTCATATGAGGTGAAGATAAAATTGGTTTCTGTGTCCGAGGTAACCACAATGCATTCTGGGAGTCTTCTTATAATACATTGAAACTGAACTAAAAAGATATATGAAAGTGCCAGCAGGTGGTGCTGTTACTGATCAAAGTAATGCTGCACTGCATTCATTGCAGGTAATACTGTAAGGCCCCTTTCAGATCAGCTTTTGCTGATTCGCAGCAGATATGGCAGATCCACTGCATCTGCCGCAAAATGATCGACCTGCGGCAAGCCCCGATTCACTCCCCACGGCAAGCGCGGCAAGTGCGCCTCTACACCGCAATCCGGCAATTGTAGCTATAGTTTTTGAAAACGCACATGCATTTTTGCATGCGTTTTTACATGCGTTTCCATTAAAATCAATGGGGGAAAAAAACACTAGCGTTTTTATGCATTTTTAGAGGTAAAAACGCCTAGAAACGCTAATTAAGCAAAACGCACACCAACCGTAGATGTGAAAACACCCTTGTTCGCATGATATCTTTTATTGGGGTGTATTTTGTATGAAGGTCCAGATGTTTGTCTCCAAAAATACAAATACGCGCCACTATTCTCCCATGCGAACACAGCTTAAAGGTATGTGCTCACGCTGAGTATTTGGTGTAAACATTTTCTGCAACAAATCTGCATCTTCTAGCAGAAAAACTCACCAGAAGCACAGTGGGTTTTGGTGCTTTTTTTTGCCATACATTTTTCATAATGAACTAAATGGGTGGAAAGGCTTAAAAAACACCTGCTGCGCTGCCCATAGATCTTACTGTATAAGCCTTCAGGACCTTGGACAGCGCACATACTATAGCTACAATAGCTGTCGTATGCGCAGCTGTCAGGGGAGCCCGGCGCCTTCATTGATAAAAAAGTACAGCAGCCGACAGAAGCCGGCTGCTGCACATAAGTGATTAAAGCATTATATGCCCGCCTGAGAGGGTGGAAGGTCTCTAGGGGGAGTAGCCACCCCCTAGAGACATTATAGCAACATTTAATAATAAAATTAAAAAAACACACACAGAACAGTTTGCTCATCCCTGCTGCAGCAGGAATGAGCAAACTATCCGGTAACCGGAAGGATCCGGTTACCGGATTGCGGCTTCAGCAATCCGGTTCCCGGATTGCCGATTGTCTGAAGCCAATTGCGTTCACCGCATCCGGATCTGGATACGGTGAACACAATTCTATATTTAAGTGTGACCCTAGCCTAAGTGACATGCCCAACACTTCAGAATTGTCATTGACTTTGCTGGTATAAGGATAGGCATGCAGATTTGTTACAAAACACACTGTGTATACATGGACTATGTTCACACGGTGCATTTTTGCTCTGTTTTTTACTGGTGCATTTTCTCTCTTTTTCAGCTGGAAATCTGGATCAGCTTTTAAAAAACGCATCAGAAACGTATCATCCGTTTCTGATCCGTTTCTGATCCGCTGTTAACCTGCTTTCTGGTGCATTTCTTAAGCCATAGACCAGGGTGGGAACTCCAGTCCTCGAGGGCGCAAACAGAGCAGGTTTTCAGGATTTCCTTAGTATTGCACAGGTGATAACATAATCACTTGCACTGGTGATGATTCCAATCCCTGTGCAATACTAAAATCGTGATAAACCTGAACTGTTTGCGGCCTCGAGGACTGGAGTTCCCACCCTGCCATAGACAATGGTTTCAATGGGAAAGTGGATCAGAAAAACACAGCAAAAATGGACATGCTCATTCTTTTTACAGATCACTCTTCAAGGGAAAAAACGCAACAGGTCATGAAAGCACAGATTGAACTGCTAAATTTGAAAACCAATTGACTTTGCTGGGATTCCATTTAAGTGATGCTTCACTGCATTTTCACTGCAAAAGCCTATCAAAAAAAGAAATAAAAAACGCATCATGTGTACATAGCCTTGATGCCTCTTCATAAGCATTATTGCTGATAATCAAGCCAATGCTAACAGTGATAAAACAATCTTTCGCCTAAAATTCAGCATCTAATATTTGAGCCATTTTTATTTTTTTTATTTTGGAGCACAAACAATATTTGCAGAATATTAAGAAAAAAACCTGTAATATCATGTTCCATGGCAGTTATAATAAAATGTGCTTTGTGTTAATGTTGAGCAATAATAAACTTTCACAATCCTAAATCAAAAAGCCCTGAATACAAAATTCAAATTTAATTTCAGTAATTGTACTAAAATTATTGCAGTCACTGGGAGGGAATTAAAGTGTAATTAAATAATTCTGCCATATAATAAATTGCTTATTGAAGTTAGTTCTAAACTTTTACAGAACCTAGTCCATTTTTCAATTGCGTACATTTAATTAAGAATGAGAACAGCTGCACTACTCAAACACATCCGTTATTTTCATTGAATTTAAGGGAACTAACCATCAGCATTTAACCACCTGTAAATCAGTGCAGCAGGTTATTGTTGTGTGCAGTATGACATCACTACTTGGATTTTTTTACTCACCCTGTTTGCTTGTCTTTCTGCTGTTAACGAACCCCCCCTTCCCCGGGGGAGTCTGGATAAGAGGAAGGGGGCAGGGTTTTTGCTTACAGCAGAAAGACAAGACCACAGAGGACAGATAAAAATGCACTAAACAGTGATGTCATGCTGCACACGTGTAACCTGCTGCACTGATTTACAGGTAATCCTGGTGGTTGGTTCCCTTTAAATAGAGATAAGCATTTCTTTTGAAATATGAATTTGCTAACTTCAACCAATTTTCCCCCCATATTTAATATGTTGCAAATACATTTGCAGGAATTTCAATACTGAAAAGCTAATTGTTTGCAAAATACACGTAGAGGAGTTGAGAGAGAACTTTGCTGACCATAAGAGCTTGCACTTCACAGGCTAGAAAGAGAGGATCCTGCTTACCAAAAGTACATACATTTTAAAGGCAAGAGAGAAGGTGAGAGAGAAGGCCTAGCTGAACATAAGAGCTTACACTCTACAGTTGAGAGAGGACATCATAAAAGCTTTACAGGGAGAGAGAGAGTGAGCAAGAGGACCCTACTGACAATAAGAGCTTACATTTTACAGGTGAGAAAGAGAGAGAGGACCCTGCTGACCATAAGGACTTACCGTGTGCAGGTAAGAAAAAGAGAGAGTGGACCCCGCTGAGCATAAGAGCTTCCACTTTACAGTTGAGAGAGGACACGATAATCATAAAAGCTTACACTTTACAGGCAAGTGAAAGAGTGAGCAGGAGAACCCTGCTGACCATAAGAGCTTACATTCTACAGGTGAGTAAGAGAGAGGACCCTGCTGAACATAAGGACTTACTGTGTACAGGTGAGATATATAGAGAGAGGACCCTGGTGACCATAAGAAATTACTTTCTACAGGTAAGAAAGAGGGAGAGGACCTTGCTGACCATAGGAGCTTACATTCTACAGGCAAGAGAAAGAGAGAGGACCCTGCTGAGCATAAGGTCTTATAATTAGAGGTGAGCGATGTTCGATTTGAAATGTTCGCCAATGTTTAAAAGGCGGCGGTAATAAGCCGCCGGTTTTTAAACAATCATTCAGCCCGATCCTGTGCCCCCCCACAGCCTCCCATCCCGATCCTCTGCTCCCCCCGCCGCCTCCCATCCCAATCCTGACCAGGGAGCGAAGGTCCAGGACAGGGAAGCTGGCCTCGATGAGAAGACTTCACCGCCGACTATCCTGCTCTGTGCTGTGCTCCCCTGATGTCCCCTCCCAGCTCCCTGGAGCTGCTCCCCCTGCCCAGTCCTAAGTTAGGATCAGGCGGAGAGATGGCGGGGGCAGCGATGAGGGGGCATCAGCACAGAGCGGGGAGCGCAGCACAGAGCTGGAAAGCCGGTGGTGTAGTCTTCTCACCGCTGGCTCTCCCGCCGGTTATTTCAAATGATCTGCTGATGCAGATCATATGTTAATTTGAAGTAGCCATGGTGCAGTCAGGGCTCATGTGAGTTCATGCAGCCTGAACTCACATGAACTTTCCCACAGCCACCCAGCGCACAGCTCAGCTACATCTCTGGTAGAGGTTCTCTACCAGAGATGTAGCTGAGCTAAAGAAGAAAACTGGATTGGACTACGTCGAATGGAAGATAATTTTTTAATAAAGGTGGAGTCTAAGAGTTTTGTTATTTTTTCTAATAAAGAATTTTTTCTCTGTGTTGTGTTTTTTTTAAAAAAAACTTTACTAGAAATTAATGGTGGTCATGTCTAATATTGGCGTGACCCCATGAATTTCGGGCTTAGGGTCAATTGATAATACAAAGCTGGCCCTAATCCCATTATTACCCAGTGAGCCACTGCACCAGGACCCTGAATGAGCTGGATACAGCGGCAGAAGATGGCGCTTCTATAATATATGAAGGAATATGGGGGTACATTATAATATATAGAGGAATATGGGGGGTGCATTATAATATATAGAGGAATATGGGGGTGCTTTATAATATATGGAGGAATATGGAGGTGCCTTATAATATATAGAGGACTGTGGGGTGCATTAAAATATATGGAGGACAATGAGGGGTGCATTATAATATATGGATGACTATGGGGTACATTATAATATATAGAGGAATATGGGGGGGTGCATTATGATATATAGAGGTCTATGGGGTGCACTATAATAAATGAAGGACTATTGGGGGTGCATTATAATATACAGTATGGAGGACTATGGCAGTGCATTATAATATATGAAGGACTATGGGGGTGCATTCTAATATATGGAAGAATATGGGGTGTGCCTTCTAATATATGAAGGACTATGGGAGGTGCATTATAATACATGGAGGACTATGGGGGATGCATTATAATAGATTGACTACAGGAAGCGCATTATACTATTTAGAAGACTATGGGGTTGCATTATAATATGTTAATTTGTTTATTCAGCTGTAGGCAAAGCAACAACCGTATGGCAACCATGTCTATAACATCTTCAGATTTAAATTGGTCAGAATCCTACATTAGTATTGCTGACACGTTGCACTAATCTTCCTCCCTTATCATCCATTCTCATATAGAGGACTTCTCTTGTGCTGCACCTGTACCTGAATAACGAATACTGGCAATAAGCAATAAGCATTGGTGGTCTTACTTAAGAAAAATAATGTATTGAAATGTACGCTTCAATCCAAGCTGAGGTTTTAGTACCAGCACGAACAGGTTTTTATTTGCCTTCGAGTTTGAAGGAATGAAGTATATTTGAGAGCCGGGCGCTGACGTCAGCTTCCTGAGGGAGCTATATGTGGCTAGGACTTGCTGAGTAACTGCAGGAGTCAGAGCTGGGATTATTACTGCTGACCAGAGTTTGTCTGGCTCAGGATCAATCTGTGAAGTTGGACAGGATCATGCCTGACACAGTGAACAGGACAAAATAAGGGAAAGAGTCAGGCTCTGGCTCCAGTCTGTCGGCCCACTGAGCAGGTTGATGAATGGCCTGAGCTTTAAGACCATGCCACCCAGGCCAGTTCACTGCAGCCACAATAAGTTACAGTTACCCAGGATCTCTCCTTCACCTTCCTCCCTCCCTATTTCTCTTTACTGCATAAACACTGGCTCTCTGAATGTCTTCAAAGTGCAATCTTGTCGCTGTGGGAGTTTGTGGCAGACAAGGATCACCCTGCTTCTGGCATGGTCACTGAGCCTGGCAAATAAACACTGATGTACTTTTGGTTTTTCAAGGCAAAACAGGTCTTCTAATCTGTCAAGACTTTGTTCCCGAAGACGCCATTAAATCCCACACAGTTAGGCTGGGGTCACAGTACCATTTTTCACATGCATTTTTGGAGACCTGCGTTTTCAAAAACGCATGTAAAAAACGCACCCATAGGCCCCCATGTTAAAAAACGCATGCCCTAATAGCCAAAAAGCATGTGTGACTGTCCCTTGCGTTTTTGGAGCATATCCAAAAACGCATGCGTTTTTGTAAAAAACGCATGCGTTTTTGTAGAAAACGCATGCGTTTTTATAACATGGGTTCCTATGGAAAACGCATGCAAAAACGCATGTACAGTTAGCACCTTTTAGTGCCATTCAAAAACGCATGCGTTTCCCATAGGAGCCCATGTTAAAAAAACGCATGCGTTTTTCTGGAAACGCATGCGTTTTTTTAACATGGGCTCCTATGGGAAACGCATGCGTTTTTGAATGGCACTAAAAGGTGCTAACTGTACATGCGTTTTTGCATGCGTTTTCCATAGGAACCCATGTTATAAAAACGCATGCGTTTTCTACAAAAACGCATGCGTTTTTCAAAACGCTCAAAAAAATACTACAAGCACTATTTTTATGTGCAGATTCAAAAACGCAGCCAAAAACGCAGGGAGCCATCAGAGACCTTAAAAAACTCATGCTGACATGAAAAACGCATGTAAAAAAGCATGCGTTTTTAAAAGGCACTAAAAAAATGCATGTCAACTGTGACCCCAGCCTTACTATGCAACCTGCCTTGTGTGTGCAACTGCGAATAACATAGGAGGAACTTAAACATCATTTTTTTTATTGTACCCTGTTAACATTTTTCTTAAGTCTTTCCAAACAGAAAGGTTATGCTGTCATCCCAAAGGAGAATTGTACTGGAGACATAAAATCTTCCCACCAGCCTCCATTCCTCTGGCATATGTTTCCATTTTTACAGATGATTTCATTTGTAAAGTGATTTTTTTTTGTACAAAGTTGCACAAGAACAAAATCCACTCTTTTTTTTAAACTTCTTATATTCTCTTTAAAGCTGCATTCGGCTTTTTTTCATATTTGCTGTTCATTCCTGCATTAATTTAGGATGATCTCACAGAAGGGTGATCAGTTTATTAATTAAGTGCTTAAAGGGATCCTGTCACCCCCAAAACACCTCTAAAGCTATTAAAAACTGTCCCTAGAGCATAGTAACACTTACCCTACACTCCTTTTAGCTCCTAAAAGCACCAAGTGAAATTGAAGATAAATGTTATTACACTACCTCATTAGGGATGATAATGAGTGACTATGCTATTCATAGTCACCCTGGCAGGCTCTCCCACTTCATGATATCACGCCTCCATAGGCGTGATCTTCAGATCAGATTAAAATGCGCGCCTCCCGACTCTGTGCTGTCTCAGCCGGCCTGTAGTGGGGCTGGGTGACGCGAATCGCGTCATTTCCGGCGCCGCTCTGTTAGCTTCAAAACGCACACTGCGCATGTGCATGCGCGGGTCTTGAAGCTAACGGCGGCGCGGGTGTACATACGTCACCCGGCGCCGGAAAAGACGTGATGCGCGTCACCCAGCCGCACACTGCAGCGGTCCGGCTGCCATAGGAGAGCGGGGAGGCGCGCATTTTAATCTGATTAGAAGATCACGCCTATGGAGGCGTGATATCATGAAGTGGGAGAGCCTGCCAGGGTGACTATGAATACCATAGTCACTCATTATCATCAATTTCACTTGGTGCTTTTAGGAGCTAAAAGGAGTGTAGGGTAAGTGTTACTATGCTCTAGGGACAGCTTTTAATAGCTTTAGAGGTGTTTTGGGGGTGACAGGATCCCTTTAATTAGTTTACAATGAAAAAGATGAAAAATAAATGTACCGTATATACTCGTGTATAAGCCGACCCGTGTATAAGCCGACCCCCTACTTTTGCCCCCAAAACCTGGGAAAACCTATTGACTCGTGTATAAGCCGAGGGTGGACCCCAGCACAAGTATACAGCCCCCAGCAGTGTGGTATACAGCAGCCTCCAGAGTGGTATATACAGACCCCAGTGGTAATACAGCAGCCCCAGTGGTAATACAGCAGCCCCAGTGGTAGTATACAGCAGCCCCAGGGATAATACAGCAGCCCCAGCGGTAATACAGCAGCCCCAGGGGTAATACAGCAGCCCCGGTGGTAGTATACAGCAGCCCCAGGGGTAATACAGCAGCCCCAGTGGTAATACAGCAGCCCCAGTGGTAGTATACAGCAGCCCCAGAGGTATATACAGCAGCCCCAGTGGTATATACAGCAGCCCCAGAGGTAATACAGCAGCCCCGGTGGTAGTATACAGCAGCCCCAGGGGTAATACAGCAGCCCCAGTGGTAATACAGCAGCCCCAGTGGTAGTATACAGCAGCCCCAGAGGTATATACAGCAGCCCCAGTGGTATATACAGCAGCCCCAGAGGTAATACAGCAGCCCCGGTGGTAGTATACAGCAGCCCCAGTGGTAGTATACAGCAGCCCCAGTGGTAATACAGCAGCCCCAGTGGTAATACAGCAGCCCCAGTGGTACTACAGCAGCCCCAGGGGTAATACAGCAGCCTCAGGGGGTATACAGCAGCCCCAGTGGTAATACAGCAGCCCCAGTGGTACTACAGCAGCCCCAGGGGTAATACAGCAGCCCCAGGGGGTATACAGCAGCCCCAGGGGTTATACAGCAGCCCAGGGGTTATACAGCAGCCCCAGGGGGTATACAGCAGCCCCAGTGGTACTACAGCAGCCCCAGGGGTAATACAGCAGCCCCAGTGGTAATACAGCAGCCCCAGTGGTACTACAGCAGCCCCAGGGGTAATACAGCAGCCCCAGGGGTAATACAGCAGCCCCAGGGGGTATACAGCAGCCCCAGGGGTTATACAGCAGCCCCAGGGGGTATACAGCAGCCCCAGGGGTTATACAGCAGCCCCAGGGGTTATACAGCAGCCCCAGGGGTATACAGCAGCCCCACGGGGTATATAGCAGCCCCAGGGGGTATACAGCAGCCCCAGGGGGTATATAGCAGCCCCAGGGAGTATACAGCAGCCCCAGGGGTTATACAGCAGCCCCAGGGGGTATATAGCAGCCCCAGGGGGTATACAGCAGCCCCAGGGGGGATACAGCAGCCCCAGGGGGTATATAGCAGCCCCAGGGGGTATACAGCAGCCCCAGGGGTATACAGCAGCCCCCCAAATGCTGGCACTCACCCCCCCCCGTGTGGTAAGGGCCCCCCTGCTGCTTAACTTACCATCCCTGGTCTTCTGCACTGCACCGCCGCCGGTCTTCTGAGCTCCGTTCTCCATGCTCCCGTCCTCGCTGCATCCAGGATCCTCGGCCATTGCAGTTACGATGACGTCATCGTGCGACGGCCGGGGATCCTGGACGCAGCCGGACGGGACTCGGAGCATGGAGGACGGAGCTCAGAAGACCGGCGGCGGTGCAGAAGAGACCGGGGATGGTAAGTTAAGCAGCGGGGGGGGGCCTTACCACACAGGGGGGGCGAGTGCCAGCATTTGGGGACCGTATTGACTCGTGTATAAGCCGAGGGGGGAACTTTTTAGCCCAATTTTTGGGCTGAAAAACTCGGCTTATACACGAGTATATACGGTAACTAGAATGAATTACAGTGCTGTGCAAATTAATTGGGACAAAATTTTCTTTAAGTAAAATCGTAAATTGGGGTTACCAGTCAATGATTGAAACCAGTTTTACCTGCTTTGAACAGGTGTGAGTGTACAACCTTGAGTAACAAAATGTGGTTTGACTGGTTTTAGTCAGAAAATAACAGCTAGCTGCCCCCTCAGCTTCAGGTGAGAGCTTGTTTCTGTGAGGAGTGGTTTAGTGTACTTTTTCTCTCAGTGAGATTCGTGCCTGTAAAAATGGATGTTACTCCACGGAAGAGGTCTAGAATTATTACTCTTAATGAACATACAGGTCTGACTGTAAGAGAAATTGCTTCCACCGTTGGTATTGGAAAATCTACCGTTTCAAGAATAATTCGCACAAACAATAAAAGTGGATCGTTTTGGGGGGGGCGTGGCTTAGCTATGGAGGAGAGTGGAGACTGATCCCAGGAGCTCCTCCATAGCCAACGAATATTACATTGATTTCACCCAGAGACCCGGAGAAAAAACATGCCCAGAGGCAGGAGGGCATCATCCTGCACCCCACAGATCCCGACAGGCCGGAGAGGAACACTGCTGGACCGCTTTTTTTCCAGTGGGAAACCGGAGGCAGAGAGGAGTCTGCGCCCAAATGCGCTGTCCGCTCATCACACAAAGGAGGGAGAGAGGAGCGCGAGGTGAAGGAACGGGAGCTGTTGGCGGAAACATCGCCGGCCAGAGCCTCCCCTCCGGCGGAATGCTTAGAGACCCCAGAGGTGCAGCAGTCGCCCGTCACACGGACACCACAAAGTGAAGAGGCAGAGGGGACCGGGAACAAGGAGCGCAGAAGGAACATGGCGGTCAAGTAACAGGAGAAGAAGGCGCCATAGGGGAGGGCATAGTGGAGGCTCCCAGACCTGGTGCATGGCTGGGCAGCAGTAAATGAAGCTCAGGTGACCAAACAGCCCAAGGGCTACCCACCCCAGGTGCTGGGGCCATTAGGAGAGAGGGATGGCAGACAACTCCAAAATACTGTATCCCAGGGACAATGGCAGGGGGGGAATGTGTGGTCTGAGCTGGGGAGAGGAGGAGATGAAACATTGCAGCCCACATGCCTGGCTATAAACAGCTCCCTCAGCACTTATAATAATATGCAGCACCAGGAGACAGAGAGAGAGGCTGCGGCAGCACGAGGTACAGGATTAGTACAACCACAGGACAATATGCTGCTGAATGCAGACTCCCCTGCCACACGTTTCCACTCTGCTTACCAGGCCATGCATGCTCCTACCTGCTAGACAATGACATGAATGCTGATATAAGGGGAGCCCCCAAAACATCTGTGTTAAGGGGCTGCGACCAGTCCTTGATGGACGTGCTGAACTCGCTTTCCACTAAGCAAGACATTGATTTTATGGCAGCGCGATTAGAGGCGTCACAAGAAAAGGCTCTGACGGCAGTGAGAGGCGAGATAGACAAACTTGCAGTCCGTACTTCGGATTTGGAGGAAGCTAATACCACACTTGCACAGAAAGTTTCTAAACTGGAGAAAAGCCTGGTAAACACCCAGGAATATATGCAACAACTAGTACTAGCCCAGGATGACCAGGAAAACCGAGGTCGCCGAAACAACATACGTCTGAAAGGCGTCCCAGAGAACTTTCCATCTAACGAACTGCCTGCAAGGGTAATCGAGATTTTTAACAAGGTCTCTCAAAAACCCAAGGACGCTCGAGTTATGCTAGACAGGGTCCACAGACTTGCCCGACAACAGACCTCTAGAGCGACCGGCCCTAGAGACATACTCTGGAGGCTTCACTACTATACAGACAGAGAAGAGATCCTGCAGCACGCATGGCACTATGGGTGCCTATTCCTGGACAATGTGGAAATCAGACTATTCCCAGATGTTCGGCCCGCACCTTAGCAATGAGACGCCTGCTTGCCCCATTGTTACAGAGATTCGGGATTTGGGGGCTTCCTACCGGTGGGGACATCCGTTTCATCTCATTGTGCGGAAGGGAGAAGAACATTTTTTCCTCAAACGACCGGAGGAACTCCCACAGCTTTTTGACTTCCTAAATACCGTACCTATCCAAGTGCCCAACTGGCTGCTGATAGAGCTTTCACGACCTCCGCAGCCTGACCGCGGTATGCCGACTCAGTCTGGTACTCCCGTAGACGACGAAGGGACTCAGGAGAGGTTCCAGATAGTCGTAGACCTCGAAGCCGTAGGTCCCGAAGACGAAGCCCTACTTGAACCTGTAACTGCCGTTAAAAGAAAGATGTTGGACAGATACTTTTGTCTAGTTTTTCCTAGTCTTTATGTAATGTAACCTTAGACTAAGACTAGGGCACACCATAGAGAGTCAAACGGTCCCGCAACATCGCCTGCCTTCCCTGCCTGACCCCCCCCCTTTTTCCCCCCCTTCTCCACCCCTCCCCTTCAGATCTATCCATGTCCTCTTACACACATACTCTCCCTCTCTCTCCCACGGACTCTAATCTCACCTCACCCCCCCCCCAACGTAATTTTTGCCCCTCACACGCATTCTCCCATACCCATACCTTCCCTGTCCTCTCCCTCCCTCCCCCCTCCCCCTTGACCAACATATCCCCCCCCCCCCCACCCTCCATATTCCTTGCATACACACACGTATCCTTTACTGCCCACCCCCCACACCCCCACTGGAGACAACACATTCCTCCCCTTCCTCGTTACACCCTTTACTCCAAAACCCTTCCCCTGTCTTACTACAGATCTCACTGAAGACTCTCCATTGCAGGGTATGCAATACTCCGCTCACAAACAGGTTTATCATGCGGGTGAAATAGCTAGAAAATAATGACATGGATTGGTCGGCTATGTGAGGAGTAGATGACTAGCTCTCCACGCCACCCGTGAGAGAGAGGACTTGTAACCTAAAGTCCTTTTTCTAATACCCTTCCCCTCTAGGATAGAAGAGGAAGCGGAGACCTTTGGCTGGAGTCAGAGGGGTTTAGTTCTTCTTACTGTATTGCAAATACTATTTTTCGGTTGAGTATTTCTTATTGTTAGTAGTTGAATCTTAACCTTCTTAATTTTCTTATCTCTTTCTTATCTTCCTTACCCCCCCCCCATCTTTCCAACCCCTATCTCCTATTGTCGTTCTACCCACCCGCCTTCCATCCTTTTCTTCCTACCTTCCCTTTACTGGGGGAGAGGGGGAGAAGAGCCCCCAGCTTAGCCGAATATGCCGGCCGGGGATACGTCTACGTCTACATTACGATGCGGTACCATTAATGTCCGAGGTCTTCAGAGCCCAGGTAAGAGATCCATATTGAATAATTACTTACACACAGAACACATACAGGTGGCGTTTCTTCAAGAGACACACCTACATGCTACTAAAATGTACAAGCTACATAGCCATCGCTATCCTGATGCTTACCACAGTCCCCTGACCCGAGATCTAGAGGTACGAGTATACTCATCTCCCGCTCGGTTCCTTTGGAGCTGGTGGATACAAGGAGTGACCAGCAGGGTAGAATGATCCTAGTTAAGGGTCGGGTGGCGTCACAGCTCTTCACGTTTGCTTCCCTGTACCTACCTAACACGCACCAGCCAGAGGCGCTACAAACGCTTCTAGACCAAGTGGGGGAATTTGCTGAGGGCACCCTGTTGGTGGGGGGGATCTCAATGTTGCATTGGAGCCGAACCTAGATACATCCTCAGGGTTACATGCCATCTCCATCTCAGGCAGGAGACGGATGAGACGAACCCTACACGAACATCAACTCATAGATACGTGGCGCCTGCAGCACCCCTTTGATAAGGACTTCTCATACTTCTCCACTGTTCATAACTCTTACTCACGCCTTGACTATCTCTTCATAGGTCACAAGGACCTCACACTTATCATATGCCATAGATAATATAACCTTCTCAGACCACGCTCTTTGTACCTTGGAGATAGCAATGCCTCAGGTTTCACAGAAACAGTGGCAATGGAAGCTTAACCCCGCATTACTGGAGGATCTGACGACAATGCAGGAGCTGAGACAGGCTCTGTCTGACTATCTCAGGGAGAACTGTGCACCGGAGATCTCGCCAAGCTTGGTTTGGGAAGCACACGAATGTGTGATTGGGGGCATTTTGATCAAACATGGCTCGAGACTGAAGAAAAAAAGGGACAAGGAAGTGAACGATTTATTGACGAAACTGAGGTCACTAGAAACTGAACATAAACGACGACTAGATACAGACGTAGCGAGAGATCTGGGTAAGACACGGGACGACTAAAGGACCTTGCTTAACAAAAAGGCAAAGTTCTGGCTGGCGAAGTGCAGACGTCAATTTTATGAATTTGGAAATAAGATAGGCAAACTCCTGGCAGGAGCACTCAGGCAGCAAAGAGCTAGGACCTTCGTCCCAAGCATCGGGAAAGCAGCAGCAAAAAAAGTGGCTCAACCTTCACCGGTGGTGGCGGAGGCATTCCGGAAGTATTATGAGAAATTATACAATGTAGACAGTGGAAACCCCTTGACTCAATTCCCGACATTTCCTTCCAAAATTAGAGATTATCTAACTCAAGCGGCAATGTCGAAATTAAGGGATATCGATATAGCTTCCCTTGAACAACCCATCTCTGCCCAGGAGGTCATAGTCTATTGCCTCCTTGAAAAATGGTAAAGCACCTGGCCCCGATGGTTTTTCATCAAGCTATTACAAGAAGCTGAAGGAAATAGTGGCCCTGCATCTCCTCACTTTCTTTAATGACTTGAAAAGTGGACACCACCCCCATGGTGATACCCTCAGGGCACACATAGCGGTGATACCGAAAGAGGGTAAGGATCCGGCTCAATGTGCGAGTTATAGACCCATATCGCTTTTGAATGTGGACCTAAAACTGTTTGCAAAGATTCTAGCATTGAGACTGGCTCCCACCATGGTAGGGATTGTACACACGGATCAGGCGGGTTTTATTCTAGGTAGAGAGGCACGTGACAATACGATTAAGGCGATTAATTTGGTTCATGGGACCAGAAGCCGGGGAGTCCCCTCTATTCTTTTATCCACAGACGCAGAGAAGGCGTTCGATCGGGTTAATTGGATCTTTTTGAGGGAGACTCTCAGGAGTCTGGGCCTGGGACCAAATATGATGAATTGGATCACGGCACTATACTCCGGCCCGACAGCAAGGGTCAGAGTGAACGGGTGCCTATCGGACCCTTTTCGATACATAATGGAACCAGGCAAGGATGCCCTCTATCACCCCTGATCTTTGTGTCACAATTGAACCATTACTGAGGAAAGTTTGGGCAAACCCAGATATTACTGGGATAGAAGCAGGAGGGGTGGACCATAAGATTGCGGCCTACGCTGACAACATCCTCTTCTTCCTGTCCAAACCAATGACATCCCTCCCTAATTTAATGAAAGAAATTCAGACCTTCTCAAGATTGTCGAATTTCAAAATTAACTTTCAAAAATCGGAGGTCCTTAATGTAAATTTACCGTCGGGTACTACAACCACGCTACATGATTCTTTTAAGTTTTAAATGGAATGCCACATTATCCAATACTTAGGAATCAAACTGGCACCCAACCCGGATATGCTGTTCAAGCTAAATTTTCACACACTCCTGGCCACCCTCAGGAGAGATTGTGAGAGATGGTCAAAGATCTCTTTCTCCTGGCTTGGGCGTTCCCGCGTGCTTGGGATGAACGTCCTCCCGCGTCTCCTATATTTGCTGCAAGCGATACCGGTGAAAATTCCGACTTCCTTTTTTCAGGCTATTTCCTCTCTCCAGACCTCATTTGTATGGGGGGGGAGAAAGGGCTCGGATCAGCAAAGCCATAATGTCACGTCCTAAATTGAAAGGTGGCATCGGTCTGCCGAACTTTAAACTATACCACCTGGCGGTACACTTTGCCAGGATGGTGGACTGGTGCAGAAACGCAGAGGGAAAGCTTGGGTGAACATAGAGCAGGCCTTTAGCTCTGTCCCCCTAACTAGACTTCCTTGGATGCTATCAGCGTCACAGAGGGAAATAGACACACATCCCACTTTGGAATCGACAGTACACTATTGTTTGTCACTCTGGACTAGAACATTCATGGTTCCCACGTTCTCGAGACTTATGTCTGTGTTGTGTCCCCCAGACTTTAGTCCGGTAAGGAATCGATGGAGTGTTTAAACAATGGATTGCAGCGGACAGGGACAGAGTTGAGTCGTTTAGGGAGGGAGACGATTGGCTATCTCTGAATGCTCTACGGGGTTTGGAGACACCCACCCCCTTGGGATGGTGGAGATCCTTTCAGATAAGACACCTCTTGAGCTCCTTTCAACCAAGGCGATGTTACGTTAACCCCCTGACACAGTTTGAGATCCTATGCTCTGGAAAGGGCCCAGTTAGACACGTACTCTCCTTGGTTTATGTGATGCTGAACTCCCCCCCAGACCAAAAACCTCCATACTTTGTTGCTCACTGGGAGAGGGAACGGGAACAAAGTTCTCGGACACTCAGATAAACAGGATCTGCAGTTTAGCACACAGCACTTCCATCAGCTCGAAACAACAAGAGGCTGGATACAAAATCGTGTCTAGGTGGTACAGGGTGCCGGAAAAGCTTGCATGCCATGTACCCATCGGCAGATATTCTGTGTTGGAGATGCAAAGCGGAGACGGGATCTATGGTCCACATTTTCTGGAGCTGTGACAGACTCAGGACATTTTGGGAGGGAGTAGGACTGTGGTGGCTCGGGTGACAGGCTATATGGACCCTCTTACCCCGGCAGCGGTCTTACTGCACTTAACGAATATGCCGGAAAAAAGATACAAACACTCTCTGTTGAAGTTCTTGATCATAGCAGTGAGGGCATGTATACCCGTCTTGTGGGGCACACATCTTCTCCAAGACTCTCTCACTGGGTCGGTAAAATTAACGAACTGATGCTCATGGAGGATTTGACGGCCTCCATGAATGACTCATTCTCGAGACATTGGACCACATGGTACAAATGGATAGACTTCCAGCAGACGCCCGAATACGACCGACTGTTGTCAGAGTGCGGAATAGAAACTGGAGACTGAATGTCGGGAGTCCAGTACCTCGATATGGGACCCTCTTCCTCCCTCTCCCTCGCTCCACATCTTACCCTCTCATGTACGACCTCCTTTCCCTTCCCTTGCCCATAGGTCTGTTTGTCCCGCCCCTTCTCCTTCCCTCTCTTGACTCCAGTCTATGTTTTTTCTCATCTCGCATCTTTGCTTTTTCTTCAAGATCTATATTTGATAAATATTCTTATTGTTTATAATTTTTTGTAAGCAACATGAGTATTTGTATGCGTGGCTTTTTAAGCTGCTGATTTGTTAACCCTGCTTTTCTTGTTCCTTGTTATTCAAACCAAAAAACGACAAAATAAAGAATTATAAAAAAAAAAAAAGAAACTGGATCGTTTCTCCAAAACAAAAAGGAAATGTGGAAGAAAAAGGAAAACGACACCAAGAACTGATAAAATACTTATTAGATATAGTAAAACTAATGCAAGAACAACTTGCTTTGTCCCAGTTAATTTGCACAGCACTGTACAAAGAGCAGCTACGGAAACAGCTGAGAAAAATGTGAAGTGTCCAGAGT
This sequence comes from Allobates femoralis, assembly GCA_033576535.1. NCBI lineage: Eukaryota > Metazoa > Chordata > Amphibia > Anura > Aromobatidae > Allobates > Allobates femoralis. The sequence goes on from JARQOC010000005.1 coordinate 130,254,085, forward strand.
CCAGCCCATTGTACGTAGAAAAGGTTGGACTTCCAACCTCAGTGTTTACCCTTTGTACCCCGCTAGAAATCAATGGGCAAATACTACACCACGCATGGGTGCTATTTTGGGCACTGTGTTTAAAATTTACATACTCTAATCATCTAATTTTTTAGTAGTTCTGTTTTTATTCCAACTTGATTAGTGAAACAAAAAAGGAATTTTACACAGCCCTGCCCTTGCCATAACTTCCTTGGTTACAGAAGTCTCTAATTCTAAGGCCGGCTTCACACCACGATTTTTTAGCTGTCATTCTGTGTTCGTTTGCGAGTACGACACAGCTACAGCTCAACAACGACAGGCAATATTCTCCCGGGCTGTTCACTGAATCCGTCCACAGCTGCTGGACCTGTCCCTTGCTGAAATTTCAAGAGCCGGATTTGATTTTCTGTCAGATTCGGCGCGATCCAGCGCCCAAAGACTCCCATGTTAGGGGGCGTCGGATCACACCGGATCCAGGAGGATCCGATTTGTTCTGATTTTTGCCCCGGACACAAAAAGCTGCAAGCTGCGATTTTGTGTCCGTGGAATAAAAAACAAATTCTCCAGGATGCTCCCTGACAGCAGGGAACGGATGGCAAATCACTGCCAGCCGGCTCCATAGAAATACTATGGGCCAAAATCGGATCGGGGCTGTCCAGTTCCGACATAGGGCATAGGGGCCTGGACTGTACACTTGGTCTTTACCTCCCTGTCTGTGATTCCCCAATCACTCCGCCTGGCTTTAGTCTGTGAATGACAGATGTCAAATAAAGGAAGGAGGTAATTCACAGACTGGAAGCAGTCGGAGGGGCTGGGGAATCACAGACAGGGGGAGAACTCCCAGTGTACAGCTCCTGTGCAACTATAACAGGCTATTTTTTTAAGCAGTTCAATGACAGTCTTGGGCATAAGGTCTATCCAATCAGCTCTCGGGCATTATACATGAATCACATGTTTTTTAAAAGGGTAATATGGCTTCAGAAAATAAGTCTTCTGCATTGTCTAATACAATTTTCCAAAAATTATTTCTCTATCAATTAATCTTTGCTTTCAAAAACCCTACTTGCAATCATGTATCAAGAACCTTCATTGCTTTCTTCCAGTGCCCTATCTTGTCACATAACCAATGTAAAAATGTCTTGGCGCACCAAATAATAATGCTGAAAACGTTTCAATCAAAGCAGTCCAAAATAAGTCATATATGATGTTTTGATCTTATAACACAAATAGATCTTCATCAGACATACGGATTACTTGTGAATGTCATATAGTTATTATTTTGGATCACTCATTTTGTGCCAACTATTGAACAGAAAATTGCTGTATTAAAGACTAAATGAGACAATTTAAATTGGATGTTTCCGAAGTGACAGATCTGTAATGTAATGCTGGTATTGCTCTCAAGCACCTGCTTGCACTCCCATATCATAATGCATGTACACACAAGTGTATATCTTAACTAGAGCAGGTTCATTTCTCAACAGGCAGTTGCTGGCAATATTCCTTGTTGTTTTATCTCCCCTATGGCTAATTCCTTTCATAAATTATTATGAAGGAAGCACACAGTATGTCAAAACCTGCAAAATGAAGGAAAGCTAGAGGAAAAATAGTTACACAATAACAAGTTATAATCCACAATAAATCATTTGTAGCTTTCTCTTTGTAAAAGTAAACCTGTTTATTTTAGTGGATTCAAGGTATGCAGTGCCGTAACTTGAAGTTCATGGTCCCCAATGCAAACGTTTCAATGGGGCCAATTGTTACTTCACGTGTTTAATAGTGTTAGTCTTTTAATATAGACAAAAGGGACTTTTGGGGCCCCCTAGGCTCCAGAGCCAAAATGAGATTGCAACCCCTACAACTATTGTAGTTATGCCCCTAAAGGTGCCCAATTTATTAAAAGTTTCACAGTGCCAGGAACATTATTGACTAAAGGTCCCTTTCTGGGCCTCTAGGAAAGAGACCTGTTGCACCCAATTACATTAGTGAAGTAAACTACAATAGGTAAATAGCATATTTATTGTAAATTATGAACTGCTCAGATGAGGCCTGCACAACATATGCCTCGTTGGCAGCATAAGTCAGAAAAAAAGTTGTTGTAGCATAGAGGGACAGTAAAGGGAGTTGTGGAAGGGCAGTATGGAGGTGTGTGAGCATGTGGGGATAGTATGGAGTGGTGGGAGTGTGGTAAAGTATAGAGTTGTTGGAGTGTGGGAGGTTAGTATGGAGATATGGGAACTTGAAAGGAGAGTATGGGAGTTGTGGGAGCATGAGGGTGGCTGTATTGAGTTCTAAGAGTGTTTGGCACTTGTATGGAGAGGAGACAGTATGGAGTGGTCAGGGAACAGCATGCAGTGGTGGGAGCATGGGTGACAATATGGAGAAGTGGGAGCATTAGGGGGACTTCATGGGGTGGTGAGAAGATAGGGGGCAGTATGGGGAGGTGCGAATATGGATGGGACAGTATGGAAAGGTGAGAGCGTGTGGGGTTACTACGGACAGCATGAAGGAGAACAGTGTTGAGGCAATAGTTTGTAAGGGGTAGTATAATGATACTTTTATTTTTAATGGCACTGTGAAGAAAGTGCGACAGAGAAAAGAGAAGTCTGTTGAAATGAGCTCTTGGCATGAAATCTCACCATGGCATCTGTTCTGCAAGGAGAAAAAAATGAAGGTAACGATTTTAATCAGCAAACATTTCAACTACGTGGATGTAAATTATTATTTGTGATACTGCCTACATGAAATCACTACTGTGGTTCCTGTGTGGTCAACAGTCTAATCGATGGTAACAACTTCTTGTACTCTTTACCATTGTTAAGGGCATATTTGGAGTTGTAGGTTTATACTCCACCACTGACTGAACCTGGCTCCACCACCACTGGACCTGGCGCTCCACCACCATCAGACCCGGCGCTCCACCAACACCAGAGCAGACCCAATCTACTGTCTCTCTCCTTACTGCCCTGTAGAATGTATGCCGCAAGGGAAGGGTCCTCTCTCTTCTCTGTATCGGTCTGTCACTGTTAGTTTGTTCATTATATTTTTAACTTGTTTGTATGTAATCCTTTCTCATGTACAGCACCATGTAATTAATGGTGCTCTAAAAATAAATAATAATAATAATAATAAGTAATAATAAAATACAAATGTATATGGGGCTGACCTGACATTATAATTGACCTCTGCATTAAGCATGTTGATGTATTCATGTACTGATGGTAGTTCTGGTGATGCATTCATGTACTGATGATGGTTCTGGTGTTGCATTCATGTACTGACGGCGATTCCGGTGCTGCATTCATGTACTGATGATGGTTCTGGTGCTTCATTCATGTACTGATGGTAGTTGTGGTGCAGTATTCAGGTTCTTTAAATCCTTTAACTCCATGTGTAGTGGAATAGTTTCAATGGACTTTCCAGATACAACCATATGGTATTAAAAGGAATGTCATTAGTAAAGATAACAGAACAACCATCATTATTAGTAAGTGATACGTTTTGGAACAAATGTCTTTACAGTCAATTATCCAGTGAATCTATTGATGTCTTTTAGAGTCTGAAAAAGGTCTCCCCTGTAGGTGGGTACAAAATTTAAGTCCTTGTTTAGGTCTTCATAAAGGGTGGTTGAAATAATGCAGGCTGATATATTCATCACCATTTAGTGTAATGACTCCTCACTTTCTTGCAGATCTGGTTCAGATGGCTGTAGTTTCAGTTAGACCCTCCGTCTCCTCCTCTTGCTCCATTTTTTCAGGCTGCATACCAGGTGTTGTAATGTTGAATCAAGTTGACCCAGTTGAATCAGTGGTTCTGTCTTAGCCAATGAATCCACAGAATAATCTGTGAAATTCAGAGGAGAGGAAAAGCATTGTTTCCGATTAAGGCTGCGTTCACACATTTGCGTATTTTGCTGCGCTTTTTTGCGCGCGCTTTTTGCCGCGTTTTTTGGCCGCGCAAAAAAGCGCAACAAAATACGCAGGGGCTTTCACACACTGCGCTTTCTTTACTCCAGAAAGCGCAGTGATGTCACAGAGGGGAGGAAGAATCCTGCTTCCTCCTCCCCTCTGTGACAGCCCCATTAGATTTCACAGTGTATTAATATACACTGTGAAATCTAAATTAAACAGAGGCAAATGTATGTAAAATAAAAAAGAATGAATACTTACCTGTCCGGTGCCTTCTCCCGCTGTCTGGTGCCTTCTGCCGCTCTCCGGTTCCAAGTGAGAGGTGTACTGAGAAGACCTGTGGTGACGTCAGAGGGGGGCGTTCCCGGGGCGTTCCTAGCGCTGATTGGCTGTTCGCGGTCATGTGATATGTATCACATGACCGCGAGTGCCCGGGAACGCCCCTCTGACATCACCACAGGTCCTGTCAGTACATCTCTCACTTGGAATCGGAGACCAGATAGCGGCAGAAGGCGTCGGACAGGTGAAGTATTCATTCTTTTTTATTTTACATACATTTGCCTTTAATTTAGATTTCACAGTGTATATTAGTACACTGTGAAATCTAATGGGCGGCCACAGCTGTCAAAGAGGGGAGGAGGAAGCAGGATTCTTCCTCCCCTCCGGGAAAATACGCAGAAGTAGCTCCGTAAACAATTGACATATCAATTGTTTACGGAGCTGCGCTTTCTCCCGGAAAACGCAGTGCGTATTTTTACGCAATGTCTGCACTGCAAAGTGAATTTCACATTCACTTTGCTGGCAGACAAAAGGCACATTGCGTATTTTGAAAAGCGCGCGTAAAAAAACGCGGCAAAATACGCAATGTGTGAACGTAGCCTTAAACGTCTTCCCCGTGATGATCTGACGATGGATTTTATTATTCAAGGTGTTTTCCATTTCCAGACATACACAGAATTTCAGGTAGTGATTAGTGATAATCAAATCCAGATGTTTGTTTGGGCTGATGCTTTTTCAATAGGTTGTTTTAATGTTATTTGGTGTAAGCCTATGACTATTATTATTATTATTTATTTATATAGCGCCATTAGATTCCATGGCGCTTTACATGATAAAAGGGTAGATGAGGACAAGTTCAATATATATGAGTAGTCCAGACAGGAACAGGAGCAGAGGGGACCCTGTCTTCTAGGGATCACAGTATATTAGGGACCGGTGGGGATACAGTAGGAGGGGGTAGTGCTGAACATGAGACATTGCGGTGGAAAGGTCTCATTGCAGGTTCTAGGCTTGTCAGAAGAGGTGGGTCTTCATGTTTCTTTTGAAGGTTCCCAGGGTAGGCAAGTGCCTGATGTGTTGGTGCAGAGAGTTCCAGAGGATAGCAGATGCATGTGGGAAATCTTGTATGCGGTTGTGAGAGGAGGAAATAAGAGGGGAATAGAGAATTAGCTCATGGGAGGATCGCAGGTTGCTTAAGGGTAGGTATTGAGAGACCATGTCAGAGATGTATGGAGGGGACAGGTTGTGGATGGCTTTGTATGTCATGGTTAGGGTTTTGAAGTGGGATCTCTGAGAAGTGGGGAGCCAGTGAAGGGCTTATCAGAAGGGGGAGACGTGGGAATAGCGGGGAGACAGGTGGATGAGTTGTGCAGCGGAGTTTAGGATAGATTGGAGAGGTGCGAGGGAAGTAGTGGGGAGGCCATTTAGCAGGAGGTTGCAGTAATCAAGGGGGGAAATGATGAGAGCATGAACAAGTGTTTTAGCCATGCCGTGGTCAAGGAAAGTGCATATCCGGGAAATGTTTTTGAGCTGGAGTTGGCAGGAGAGGGCAAGGGATTGGATGTGAGGCTTGAAGGAGAGGGAAGAGTCCTGGATTACCCCGAGGTGTGGGGGACTGGGGAGAGTGAGTAGTCATTGACATTAATAAATATGTCTGGTAGAGGGGGAGAGTGACTTGGGGGAAAGATGATGAACTCAGTTTTGTTCATGTTCAGTTTGAGGAAGCGAGAAGAGAAGAAGGAGGAGATGGCAGACAGGCAATGTGGAATTTTGGATAGTAGGGAGGTGATGTCAGGCCTAGTTAGGTAGATCTGGGTGTCGTCGGCGTAGAGATGATACTGAAGGCCGTGGGACTCGATGACTTGTGTAGATGGAGAAGAGTAAGGGTCCCAGAACCGAGCCTTGGGGGACACCAACAGATAGAGGGTAGGGCGAAGAGGAGGTATGGGAATGGGTGACGTTGAACGTCCGGTCAGTTAGATATGGGAGATCCAGGAGAGGGCTAGGTCAGTGATGCCAATGGATTCCAGAATCTGAAGTAGGAGGGAATGGTTAACGGTGTCGAAGGCGGCAGATAGGTCGAGGAGGAGGATGATATAGTGTTGCTTGCTCTTGGCAGTCAGTAGGTTGGTGGTGACTTTGGTTAAGGCTGTTTCAGTGGAGTGATGGGAACAGAAGCTGGATTGTAGGCGTTCAAAGAGGGTACAGGAGGAGAGGTGGGAGGACAGTTGATAATGAACGTGTTTGTCAAGTAGTTTTGAGGCGAAGGGGAGAAGAGATATGGGGCGATAGTTAGAAACAGATGCTGGATCGAGGGAGGGTTTTTTGAGAATGGGTGTGATCAAGGCATGTTTGAAGGATGAGGAGAAGACACCAATAGTGAGTGATAGGTTGAAGAAGTGGGTTAGGGCAGGAATGAAGACTGTGGTGAGGTTCGGGTTGAGTTGGGAGGGGAGTTGGTCTAGGGCACAGATGGTGAGGTGTGATCATGACAGAAGGAGAGGAGAGTTGATCCTCAGATATGGTGGAAAAGCTTCCTTTGGAAGTGGGGGGCTGGGTGGTGATGGGGGAGGGCCAGGGGGACAGTGGGTCAAAGCTTTCTTGATTTTGTCAATCTTCTGTTTGAAGAAAGAGGTGAAATCGTTGGTAGAGATGAGGGGACAGCGGGGAGGTTCAGGGGGACAGAGTAGGGAGTTGAAAGTTTTGAATAGTTGTTTGGGGTTGTGAGACTGGGCGGTTATTAGAGATGAGAAGTAGGCTTGTTTTGCATCAGTGAGTGCGGTCTTGAACGTAGAGAGAGGGACTGTTTGTACATGGCGAAGTGGACCTTGGAGTGGGATTTCTTCCATCTCTGCTCGGCCGCCCTGGACGCTCGTTTCAGCTCTTTAGTGAGGGTGGTGAGCCAGTGTTGCCTGTGTGCAGGTTTTCTTGTATGTGAGGGGGGCTGCGAGGTCAAGAGCTGCAGTTACTGTGGTGTTGTAGAGGGTGGCAGCAGAGTTGGCGTCATGTGAGGAACCTAAGCCTGCGAGAGGGAGAAGGGACTCAGAGAATGAGTGGCAATCAATGAGTTTAACGTTTCTGCAGGGATAAGAGAGTTTCCTGAGAGGGGGGAGAGTGGTAGGAGGGGAGAGGGAGGAGAAAGTCAGCAGGTTGTGGTCGGATAGGAGGAGGGGTCAGTTTGAGTGGTCGGTGAGGGAGCAAAGGCGGGTGAAGACAAGGTCAATCATGTGGTCATCCTTATGACTATGGAAAGAACTTCCAAAACGTGTAAGGCGAGTCCCTCTCTTGTGGTCCAATTATGTATTTTAATAATAATAATATTAATAAAAAATAATCTTTATTTATATAGCGCTAACATATTCCACAGCGCTTCACAATTCAGAGGTTCATATTTAAACAATAATAAGAAACAGTTATCAGAAAATATGATACAATACAAAAAACAATACAATACAATACAAAATACAATACAAAGCATAATAGAATAATTAGAGCAAAATAATGACAGCCCTGTTCATAAGAGCTTACAATCTAACAATGAGGTGAGGGTGACACAAAGTACAGGTGCTTATTTACAATGATGGAATAGTCAACTTGAGGAGATGGGGAACAGATAGGAGCAGTATAAGTGGCCAGCGACCATTATTTGTGATCCACTTGAGACTGGTGAAGCCGATAGGCTATGTCTAAATGACTTTGACTAAGGATCATGATAGGTCACCCTAAAAATATGTGTTTTTAGGGATCTCCTGAAACTCTGTAAGTTATGGATGCACCTAATTTCTTGGGGTAGAGCATTCCAGAAAATTGGTGCAGCTCGGGAGAAGTCTTGGATCCGGGAGTGGGAGGTTCTGATAAATGCAGAAGTGAGTCTAAAGTCACTTCCAGAGCGAAGAGAACGGGTGGGGTGATAGACAGAGATGAGGGTGGAGAGGTAGGGAGGTGCTGCACCGTGAAGGGCTTTGTGGGTGAGAACAAGCAGTTTGCATTGGCATAGAGCAGAAGCGTCCGAGTAACGGTAAGCTAGATAGGTAATCCTGGCTGCTGCATTAAGGATGGACTGGAGGCCGTGTGGGGGAGGCCGATTAAAAGAGAATTACAATAGTCGAGATGGGAGTGAATCAGGGCCACAGTGAGGGTTTTTGAGGTTTCCAAGGTGAGAAAGGAGCGAATTCTAGAGATGTTCTTCAGGTGCAAGCAGCAAGAGCGGGTGAGAGATTGCATGTATGGGTGAAGGAAAGATCAGAGTGAGACATAACACCCAGACATCGAGCCTGCTGCCTAGGCATTATTGTGGTCCGTTCACAGAGAGAGAGATGTCAGATTTAGGGAGGTTAGTGGAGGGTGGGAGGAGAAGAAGTTCAGTTTTGGAAAGGTTGAGTTTCAGATAGAGAGCGGACATGATATTGGAAACTACGGTTAGATAGTCGTCATTTTAATGATTTGCATGAAGCACAAATAAAAAATATTGTATAAATACAAAAAAGGGGGAGACAACCCTGATGAAGGTGCCAGGATAGGTGCCGAAATGCGTTGGTGAATAAAGGAGATCGTTGCTTTGGAACCTTGCCTTCCTTGTGACTTCTTGGAGACATCCATCCCTTGTGATTCCATTGAGACAGCAGCGCGGACCGTGACACACCTTCTTCCCTATATATGAAAATAAAAAATATTGGATTTTTTGGAAAACTGTGGCACTGTGATTTTCTTTCTTGCTGTATTCAGGTACTTACAATGTTTCTGGTGCTGCATTCATTTATGGATGGTGGTTCTGCGGTTGCAGTAATGTACTGACGTTGGTTCTGGTGTTGCATTCATATAAGGAGAATGGTTTTAAGGCCCAACATTCATGTTCTTAAAGTGGTTATAGTGTTGCATTCATGTACTGATGGTGATTCTGAGGTTGCATGCATGTACTCATGGCGGTTCTGGTGATAGTCATATACTGACAGTGGATCTAATTTTCAACATATTTAGCAATCCAAAACTAGTCAGATGACATGCTACATAACTATATTACAAAAAAAAATCACCAAAATCAGCCAGGTCAAATATCCATTTCACCCAGCAGCAGGCTGCCAGCTCCACTGGGAGGTAACACAGATGGCTGAATACCGATGCTCAGTCCCCTGCATGAGAGTGGTTGTGGCACCTGCGACCGGCCATGCTAACAAGGAAGAAACTGGTGGCATCTATAGACATCAGGTCACCAAAAAAGCATCAGTCACACACAAAAATGTGAAGCACAGTGTCAGAGCCAAGCCTGTTGGTCACATCCATGCTATAAGGCCAGGTGGGCGGCTCCGCACCAATACATGCATCACAAATTACAAATGTCCCCAAGAGGGCTCAACCTCAAACTGCAAAAGGATAAAATGCTGCAGCAAAACACTATAGATAAAAATGTGAGGTGTTAGTGGATACTTTGGCCAAAATAACGTAAGCTCGTAACCCACCATCAAGGACCCTAACACTTATGAGTCCCAACCATATGTTAACCATATGCTTGTTTAGTGGAAAACCACTAAACATTAAAAAAAATCACCGAAACAGGACATTAAACACAGAAAATACTTTGGCCAAAGTATCCACTAACACCTTACATTTTTATCTCACAACCACCCCCATGCTTGTGTTGCAGGGGATTGAGCACCGGTATTCAGACATCTGTGTTAACTCCCACTGGAGCTGGCAGCCTGCTGCTGGGTGCAATGGATATTTGACCTGGTTGATTTTGGTGAGTTGTTTTCTGAGTTAATAACTATATTACAATGCAAAAATACTAAAACTTTTCAGTATTGAGATTATAAGAAGGATTTTGAGAGCTTTTGCACAGTTATTTGTCAAAAAAATCAGTGCGAGTGAGAGTGTGTTCACATATGTTTTTTTTTGCAGCAAAAACTCCTAAATCAGTTTTGGTGATGTATTCATATACTTACTGTGATTCTGATGATGTGTACGTGTAAGCATCCCTTTATATTTTTTTGCAGCCCTTTGGATGGATTCACAAATCACTATGACAATGTGGCTCATGGACCAAAAAATGTTGTGTTAGTCTGGCTTAGATCATGTTCAGATATTTAAAGGGTCATTCCCAAATTTTCAAGTTATCTTCTCTCTATAGTATTGGTTATAATAACCTGTTAATTGCTAGGAGTTAGACAACTGGGACATTCAGCAATCCCAAGAGTATGGCAGTGGAACACCAAGAAGAGAGCACTGTAGCAATGTCTAGCTTGGAGTGGAGGTGTGCATGCTTGACTTATACTCCTTTCATTGAATTTGAACATTGGACTGCTGTTGAAAGTGGGGTGCTGTACTCATCTTATTTCCCTCCTTCTACTACAGGGCTGAAATTTTCAGGATTTCTGTGGGTCCCAGCAGGCAGACCAAAGTTATCAGTAAGTTACCCCTATCCTATGGATAACTTATGAATTTGAGCATAACTTTAACACCGACTTCCCTGCTGCACCCATTCCTGTTTGTACCTGCTTTACTCTGTCCCAGTGCACCTGCCTACATTAGAGACTGTGTCTGCCTGTACCTGTACCTGACAGCTACCACAGTACTCTCTGTGGTTCAGTGGGTCTAACACCCCACGCTCACCTCGCTGACCATTATAGTTTGATCAGGCCATGGATCCCACTGGCTTCATTGCCACGCAGCTCACTGGCCTACAACAAGAGATGATCTGTATATGGAGCAACAAGACTATTTCCAGGCATATTTGCGGTCTGTAGACCGATGACTGGATACCTTTAATCCCTGTAGCTCCACCAACGATGTCACCTGCTTTGGTGAATAATCCAGCTTCAGTTATAGTCTCCGCTTGTCTGCCCCTCCATGTTTTGACGGCAACTCGAAGCAGTGTCGAGGTTTCATCAACCAGTGCACCCTGCACTTTGAAACTTTGGTCAACCAGTTTTCTTCAGATCGGGCGTAAGTGGCATTTCCTAATGTCACACCTCAGTGGGGAGACCCTTGGTTTGGTAAGTCCCCTGTGGGAGACAAGAGACTCAGTCATTACAATGTCCTAGACTTACAAAAGTATTTAATGAGCCAGCTGTGTCACCTCTGCGCCATCCTCTCGCCTGCAGCTACATTAAGGAGGTCAGACTGTCAGACAGTATGTGGTGGAATTTTTTTCTCCTCTGAGCTTGATTGAAGTATGCAGGTGCTTATAGCTACCTTTGGGAAAGCTTATCTGGGAAAATTAAGGATGAACTAGCAGGCCGTGATATTCACGTTACTCTGGATAAACTGATTTCCTTGGCTACCCCTTTTACCTCAGGTTCCAGGAGTGACCTAAGGAGGTGTCACATTTTTTGGGACCTACACATCTGGCTCCATCCCTCCAGAGACTGCTAGTGTCCCTAGTTTCCTGTTGCCATTCCTGCTCCTGAACCTATGCAGGTGGACTATGTTAAAATGTCTGAGCATACTGGGAACTTCATCGAGCCAAAGGGCTATTTTTCTTCTGCAGAGGTGCAGAACACTTCATCCATGCATGTCCCGTGAGGCTGGGCCTTCTTCATTGACTCTGTCTGTATCCATATCTTATGGAAGAACTTGGCTCTCTGAGAATGGCTCTCCTGTCAATGGAGCATTCTGGTCTAAACCCATACGCTTTGTGTCCGAACCAGCGGAGCTACAGGCGGAAGCTTTACATTCTGAGATTTCATTCTTGTTGCTTCTGAAATTCTCATGTCTGCTCTCCTAGATATGCCCTAGTTTCATACCCACAAGCCTGCTCTCACTGGAGATCCGAAGTGGTGCTCTATTAGGAGCAAAATGCATGAGGTGTGTGGTCCCTGAACCCCTGAAGATGACTAAACTGGAAGTCGACTCCGTCTGCCAATCTAAGACCAAGAAGAAGCCTTCAAAGCAACAGCCATTCGGCCTACCCCTTGCACTGAGGACATATTTGTAGAGAAGAGACTTCTCTCTTGCTTGGTGAAGATGGGGCATAAGTGGGGGTACTGTACCACAGACGTCCCTGCAGCTGGGATGCCAGCTTAATAACTGTCGTGGCCAGACCATGCACCTCCTCCCCCTGTACTGCCATCCATGTGCTTCTCTATTGCCTGTCACTCCCGGGCCTATGTACACTACACAGGTTTCCAGCAGTGCGTTTAGAGTGTGTGCCTGTACTCCTACCCTGCTCTTAAAGGGCCAGAATACTGTTACTCAGAAATTCCCTCAGCCTATAGAGGCACTGGGTATAAATAGCATCCTCCCATTTGAGTTGGTACCTGATCAACACCATTAATTAGCTAGTTTTCTGTCAAGCCAGCTGGTTGTCTGGTCCCATGTTGTTTCATACCTGTCCCCTGTACCTGCCTCACCCTGCCTTACCCTGCATTCCTTCCTGTATCTACCCAGAGACTTTACCAAAGTCTGTGCCTGTGCATTCACCTACACTATAGATTTTGCCTGCCTATACCTGAGTCTGTCCCTGTCTTGGGTGCCCAAGGGGTAAGCTACTACATTACTCTCTGTGGTGCAATGTGTCCACTCCCCCACACTCACCTCAGCCGAGCATAACAATAACCTTTAACTGAGACCTTTTTTCCACTTGCTCAACAAGAAACAGTAAAATAAGGTATACACCTCAGTATCATCACAGTTCATGTAAACAGATGCTGTAAAATTTACTATGACATCTACAGATGCACAGTATAACCAATCAACAGGAAATGAAGGCCAGCGGCAGCTATCACTTCCTGTGAATTAGATATCCTGGGATAGAGGTACTTATGGTGATTGGGCACAGGGCTTGCGTGATGTCAGAACCCTAAGTGAGCCCAGGAACACGAGCATCAACAAAGCAAAGACATTGTGGGAAAATAAACTTATTTACTGGGAATCTACAGCAACCATTATATTCATCAACACAAACATTAGGGAATACAGGGAAGAACTCAACGCAAAACAAATTAAACTGGTCATAAGTACAGTTTTCACATATTCCACCAATTAAAACATTTGCTATCTACTCGACAAGCCACACTTCTAGTCCTGTAGAACAAGCCTGCAGCTGTTGTATACTCCAATAAGTTGGCTAACAGTTTCTGTAAAGTTTGAAGTGTGCTATTGACCTTACAAATAGAAAATAAGAACACTTATCTGCAATGTTTGTCATAGCTATGCACATTGAATTCTTATCTTACAGGAAACCTGTCATGTCAAAAAATGCTGTTACCTGCAGATATGGGGTTATTTTACAGGTTAATAGCATTGTAAATCTTCCTGGCCTGTTACTGGGAGGTAATGAGCTTATTCCTCCTGGAAGCCTCGGCTTTCAGTCATTGGGGACAGTCGGAGCAGTTTCAGTCAACGCTCAGTACACAATCTGCATAGGCTGTAACCACGTCGAAGCATTGATTGACACCGTCTCTGTATTGATGTGTCCGGTAGCTGGGTTTCATTATGGTGGACAGTCAGTATATAATGCTAACCTGTGGATTAACCCCATAAACTGTGGGTTAATAGTACTTTTTGACATGACAGGTTCCCTTTAAGAAAAAGATGACAAAAAGGGACTACAAGAAGGTGTATATATAATATAATTAGCCCCTTTCGACACATATAGTACTGACATGTGCAGGTAACAGATGCAAGCAGATCAGCATTTCACCCTCATCTGTTAACCTCTTAGATTACACCATCAATCACTGACAGCGCAGTATAAGAACCAACAGTGGGGGTCGCGCCATTTCCTGCTACAATCAGCGGCTCTGTGACATGATCAGAAAGTGATCATATCTCCTGTTAAGAGCTGTAGAGCATCACAGCTGTAAACAGGAGAAGCAATTAAAGACTACAGTGATGAGACGCCCTAAGAGGACAAGCAAAATAAAGACAAAGGGGAACAAAGAAAATATAAAAATAAATGAAAACAATAAAAGTTCAAATCACCCCCCCCTTTTGCCCATTGGAAATAAAACTATATACCGTATATTTATATATATATATATATATATAATATTATATATATATATATAATATATATTGTGGTGATACGACCCCGATGTGTCCCCTGACCGGTATACAGCACATGGGGGATTGTATCTTTTGCTCTGTGGCAGCACTCACAGGGTTAACAGCAGTGAGATCTGAGCTGAGTGCTGATCGAAAGCACTGACACCCATCTGTGATGGGTGAGGAGATTATATGTGCTGCCCTGGTCTGAGGAGTGGGAGAGAACAGGAGGAGCTGCTGTGTGAAGCTAACACAGCCTGGGAGCTCTCTCAGAGAGGACGTTCATGAGACTAATGAGCGGATGGTGAGAAAGGAAAGGTTGTGTGCGGGACAACACAGCTTAGCTGAGAGGATTGGCTGTGGCCCCGATCAGGACAGACCCGGCAGAGGTACAGAGCATATCGGTCTGTGGGTTGGAGGTCTGTAAATACCTGAACTGTGCCAATAAACGGTGTGTTGTGTGAACAGTTGCCTGGGTCACTGCTATAAATATATATATGTATATACAGTATAGACCAAAAGTTTGGGCACACCTTCTCATTTAAAGATTTTTCTGCATTTTCATGACTATGAAAATTTTAGATTCACACTGAAGGCATCAAAACTATGAATTAACACATGTGGAATTATATACTTAACAAAAAGTGTGAAACAACTGAAAATATGTCTTATATTCTAGGTTCTTCAAAGTAGCCACCTTTTGCTTTGATTACTGCTTTGCATACTCTTGGCATTCTCTTGATGAGCTTCAAAGCAGCAAAGCACCCCTCACCATCACAGCTCCTCCTCCATGCTTCACGTGGGAACCAGGCATGTAGAGTCCATCCGTTTACCTTTTCTGCGTCGCACAAACACATGGTGGTTGAACCAAAGATCTCAAATTTGGACTCATCAGACCAAAACACAGATTTCCACTGGTCTAATGGCCATTCCTTGTGTTATTTAGCACAAACAAGTCTCTTCTGCTTGTTGCCTGTCCTTAGCAGTGGTTTCGTAGCAGCTATTTTTCCATGAAGGCCTGCTGCACAAAGTCTCCTCTTAACAGTTGATGTAGAGATGTGTCTGCTGCTAGAACTCTGTGTGGCATTGACCTGGTCTCTAATATGAGCTGCTGTTAACCTGCGATTTCTGAGGCTGGTGACTTAGATGAACTTATCCTCCACAGCAGAGGTGACTCTTGGTCTTCCTTTCCTGGGGCGGTCCTCATGTGAGCCTGTTTCTTTGTAGCCCTTGATGGTTTTTTGTAACTGCACTTGGGGACACTTTCAAAGTTTTCCCAATTTTTCAGACTGACTGACATTTCATTTCTTAAAGTAATGTGGACCATTCGTTTTTCTTTACTTAGCTGCTTTTTTCTTGCCATAATACAAATTCTAATAGTCTATTCAGTAGGACTATTAGCTGTGTATCCACCAGACTTCGGCACAAACACAACTGATGTTCCCAACCCCATTTATAAGGCAAGAAATCCCACTTATTAAACCTGACAGGGCACACCTGTGAAGTGAAAACCAGTTTCCGGTGACTACCTCTTGAAGCTCATCAAAGAATGCCAAGAGTGTGCAAAGCAGTAATCACAGCAAAAGGTGGCTACTTTGAAGAAACCTAGAATATAAGACACATTTTCAGTTGTGTCACAATTTTTTGTTAAGTATATAATTCCACATGTGTTAATTCATAGTTTTGATGCCTTCAGTGTGAATCTACAATTTTCATTGCCATGAAAATACTGAAAATCTTCGAATCTTTGAATGAGAAGGTATGTCCAAACTTTTGGTCTGTACTGTGTATATATATATATAAAATATGAAAAGTGACACATATTTGGTATTGCTGACTGGCAAACTGTGTAACAGAAAAAATAATCCAAATGCCACAATTACTTTTTTACGCAGCAGCACTGCAGTAAAATGCAATAACAGCTGATCAAAGCAGCGCATCTATCCAAAAATGGTATCATTAGAAACGTAAATATCTGCTCAAGACACTAAAATTAAGCCATCATGCAACCCCAGATCCTGGAGATGGATTGATATGTCAGTAGCTTACTTAAAGGGAACCCGGCACCTACTAACCTCCCAGGCTATCATACCTGTCCCTGCATCTTCCTATTATGCTCTACCATCCTTTCTGTCCTAAATCTGTCCTGTGATGGTTTAAGAAAAGGGTTTTTATACTCACTAATTACTATGTTAAAATTTGCATTTTAAACCCCAGATTTGGAACACAATTATAGATTACAGAATTTTTGAAAGCATTTGCATCATGTAATTAAAATGCTATAAGACTCCAGCAGCTTCTCTTGTTTTCTCTGAGTATTGCCGACAGTTTACCAGAATTTTGTTTGCAATTCTATTGTCTATGTAAAATCTGGTTACGTGTGGATGTTACTTGGGTGCAGGCTTTGTAGCAAGTAGAATATATTTTACCAGAGGAGATAATGATGGTGCTATTTAATTGATCCAATTATGATTATAAAATGTAGCTTTATATTTGTTATTCAGAACCATGGACAGGGAACAGCTATGATTGGATTTTGATTCATGCCCATGGAACACGTGTGTAAACTCATGTAGCCACATGCTCTGACTATATGAAAAATGGTTTCAATATTTAATACATTGTATATTTACAAGGTTGAGAGTTTGATCTTAGCTGGTGAACCACACTGCGCATGAGCTGGGAGGGATTCTTAAAGTGTGATTTGTTCACATAATTGCTTTCGTCTAAAGATACCGTCACATGCTGCAATCTCGCCTGGAGATCTGAGACGATACGACGTGCGCGCTCACATTTTTCGTGCCCCCTCAGATTGATGATGGCAGCGTCACATGCCGCAATTTCGCCCTGAACCTAAGGCGATGTGTCGCTCCGGAAATCGCCTCACCTACAGCGGAACCAATCTTGCCTTATTCCATCGCTGATTCACACGCCGCAATCTCAAAGGTAATGTGGGCATACATGTTCAGCGTGCCGAGGAGATAAGCGTACCACAGTGGTTTACACCACGCCCCATACACGCTCACAGAGCATCTGCATCATCTAATTCACGTAGCCGCCTGGGCGTTGCCCGGTGCCACTACTGATTAGGCGCCTGTGCTGCTTTGTGATTGGTCATGTTGTTTTTAAAATGTGGCCAGCTGGTCCGCCACCCAAGCTCCTACTTCAATGTGCATTGTTCTAGTAGCGTCTCATCACCAGTACTCTGTTGGACAGACGGTAAATCGGTGGATATGCTATTGTGCTTCTCATGTATGGTACAGTCATATGAAAAAGTTTGGGCACCCCTCTTAATCTTACTAATTTTTTTTTGTTTAAAATTGGGTTTTTGCAACAGCTATTTCAGTGTGATATATGTAATAATTGATGGACACAGTAATATTTCAGGATTGAAATGAGGTTTATTGTACTAACCGAAAATGTGAAATATGCATTATTTCAAAATTTGACAGGTGCCAAAGTATGGGCACCTCAACAGAAAAGTGACATTAATATTTAGTACATCCACCTTTTGCAAAAATACCAGCCTCTAGTCGCTTCCTGTAGCTGTTAATGAGTTCCTGGATCCTGGATGAAGGTATTTTTGACCATTCCTCTTTACAAAACAATTCCAGTTCAGTTAAGTTGGATGGTCGCCGAGTATGGACAGCCCGCTTCAAAACATCCCACAGATGTTCAATGATATTCAGGTCTGGGGACTGGGATTGCCATTCCAGAACATTGTAATTGTTCCTCTGCATGAATGCCTGAGTAGATTTGGAGCGGTGTTTTGGATCATTGTCTTACTGAAAGATCCAT
Organism: Allobates femoralis; assembly: GCA_033576535.1. Lineage (NCBI taxonomy): Eukaryota > Metazoa > Chordata > Amphibia > Anura > Aromobatidae > Allobates > Allobates femoralis. The sequence goes on from JARQOC010000005.1 coordinate 130,272,072, forward strand.
CCCCGGTGTAACTTCAACTTTGACACTGATTCTTGAACATTATTCTCAAGAATCTGCTGTTACTGAGTGGAATCCATTCGACCCTCAAGATTCCCGGTGCCGTCATTGGCCACACAGCCCCAAAGCATGATGGACCCTCCCCCAAACTTGACAGTGGGTAGCAAGTGTTTTTCTTGGAATGCTGTGTTTTTGTGGCGCCATGCATAACGCCTTGTTGTATGACCAAACAACTCAATCTTTGTTTCATCAGTCCATAGGACCTTCTTCCAAAATGAAACTGGCTTGTCCAAATGTGCTTTTGCATACCTCAGGTGACTCTGTATGTGGCGTGCATGCAGAAACGGCTTCTTTCGCATCACTCTCCCATACAGCTTCTCCTTGTGCAGTGTGCACTGTATTGTTGATCGATGCACAGTGACACCATCTGCAGCAAGATGATGCTGCAGGTCTTTGGAGGTGGTCTGTCGATTGTTCTTGACTGTTGTCACCATTCTTCTTCTCTGCCTTTCTGATATTTTTGTTGACTTGCCACTTCTGGCCTTTACAAGAACTGTCCCTGGGGTCTTCCATTTCCTTACTATGTTCCTCACAGTGGAAACTGACAGGTTAAATCTCTGAGACAACATTTTGTATCCTTCCCCTGAACAACTATGTTGAACAATCTTTTTTTTCAGATCATTTGAGAGCTGTTTTGAGGAGCCCATGATGCCACTCCTCAGAGAAGATACAACTAGAAGAACAACTTGCAAGTGGACACCTGAAATAGCTTTTCTCATAATTGGATACACCGGGCTATGAAGTACAAAGCTCAATGAGGTTACCAAACCAATTTAGTGCTTCAGTAAGTCAGTAAAAAGTAGTTAGGAGTATTCAAATCATGAAAATCAGAAGGGTGCCCATACTTTGGCACCTGTCAAATTTTGAAATAATGCATATTTCACATTTTTGGTTAGTGCAATAAACCTCATTTCAAGCCTGAAATATTACTGTGTCCATCAGTTATTACATATATCACACTGAAATAGCTGTTGCAAAAATCCAATTTTAAACAAAAAAAAATGAGTAAGATTAAGAGGGGTGCCCAAACTTTTTCATATGACTGTATCTTATTTTCGGCTTCCGAGCCATATTTTGCGAGATGTATGGGCGGGTTATGTACAGCTTCATGTAACGTCATGTAGATGTGTGGTTTGCGACGCCTACGCATCGTTAACCCCCTCCGTGTCCTGTTGCACACATAATGATCCTTGCCACCAATGACATGACAATGTTTCACAAAGCACTACATCATTCCATAAATATGTGCTGAGGTCATTCCTGTGTCTAAATTTTGTGTGGTACACCATGTGTGCCACTTCAACATGATACAGCTTTGCAACTTTGCCTGCCCAGGCCCAAACCACATATGCCCCGTGTCATATCAGCATGTCCCATCTGTGTAAACATATAAAGGCCATTGATGCTTCTGCATACACAAGCTAACTACCAGACCACTTGTCATTCATAGTGCTGGATATGGCTTGGCCTCACAGAGTAGGGTGTGACCTGATATGTACATGTATGTGTTTTGGTAACACACTATGGGTTTTTTTGCCAGATGGCCGAGAGTCCTGATTTTGTGCGTGAACTCCAACTCATGTACCAGGACCAGGAATGCCTGTGGTGGGTTGCGTCGCCCTACTACAAGAACAAGGCGCCGAGGGCTGTGGCATACAGGCACCTTGTCGAGCTGGCAAACCGGCTAGACCAAAGTAAAACCTGGATGGTGCCGATGGTTGTGGAAAAAATCAAACGGCTGCGCACCGTGTTCACAAAAGAGCATAAAAAGGTGTTGATGGCTCGGTCCGGGGCTGGAGCTGAGTAGGTCCCTAAGCCACGTCTGTGGTATTATGACCTCCTCACCTTCACCCTGGGTCAGGAGGCTTATCTCCCAATGCGGTGCAACAGCCACCTTGTCCAACCATCTTCGGCCACAAGCTAAGAGCCTGCCCCATCACAGGAGGTGCGTAATTGTTGTTTTTCTACCTATGTCCAAATCTTGGTGGTTGCACTGATTTGTGGGTTGGTGGACATGTACAAGGCACAATCGTGTTGTACTTTCACCATTCTTCTGTGTGTTCTGCTGTGTGTTGGCTCGTGGCTGTTGGCACAGATTGTGCTGTGTTATGTTCGGGCACTTGGCATATCAATTTGGAGCCTCAGGTGAATACATAGCACTGGTCTACTTCTTTCTTCATCTCTGTTTCCAATCCTGCTACTGTTGATTTTGGTCTTTGGCATGCTCAGATATGCGCCATCTGGTGCTGGGTGGTTGGTTGTGGTAATTGATGTCAATACATTGCTAGTCTTGTTAATTTGTTTTTTTCTATGTTTGGTTTACAGACCCCTCGTGAGTCTGGCTCCAGTGCAGAAGACCCAGCTGCTGGCCAGGCTCCACCCTCATCATCTTTGGTGGAGCAGGTGCCTGATCCCAGTGGTGGAGGGCCATGCCCAGGGCCCAGCTCAGGCATACAAAGGCGTCGCACACCTGCCCCACCCAACACTGAGCTGGGTACCTGGGCAAAACGGGTCCTATTGGACTGAGAGAGGACCCCCGCCACCTCAATCGCATGGAGCCGGAACAACATGCCATCACTGAGAGGGCCATCATTCGGATCCTAGAAGCGGGCGTTGATGGGGCACTGAGATGGGGTGGTTACATAGCCATCCCCAAGAAAACACCCCAGTGCCCCTGTGCCCCAACAACCCATGGCTAGAGGTCGCCATAATCAGGATCCTCCACATCCCCCACGAAGACTCCAGCACAGAAGGGCCCCCAATGTGTGGGAGTACGGGGATGAGGGGGATGAGCCATTGCCTGATCCAGCCGAGGACGAAGAAGCAAGACGCTGCTAGGCAATGCACTACATTGCATAATGGACTTTTTTTTGTAATTTTTTAACTAAAACCAAGTGTGTTTGGATTTTTATTTTGTGGTAATAAACCAGACTTTGATTTTCCATACCTACGTCCACATATGTGTCAGGTTCAGCAGTATGGTTGTGTGTGTAGTGTGTTGTGGGTGTAATGGTGATGTTTGTGTGGCACAATTGTGGAGCCCACTGGGATGGGGTACTCGGTACTGGACCGGGGTATCACAGGGAATCACGGTGGTATTGGCCGGAACGTGTCCCGGGCCCACAAGTATTGGGTTTGGGGGTTATTTACTGGGGATACAGTCGTGACGCCACCTGCGGTATGTGATCAGGGTGACCACCACTGCTGCAGAACCTCTGGGGATGATGTTTGGCAGCCGGTGATGTAACGGCTCTCCACGGGCAGAGCCTGGTTCCCCGGGGCAGTGATGATGATAGTCTATAGATGATGCAGGGTAGGGGTAGTGGTAGAGATAACAGTTTGTGAATGAGAGTAGGGCTCAAGCGTAAGGATTACACAGACTCACGGTTTTGTAGTTTTCCAAGTCTTTACTGCAGATGGTATTTAGTAGATATTGTCCACGGAGTCTGTATTGGGGCCAGCTTGCTCCCACCCTGGCCGATTCCTTGGCTTCCTACTCCTGCGCTGTGTGTGTGGCCCTGCTGCCGCTTTAGTAGGCTGCTGGCCCTGTCTCTCCTCACTGGTACCAAACTTGCTAGGCAACTTGAGTCTTATCTTTGTGTTTCTGACCCTGCCATGTTGCTTCGCTGTGGTACAGTGAAGATAGATAATCTTATATAGATCTTATAATCTTACACTTATCCGGTGTTTTCTGTGCTGCTTGTGTCAGGCACAATTGCGGATCTGGTATCCGATCTTTGCACTTCTCCGGGGTGAGTTTAGGGTAACTCCGTGTCCTGGGTGTGTTCCTCTGCTTCTCCTATTCCTCAGACCCTGGCTGGCCTGGAACTGGACAGTGGACTGTGGGGTGAGCTTAACGCAGCCCTTTTACACCCAGGTCCTTTCCCTCAGTCCTCTCAGGAACTGAACTAACTGCCACTTCCTCTCCACCCAGAATGTATAGGGAAGCAGCTTTAGATCCCCCTTCTGGCCTGGAGGCGCTAGTGTAGTGTTGTGGGTTGTGTGGGGAATTAACCCTTAGGGTACCTTTACACACGGCTACATTTGTAGCTTGTCACCAGGTAACTTACTGGTTGCAGTGAAATCATGGATACATGGTTCTATCTTGTTGCTGTGTACAAATGGAATCATGTATCCATGATTTCACTGCAACCAGTAAGTTACCTGGTGACAAGCTACAAATGTAGCCGTGTGTAAAGGTACCCTTAGTGTTGTTACTGTGGCACATTAACCCCTGGGGTGCCACACAAGGAGAGGCCTCATGTCCCCAATAACATAGTGGGGTCATTGAAGCTGACAGGAGCCTAACCCTAGATGGCATGTGTGAGTATTGAGAGATTGCGAGTCTTCTGTGGCCGACATTGGCGAGTATGTTTGGGTCTGCGTGTTTGTTAATGTGGGTGTGATATAGGAGACATTGATGTAAAAATAGCTCTTCATCCGTGTAGAAATGGTACTGTATGGTCAGATCTTTATCATGTCACACTGCAGACCTACGCAAATCTTTAGCCATGTGTTGTGCTTTCAAATTTCACCTCCCAAACGCGTCCTGTGTGTGTTGAGACAAGGCATCAGACAGTATGTTGGTTTGCACTCACATTTATTGTTTGCAAACTTGTTTTGTCAATGATGTTTTTCCAATTAGTTGTAGGCAAACCATACTACCGACTTTCCCAATGTGGGATACTATAAGAAAAGAGGCCTACGGGGCCTAAAAAACAAGGGTGCCAACATGGCAAAAGTCAAAACCAACAGGTCCAACATGGACAACAAGATACAAGGGCCATTGGCCACATTATTGGGGGGGATATGGTGGAGTAGGGGCAAAGGCAGACTGGGCTGCCTGGAGGCAAAGTATCATAGCACCCAACCGGTCCAGATATTGCTGGCCTTCTTGGAGGGCACACTCCAGGTGCTGCTGTGCCTCCCTGTGTGCCTGCAGCAGGTCAGCAATAGTTGGTACACCTGTATGGGAAATAACGGCCATTAGTCAGTGACATGTGTAGGTGTGGGTGATGTCATTGGTCAGGTTTTCACTTATGTTGCAGATCCCCATCCCGGTTTCCATCTGGAGGAGATGGTGATGCGCTGATAGCCCATACTGCAGCGCGAGCTCTTGCCCCTTGACAAAGAAAGGGAAAAAAAACAGCATCATGACATACTGATGTCAGGGACACACAACAACATGTATATTACAAAGCTTGGAGCCCATTGCCAACACTTACCACCATCCTAACTACAGCAGGCTCCATGTCACTGTGTGGGGCACGGGAGCTGGAGATGCTTGGGGGGGAGGGGTGGTTGAGCCTGGGCTTGGGTTCTGGAGCAAGAGGACCAGGCTTCCTGGTCCCACAGGTCCAGGGCTGGCTGCTCCCGAGGGTGGGCTCCCTGGTGGCGAGGGACTTCCTGGGCCCTCCAGGGAAGGTGAGGGGTGGCGTCCCGTGAGTGTGGGACTTCCTGGATCCTCCAGAGAAGGTGAGGGTGGGGTCCCGCAGGGTGCAAGACTTCCTGGGTCCTCCAGGGAAGGTGGGGGTGGGATCCCGAGTGGTGAGGGACTTAATGGGCCCTCCGGGGAAGTGGGGGTTCCGGGTGGTGAGGGACTTCCTGGGCCCTCCGGGGAAGGGGGGGGTCCCGGGTGGTGTAGGAGACCGTCGACCCTCCTCAGACGGGGAGTCCTCCTCATCTAAATATCTATGGGCATGTATGGACACGGATTGGTCCTTATTGGAATCAATTGTATCAGTTTTAGAATGGATCAATTTGTGTCAGCGTCTTTCCCGTCCCCAAAATCGGAGCCTGTTACAATTTTGGCCTGCCTTAAAGGGATCCTGTCACCTCCAAAGCGCCTCCTAAGCTATCAAAACATGTCCCTGCAGCACAGTATCACTAATCCCACACTCCTTTTGGCTCAGAAAAGCATCCTGTGAAAGTGGAGAAAAATGTTTTATAACTTACTCATTAGCAATGTTAATTAGCAGGGGCTATATTCTTTAGTCCCCAGGGCTGGCCATCTTCGTCATAAGATCACGCCCTAATAGGCATGATCTTCTATTCATATTGCATTCAGCGCCTCCCTGCTCTCCTCGCCTGTAATGGGGCTGTAATGACGCGAATCGCGTCATTTCCGGCATTGGGTGACGTCAGTACACCCACGCCACATGCGCAATGCGGTTCTTGAAGCCTACAGAGCGGCGCGGGTGTACTGACGTCACCCGATGCCGGAAGTGACGCAATCCGCGTCATTACAGCCCCTTTACAGCCCAGGCAGCACCGAGGACAGCAGGAAGGTACACAACATGAATAGAAGATCACGCCTATTAGGGCAGGTAGCTAGCCGCGGTTCTGAAATTACAGCAGCGTGCAGTCGCCGCTGTCCGGTTCCCGGATCCTCCCGGAGGAGAGGATCCGGGAGAAGCCAATTTGGTGAGATTTTTCTCCCCGGACACAAAAACGTTGCAAACAACGTTTTTGTGTTCGGGAGACAAATCAGAACACACCTGGATTCTCCCGGAGAGATGGAAACCGGATGGCAGATACTGCCATCCGGCTCCATCCGGCCCCATAGGGCTGCACAGGGTGATAATCAGGTCCGGGCTGTCAGGGTCACCCCGGACAGCCCCGGACCTGATCACACCATGGTGTGAAGCCGGCCTTAGAAAAATTGGGGCAAATTTCTAAATGCTGTATTAATTTAAGACGCTGGGTATCCATTTTTAAGATCATGACCCCTTTCTGCTAAGCTATATGACCATTTTAGTGAAACTATGCCTTCTTGTTGAATAGTGTACATCTAAAATTGTCACACAGAGTTTTGCACAAAATTCACCAACTGTCACGGTGGCGCTGGGCTCTGATCAGATTGTCCATTCTGACACTCAGCAAATGGTTTCTCTGGAATCTGGAATCAACACAGGCAGACTCTGGTATTAACCAGCTGTGGGCTGATTCATAGTCAGGCTAGCAAGGGTTAAAATCTACTAGTCTGCTTGCTCTTTTATCACATGTTGAGGGGAGGCCAATCACAACAGCTCCCCTCCTATTTATGCTACAGGAATCCTTGTATCCATGTCAGCAATAGTTTATCCTATGTTGTTCTGTTAGGTGTGGTGTCTTAGGGTACCTTTACACGTCACAATATCGCAATGCAACATCGACAAAAAGTCACCTGGTACGGCCGTTGTAGTTAATATCATTCATGCGTTGCGTCGTTTAAATGGGCAATGCGACTCAAAAAAATCATAGGTATGATATTGCAAGAAGATTGTGCAAGCCCTTTAGCCGTACAATATTGCATATGCGATCCGGCATGATCGTGCTGTGTGATGGCGCTACTATGATCTTGTTTGCAACTTCCCCTATTCACTACAAAGCTACTGCTCGGTCCCTGGGTTGCTCATACTCAGCGCAAAAAAGTTGCAAACAACACCCTCGGTGCGTTGCCTGCCGATATCTCCCTGTGTGACATCTACTATGCGATCTTGGACAAGTGCCAAAAATGTGCGTGCTCCCGTGAAATTGTATGAAATATCGAAATGATATTGCGACGTGTAAAGGTACCCTTAGTCATTGTGAAGAAAGTTGTACTATTTACTTAGTGCGGTTGTGGAAGTTCTCCCCTGTTGTTCTGTAGCTTTCTTCCTGCTCTTGTTTTTCCTCCTGCCCCCTTATTGTCTTTAACTTTATGTGTGTGAGCTTGGTGTCGGAGTTTTAATTTTCCCTTGCCTGTCTTCATCTGTCGGTGTCATTACTTACTTGTTCTGGAGGTGTGGGGTGGGAATCCAGATTAGGGCTGGAAAGGAGCAGGACCAGGAAAGGAAACTTCAGGCCTCTTCACCATCAGAAGTACCCCTGAGATACGGATAGTTCAGTGTTCCCAAGCTTGACAGTTAGATCAGGTGCCCTGGTTCCCCATTTACTCATAGTCATTGCAACAAAGATGCATAATAAACATGATGCAAGTCATGACATTTAATTTTTGGTGCCTTTAACTCGATAAATTTCATCATTTGTTTTCCAATTTTAATCTTGAAGATGCAAAATTGGTGTCAAATTATTACATATCTTATTAATCAGTCATAACAAGATAAAAGAATTCTAGTTGAAGACTATAAAGACTACTCCTCTATTTTTCAAGAGACAGCAAAAGATCTTAGTTTGGCTATATTTTTTTACTTCTGTAATGTGTATCCGCAAATAGAGTCTGTGGAGCCTTGTTTAGGAGTCTCAACACAGGACTAGCCAGATCTTCCTCTAGTGAAGGACCTAGCCATGATAACCACCATATTAAGTGGCCCTTTGAGTTGATATCCAGCTCTTTACAAGCTTAAAGATATGACAAGGGGAATACCAAGGCCAGGTATCCATCCACAGACAGCTGTTTCGGGGTGTTGCCCCTCATCAGTGTGGAGTAGGATTCTGGCTAGGTGGGAGCAATGCCTAGTAGACCAACAAAACAAAGTATTCACTGATCTCAGGGAGACCAGTTCAAGAAAACACTGCGGGCAGCCGGCTAAAGCGCTCAACACAGTGAATTCCTAGGCCAATTGCCCCCTGGGAATTTTGAATATGCAAATAGAGTCTGTGGAGCCTTGTTTAGGAGTCTCAACACAGGACTAGCCAGATCTTCCTCTAGTGAAGGACCTAGCCATGATAACCACCATATTAAGTGGCCCTTTGAGTTGATATCCAGCTCTTTACAAGCTTAAAGATATGACAAGGGAATACCAAGGCCAGGTATCCATCCACAGACAGCTGTTTCGGGGTGTTGCCCCTCATCAGTGTGGAGTAGGATTCTGGCTAGGTGGGAGCAATGCCTAGTAGACCAACAAAACAAAGTATTCACTGATCTCAGGGAGACCAGTTCAAGAAAACACTGCGGGCAGCCGGCTAAAGCGCTCAACACAGTGAATTCCTAGGCCAATTGCCCCCTGGGAATTTTGAATATGCAAATAGAGTCTGTGGAGCCTTGTTTAGGAGTCTCAACACAGGACTAACCAGATCTTCCTCTAGTGAAGGACCTAGCCATGATAACCACCATATTAAGTGGCCCTTTGAGTTGATATCCAGCTCTTTACAAGCTTAAAGATATGACAAGGGAATACCAAGGCCAGGTATCCATCCACAGACAGCTGTTTCGGGGTGTTGCCCCTCATCAGTGTGGAGTAGGATTCTGGCTAGGTGGGAGCAATGCCTAGTAGACCAACAAAACAAAGTATTCACTGATCTCAGGGAGACCAGTTCAAGAAAACACTGCGGGCAGCCGGCTAAAGCGCTCAACACAGTGAATTCCTAGGCCAATTGCCCCCTGGGAATTTTGAATATGCAAATAGAGTCTGTGGAGCCTTGTTTAGGAGTCTCAACACAGGACTAGCCAGATCTTCCTCTAGTGAAGGACCTAGCCATGATAACCACCATATTAAGTGGCCCTTTGAGTTGATATCCAGCTCTTTACAAGCTTAAAGATATGACAAGGGAATACCAAGGCCAGGTATCCATCCACAGACAGCTGTTTCGGGGTGTTGCCCCTCATCAGTGTGGAGTAGGATTCTGGCTAGGTGGGAGCAATGCCTAGTAGACCAACAAAACAAAGTATTCACTGATCTCAGGGAGACCAGTTCAAGAAAACACTGCGGGCAGCCGGCTAAAGCGCTCAACACAGTGAATTCCTAGGCCAATTGCCCCCTGGGAATTTTGAATATGCAAATAGAGTCTGTGGAGCCTTGTTTAGGAGTCTCAACACAGGACTAGCCAGATCTTCCTCTAGTGAAGGACCTAGCCATGATAACCACCATATTAAGTGGCCCTTTGAGTTGATATCCAGCTCTTTACAAGCTTAAAGATATGACAAGGGAATACCAAGGCCAGGTATCCATCCACAGACAGCTGTTTCGGGGTGTTGCCCCTCATCAGTGTGGAGTAGGATTCTGGCTAGGTGGGAGCAATGCCTAGTAGACCAACAAAACAAAGTATTCACTGATCTCAGGGAGACCAGTTCAAGAAAACACTGCGGGCAGCCGGCTAAAGCGCTCAACACAGTGAATTCCTAGGCCAATTGCCCCCTGGGAATTTTGAATATGCAAATAGAGTCTGTGGAGCCTTGTTTAGGAGTCTCAACACAGGACTAGCCAGATCTTCCTCTAGTGAAGGACCTAGCCATGATAACCACCAAATTAAGTGGCCCTTTGAGTTGATATCCAGCTCTTTACAAGCTTAAAGATATGACAAGGGAATACCAAGGCCAGGTATCCATCCACAGACAGCTGTTTCGGGGTGTTGCCCCTCATCAGTGTGGAGTAGGATTCTGGCTAGGTGGGAGCAATGCCTAGTAGACCAACAAAACAAAGTATTCACTGATCTCAGGGAGACCAGTTCAAGAAAACACTGCGGGCAGCCGGCTAAAGCGCTCAACACAGTGAATTCCTAGGCCAATTGCCCCCTGGGAATTTTGAATATGCAAATAGAGTCTGTGGAGCCTTGTTTAGGAGTCTCAACACAGGACTAGCCAGATCTTCCTCTAGTGAAGGACCTAGCCATGATAACCACCATATTAAGTGGCCTTTTGAGTTGATATCCAGCTCTTTACAAGCTTAAAGATATGACAAGGGAATACCAAGGCCAGGTATCCATCCACAGACAGCTGTTTCGGGGTGTTGCCCCTCATCAGTGTGGAGTAGGATTCTGGCTAGGTGGGAGCAATGCCTAGTAGACCAACAAAACAAAGTATTCACTGATCTCAGGGAGACCAGTTCAAGAAAACACTGCGGGCAGCCGGCTAAAGCGCTCAACACAGTGAATTCCTAGGCCAATTGCCCCCTGGGAATTTTGAATATGCAAATAGAGTCTGTGGAGCCTTGTTTAGGAGTCTCAACACAGGACTAGCCAGATCTTCCTCTAGTGAAGGACCTAGCCATGATAACCACCATATTAAGTGGCCTTTTGAGTTGATATCCAGCTCTTTACAAGCTTAAAGATATGACAAGGGAATACCAAGGCCAGGTATCCATCCACAGATGTGGCCTTGGTATTCCCTTGTCATATCTTTAAGCTTGTAAAGAGCTGGATATCAACTCAAAGGGCCACTTAATATGGTGGTTATCATGGCTAGGTCCTTCACTAGAGGAAGATCTGGCTAGTCCTGTGTTGAGACTCCTAAACAAGGCTCCACAGACTCTATTTGCATATTCAAAATTCCCAGGGGGCAATTGGCCTAAGAATTCACTGTGTTGAGCGCTTTAGCCGGCTGCCCGCAGTGTTTTCTTGAACTGGTCTCCTGAGATCAGTGAATACTTTGTTTTGTTGGTCTACTAGGCATTGCTCCCACCTAGCCAGAATCCTACTCCACACTGATGAGGGGCAACACCCCGAAACAGCTGTCTGTGGATGGATACCTGGCCTTGGTATTCCCTTGTCATATCTTTAAGCTTGTAAAGAGCTGGATATCAACTCAAAGGGCCACTTAATATGGTGGTTATCATGGCTAGGTCCTTCACTAGAGGAAGATCTGGCTAGTCCTGTGTTGAGACTCCTAAACAAGGCTCCACAGACTCTATTTGCATATTCAAAATTCCCAGGGGGCAATTGGCCTAGGAATTCACTGTGTTGAGCGCTTTAGCCGGCTGCCCGCAGTGTTTTCTTGAACTGGTCTCCCTGAGATCAGTGAATACTTTGTTTTGTAATGTGTATCTGTAGAGACTTGACCTTATGTAAACTCTCAATGTATCCATACTTTTGGCATTTAGAGAAAAGAGTCTAGTTAAATTTGTTAATGTAGCATACCACATACTATGATAATAAACAGGACGGCATACAACTGATGTCTATCCCTCACATCTAGAAACATAGAAAATGAGGTGGTTTTATAGTTCACAAAAGCTTCAGGTCAACTTCTTGTTCTGATTATTCATTCTCGGATTGCAATTTGCGACATTACAACACACTGGCATTTATGTGTTTATGTATGTTTATATAGTCTACATACAGATCTATGGGATATGTAAAACAAAAGGATCATGTGTTAGTATAATGAAGTCAAAAGCGTTCCTTAATATCCTGAAAACAAAGATATCACTGCAAAGTTTACAATTTACTGACAAGTGAAAGATTTCCCATGATGTTTCAGGACACAAGGATGTCCACAGAGTAACATGTCAGGCTGATTTTCTTGGATTCACTTAGTAAATGTCAATCTGCATCTGGAAATGATTCAGAAAGGAAGTTCTTCCAGCTATATGACCAATTCAAAAGTTTGCTTCCCACATGATATCTGGAATCTCATCAGGAAACCACATTCCTGAATTTTATCCAGATCTGGCAATATTACATCCACTTGACATATGAGACCACCTCATCTGTAGAATGACTACAAGGTCTAGAGAAGAATTCTGTAAGAATATTCATGACATGATGCTTGTAAGAAAATCTTAAAATATGCTTGAAACTAAAGAGTAGGAATAGAAGACCTTAAAGTCTTGGTTACAAAGTATCCCAAGTGATAATACCCCAGAGTAGCTGTTGGTTTAATTCTTGGGTGTTATGTCCTATTCTTCCGTATCCTCTTGGGTAACACCATAGGTTGAATGATAACACAAACACCCATATGGGCCTTGGTATTGAACTGGTATTGTATATTAATGGTTTAACACTGGAGCTAGTGTAGGGGTGAACACTATCTCTATGGTCATTGATGTTTTGCTGCTGAAAGCCTTGGTGAAGTACAGTGCTTAACTTCACCCGTCGTGAATTTTGTTAATGTTAATAATGTTATAAGGCTCAGCACTGCATCTATTTATTAGGATAGGCACTACAACTTGCTTGGTGCAACCCTTTTTTGGGGATGATTATTAAAATATCAGGAAGAGTTTGTAAAACAATATAAAGTATCACCATACAAGTGTTAAAAAAGAGGGGGGTTAAACAGTGGATAATACAATGGTAGTCTAGGAGTCTCACTTTATACTCTGATGGTTGTTGTGGTGTGGGTCTTTTTTTTCTTATATTATTCTTTTATGGCCTGTAAACACAAGTAGCCAAATTAGTCTTGAGTATACTCAAGGGCCTTATCTTTTATGGGTGGTTTCCTGAAGCTAGTTTCTTACCCTCTAAAGGTACCGTCACACGGCGCCATATCGCCGGCAAGATTGCTGGCAATTCCCGAATTTGGATCGCATGTGCATAGTGGCGTGTGACTGGGCAATTCTATGGCGAGAAATCGCTGGTGGAGCGTCGCCTGATTGCTCTGCACTGCAGGGAAATCAGGCGATATCCACCAGGCAATTTCAGCGGATCGTGCCCTGTGACAGGGCGATAGCGACAGACACAGAGATCCTGAAATCAATCCCGTAGGCGTGCTTGGATTGTGTTTTTTGCGCCAGATCTGTGGCGATTGGTGGGTGATACTGTGTTCCGATTGGCTGGTCGTATCCGAGGTGCCTTATTTGATGACTCATGCGTTCACGCGAGGCTGACCAATGGGAACGCAGTTCCGTCCACCAATCGCAGTGATAGGGGCGCGGTGAAACACACTCTAGCACGCCCCTATAGAAACAGTATAGCCACATTGCTGCTACGATTGTGGTGTGTGGCGCGGCGATGTGTGCAGGGAAGATCGCTTCCGGTCTTCTGCACGCGATTTTCAGGTCGCAGGATCGCCGAAGATCGCACGCTAAATCGCTACGTGTCCAGTTCCACAGCGATCAGAAAAAAGTGCCCGAAACATGCAAGCTCATGTCAAATCGCTAGTGATATGGAATCCATTTGGCGGCATGTGACGGTACTTTAATGGTTATCAGCAATTACTGGATTTGAATAGGGTGCTTTGCATTTGTCCTCTCTTAGGGTACCATCACACTTGGCGAAGCACCAGCGATCCTGACAATGATATGACCTGGTAGGATCGCTGGTGCAATGCTATGTGGTTGCTGGTGAGTTGTCAAACAGTCAGATCTCACCAGCAACGTACCAACTATCCGGAATGATACGGAGGTCATTGGGACCCTGTTTCTCAGACTGTAGTATTGAGGTCGTTGTCCCTATCAAACACACCAATGCATGCTGGCCAGTGGGACCCCAACGATCAAAAAATAGTCCAGGCGACTCTGACACAACCAGCGATCTCACAGCAGGGGCCTGGTCGCTGCTAAGTGTCAAACATAGCGAGATCGCTGGAGAGGTCACTGTTGCATCACCAAACTTGTGACTTAGCAGCGATCTTGCTAGCGATCTTGCTTAATGTGACGGGGGTTTTTCTCAATGGAGGGTATTCTCCTGTTCATCCAAAAAACAGATAATTGAGAAATTGCTCATATAGTCCCTCTGAAAAGCTTTGAATTCTCACTATATGAGGTGATTTTATCTTAACCTTTAGCAGTAATAGCTTCTTATCAAGTATTTGACTGTTGATGATGTGCAAATCTCGTAAAAAGGTGAAGAAAGCAGTGTATTATAATCACCCTATGAACTACTGGTTTACCTTCCTTTTGAGGTTTTGTTTCGTGTAATGGTGCCTGTATGGGGGTCTCTGCCAGCTTTGGTTATAGCTTCTTTGATTGCTGTGTACCTACGGTGGCGATCTTTCCAATTGGTTAAACATTTATAATGTAAGTGAAGATCTATTAGTACAATGTCATGGGGCTGTTGGTCATTCTATGTTTCCTGAAACTTACATTAATTCATTGTAGTTATACCATCGTCTGGTCTCAGTAACATTAATATGTCCTGCACTTCATGTATTGCTACAGTCCTTGTTGCAAGATTGTCCTGCAGTAAAAGTCACAGATTTAATGTAACTGTACTAAGGTCTAATACTGTCTTTAAATATCTTAGGACTCACTTATGTATTGTTGCTCCAGTGGCCCCTACATGCTCCTGGTGACCGTTTTAAATGTATATAGAATGTATGGATATCTCACATATAGTTCCTCCATATACTGTAGTTATAGCAAGCCAGTCTTTTTAATTGGTGTCACTTATGTTTCTGTTGTCCTTGTTGTGTCCTCCCCGGTGGTTGTTACTAGGCATCTGCTCCCTCTAGATGCTGGAAATGTGTGCCATGGCCAGCGGACACGCAGTTCCTTGTTCCCGGTCACCTGACTGTGACGTCACGCTTATGTGGCGGTCATGTGGCTAGGTGGGTGGAGGGTGAAACGGAGCTGTGCGGCGTCTCTCAGTAGTGCTCGTTGTCGGGGTACCAATATGTTTCAAGGGCATGTGGCCCTCTTTCTCAAGGTGCCTGACAATCAGCTGAGGTCTCTTTATATATTGTGTGCTGGCTTACTATTGGCTACAAGTGACCAAGAGCCCCATGAAATTGTACTAATGGTATTGTATATATCTTACTTTTTTTAATTGTCTATTATATAATTTCGAATGGTTTTTTTTTGCCCCTTCTGAGTCCACTCTCGCTGTGAGTCAGCGTGGTCATGTGGATATCGCGAAGCATTGGCCGCGCAGCGGCCATTGCGAGCATTCTAAGGCGACTCGCTATGCCGCGTAGCGGGCATGGCGAGTCGCCTTAGCAGCGCGAAGCATTGGCCGCGAGCGGCCATTGCGAGTCAGAGACTCGCTCTTCTAATCCCGATGCATGTGCATCGGGCACCCAGCTAGTATTCAATATTTTCTGATTTTACAGTTTTGTTCAAAAGTTTACCTACCCGGGAGATTATTTGCTTTCTTGGCCTGTTTTTCAGAGAATATAACTTTTTCCACTCAGGTTAGTGGTTGGATAAATCCATTTATTGCCAAACTATTGTGCTCCCTCTTTTTAAATCATAATGACAACCAGAAAATCCAAATGATCCTGATCAAAATTTCACATACCTCAGTCGTTAATACCATGTATTGCCTCCTCTAACATCAATGAAGTCTTTTGTGGTAGTTGTGGATGAGGCTCTTATTTTCTCAGATAGTAAAGCTGACCATTCTTCGTGGCAAAATTCATCCAGTTCCTGTAAATTCCAGGGCTTTCTTGCATGAACTGTGTGCTTTATTTCTCCCAAGAGTGGCTTAATGATATTGAGGTCAGGAGACTGAGATGGCCACTCCAGAACCTTCACTTTGTTCTTCTGTAGCAATTGACAGGTCAACTTGGCTTTGTGTTTTGGATCGTTTTCATGTTCCTTTGCCCAGCTTCAGGGCTGATGAGTGCAAATTTGCCTCCAGTATTTGTTGATAATGTGCTGCTTTCATCTTTCCTTCAACTTTGACCAAGTATCTTGTGCCTATGTAGCTCACACACCCCCACATTACCAGGAATCCACCTCTGTGCTTTACAGTAGGAATGGTGTTCCTTTCATCATAGACCTTGTTGACACCTCCAAATGTAACGTTTATAGTTGTGGCTAAAAAAGTTTGATTTTGGTCTCATCACTCCAAGTTACCTTGTTCGAGATGTTTTGAGGCTTGTCTCTGTGCTGTTTGGCGTATTGTAAGTGAGATACTTTGTAGCATTTGCGCAGTAATGGCTTTCTTCTGGTGACTCAACCATGCAGCCCATTTTTGTACAAGTGCTTCGTTATTGTGCATCTTGAAACAGCCACACCACTAGAGTCCTGTATTTCAGCTGATGTTATTTGTGGATTTTTCTTTACATCCTGAACAATTTTCCTGGCAGTTTTGCCTGAACTGTTTGTTCGTCTACCTGATCATGGTTTCATTTCTACAGAGCCCCTGGTTTTCCATTTGTTAATCACAATTTGAACACTGCTGACTGGCGTTATCAATTCCTTGGATATCTTTTTGTAACCCTTTCCTGTTTTATACAATTCAACTATCTTTTCCCGTAGATCCGTTGGCAATTTTTTTGCTTTCCCCATGGCTCACAATCCAGAAACGTCAATGGCTGGATGAAAGATGCAAGAGTCTGTCTGGATCCCAGAAACTCACTCAGATTAATTACAAGCAAACAGGTCACAGGTGAGGATGTAACCTTTATTAGCCGTTCAAACCCATTTGTGTCAACGTCTGTGCATGTTATCAGGCCAAAATCATAAGGGTATGTGAACTTTTGATCAGAGTTGCTTGGATGTTTATGGTTGTCATTGTGATTTAAAAAGAGAAAACATAGTAGTATGCAATAAATGGCTTCCTAGTTGTACCTGGCTGGCAACCAAAATATGGTGAAGCTACACGTTGTTGTTTTTTTTTAATTATTTCTAGAAATAATTTTTTTAAAAATTATGTCGGGCTTCGCCACATTTTTGGTTGCCAGCCAGGTACAACTAGGCAGCTGGGGGTGGGTGGCGGCCCATAGCTGCCTATTTGTACCTGGCAACTAAAAATACAGCAAAGCCCCGAAAAAAGACACGTTTGTTTTTTATCCAATTTGTGAATGAAAATTGCCCAGTCAAGTGAATGGGTCTTTAAAAAAAATGAATAGCACTCGGGTGCCATCTTTGTGCTATCCAAGGGATGCTAGCTCTTTCATGTCTTATGGGTAGGAGAAGCATGAAACTTTTATTTTGCATATGCTGAAACAGGTGCCATGTTAATAGTAAAAACAGAATACTTGACCAGATATAGATGAGAATTAGTGAAAAGTGACCAAGCTCGCCACCACTTGAGCATTAAATGTTCAGGTACATTCAATTTTAAAATGCTCGAGTTTCCCATTGTGCTCTGTATTCTGAGAACCCCAATGCTCGATCGAGTAATGAGTAGAAGGATCACATTCGCTCAACACTATGAGACTATAATCCAGCAGACTTTAGAAAAAGGGTCCGTATTCTATTGTAATAAAAAAAAAAAGTATATCTGAATGAAGGCTAAACATGAGATCGTGTCACCTGAGGTTATGAATGCTGCATCGCTTATCACATGGGTGTAACTTTATGCACTGCACATGTCCGGCACTGAGTGTGACCCTGGCCTTAGAATAAGTGTATTTTCTTTTTTTTGTGCTTGCTTTCCATTGTGACACTTTTGGTGGTAAATACAAATTGGTTGGTAGGTGGTTTGTTCTTTGTCTTACGTTCTTTTTTTCCTGTAAAACATATTGTTCTGATTAAGTTGAAGACTCATTGTTAAAAGGTCACATTTTAAAAATGCATAAAAGACTAATGTCCAATAGGGGAAAAGCAGTAGTAGAATATTTGTGGATTTCCAAGTATTACAGAACAATATATCTCATTTATCTTCTGTTTATTCCCACATACTTCATATGAAAAAAAGTAAAGTGACCGCAGTGTGAAGTTGGTCTCCTAAAATGATGTCATCCAGCATTTCCAGCATCGTTAAAACGCATCGCTGAAAAGCAATAAATCAAACTTGTATATATAAAATCCTAAATAAAATGCCCCATTATGGGATTATTATTGCATATTAAAAGGTTTGTATTTTACTTGTATTCAATATGCACACATATTAATAATAACATAACTGTTAGAAAAGTTGGTTTTGGAAAAGCTCATTTGAAGAAGGCATTGCTTCTATGTAGTGTTTTTCCTTTCACTATAATACAAGGCCACCATCGAGCCTTACTGGCCTTATTCCTGTAAAGGGCCCGAGCAGAAGAGGCTAGGAAGGGGGCTCGGAGAAAATGACAGTCTGGGTCCTTTCTTTGTCATTCTTCTGCTATCCAGGCCCCAGGGGCAGGGGGCGTTGCACAGAAGAGAAGCATATCTGGAGGGAGGCTGGCGGGGGCCCAGTAATTCTGCCCATGTGCAGCAGGAAGGGGGGTGCCAATGTCAGTTTGTGATTTCTCCCAAGCAGCTGCAGTGGGAGTAAGTCGTTATCTGTCTGAGCCACAGCCAAGCTGACAGTGGCTCAGAGAGACTGCAGTGTGTCAGGGAACAAGGGGAGCTATTGAGAAGATTTGAGGACTCAGTATGGAGATCAAGAGGGCGGGATGGGTGCAGACACAATATGAGGATTTAAGGGGCCTGGGTATGGACAAAGTATAGGAAGTGAGGGGGATAGGTGCAAACCCAGTATGGGGAGTGAGGAGGTATGGGTGTGGACCCAGTGGGGAGTGAGAAGGCTAAGTGCGGAAACCATAGGGGGAGTGAGGAGGGCATTGGTGTGGACACAGTATGTGGAGGATCAGGATGGGATAGGTGCGGGCATTGCATGGGAAGTAATGGGGTGATGAGTATAGAGGTAGTGAGGAGAGAGTATGGGATGAGAAAAATGTGAGGTCAAACATAATAGAGACTGGGTAGTATGGAGTGGTGGAGGGATGGATATAGTCACAACTGGTTAGTGTGGGAGGGGAAAGTGGTAAGTAAATGGGTCCGCATGGGGGCGACAGTATGAAACCAGAGCAAGTATGGGATAGTATGGCAAAGAGGGGGAGTGTGACAAGAAGGTACAGTATATAATCTGAATAATATAG
Organism: Allobates femoralis; assembly: GCA_033576535.1. Lineage (NCBI taxonomy): Eukaryota > Metazoa > Chordata > Amphibia > Anura > Aromobatidae > Allobates > Allobates femoralis. Next base: position 130,291,453 of record JARQOC010000005.1, read on the forward strand.
GTGGGACACAGTGTGAGAGGACAGTGTGAAGAGCATGTGGAGGCAATGTGTGTCATTTTGTGCAGGGAAAACAGTGAATAGCAATTATTTAAAATGGAGAAATTCAGCTGGTCCCTGTGTGTGTTGGACCCAATTGAATTATGCTGTCACTCTATGAGATTAGCGGCAGTGACAGTTTCAATGCAAAGTTGAAGAAAAAAAGAAGAGAGAGATGAACCCTTATATTGATACTTGTCATTAAACATTTTTGTTATTCTGACCTTTATGCTAAGTATGTTAGAGGCAGACACAAACAAAAGGTGAAGCAAGGAACAGGAGTGCTCAATCACCATTTTGGTAACATACTGCTCCCCTCCAGAAAATGTGTGGGGAAGATGGAGCAAAAGGTGTTCACTGGTACATTGAGTATGGGGTTGGAGACCAGAGTAGCATATGATCTTGGAGTAATGTAGAAAGACTGGGAGATTTCTGGTTTCTTTGGACAAACAAATTAACAACTCTGATGCGGAGATTGTTGGGGACCTCAGAGCTACCAATGGAAGCAGCCATAGCCATGGCACCGCCACATGCATTGTGCTTCTCTGGTTCCACATGTAGCCCAAGAGGTATCACCCTTTAAAATGCAGGTACCGATAGTGTCTCAAGACAAAAAGGTATGAATGAAGGCGGGTGCCAAGGTAGGGAAGATAGGGATCTGGATGGTAGAGACCAAGGTTTTCTTATCTGGAAACTTGTACCACATGATGGCTAGATCAGCACAGTACCCCAGACACATAGTGGTCTAAAAGGAGCTACGTTCTTCCTAAGATCTGAGTCATTGGTTTGCCCCACGGTTTCAGACACTCTTCACCAAACCTTTAGAAATGTCTTACACTGTACCAGGTAATGCTGCTTGTACCCCAAGTAGGCACACTCCCTAGTCTTTGCACCGGTCTCAGGGGCCTAGTGAATTATATACAGCCATCTAAGGTGGGCACATATGAGCATTTTCTTGTTGCTGTTTTACCTGTCGTGAGGCTTCACCATAAGCACAGACTTGTACTATTACTTGTATTGAGTGTACTTATGTGTTTTCTCTTTATTAGTATATCTAAATTTTCTTAAAGGAACACATTCATTGTTGCCTGCAGATTAAGTGGTCCTAGAAAAACACGTCAGGAAGACCCTTGAACCCAGATTTGATGGGCATACTGAGTGAATCTGATCATGCCTATTGCTATCAGACCAGAAGGAAGATCAGTGTGGCTGCACGCTAACTACTGCAAGAGGATCCTGGGACTACCTAGATAAAATGAGGAAAGTGATTCTTGATTCTGCTGCTGATAAGGGAGACCCTGCTGTTGACAGGGGTCACTAACATATACACAACTAAAGACACTGACACTACTATAATTGCTGAAGAGCAACCTGACAAACAAATTGTTTGGTGGGAAGGAGTGCTCTCAACCCTATCCTTGTTTGGAGGCACTTGGGGTGCATTCTGGGAATTTTGTATATACTGGGTCTGATCTATATACTGGTCTGGGTCTGACCAGTAAATGACTATTTCCCACATTGTAAATGTTATCTTGTTGGAGGTGTGATAATGTGGAGCCTGCTTTGCCTAATATCTGATCTGTGGTAGTGATGGGCGAGTCCTAAATTACTCGGAATCGCTTGACTCTAGCGAGTCCGAGCCCGGGACTCGCTACTCTTTGCAAGTCTAGCGAGTCCAATGTTAATGAATGGGGAAGCGAGTAATAGCGAGTAATGTGCAATTTACAAATCGCAGATGTGAGAAAATCTTGCCCCCATACAGCACACGGTGCGAGTTTGTAGCACCATGCTACAATAGCTAAATCATGTTTAATAGGCTCCCGCTGTTACTTCCGGGGCCGCCTATTAAGCTCATTACATATTCACTGCACTGTCAAACTAACAGCCAATCACAGGAGCTCACACTCTGTGGGAGCCTCTGTGATTGGCTGTTGTAATCAAACTTGATTTTCTCAATCTGGACAGTGATTCTGCTTGGTTGCCATACACATTAGTGTATGGCAACCAACCTGGCATTGTAGGGTGTAAAATTAATAATTATTTAAAAAAAAAAAAGCGTGGGGTTTCGCAGCATTTTTAAGTCTAGCCCGATGAAAGCAGACAGCTGCGAGCTGCCACCCTCAGCTGCTTAATTTCCCCTTGGCTGGCAAAAAAAAATGTGTGGGCTCCGCCCTATTTTCCATGCCAGCCAAGGTAAAACTAGGCAGCTGAGGGCTGGTATTCTCAGCGGGGTGAGGGCCCATTGTTATAGGGCCCCCCCACACTAAAGAATAGCAGCCCGCAGCCTCCCCTGAAAATGGCGCATTAATAATAAGCGCCAATTCCAGGTGCCTTACCGGGCTCTTCCAGCGGCCCTGGTGGCGGTGGCACACTGGGTAATAAAGGGGTTAATACCTGCTTTGTATTAAGCGCCGCTCATACTGCAGCCGCGGTCACAGCAGAGTTAACTCTCTGCTTACCGGCGCTGCAGTGATCGGTAACCAGGGAGTTAAAGCCAACAGTTTATGAATGAGTAGTAGCGCTGTGCTGTTGGCACTGCTGAAGCGTTGCTATAGTAACCGATAGTTTGGTTACTATAGCAACGGGGCCAGCGGTGACGTCACCGCTTAATGCTCACAGCCTCACTGACTCATCACACAGCAGGGGAGCGCATTTCCGCCCCCTACTGTGTGATGTGTGATGTAGCAGAGCTGAATGAGTTCAACAAGAAGAAGAAGGAAGACAGAAGACAGAAGAGAGAAGAAAGAAGAGAGAAGACCTGGGTCTTTGGAGGGATATGTGGTGGTAATAAAGTTGGAGTCCCTAATGGTGTCTGTGTCTTTATTTTTAATAATTTTTCTCTGTGTGGTGTTATTTTTAACCCTTTATTGGAGATTCTTAGTGGCCGGGTCAAACCTGGCCTGACATTAAGAATTTCGGGCTTAATACCAGCTTGTATAACAAAGCTGGTATTAACCCCTTTATTACCCAGCGTGCCACCGCCACCAGGGCCGCTGGAAGAGCGGAGTTCAGCGCCAGAGGATGGCGGGGCGGCTGCGGGCTGCAATTTGCAGCGGGGGTGCCCAGAAAGCTTGGGCCTCCCTGCGCTGCGGATTCCAGCCCCCAGCTGCTTAGCTGTACCTGGCTAGACATAGAAATTGTGCGGAGCCCAACGCATTTTTTTTTATTATTTCATGAAATTCATGAAATAATAAAAAAAAAGGGCTCCCCTATATTCTTGTGTCCGGCCAGGTACAAATAGGCACCTGGGAGTTGGAATCCGCAGCGCAGGGAGGCCCAAGCTTTCTGGGCACCCCCCGCTGCAAATTGCAGCCCGCAGCTGCCCCAGAAGATGGCGCGTTCATTGAAGTGCCATCCTCTGGCGCTGAACCCCCTCTTCCAGTGGCCCTGGTGGCGGTGGCTCACTGGGTAATAAAGAGGTTAGGGCCAGCTTTGTATTATCAGCTGGCCCTAAGCCCGAAATTTATGGCGGTCACGCCAATATTAGACATGACCGCCATGAATTTCTATTAAATGTGTTTTTAAAAAAACACAACACAGAGAAAATTTTTTATTAGAAATAAAAAAAAAAAAGACATTAGGGACTCCATCTTTAATTAAAAAAATCCTCTTCCATCCAACGTAGTCCAAAACGCGATGTCCTCTCTGCTACATCCCTGTGCATAGATATAGATGTCTATGCACAGGGAGTGAGCAGACTGAGAACAATCTCAGCTCTGCTACATCATCTCTGTGCACAGACATTCATGTCTGTACACAGGGAGAGCAGGCGGGCTCTAGGACCCTGGAGCTGCGGCAGCCCGCAGGACCCGAGCCCGGCACAGAGCAGACAGCCGGACTCGTTACTGTGCGAGTTTCCCTGCCATTACTTGCACAGTAACGAGTCCAATGCAAGTCAATGGCAATCCTAGTTTTGTCAGAGCCTCTGACAAAACTAGGATTGCCATTGATTTGCATTGGACTCATTACTGTGCGAGTAATCGCTGGGAAACTCGCAGAGTACCGAGTCCTGCGAGTCCCTTACTACTCGCAGAGTAACGAGTCCTAGCGAGTAAACTCGCCCATCCCTAATCTGTGGCCATTCATCATCTATGATTCCCCTGCTGTTTTGTGCAGCTGCTAATTACCTGAAGCCATGTGACTTCCCACAATCCGCTGACCTGATTCTGTAGTGTGCCCTATAAATTTAGTGCAGTCTTAAGGGGTACACGTGTGGAGGGTCTGCACGTGTGGCATCTCATGCAGAGTGGCATTGAATGCTAAGTGGCTTGCAGTTACTTCATGGCAGTTAGTCAGGGCAGTAGTCAGGAAAGCCACTCTCTTTCAATTTTATTATCTCCTTTACTACAATGTCTATTGTCCTATGTGCCTTTGCCATTCACCTTTACTGCCCCATCCCCCCTCCATCACCCCTCATCCACATAAGCTCCTCTCTCCTTCCCTCTAATTTATTGAGCTCCCATACTCTCTTCAATATACTAAACAATTGCAGACCACCATATTCCAGGACATTGCATCAGAAAAAAGTCACAATTAGAACAACTATTTGCTTTTTATCTTTTTAATGCTGCTCCTGTCAGGTGATATCTCTCCAAATCCTGGTCCACCCTCCACCAACTTGAACCCCTCTCCCACCACAAATAGAAACTCTACTAACCTTATCAACATTACCTTCATCTCCCTCTTTTAATTGTGCTCTCTGGAATCCACGGTCTGTATGCAATAAGCTTCCATTCATTCATACCTACTTTCTCATTAACTCCCTTAATCTGCTGGCCCTCACAGAAACCTGGATCCAGGATTCAAACACAGTGTCCCCTGCTGCTATTTCTTATGGCGGCTTACATTTCTCTCACTTCCTGAGACCTGGGAACAAACATGGTTGTGGAGTTGGCTTACTCCTGTCTCCACAATGTACTTTTCAGGTCATGCCTCCAGCTCAATCACTCTCATTCCCCTCTTTTGAGGTCCACATAATAAGGCTCTTCTGTCCGCTCCCCCTCAGAGTAGCGATGGTATACCGCCCCCCAGGGTCACCCACCCAGTTCCTCAACCATTTCTTTGCATGTCTGGTGCATTTCATATCCTCAGAATTACCAACCCTTATTCTTGGAAACTTCAACATTCCCATAAAACAGCCCCATATCCCCATCTGCATCCCGGCTCCTATCTCTATCCACATCTCTTGGCCTCTCACAGCTCTCAAACTCTGAGATACACAAGGATGGTAACACCCTTGACCTCATCTTTGCCCGCTTCTGCTCAACCTCTTCCTAAGATAATTCACCTCTTCCCCTCTCTAACCACAACATTCCCTCCTTCATGCTCACAAACCCTCGCCCACCGCAGCACAGTCCGACCTATCAAACATTCAGAAATCTACAGGCCATTAACCCTCATGCACTCACAGACTCTCTACACTCATCACTGTCCCCAATCTCCTTATTCTGTCCCGATCTGGCAGTCAATCACTTAAATGACTCTCTCAGAAGCTCCCTGGACCAAGTAGCGCCCCTCACCATCCGAACCTCCAAACACAGAGTGAAACAGCCCTTTCTCACATTGCAAACTCGATTTCTCCAGCGATGCTCTAAGAGTGCTGAGCGTCTATGGAGGAAAACCCACACACCAGAAAACTTCATTCATTATAAATTTATGCAGAGAACTTACAACGCTGCCCTTCACCTTGCCAAATAAACCTACTTCACCACCCTGATCTCCTCACTATCCAGCAACCCAAAAAAAATCTTTGACACCTTTCAATCTCTCCCCAGTCCTAAAGTGCAGGCCCCCATCACTGACCTCTGTGCTGATGATCTGGCTTCCTACTGCACAGAGAAAATAGAAAAGATCCGTCAGGAAATCAATTCCCAACCTCAAATTTCTGTTACCCCTACCTCTCCCCACATTTCCTCCGGCTCACTCGCCACATCTGACTCAGTCACAGAAGAAGAAGTCTCCAGGCTGCTCTCTTCCTCTCATCCCACCACATGCACTGCTGACCCTATCCCCTCACACCTACTCCAGTCTCTCTATCTCCCTTTCATCTCTAAACTCCTGGAGCGCCTGGTCTACTCTCGCCTCACCCGTTACCTCTCCACTCACTCTCTTCTAGACCAATTACAGTCTGGTTTCCGCCCCCTACATTCTGCAAAAACTGTTCTCACCAAACTGACCAATGACCTTCTGACAGCAAAACGTAATGGTGAACACTCTCTGCTTATTCTTCTTGATCTCTCTGCAGCTTTTGACACTGTTGACCACCATCTCCTACTCTCCATGCTGCACTCCATCGGCATCAAAGACACGGCTCTCTCCTGGTTCTCTTGCTATCTTTCTGACCATTCTTTCAGTGTATCATTTGCTGTCTCCACTTCCTCCCCTCTTCCTCTCACTATTGGGGTCCCTCAGGGTTCAGCTCTTGGACCTCTTCTCTTCTCTCTCTACACGGCCCCGATTGGACAGACTATCAGCAGATTTGGCTTTCAGTGCCATCTTTATGCTGATGACACACAACTATACACTTCTTCCCCTGACCGTACTCCTGCTCTAATAAAGAACACCAATGACTGTCTAATCGCAGTTTCCAATATCATGTCCGCTCTCTATCTGAAACTCAACCTTTCCAAAATTGAACTTCTTCTCCCGCCCTCCACTAACCTCCCGAAATATGACATCTCTCTCTAAGTGCTCGCCACCTCAATAACGCCTAGTCAGCAGGCTCGATGTCTGGGTGTTATGTTTGACTCTGATCTTTCCTTCACCCCACATATATAATCTCTCGCCCGCTCTTGCTGCTTGCACCTGAAGAAAATCTCTAGAATTTGCCCCTTTCTCACCTTGGAAATCAGAAACACCCTCACTGTGGCCCTGATTCTCTCCTGCCTTGACTATTGTGATTCTCTTTAAGTGGCCTCCCTCACACTAGACTCTCCCCTCTCCAGTCCATCCTTAATGCGGCAGCCAGGATCACCTATCCAGCTAACCGTTACTTGGACACTTCTGCTCTATGCCAGTCATTGCACTGGCTGCCTAAATACTATAGGATCCAATTCAAACTGCTTGTTCTCACCCACAAAGCCCTTCACAGTGCATCACCTTCCTACATCTCCTCCCTCATCTCTGTCTATCAATCCACCCGTTCTCTTCGCTCTGGAAGTCACTTTAGACTCACTTCTACATTAATCCGAACCTCCCACGTTTGGCTCCAAGACTTCTCCAAGCTGCACCAATTCTCTGGAATGCTCTACCCTAAGAAATTAGGTGTATCCACAACTTACATAGTGTCTGGAGATCCCTAAAGCTTACAGAAGCTACATAAATCAAGATCATGAGAGTAATCCCGAGGTTGTGGTTACTGATGCTGAAGTCCCAGTCCCAGTTCCCAACCTCCTAACATTGGATAGCTCCAGCATTTGTGAACTGCTGGTGGATTTTGAAATGGAAGCTAGAATTTTGAGAAATTGATTTATCCAGAAAAGATATCCCAAGATATTACTTAAGAATGCCTATGCACGTACAGCCAAATTGACCCAGGAAGCTTGCATTTCTAAAGTTTCATCAGACAAAATGAAAGCAAAAAAAGAAGGGTACCATGATTGGAGCCTTATAACAACGTTTAACAAGTCTCGCAGTAATATACAAAAACTGTTGTCGTGTCATTGCTTTATTCTAAAAGGGGACCCAATTCTATCAAAGGTAATACCAAAGAGACCTCATATAATATATAGAAGAGCCACAACATAAGTAGCTGTGTATCTCCAAGCAACACCAAGTTGAGAATTGAAAAAGAGGCCCGGGAAGATAAACAGACCCTAAATGGTTGTTTTACCTGCAACTCCCCAGGTTGCCTATGTTGTGGGATAATGATAAATGGAACTACATCCTTCCATTCCCAGATAACAGGCGAGGTTTTTAATATCAACTGTAGAGTAAATTGCCAATCCTGTTATGTGGTCTATCTACTCCAGTGTTCATGTGGACTTCAATATGTGGGAAAGACAATTCAACAAATGAATGCTAGGCTCAATAAGCACAGGTCGAACATACGCAGTGGCTACCCATATGCATAGTGTGTCAAAACATTTTAGTACGGTAGACTCTAAGGATCCAAAGTATTTGAATCTTACTATCATTCATCAGATCCCAGAAAATGCAAGTGACCGTTTTAGAGATCTAATCAAAAAGGAAAGCTTTTGGATCTTTACACTGGCAACACTGAGTCCAGAGGGTTTAAACCTTACGATAGATAACGTATGCAAATGATAGACAAATCTCTTGATAGATATTGTATATTAATGAGTCCTCAGTACCCTGTTTTCTTATTATCGTGTTTTTTAGCATAATTTTTTATTACCATTTTTATTACCATTTTTAATACTGAATTTTATAATAATAATATTAATATTAATATAATAATATTTTAATCGTGTGGTATTACCATTAGTGTAATTGAAATAGATTTTATGGAAAAATGTTTATTAATGGTATATTTCAGCGCAGGCATTATCTAGATCATCAAAAACTGGTCAGGATGGATACTTGAGAGAAAAAAATATTGGAGTATCTAATTGAGTATGATTATTATTATTGTTGTTTTTTTATTGGATTTTATATAATTTTTTATGTAATTTTTCCACAAAACGCCTCCATACATCGGACTGTTATGGGATGGATTGAGTTAACAGTTTGATATTATTAATTGATGGAATCTGATTGGCAAGCTAGGCTATTTAATGTGTCCAGTGGCATTGTTAACCTAAATCCACCTGAGGAAGACAGCGTTCCATTGTGGAAACGCGTTGTGGTAATAAAATGTGTTTTTAACACCTAATTGGTCTTTTCTAACTGTGCCCCAGCTCTCCTATCAAGTAACCTACTTTATTCCTTACAAATAAAACTATACGAGACAGTTCACGTAAGAAGTGCCAAAAGTTCATTGTCCTCTAACTTAAGTCTGTTCAAAAATGTGATATCCCCAAATGCCCTTTCAATTTATGTAAAAAAACGCATGACTCCATGTGAGACATTTAATCTTGTTTTGAATGTGTCAAAGGTTGCTATCAATTTGTATTCCCAAATTCTTCTCTCTCTTCTGAGATTTGAAGTTATTTTTTAAAATGAGCAGATTCATATCTGTTACCCTGTGATCAGATCTGCAAAAATGCTTGGCTACAGGTAGGTCCATACGCCTATCTTGTATTTCACACAATGGAAGTGGTGTCGGCTCACTGTATAGTGAGCATTGGCAGTAACTGTGCCCCCAGCACTGATCGACAACCAGCTCTGAAACAAATATCATAAGATATAGTAACAATCTGTATAATTCTGTTCATGTGGAGCCAAAGAACCACACAATCATTGTGCACTGCAGGATTAATTACACTTGGGAACAATAAATTGACTATGTTCTTCCCACTTTAGCTTTTCTGTTGGGTTCCTACCATCCCCACTTTTGTTCAATTTCATCCAACTGATATAAGAGACTAGATGGTGGCCTGATTCTAACGCATCGGGTATTCTAGAATATGTATGTAGTTGACATACTGTGACTGACAGAACTTGTTCAGTCAACGTGAGTGAATCATGTATAGCAGCGCTATAGTATATGGTGGTACATTACATTACCTGTATAGCAGCGCTATGGTTTATGGCGGTACATTACATGTATAGCAGCACTATAGTATATGGTGGTACATTACATTACATGTATAGCAGCGCTATGGTTTATGGCGGTACATTACATTACATGTATAGCAGCGCTATGGTGTATGGCGGTACATTACAGCACATGTATAGCAGCACTATAGTATATGGCGGTAGATTACAGCACATGTATTAGCAGCACTATAGTATATGGCGGTACATTACAGTACATGTACAGCAGCGCTATGGTATATGACAGTACATTACAGTACATGTATAGCAGCACTATAGTATATGGCGGTACACTACAGAACATGTATAGCAGCGCTATGGTATATGGCGGTACATTACAGTACATGTATAGCAGCACTATAGTATAGGGCGGTACATTACAGTACATGTATAGCAGCGCTATGGTATATGGTGGTACATTACAGTACATGTATAGCAGCGCTATGATACATGGGGGTACATTATAGTATATGTATAGCAGCACTATGGTATATGGTGATACTCCGCTCCCCTCGGGCCCCCGCTCCTCCTGGCCCCCGGTCCTCCACAGTAAAAGTAAAAATAAAAAAATCCTCAGTGAGGATACTCACCTGTCCGCCGGCTCGCTCCACCTCTGTCTTCTAGGTCCTACAGGCCTTTAGGACCTGTAGTTGCCTGGGAAACCGATCAGCTGAGGGGGGGCAGGATGGAGCGAGCGAGGCAGGATGGAGCGAGCAGGGCAGGATGGAGCGGGGGTGGGGGGTGGGGCAGGATGGAGCTGGGGGGGGCAGGGGCAGGATAGAGCCGGGGGGGGGGGGCAGGAGGAAGCCGGAGGAGCAGGATGGTGGCGGGGGGGAAGGATGGTGGGAGCAGGGCAGGATGGGGCAGGATGGAGCCGGTGGGGCAGGATGGTGGTGAGTGGGGCAGAATGAAGCCGGCTCGACAGGATGGTGGCAGGGGGCAGGATGGTGGCAGGGGGGGCAGGATGGAGCGAGCGGAGAAGGATAGAGCCGGAGGAGCAGGATAGAGCCAGAAAAGCAGGATGGAGGCGGCGGGGGCAAAATGGAGGTGGCAGGAGAGGGCAGGATGGAGGCGGGGAGGCAGGATGGAGCGAGCGGGGCAGGATGGAGTGAGCGGGGCAGGATGGAGCGAGCGGGTAAGGATGGTGGTGGGGGGGCAGGATGGAGCAAGTGGGGTAGGATGGAGCGAGCGGGGCAGAATGGTGGCAGGGGGGCAGGTTGGAGCGAGCGGGGCAGGATGGAGCGAGCAGAGCAGCATGGAGTGAGCAGGGCAGGATGGAGCAAGCGGGGCAGGATGGAGTAAGCGGGGCAGGAAGGAGCGAGTGGGGCAGGATGGTGGCAGGGGGGCAAGATGGAGCGAGTGGGGCAGGATGGAGCGAGTGGGGCAGGATGGAGCCGGAGGATCAGGATGGTGGTGGGGGGGCAGGATGGTAGGAACAGGGCAGGATGGAGACTGCAGGGCAGGATAGTGGCGGGGGGGCAGGATGGTGGCGGGGGGGCAGGATGGTGGCGGGGAGGCAGGATGCAGCGAACGGGGCAGGATGGAGCGAGTGGGGCAGGATGGAGCCGGAGGAGCAGAATGGTGGCGGGGGGGGCAGGATGGTGGGAGCGAGGCAGGATGGAGCCGGCGGGGCAGGATAGAGCCGGCGGAGCAGGATGGAGCCAGTGGGGCAGGATGGTGGTGGCGGGGGGCAGGATGGAGCAAGCGGGGCAGGATGGAACCAGCAGGGGAGGCAGGATGGAGCGAGCAGGGCAGGATGGAGCCGGTGGGGCAGGATGGTGGTGGGAGGTCAGGATGGAGCCGGCGGGGCAGGATGGAGGCAGCGGGGCAGGATGGAGGCAGCGGGGCAGGATAGAGACGGCGGGGCAGGATGGAGACGGCGGGGCAGGATTATGGCGGGGGCAGGATGATGGCGAGCAGTGCAGGATGGAGCCGGTAGAGCATGATGGACCTGAGGGGGGGGGCGAGGGGGCAGGATGAAGCCGGAGGAGCGGGGGGGTGGGATAGGTTGATGTGCTGTCAGCTCCCCCGCTGCAGGTGAGGAGCGGAGGGGGGGTTGGGGGGTGCTATCAGCTGCTGGTGGCGGGGGGTAGGAAGGAGCCAGCGGTGCAGGATGGAGCCGGCGGAGCAGGATAGTGGCGGCGGGGGGCAGGATGGTGATTGCGGGGGGCAGGATGGTGGCGGGGGTGCAGGATGGAGCCGACGGGGTGGGGGGGGCAGGATGGAGCGAGCGGGGCAGGATGGTAGTGGTGGGGGGCAGGATGGTGGCAGTGGGGGGCAGGATGGAGCCGGCGGAGCAGGATGATGGTGGCTGGGGGGGCAGGATGGAGCCGGCGGGGCAGGATGGTGGCGGCGGGGGGCAGGATGATGGTGAGGGGTGCAAGATGTAGCAAGCGGGGCAGGATGGAGCTGGCAGGGGGGAAGGATGGAGCGAGCGGGGCAGGATGGTGATGGGGGGGCAGGATGGAGCCAGCGGGGCAGGATGGAGGCAGCAGGGCAGGATGGTGGCGGCGGGGGGCAAGATGGTGGCGGGGGTGCAGGATGGAGCAAGCGGGGCAGGATGGAGCCGGCGGGGGGGGCAGGATGGAGCAAGCGGGGCAGGATGGTGGTGGGGGGGCAGGATGGAGCCGGCGGGGCAGGATGGAGTCGGTGGGCAGGATGGAGCCGGCGGGGCAGGATGGTGGCGGCGTGGGGCAGGATGGTGGCAGGGGGCAGGATGGTGGTGGCGGAGGGGCAGGATGGTGGTGGCGGAGGGGCAGGATGGAGCTGGCGGGGCAGGATGGAGCCGGAGGGGCAGGATGGTGGCGGCGGGGGGCATGATGGTGGCAGGGGGCAGGATGGTGATGGCGGGGGGGCAGGATGGAGCCGGCGGGGCAGGATGGAGCCGGTGGGGCAGGATGGTGGTGGGGGTGCAGGATGGAGGAAGCGAGGCAGGATGGAGCAAGCAGGGCAGGATGGAGTGAGCGGGGAAGGAAGGAGCGAGCGGGGCAGGATGGTGGCGGGTGGGCAGGAAGGAGCGAGCGGGGCAGGATTGTGGCGGGGGGCAGGATGGAGCGAGTGGGGCAGGATGGAGCTGGAGGATCAGGATGGGGGGGCAGGATGGTAGGAGCGGGGCAGGGTGGAGACTGCAGGGCAGGACAGTGGCGGGGGGGGCAGGATGGTGGCGGGGGGCAGGATGGTGGCGGGGAGGCAGGATGGAGCGAACGGGACAGGATGGAGCGAGTGTGGCAGGATGGAGCCGGAGGGGCAGAATGCAGCCAGTGGGGCAGGATGGTGGTGCGGGGGGGCAGGATGGAGCAAGCGGGGCAGGATGGAGCCAGCAGGGGGGCAGGATGGTGGGAGCGAGGTAGGATGGAGCCGGCGGGGCAGGATGGAGCCAGTGGGGTAGGATGGTGGTGGCGGAGGGCAGGATGGAGCAAGCGGGGCAGGATGGAGCCAGCAGGGGGGCAGGATGGAGCGAGCGGGGTAGGATGGAGCCGGTGGGGCAGGATGGTGGTGGGAGTCAGGATGGAGTGGACAGGCCAGGATGGAGGCAGCGGGGCAGGATGGAGACCGCGAGGCAGGATGGAGATGGCGGGCAGGATGATGGCGGGGGCAGGATGATGGCGAGCAGCGCAGGATGGAGCCGGTAGGCAGGATGGACCTGGGGGGGAGGAGGGGGCGAGGGGGCAGGATGAAGCCAAGGAGCGGGGGGGTGTGGATGGGTTGATGTGCTGTCAGCTCCCCCGCTGCAGGTGAGGAGCGGGGGGGGTTGGGGGGTGCTGTCGGCTGCTGGTGGCGGGGGGTAGGAAGGAGCCGGTGGTGCAGGATGGAGCCGGCGGGGCAGGATAGTGGCGGCGGGGGGTAGGATGGTGATTGCAGGGAGCAGGATGGTGTCGGGGGGTGCAGGATGGAGCAAGTGGGGCTGGATGGAGCCGACGGGGTGGGGGGGGCAGGATGAAGCGAGCGGTGCAGGATGGTGGTGAGGGCGCAGGGTGGAGCCGGCAGGGAGGATGGAGCCGGCGGGGCAGGATGGAGCCGGCGGGGAAGGATGGTGGCGGCGGGGGGCAGGATGGTGCTGGCGGGGGGGCAGGATGGAGCTGGCAGGGCAGGATGGTGGCGACGGGGGGCAGGATGGTGGCGGTGGGGGCAGAATGGTGGTGGGGGGGCAGGATGGAGCCGGCGGGGCAGGATGGAGCTGGCGGGGCAGGATGGTGGTGGCGGGGGGCAGGATGGTGGTGGCGGGGGGCAGGATGGTGGTGGCGGGGGGCAGGATGGTGGCAGTGGGGGCAGGATGAAGCCGGCGGGGCAGGATGATGGTGGCTGGGGGGGGCAGGATGGAGCAGGCGGGGCAGGATGGTGGCGGCGGGGAGCAGGATGATGGCGAGGGGTGCAGGATGTAGCAAGCGGGGCAGGATGGAGCTGGCGGGGGGGCAGGATGGAGCGAGCGGGGCAGGATGGTGGTGGGGGGGCAGGATGGAGCCGGCGGGGCAGGATGGAGGCAGCAGGGCAGGATGGTGGCGGCGGGGGGCAAGATGGTGGCGGGGGTGCAGGATGGAGCAAGCGGGGCAGGATGGAGCTGGCAGGCAGGATGGAGCCGGCGGGGCAGGATGGTGGCGGCATGGGGCAGGATGGTGGCAGGGGGCAGGATGGTGGTGGCGGGTGGGCAGGATGGAGCCGGCGGGTGGGCAGGATGGAGCCGGCGGGGCAGGATGGTGGTGGCAGAGGGGCAAGATGGAGCAAGCGGGGCAGGATGGAGCCGGCGGGGTGGGCTGGATGGTGGTGGGGGGGCAGGATGGAGCCTGCAGGGCAGGATGGAGGCAGCGGGGCAGGATGGAGCCGGCGGGGCAGGATGGAGCCAGTGGGGCAGGATGGTGGCCGCGGGGGGCAGGATGGTGGCCGCGGGGGGCAGGATGGTGGTGGGGGGGCAGGATGGAGCCGGCAGGATGGAGCGAGTGGGGCAGGATGGTGGAGGGGGCAGGATGGTGGTGGCTGGGGGGCAAGATGGAGCCGGTGGGGCAGGATGGTGGTGGCTGGGGGGGCCGGATGGAGCCGGCGGGGCAGGATGGTGGCAGCGGGGGGCAGGATGGTGGCGGGGGGTGCAGGATGGAGCAAGCGGGGCAGGATGGAGCTGGCGGGGGGCAGGATGGAGCGAGCGGGGCAGGATGGTGGTGGGGGGGCTGGATGGAGCTGGCGGGGGAGGATGGAGGCAGCAGGGCAGGATGGTGGCGGCGGGGGGCAGGATGGTGGGAGCGGGGCAGGATGGAGACGGCGGGGCAGGATGGTGGCGGGGGCAGGATGATGGCGAGCAGCGCAGGATGAAGCCGGTGGGGCAGGATGGACCTGAGGGGAGGGGACGGGGAGGGAGCAGGATGAAGCCGGAGGAGCAGGGGGGGATGGGTTGTTGTGCTGTCAGCTCCCCTGCCGCAGGTGAGGAGTGGGGGGGGTTGAGGGGGGCCGTCAGCTCCCTGCCGCAGGTGAGGAGCAGGGGGGTTGGGGGGTGCCATCAGCTCCCCCGCCGCAGGTGAGGAGCTTTGGGGGGGACGCTGTCAGCGGGACTTACTGCTCCCGGCGGCGCCCGACAGGCAGGAAGAGGATGTGAAGAAGGGGGCGGCGCTATTCCCACACAGCCACTTCCTGCCTGTCGGGCACCGCCGGGAGCGGTGCGGCCCTGGGCAGGAGGTGCGGGGGGGGGCAGTGAGAAGCGGAGGGGGGCAGGTGGGACGGAGAAGGGCAGGAGGAACGGGGGGAAAGGAGCGCGGGCAGGAGGAGCGGGGGGCTTAGATGAGACCCGCTGCGGCGCGCGAATTTTAAATTCACGCACCGTGCATGTCTTTTGCATATGCGGCGCTCATTGGCCGCCAAGTCTTCCGGCGACCAATGAGCGGCCTGTGTCTGTCGCGCGATTTCGGTTACAGACACACGCAAAAAAGCCTTAGACAATTATATAGTAGATTACAGAAAATGCTTCAATTTTAGCAATGAGAAAATCGATTTGCGAAGGTTTGAGTTAAATTTTCTGAAACTGTATTTTGAAATTTCATTAATGATTTATCCAATCTAAAAAATCCCTGTGTAAGCTCATGTGGTTTGGCATGGTCACACTTCCTTTGCTACACTGCCCTGCAGTTGTGACATTTTTATTGTTACCAGACCTACAAAACCTAAGAAAGACTATATACAAATCAGCAAAAATACCCTGCCATGAATAAATAAGTAATAAGCAAGTACTAATGAATAAGGCTGTTTTCACATTTGCGTTCCCCTCCGCATGTTGCATTTCTGGTGCGGACGAGACTGGCTGATTTGGGCCTAGGCATCCGCCTGCGCACAGATCACATAGGGGAGTGAATGGGTGTGCACGGTCATGCGCAGTCAAGCGCAGCACCGTACGCTCCCATTATAAAGATAGGGGCTTGTGGTGCTGCGCTCACATTGCGGCTCCCCTCCGCAGAACACTGCGGAGGGGAACGCAAATGTGAAAGCACCCTAACAGAGTACTTAGTATACAGGTTTTTGCACAAGGGTAATAAGCCATGTCACCTCAACAAGTTGTACCCACATCAGGATGGTACCTACCTCTGTCTAATTTAATTCACGTGTCAATACTGACTTCAGTGTAAACAGGGTGAAGAGTGTGATCAGGCTCCCAAAATGTAGACACAACAATGGGAAGCAATAGAAATGCTCAGCTCAGTGAACGGTGGGGGACACTCAACATTCCTTGTACTAAACACAAGAGACTGAAAAAAACACAAGAAACTGAGTGGAAGCAAACATTAGTGTGCATGCACACTAACCACCAAACAGACAAAACCTAAAAAAAAAATGTATATACAAAACTGTAAAAATATCCAGCCATCAATAAGTATAAAGCAAGTGCTAATGAATCATGGAGTACTTAGTATATACGTTTTTGCTAAATGGGATATACTACAGTCATATGAAAAAGTTTGGGCACCGCTCTTAATCTTACTCATTTTTTTTTAAATTTGGGCTTTTGCAACAGCTGTTTCAGTGTGATATATGTAATAACTGATGGACCCAGTAATATTTCAGGATTGAAATGAGGTTTATTGTACTAACCTAAAATGTGAAATATGCATTATTTCAAAATTTGACAGGTGCCAAAGTATGAGCACCTCAACAGAAAAGTGACATTAACATTTAGTACATCCACCTTTTGCAAAAATAACAGCCTCTAGTCGCTTCCTGTAGCTGTTAATGAGCTCCTGGATCCTGGATGAAGGTATTTGTGACCATTCCTCTTTACAAAACAATTCCAGTTCTGTTAGGTTTGATGGTCGTCGAGCATGGACAGCCCGCTTCAAAACATCCCACAGATATTCAATGATATTCAGGTCTGGGGACTGGGATGGCCATTCCAGAACATTGTAATTGTTCCTCTGCATGAATGCCTGAGTAGATTTGGAGCGGTGTTTTGGATCATTGTCTTGCTATAAGATCCATCCCCGACGTAACTTCAACTTTGACACTGATTCTTGAACATTATTCTCAAGAATCTGCTGATACTGAGTGGAATCCATGCGACCCTCAACTTTAACAAGATTCCCGGTGCCGTCATTGGCCACACAGCCCCAAAGCATGATGGACCCTCCCCCAAATTTGACAGTGGTAGCAAGTGTTTTTCTTTGAATGCTGTGTTTTTGTGGCGCCATGCATAACGCCTTGTTGTATGACCAAACAACTCAATCATTGATTCATCAGTCCACAGGACCTTCTTCCAAAATGAAACTGGCTTGTCCAAATGTGCTTTTACATACCTCAAGCGACTCTGTTTGTGGCGTGCATGCAGAAACGGCTTCTTTCGCATCACTCTCCCATACAGCTTCTCCTTGTGCAGTGTGCGCTGTATTGTTGACCGATGCACAGTGACACCATCTGCAGCAAGATGATGCTGCAGGTCTTTGGAGGTGGTCTGTGGATTGTTCTTGACTGTTCTCACCATTCTTCTTCTCTGCCTTTCTGATATTTTTGTTGGCCTGCCACTTCTGGCCTCTACAAGAACTGTCCCTGTGGTCTTCCATTTCCTTACTAGGTTCCTCACAGTGGAAACTGACAGGTTAAATCTCTGAGACAACTTTTTGTATCCTTCCCCTGAACAACTATGTTGAACAATCTTTTTTTTCAGATCATTTGAGAGCTGTTTTGATGAGCCCATGATGCTACTCCTCAGAGAAGATGCAACTAGGAGAACAACTTGCAAGTGGACACCTGAAATAGCTTTTCTCATGATTGGATACACCGGGCTATGAAGTACAAAGCTCAATGAGGTTACCAAACCAATTTAGTGCTTCAGTAAGTCAGTAAAAAGTAGTTAGGAGTATTCAAATCATGAAAATCAGAAGGGTGCCCATACTTTGGCACCTGTCAAATTTTGAAATAATGCATATTTCACATTTTTGGTTAGTACAATAAACCTCATTTCAAACCTGAAATATTAATGTGTCCATCAGTTATTACGTATATCACACTGAAATAGCTGTTGCAAAAAAACAATTTTAAACAAAAAAAATGAGTAAGATTAAGAGGGGTGCCCAAACTTTTTCATATGACTGTAAGTACCCTATTATTCATTAGCACTTGCATTTTACTTACTAGCAAACTAATTTATGCTTCAGCTCGGTTTCTTGTGTTTATTACCATACCTAAAAGACTTGTGGTCAGTCATAGACCGGTGTTCCCAGTTGGCAGGGTTTAAATGCCCTAGAGACTCAGTTTGTGTATCCAGATTCCACATGTAAGTGGAACATATTTATCATGTTGAACATCACTGAAAGTTAAGGCCCCGTCTCACGCTTCAATGGTCGAACGATGTGATCAATGATCCGACTTGACCTAAATCGATTGAATGACGTTCCATGATCTCTAGTGAAGTGTCACACGTATGGATCTCGCTAATGATGCAGCAACGATTCCGCAACAAGCAAATGATACTTGCCGTCGTTAGCTCGCCTACATCATTCACTTCTCAATAGGCGAGGCCGTTAACAACATTTTTATCAAGGGGTCACACACCCATGCTGCAGGTTGAACGAACGCTCATCGTTTGGTTTAAGGTCCGGTTCACAAATCTCCCTTCAATGATCTGCCCAATTATCGTTGTACATGTCACACTTAACAACGTCATTACGACATCGTTAGAACGACTGAAAACCCATGACGTTTCAATGATATCGTTAGCAATATCATAGTGTGTGATGGGGCCTTTAGACCCTCTTGCTCAGCACCACCGCTGAGCTCTCTAATGTTATTTTGAATTGCTCACTTGCAGTTTATTCGATAAAATGCAGGGATTCCCAGATAGCAAGCGGTTTGGCTCCTTTAAGACTTTACATTATAACTGAGGAGTGACCTGACTGCGGCATGGACTGCTGTATAAGGACCAATACGGACATTGGCTGATCCATGGGATGTGGATCAATGAGCTAACATCAATGAGAGCCCAGGAGAAGTCCATGTGAGCGGAACAATGGCGTCTCCTTGCTGCCTTGTTGTAATAGTTTATCAATGGTTGATTTATATCTACAATTAGGAAATTAAACATAACTGAGTCTGACTGAGACCTCAGGATCAATAAAGTTTTATTTTATAGAATATTTTGTTTCATAATACTACAATAAGAGTCTGACAGACTGAGCATACAAGCCAGAAACGAGGGAGATTGACTTGTGCATATTGTGGATCCAGGCTTATTTATGGACTGAAGTCCACACATGGAGATGAGCTTTAAGTCCTTTATGTTGGTTCTTTCAAATGTCAATAATTTTGCTTTAATCGTATTTTTTATTTATTTATGTGTTTTTAAATATCTGTTACTTATGACTGTATATGAACCTCTGAATTGTAAAGCAATGTGGAATATGTTGGCGCTATATAGTTTATTATTATTATTATTACCCATAATTCTCATCAGTCTGCTTTTCCCGTATTGAAATTCATGAGAGTTTCTTTGCTGCAAATCAAATTTTTTTGGTGAAATTTGACAAATCCCGTAAATTTTAATTTTTAGAGAACCACTCATCTCAACTCAATACATTGTGATTGCATTATGTGATTTTGTCATGTCAACAAGATTACACTTTAGTTTTCTTGAGAGTGTGTTTCTTTCTTGCATCAAAACTTGTGGCAACAATTTATCAACTGTCTAAATGAAAAAGTTCTACTTTCCCCAAACCTCACAAGCAACCTGAGCCCAACAACTTGATTCCTCATGTCTGTCATGACATGACAATATTATATCTATTATAACATGACATGACAATATTATATCTTCTATCTTTGATGATTGAGCACATACCGCACATTAGTGCGGATGTATAATTAAGTGCTATATATTATATTGCTTTCATTTTATGATTCCTTAATCATACAATGGTCAACATATTGCTGTAATTGCTTTTGTGTCATTGATCTTGTGACCTCAGTAGGGACACCAGTCTTGTCCTCTTAGGTCCTTCTTAAGAGTAGGTCACATTGTTGGTCATCACCCTTCTGAGCCGGAGACATTCCACAGTAGATCACTTCTATTACTCCCCAGTTATGTGTCAGTCCAAATGGCAACATTGTATTATTTACAAGATACCCTGTGGCTTCTAAGATGTGACCTGGCCACATTGTATTGGTCCCAGCTGAAAAATAAACCTTGTTTAGACTTTAGGAAAATGGAATGTTTCACAAGACACGTCTACTCATTTTCTACCTCATTGAAAGCTTTCTACAGTAAGGAAATACCTATCTATTAAACTGGAATCGTCTGTTTCATCAACTTGAAAGACATATTAAAGTTTCTGCAAACTTTGCTTGAGAAAATAGCAACAAAAATATTAAAATATCTGAAGGTCGGAACATTCTAGATCTGAGTCTTACTGTGATAATGACTAGTATAGCAACAAAAATGGCAAATAAGAAAACATAGATTGTGCATTACAAAAAAGTTTAGATGTTAAATGTAAATTTAAAGCAATATTCAGATTATAATAATGATTGCTTAAAATACATGTCCTGCCTGGAGCTTCCTCCCCCCCCATAGTTTAAATCCTATATAACAAATACTATTAAATGACATTCCGGAAAATGGATTGGAAACGCGCTTGCTGTGCGATGGTATCAAGCATAGAGAGCTGCATTGTAATTTGGAAAGTAGGCTGGATTAAGGAATGATAGCATGATTATTGGTGATTGCCGAGGCCAAGTTGTGAAACATCTCAGTGGGGGAGATGTTTATTCTGGTTCGGTATAGGTGAATTTACTGCACTAGGGGATTTTTCTTTTGCAACCTTGTAGGGTTTGATTTATTCTTTTCTTTTGAGATTTAAGAATGTGCAAATCAATTGCAAATGTGTTTGTCAATGTAAAAATGGTTTTCCCAGCGTCTAAATCAATTCTACTATAGATGCCTTAGCATGTATGATATATCTTATAGTGTAACCGCAGTATGTCAGGGCAGCAAATTTGTGCATGCCTGGATGTGGCTCAAACAAATACAGAGAATAGTGGTGGAAAAAAAGAGCAAATGTTATACTTAGATGTGAACATTATCTTGTTTTTGTTGTTTTCATATAAAATATATGTATTGAAGTGTTTTCGTGCTTTTATTTGTTATTTTTATAATGTTTGTGAGTTACATGCATTATGTCGAGCCCCAGGCTTTAGGGTACTCGGTATCAGGCACCAGGGGTAGCGTTGCTGTGTGACGGGGAGTGGTGGCCGTGCCTAATCCCGTGTCCTGGGTGACACTTCAAAAAGGGGAATTATTTACAGGGGAAAATATATACAGTTCTCGTGATGCCACCTGTAGTTTCTGGTGATGGGTCACCAGCGCCGCCACAGTCCGCCGTAGGTAGCTGGTAATGCGGCTGGCTAGGATGACTAAGCCCCCTACAGGTAGGGCTGGACCTCCGGGGCAGCGTTCCTATAATGGAACAGGTTGCAGTAGAGAAACGCACGCAGAAGCAAAGTCACTTTCTCCCGGGTACCTTACTGTCAACTCGTAGCAGCATCAGTTACAGTTCATAGTTCAGCACTTTAGATGTTACAAGAACAGGTAGTTTAATGGGTGACATTAAACAGGTAGTTTAATGGCTGCAAGTGGATCCCAGGTGGTATGGTGGAACCCTCGCTGTACCTTCGTTAACTAACCCATGTCCGTTCTTCCCTGCTTTGGATTTATCTATACCCAGTAGCTCCGTGTAGGTAGTACCGGGAGTCCCCTCCCTCGTTATTGAGAAAGCTGGCAGACCGCTCCGATGGCAGGGTGCTGTGGCTGATAAACGAGCCACAGCAGCTGGTTGCCGACTGCAAAGCTGAACTTTAGCCAGATCCCAGGGCTCGGCGTTCCCTTGATGGACTGGAGTAACCCCTGGAGTATGGCGCTCCACTCTGAGGATCTCCCTTTCTTTCCAGGGCCCGGACTTCTCTCGTTGGGCGCCCTCTTTCAGGACCTCCTCAAGGTCCCTTCTTCTTCCCTCCGGTTTGACTTGAAACCGCTCTGGTTTGACCTTCCGCCTCGTTTCACTAAGCTCAATCTTCTTAAAAGCTTTCCTCTTCCTCTATCTCCCCCTGGTCCCTCAGCCGAGAGACTTCAGGCAAAAGACCTCCTTGATCCCCCTAGAGGAGAGTTTATCCCCTCCCGGGTAACCTTCCACCCTAAACTAATGTGGGAGTGTTGGGAATGGGTCCCACCCACCATCCTAGGGTCCACCTGCAGCTGGAGTATTTACACCTCTTTTACGTGTGCAGTACCCCTCTATGATGCCTGCATTTGCGGGGCGCAACAATTACACTAAGCACATTCATGGCCAAAATTGTTGGCACCCTTGAAATTATTCCAAAAATGAAGTATTTCCTCCAGAAAATGATAGCAATTACATATGATTTGTAATACTTTTTTATTTCCTTTCTGTGTATAGGAACAACATAAATAAAAACAGAGAAAAAAAGGCAAATTAAACATAATTTCACACAAAACTCCCAAAATAGGCTGGGCAAAATTGTTGGAACCCTTAAATTAAAATTTGGTTGCACAACCTTTTGGGTAAATAACTGCAATCAATCACTTCCTAGAACAATCAACAAGCTTCTTACACCTCTTAACTGGAATGTTGGACCCTTTATATTTTGCAAATGGCGCCAGGTCTCTCATATATGAAGGGCACCTTTTCCCAACAGGAATTTTTAGATCTCTCCACAGGTGTTCAATGGGATTTCTATCCGGACTCATTACTGGCCACTTTAGAGCTCTCCAGCACTTTTTTTTTTCACGCACCCAATACTGGGTGTTTCTTGAACCATGTTTGGAGTAATTGCCTTGCTGGAAGACGCATAACATAGGATGAAAATCCAGCTTTCTGACATTGGGAATTACATTGCAACCCAAAATCTTCAGATTTCCTGATGCCTTGCACACAGTCAAGGCACCCAATGCCAGAGACAGCAAAACAACCACAAAACATCTTTCAACCTCCACCATATTTGACTGTAGGTACTGTGTTCTTTTCTTTGTAGGCCTCATTCCATTTTCTGTAAGCAGTAGAATTAAGTGCTTGCCGAAAAAGTTGTATGTTGTAATGATGCTTCCCAGAAGGATTTTGGTTTACTCACATACATTTTGACAAACTTCAGGCTAGCTTTTCCTCATTAGTGGATCCTGGATTTCGTGATATAGCATGTCATTTCATTCAAATGTTGATTCGTGCTTACACTGATGCACCCTGAGTCTGAAGGACAGCATGAATTTCTTTGGAACTTTATTGGGGCTGATAATACACCATCTGAGCTATTGTGCATTGAGAACTATTCATCAATTTTCCTCTGCTGTCCACATCCAGGGAAATTAGCTACAGTGCCATGGGTTGTAAACTTCTTTATTATGTTGTGCAGTGTGCACCAAGGAAATAAAAAGTTTATGACATTTCATACTGTTTAATCATTACAGAAATTTTTGAACTAATCACTTGCTCAATGTGACTGATTCAGATGGGAGCACCCACTAACAAAATAAGTCCAGAGACGGGTTATATGACCTTTTTAACATTGAAAACCAACGATCCTTTAAATTCCCGGGACTTCTAGTGTTAAACGTGCTGGTCTGCTAACAATATTTATCATTACTTATCTACGGGACAGGTGATAAATATATTGCACCAGCAGGTCAACCATTGATTACAATAACAAGGGTCTTGAGATTAGTCACACATGAACATTAATTCCACATTCAAGGAATTCATAAAATATCAGGATGTAATGTTTATGTAGGTTTCCAGGTTAAAATATAGAAGTGCAACTAGACTAAAGAGAACTATTTTTGTATAAACAGAAAAACACATGCAGCAAATTATGGGAGGAATAAGACAAAACATCTTCTAAGGCTGAACTATCTGAGCTAATTATTGATTCTGGAGAGATAAACTCCAGGTCTAATTCAGTAATAATCACAGATAATTTGGGTTTGTTTTCGTTATAAATGACTCATGATAATTAGACGTCAAGATAATATATATTGTTACTGAAGGATACAAAAAACAGAAAAAGTACATTTTTAAACAAAATGTTTGAAAGATGCCAAATTATCTTGGCTATGGAAAAAATAACAGTTCACTGGATGGAGAATTAAATATTTGAGTATTCGAACTAATACTATAACATGCTATGACGCACCTCACCAGTGCTGTGGGGTACTCGGAACAGGGCCAGACAGTTCTTTAGGGAGTTCACCGGACTGTGACCCGGCTCCGTGGCCCTGGCCATGTCATGAATGGGATTTAACGTAACACAACCTGTGGAATTCGGCAATGGATGGCCTACACTGCAAAAGAGGACCGCTGGGGCAGATGGTGATGCAGCTGGAATGGTTCTGCTCCCCACAGGTGTAGCGGGGCCCCAGGACAACCGGTGTAGTCTATAGGGTTTGTTATGACCATTGGGGTTCAAGATTGAGGGAGCAGAAAATGACCAGCAGACACAGGGATCGTAGTTTCCTTTACTCTTACTTGATGGTTGATGGTGCAGACTGGAGTACTGGTAGCAAATGGTAGTGGAGATCCAGGCAGCTGGGAAGCATCAGGGATCCACCTAGCCAGTTGTTGTAGAGGCCTTTCTTCTGTGTTGTGCTACCTGGACCTCCCTGTCTAAAGCTGTGCTGCAGCCTTCTTCCTGAGTGTATAGCCTTTGCCCATATGGTAGGCAGCTTGAGCCTATTACAGGTGTCTCTCCTTTGTGGCGGCTACAGGCTATGGTATACTGCTGTGCCATTGGGTGTTTAGTGGGGCCAGGGGACTTGCAATCCTCTGCCCTCCTGATTTATCTGCAGGGACTTCAGTACCCAAACAGCCACGGATTCCGGCATCCGGTTTCTAGTGCTTTCCTCTGGGGCGAGCTCGGTCACAGCTTCACTCCCCAGGTTCTCCTCGACTCCTCTCTGTCACCAACCTTCCACTGTCCTGGGACAAGCTCCAACCAGCTACAGTCCCCAGGACCTCTGTTCTCACTCTTCACTCCCTAATGTTCTCACTAACCCCTCCCCCAGGCTAGAATTTATAGGGAATCTAAAACTGGGTTCAGAGCTCCCCCTTCTGGTCTGGAGTCAGAACAACTGTTGGATGCTGTTGTTACCTGACAAGGGGACCCCTTCTTGCTTCCAGGCATGACTTCACCCTCTGTGAGGCAGGCAATGCCAGTGTGGCAACCAGATCCCTGGGGTGTCACATTCCCCCCTAGTAAAATTCAGTACTCCCGGACTGAGGAAACTTTTTAAACAACAATAAACAATAAAAATTTACAAAGTTTCAAAAAAGTACAAAAATTGCAAAAACCAATTAAACAGGAAAACAGTCTTTGCGGCGGGTACCACCTCAACCCATTTCATGTATCATCCCTGGGTGTGGCTACAGAGAACTCTGTCGATGGGTTTGGTTTTCGGCCATGCCGGCTGCTTATTATGTAGGCCAAGTTGTGGTAACTATTTACAGGTATTTTCCTGACCAAACCTAGTCCTGTGGTCAATTTGTCCATGTTTGAATAATAACTATATATAGTCAAGATTGCTTAAGAGTTCTTACAGTAGTCTCTGTAGGTACAGTACGCTTAATGGTTACATAAAAACAACCATATTTACACTTTACTATTTTAAACTTTCTACCGAACTATTACACCCTGACCCTGGGTGCTACATTGAGACCTATGTAGGACGGGTACTGTTGGGGACCTTTCACTACCTAGTGTGTTACTGACTGGTGTAGTGGACCCACTATTTACTACACTATGGGTGGACCTACATAGCACTGGTTTGATTCACTTGTTCCACTGCGGGTGTGGCATCTGAGACAGGAGTTGACTGGTCTTCAGGCTGTTTTAGAGTCTCTGCTGCTTCAGTTACTGCCACCTGAGGAAAGGTAAGGACAAGTACCACAATTGCTTTGTTGCATCCAAGACCGGGGAAATTCTCCAAGGATGGTTTGGACTGACTCTTCCACTTCTTCTGTGTGTTGGGGCTGGATTGATCTTCCTCTTCCTCAACTGGTCAGGGCATACCTTCAGAAGATCCCTCGACACTGCTGCTGAGGTCTCTCCTCCATCTTTACTAATGAGACACACGTTGGTATTATCAAAGTCCAACGGTAGGACTGTATATGGCTCAGATTCCCACTGATCATCAAGTTTGTGCATCTTCCACTTTCTTTTGAGGACCTGTTCTCCAGGTACTAAAGGAACTGCAGCTTCCCCTCATAGATTAACAATTTACCCTTCTCCTTCCACAACTGCTGTGTCCCCTGTGGAGCATCTGGACCAGGGTACGAATCAGCTTGTATCAGCAACTCCTTGACTAGGCGGATTACTATCATGCATGTCTGCCCATCCATAGTGGGTCACTGGGTTGAACATGACCTCTTGCATGGCATAGCGCTTGTTCCTTATGCATTGGAAGCACTGGGTCACTGTGTGAAGATGGAAAGCCGGTAGCTCTATTTCCTCCAACTCTTCCAAGTCTTCTTCCACGTCTGGCAAATTGGGCATCCTGGACAGCGCATCCGCGCTAGTGTTCTTATGCCCCGCTTGGTACTTGAAGGTAAACTCATAATTGGACAGCCAGGCCATCCATCGCTGCTCCAGTACACCCAGCTTTGCCGTCTAAAGGTGGGTCAGCGGATTTTTATTTGTGAAGATGGTAAACTTCCCGGAAGCCAGCTAATGATTGAAGCACTCCATTACCGCCCAGACTATAGTTGTTGGGATTCCTTTCCGTGGGACTAAGCTTCCTGCTGGCATAGGCAGTAACTCTTTATTTGCCTTTTTGCACCTGGGATAATATGGCTCCCAATCCCACATTGCTAGCGTCCATATATAGTATAAAGGGTTGGCCATAGTTAGGGTAGGCCAAGACCTCATCTCCTGTAAGAGCCATCTTCAACCGAGTGAAGGAGTCTTCTTTTCTTTTACTCCACTCAAATGGAGGACTCGGGTTTTTGGCCTTCTTTGACTGGCCCACTAAGAGGTCCTGTAGGGGTGCTGCTATCTTGGTGAAGCTCTTTATGAATCTTCGGTAGTAGCCTACCAGCTTGAGGAACTGCCGCACTTCCTTGATAGAGGAGGGTCTTGGCCAGTCCCTGATCACGGTGACAGAGTCTGTGCGTCAGCCCCCACGGGTGCTGGGTAAAAAGGCGCCACCTCCTGCTGGGATGTGGTAGTGGGGTGCCGGCTGGGCCCAGTGCCACTTGGGTTTGATTCTCGCAGCACCCGAATGGCCCGGTTTTTAAATTGTGCAAAGTCTAGATCCGGGTTTTGTAGTGCCATAATGTGTAGCTGTGTCCAGTGAGCGTTAGACAGGAGCCACTTGACAAACTGCTCAATTGGTCAGCAGTCTGTCCTTGTCTCACACTGTTGGAGTCCACCTGTTTAATAGCCCAGACCGCCTCTTGCAGGTTTAGAGCATAGTCCTGTTCACTGTCCTGTACCCTTTATTTGTACCAGTAGAATTTCAATTTAATCTCTGCTGCTGTGTGGGTATCAAAGGTATCCTTCAGCCTGGCCAGTATTTGTCTAACAGTTCTCTTGTCCGCCTCCGACCAGGACTTTACCTCCCTCTGGGCTGCACCAGTTAACTGGCCTATAAGGATTCTGACCTTTTGGCTTTCTGACAGGGGTACACTTCGAATAAATGATGCAGTCTCTCTTTAAAGTCACTCAGGGTGTGAGACTCCCCTGAGTACTGAGGCAGTCAAGTCGCCCAGGGAATATACAGCATCGATAAAGGTATTACTGTGACTGCCACTGCATCTCCACCCGAGTTGGACATTTTGATTCCCCCTAGTGATCATTAGCCAGGTCCGGTGTTTCTGTTGGCGTATCAGTCTGCTGCTCCACAGGTGGGGGAATCAAGCGCACAGGGGGTTTTCAGGTAGGGGCCTCCTGCTTCCCACCCGCTGACATCAGAGCGTGGGGCAGGGTTTCTCTTTGCGCTCTCCTTTTAGGGTTCCGCCCATGACAACACACCCCCTCCATATCCCGCGTGCCACGCGGCAATGGCGGCGATCATACAGTTCAATAAAGTCTATGGCACACAGTACGCATTGATGCCGGGCACAAAATCCCGTTCGTGACACCAAGTGACACCCCCCACCATGGCTGTGGGTTAATCGGAACCAGGCAAGACAGTTCTTTGGGGAGAAAAAACAGATATTGCGCCACACTGCAACTGGAGGAACTTAATACACGGTTTTACTATGTTTGTACTAACCTTTACTGGTTGTGCAACACCCCGCACAACCAGACTGATGGCTTAATGTGGATCACTGTAGTGACAAGGGCCAATAATCCCTCCTCCTCAGATACTCCGGGCCTGGTGGTCGGCTCCTTAGTTCCTCTGGAGATGGAGGTGGGCTCCTTCACTCCTCCACCCGAAGAGGCAGACTCGCTGCACTGGCTTCCGTCCCAGCTCCACACTGTGTATCAGTTGATCATTCAAGGGTGGGTCTTTATGATGTACTGCCAGGTACTGTGGATCTTAGAGCAGCTCACACACCGCACTCCCAACAAGGGAGAAGGGGATTAGCAAATAGAAAAACAAGCGGTGTCAGAGGATTGGAGCGCTAAAGAAACCACGGGTTGGTGATTAGATTACCGATAATTTATTGCACGAACAGCAGGGGTCCAGTATGCCACAACGCGTTTCGACGCACAGATGCGTCTTTCTCAAGTGGATCACTTGACCCCTGCTGTTCGTGCAATAAATTATCGGTAATCTAATCACCAACCCGTGGTTTCTTTAGCGCTCCAATCCTCTGACACCGCTTGTTTTTCTATTTGCTAGTTCTTTGGGGAGGTCATGGGGCTCCGTGGCCCTGGCCATGTCATAAGTGGGGGATGTATTTTACGAGGGATTTAACGTGACGCCACCTGAGGAATTCGGAAATGGATGGCTGAGGTTGCACAAGGGGATCACTGGGGCAGATGGTGATGCAGCCGGGATGGTTCTGCTCCCCGCAGGTGGAGCGGGTCCCCAGGTCAATCGGTGTATAGGGTTTAATATGAGGGTTGGGGTGCAGGACTGAGGGCGTGGAAAATGACCAGCAGACACACGGATCGTAGTTCCTTTACCTTTACTTGATGGTTGATGGTGCAGACCGGAGTACTGGTAGCAAATAGTAGTGGAGATCCGGGCAGCCAGGAAGCAATTGGTGATCCACATAGCCAGGTGGTTGTAGAGGCCTTGTTTCTGCGCAGTGCTAGTTGGACCTTGCTGCCTAAAGCAGTGCTGCAGCCCTCTTCCTGTGTGTCTAGCCTTTGCCCGTATGGCAGGCAGCTCAAGCCTATTACAGGAGTCGCTCCTTTGTGGCTGGTCCGGGCCCTGGTATGCTGCTGTGCCATTGGGTGTTTAGTGGGGCCAGGGGACTTGCAATCCTCTGCCCTCTGGATTTTGCTACCGGGACTTCAGAACCCAAACAACAATGGACTCTGGCTTCATTTTTGACAAGCTCCCCAGGATGTCTGTTCTCACTACTCACTCCATAACATTCTCGCTAACCCCTCACCAAAGCCAGAATTTATAGGGAAGTTCCCCTAAAAACTAGGTCAAAGCTCCCTCTTCTGGTCTGGTGTTAGGACAAGTGTTGGATGCTAGTGTTACCTGACAAGGAGACCCCTTCTTGCTTCTGGAAGGCATGACATCACCTCCTGTGAGGGAGGCAATGCTACTGTTGCAACCGGACCCCTGGGGTGCCATACTATTTCAGCAAAATATTTATAGCTGAGTAGATGAATAATTCTGGTAATTTTTTATGCCCAAATTATATAAGCGCATGCAATAAATACTGCTATTTGCATGTTTTATATCCCAGGGAGGATTTTATGGCCTAAAAGTCTCTCTAGGGCAGTTTGGCATTCTGTTTAGGAAGAAACTTTACCTCATTGATCCCTCCACCAAAGTCCTGAAAGTTCGCTATTAGGTCTACTGCAGAGGCATAAATCCTGAACCAGCTGTAGGCAAATGAAGATCCTAGTTTGACTCAATATCCTAAACCAGGGATCACAAACTCCAGGGTCGCCAACAGTGCAGGTTTTCAAGATTTCCTTAGCATTGCACAGGTGATAATATATTCACATGCATAGGAGATGATTCCAACCTCTGTACAATGCTAACAAAGTCCTGAAAACCTGCACTATTAGTGGCTCTTGAGGTCTGGAGTTCCCTAATCCTGTACTAAGCCATTTGACAAGATTATTTAAAGGGATCTTTCAATAACTTTTGTATATATAGAAATTCCAATATGTGCTGCTCCACAGATTCTGCAACAGGTTTTTCCTTCCTTCTGGGCCCTCTGTTACAAAGTTATCAAAAGGTGCCTGTTAACAGGTAAAAAACTTGAATTTTTTATGCGTTTCATATGCTTTTTTTTATTCCCATTCATTAGAACACTCAGGGGTGAATCTAACCTCTCTGCTGCCTGAGGCAACTGCAATTTTGACACCCGCCCCCCAGTAATTTTTTTAAATCAGTACACATAAATCTAGTGGACATTTTAATTTAAAGCAATAGAAAAAAAGATGTCCAAACATAAAGATGTCAGCGCCATCACATGGGTTCAGAGGGACAATGTGTGATTGGTCCGCGCTGCTACAAAAGACACGAAGCCCAGATCTTCGCTTACTTTAAATTTATTGGATCCATAATTAGTGCCATCACATACACATACAAGAACCACACAGAAGAATCCAGAACAAAGATCATTAATGGCAATGGTGGGATGATACAAGCGACAGACAAACAATGTTGGCTGGCAGAGCAGTGGTCCTGTAAACACAGTCCTGCAGCCTTATAGCACAGGAGGCAGCACTGATTGACAGCCTATTATCTCTGCCACATGCCTACAAAACTCTGAGTAGCTCCAATGTGGCCGTTGCCTTGCACTAACTAGTCAGACATGTCACCATGTAGCCTTGTCCACACACCACATGCAGTCTGAGCATCAACAAGCCGACACTGCACTAAACTGGGACAGTGCACTGAAAATGGCGCTTCTCCTCCAACAGAACACACCCTCCTTCACCTAAAACACAGCTAATCACAAGCACCGAACACTGGGCTGTCCAGTACCCATTGCAGGGGCTGTCCAATTAGTCTGAGCAAAGGATGTGGGAGCGAGAAGGGGGACAAATGCCACTGACTAACTCCCCGCCGCTTGGGAGAAACATGGCTAGATGCCTGTAAGTAAGATGGCACTGAATCTGGTGTGTAAGCTATGGCCAATCAGTCCTGCAGCAGAGGGACTATGCATCCTGCACCAGGGGCATACAAGAAATCATGGGGCCCCGTAGTAGAAGTTCTAATTGGGCCCCCCCAAAAAAATATTTGGCTGGGTCACGTAGGAACATCTCTCACAACTTTGCAGCCCTTACAAAGTAATTCTCCTCCTATTGAAGCCCCTAGATTCCTTTTTCATTGCCCCCATAAAGTATGATGCCAATAAAAGTGCCCCACAAACACTGTACGATCCCCTCCACAGTGAATTCCTCCACAGGCACAGTATGATGACCATACTGAAAGCCCCTCAACTACACTGGCACAGTATGATCCACACACTCTCCATACAATATAATGAACCTACATACAGTATAATGGCCCCCAACACAGCCATCAAATACCCCTGCATAAAGAATAAAGGCTCCCTCACAACCCTCTAAATAATATCATGCCCCACTGAGCCCTCCATATATTATAGTGACTTCCATATAGTTTAATTGGCTATATATACTTAAATACATCATCCATGGCCCTTCATATAGTATAATGCACCCCCATAGTACTCCATATAGTATAATGCACACCCCAAGTCCTCCATATAGTACAATGCACCCCCATAGTCCTCCATATAGTAAAATGCATACCCTATAGCTGGGGTTGGGAACCTATGGCTCGCGAGCCAGATGTGGCTCTTTTAATTGCCGCATTTGGTTTGCAACCAAATCAGGTTGCCCACTGCCATGTTTTGGGTGCCGCTGTGCAGTCTTCCGGGTGCTGCACTCCCTGTTGCCGTACCCACACGGGTTAAGTCAATCAGAGGCCAGCAGGTGCGGCCCAATCAGATTCCAGCATGTGATGTCATGCGCCACTTTTTGGGCCGCAGCTGCTTCTCTCCGATTGGCTTAACCGATTGGCTTAACCCACGTGGGCATGGCAGCAATGAGAGCGGCACCCGGAAGACCACACAGCGATGGACAGCGGAAGATCGGTGAGTATGTCTGTGTGTGTGTCTGTGTGTGTTTACTGGAACCAGCACAATGGTGGGGCCTGTAAAGGGCTACAAAGGGGATGATGTGGATACCACATTTCCCATCAGTGTACTCACTGATTAAAAAAATAAATAAATACTCACCTTTCTTCTCGCTACTCCAGTCTCCCCAGCATCTTCTCTGCCGCTCTACATGTTTCAGCACAGTGGGGCTCAGTGAAGACATTATCATGCCCCGCCATGCTGAGCCGCAAAGGGCAGACAGCTCGGCCGGGACTCGGGAGAAGAATGCTGCCGGCAGAGGTGGCTGCGACTATAGGAGTGGCATCTGCCTGGGGCTACCACTGGTACACACACCTTGTACACACGCGGCTCCGCTCCGGACACCTCATACACACTCGGCTCCGCTCCATACACCTCGTACACATTCGGCCCCAGTCTGTACACCTTGTACACATGCGGCTCCGATCCATACACCTCGTACACATGCGGCTTTGCTCCATACACCTCATACCCACTCGGCTCCACTCCGTACACCTCATACACATGCGGCTCCGCTTCATACACATGCAGCTCCACTCCGTACACCTCGTGCACACGCAGCTTCGTTCCAAAAACCTCGTACACATGCGTCTTTGCTCCGTACACCTCGTACCCACTTGGCTTCGCTCCGTACACCTTGTACACATGCGGCTCCACTCACCTCGTACACGTGTGGCTCCGCTCTGTACACTCTTGGCTCTGCTACATTCACACTGTAAATCCCTCCTGACCCCACACATAAACTTCACCTCATGCATCCAGCACCATGACAAGCACAGCACAGAGTCCTACATACACTGAGGAACTTTTCACTGTTAGGCTGCCGGGCCCTGACCAACTCCTCTCCTTTCACCGGAGATTCTGCTCAGCATTGGAAGAATCAGTCACCACTATCCACCGTTGGCTGCCCCACTGACACAATACTCAGTGGTGCACTTCAAGGCTACAGATTCACTTTTGGTTGCATAAATAAATATACAACAGCACTCACCGATCATAGAAGCATTTTTCAGGCTTTATTCACACCCATGTGATGCACTGCACTGGCATATACAGTGGGGATGAGGGGGGGAGGATGGGGGTCCTCAGTAACGACGGACTGTTTCACGCCTCCTATCAGTGCTTCTACAGGTTGTAACCAGTAGAGGTATCACTAAGGATGAGTGAGTAGAATCATTACTATTCGGTACTCGCCGAATAGTAACGATATTGGGGCTACTCTCTACTCCCCAAGTTTCTTGTGATTACTTGGGAGTAGCGAGTAGTCCTTTCACTTTCGTAATGTATCTATATACACTGCGAAAGTGCACTAAAAGTGAATAAAAGTTGTTAAAAAATAAAAAAAAACATACTCACCTATTCGATGGCTGCACCGGGACCGGCAAAGAAGACATCCGATCAATGACAAGGACCTGTGAGTCTGACAGCCACTCAGATGGCCAGACATCACTAACCACCTGATCACTACCAGCCACCTGATTGGCCAGATTGCCAGGTCTTGAACGTACATCAATGACCTGGCAATCTGGCCAATCAGGTGGCTGGTAGCGACCAGGTGGTTTGTCACATCTGGCTATCTGATTGGCCAGATCGCTAGAAGCCATCTGATTGGCTGCCAGACTCATAGGTCATTGTCGTTGATCGGATGTCTTCTTTGCCGATCCCGATGCAGGCGTCAGATAAGTGAGTATGATTTTTTTTTATTTTTTAAAGTGATCCTGAACTCACAAACTGACCCCCCGCATCTTTAGACCTGTCCCTGCACCCCCTCTCATCATTTCTAGCCATCCCTTTTGCAGAAAAAATCGATTATGTAAAGTAGAGAAAAAGCTATATTTACTTCGTCCTGTGTGCGTTTCTCTCTTTCTGAGGAAGCCGCAATAGGCCCGCCTGTCTGCTGCTGCCTTGTAATTATGCACGCCCCTCTCTGCTTGATGCCTTGGTAAGAGCCTGGCCATGTCATGAAAAGGGCGGGGCTAAAATCACGTCATACCGGAGCCCCACCCCCTTTCATGACGCGGCCAGGCTCTATGCAAGGCAGAGAGGGGCATGCAAAATTACAAGGGAGCAGCAGACAGGCCCGCCCATTACGGCTTCCTCAGAAAGAGAGAACTCACACAGGACGAGGTAAATATAACTTTTTCTCTACTTTACAAAATCGATTTTTTTCTGCAAAAGGGATGGCTATAAATGATAAGAGGGGGTGCAGGGACAGGTCTAAAGATGCGGGGGGGGGTCAGTTTGTGGGTTCAGGATCACTTTGACAACTTTTATTTACTTTTGGTGCACTTTCGCAGTGTATATACTGTATAGATACACTGCAAAAGTACTAGCCCGCCCATTCATTAACATTAGTCTCAACACGAGTACCGGGACCTAGTCGTTGTGAGTATAGCGAGTCCGATTATTGCACTACTCACTCATCCTTAGGTACACCTGATGAAGATAGCCTGCGTGCTATTAAAACGCGTTGTGGCCCATACAAGGAGCTAATAATAAAAGGTTTGAAAATCTGCAAATACGTTGCCTTTGCTTTATGCCTTAGTACTCATAAACTCCAGTTTCCATTTTCCCTTTGTTTTATGTTATAATCTCTTTGTGGGATCATTGGTGGAGCTGCTTTGGGCCAGGGCATTGTTTAATTCCTCCTCCTTCAGGACCTGTGAAGCACCTTAACAATAATAACAGCTGAAGAACCTGTGGTGATGTCACATCTGACTCGTATCACATGACCTCCTGAAATCACATGGACTGAGATGGGACAACAGGATAGGTATCTCGTGCAGCTTCTGAGTGGGGGCTCCTCTGTTTCCAGACATACACCGGTGTTGTGCACGACTGCACAACCCCAGAGTGAGTGGCCAATTGGCGTGCAATCCTTTAACCCCTTAGACCACCAGGTTTCACACATTGCACTCCTGTACCCTTGTTTTACATTGTCTTGTTATTAGTCCCTTTCCTTGTACCTGGCTGGGTCCTATGCACACAGATCTCCAGTGTTGAGGCAGAGACCGCTGTGTCCCCTCTGCTGCTGCTGCTGATGATGCTGAACATGGCATCATCCATGTGGAGAGAACTTCAAAGAGGCCCATGCTGATCCAGGATTGGGTGAGTGAGCTCCGCCTCTCACACAGTGCAGGAGGTCACTCTCTGCACTGTGATAAGGGCTCCTTCCTCCCTCATTAGCTGCTGAGGGGCATGGCCGGCAGGATGTCTGCAGTGCACTGCCAGAGTCAGGACATTTCACCTCCTCTGACCTGGGACAGTAGGACACAGCCTCCAAATCAGGACTGTCCCGCTGAATCCGGGACGATTGGGAGGTATGCTATAGGAGTGGGAGTGGCATGTACAGGGGGCCACACTATCACTGGGCACCCCAGCCGATGCCACCCCCTGTCTACCAGCAGAGGTTGCCGAATGAGGTAGACACTTCATGTCGCCTCATGGATTCTGCGCCCCTGAGAACACTGAAACACTGAAAGAATTGACATGCTGCAGATCTGCAATGAAAAAATAAACAGCATATGCATGAGATTTCAGAAACTTCATTCCCTTTGCTTGTACAGTAAAATGCTATATTTTTCATGGCAAATTCTCAGCAGAGGGAAGGGAAGTGGCAAAAATGCAATGTGTGAACATACCCTTAGCTGTATATTTCATTTATTACTAGTCTTTTAGCCCATGTTATTAGAATTACTTTGCTTAGCATATGAAAAAGACAATTGATATTCTAGCCGTTGTATAAATTGTATTTTTTTCCACTGCTGATAGAGAACATATTTAGCAAAAAAAAGTTAATAACAGATGAATAGAAAATGTAATGAAAATACCAGTGCAAATAAAATTATTAACAATAAATACAAAGCCATCATTTATATCTCCTTTTTTTCTCTCTCTTTTATTCTAATTATCCATCTATCTTTTTCACACCCTGCTTCATATATTTTGTACATTGAGTCTGTGCACACTATCCACCTCCGCACACACCTAGGCCGAGCAGTCACAATAACAGCTTCTTCCTAATGGTGGCCTGGTGACACCAAACTGTTCTGTCTCAGATTGACGAGCCCTCTGCTGCCGATTTACAGTTATATGGCAGCCACTCTGGAGCCGAAACACATCTGGAGCAGAGTAAACTCAGGGATGCCGGGGCCAGTCTTGGCTGTAGTCTTAAACGAGAGCAGCTGATGAAAGCCAACACTACCTCCCCGAGCCCTCTCCAATCCCTTGGCCCATTTGCTAATGTAAACAAAGATGGTAGAAACACACAATGACCTTATGCTGCAATGTTGACACTATTCCTATCACAGACCAGAGCTAAAAGAACATTAGTTATTAATTTTTATCTGATCACATCTCATGTTCCATGTTTTCGGTCATTCTAGTGTACTCACAGCATTACATTATTCCTTAAATGTACATTACTGAGTGGGGGCTTGCAGAAAAGTTTAAAATTATAAGTAAAATATTTCTGCAATATGGTGCAATATTTAGCTTTACAATACTCATGAAAAGATCATCTATCAGCTTCCTATGAAGGCAGTATTACAAATATTACAAATATTTTATACCAAATCTATTCTGTAACACAGGGCTTGCAGGCTGCATCCGTCCCTCTAGCTGCTGCAGACTGAGACCACCAGAGGACTGAAAATAGTGGACTGTGAGCCACCGATCCGACAAGTCCCATTCATTCCTTATGGGGCTTGTGCTCAAGTGCGACAAGTGCAGTTTTGCCGGATCCAGCAGATCCAGCACTTGTGGCTGCGCCAAAAAAAATACTGCAAGCAGCATTTTTTCTTGCTGTGCCGCACATGCCGCAAGTGCGGGATCCGGCAAAACCGCATGTTCTGCACCTGACTGCAAGCCCCAAAGGAAATGAATGGGGCTTGCCGGATTGGTGCTGCAAGTAAGCCGTCATGCGACAGATCCAGCAGGTGAGGCTATATTTGCCGGATCTGCCCCAAAATTACATTATCGCTGATGGGAAAGCAGCCTTAGAAAGATATGTGATAGCTCAAATTGTACATAGGGATATGTGGGGGTTCATGCTGTATATATGAGGCTATTTGGGGCTTATAATGTATATCAGAGGCTATGTGGGGATCATAATGTATATTGAAGTCTATATTTGGCTCATAATGTATATTAGAGGCTATATGGGTCTCATATTGTACAGTATATAGGAGGCTATGTAGGGCTCATATTGTGTTTAAGAAGCTATTTGGGGCTTATGCTGTATTTATGA
Organism: Allobates femoralis; assembly: GCA_033576535.1. Classification (NCBI taxonomy): domain Eukaryota; kingdom Metazoa; phylum Chordata; class Amphibia; order Anura; family Aromobatidae; genus Allobates; species Allobates femoralis. The sequence goes on from JARQOC010000005.1 coordinate 130,329,160, forward strand.
GGCTATGTAGGGGCTCAGCTTGTATATAGGAGACTACTGCTAGTACTACTGCTAGTTTACATAGGGTCTGTGTAGGCTCATACTGAATATAAAGGGGTTGGGGGTGGGCTCATACAATATATAAAATGTTGTGTAAGGTCTCATCCTGTATATAGTTTGCTATGTAAGGGCTCATCCAGTATATTAGGGGGCTATGTAAGGACTAGTGATGGGCGAATCCTAAATTACTCGGAATCGCTTGACTCTAGCGAGTCCGAGCCCGGGACTCGCTACTCGTTGCGAGTCTAGCGAGTCCAATGTTAATGAATGGGGAAGCGAGTAATAGCAAGTAGTGTGCGATTTACAAATCACAGATGTGTCTCGGAAGCTTCAGCCTGAAGCAATCCTAGTTTTGCCATTGATTTGCATTGGACTCGTTTACTTTGCAAGTAATCGCTGTGAAACTCGCACAGATAAGAGTCCTGTTTGCTCTGTGTGCTGGCTGCCGCAGCTCCAGGGTCCTAGAGCCCGCCTGCTGCCTGATGTAGCAGAGCTGAGATTGTTCTCAGTCTGCTCATTCCCTGTGCATAGACATCTATATCTATGCACAGGGGATGTAGCAGAGAGGACATCGCGTTTTGGACTGCGTCGGACGGAAGAGGATTTTTTTAATTAAAGATGGAGTCCCTAATGGCTTTTTTTTTTATTTCTAATGAAAATTTTTCTCTGTGATGTGTTTTTTTTAAAACAATTTAATAGAAATTCATGGCGGTCATGTCTAATATTGGCGTGACCGCCATAAATTTCGGGCTTAGGGCCAGCTGATCATACAAAGCTGGCCCTAACCTCTTTATTACCCAGCGTGCCACCGCCTCCAGGGCCGCTGGAAGAGCGGGGTTCAGCGCCACAGGATGGCGCTTCAATGAACGCGCCATCTTTTGGGGCGGCTGCAGGCTGCAATTTGCAGCGGGGGGTGCCCAGAAAGCTTGGGCATCCCTGCGCTGCGGATTCCAGCCCCCAGCTGCTTAGCTGTACCTGGCTAGACATACAAATTGCGCGGAGCCCCACGCATTTTTTTTTAATTATTTCATGAAATTCATGAAATAATAAAAAAAAGGGCTCCCCTATATTCTTGTGTCCGGCCAGGTGCAAATAGGCACCTGGGGGTTGGGGGCAGCCCGTCGCTGCCTGCTGGATCCGGCTGGTTCCAGAAATACGGCGAAGCCCATGTAATTTTTTTTCTGAAAAATCAATAAAACAATCCTAAAAAAGGGACTGCATCTTTATTAACCCCTCGCCCATGGTCGAGGGGTTAATAAAGATGCAGTCCCTTTTATTTACATTGTTTTATGGATTTGTCAGAAAAAAATTTCACGTGGGCTTCGCCGTATTTCTGGAACCAGCCGGATCCAGCAGGCAGCGACGGGCTGCCCCCAACCCCCAGGTGCCTATTTGTACCTGGCCGGACACAAGAATATAGGGGAGCCCTTTTTTTAAATTATTTCATGAATTTCATGAAATAATATAAAAAAAATGCGTGGGGCTCCGCGCAATTTCTATGTCTAGCCAGGTACAGCTAAGCAGCTGGGGGCTGGAATCCGCAGCGCAGGGATGCCCAAGCTTTCTGGGCACCCCCCGCTGCAAATTGCAGCCCGCAGCCGCCCCAGAAGATGGCGCGTTCATTGAAGCGCCATCCTCTGGCGCTGAACACCGCTCTTCCAGCGGCCCTGGTGGCGGTGGCACGCTGGGTAATGGAGGTTAGGGCCAGCTTTGTATTATCAGCTGGCCCTAAGCCCGAAATTTATGGCGGTCACGCCAATATTAGACATGACCGCCATGAATTTCTATTAAATTGTTTTAAAAAGCGCCATCCTCTGGTGCTGAACCCCGCTCTTCCAGCGGCCCTGGTGGCGGTGGCACGCTGGGTAATAAAGGGGTTAATACCAGCTTTGTTATACAAGTTGGTATTAAGCCCGAGATTCTTAATGTCAGGCCACGTTTGACCCAGCCACTAAGAATCTCCAATAAAGGGTTAAAAAAACACAACACAGAGAAAAATTTTTATTTGAAATAAAAAAAAAAGCCATTAGGGACTCCATCTTTAATTAAAAAAATCCTCTTCTGTCTGATGCAGTCCAAAACGCGATGTCCTCTCTGCTACATCCCCTGTGCATAGATATAGATGTCTATGCACAGGGAATAAGCAGACTGAGAACAATCTCAGCACTGCTACATCATCTCTGTGAGCGGGCGGGCTCTAGGACCCTGGAGCTGCGGCAGCCTGCACAGAGAAGACAGCTGGACTCGGCTTGCAAAGTAACAGCAGTTACTTTGTGAGTTTCCCTGCTATCACTGGCACAGTAGCCGAGTCTAATGCAAGACAAAGGCAATCCTAGTTTTGTCAGCGTTTGCCATTTATTTGCATTGGACTCGTGCGAGTAAACGCTGGGAAACTCGCAGAGTACCGAGTCCTGCGAGTCCCTTACTACTCGCGGAGTAACGAGTCCTAGCGAGTAGATTTGCCCATCCCTAGTAAGGACTCATCCTGTATGTAGTGAGCTATGTGGCAGCTCATACTGTATATAGGGAGTGCTGTGTGTGGGCTCATACGGTATATAGGGAGATGTCAGCATACTTAATTCTGCTCAATATTTAGTGATAAAAATAATATTAATATCTAATATATAAAGCTGAGTGCCAGGCAGCTTAGTGACATTCCCCCTGATGAAATGGCTATAGGCAGCGCCTAAGCCATGAAACGGTGTTGGGGTGTGCAGCCCTAACGTTCCCCTACCTCCTGTGCTCCTAACCTTCGGCCTCCAGTGGTAACTATACTTTATTATCACAATACGGTTCTTGGTTGATGGTGTTTATAATTGTTTGGAAATTATGTGAACTGCTTTATGCTTCTCAACCCTGTTTGCTTCATGTGCATACCTTTATATATGTGGGACAATTTCTATAGAAATATTGCAACTAGATGTTTTATTATCTCCCTCATAATTGTGCATTGAAAGCATACAGCCTTCATGCTTTGAAGTGAAATGATGTATTAAACCCTTGCATACTTTTATATTGGCATGTTTCTTAAAGTAAACACTAGCGTTCAATTTCTATGTACAAACCATCTAAATATGATTGTATGAAATGTTATATGTGGTCCTGAGTGACCAATTTCTACCACTGTGCCATTGGTGACAGGTCACTTATGCCATTGCCCCCACCTTGCTCCCCAAGTCCAAATTAAATAAAATCACTTTGATAAACCTCACTAAGCCTTTACTCTCTGTTCTTCGCCTGAATCTCTGCATTTTGCATAAAACAGGCATAGTATAATGCATAGCGTTTTCTTCTTTGTAGCTGTTCAGTCCCAATGTTAAAGTTAGTATGTGATCCTGGTGTAGAAAGCCAATCAGTCTTAAAATGTGGTAGTGTTAAAAAGATGTAATAAAAAGGTAATGAATTAGCCCCTATTACAGTTTAGTTGTACAATGCAAACACAACATCTATATATAGGGCTATGGATGCACTTAGTGGTGCTGGTATTGGGTGGCCTTAGAGATCACACCAGCGCAGCCTGCTGAGTACTACATTATTGCTTAGAGTAATGGCTGCAGTTAAATTAACAACATGCTGTTAAAGGAGGACAATTGGGCATTGTGCGTAACATGTTTTATCTGTAATTGATTGCACTTACCTGCAGTTTGCTGCCAGTAAATTTCCTGGCCATAAGTATAAACATTGTAAAATTATTGGCAAAAAAGTTCTAGTATTTTGCAATTAGTGCAAACTGGTGTGCTCACTGGGACATGTACTTGTTTAGTTTCAAGTCTTACTGAAATGGGTCTTTGTTCTTCCTGTGGGCCGAAATCAACAGCGTAACAGTAGAATTATATGAGAAGTGATATCTGAGTTTTCCAAGTAACATTCCGGGATACGACATTCTAAAATATCCAGTTTACGGTGTAAGATGTGCGATGCGTTAACATTATACCATCAGTTTCTTAACATGATGCGTTCTTGAGTAATGAATAAACTGGGAATTTGTTTTGTAAAAATAACGATAAACGAATGTATTGGTATTCATTGTGATAATACTGCCACATAGCGAGAGATAAGTGAGGAGATGACTGGAGTGATAAAGAGCAACATTGCCAGCTACTCGTGGTTCACCATATGGCACAAATGCCACAACCAGAGTCTATCTACTCGATCGAATCAGTCACCGATCTTAGGCTAGGGTCACACTTAAAAGGCGCAATCCAGTAACCGCATCCATTACCGGATGCAGTTTTACCGTGTGCCTTCATACTATCTTTTGATAGTACAATTGCAGCCCTCATTCCGGATCTGGATACATTGATGCATCCGGTTTTGGTATGTGGGTTTTTGAAATTTAAAAAACGCATCCGGATCCGGATCTGATATCGCAAGGCACTAAATGTACCTTGCGGTACCGGATCCTGTTCCCATAGACTCCCATTATTAAAAAAAAGGATCTGGTTTTGAAACCGGTGCAATAGACGCAGCCTGCATGATTTTTCCTGCAGGCTCCAAAACCAGATCCGGTAACCGAATTGCAAATAGTGCAATCCGGTTTTTCTATTGAAGCCTGTGGCTGCGGATATGGATCTGGTTTTGAGCATTTTTAATGCTCAAAACTGGATAAGGATCTGCAAGGCCAACCGCAGGTGTGACCCTAGCCTTAGACAAGCATTGAATTATGATTGTTCACATTACGTATTTTTATATGGTCAATAACTTTATCTCATCCTAAAGCCATGTTCTTATGATGAGTATTTGGTGATTTTATTATGGTGCAAATTTTCTACATCTATTAAAGGGGTTTTCCACAAACAAATATAATTTTAAAGTTGATTTTTTTATTCAATTGATTTTGGAATAATAATAATTTCCGCAATTTGATGTGTTTTAGAAAAGATGTTCCTGTGCTAAGATAATCTTATATCTGTGTCCCTGCTATGTACTGTGTAATGGATGTGTCTGACCATACAGGGACATAGACTGATCACACTACATCTCCTGTGCTGAGATAATCTTATATATGTGTCCCTGCTATGTACTGTGTAATGGATGTGTCTGACCATACAGGGACATAGACTGATCACACCACATCTCCTGTGCTGAGATAATCTTATATATGTGTCCCTGCTATGTACTGGGTAATGGATGTGTCTGATCATACAGTGACCTGGTCTGATTATACCACATCTCCTGTGCTGAGATAATCTTTTACATGTGTCCCTGCTATGTACTGTGTAATAGATGTGTCTAACCATACAGGGACATGGGAGGGACAAGAGCTGCTCAAATAGGTATGATGGATTGTCCCCTATGGGAGAGGTGACTGGTAAGGTGCAGTTGGTGAATAAGTGATTTATGATTTCTAAACATTATACAAGTGTAACAGGCATACAACATTTTTTTTTATCTCCCAGGAGTTTCCCTTTAATGGTTTGAGGCAGAAGTCTCTCCTATCTCTTTTTCATCAGCCCAAAACAAAGATCAAAGTGACAATATAGATTTTCATAGTAAATTGTGAATGTATAAATTATACATTTGCAGATTGAGCAAAAGAACGTCACATTGTATACTGTTTTTTGCTAATTGGGAAGCTGTAGTAGCCCAGGTATACTGCATAAATGGAAACCATGGACAACCTGGAAGAACAGTACTGACAATGTACCATTTGTTTTCTAATTATAAGATGGACAAGACGATGACTGTAGATATTAATACATTTTATTCCAGGATAGCTATGGCAATACAGGTGCTGATAGTTATTTTTATGAAATTTCTGGATATTGAAGACGTTCTTATTAATTTCCATGGTGATCTATGTTAACAAAAGTCAGATAGTAAGTAATTGGTAGCCTAGAATAGTGAAATCATTAACAGTGATTTCCCTGATAATGTTGGTTAAAAAAGCCCTCGCAATAAGTTATTTTTCCATTAAATATGTTATATGTGTATGTAGTGTAATGTGAACCAACAGTAGAATGAAGGGTTAATGACTGTGCTGCCGGACATCAGAAGATATTAGGGTCCAAGAGACAATAAATGTTGAAATACAGTTGTGGTTTATTTGTCAATGCGTTGCAATGCTCTCAGGTCCCTTCCTCAGGACAAACCTGCATTTTGAATGCTAGCTTGTCCTGAAGAAGAAGCTTGAGAGCTTTGAAACGCGTTGACAAATAAACCACAACTGTATTTCAAGATTTAATGTTTCTTAGAATCTGACGTCTTCTGAAGTCCAACAGCGTGATCATTAACCCTTCATTCTACAATGGGTTCACATTTATCTTGCTGGGGACTGCCCGGCTGTGATATGCTTCTATAGAGGTTGTGACTCATCACGATCACATAAAATGAGCCTGTGAGTCCTCTACGTTTCAAAACCTTACTCCCAGGTACGACCTTATTTGCACTTTTTGCTTACTGTTCCGATTGATCTCCTTATAAGTAGTGTCATAAAACAAAAAATGGAAACACAATAAGCACAAAATAGGTTTTATCCACAGGAATAATCAAATCTTGGAAAGGCTCACCTTCCTGGGTTGTGAAAGTCACAATCACTGTATGTACAGTTGATACCAGAAGTTTACATACACTAAACAGCCACATATACGTGTTTTTCTCACTATTAGAGATGAGCGAGTACTAAAATGCTCGGGTGCTCGATAGTCTGGCCGAGCATCCCAAGATACTCGTGTACTCGGCCAGAGCACTGAGCCCAATGTAAGTCAATTAGTGACAGGCTCTGCCACAGACTTCCAGTTATAAAACGAGTGTTTCTGTCAAAGGGCGGGAGGGGGGCAATTTCACTTTGACGCAGCATACAACACCTTGCTGTGCCCCCCAGAGGGACCCTAACAATCAATCTGCTCTCTGTGAAGTACCAGCTCCCTGTGTGCACTGAAGGGAGCTGTGTATTTGTGTCAGATTGCTAATTATTAGCGAGGAGTCCGAGCATCTCGGCGGTACTCGGTGCTCGCCGAGCATCCTGAGTACCGGGATACTCGTGCGAGTAACGAGTAGCGCTGAGCATACTCGCTCATCCCTACTCACTATCTGACATGAAATCAGAATAAACATTTCCCATTTTATGTCAAGTAGGATTACAATAATTATTAATATTTGACAAATGCCAGAATAATGAAAGAGAAAAAAGTATTAAGGCATTTGTATTGCTTTCTGCAAAGTCAATAGTTTGCATACACTACGATTTCTATGCTTTTAAACAATTTGTGACAGCTCTTATAATGATACTATGTGTTTGGAAGCTTTTGATAGGTATAATGGCAACATCTGAGCTAATTAGAGAAACACCTGTGGATGTATTTTTAAGCACACCTGGAACATACTGCTTCTTTGTGTAGCAGCACTGGGAAAGTCTAACGAAGTTGGAAATCAGTATCAGAAAGATGGTATTAGGTTAAGTCTAATCAATTAGGATCTCCCACAGTTTTTGGCAAGTTTTTCTGAACAACCCGTTTATTAAAGAAGCCCTACCCATGAAGTTTTTGATTTAGTTTTCATTAAATCTTAGTATATGTGCATGTAGTGTAGTGGGTGTGTACTAATATACGAGATTGAGATTGACTCGTGTTTTCCTAGTGATGCCTTCAAAAGGATCCAGTGCTGTTCTGCTCCTCTTCTCTGAGACATCATTGCTCTCCAGACTAGCCAGATCACTCTTTATTCTACGTGTGTCTTTCGCAATCTAAGTCTATGGAGCATTGTTCTATGCTCCAAAGACTTACATTCTTAAAGCCACGTTCAAATACCAATGAGCTGTGTGTGACTCGGAAGTGGCTTTTATAATTTAAGTCTATTGAGCGTCAGATAAGAGACTACAGAACAGTGACTTCTCTGAGAAGAGAAACAGAACAATAAAGAATCCTGGAGAAAGAGGTACTCACATTACATTACATAGCAATCTTGGAGAACATAGGAAGAGGTATAAATTTTGATTTGTCCTGAAGAAGAAACTTGTGGTGGCTTCGAAACATGTAGAATAATAAATCATGTTATTTTTCATATTATCTGGACTATCCTATTCTTCTCAAGTTTTCTGATTCCATGTGGGTCCACTGCAGCTCTTTATGTACAGTTGAGACCAGAAATTTCTATACACCATATAAAAAGACACATATGCATGTTTCAGAAAACCAAACAGGAGTGTGTCTCGGTCGCGCTGCTGCCCGAAATGATGCGAAAGAAGACAATGCTTGTATGTGCTGCTCCTTTATTCGACCTCTCTCCAACACGTTTCGGTGCAAGCCTTGCACCTTTCTGAGGAATCATTCAGGCAGCAGCACGGACCAGAGACACGACTCTTGTTTTGGTTTTCTGAATCTTTTCCCACGGTGCTGTTGGCGGTGTGGGTCGTGCAGCAGCTGTAACTCAGGCGTACAAGCCGGTTGTGGGTGATCACAACCTGACCAGGTGAGCAAGCAACTTGTGAGGCCACCTTTACTTGTCATAAGTGATAAGGCACAATCTGCGCCTCTTTGTCTCCTTTGTTTAATTTTACATATGCATGTTTTTTTCCAATATCTGACAAGAAAAAAGAATGAATCCTTCTTATTTTAGTTCAAGTAGGATTACCATAATTATTTTTATTAGTCAGAATAATGAGAGAAAGAGAATATTTTAGGCATTTTTATTACTTTCTGCAAAGTCAAAAGTTTACATACACTAGGATTAGTATGCCGTTAAACAATTTGAAACAGCCCATATGATGATATCATGTGTTTGAAAGCTTCTGATAGGTTTATTGGCAACATCTGAGTTAATTAGAGACACAACTGTTCTGTATTTTAATGCACACCTGAAACACACTGCTTCTTTGTGTAGCATAATGTGAAAGTCTAAAAACAATCAGCCAAGATAACAGGTAGAGAATTTTTCAATTGTACAACTATGGTTCATTCTTGGGTGCAATTTCCATATACTGGAAGGTGCTTCGTTCGTGTGTAAAAACAACTATATGCAAAAAAGATGGGAATTTCCAGCCATCATACCGCTCAGGAATGAGACGGGTTCTGTGTCCTAGAAATGAACGTGCTTTGGTCTGACAAGTGCATGACCCAAGAACAAAAGCAAAAAATCTTGTGAAGATGATGGCAGAAGCTAGTAAGATTGTGTCATTATCCACAGTGAAATGAGTACTGTATCAACATTGACTACAGGGCCACTCTGCCAGGAAGAATCCATTACTCAAAAAGAAATATAAAAGCACCAGATTAATTTTCGCAATTGCACGCAGGAACAAAGACCTACATTTCTGGAAACATGTCCTGTGGTCTGAGGAAACTAAAATTGAACTGTTTGACCATTGTTATGTTTGGAGGAAAAAGGGAGAAACTAGGAAGCCTAAGAATACCATCCAAACTATGAAGCACTGGGGTGGCAGCAGCACTTTGTGGGGTTATTTTGCTGCAGGAGGGAGTGATGCACTTCACAAAATAGATGGCATTATGATGAAAGAAGATTATGTGGCAATATTGAAGTAACATCTCAAGACATCAGCAAGAAAGTTAAGGCTTGTGGGGAAATGGGTCTACCAAATGAACAATGACCGGAAGCATACTACCAAACTGGTTACAAAGTGGTTTAAGGATAACAAAGTCAATGGAGTGGCCATCATCACAAAGCCATGATCTCAATCCTATTGAAAATGTAAAGGAAAGCTGAAAAGACAGGTGCGAGCAAGGCTTTCTCTCTCTCTCTCTCTCATTATTCTGGCATTTGGCAAACATAAATAACTAGCTGTGAGCCCGATTCTAAAGAATCGGGTAGTCTAGAATCCATATATAGTTTATTTAGTAATAGTTAGGGGAGTGCGGTGAAATTAATTGTGTGTATACAGGCGGCTCAGTGGGTAGCAGAGTATATGGTGGCTCAGTGGGTAGCAGTGAGTGCGGTGGCTCAGTGGTCAGCAGTGAGTGCGGTGGCTCAGTGGGTAGCAGTAAGTGCGGTGGCTCAGTGGGTAGCAGTGAGTGCGGTGGCGCAGTGGTCAGCAGTGAGTGCGGTGGCTAAGTGGGTAGCAGTGAGTTGGGTGGCTCAGTGGGTAGCAGTGAGTGCGGGGGCTCAGTGGGTAGCAGTGAGTGCGGGGGCTCAGTGGTCAGCAGTGAGTGCGGCGGCTCAGTGGTCAGCAGTGAGTGCGGCGGCTCAGTGGTCAGCAGTGAGTGCGGCGGCTCAGTGGTCAGCAGTGAGTGCGGCGGCTCAGTGGTCAGCAGTGAGTGCGGCGGCTCAGTGGTCAGCAGTGAGTGCGGCGGCGCAGTGGTCAGCAGTGAGTGCGGTGGCTAAGTGGGTAGCAGTGAGTGGGGTGGCTCAGTGGGTAGCAGTGAGTGCGGGGGCTTAGTGGGTAGCAGTGAGTGCGGGGGCTCAGTGGTCAGCAGTGAGTGCGGCGGCTCAGTGGTCAGCAGTGAGTGCGGCGGCTCAGTGGTCAGCAGTGAGTGTGGCGGCTCAGTGGTCAGCAGTGAGTGCGGTGGCTCAGTGGTCAGCAGTGAGTGCGGTGGCGCAGTGGTCAGCAGTGAGTGCGGTGGCTAAGTGGGTAGCAGTGAGTGGGGTGGCTCAGTGGGTAGCAGTGAGTGCGGGGGCTCAGTGGGTAGCAGTGAGTGCGGGGGCTCAGTGGTCAGCAGTGAGTGCGGCGGCTCAGTGGTCTGCAGTGAGTGCGGCGGCTCAGTGGTCAGCAGTGAGTGCGGCGGCTCAGTGGTCAGCAGTGAGTGCGGCGGCTCAGTGGTCAGCAGTGAGTGTGGCGGCTCAGTGGTCAGCAGTGAGTGCGGCGGCTGTGGTCAGCAGTGAGTGTGGCGGCTCTGTGGTCAGCAGAGGACGGCGGCTCTGTGGTCAGCAGAGGACGGCGGCTCTGTGGTCAGCAGAGGACGGCGGCTCTGTGGTCAGCAGAGGACGGCGGCTCTGTGGTGAGCAGAGGACGGCGGCTCTGTGGTGAGCAGAGGACGGCGGCTCTGTGGTGAGCAGAGGACGGCGGCTCTGTGGTCAGCAGAGGACGGCGGCTCTGTGGTCAGCAGAGGACGGCGGCTCTGTGGTCAGCAGAGGATGGCGGCTCTGTGGTCAGCAGAGGACGGCGGCTCTGTGGTCAGCAGAGGACGGCGGCTCTGTGGTCAGCGCAGGACGGGACTCTGTGGTCAGCGCAGTTCGGGGACTCTGTGGTCAGCGCAGGATGGGGGCTCTGTGGTCAGCGCAAGACGGGGGCTCTGTGGTCAGTGCAGGATGGGGGCTCTGTGGTCAGCGCAAGACGGGGGCTCTGTGGTCAGCGCAGGACGGGGGCTCTGTGGTCAGCGCAGTACGGGGGCTCTGTGGTCAGCGCAGGACGGGGGCTCTGTGGTTAGCAGTGAGTGTGGTGGGTGAGTGGTTAGCAGTGAGTGGGGTGGCTCAGTGGGTAGCAGTGAGTGGGGTGGGTCAGTGGGTAGCAGTGAGTGCGGCGGCTCAGTGGTCAGCAGTGAGTGCGGCGACTCAGTGGTCAGCAGTGAGTGCGGCGGCTCAGTGGTCAGCAGTGAGTGCGGCGGCTCAGTGGTCAGCAGTGAGTGCGGCGGCTCAGTGGTCAGCAGTGAGTGCGGCGGCTCAGTGGTCAGCAGTGAGTGCGGCGGCTCAGTGGTCAGCAGTGAGTGCGGCGGCTCTGTGGTCAGCAGTGAGTGCGGCGGCTCTGTGGTCAGCAGTGAGTGCGGCGGCTCTGTGGTCAGCAGAGGACGGCGGCTCTGTGGTCAGCAGAGGACGGCGGCTCTGTGGTCATCAGAGGACGGCGCCTCTGTGGTCAGCAGAAGACGGCGGCTCTGTGGTCAGCAGAGGACGGCGGCTCTGTGGTCAGCAGAGGACGGCGGCTCTGTGGTGAGCAGAGGACGGCGGCTCTGTGGTGAGCAGAGGACGGCGGCTCTGTGGTGAGCAGAGGGCGGCGGCTCTGTGGTGAGCAGAGGGCGGCGGCTCTGTGGTGAGCAGAGGACGGCGGCTCAGTGGTCAGCAGTGAGTGGGGTGGCTCAGTGATCAGCAGTGAGTGGGGCGGCGCAGTGGTCAGCAGTGAGTGCGGCGGTGCAGTGGTCAGCAGTGATTGCGGCGGTGCAGTGGTCAGCAGTGAGTGCGGCGGCGCAGTGGTCAGCAGTGAGTGCGGCGGCTCAGTGGTCAGCAGTGAGTGCGGCGGCTCAGTGGTCAGCAGTGAGTGCGGCGGCTCAGTGGTCAGCAGTGAGTGCGGCGGCTCAGTGGTCAGCAGTGAGTGCGGCGGCTCAGTGGTCAGCAGTGAGTGCGGCGGCTCAGTGGTCAGCAGTGAGTGCGGCGGCTCAGTGGTCAGCAGTGAGTGCGGCGGCTCTGTGGTCAGCAGAGGACGGCGGGTCTGTGGTCAGAGCAGGACGGCGGGTCTTTGGTCAGCGCAGGACGGCGGGTCTTTGGTCAGCGCAGGACGGCGGCTCTGTGGTCAGCGCAGGACGGCGGCTCTGTGGTCAGCGCAGGACGGGGGCTCTGTGGTCAGCGCAGGACGGGGGCTCTGTGGTCAGCGCAGTATGGGGGCTCTGTGGTCAGCGCAGGACGGGGGCTATGTGGTCAGCGCAAGACGGGGGCTCTGTGGTCAGCGCAGGACGGGGGCTCTGTGCAGGACGGCGGCTCTGTGGTCAGCGCAGGACGGCGGCTCTGTGGTCAGCGCAGGACGGGGGCTCTGTGGTCAGCGCAGGACGGGGGCTCTTTGGTCAGCGCAGGACGGGGGCTCTGTGGTCAGCGCAGGACGGGGGCTCTGTGGTCAGCGCAGGACGGGGGCTCTGTGGTCAGAGCAGGACGGGGGCTCTGTGGTCAGCGCAGGACGGGGGCTCTGTGGTCAGCGCAGGACGGGGGCTCAGGTGGGCGGAGCCACGCCGGGAGTGACGTGAGGTGGGCGGAGCCACGACGGGAGCCGTGTAGCGGGATGGCGGCGGGGTAAGTATACTGGAGTGTGTGTGTGAGTGAGTGTGTGTATGTGTGTGTGTGTGTGTGTGTGAGTGTGTGTGTGTGTGAGAGTGTGTGTGTGTGTCCCTAACGCACTTCCGTATGTTTGGCAGCCTCGTCCACGACGACGGAAGTGGTGCCGAATATGACGGAAGTGAGCTACGGCAATTATAGATTAGAATATGGCAATCCTAATTTTCATGTCGAATAGTGAGAAAAACATGCATAAGTGTCTTTTCATATAGTATATGTAAACATCTGGTTTTGTCTGTATATACATTTGTTTACCACTGCATGTGATCTTGCAATGGACCAAAGATTTGGGCTGGTGTGGGTACTACTCAACCTGTGCCTATAGATCTATTAGTTTCTGCTGTGTTACTCCTCTTGAAAATGCAGGCACTACAGTCATTTCTGAGTATCACCACTTTCCTATGAGACACTCACTCTTTTGGTGTGATTTTTTTGTTTGTTGCTACTCAGAATAGTACATTTATATATCTCCTGTCCAAATAATATCAATATTCTCCTACAGTGCAGCATTGCCATTAGAGTGAATGCCACCAGGCAGTGGAGTCATTTTCAATTGTGCTTAAAATTATTCATTTCCTTTGAAGCATTAAGTCAATGATGATTATTCAAATGTTCTGTTGCCAATGTTTTATGTAGTTTGTTACAAATAACTATTCTGAAAAGCATGTTCCCAAGAGAGGAGAGGTGAAGAGAGGCGAAACCAAGTGCATTAAATTATAAAAAACGTTGTGACATGTTCTGCCGGGATCCAAAGTCATTAACAAATTAGATGCATCATAGTTTTTCTATACACATCACAGATGTGAACACTGGGAAGTAATCTTTCAATACTCATGTAGTATTGTAAGGTGATGTCATAATCTTTATTTCTATGCCACCAAAGGTCCCTGATGTAATTTCATTAAAAACCATCTGGTTCAATGAATGGAAGAAATCGCTTCAGATTTAATTAGTTCAATGGTAAAGTGTTGACTATGTGAGCTCATAATATAGTCACCAGGATACTATTCACACATCTATGTAGCCTTAAAGGGGTTTTATTTATACTTTTTGTTCAAATTTTACATACTGTGAAGTACCGAAACTTCCCAATAATACAGTATCCAATATACATCCCTCTGTTGTGATCTCAGGCTGCAGGTCTGGTTGATTTCAAACTGTTCGCTAAATGAGTGATTCTTTATGTAAAATGCAATAAGGTGAAAAACAAATAAAGTGAAAATATAATTATGGCCTTGTTCACACACAATTTGCGTTTTTTTTAGCACTCCTAAAACCACACGCGTTTTTTTAAGAGTGCCAAAAAATGTCCCTTGTGTGTCTGAAAGGATTAGAATCCTTTTTGGACTTTGTCATTTTATCATAAAAAACGCAGGCAAAAACGCTAGCGTTAACGCAGGGTGCCTCAATGAGCCTTTTAAAAATGCTAGCGTTAACGCATGCATGCGTTAACGCAGGTGCCTATATGTGCCCTGCGTTAATGCATGCATTTCCCATAGGGCCCCACGTTAAAAAAACGCATGCATTTTTAGAAACAACCCCTGCGTTTTTTTCCAGCACCCAAAAAACGCTGCATGCAGTGTTTTTTGGACTGGGGGGAAAAAACGCAAGTGGAGCTGAAAAACGCATGTACACTCAAATGTACCCTGCGTTAATGCATCTGCGTTTTTTTTAACAGCCCAAAAAACGCAGAGATAGTCAAAAAAGCTGACATGTGTGAACTAGGCCGTTCCCGATTAGGTATTTGAGTTTTTTTCAAGTCACTTGTCTTTTTTGTCTTGATTCGCTGTTAAATCACCAAAATGGAGCATGCGGTTCATGAATGAGGCACAAAGTTTTTAAAAAATATTGTTTTCCTTTCATTAACCTTTTTTGCAACTGCTTAACTTCTGCATGACCAATGACATATTTTTATGTCATCGGCCATGTCCCTGCCTTTGATACAGGCTGACATTCTGCCCTTCATGGCTGATTTAATCAGCAGTCAAGTGCCTCTGAAAGCTGTGAGTGGATCCGAGATCCACCTGCTGCTTTTGGCCAGTTAAATGCCGCTGTCAAGCACTGACAGCAGCATTTAACATTCGCAGACGGGAAACGCATCATTTATCTCCTGTCACACCATTGCCGGGGGGCAACCCATAACTCTTTTTTTCTATCATCTTGAACCTTCTGTGACCTCAGGCTCACCTCAGGTCAGCTAGAGCGACGCGGTTGAGCTCTGACCGTTAGGTGAACCAGACTGTGACGCCATCCCGCTCACAGCGGTAGCTGAAAATTAGTCATTTTCCGATCCCCCGTGATAGGACATTGCAAAGGATAGTGGATGGTTACTGTGAGAGTAATACATTTGGAAACAAGGATTACAATTGTGTTCTTTTTCCAAATAAATTATTTTTCACTGTGTGATGTGTTATTTATTATTTACTTAGAGGTTCCTAATAGCCAGGTCTAACATTATGAATCTCAGGCTTAGTGCCAGCTGGGATTACATAGCTGGCATTAACCCCTTTATTACCTAGTTTGCCACCGGCACAAGGGCAAATGGAAGAGTCGGGTACAGTGCCAGAAAATGGGGCTTCTATGAATGCACCATATACTGGGGTGGCTGTGGGCTGCAATTCACAGCATGAGGGGCTCGGAATGTTTTTCCCCACGCTAAGGGTTCCAGCCCCCTGCTGCCTAGTTGTACCTAGCTGGCAACTAAAAATACCACAAAGCCTCAAGTTGTTTTTTTTTAAATTATTTCAAGAAATAATAAAAAAGGCTCCCCTGTATTTTTTATTACCAGCCTGGTAAAACTATGCAGCTGGGGGTTGGTGGCAGCCCACACCTACCTGCTGTACCTGACTGGTAACCAAAAATAAAGCAGAGCCCCATTAGCGCAAATAATGAACATATGCTAGCTGCCATCCGGCTCCATCCGGCCCCATAGGCTACTACGGGGCAAAAAAAACGGTCCGGGGCTGTCTGGTTTACACCGCACAACCCCAGACCGGACCTTGCCATGGTGTGAAGCCAGCCTAAGTTGTTCAGTTTCCGATCACGAACCATAACACCAATGTTCATGCTGAATTTCAAATTGGTGAACATGTTCGGGGAAAGTTTGTCATCTCTAGTCAACTCGAGAGTATACAATATGTAAATATTTGAATAAAGTTTAACTACGGTATGTTTCTTACTGATCTATTTACATCGAAGACAGAGATATTCCATGAATTCCTGATAACTAGTTTGTAGAGATGAGCTTACTATACAATCTAAGTCATCAGTACATTTATAGTCTGCAGCTGCAGCTCTCAGGGAGGTATGAATATTAGGTAATACCTTGTTCTCCCATGAGATGTGGGTGCCAGATGAGGAACGTGCACCAATTAGACATTTATGGATAATTAGTATGTAATTGACTATTTTGTCCAAAACACCTGATAATCGCTGCTCACTGAAAACTATTGGAAGGATGAAGGTTTTACTGTAATTTTATTCTCTTTGATAAAGATAGCAATGGGCTAGGTCAGGGGTCAGCAACCTGCAGCAAGCCATTAATCATAGAATACAATATATTTTACATTACTTTGTTTCTTTGTTTAAAGTCGAGTTTAATCCTGATACATCTGAAAAAAAGTTAGCTGAACAATCAAAAAATGAGTAAAATAAGTGAGACAAAACTTTTCCAGGCATTACCTGGGAGATCGGGAGTCACTTTATATTTTGCAATAAAAGTCAATGGGAAGACGCAAAGAACACCCAGAAAACACACGAGTATGTTTTTGTGTATTTTGGAGTGCTTTCACTAGAAAAAAGTCTCTTCATTGTTTAATGGAGGTAAGAAAAAATCATTAAGGCCGCTTTCACATCAGCGTTTTGCTGATGTTTGCTGCCGATCCAGCAGGTGGGGCCGCATCTGCCGGATCGGACGCCTAATGGCCGTCTTGCGGCACCGGATCTGGCAAGCCCCATGCTTTGTCTATGGGGTTTGAGGTCTGGTGCAGCAAGTGCAGTTGTGCCAGATACGGCAGACCCAGCACTTGCGTCCGCAAAAAAAATATGCTGCTTGCAGTTTTTTTTTTTCAGGCCACAAGTGCGGGATCCGGCATAACCGGACTTGCTGCACCTGACAACGCATGGGGCTTGTTGGATCGGCACCACAAGTGCGGCCGTTAGACAGCAGATCCGGCAGATGCGGTAAATCTGCTGGATCTGCCGCACATTAGCAAAAATGCTAATGTGAAAGGCCCCTTAAAAAGACATTCCGAAAATGCTGTAAAATGCCCAACAGGATGGTGATAGCCAAAAACATATAAAATGCTGTGAAAACAATAAATAAAATTGCTAAAAAAGTTGCTTCATAAGTCATAAATGCTGGTCTTTCCTGTAGTGTCCTCTTGAAAATCTGGATGGGGTTGCACACTATAAAAGACATTGGGTGTACGTAAGCTAAGAGGTCCCGTAACATGAACTCTCTTTCTCGCATATTAAGCAACATTTCTATGTATCTATATATTGTCACTGAGCTGAGAATCAATACATTAAATGTCCTAGGAGAATTAACTTAAAGATATTTAGATTTTTCATTTATGTAAATACAATAATTATAATCACTGTACAGCAATTTGAAATATATCGTCAAATGTAAGCAACAAGAAATAACTCTAAAGGTACCTTTACACGCCGCAACTATCACTGGCAATCGGTATCAACCATACGTGTGCGTGCACGTTTTAACGGTTGCTAACGATCACCGATTCCGCATGTACATGCCGCAATTGCGTAGTCAACTCAAGGTATCGTGCTTCCCCAGAAGTTGAAGCAGATTCTGCGAGAAACTTCCGGTTGAATACCGTCGCCGCTTCACACGCCGCAACCACTAAGGGAATGTGGGCGTACATCTTTAGTGCCGCAAGAACATAGGCGTGACAGACTTGTGTATTCCATGACGCTAACACGCTGATTGGACAATGCAATAGCGTCATGATTGGCCAGCCTGCGCAGGAAGGCTGGCTCATACATGACGCCATTGCAATTGTGTAGTGTGAATGGACAGCTCTTTAAATAGGGCGCCATGTGAAGGGACAGCCAATGGTTACACAGTAGCCCCCACCAATCATCGCTGATGGGGTGTGGAAAACATCACGCTGTGGCACGCCCCTGAGAAATCACTAGGCGATGCAGATTCCATCCCTGTCGCCCGTTTACACGCCAATACCAGTGCAATTCACCATTTGGGTTGCCTTGGATTTTAGAATACGGCTCAGAAACCGCAACCCGGAGCAACTACGAAAAACCCGATCACTTTCCAAAATTACACGCCGCAACTTCGTAGCAATTTCAACGCAACCGTGACAAAAATCTCGATTGCCAGGCAGTTGCACACCTCAGTGGCGGCATGTAAAGGTACCTTAAGGCTGGCTTCACACCACGGTTGTGGTGTATCAGGTTCTGTCCGGTATTTTCCAGGAAACAATGGACAGAACCTGACAGGCCCGGATAGAACAGAACCGGAGGGCAAATATGCCCTCCAGTCCTGTTTTCTGCCAAAATCAGGAGATCGCAGCTGCAGCTGCTGAAATTTCAAAATTGCGGCTAGCTCCTCGCTACCCACGGTTCTGAAATCTCAGCGGGGAGCTCTCCAGGTGCTGAAGTTCAGCACCAGCGGTGTGACTTCAGCACTAGCGTCAACAGCCGGATGCGATTATGTTGATCCGCGCCATAGACACCATGTAAGGCGCCGGATCACATCATATCTGGGAGGATCCGGGAATCCGATTGTGTAGATTTTGACCCGACAGAAAATCGCAGCAGCTGCGATTTTATGTTCGGAAGAAAAACCCGCATTCTCCTGGATCCACCTGGACAGATGAAAACTGGATGGTAAATCGCTGCCATCCAGTATGGGATACTATGGGGCCGAATTGATCAGGCTGTTGGTTCACAAACATGGTCTCTAGATTTGGTTAAAAATCATGTCATTTTCCCTCTTGTTCTATATGAAATGTGTTGTCTTATATGATTTTTCCAGAATATCATTGAACAGTTAGTGTGACTACTATTACTAATTAGGAATAGGTGAATTTGTAGATTTTCCCTGGGTTCGTGACCGGGGTTGCTGTGATAAAGCAGGTTAATAGTTAATAATCAGACTGATTATACTTACCGGGTCCGCATTATCCTGTTCAGCTGTGCCGTGGCGCTATGTCTCTTCTGGGGGGGGGGGGTAGTCACATGACTGGCCACAGCCAATCATATATGCCAAGATGATAAGGGGCAGCCCAGAAGTGACGCAGCGATATGTCACACCAGGAAGAGAGGACGTGGACCCAGTACATATTAACTATTGGCTAACTTTACTGCTGCAGTCCCACTCACAGACTCGAGCAGTTCACCCATCCCTATTATTAATATATTTGTTACACCGGAGCTCGCTAGGGGGTATTGTCGAATATAATGTTAGACTAAAAGTCTCTTATTATTAAGTTTTGTTGCTGCTTAAAAGTTCCAGGCAAAATTTGTGTGTTAACTCACCATTTGTTTCTTTAAGAAATTGTAAGATAATTTTGGTATAGGAACTGTAGAAACAACATATAAACATGAATATTAAAAGAACAAAATATTATTCCCACAAAAATATTGTTTTAGCACTAAATATTTTCATTTTCACAAGAATAGCAGGATAAATTGGTCACAATATTTGTTGTGTAAGGGTGCTTTCAAATTACGATTTTTTTTTCCCATATAGGTCACCACTGGAGGTGACCTATTCTGTGTCCGGGTCCGTGATTATCACGGATCGGACACAGAAAGCACTGTGCGGAGTAATTTCACTTCCGCAATATACATTGCGGAAGTGAAATTTAAGTAAAATCAAGTGTTAAAAATAAAAAAAATCAATCCTCACCTGTCCCGCGATCCAGCGCTGTCGGCATCTAGCTCCGACTGCTGAAAGGACCTGGCTGGGCGGGGCTACCCACTCAGCGTCATTGGTCACCTGACCGGTTACCGCGGAAACCGGTCATGTGACTGTGAGTCAGGCCAGATTCTGTACATCCAGAGATGCCGACGGCGTTGGATCGCTGGACAGGTGAGGATCGATTTTTTTTTTTTTTAACACTTGATTTTACTTACATTTCACTTCTGCAATGTATTAGCTGGAGAGGAGCAGTTTAAGTGTACTGAGCATGCTCAATATACTAACAACAGGTCCGAGAAAACATCGTATGTTTCTTGGACCGTGCTCCATAGGCCCCCATGTTATGGGCCACGGATCATGTCGGATCCGATTCAGTCCAATTTGATCCGCTGTGCCCAAAATCAGAGCAATCTCCGATTTTGGGTACAGCAAAAAATCGGACCAAAACAGATCTGACAAAAATCGGATGTCACTAAGGGCAAATCCGATCCGTCCCATAGGCTAATATGGGGGCCAAATCACTTCCGTGACTGTCCGTTTTACAACGGACAGCTACGGATCCCAATAAATCATAATGTGAAAGCACCCTAATTTCTCCTGATTATGCTGATACCCCATATGAGGTGGAAAAACACTATTTGATGCATGGCGCACAGCAGTGCGTGGGAAAGAAAATGCGGCATTTGATTTTTGGAGCACAGATTTTCCTAAAATAGTTTGTGGACTCCATTTGCAGAGCCCCAATGCAGTGTTAATACAGCAGAAACAAACACGTCAAGTGGCCAAATTTTGGAAATTACACCCCTCTGGGAATTCATTTTTGAGTATAGTGGCGATTTTATTTCTGGAAAATATACATGGATTCAAATGCAGTGAAAGATGTATCATTAAAAATTGCAAATAAGCCCTTGTAATGCCCAGTACATTGTAGTGCTTGTACATTGTGCCCACTTGTGCTTCAGGAAAAACGCAGCCTGTAAATTGAGCATATGTCCTCACTGCAACAATGCCAAACATGGACTATAACTGTGATTTAGACATTGTGGAGCTCAGAAGGAAGTGAAGCATTTGGATTTGTGAGTGCAGGTTTTTTTTTTTTCTGGGGAAAGGAACCATAGCGCTATTCCAGAGACTTTGTGCTACCAGTAATATGGAAATGCCCTATATTTCCAATAATAGATGCTGGACCTTGGTGGGAATTGTTTTTTTGTGGATTAAGTTTTATGCTATTGGTGGCAATTTGGGTTCTGAACACTTTGGATCAGTTCATATTTATTTTGTCCTTCTATGCTGAACACTTATGTTTCTAGCTACATCTCTGAAATACGTTACTCAGATGAAACCCCCAGTTGGATCCATTTACTAATGAAGCAGAGTTACTCTGAACTCGGTTTGCTCTCTATTCAGCTGTCTCCTTCTTTTTAAAGGTGCTCAAAACAATGGTCGACCACCCTTGTGCACAATAAAAATATGCGGAAAAGAGGACACCACCAGACCACAGGTCAAATGAGATCTCAAATTGACTCCCTCCCCCTCATTACAGTGAATTTTCCATTCAGATTTTTTTACTGAATCACGTTTTTCAGAGATAAACACATAATCACCGATGTGAGCTGCTCAGTGTAGAGTGCAGGATGAGCGTGAGTCGAACTTTGCTGTATTTTTTGGGAGGCACAAAGAACAAATCAGCAGAATTTGAAGAATTGACTTTATTACTATTTTTACACCGTATTCACCATACACTATATTTCAAATTATTATGCAAAAGTTCTTTTTCTCTGATTTTCCTAAATGGTCGGTGCAAATGACAGTCAGTGTAATAAAAGTCCTCACCAGATATAGAGTATACATTGAATTTTATTGAATAAACCTTCCAATGATAACAGTATAATCTTCAAAATTAAAAAACTCTAAATGCACTGTTCCAAATTATTAGGCACAGTAGAGTTTCTAAACATTTGATGTTTGAAAGACCTGAAAATGCTCATTTGTTGAATTTGCAGCATTAGGAGGTCACATTCACTGTAATAAAAAGTTATTTAACTCCAAAACATCCTAACAGGCCAAGTTACATGTTAACATAGGAACCCTACTTTGATATCACCTTCACAATTCTTGCATCCATTGAACTTGTGAGTTTCTGGAGAGTTTCTGCTTGTATTTCTTTGCATCATGTCAGGATAGCCTCCCAGAGCTGATGTTTTGATGTGCACTGCCTCCCACCCTCATAGATCTTTTGCTTGATTATACTCCAAAGGTTCTCTATAGGGTTGAGGTCAGGGGAAGATTATGGCTGCACCATGAGTTTATCTCCTTTTATGCCCATAGCAGCCAATGACACAGAGGTATTCTTTGCAGCATGAGATGGTGCATTATCATGCATGAATATGATTTTGCTCCGGAAGACATGTTTTTGCTTTTTGTACCATGAAAGAAAGTTGTCAGTCAGAAAATCTATATACTTTGCAGAGGTCATTTTCACACCTTCAGGAACCATAAAGGGCCTACCAGATGTTTCCCCATGATTCCAACCCAAAACATGACTCCTCCACCTCCTTGCCGATGTCACAACCTTGTTGGAAATAATGGCCATCCACCAACCATCCACTACTCCATCCATCTGGACCATCCAGGGTTGCTCGGCACTCATCAGTAAACAAGACTGTTTGAAAATTAGTCTTCATGTATGTCTGGGCCCACTGCAACCATTTCTGCTTGTGAGCACTGTTTAGGGGTGGCCGAATAGTAGGTTTATGCACCACAGCAAGCCTTTGAAGGATCCTACACCTTGAGGTTCAAGATGCTCCAGAGGCATCAGTAGTTTCAAATATCTGTTTGCTGGTTTGTAAGGCCTTTTTAGCAGTTGCTCTCTTAATCCGATGAATTTGCCTGGCAGAAATCTTCCTCATTCTACCTTTATCTGCACGAACATGTCTGTGCTCAGAATCAGCTACAAATCTCTTCACAGTACGATGATTGTGCGTAAGTTTTCATGCAATATCTAATGTTTTCATCCTTTGTCCAAGGCATTGCACTATTTGTTGCTATTCGGCAGCAGAGAGATCCTTTTTCTTTCCCATGTTAGGCTAGGGTTATACTGAGCGCTGCACCTGTGGCAGCCGGATTCTATTACAGCAGAGCTCAGCCTGCTGTAACTGCCATCAGTAAAGTTGGGAACTTCGGGCGAACACTGTCCTTAGTTACCTGATGTGTACCATAGTTACTGGCCACACATAAAGCTGCCTGGACTGCGGTAATCCTGAGCGCAGGGAAAAGCTGTGCAGGCAACGTTTTTCTCTGCGCTCAGGATTACCGCAGTCCAGGCAGCTTTGTGTGTTGCCAGTAACTATGGTACACATCGGGTAACTAAGGGCAGCGTTCGCCCAAAGTTCCCGACGTTATCGCTGATGGTTACAGCAGGCTGAGCTCAGCTGTAACGGAATCGGCTGCTGCAGGTGCAGCACTCAGTGTGACCATAGCCTTACTTGAAAACTGTGGCCTGCCATTGTGGAACGCCCAGTTTTCCTTTTATTGGACTCACCTGCCGAACTAATTAGCACAGATATCTTATGGTGGGTTTACACACACCAATTTATCTGTTCAATATCTGAACAGATCTCTGGTTGCAGTGAAATCATGGACACATAGTTCCATTTTGTGGCTGTGTACAAATGATACCATGTGTCCATGATTTCGCTGCAACCAGAGATCTGTTCAGATATTGAACAGATAAATTGGTGTGTGTAAACCCACCATCAGATTGATTTCAGTGATCCAAAGAACCCTGAGACACAATACCATCAATGGGTTTCATTGAAAACAAACCCTATGACACTTAAAACCAATTTGCATAATAATTTGCAACATGGTTTATTAGGTGACTTTATTCATCAGGTCCGTACAATCACAGCCATAACAGATTTATATACTTTTTTTTTTTAACATTTGGCTATATCACACTAAAAAATGCTTTTCTACAAAATAAAGGTGTTTTGCGACACTACATCTTGAACGCTATAGTTGTTTCTATTTTTCTGCCACATTGCTGCTTTTACCCCATAAATACTATTTTATAGAATTTATTTTTCCACTAAAGGATCTGTATTATGGCTTATTTTTTGCAGGACAAGATGACATGTTCAGTGGCACCATTTTTATTTGACTTTTGATCGCATTTAATTACACTTTTTTGTCAGCTGCATTAGAAAATACATACTTTTTTCAACTTTTTTTTTACAGAAGTCACTGAAGGGGTTAACCAGTGTGATAGTTTTATAGAGTGGTACGTCACTTCCAGTTTTGTAGAAAATACGGAGCTGCACACAGAATTCCTTAGAACATCTTTATTAGTGTGCAGGGACTTACATGGTGAGGGGTAGCGGGTGGGAGGATGGGAGAATTAAGGTACGACGGCCGTTTCAAGCAGTGAGTGGCGCTTCCACGGGTGCAATCTGTGGAAGCGCCACTCACGGCTTGTAACAGCCATCGTTTCTTAATCCCCCGTCCTCCCACCCGCTACCCCTCACTAAGTAAGTCCCTGCACACTAATAAAGATGTTCTAAGGAATTCTGTGTGCAGCTTCGTCTTTTCTCCAAAACTGGAAGTGATGTATCGCTTTTTCTAGGAAGTGTTCACCAGGTAAACTAGGCGTGCTGAATGCAGGACACTTGAGAAAGATCCCGGGACACCTCGGAGCCGAACAGCAGCTGATCAACCTCCTTGAGAAGGATTTTTGCCCCGTGGATGTGGTGCTGGACGAACCTGACACCGTGAGTTTTATAGAGTGGGCTGTTACAAAGGTGGCAATACTGAATATGTATAGTAGTTTTTTTAGATAAATGTAACTATTTTTTGGAATCTTTTTAAAAAGAAATTTGTAATTTATTTTCTGCTTTTTTAAAAGGTTTCTATTTTTCTTTTTCTTTCTTCTTAGTCCCTTTATGGCAGACTTAGGGTGCCTTCACATTTGCGTATGGGAAAGCAGCGTATGCTGCGTTCCCATACGCAGTCAAACACATGCGCACTGCGGTTCCTATGTTTAACATAGGAACTCATAGTGCCTGCGTTTGCTGCGTTCGGGACGCAGCATGTTGCATTTTTTGTGCGCTCGGGGAGCTTGTAAAATCGGCAAGCGTCCCCAAGCGCACAAAACATGCATTGTCTTCAATGGGTCCGCAGTGTTCAGCGCTTGACAGCGTGGGAGAATGCTGCGGACCCATTGAAAAATCTAAAAATCTCCCGGTGGCCGCCGGTGATGTCACAGGAGCTCACCGACGGCCACCGGGAGATCAGCTGAGCCACTGCTGTCCTCCTCCTCCCCGCCGCCGGTAAGCACCGGGACCTGTCGGCGGGGAGTACAGCTGATTTGACAGCTGTTTGAATCTTCCCGCGCCGACATCTCCTCTCGGTGTCGGCGCGGGAAGATTCAAACAGCTGAAAGATCAGCTGTACTCCCCGCCGACAGGTCCCGGTGCTTACCGGCGGCGGGGAGGAGGAGATCTCCGGTGCTGAACTCCTCCTCCGGCCCGCCCCCGGACAGCGCCGATTGGCTGCCGGGCTCCCTAGTGATGTGTCCGCAGGCAGACATTATCTGCTGCGGACACATCATTTCAACACTGCTTTTGACAGTGTTTGTGTCTGCATGCCATCAGCATGCAGACACAAACGCTAATGTGAAGGCAGCCTTATCAATCCTCCCAGCACGGCACTGCTTAATACAAGTGTATGGAGCAAGACCGTGCCCACTAGACAGCCGCTCCCATTAATTGGACACACCTGCTCCATACACTTTTATTGAGCAAGGTCGCATCCACTAGCCGGGAACATGCATACCACATAATTGTAGTCCATTCCCAGCTTAGAAACCGGCGATTCCTCACAGCGCTCAGTGCGGGCGCTGTGAGAATTGGGAAATCTGATGTCACGTAGAGTCTCTACAGAATTATCAGTTTTAGACTGGACTACTGGTGGGATTAATGTAGGCTATGCTTTTTCCTGAAGACATGAGTTTTCAGGTGGCTCTGAAGAACTTGCTGAGGCAGTGAATTCCAGAGGATGTGGTATGCTCAGGAAAAAATTGTGGATGAGAGAGATTGATTGGATCAGAAGGTAATGATAATGAAATGGAAGAAGGCACTCCATGGGATTACATTTCTGGTTAGTGGCGTAACTTGAAGCTCAAGGGCCCTGATGCGAAAGCTCCTATGGGGCCCCCAATTATTGCAAATCTTTAATAGCAATAGTCTTTTTCTATAGGTACAGGGACTTTTAGGCCCCCCCCAGGCACCAGGGCCCGGGTACGATCGCAACCCTTGCACCTGTTGTAGCTACGCCCCTCTTTCTGATATACTTCTACTATGCACGCAACAGATTTTCAATAAAAAGGAGCTGAATTAAAGTCAGTAGGTACATGGTCCTTGTAAAAGGTCCTCCTGCATTCCAATGGTGTTGTGTGGCGGCACAAATCTACAGCCAATGTCAAGACAAATATTCTTTTTGCAGTGAGAGGACCTAAAATGACTTCCATTCTGACCCAACTGATTTATTTTACTTTTTATTCCAAGTTCTTAATAAGAAGCACAAAAAGACAACATTTTGTAACTGGAGTATTGGAGTATTGCAGACATGATAGACCAGCAGTTCGGGTGAGTATGAAAGAGATCACTGCTTTAAATTTGATGACTTTTCCACCCCCAGAGGAATATTTAGTAGAAAATAAATGGACCATTTATCCGGCTGCTGGTTTCTATTGCGAAACAGCAACTGACCCTGCAAATCAGCATAGAGACACTGTGAACGATTTTGTTAGCTTTTTAGTGTAACACCCTTCAGCAATTCATCGGAGCCGTGTGAAGGGAGAGTGTTTGACTTTATCAGTAAACAGTGTACAAGAAACGTCTGTTTATCAATGATGACTGTATGATATAAAATGTTTATTCAGAAAGAATGTTGCTTTTTTTCACAGCCAAGCTACATTTGAATCAACACAATTTCTTATGGATGAAGGATTTTACTGCACTTGTACACTGGGATCTCTGATTTACAGGTACAGTGGCTCCACAGTGCCGGAGCTGGTGACTGACTTTCACTGCCGACCATATAACCTTTGATGACAAATCCGTGTTTTACCTTAAATTCGGTTTACAATCAAAGTGCACTTTGAGGTGAAGAGATTCCTGCAGCAATTCTTGATACAGACCATCTGTTTATAGATCATTTTTTCCTGGCTCCAGGCTCTAAGCTTTAAATACTTCTCTGTCTGTACTTGCTATCTAAACCTTTAAACCATAAAGCTCTTTTTGAGCTTAAGAGCAGGTTTTTCTATGTTCTCCGATAAAACACACTCGCATATGTACTGTGGATAAATTTGTGACCTAAATCATTTGGTGATACTTCGAAAAAAAACCAGACAGAATTAACAGTGTTAAGTAAAAACTATAAGTTAGTACCATATCAGCAGTATCATGAATATATAAATTGACTACTAGAATGGGTGTAACAGACTATCCCATTCAAGCTTTCTCTGAGTGTAAATAGATGAGTATATATTTATATATGTATATATATATATATATACTGCTCAAAAAAGGGAACACTGAAACAACTAAATGTGGCTCCAAGTCAGTCACACTTCTGTGAAATCAACCTGTCCAGTTGTGAAGCAACACTGATTGTGAATCAGTTTCTCCTGCTGTTGTGCAAATGGAACAGACAACTTATAGAAAGGCAACCCCTATGAAGGCGTGGTTCTGCAGGTAATGACCAAAGGCCCTGTCTCTGTTCACATCCATTTTTGCTGTTGTTTTGGTTACTTTTGAATTTTGCTATTGCTCTCACTCCTATAGGTACTAGGCGGCGGTGTCTACAACCCACAGAAGTGGCACAAGTTGTGCAGCTCATGCAGGATGGTACATCAATGCGAGCTGTGGCAAGAAGGTCAGCTGTGACCTTGGTCTGTATATGACATCATTTTAAGTTTGACATCTTTAAAGTTTTACATCAGAAATATACCAGAAATAGTCCAGGAATTGGTCAGAACGTAAGAGTAATTACTGTCTTCTAATTTTGCTTGCCATTCTTTTCTCATCCTGCTCTTTCAACATGCTTACATTTGCCCTCACCGTTTTTGCTCCACTAATCCTCATTCTCCTTTGATATCCCCAAATCCCAGCACCCTTGAACCAAATAAGTATCTCCCCTTCCCTCTTACCCCCCACCTCACTTCATCTGTAGACCTTCTTCCTAACCTCAGACATCTCCTACTAAAATATAATACGAACGAGTCACTCTCCTTCACCCACCTGCTTTCCCTTTCTCTGCTTCTTCTCACTGCTGTGGTGACCAGTCCCCCAATCCTGCCCCCCCCCTCCATCTCATACGTCCCACTAATACACCTATATTTCTCAAATTAAGATAAACTACCGCAATCCCTCACATGTAAAACCAATGCCACTGACCTCGACCCCCCTGCTTCCTCTGTCTGGAGCACTTTAGAATGCCCGCTCCATCTGCAACAAGCTCCATGCGATCCACAATTTCTTCACTTCCTGCAACCTTTCCTTCTTGACCCTCACTGAGACCTGACTGACGCACTTGACCCCATCCCTTCCCACCTCCTCCCGAAACTCACTAAAGGGCCTGTTACACGCTTCAATGTCCCAGCGATCCGACCAAAGATCTGACTTGGCCTGGATCGCTTGAACGTCGTACATTGATCGCTAGTGAGGTGTCACACATACAGATATATTGAACGACGCAGCAACGATTCCGCGACAAGCGAACGATACTTGCGGTCATTTGGTCGCCTACGTGCTTCAGTTCTGAATAGGTAAAGTTGTAAACGAGATAGTTGGAAAGGTGTCACACACAATGATGTTGCAGATGACGAACGACAGATTTATGGACATGTTCATAAACCTACAATCAACTATCTAACGACTTATCGTTGGTCGTATCTACGTGTCACACGCAACAACGTCATTACAACGTTGCTGCTCTGCCACAAAAGCCGTGACGTACCAACGATATCGTTACTGATATCGTAGCGTGTAATGGGCCCTTAACACGCTCATTCCAGCCCTAACCCATCTCTTCAACCTATCTCTATCTTCTGGTACCTTATCCTCTGCTTTTAAGCATGCCACCATCACGCCCATCCTCAAAAATCCAAACCTTGACCTTACTGTTATGCCCAGCTATCGCCCCATATCGCTGCTTCCGTTTGCTTCAAAACTCCTCGAGCACCATGTCCATGCTCAACTTTCCTCCCACCTCTCATCTAACTCACTACTCTCTCCTTGACAACCTCCAATCTGGCTTCCACCCCCACCACTCCACAGAAACATCCCTGACCAAAATTACTAACGACTTACTCACTGCCAAAGCTAACAGACATTTCTCCATCCTCCCCCCTCTAGACCTGTCCTCTGCCTTTGACACAGTCGACCACTCCCTCCTACTAAAGATCCTCTCTTCCCTCATCAAATGCCTTGCCCTCTCCTGGATCACCTCATACCTTTCCAACCGCACATTTAGCATTTCCCACACCCACCACTACCTTCTCATTTTGCCCTCTCTCTGTTGAAGTCCCACAAGGCTTTGTCTTGGGGCCCTACTTTTTTCTATCTGTACCCTTGGTCTAGGACAACTCATAATTCCCATGGCGCCCAGTACCACCTGTATGCTGATTACACTCAGATCTACAGTATCTCTCTGGTCCAGACATCACCTCTCTGCTGTCCAGAATGCCAGAGTGTCAGCCATATCCTCCTTCTTCACCTCTTGCTTCCTAAAACTCAATGTAGGCAAAACCGAACTCATCATCTTTCCTCCATCTCCTGTATCTTCCCTACCTGATCTATCTATTATGATTAGGAATGAGCGAATATAATCGTTACTATTCGGTACTCGCCGAATAGTAACGATATTCGGGCTACTCGCTACTCCCCAAGTTTCTTGTGATTACTCAGGAGTAGCAAGTAGTCCATTCACTTTCACAGTGTATCTATATACACTGCAAAAGTGCAATAAAAGTGAATAAAAGTTGTTAAAAAATAAAAAAATATCATACCCACCGATGGCTGCACCAGGGACCCGCAAAGAAGACATCCGATGAACGAGAAGGACCTGTCCCTCTGATAGCCAATCAGATGGCCAGACATCACAAACCACCTGATCACTACCAGCCACCTGATTGGCCAGGTTGCCAGGTCTTGAACGTGCATCAACGACCTGGCAATCTGGCCAATTAGGTGGCTGATAGGGATCATGTTGTTTGTGACATTAGGTCATCTGATTGGCAAGATCGCTACCAGCCATCTGATTGGCTGTCAGACTCAAAAGTCCTTCTCGTACATCGGATGTCTTCTTTTCCGATCCTGGTGAAGGCGTCGGATGGGTGAGTATGATATTTTTTATTTTTTAACAACTTTTATTCACTTTTAGTGCACCTATATATATATACACTGCGAAAGTACTCACCCGGACCATTCATTAAAATTGGACTCGCTATACTCGCAATGAGTACCGAGTATCAGGACCTACTCGTTGCGAGTATAGCGAGTCTGATTAGTTCTGTACTCGCTCTTCCTTAATTATGATAAATGGCATAATACTTTCTCTCACACCCGAAATCTGCTGTCTCGGAGTAGCTCTCGACTCTGCCCGGTCCTTCAAACCGCACATTTAAACTCTTGCCACCTCCTGTCGGAACCAGCTCAAAAATATTTTCAAAATTTGTCCCTTCCTCAGTCCTCAATCTACTATAACTCTTGCACAGGCCGTCATCATCTCCAGGGGCGGACTGGCCCAGGTGGGAGGGGGGCAAGTGCCCCCTGGGTCACCTAGGGCCGCTCCCCCACAGAAATAGGCCAGCCGGCGGCGCTTATTGGCTGGCACCGTGAAAGTACAGCAGACAAGGCGCCTTGCGGCCGGCGCTGTGATACAGCCGCAGACACGGCGGGTGATACAGTGAGTGGCCGGTGATAACACCACGACAGCAGCATCCCAAAGGTCTGGTCTGACAGCACCCCCCCCCCCCACCACCAAAAAAGTCAGACAGCACCCCCCCCGGGCCACCAAAAAAAGTCTGACAGCACCCCCCCTGGGCCACCAGAAAAGTCTGACAGCACCACCTTTCTCCTTGATACTCCCTGTTTCTCCCCACTGCAAATCTCTTCACTGGCTCCCAATTCCATAATGAATCATGTTTAAGCTACTAATACCTACAAAGCTATCCATAACCTGTCTCCGCGCTATATCTTTGAACTAATCTCCCACTATCTTCCCTCATGTAATTTTAGATCTTCCCAAGACCTCCTCCTCTCCTGCACACTTATTCGTTCCTCACACAACCGCCTCCAAGATTTCTCCCGAATATCCCCACCCTCTGTAATTCTGCTCCCCAACATATCCGATTATCCACCACACTCAGATCCTTCAAACGGAACATGAAAACCCATCTCTTCAGGAAAGCTTACAGCCTGCAATGACCATGGTGCTGCCTCACCACCACCAGAGCTGGCGCCTCACCACCACCATAGCTGCCGCCTCACGACCACCAGAGCTGCTGCACCCCGACCTTCTGTCTCCTCCTCATTCATTATCCTGTAGAATGTAAGTCCGCAAGGACAGGGTCCTCTCCCACCTGTACCAGTTCATCGCTGTTAATTTGTTTACTGTAAAACATATCTATAATTTTGTATGTAACCCCCACTCATGTACAGCAACATGGAATTAATGGTGCTATATAAATAAATAATAATAGCAATCATAATAATATACACAAAAAAAATAAACACATAAAATGTGTACTTGCAATCACTTTCTCTGAGAAATACTTCATTTTCTGAAACAATTTTAAGGGTGTCCAAGGCTGTTGGCTATGTCTGTATAATATACAGTGGGGAAATATAGTATTAAGTCAGCCACCAATTGTGCAAGTTCTCCCACTGAAAATATGAGAGAGGCCTGTAATTGACATCATAGGTAGACCTTAAAGGCAACCTGACCCCTAAAAATTAGCCACCAGCCTCTTAAGACCTGTCCCTGCACCATCCTTATACATTTCTAGCCATCCCTTTGTGCTAAAAATGTGTATTTAGAAAGTTCATAAATGTGACTTTATTACCTTCAGCAATGTGGCTTCTCAGATTTTGAGAAGTTACAAAAGGCGTTGCCTGGTGCATCTCCCCGCCCCCTGCAGTCTAATTATTCACACACCGATGGGCGTGCTAATCAGCAGAGAGCCACCGCGTCACATTACATGGGTGATATAGCCGCTATGACGCTAAACGCGTCATATTCGGCTATACTGACCCCAGTACATCCATTTGGGTGTACTGTGGACCCCACGACGCGCATTGCGCATGCTCGAGGTCCACAGTACACCCAAATGCTGATTGTTCGCCGCGCTCAGCGGTGCACGGCTTGGCGGGGGATTTGAATCCCCCGCCACTCAGCCAATGAGCAAAGCAAGATTCAAATCCCCTGCCAAGCTGCGCGCTGCTTCACTGATTGGTCGCCGCCAGCGAAGTGGGATTTAAAATATGCGCCAAGAGCACTGATTGGTCATCGCTGAGCGCGGCGACCAATCAGTGAAGCGGCGCGCTCTTGGCGCGTGATTTAAACCCCGCTTAGCTAATTGGTCGCCGCGGCTGGCGGAGACC
The DNA here is from genome assembly GCA_033576535.1 of Allobates femoralis. Taxonomy (NCBI): domain Eukaryota; kingdom Metazoa; phylum Chordata; class Amphibia; order Anura; family Aromobatidae; genus Allobates; species Allobates femoralis. Next base: position 130,361,692 of record JARQOC010000005.1, read on the forward strand.
AATCAGCGAAGCGACGAGCGGCTTGGCAGCGGATTTGAATCCCGGCCACCATGTCAGAATACCCATAACTTGGGGGTTCCAATATGCCAGTCGGGATACTTCCGCTACGAGCAGCCGGGAGATGACCGGCTGGCGGCGGTCATCTCCTGGCTGCGTCGCCGCTGACCTCCGTGTGGCAGGAGATAAACCGCGGCTACCATCTAGCGGCTAGCGCCGCTGATCTCCCGATGGTAGCGGTGGCGTCTGTGTCACTTTCACCACGCCAATTCGTGGCTGGACTGCATCTGTCGCTGATTGGTCGCAGGCGGCTGGTGCGACCAATCAGCGACGCGGGATTTCAGTTACAAACAGACAGAATTAGACGATTATATAGCTGATATATATATATATCTGGAAAAATATATATATGGGAAAATTGATACAGTAATTGAGTAATTGATACACTGCCGATACAAGATCTAAAATGAAAATCCAGAGAATCACATTGTTTGATTTTTAAATACTTAGTTTGCATTTTATTGCATGAAATAAGTGTTTGATACATTAGAAGACAGAATTTAATATTTGGTACAGAAACTTTTGCTTGCAATTACACAGGTCAGAAATTTCCTATAGTTCTTGACAAAGTTTGCACTGCAACAGGGATTTCTGTCCACTCCTGCATGCAGATCTTTTCCAGGCTTTTTGACATTGGGCAGCATTGAGTTTCAGCTCCCTTCAAAGAAAAGTGTTTGAGTTCAGGTGCTTTATGAATGCAAACCACTGGAGCCATTATCACTGTGCTTGAGTATACACAGTGCTCTGCCCAAGGAAAAAACAAAGTGCCAGCACTGCCAGAAAAAATATAAAGATTGTGTAAATACATATATTGTTTCCACACTGTAAAAATTAGACATTTCGCAAAAGACTAAAACATCTTTTGAGCCACTCTGCCGCGACAAGGCATATCTCAGATAGAGTGGTCCTACTCTACAATTTTTAATTTTCACAGTGTCAAAAGACCTCAATAATGTATATAAAGTGGACCATACAAAGCTATCACTCACCTTCACATATCAGACCAGCTCCCAAGTTGCCAGATCCGTGCAAGTGATATAAGGCAACTCAGGCCCCCACACCTGCAGCTTCCACCACAAATGTCAGGGCTTTTCACAATTAACCCCCACCGCACCAACCCAGCCTTTATGGATAACAGCACCTGAACTTGGCTTGCTTTTACCCTTAAGAGCTGGTTGGGTCGGTGAGGGTTAACTGTGAAATAGCCCAAACACTTGTGGTTGAGGCTGCAGGTGTGGGGGCCTCAGTTGCTCTTCATTCACTGACCCACCTGGCACCTTGGGAAGCATTGTCTGACATGTATAGGTGAGTGTTAGCTTTATATGGTCCTCTTTATAGTGTATTATGCTGTCTACGGACACATCAGAAATTTAAAAATATGTAGAGTAGGACCACTCTATCTGAGACATTCCTTGGCGTGGAAGAGTGGCTCAAGAGATTATTTCCGTAATCTCTTGCGAAATGTCTATTTGTATGCAGTATGGTAGTGACAGGTGTATTTACACATTTATTTTTTCAGCAATTTTTGGCTGTGCTGGTTCCCTCTGTTTTCTCTCAGTGCTCTGCCCAGTATGAGCTGCTTCAGTGTTTTAATGGCTCGCACTGGGGGTAATATCAGCGTTATTGAATGTTCTGTGCACAAAGCACAGTTACAAAATCTTGTCAGATGTTCACTTCATGTGCATCGAGGTTATATTGACTCCTCTGAGATTTAAGATTCGTGTAAAATTTTGTATTGTAAATGCGTTCCTAGAGTATATATTCAATGCACAGCATAAATGAGTACACCTCCTTTGAAAAGTAATATTTTAAACAATATCACATTGAATACAATTACAATTTCCAACATTTTAACAAGTTTTATAGACCATTTTCTTAATCCATAACATGAACTGAAGAATCTACTAACATAATTGCGTTATGTTGTCCATCATCCACTTCCGTCTGCATGAGGCTGAATCCCACAATCCACTGCACCAACCGGAAGTACGCCGGATGCCATATTGGAACACCTAAGTAATATGACTCCCAATATGCCGCCACCGCATTCCCCTGCACCAACCCCTACTGCCCGATCACCCCCGCTGCACCCACCTCCTTAGCCCGATCACCTCCGCCCGGTCCCTGCAGCCCCCCAACAAACCCGTTGTAGCAGCCTAATGACGCCCCCCCTCCCCATCATGTACCAGCCAATCACCACTGCCTGGTCCCTGCATCCCGCAACACCCTTACAAACCCGTTGACGACCCCCCACCACAGACTCAACAGAATTAGAAGCTCCAGGACCTATGGTGCTGTCAGTCATGGGTGGAGTCACAGATCACTTGACTGTGACACCACCAAAGGTCCTTTAGCAGACACGAAGTGGGGGAGCACAGAGAGCAGTAAAGACAATGGCTTGCCTGCTCACCCCCACTCTGCCCCTCTCTTCCCACTCTGCTCTCCCCTGCTCTGCTTCACTCTCCCCTACTCACCACCACTCTGCCCAACTCACCTCCAATCTGCTCCGCTCCGCTCTCCCTGCTCTGCTATTCCCCACTCTCTGCCCCTACTCTCCCACCCGCTTCTTGCTCCACTCTCTCACCACTCTCTCTCCCCACTCTGCTCTTTGCCTCAACCCATGCTCTGCCTGCTCTGTTCCGCCTCTCTACCACTCTGCTCTGTCTCCCCTGCTCTACTGCTCCTCTCCCCTCTGCCCCCCCACTCTGCTCCACTCTCCCCTTCTGCTCTTCTCCCCCCCTCTGCTTCCCCTCTCTCCCTGCTCCTGCCTCTCCGCTCCTTGCTCTGCCCGCTCACCTCTCCTGCTCTCCCTGCTCCTGCTCTCCTCTCCCCCAATTTGCCTCTGTTCTCGCTTTCCCAGCTCCTGCCGCCTCTGCTCTCCCTGCTCTGCCATCCTCCCTCCACTCTCCTCTCACTCTGCTCCCTCCCCCTCCTCCATCTGCTCTTCCCTCCCCACCTACTCTGCTCTCTCTGCCCTACTCTCCTGCTCTGCCCTTCTCCTTCCCCTCCTCCTGCCATCCCTTCTGCCCTCCCCTGCTCTTCTGCACTCTGCCCCTGTCTCTGCCCTCCTCTCTCTCCCATGCTCTCTCCGCCCTCTCTGCCCTGCTCATTTGCTTCTGCTCTCCTCCTCCTGGCCCAGTCTCCTCCACTCTTCCCTACTCTGCTCTGCTCCGCTTCTCCCTCTCCTCCCACTCTGCTCTGCTCTCCTCTCTCTCACCTGCTCTGCTCTTGCCTGCCCTACTCTCCCTTGCTCTGCCTTCCCTTCCCACCCGCCTCGCATCTCCCTTCTGCTCCACTCCCCTGCTCTTCCTGCACTCTCCCCTGCTCTGCTCCTCCTCTGCTCCCCACTCTCTCCCCGTCTGCCTTTGTCTGCTCCCTCCACTCTGGCCACTCTCCCCCCTCTGCTTCTTCCCCCTACTTCTTCCCACTCTCTGTCACTCTTGCCCACTCCCTCGCCTCCTCGCCCCTCTGCTCCCTCTCCCCCTGCTCTGCTCTCCACTGCTTGCACTGCTCTCCCTGCTCTTCCACTATGCTCCCTCTCCCCGCCTCTGCCGGCTCTCCCCACTCTGTCCACTCTCCCCCCGTCTGCTCCATATCCCCCACTCTTACCCACTCTGTTCACTCTTGCCCCTACACCTGCTCTGACCCCTCTCTCCTGCTCCCCCACTCTGCTCCACTCTATCCTGTCTGCTCCACTTCCCGCTCTGCTCTACTCTCCCCCGCTCTGCCTGCTCCCCCACTCTCACCCCACTCTGCTTTGCTTGCTCTCCCCCGCTCACCCCACTCACTCTCCCCACTCTGCCCCCACTCACGCCCGCTCTTCCCACTCTCCTCTGCCCACTCTCACCCAGTCTCCCCTGCTTTGCCCACTCTACTCTGCTCTCCCATGCTCTGCCTGCTCTGCTCCGGTCTCCCCAATTATGCCCACTCTGTTCTCTCTCCCGATTTGCCCGATCTCGCCCGCTCTTCTTTGCTCTCCCATGCTCTGCTCCGGTCTCCCCAATTATGCCCACTCTGTTATCTCCCGATTTGCCCGCTCTCGCCCACTCTTCTTTGCTCTCCCCTGCTCTGCCCCAGTCTCCTCCACTCTTCCCCACTCTACTCTGCTCCGCTCTCCCCTGCTCTCTCCCACTCTGCTCTGCTCTCCTCTGCTCTCACCTGCTCTGTTCTGCTCATGCCCTACTCTCCCTTGCTCTGCCTTTCCCTTCCCTAGTCCCCCTGCCCATCCCCTTTCTGCCCCACTCACCCCTGCTCTTCTGCACTCTCTCCCCCGCTCTGCTGTCCTCCTCTCTCCCATGCTCTGCTTTGTTCTGCTCTCCACCACTCTGGCCACTCTTCCCCATTCTGCTTTGCTGTCCCCCTAATCTTCTCTGCTCTCACCTGCTCTGCTCTTGCCTGCCGTCTCCCACTCTGCCCCTCCCTCCCCCGCTCTGCTCCACTCTCCCCTGCTCTGCTCTCTCCACTGCTTTGCACTGCTTTCCCCTGCTCTTCCCACTATGCTCCAACCTCCCCTGCTCTGCCGGCTCTCCCCCACTCTGTGCCACTCTCCCCCGCTCTGCTCCACTATCCCCTGTTCTGCTCTACTCTCCCCCGCTCTGCTCTACTCTCCCCCGCTCTGCCTGCTCCCCCCACTCTCACTCCACTCTGCTTTGCTTGCTGTTGCTCTCCCCCGCTCAACCCCACTCAGCTCTCCCCACTCTGCCCCACTCATGCCCTCTCTTCCCGCTCTACTCTGCCCACTCTCCCCCAGTCTCCCCTGCTTTGCCCACTCTACTCTGCTCTCCCATGCTCTGCCTGCTCTGCTCCGGTCTCCCCAATTATGCCCACTCTGTTCTCTCCCGATTTGCCCGCTCTTGCCCGCTCTTCTTTGCTATCCCATGCTCTGCCTGCTCTGCTCTGGTCTCCCCAATTATGCCCACTCTGTTCTCTCCCGATTTGCCCGCTCTCGCCCGCTCTTCTTTGCTCTCCCCTGCTCTGCCCCAGTCTCCTCCATTCTTCCCCACTCTACTCTGCTCCGCTCTCCCCTGCTCTCTCCCATTCTGCTCTGCTCTCTTCTGCTCTCACCTGCTCTGCTCATGCCCTACTCTCCCTTGCTCTGCCTTTCCCTTCCCCAGTCCCCCTGCCCATCCCCTTTCTGCCCCACTCACTCCTGCTCTCCTCCTCTCTCCCCCTCTCTCCCCTGCTCTGCTTTGTTCTGCTCTCCTCCACTCTGGCCACTCCCCCCCTCTCTGCTTTGCTGTCCCCCTGATCTTCTCTGCTCTCACCTGCTCTGCTCTTGGCTGCCGTCTCCCACTCTGCCCCTCACTCCCCCACTCTGCTCCGCTCTCCCCTGCTCTGCTCTCCACTGCTTTGCACTGCTCTCCCCTGCTCTTCTCACTATGCTCCACTCTCCCCTGCTCTGCCAGCTCTCCCCCACTCTGTGCCACTCTCCCCCGCTCTGCTCCACTATCCCCTACTCTTGCCCACTCTGCTCTACTCTTGCCCACTATCACCTGCTCTGCCCCCTCTCCCTGCTCACCCCCACTCTGCTCCACTCTCCCCTGTTCTGCTCCACTCTCCCCCGCTCTGCCTGCTCCCCCCACTCTCACCCCACTCTGCTTTGCTTGCTCTCCCCCGCTCAACCCCACTCAGCTCTCCCCACTCTGCCCCACTCACGCCCGCTCTTCCCGCTCTACTCTGCCCACTCTTCTTTTATTCTGCTCTGCCATGCTTATCCACATTCTGCTCTGCTCTACTTTGCTCTGCTTCACTCAGCCCTACCCTGCTCCACTCACCCACGCTCTGCTCAACTTACCCCCACTCTGTCTGCATTCAGCCAAAGCAGAGAGTACGCATGGGGGGCTGGTAGCGCACACAGTTTGGTGCCACAGAGCGTGCATGGAGGGGTGCACAGAACGTGCACAGGGGGCATAGAGCGTGCACAGGGAAAGCCAGAGAGCGTGCACAGGGAGGAACAGCACATGCTTAGGGAGGGCAAAGAATGTGCAAGGGGGACAGAGAGAGCGCATCAGGGGGCAGACAGGGGGAACACGGCCGCTGCCCCAGGGCGACAGAGCTCGCCCCCATCATCATGTCACCACCCACCTAATGCGAGAGCATGGGGCTCCCATCTAGTAATATCATAATTACATTACAGAATCTTCTGTTTAACTGAAATTCGTTGATATAAAAATTAATACACTCCACAGTAAAAACTATTGAATCTGGTATTTTGAAAGACCTCCATGAATTTGAAGGAACTGTACCAGGCCTGGAATAAACAAATCGGTAACATGCTGCAACATCTTTCTTTTTCCGTTCTTTAAGAACGACCTCTTTTAGAGCCTGAATGCTGGATAGAGAGTCATATACAACTTGTCTCTTCAAAATTCACCATGGATGTTTCAGTTGTGTTCAGTTAAGAAAACATACTGCACTTTATGTACCCAAGCACAGAGATGCTTGCTCCTGTGGTTTGCACATGTTAAGCACGAGAACTTAGGCACAGTTTATTTTGTAAAGTCTGTGTTTGGCACAAACACTGAACTTTAAACTTTGGGTCCACTCATCTCCATTCAACTTTTGCAACAGTATACGAAAAGGACTTAGCTGAACTAGAGCAGGTGCAGGAAAAGAGCGATCAAGAGCATTAACCCTTCATGACCCGGGAATTTTTCGTTTTTCATTTTCGTTTTTTGCTCGCCTGCTTCTAAGAGCCATAACTTTATTTTATTTTTCCGTCAATATAGACATACTGTATGATGGCTTGTTTTTTTCGTGACGAGTTGTACTTTCATATACAATCATTTATTTTACCATATAGTGATATAGTGTACAGAAAAATTGCAAAAAAATTCTAAATGCAGTGAAATTACAAAAAAAGTGCAATGACACGTTTGTTTTTTGGGTATTTTAGCTGCCATGTTCATTATATGGTAAAACCGACGTGATGGGGTGATGCCTCGGGTTGGTATGAGTTCTTGGACACCCAGCATGTATACCTTTACTGGTATCTAGTTGGTGAAAAAAAAACGCCATGTTCTGCGACCCGTAGCGTTCTCATTTTTGGAATCTGGGGCTGTGTGATGGCCTATTTTTTGCGTCTTGAGCTAACGTTTCTAATGATACCATTTTTGGGGGGATCTGCAGTTTTGATCGCCCGTTAATGCATTTTATAGCAATTTTGCGTCGACCAAAAAAACGGAATTTTGGCGTTTGGACGATTTTTTCCGTTACGGAGTTCATGGCTCTCATTAACGGATTTAATAGAATGATAGATCGGGCGATTCTGAACGCGGCGATACCAAACGTGCATTTTTTTTCTTTTTTTAATACTTTTATAGTGAATGGGGGAAAAGGGGGGGTGATTTGAACTGTCATATTTTTTTTTTAACAGGTTTTTAAAAACTTTATTTTTTCATTGATTCTTATTATTACACTGCCTCGATAATCTTATAAATATGTGCTGGCAGTGGATAATTCAGTATACTCTCAAAGCGCGTTGACAACAGAACAGAGTTTTAATTAGCTATAAACAGGTACAGATATGATAAGCTTTGTGGAATCAGGAATATACAGTTGTGGCCAAAAGTATTGACACCCCTGCAATTCTGTCAGATAATACTCAGTTTCTTCCTGAAAATGATTGCAATCACAAATTCTTTGGTATTATTACCTTCATTTAATTTGTCTTCAATGAAAAAACACAAAAAGAATTGTCCTAAAGCCAAATTGGATATAGTTCCACACCAAACATAAAAAAGAGGGTGGACAAAAGTATAGTCACTGTTAGAAAAATCATGTGATGCTTCTATAATTTGTGTAATTAACAGCACCTGTAACTTACCTGTGGCACCTAACAGGTGTTGGCAATAACTAAATCACACTTGCAGCCAGTTGACATGGATTAACGTTGACTCAACCTCTGTCCTGTGTCCTTGTGTGTACCACATTGAGCATGGAGAAAAGAAAGAAGACCAAAGAACTGTCTGAGGACTTGAGAAACCAAATTGTGAGGAAGCATGAGCAATCTCAAGGCTACAAGTCCATCTCCAAAGACCTCAATGTTCCTGTGTCTACCGTGCGCAGTGTCATTAAGAAGTTTAAAGCCCATGGCACTGTGGCTAACCTCCCTAGATGTGGACGGAAAAGAAAAATTGACAAGATATTTCATTGCAAGATTGTGTGGCTGGTGGATAAAGAACCTCGACTAACATCCAAACAAGTTCAAGCTGCCCTGCAGGCCGAGGGTACAAAAGTGTCATCTCGTACTATCCGTTGGCGTCTGAATGAAAAGGGACTGTATGGTAGGAGACCCAGGAAGACCCCACTTCTTACCCCGAGACAAAAAAAAGCCATGCTCGAGTTTGCCAAAACTTACCTGAGAAAGCCTAAAACGTTTTGGAAGAATGTTCTCTCTTTTTGGGCAAAGGCATCAACATAGAGTTTACAGGAGAAAAAAAGAGGCATTCAAAGAAAAGAACACGGTCCCTACAGTCAAACATGGCGGAGGTTCCCTGATGTTTTGGGGGTTGCTTTGCTGCCTCTGGCGCTGGACTGCTTGACCGTGTGCATGGCATTATGAAGTTTGAAGACTACCAACAAATTTTGCAGCATAATGTAGGGCCCATTGTGAGAAAGCTGGGTCTCCCTCAGAGGTCATGGGTCTTCCAGCAAGACAATGACCCAAAACAAACTTCAAAAAGCACCAGAAAATGGTTTGAGAGAAAGCACTGGAGACTTCTAAGGTGGTCAGCAATGAGTCCAGACCTGAATTCCATAGAACACCTGGGGAGAGATCTAAAAATGGCAGTTTGGAGAAGGCACCCTTCAAATATCAGGGACCTAGAGCAGTTTACCAAAGAGGAATGGTCTAAAATTCCAGCAGAGCATTGTAAGAAACTCAATAATGGTTACCAGAAGCGGTTTATCGCAGTTATTTTGGCTAAAGGTTGTGCAACCAAGTATTAGGCTGAGGGTGCCAATACTTTTGTCTGGCCCATTTTTGGAGTTTTGTGTGAAATTATGTTTTGCTTTTTGCTTCATTCTCTTTTGTGTTTTTTCATTTAAGACAAATTAAATGAAGATAATATTACCAAAGAATTTGTGATTGCAATCATTTTCAGGAAGAAACTGAGTATTATCTGACAGAATTGCAAGGGTGTCAATACTTTTGGCCACAACTGTACTTATCTTAAGTGTCTCTGTGCAGCATCAGCAGGCTGCTGCTCCTCTCATGCACAGACACTGGAAACTGAATACAGTCATATGGTCTTCCCTGTGTGTGAGCCTCTGGGAGTGTTTTTTTTTATCTATCTCTATAGACAATGCACAAACCGAGCAATGGAACTCTTACATATATAGGAATGGAGTTGTTGCACTAAACATATTCCAAAACCCCCACTCAACAACTACTTATCCTGTTAGTCCCATTGTGTTTCTGAAGTCCTCAAACTTGGTTCTTGGAAATGGTTTTGTCATACCATCAGCTAACATTTTGTCAGACTCGCAAGAAACAAACTCTAGTACACCACGTTCCACTAAGTCACATAAGTGGTGATGTTAAACGTCAATGTGCTTAGTCCTTGCACTAATCTTCTCACTGCTGGAAAGTTTAATACAGCCTTGGTTGTCCTCATATACAGAAGTACTCTCACTGCTTGTCTGTAACTCTCATTGCTGGAGTTTGGCCTCTGAGAGCTCTTTTTCCTTGCCATGACTATGGCTCTGGTTCAGGAAGTGTTCTGACCCTATAAGAAAGGCGTTTAGCTGGAATACCTTTGTTTGGTCTTTCTGATCTCCTGACTGGAAGTTGACTTGGTTCTTCTGTTTCTTCCTTGCTGGCTTCAGAGCTTATCCAGACTTCAATGTTTTCTTTTTTGGTGTCTGGGTTTGGTGATTGAGATTCTTTTTCTTGTTTCTTGGCTTGAATGACTGGTGTAACTTCATGAAATTTGAGCGAAACAGAGTTCTCATCAATCACTACATCTCTGTTGATTGTTACTGGGTTAGTCTCTGTGTGCACGATTCTGTATCCTTTGTGAGTTTCGCTATAGCCCACAGGACTCCTTGCTTTGCATGTGATTCCCACTTGGAACCTTTTTCTTTGGAAACGTACACAAACGTTTTGCTTCCAAATATCCTGAGGTGCTTCAGGTTAGGCTTCTCGCAGTTCCATAGCTCATGTAGAGTTTTATTTGTGGCTTTACTTGGCAGTCTGTTTTGAAGATAGCAAGCTGTCATGACAGCTTCTCCCCAATACGTTGTAGGTAGACTTGCATCAAATAACATACTTCTTCCACTTTCACAGAGAGTGGGGTTCTTTCTCTTTGCAAAACCATTCTGTTCTGGGTTGTATGGAACGGTAGTCTGGAACACAATTCCATTCTTTTTCAAAATGGTTTGCACCTTACTATTTGTATATTCAGTCCTGTTATCCGCACACAAGGCTTTTGGCATTCTTCCAAATTTGTTAAACACTACAGCAATATATTCTTCAAGTTTCTGTGGAACTTCATCCTTACTGTGAAGCAAGTAGGTGACTGTATATCTGGAGTAGTCATCAATAAATGTGAGAAAATATTTCTTCTTGCTTTGAGTTTGAACACTCATTGGACAGGAAACATCTGTGTGTATCAAATCCAGTGGCTGTGCAGATCTAGTGGTGCCTACTTTGGGAAAGGATTTTCTGGACATTTTCCCTTTAAGACAAATAGTGCACTTCATCAATTGAAAACATTAATGATTTCAACAGCATTTGCAAGTTGACCCAGCTTCCTTACTGCTTCTGGGTCTCTGTGCCCAAGATGTCTGTGCCATACATGGATACAGATCTTATGCAGATCTTGTCTAGCACTGTACACTCTTTCTTTGCATTTTAGCTGATAAAGTTCATTTTGGATTTTTCCTTCTGCAAGAATGTGACCCTTCTTTGATATAATACAGTTGTTGTCTTTAAAAGTAACTACATTCCCTTTTTGCGTAAGCTTCTTTACTGACAGAAGATTGCTTTCAAGACTGGAAACATAGAGAACATCCTTTACTGGGATCTTTCTGCTTTGTGCTGAGGAAACTGGACAGTGGAGGTAGCCATCTCCTGCTCCTTCTGAAGTCATATATTGCCCATTAGCTAAGATGACCTTTTATGACTTGCTTTCATCAAGGTCAGTGAAGAAATTCTTGTTGTTCGTCATATAGCTGCTAGCACCAGAGTCTATACACCATGTATGCCTTGCAGATTAGCCTGTACTGGTATTAAATGCAGCTTCAACACATGTTGACTTTTCCTTACAGCTGTTTTCACCTTTTGATGACTGCTCTGCTTTTTAAGCTGACTCATTTTTGCTTTTCAAATTCTGCAATCTGCTTTAAGGAGGCGGGGCTTTTTACAGACAAAACATTCGCGAGTTTCTCTTAGATTGCTCTTATTTTTATGAACGTCCTGTGTCTTTAATGCTGTTTTTGCTCTAGATTCATTACTGCTGCTTACATTATGCATTTTTTGCTTGAATTCATCTACAAGCTTGCCTTTGACATATTCTAGTGTGAGCTCATCATCTGGCCGTGCATCAAGTGCAGTGACAAGTGTGTCATAACTTTCTGGAAGACCACTTAATACTAGTGCAGTAACATGAAAGTCTTTAATTTCTTCTCCAATACCTCTGAGACGCTCCACAACCTCTAGGGAGTTTCTTATATAGTCATGCACATTCTGCTCATCATATAGCTTAGTCTGGTACAGCTTTCTCATGAGATAAAAATTATTGCTGAGATTTGATCTTTCATGCACTTTCTGTAATTCATCCCACATCTTTTTTGCAGTTGCACAATTGCATGTATGCACAATCTGACCATCATCTCCACTGAGGGAGATAATGCTTTGTGCTTTCTGATCCTTCTCTAGCCAATCATCTGGTAATGGATGAGGCACTTGTTCCTGCGTATATTTTCATGTACCTTCTTTTATGAGCAGCATCTTCACCTTGAATTTCCAGGATTGATAATTCTGATTGGTGAGAACTTGCAGTGGTCCCTGCTTGTGGACATCTTCTCTGTTGCTCTGTGCTGCTTTTGCTTTGGGCTTCTGTTGCTGTATTACTCTTCTGTGTCACTCTGTGCTCTGTGTCACTCCTGGGGTCCTGTGTCATGCTGGGGTTCTGTGTCACGCTGGGCCCATAACCTGTTGGCAGTGGATAGTTCAGGATACTCTGAAAGCGTGTTGACAACAGAACAGAGCTTTAATTAGCTATAAACAGGTACAGATATGATAGGCTTTGTGGAATCAGGAATATACATATCTTAAATGTCTCTGTGCAGCATCAGCAGGCTGCTTCTCCTCTTATGCACAGATACAGGAAACTGAGTACAGTCACATGGTCTTTCCTGTGTGTGAGCTTCTGGGAGTGTTTTTTTTTTATCTAACTTCATAGACAATGCACAAACCTAGCAATAGAACACTTACATATACAGGAATGAAGATGTTGCACTAAACATATTCCAACAATATGTCCTTGTTATGTACTGTGTAATTGTTGCTCCTAACCATGCACGAAACATGGGCTGATCATATCACATCTCCTTAGCAGAGGAGGAAATAAGAGATTATACAGACATTACAACATGGGGTCACAAATTATTCTTTCTTTGACATAAAATATTTTTTTACAAACAAGCAGGGAAATGTTTTACCTCATAAAAAGAATCATCTATGATCCTGTGCTGTAATGTCTTTATACTGTTTTGCATCTCTCCTTGTCATGCGTGGAGTAGATGAGCTGAATGGAGCAGGGAGAGATAACTGGCAAGGGTGTGGCACCCCTGTGGTCTGGACGCCACGCTGATATTGCACCTAATCCATAGGTGTAGTATCACGCTCTCAGGTAAAATGGGGACACAATACTGAGACACACAACCTTGCACCCAACAGCCATTCCAACTCCAAACTGTGAGTAAAAGACTGATGAGAACTGCCACCTGGTGTTTCTCCATTTATTCCCGCGCCCAGCTATACCCTGCACTTCAACCCCCAACATCACCAACCTGCCCAAAGACTCTAATCTCAGGGGTCTGCTCTATCTATGGGGAGTGTTTGTGGCACCCCGCAAATGCAGGTGTCACAGAGGGGTACTACACCTGTAAAAGAGGTGTAAATACTCCAGCTGCAGGTGGACCCTAGGATGGTGGGAGGGAGCCATTCCCAGCACACCCACATTAGTTAAGGGTGTGAGGTTACCCGGGAGGGGAAATATTCACCCCCGGGGGGGTCAAGGAGGTCTTTGACTGAGAGTTGGAGAAGGATGGAGGAAGAGGAAAGGTTTTAGGAAGATTGAGCTTAGTGGAATGAGGCGGAAGGTCAAACCAGCTCGGTTTCAAGCCGAACCGGAGGGAAGAAAAAGGGACCTTGAGGAGGTCCTGAAAGAGGGTGCCCGACGAGAGAAGTCCAGGCCCTAGAGAGAAAGGGAGGTCCTCGGAGTGGAGCGCCCATGCTCCAGGGGATACTACAGTCCACCATGGGAACGCCGGGCCCGAGGATCCGGCCAGAGTTCAGCTTTGCAGTCGGCAACCGGCTGCTGCAGCTTGTTTATCAGCCACAGCACCCTGACATTGGAGCAGTCTCCCTGCTTCCTCACCAACGAAGGAGAGCACTCCCGGTACTACCTACATGGAGCTACTGGGTATAGATCAATCCTGAGCGGGGAAGAACGGACACGGGTTAGTTAACGAAGGTACACCAAGGGTTCCACCATACCACCTGGGATCCACTTGCAGCCACCCGTTAAGCTACCTGTCCTTGTAACATCTGAATGCTGAACTGTGAACTGTAACTGATACTGCTACAAGTTAACAGTAAAGTACCTGGGAGAAAGTGACTTTGCTTCTGCCTGTGTTCTTCTAAATTAACCTGTTCCCTTTACAGGAACGCTGCCTCGGAGGAACAGCCCTACCTGTAGGGGGCTTTGCCATCTAGCCGCAATACCATCTACTTCCGGTGGACTGTGGCGGCGCTGATGACCCATCACCAGAAACTACAGGTGGCATCATGAGAACTGTATATAAAATTCCCCTGTAAATACATCCCTTTTTGAAGTGTCACCCACGACACGGGATCAGGCGTGGCCACCACTCCCCGTGACACAGTAACGTAACCCCTTGGGGCCTGATACCCGAGTACCCTAAAGCCTGGGGCTCAATATATTACACCTAGCTGCCTTACCAGCTATCCCCTGGGACTTCGTACAAGCATCACTGTTCGCTTATGACCAGAAACCATAGATGCCGACACAAACTGTATTCATTCCCTGTAAATAATTTTCCCTTGAAATGCTCGGTCAGGGCCACGACCTCCAGGACTGCCACTGTGACATCCATCTGACTGACCCCGGATGGTCAAGTACCCCTGGCCCTTGCAACTGTTGCAACTGACGTCACGAACAGGATACTGGACACTCGTTAAAACCGGGCCCAGTGCACCAAAAATACTGTGTTTAATAAAGACCCAGTAATGGCGCTGCCATATTCTTACACCATGTGCTGGCCAGGATCAGTGCTGCATCCTCCCATTGTGGGACGGGCCAGCCAGCAGCACCAACATAAGTGTCCGCCCCTTACATTGACTGTAAAACAAAACAACTTGTCTAGCAACCAAACTGCTCCACTCCCTGCTGGATTGACAACAGCAGAAAGAAAAGACCACCCATGAAATACTCCCCCAGAGGTCTTCCGACACCCCTGGGAAATCCCCAACCATTATGGAGTCGACCAAGCGGGAGAGTCACCCCCAAGAGACATCTTGCCGGCCTCATTTCAACCCGTAGCCAATGCCAGAGCTGGTAAAGGCAGAAATGATATACTTCCAGTGAGTGCGGAAAGGAGATGGACTTATCGGGTTCCTGAGGGTTCACCCGGTTGAGCCCACATCCACGGGGGAGGACACAGAGGTCATCTTGGCAGAGACTTTCTACCAAAAGTAGCAAGCTACCCAGTAGGTGGCTATGGCCGCTGAGGTGGAGGAAACACAATTCCAATACCGCACCCTGCAGGTCAGTGGCCTCAGGCAGAAGCAGGCAGTGCGGGATGGTACCGTCAAGGAGCCGCCCATGCACCGGAGAGGGTCGGTGCTCCACTTTGACATCTACAAGGGGTGGGGTTTCACTAAAGAGTTCCACCTTATTAATGACATTTTTGTCAACTGGCAGGATGTGTAAAGTCATCTGCCCCAAGGAGCCCCCGTTGAGACCTCTACCCCGGTGAGATAGTGGAGTATACTTGTCACTTCGGACAGCGGGGTTGGTACGCCTTGGAGATCATCCAAATATCAGCTGTGGTGAGCCAGGCCCTGTGTTGGCCCAAGCTGTGGACGCGCAGCCAGGCCTGGCTGTAGAGGATGCCACGGCCCCAAACTCAGCGAGGGTAACTGAACCTCCTCGTCGTCATTGCCCAGGCTGTGGGTGGGGAATCCTAAGACACATGGAGGAGCATGGAGAGCTGCCTCCATTAAACAGCAAAGGTGATTACCAACCTGCTAGGCCTCGCACTGTACAGTTAATGTAGGATGCCAGGCCCTGCGATTTTCCTCTAGTCAAGGCAGGCAATAAACTGGAATAGAACCTTTTAAGACAAATTGCAATCTGTTTAGCTACGTTTTGATAAAAGAAAAAGTAGATAAGTTAGGCTAGGTTTTGGAATAAGGTATCATGTTATGTAAGATGATGTAAATAATGTTTTATTATGCAAGTTAGTGATAGCTCGGCTAAGCATTAGGCGAAATGTAAATAGTGTTTTGATTTGTAAGTTAACCAGCTAGGTGTATGTAAAACCATGGACAATTGGGCCGCAAGACTATGATTATGTGAGGTGGGCAAGACAATCATATTGTACATAGTTGCACTTCTTAAGATGCCTTTTCTTGGTTTTCAGTCCAAAATAGTGAGGCGCACCACCGGAGCCTTTTGCACTTTACTAAATACCGGCACTTTACCACAGACCTCAAAAACTGTCAGCATGGCCAAAGAATAAGGTCTTAATGGTCTTTGTGCCCTGTAGCCACACCCAGGAACAAAGTCTTAAAGGGAACCTGTCACCAGGTTTTTGCCATCCCATCTGAGAGCAGCATAATGTAGAAATAGAGACCCTGATTTCAGCGAACTGAACTGCTTGCTGTCATTTTGATAAAATGAGTGTTTTCTCTGTTGTAGATTTAGCAGTCAGTGAATATGCCAGACTACCTGGCAGCAGGCCAAGTAGACTGCTAATGATAATCTCCAGCTGATCAAACAGTCATTTTATCAAAACTACACTGGGCAGCCAAGTAAGTGACACATAGCTGGAATCAGGATCTCGGGTCCTATACTATGCTATTCTCAGATTAGGTTACAAAAACCTCGTGACAGGTTCCCTTTAAGGTGGTTTGGGGCGGTTTCCACCAACTGCATTTAAATTCTATGATGTGATGTTTTGCACTAGCAGCACTGCAGGAACTTGTTGAAAATTGTTATGCTGTTTTCCAATATTGGCATTTTCCTATTTTTCTATTTCATAAGTTTGATACTTGTAACGTTCACGAAAAGTGCCTCCCACAAACGGAAGATGTTATTGTTGGTGTGCACATGAAAAAAACTTTGTAGATTCTCATTGCTACCATCTTGTTCCTGTAACTTTTTGTCTTACAGCCCGTGGACATGCAATGTTTAAGAAGGGGGAAATATGTGGCTCCCCTATGGTCTGATTGCCACAGTGGTATTGCACCCAATCCATAGGTGTAGTATTATACTTTCAAGCAAGATAGGGACACAATACTGAGACACACAACCTTGAACCCAACACCCATCCTAACTCCAAGCCAGGGGATGAAGGGCAGAAGAAACTCACCTTGAGCAGACCCAATCTAATGGCTGGAGGAGGGAGTGGGTTGAGGGGGTGAGAACAAGTTAGTGAGGAGAAGTCGTTAGGAGAAGGAAGCAGAAGGAGCAGCAAGATGGAGTTTTAGGTGATTTGGGACTGGGCCCTAGCAGGACCAGTGGGTAAATCTGCTGCAAATCCCCAGTCCAGTAAACCCTGAATCTACAGCCGACTTCCAGGTCGGGTAGAGGAACTGGCTGCAGAGAAGGGACCGGCTTCAATCCGATGTGGAACTTTATGACCAAGCCAGGAAACCGAAGGCCACTGAACTGCAGGTGCAGTGGCCATCACCATGGACTCGCCCAGGCACAGTGGCCATAGAGGGTCAAGAGGATGTGCCAGACTGTTGCTCGGCAGGACCCACTGTCACCTGCCTTG
Organism: Allobates femoralis; assembly: GCA_033576535.1. Lineage (NCBI taxonomy): Eukaryota > Metazoa > Chordata > Amphibia > Anura > Aromobatidae > Allobates > Allobates femoralis. Next base: position 130,379,002 of record JARQOC010000005.1, read on the forward strand.
GGACTTGTAACACGAAGGCACATGGGAAGAACAGTAGTATTAGTTCAAAGAGAGTGGGCAGCCAGGAGAGGAAAATGAAGTGTGTCTTGGTGGACTGGCCCCCGGACTGCCTGGGAGTTGACCAGATTGTCATCCCGAAGGGTATGGTGCCCTGGTTGGGCAAGGACTACTCTGAACTGTGAGTGAAGAATTGATGAGAACTGCCACCTGGTGTTTCTCCAATTATTCCCACTCCCAATTATACATAACACTTCAACCCCCTACCTCACCACCCTGCGCAAAGACTCTAATGCCAGGGGCCTGCTCTATCTATGGGGAGTATTACACCTAGCTGTCTTACCAACTATCCCCTGGGACTTCATACAAGCAGTGCTGGTTGTTTATGACCAGAAACCATAGATGGCGTCATGAACTTTATTCATCCCTTGTAAATAGTTTTCCCTTGAAATGCTCAGTCAGGGCCACGACCTCCAGGACTGCCACCATGACATCCATCTGACTGACCCCGGATGGTTGAGTACCCTTGGCCCTTGAGACCGTTGCAACGGCAACTGGGAGGCTAGTCTGGCCCTGGACATGGGGTCTCTGACTAGCCCTGTTCCTGAAGGTACCAGAGGAAGTTCTAGCAGGAACAACATGGGGCTGCAAATGGCCGATATCCTAAACGGACTAATACCTCCAAATAGTAGGAGATTCAGCAGCACACTTCCACCTTACGTGTTTTGACTGCACCCACACATAATCATTCACACTAAGCTCTGGACTTGAACGTTTATTGCCATTCATGTGGTAACAGACAGAGGATCCATTCTCATGTGGGCAAACAGCAGAGATATTTCTCTGCCTTTTTGAAGCGATCGATGGCCGGGGAACCACCGCGGTGGAGAGTGAATTACGGTACACAAGACAAGGTGCAACTAACAAAGGGTGAATTTTATTAACAGGCAGAGAATAAGGTAGGTAATGCAGATTCAAAAAGAGGTATATAGTGGCACAAGGCAGTCTAACAAGTTTCTGTATTCTCTAGCTGGATCGCTCAATAGTATTCCAACTATTACAGGATTACTATCACACAGGGAAGTCCAACCAACAGAAAACTATAGTGCTACTCTACTTATAACCTCCCTGGCTTCTGCTAAATGGGCAACATGGCTGCTATGTTCTGGCTATTGAAGCCTACACTAGGCCCTGATGTGTGCACAATCAGAGACAAACTCACGTGATGTTGGGGACGTGGATCCTGTCACCCAACAGTCTTGTTAGGAGGTGCCCACTTCTCCTTGCTGGATCAGTAAGACGTGGTCTTCTTCTTGCTTCACGGTCCTTGAAATTATCATGGGGTCTGTAAGTCCACTCTTGGTCTTGTGCAGAACCATTGCTTCGTGACTCCTCAGTACAGCATACGGCAGTCACCTTTTCAGTATTGACAAATCCTGCACAAAAGTCTCCAGTACATCAGAAGCACACAGGCAGCGTGACCTTTCACACAGATCCACACATTGCTCCTCCCAGCAGCACAGCTCCCAGCTCTCTCATTCTCTTTCAGGTTCAACCCTCCTCCTCGTAGCCTCACTCAGTCCATTAGCATAGTTTTTTTAAGGGGGAGCAGAACATTCCATCACACCAGACATAGGGGGTACTGTCTCTTAAAGTGGCAGCATGCATCTTACTATCCATTGCAGTGACACCCCCTACATCTTCACTGGAGACTTTCTCATAGACAGCTTAGTGGGAGATACCACCCTCCCCTTATAACACTTCTCAGTATCACACCTGAGCTCAACATCTATCTGAGGTGGAGGCTGGGTTTTATCCCTATTCTTTGGTATGTGTTTAACCACCTCCGCTGGAGACATAAAAGCAGGCCTGACCAACACAGTAAAGACAGTAATACTCAGGCTCTTACCCTCAAGGGATGTCAGAGGCTGAGAAATGGCTTTAGTATGGTATGGACAGACCTTAATAAAGTGATCAGCTTGACCACAAAATAAACCAGACTTCCCAACCTGATGAACTGCAGATGTGCTAGTGTGATAAATCACATTCAACAATGGCTTAGGTACATCAGGACCCAGATGTGTAACCACCACAGCAGGGATAGGCACAAGTTGCAAGGTTGGTTTAGGTGTCTGGCGTCTGTCCAACATAATAGCAAGCGTCATAGCAGCCTCCAGTGACACTGGAGCAGCTTACTGAGTCATGAAGTCTTGTAACAGATCTGACAAACCCAGACAGAACTGATTCCTAAGAGCAGGGTCATTCCACTCAGTGTTAGTTGACCATCTTCGGAACTCAGAGCAATACTCCTCGGCCAGTTGCGCTCCTTGCCTGAGCTTATGTAGCTTTGACTCAGTCAAGAATACGGCATCAGTGTCACCATACACCAGGGCCAGAACCGCAAAAACCTCGTCCACCGACCGCATATAAGGAGAATTGGTCGGCAGAGAGAAGGCCCAGGCCTGGGGATCCCCCTTATGAAGAAAGAGTATAATTTCCGCACGCTGTTAGTTGCTTCCTGAAGATTGAGGGCGAAGCCTGAATTATAGCTTACATGCCTCTCTGAAAACTATAAACTTATTATTCCCTTCCAAAAATTGATTACGGAGGGATATATTGGGTTCTGGTAGAGTCAGGACGTGAGCCACGGCCAAATACCCAACAACTTCCTGAAACTTATGATCCACCTGGTTATGCAAGGTAGAAACCTCCTGAGAGAATTTCTCCACTAGGTGTGCAAAAGCTGATGTTGAAGCCATAGCAGCTTCGGGGAATATAGTAGGTTGCAGATTATGCAGAGAGAGATTGGAGGGCACCGCAATTGGATAGTTATCTAATGGGGATCAACAAGTAACCCTGGAAGAAATGTGGTAAGACAAGACAAAGAGAGGTTACCAAAAGGTGATACGACCCAAAGCAATTTCAGTTTTTCAAAAGTACAAATCTTTATTTAACACTTCTAGGCCAACATGGAGAAAACAGTCACAATGGATAAAAACAATTAAAAGGCTGGTTGTACTAGAGGTGTTAAATAAAGATTTGTACTTTTGAAAAACTGATATTGCTTTGGGTCGTATCACTTTTTGGTAACCCCTCTTTGTCTTGTCTTACCTAGGTTGAAGGTTATGTCACGTGTGAAGCGGATGAGTGGAATGGAGCAGGAAGAGATAACGGGCAAGGGCAACTGGTAGGCTAGTCTGGCCCTGGACTTGGGGTCCCTGACAAGCCATGTTCCCGAAGGTACCTCTTAAGGTGAGGAGGTTCTGGCCACTACCCTTTCCCTCAACTCCTCAACCTGTCCTCAGCTAAATGTAGCATGGACTAGGAAAAGGACACCACTACAATGTAATGGGACAGCAGCTGCTCCAGCAGCATGTTGGCACAGGACGGGTCCTAGATGAGAATGAACTCAATCTGTGACACCTAGTGCAGGGAAGTGGAGATATTTCAAGGCTAGAGGAGTGGAAACCTGAATGCTAAGACACACCCCTCCAACTACACCTGCGCTTTGACTCACTGCTTAACCTGCACAGCCGCAAACAGCAGACTAAGGAAAAAACTCAGTTTAATAGCACAGCAATAGCACATATCCAGTCCTTGTGTGTGCAGCCGGTGACTGCGCGAAGCGTCAGGTTTCCATAGTGATGAATAGGCAGCTGGCGCATAGCATTACATGCCGTTAATGCTATGCACTCAGGCTGAGAAAACCTACGTTTCTAATGGATTCGGCAGGCTGAGGGCTGACGCAGGTCTGACCCTACCATAAGAGTTTCATTGCTTTTCTCATAAATTTAAGAAATTACAATTTACTGTAATTGGAGAATAGATTTTATAAGAACTAGTCACAGATAAATCATAATTTATCAGATAATTAGCCATTTTTTAAAATTCTGAAAGAAAATGTACAGCAGACATCGTTGTCCATAGACTAGCCTATGTTATTCATTTGGTCCTAATTAGGGATGAGCGAGTCCTAAATTACTCGGAATCGCTAGACCCGCACGAGTCCGAGCCCAGGACTCGCTACTCGTTGCGAGTCTAGCGAGTCCAATGTTAATGAATAGGGAACCGAGTAATAACGAATAATGCTATTTCCAAATCGCTGATGTGTCTCTGAAAGTGTGCGAGTCCAAACTCGCAGGTTTTTCTCTTATTTGGAGCCGATGATGGGAGGGGGAAGCGATTCTCGGGCACACACCATGCTGTAAAAGCAAACAGGAAACGACTCGCTCTGAGAGACGCACACACAGAGCAATCCATTCCCCAGAGCAATCATGGCCGGCCGTGTCACTGTGAACACGCTGCGATTGATTCCTCTGGTGGAGGCTCGGCCACTGCTATGGCTCCCAACAGACCCTGACTATGGGGATAACATCATGAGGACTACTGCCTGGAGAGAGATCGCCCAAGTGATGTTCCCTGCGTTCCATCTGAGTGGCCATGATGAACAGAGCAATATGAGTAAGTTAAATGAGTTCACCCGTAATATATTGGATTTACTGTATATATACTCGTGTATAAGCCGACCTGTGTATAAGCCGACCCCCCTATTTTTGCCCCCAAAAACTGTGAAAACATATTGACCGCCATCCTCGTATACAGTGGCTATCACTGGTAGACAGCCCCCCCAGCAGAGTATACAGCTCCCCCTGCAGAGTATACATGCCCCCATATTATGGTATACAGGCAGGGGCACGGGTCATGCGGCTGCAGGAGCATGAAGCACCGCATGACCCCGAAGCAGCAGCCGGAACCGCAAGCTCCTGGCCGCGCGATGACGTCATCAGCGCGCGGCTGCGGCCGGGAGTGAGCGGCTGTGAGGAGCGCGAGGCTGCGGCTGGGAGCGAGCCCTAGGAGACTGCGGGAGCTGCGGTGACTGTGAGGCGGCCGCCAGTCATCACCCCCCCCACCCCCGTCCTCACCTGTGTCGGACCGGTGAGGGAGGGCTGGCACCCAAACTGTAGGGTGCCAGTCAGTCCCTGTATACAGGGCCCTCAGTGGGTCTACAGCCCCCCCCAGCAGTGGGTATAGAGGGCCCCCAGCAGTGAGTATACAGGGCCCCCAGCAGTGGGTATACAGGGCCCCATAGCAGGGTATACAGGACCCTCAATGTGTTAACATGCGCCGTCGCATAGTTGCCTATATTTGGATGGGGTCACAACACTACACTTAGTTTAAGGGCTGGTGCTCCTGGCTCTTACGGCCAGGGGGTTGGGTGTATATTAATACCACTAATGAGCAGAGTCTGGTGCCCGCACTATTACCTTCTCGATGCGTGGACATGTGTCCTGCCTCATTTGTGATAGTGTCCACGTGAGCTCAATGTCCGTAATGCTGTTGATGATGTTCCACACTGTCGTGTCACTGTGACTTGTATACACATTACACACACAACATGAATAAAATGTTATTGTTGATTTGTACCCATACTTTTGGTGTTTCAAATATTACACATGTCTAAACCCGGTTTGAAATCATTTCACAGTTGACCATCTTCAAAAACGTTGGAGGAGCTGCCGCGATCAACATCGCAAACAACATCGACAGATCGCAGAGGGGGACCCGGGAGCAGCTCCAGAGCTGATCTACAAACATTACGACCGGCTGTCCTTCCTTGGACCGGTGGCCCGTATGCCAAGGTATGTGTCTGCAGCACTGTTGTCTACTATTATTATTATTTATTTATATAGCGCCATTAGGTTCCATGGCACTTTACATGAGGATAATGGTTAACTACAAAAAACAGTAAAGGAAGACAATCAGGTTGTACAGGTACAAGAGGAGAGGACCCTGTCCACGAGGGCACACAGTGTACGTATGAAGCTCTATAATGAGTGTGCTGGTTTACATACCCACACTGGGGTTTGTTTCTGCCATGGTGCAACAGATTTCTATTACCTTTGGCAATGATCCAGGACATACACATTTATAGTCACATTCTGACGTTGGGACAAATAAGCAGGGTGGGCAGACACAATGTTCCGTGACCTCACAATTAGCTATTATTGTTGGCATGTTTGTGGAACAAAGCCATGTTCTTCCCTGCAATGGTCTCTAAGGTGTGTGGCCTTGTCTGGTTTGCCTGTCGTAAGCATCATTTGTATGTGTTCTGTGAGGTAGCAACCGGGGAACCCGCTTGCAAAACGACAAGAACACGTGTTTATAAGGTTAAGCAATGTCTACCCGTTTATTTTTCACATATTAATCACATAACCCGGGTAGCATGTTTGACACATATCATATTGATTAACAACACTTTACATAAATACACCATACATTTACATTTAACATCACATAACACTTATATTGCACATAACGTTTTATAGTAACCCGGGACCTGTAACCATCTCTGTCCCCATTGGAGCTCTACTAACAGCTCCCATGGTGGCTACGGCCTCCGGCCTACTTACACTATACATAAGTTACAGTACGATGATGACCCTTCCGGGTTCATAACAGGGATTGGCAAACCCTATTAACCCGTGGGGCTGCGGCCTCCCGCCAAACCACGCGTTACCCAATACGGGAGCCCTTCTAACCCCTGCTTCTGACCTTCGTTACATACGCCTCAACGGGCCCTGTGGGTCCCAATGGCGGTACCTGCCGCCTGGCTTTAGTCACCCCAGCATGATGATATACATTCACCCGTAGTCAGGAATCTTGCCTGACCGAGACCTTACACACCGTATGTGATCCATCATTCAAACGTCCATGGATCACACACCTGCTCACAGCCCACATCCATGGACTGTGGCCCCTCCATGGCCCATTACAGGGATTGGCAAACCATAGTACACGGGAACCACATCCGATACCTACTAGGAGCCCTATTACCCCTGTCTCTGGCACCACAGGCACACCCACACCATTTGAGGTCGTGGTTGAGGGATCAGGTACCCTCTGCATGCAGCAGGGCAAGCCTCCCTCTTGTCCCAAGGACGGAACGCCTCCAACATCATCCATACCAGCTGGGTCACTGTCTCTCCACATGATTATACATGGGTCTTACATAGGTCATCATCTCTCATTCAGGGCCATTACCTAAGCCCTCATACACATAGTTAAACACATTGTTTCATCAGGTCCTTTAACTGAGCACTCTGACTCGGACCTAAAGGCGGTCTATGCCCGCCTGGCACACTACATACAATTGCCTCCAAGGGCTACATACATTCCGGATCATCAGGACCTTTAACTGACTCCACTGAGTCGGTCCCAAGGGCGGTCTATACTCGCCTAACATGATTTACGCACACAAGGTGCACAGTTCACACTATCGCTCGGGAACTGCTTTCTTACCGGGCACGGATCCGGGTCTCGCTACCTGTGTCACAGGTTCCACCAGGCATCCCCACAGGCTCCTTTCCCGGGCGTGTTTCACCCCACGCCCGGACCAGTATCCACCTGGTTCAGCCACGGCTTCCCCCTCCAGGTGCGGACACGACCCCGGACCTCGGCACCGGCATGGAGCTAGCATGCCCCCATCATGTACTCAGAGCCTCTAAACTGCTCTGCACTTGGCTGGTCTCAGCTTCCATCTGAATCAATCTCAGCTTCCAGAATCAATCTCTCAATCACTCAGGTGGCCGGCTCTTATCGTGCCAGCCACTCCCACATGGACACACACCCTCAGCTGCTGTTAATCAGCCTGTCACACAGCTCAGGTTAACTCCCTGTGTTCCGGGTTGTCAGCACTCACTCGTTACATCCTATTCCTCATGGACTCCTCGATCTCATCCCACTCTCACTGCCGCTCATTAGGCTCATGAAACCGCATTGTGTTCAGGTTGGTTCACACAGTATTATCATCACAGGAAAACCGGCCAGTGTGCACAGGATCATCCTCTGATCCTACATGTGATGTACCCCGGCCATGCGGATCATGCCGGCGGTGCCTCACAGTTCCTAATGGCCTCCCTCCACTTGCATAAGGGCCACATACATCCCTACACGTGTAATTGTGGGTGTTTTTAGGGTAAATAACGTTGTAAGGATATACCCCTTTTGCACTAAAATGTTTGTACACCATCACAAATTGTTGACACAGTCATACACATTAGAGGACATACTCTGTATCACTACAAATATGTGTGGTTCAGTTTTCCCATGGGTATATTTGGGCCTGCAAGGTGATGGTGTAGATATTAGGGCCCACATGTGAATTTAATTGTTTTGTTTTTAACTGATGGCCACATTAAGAATCCTCCGAAAAACATAGCGTATTAATGCTGTATAAAATCAAACTTAAAGGGGCCATATTTTCAGTGCAACAGGCTTTTATGTCCAAGGTACTTTAGGGAACAAGAAGTTTGCCCTTGCTGTTCCCGGCTTTGTGTTCGGCCCCGTTGGAATAATAGTAAAACTGTTCATCTGGGAATACCACCTTGTTTGGCAACAACGATGTGTGACCTGCTGATCAAAAACAACCCCATACTCTATGTCCATTACAGTCATTTCAAAATCCAAGCCATATGTTTTGTGGGTTTTATTTACCAAGACATTCCTGATTAGCATACATGGCAGCAACAAGGAGTGTAGGGCACTAACGCCGAATGCTCATGTGTCACCTATGCTGCATGACTACATTTCCTGTCTTACTCACCTGCCCTATAGATCTGGGTTATGTGCTTTGAAACCAAGGTCGCCCACACTGCGTCTTTTTGTGTCCATCTGATGGCAAACAACCCTGAAGAATGAGTTTGCCTCAAAGTGTGAGGCTATAGCTTTGTCCACATAAAGTTACAACAAAAAATAAATGCTATACTTGTGGCCACTAATGTGTCTTCAAGTGCCTAAATAGCTGTCCTGCCTAAGGCAGGGCACAGTGTAAATGGGCAGAAAAATGCTTACATTTCAAATGGAATGTCAAAAAATCGAGTACCAACACTACCCACACATAGAATATTGGTTGAGCCATGAGCCAAAATGTCCTAATTTATTGTCTGCAATTAAATCTTAAGGTCAACAATGAAAACACAGAATACACAGATATGGGAGCCATGGACGAGGGTTGAGAAAGAAGTGGATGGAGATAGTGGCTGAATAGTCATTATTATATATATTGTATTATATTAAATATTATATTATATATATATATTGTATACGTTTGAACCCCTTCACTGGTTTACATAGATTATATAACCTAAAAGTTTGGTAAATTAAGTACCGTATATACTCGTGTATAAGCCGACCCGTGTATAAGCCGACCCCCCTACTTTTGCCCCAAAAATCTGGAAAAACCTATTGACTCGTGTATAAGCCGAGGGTGGACCCCAGCACAGTTATACAGCCCCCAGCAGTGTGGTATACAGGTCCCCCAGTGGTAGTATACAGCAGCCCCAGTGGTAGTATACAGATTCCCCAGCAGCCCCAGTGGTAGTATACAGATTCCCCAGCAGCCCCAGTGGTAGTATACAGGAGCCCCAGCAGCCCCAGTGGTAGTATACAGATTCCCCAGCAGCCCCAGTGGTAGTATACAGATTCCCCAGCAGCCCCAGTGGTAGTATACAGGAGCCCCAGCAGCCCCAGTGGTAGTATACAGATTCCCCAGCAGCCCCAGTGGTAGTATACAGGAGCCCCAGCAGCCCCAGTGGTAGTATACAGGAGCCCCAGCAGCCCCAGTGGTAGTATACAGGAGCCCCAGCAGCCCCAGTGGTAGTATACAGAAGCCCCAGCAGCCCCAGTGGTAGTATACAGGAGCCCCAGCAGCCCCAGTGGTAGTATACAGGAGCCCCAGCAGCCCCAGTGGTAGTATACAGCAGCCCCAGTGGTATACAGCAGGCCCCAGGGGTACATATAGCAGCCCCCAGGGGGTACCCAGCAGCCCCCTGGGGGTACCAACAGCCCCCTGGGGGTACCAACAACCCCCAGGGGGGACCAACAGCCCACAGGGGGTACCCAGCAGCCCCCTGGGGGTACCAACAGCCCCCAGGGGGTACCAACAGCCCCCTGGGGGTACCAACAGCCCCCTGGGGGTACCCAGCAGCCCCCTGGGGGTACCAACAGCCCCCAAAAGCTGGCACTGTCCCCCCTTGTAAGGCCTCCCCCTCCCGCTACTTATACATTACCCTCCCGGTGTTCTGATCGGCGCCGCTCCTCGGTGCTGCGTCGCCGTCTTCATCCTCCCGCGCTGGCTGCATCCAGGATCTCCGGCGGTCGCGCGATGACGTCATATCGCTGCGACCGCCGGAGAACCCGGATGGATGCAGCGAGCGCGGACGGGAGGATGAAGACGGCGACGCAGAACCGAGGAGCGGCGCCGATCAGAACACCGGGAGGGTAATGTATAAGCACCGGGGGGGCCCTTACAAGGGGGGACAGTGCCAGCTTTTGGGGGGGCCATATGCACTGCTTCCCCCTGCGCTGATTGACAGGGGGAAGCAGTGCATATATAATGAGCGGCCCCACGTGACGGGGCCGCTCATACAGCAGCCCCCCCCCCCCCCGCCTCCTCCAGCCTCCACAGCCCCCACCACACAGCCCCCACCACACGGGTCTACCGTATAGACCCGTGTATAAGCCGAGGGGGGGACTTTTCAGCCCAAATTTTGGGCTGAAAAACTCGGCTTATACACGAGTATATACGGTATGTCAAGTTAACAGTGAAGTCAGGGGGACTTTTTTTCATGTGAACCATTGGTGTTATTGATCGTCTAGGTTAGATGGGATGGGGGGGTGGGGGTTAATAAGGTGGGAAAAATTATGTATTATTAGGGAATTAGCAAACAAAGTGATGTATTCATTTATGTTATGTACAGTTAGTTATTCTTTAATAATAATAAAAAATTTCTGATTCTGAATACACTGATACACAGAGTCAAAAAAGTGTGCAACTTAATGTTTGACCTATGTTTTTGTTTCCAAATGCAATGCATTCACCAAACTTTTTTGGCCTTTACCCACAGAGAGGTTCACTACCGCAGGCGACGTGGTAACCGTCCACCACCACAGCTGCCTGAACAGGCGAGGGAGGCCCCTGAAGCCCCTTTAGTGGAGGAGCAAGGCCAAGCTGGTGGAATACCACCACCACCACCGCCGCCGCCACCAGCACCAACACCACCACCACCGCCGCCACCAGCACCAGCACCACCACCACCGCCGCCACCAGCACCAGCAAGACCACCACCGCCGCCACCAGCACCAACACCACCACCGCCGCCACCAGCACCAACCCCAGCTTTGGGGCATGTCCGGCCGCAAGAGGAGGAACCTGGATGCCCACCTCACAGCAGCCATGGTCTGATCCCGGGGTCACCTAATCGACGGCGTGCACAAAGTAATGCTGACTTTGCCCACAGTCTGATACCATTCCTGGATGAAATTCCATTTCACAGGCTACTGCGGGCAAGGTCAGCATTACAGATTGTGCTTGACGCCAGTCGCCCACCAAACCACCCAGGTGAGGTTTTCAATTATTTGGAGGGGTGGCAACTCAGACACTCCAACCTCCAAGACAGGCCCACACCCCGGGACAGCCATGTGCCACCCCAGAGGCCTGTACCTCCCTTTCCACACTGTCCACCTAACAGGGACCTACCATTTTTCCCCACACCTGCCCAGATGATCCACCCTCAAGGGTTGCCGGAGGCCATTCATGGGGCCCTTGACCTCTTGCAGGACCAGGGTGATGGTGTCACTTTACTGGCAAGGCCGGAGGATGCGGCAACCTACCAGCAGCTGTAGACCCGTTATTTTTTTGTTTTTTATTTTTTGTTCATGTGCATTGCACAATTTCTTTATGTTATTATTTCTTATATTTTCCTACTGTTTACAAAGTTGTACCAAAAAAAAAAAAAAAAAAAAAAAAAAAATTCTGACATCTTTACCATTATGGCGGAATAATACCCAGTTAACAAAAACTGCTTTGTGTCTGTCTTTTTTCAGGGAATGGATGTGTAGGTTGTTTTGTGGGTGGGCTTAAAGTCATCATCATTATAATTATTATTTATTTATATAGCACCGATAGGTTCCATGGCGCTTTACATGAGGATAAGGTACACAAGGAGAAGTACAATAAACATAGACAATAAGGTCATAGAGGTACAACAGGAGAGGACCCTGTACGCGTGGGCTCACATTCAACGAGGGGTGGGTGGGGATACAATAGGGTGGGGAAGGTGTCGGTCGTGGGGCGTGTAGCGGGGTGTCATGGCAGGTTGTAGGCCTGTCGGAAGAGGTGAGTCTTTAGGTGTTTCTTGAAGGTTCCCAGGGTAGGCGAGTGAGTGATGAGGTGGGGCAGCGAGTTACAGAGCATGGTTGATGCCCGGGAGAAATCCTGTATGCGGTTGTGGGAAGAGGAGATGAGGGGGGAGTGTCGGAGAAGTTCTTGGGATGAACGCAGGTAGCGTGAGGGATGGTATCGGGAGATCATGTCGGAGATGTATGGTGGGGATAGGTTGTGTAAGGCTTTGAATGTCATGATCAGTGTTTTAAAGTGAGCTCTCTGTGGGGCGGGGACCCAGTGAAGGGCTTGGCAGAGGGTGTAGACAGGTGAGTAGCGTGAGGACAGATGGATTAGTCGGGCAGCAGAGTTTAGTATAGATTGGAGAGGTGCAAGAGAGTTTGCAGGGAGGCCTGTGCGAAGGAGGTTCCAGTAGTCAAGGCGGGAGATGATGAGGGCATTAATGAGTGTTTTAGCTGTGTCAGGGTTGAGTAACGAGCAAATTCTTGAAATATTTTTGAGTTGGAGTGACAGGGACTTGGTTAGGAACTAGAGGTGGGGCTTGAAGGAGAGGGATGAGTCAAGGATTACCCCGAGACATTTGGCGTGGAGGACAGGGGAGAGAGAGCATCATTAGCAAGTACTTTACGGACCGCATGGAGCATGAAGTCACCTTGGTTACTAAGTGTAAAATCATGACTCCACATACAAATGTTGCTGACAAATAAACAGTGCCTGTGTTTGGGGGGTTACTTAATGCCTCGCTATGGCAACAAGACTAGGAACACACATGTGAGAGGCTGGGACATCTACCTGCTACACCATCGCGTCTACGCGTTTTATACAGAGCGTACAGTGGGACCTTTCTCCAGGCTCCAGCAGGATGATAGTCCAAGCAATGCCCACGATGCAAGCATAGGCTTGTTGCCTAAAAAAATTAGCTCAAGGGGCTTCATATACATTTTTTTCAGAAAGCAGGGTGCTTGGCCCATACAATAGAATTGCTTGTACTAGGAGCATAGTACATGCAATGCCCACGATGGAGGCATAGGCTTGGTGCCTGGAAAAATTAGCCCAAGGGGCTGTTTGCCATTTTGGGTATAAATGCAGGCCTAAGGGCCATGATCAGCTTGTTAGCCAGGGTGGCTCAAAAAATTTGCCCAAGGGGCTGTTTTGCATTTTGGGTATAAATGCAGGCCTAAGGGCCATGATCAGCTTGTTAGCCATGGTGGCTCTAAAGATTTGCCCAAGGGGCTGTTTGGCAATTTGGGTATAAGTGCAGGCCTAAGGGCCATGATAAGCCTCTTAGGCTGGGTGTTTACAAAAATTAGCCCAAGGGGCTGTTTTGCATTTTGGGTATAAATGCAGGCCTAAGGGCCATGATAAGCTTGTTAGCCTGGGTGGCTCAAAAGATTTGCCCAAGGGGCTGTTTGGCAATTTGGGTATAAGTGCAGGCCTAAGGGCCATGATAAGCCTCTTAGGCTGGGTGTTTACAAAAATTAGCCCAAGGGGCTGTTTTGCATTTTGGGTATAAATGCAGGCCTAAGGGCCATGATAAGCTTGTTAGCCTGGGTGGCTCCAAAAATTAGCCCAAGGGGCTGTTTGGCATTTTGAGTGTAAATGCAGGCCTAAGGGCCATGATAAGCTTGTTAGCCTGGGTGGCTCCAAAAATTAGCCCAAGGGGCTGTTTGGCAATTTTAGTGTAAATGCAGGCCTAAGGGCCATGATAAGCCTCTTAGGCTGGGTGTTTCCAAAAATTAGCCCAAGGGTCTGTTTTGCATTTTGGGTATAAATGCAGGCCTAAGGGCCATGATCAGCTTGTTAGCCATGGTGGCTCTAAAAATTTGCCCAAGGGGCTGTTTGGCAATTTGGGTATAAGTGCAGGCCTAAGGGCCATGATAAGCCTCTTAGGCTGGGTGTTTCCAAAAATTAGCCCAAGGGGCTGTTTTGCATTTTGGGTATAAATGCAGGCCTAAGGGCCATGATCAGCTTGTTAGCCATGGTGGCTCCAAAAATTAGCCCAAGGGGCTGTTTGGCAATTTGGGTATAAGTGCAGGCCTAAGGGCCATGATAAGCCTCTTAGGCTGGGTGTTTCCAAAAATTAGCCCAAGGGGCTGTTTTGCATTTTGGGTATAAATGCAGGCCTAAGGGCCATGATCAGCTTGTTAGCCATGGTGGCTCCAAAAATTAGCCGAAGGGGCTGTTTGGCAATATGGGTATAAGTGCAGGCCTAAGGGCCATGATAAGCCTCTTAGGCTGGGTGTTTCCAAAAATTAGCCCAAGGGGCTGTTTTGCATTTTGGGTATAAATGCAGGCCTAAGGGCCATGATCAGCTTGTTAGCCATGGTGGCTCCAAAAATTAGCCCAAGGGGCTTTTAAATGTTTGGTAACAGAAAATAAAGGTTGATTCCTTGTGAAAAGGTGTTGTGATGGTTAATGAAACCGAAGTTAAGGTGTAGTGTTGGTTTAAGATGAAGCAGCCTCATTACCAGGTTGCAGGAACATGGTTACGCAAATCGTTAATGGTCTTGTACATACTGCTTGTACCAAAAAGACACAATATAATACAATGATTAATTATATCATATTGATGTTGAACGTGGCACTTCAGCTCTGAGTACTGTCGTCTTCAGGGCTCAAGAAGTCTTGTGAAATCCAGTTCCTATTAAACTTAATTAGAGTAAGCCTGTCTGCATTCTCTGGAGTAAGACGTGTCCTGGTATCAGTTATGATACCCCCAGCGGCACTGAAAACCCGCTCTGATGTCACACTAGCTGCAGAGCATGCCAGCACCTCCAAGGCATACAACGAGAGCTCTGTCCAAGTGTGGAGCTTGGAGACCCAGTAATTAAACGGGACTGCGGCATCAGTCAGGAAGCAGGTACTGTCACTTAAGTATTCTTGTACCATGTTGGTAAGTTTCTGTCTCCGAGAGATGGTTACTGGAGCAACATGGCGCTGCAGGTTCGATGGCTTATTGAACATAGCCCACTTTGCGGACATCTTTCCAGCATCTCTTCTGGACAGCGTGGATGATTGTGCCCCGACCAAAGGCTGCTGTTGCACAGAGTTGCTAACTATGGGCAGAGTGTTGTCTGACGGTGATATTCGAAGCATATTATCCACAAGAACCCTCTTGAAATAGTCAATTGTCAAGCCACGTGGTGACTGAAACAGCAGCGAGGTGAATTTATCTTTATAACGTGGGTCCAGAAAGGTGGCCAACCAGTAGAGGTCGTTGTGCAATATGTTAATCACTCGTGGGTCTTCTAGCAGACAAGTCAACATGAAGTCAGCCATGTGTCCTAAGCTGCATAGAGTCATGTCTTCAGTGTCCTCAGAACGATGTTCAATATCCATTGTATCCGCAAAGTCTGTCTCCGCCTCCTCCTCTCCAGGCCACCCATGGTGGACAGACACAAAGCTGGGGTTGTGAGTACCATCTGGGTTGACATCGGCACCAACAAAAAATAAATCCTCTTCATCGTCTTGCTCCTGTTCCTCCTCAGGAGCCATTGTTGCCTGGTCATACTGGCTTTGCTGGCTAGGTACTGCGCTGTTTAAATCTGGCTCCATAGCCATCTGCTGGGCTCTCAATGCTTCATTTTTCTGATTAATGAGGGATTCTTTCAGCAGACACAGCATGGGTATAGTGACACTGATGATGGACTGATCACCGCTCACCAGTTTTGTGCAGTAGTCAAAATTATCAAGAACCTCAGATGTGTCAGCGATCCACACCCACTCCATTGTACTAATATGTCGTGGCTGACTGCCGGTCTGACGGGCATGTTGCAACTGATACTCGGATATTGCCCTCTGCTGCTCATTGATCCTCGATAACATATGGAATGTAGAGTTCCATCGTGTCGGCATGTCACAAATGAGTCTGTGGTTGGGCAAATTCAATTGCTTTTGAAGCAATGAAAGTTTTCCAACCGCTGTTGACGAATGACGAAAATGTGCACAAACTCGACGCACCTTCTCCAGTAGGTCACATAGCTCTGGGTATGTACGCAGGAATTTCTGCACTACTAGATTCAGCACGTGAGCCATGCAAGGCACGTGCACAAGGTTTCCGAGCTTTAGTGCAGCCACTAGGTTACGACCATTGTCGCTCACCATGAGACCGGTCTGGAGTTGGAGTGGGGATAGCCACTCATCTGTCTGTTGCTTCAGACCTTTCAACAGCTCTACTGCAGTGTGCGGTGTGTGACCTAAACAGATCAGCTTCAGCAGAGCCTGTTGGCGTCTTGCTGAAGCACTGCAGCAAACCTCCCAACTTGGCCGTGATGTTGAGGGCAATTGAGGATTGGTCGAGGAAGCGGAAGATGGGGTAGTGGACATATAGGATGATGCAGAGACCCTGAATGAGCTTGTGCCAGCTATCCGTGGCGTGGGTAGGATGTTTGATGTAACACTAACATCGTTTGGCACACTCTCCACAACGTTGATCCAATGCGCGGTGAGCGAGATGTACCGGCCCTGTCCTGAACTGCTTGTCCACGTGTCCGTAGTAAGGTGTACTTTCCCGGTTACAGCATTGGTGAGGGCACGCTTGAGGTTGTTAATGACATGCTCATGTAACGCGGGGACGGCACAACGTGAAAAGTAGTGGCGGCTTGGAACCGAGTAGCGTGGTACTGCCACAGCCAAAAGCTCACGGAAAGAGTCTGTACCCACAAGCCTAAACGGCAACATCTCGACTGCTAACAACTTAGCTATCTGTGCATTTATTTTTTTGGCTAATGGGTGGGAAGAGTGGTATTTCTGCTTCCTTTCGTACAGCTGTGTCACTGATAACTGTAAGGATGTTGCTGACCGAGAACTGTCTGCACTCGTGTTCAGTCTCTCTGCCACCGCTGCTTGTGATGAGTACATATGAGCTGGACCAGCTTCAGCAACACTTGATTGTGACGGACGTATCTGAGTTACCGTCGCAGTCTTTGGGTCAGATGACACTGTTGTGGAAGGCTGCACTTTTGACCACTGAATAGGGTGCTGACCAGCCATGTGCTTCCGCATACTGCTGGTGCTCTGGTTTCCTTTCCCGTGGCCTCTGCTTAGCCTTGCATGGCAGATGGTACAGATGACCACATTTTCTTGAGAAGGCCCATCTTTAAAAAATTTCCACACAGTGGCTGACCGACCTCTAGGCTTGACTGTACTCCCTGAGGGATTACTGAGGCCCACATTTGAGACATTTTGTCCAACAGTTGACAAATTTTGAGCCACAGTGGACACATTTTGGGCAACAAGTGGTGACTCTTTCAGTTCTGGTGGGAGGAGTAGGCCTTGGTGCCTTTGTTGGTGGGACATACACACTTTCTTCCTCCGTGCTGCTCTGCTGGCTCTGCATCGCAACATTCCACGTGGGATCAGTTGTCTCATCATCAACCCCTTCCTCTTCTAAATCTTCCCGATAACAAGATAGATTTTGCTCCCCAGATGACAAGTGTGTCACTGTCTCATCATCATCATCCTCCAACTCCTGAGAGGGTCTAAGACTTTGCTGAAAGACACGTTCATGTGGCCGGGGTGTCTCTAAAACTTGTCCATGATTGGACAATTCTTCATCAAGTATCTCATCTACTACGGAGTCTGGCAAACCGGATTCATGTAAAGGATTATATGTACCAAATAAGTCATCAGAGTGACCCATGTCTGTGTCAACATTTTCATGGGGCTGCTGTTGGTCTGAGGAACTGTGAAGAGGTTGTGGATTAGATGACCCAGCATGGTATGTACCAACAGTAGACACAGTGCTCAAGGAACCTTGAGTGCTGCAAGAACCTGTTGTTGAGGTCTTGTCTGCCAGCCAAGACGTTAGATGCTGTTCGTCTTCCGGCCTCAATACTCGTTTACTTTCCTGACGGGGAAAGTTAGACAGGAGGAACGATCGATCAATCCTCGTCTGTCTGCCCGAACTGGTGGATAGTTGGCCACGACTACCAATGCCTGTACCTCGTCCCTGTCCCTTAGCAAGACTTTTTTTGGGATTTGGTTTTTTGTGTGACATTTTATAATTTCTGGTGGCTTTCTGGGGGCTTGTAAAACAAGTAGCAGGTACTATTTCGTGAAAGGTACACACTAGAGGCTAAGATATTTTAAGCGAGATGGAAGGTACCGTGCGAGCTGCAGGAAGGACACCGTACAGCGACGCACTGGCACAGGAAAAAATTGTTTAGTACGCAGAACCAGGCACTGTTAGGCTGCGGTGCTGGCTGCGTGCAAGTTTACAAGTACCGTGCGAGCTGCAGGCAGGACACCATACAGCAACGCACTGGCACAGGAAAAAATTGTTTAGTACGCAGAACCAGGCACTATTAGGCTGCGGTGCTGGCTGCGTGCAAGTTTACAAGTACCGTGCGAGCTGCAGGCAGGACACCGTACAGCGACGCACTGGCACAGGAAAAAATTGTTTAGTACGCAGAACCAGGCACTGTTAGGCTGCGGTGCTGGCTGCGTGCAAGTTTACAAGTACCGTGCGAGCTGCAGGCAGGACACCGTACAGCAACGCACTGGCACAGGAAAAAATTGTTTAGTACGCAGAACCAGGCACTATTAGGCTGCGGTGCTGGCTGCGTAAAATGTTACAAGTACCGTGCGAGCTGCAGGCAGGACACCGTACAGCAACGCACTGGCACAGGAAAAAATTGTTTAGTACGCAGAACCAGGCACTATTAGGCTGCGGTGCTGGCTGCGTGCAAGTTTACAAGTACCGTGCGAGCTGCAGGCAGGACACCGTACAGCAACGCACTGGCACAGGAAAAAATTGTTTAGTACGCAGAACCAGGCACTGTTAGGCTGCGGTGCTGGCTGCGTGCAAGTTTACAAGTACCGTGCGAGCTGCAGGCAGGACACCGTACAGCAACGCACTGGCACAGGAAAAAATTGTTTAGTACGCAGAACCAGGCACTGTTAGGCTGCGGTGCTGGCTGCGTGCAAGTTTACAAGTACCGTGCGAGCTGCAGGCAGGACACCGTACAGCGACGCACTGGCACAGGAAAAAATTGTTTAGTACGCAGAACCAGGCACTGTTAGGCTGCGGTGCTGGCTGCGTGCAAGTTTACAAGTACTGTGCGAGCTGCAGGCAGGACACCGTACAGCAACGCACTGGCACAGGAAAAAATTGTTTAGTACGCAGAACCAGGCACTATTAGGCTGCGGTGCTGGCTGCGTAAAATGTTACAAGTACCGTGCGAGCTGCAGGCAGGACACCGTACAGCAACGCACTGGCACAGGAAAAAATTGTTTAGTACGCAGAACCAGGCACTATTAGGCTGCGGTGCTGGCTGCGTGCAAGTTTACAAGTACCGTGCGAGCTGCAGGCAGGACACCGTACAGCAACGCACTGGCACAGGAAAAAATTGTTTAGTACGCAGAACCAGGCACTGTTAGGCTGCGGTGCTGGCTGCGTGCAAGTTTACAAGTACCGTGCCAGCTGCAGGCAGGACACCGTACAGCAACGCACTGGCACAGGAAAAAATTGTTTAGTACGCAGAACCAGGCACTATTAGGCTGCGGTGCTGGCTGCGTAAAATGTTACAAGTACCGTGCGAGCTGCAGGCAGGACACCGTACAGCAACGCACTGGCACAGGAAAAAATTGTTTAGTACGCAGAACCAGGCACTATTAGGCTGCGGTGCTGGCTGCGTGCAAGTTTACAAGTACCGTGCGAGCTGCAGGCAGGACACCGTACAGCAACGCACTGGCACAGGAAATTTTTTGTGGAAAAATGGCACCAAAATTATTTGGTAGACTAGTGCCAAAAATAAGAAAAAGCTTAGGATTACAGCTCTGCGTAAAGCTGGGTGAACTAAGCTCTGAGGATGGTGCTGGATTCACTGTAAGGCTGCTCCTATCTCCCCTTCCTTACAGTCCTGTACAGCAATCCTCCGTCCTGGTAGTTCTGAAAAGAACTTTTGGGTTATGTGTGAGGAATCTTGACTCCTACACTCCGTCCTGTTAGTTCTGAAAAGAACTTTTGGGTTATATGTGACTCCTACACTGCCTAACTGTCCCTAGATCTGCTCCAAGTCTCCCTGCACTAGGTCAGCTCTTCTCAGGAATGTGCCCAAAATGGCGGGGGCAAGCCTTATATACTGCCTTGCCTTGTCATAGATGACATAGGCATCACGATGGACAGCAGCCAATCATAGTCCTGACACAACCAAAGCTGCTATGGCATTACTGACTATGATTGGCTAACATGCTTGTCCTTCTTCACAAGTTTTCTGACCTAACACGCAATGCTGACTAGTAACATAAAAGATTCTGGATTCGCGAGTCCCGAATAGAGAATACAGGACTCGGAATCGCAGACTCGCTAGGATTCGGACTCGTAGACTCGCTCAGACTCGCTGCTGTTTGGGGAGATTCAAGCTATATAGCGATGTGATATAGCGAGTCTAGCGAGTCTAGCGAGTGAGATAAAGTAAACTCTGACAAAACTAAGATTGCCATTGACTTGCATTGGACTCGTTACTGAGCGAGTATTCGCTAAAAGACTCGCCGATTACCGAGTCCAGCGAGTCCCTTAAGAATCGCCGAGTAACGAGTCCTAGCGAGTAGACTCGCTCATCCCTAGTCCTAATATATGTATTTATTGGCACTGCCAGTGACCCAAAGAGTTATTTTCTAGTTTCATAAGCAGAGTATTAAACTCCATATGACCCTCTAACATCTGAAATTAAAGAAACATTAATACAATTCATGTTATACGATGTAAATAAGCAAATTATAGGTAATTTTTTATAACTTTTATTCTGCAGCATACTATAAAGATTTTATTATTAAGAAAGCTGTTCGAGGATTTCATATATGCATATGTATTGTTGTGCATAACAAAGAGGGCAATAACAGAATGCAGCTTAGGGCTATAAAGCCTGGGAATTGTAATGTTCTGCTGTACTGTATGAGAGCACTGCCAATGGGATTCCTGTAGGATCAAGGTCAGAGCTATATCAAGAAAGGGGTGATAATAAAAGGCATATTGGCTGAAAAATGAATATATATGCTTGAAATCTGTCTGTAACTTGCAGACACATGCCGGCTAGTGGAATTACATTTTCTAAATAGTATGTTGGGAGCATAATAAAGAACATGTTTAGAAAGAGATGATGGTTATAAAGTTAAGCAAGTACAATACGCTGATTAATACAATAGCAAAGATGTTCGTCTCCTTCCACCATACTGTATTCTATAGTGTATGCATTATTGACTTTTAAAGTATAGCTGGATCTTTATCATCGCTTATATGCTACTAGCTGTGAGCCCGATGCGATTGCATCGGGATTCTAGAATCTGTGTATAGTTTATTTATTAAGAGTTTAAAATAATAATCCAATTGTTCCATGATATCTTTCCATTAACTATATATGTTTGTATGGTGGATATCAACGTGGGTCCGCCGCTTTGTCTGTGGCGATGTCTGTAGCTGGGCGAAGACTTTCGGTCTTCGCCCAGCTACCTTGGGGCTCCTGGCGGGGTTCAGGGGCGAGCAATGGGCGCTGCGTGGGCATTGCTCGCGGTGCGGGGTGCAGGGCCGAGCAATGGCCGCTTCGCGGGCATAGCTCGGCGGGGTGTACGTGGGGCTTCTGGCGGGGTTCAGGGCCGAGCAGCGGGCATTGCGAGTGAGTCGCATGGGCGCTGTGCGCCCACGAACAAATAGCGCCTTACTTCCCATTAAGATAGATGGAGGACTTTGAGTTTCAAATTTAGCGCTGTAAGTGAGGCGCTATTCTCATTGGTCGCTGTGTGCTGGCGCCGACCAATGAGAATAGCGCCTCACTTACAGCGGTATATTTGAAACTCAAAGTCCTCCATGTATCTCAATGGGAAGAGAGGCGCTATTCTCATTGGTCGCTGTGTGCTGGCGCCGACCAATGAGAATAGCGCCTCACTTACAGCGGTAAATTTGAAACTCAAAGTCCTCCATGTATGTCAATGGGAAGTGAGGCGCTATTGTCATTGGTCGCTGTGTTCTGGCGCCGACCAATGAGAATAGCGCCTCACTTACAGCGGTAAATTTGAAACTCAAAGTCCTCCATGTATCTCAATGGGAAGTGAGGCGCTATTCTCATTGGTCGCCGCCAGCACACAGCGACCAATGAGCTTCGTGCCTCACTTCCTATAGAGATACATGGAGGACATTGAGTTTCAAATTTACCGCTGTAAGTGAGGCGCTATTCTCATTGGTCGGCGCCAGCACACAGCGACCAATGAGAATAGCGCCTCACTTCCTATTGAGATACATGGAGGACTTTGAGTTTCAAATTTACCGCTGTAAGTGAGGCGCTATTCTCATTGGTCGGCGCCAGCACACAGCGACCAATGGCTTCGTGGCCATTGCGAGCGAGTCGCGTGGGCGCCGCGCGCGGGCACGAACAAGGCCACGGACAAAGCCACGGAAGTGGCGCCGTGTGCGACGGAAGTCGCTACGGCAATTATATAATAGATGAGACTGACGTCAAAAAGTCACAATATATCTTTTATTACATAGTGCAAAGTGTTAGAACTTTTTGCCCTTTGTGTCAGCCCAATAACTTTTCCAAAAGTAAATGGCCCTTAGCAGTAGGGTAATTTTACCTAAGAAATAATAATAATAATCTTTATTTATAAAGCGCCAACATATTCCGCAGTGCTTCACAATTCAGAGGTTCATATTAAACAATCATAAGAAACAGTTATCAGAAAATACAATACAATACAAAAAAACTATACAATGCAAAATACAATAATTAAAGCAAAATAATGACAGCCCTGCTCATAAAAGCTTACAATTTAACAATGAGGTGGAGGTGACACAAAGTACAGGTGCTTATTTACAATGATCAAAGTAAAAAAATAGGGGGGGGAACAAGAGGCGCAATAGTGCCCTATCACTAGTGACACTAATGTATGCGGTGGGTATGAATTCACTCACCTAGCACAGTTGTGAGACCCACAACTGGTGTAAAAGCATTTGGCATTAAATGCAGCTGCTGCAGGACTTCCACCTTCCACATGCACGTGGGAATCATCCAGAAGTTACCTCAGGGGAAATGGTGTATCAGTGTCCGCGCTGCTGAAATCCCAAGAAAACGATCCGGAAACCATATGTAGGTTGCATCAATCATCCATTTATTCCTTTCCTACGCGTTTCAACACTGTCCTAGTGTCTTCCTCAGGGATCATTGAGGAAGACACTAGGACAGTGTTGAAACGCGTAGGAAAGGAATAAATGGATGATTGATGCAACCTACATATGGTTTCCGGATCGTTATCTTGGGATTTCAGCAGCGCGGACACTGATACACCATTTCCCCTTAGGTAACTTCTATTTACAATGATGGTATAGTCAACTTGAGGAGATGGGGAACAGATAGGAGCAGTATAAGTGGCCACCAACCATTATTTGTGATTCACTTGAGGCTGGTGGAGCTGATAGGATATGTCTAAATGACTTTGACTAGGGATCATGATTGGCCACCCTAAAAAGATGTGTTTTTAGGGATTGCCTGAAACTATGTAAGGTGTGAATACACCTAATTTCTTGGGGTAGTGCATTCCAGAGAATTGGTGCAGCTCGGGAGAAGTCTTGGAGCTGTGAGTGGGAGGTTCGGATTAATGCAGAAGTGAGTCTAAAGTCACTTCCAGAGCAAAGAGAATGAGTGGGGTGATAGACAGAGATGAGGGAGGGGATGTAGGGAGGTTCGGTTCTGCATGTAATGAGGCAGTCAGTCCCTAGCTTGGAGGACTGGGACTGTTTGGCAGGTTAATAGTTAACATTTCAGCCTTGTGCTAGAACATGTTGGGGGACCTGATGTGATGTCACAACCATGTGACTACAATAGGTGGAGCTAAGTTCTCATATAACATTACTTTTGCTGGCTTAGCTCCGCCTACTATGGTCACATGATCGTTACATCACACAGGTCCTTTAGCTAGCCAAGTTAAAAGTGAGTTAACTATTATCCTGCCAGACAGTCCCCCTCCTCCAAGCTGGGGACTGCAATATAAGTGTATAAATGCTTTTCTTTCACCTTTCACATTACACTATAAGCTCAGACAGGGATGATTAGAATAGTATTATGAAGCTGCAGCTATAGACAATGATAGCTGGAGGGGCATAAACCACCTGACAGGCTCCCTTTAACATGCAATGTTACAATGAGAAGCCCAGTTTAGCAAATGCAAATGATAGCAAACGGTGTTGGAATATTACCTGTATGAAGAGAAGAGAGGATGAATATTAGTCAACTGCCATGAAGTAACTGCAAGCCACTTAGCATTCAATGCCACTCTGCATGAGATGCCACATGTGCAGATTCCCCCAAAGAACTGGCCTACAGCACAACTGAAATGGCTAGCACAGATTTCATTTTCTGGTACAATGACAGCCCAAAGATCTGACAAAATTTTTAATATGCTTATAAAAAGGGATAGTTACTGGTAGAAAATATAATATATTTAATAATATAATATATACCGTATTTTTCAGACCATAAGATGCCCTTTTTTCCCCCAAATTGTGGGGGAAGTGGGGGTATGTCTTATGATCTGGATATATGGGGTTGTGTTACTGTGGCGCTGTGCTGGGGGAGCTGCAGTTCTGGAGCAGGCTGCGGTCACGTTCACCCTCTCATTAAGCTCATGTCATATTCACTTCCCCCCCTTGTCCATCACCTCAGTGCTGAAGCCGGCACTGAGATGTGGGTGGGAAGTGGTGCATATTATATGAGCCTAAATAATACTGAGCCCCCATCCTGTATATGGCACCCCCATCCTGGATATGGACCTCGGTCATGCTATAGGCCCCACTGCTGGAGCACAAACAAAAAAAAATTAAATGATGTTAAGTCACTTTTCTGTAGCTCCCTGCCTGTAGCATCATTGTCTTCCTGTGTCCCAGGCATCGGATCATGTGACCGTGGCGAGCAGCGGTGACAGCACTGTGCTGCATCGGTCACTCAGATGCCTGGGACACAGTAAGACAGTGATGCTGCAGGCAGGGAGTTACAGGGAAGTGAGTTAACATCGTTAATTGTTTTGTGTGTGTGCCAGCAGGGGGGGCCATATAGCATGATGGGGGGCCATATCCAGAATGGGGGCCATATCCAGGATGAGGGGCCATATCCAGGATGGGGGGCATATCCTATGATGGGGGCTATATCCAGGATGTAGAGGCATATTCCAGGATGGGGGAGTCATATCCCAGGATGGTGAGCCATATCCCGGATGTGGGGGCATATTCTGGGATGGGGGCCATATCCTAGTATGGGGGTGCCATATCCAGGATTGGGGGGCCATATCCCAGGATGGGGGTGCCATATCCAGGATGGGGGACCATATGAAGCATAGGGGATCATATATTACCTGGAAGGAGCCCAGGATGGGGACATTACCCTCAGAACAGTGTCAGCAGCAGATCCCCCCATGACAGTGCATTATAACCATGTGTTTTTTTGCTTAATTTTTTCCCCTATTTTCCTCCTTTAAAATCTGGGTGCGTCTTATAGCCCGAAAAATACGGTATACTAAAGAAGGGGGAAGCAGCACTACCGAGATCAGCATGCAGTACATAAAGTGCAACTATAGAGGTGCATCTCAATGAATTAGAATATCATCAAAAAGTAATTTTTTTTCAGTAATTCAATACATAAAGTGAAATACATATATTATATAGAATCATTACAAACAGAGAGATCTATTTCAAGTTTTTATTTCTGTTAATTTTGATGATTATGGCTTACAGGCAATGACAACCCAAAGGTCATTATCTCAGAAAATTCAAGTAAGGAGGATGAAGGGTTAAAAACTGTGCTTTGATGTCTCGTGAAATATGGCAGCATGGTTTTTCACCCTTCATCTTCCCTACTTTAATTTTCTGAGATAATGACCTTTAGATTTTCATTGGCTCTAAGTCATAATCATCAATATTAATCTTAAATGTCCTGATATCATCCAATTCGTAATATTCGATCCTCCCAAGACCTCCTTCTTTCCTCCACACATGTACGTTCCTCATCTAACCGCCTGCAAGACTTCTCCTGAGCATCCTCCATTCTCTGGAATTCTGCATCCCAAAACGTTCTTCTGTCCTCCACACTTGGAACCTTCAAGCGGAACCTGAAAACCCATCTCTTCAGAACAGCCTACAGCCTGCAATGACCACAGTGCCACCTCATCACCACTGGACCCAGTGCTCCACCACTATCAGACCCGACGCTCCACCACCACCAGAGCAGACCCCACCTATTGTCTCTCTCCCCACTGCCCTGTAGAATGTAAGCCTGCAAGGGCAGGGTCTTCTCTCCCCTCTGTATTGGTCTCTCACTGAAAAAGGTACCATTACACGCTTCAATGTTGAAACGATATCACTAATGATCTCGAGGGCGCGTGGTCATTAGGACATCATTTACACATCGTTGGTGAGATGTCACACGCATAGATATCGTGCACGACGCACCAACGGTCTAGCGAGCAGCTATTGTTCGCACAACCCAGCGAACTATACTTGTTCATGGATGTGAATAGGCGAAGTCGTGAACGACATCATTATCATGTTGTCACACAATGATGCAGCAGGTTGGCTGATCGAGGATCGCCTGATTTGAGAACATGTTCTCAAATCTGCGATCAGCAATCCAGCGATTTATCATAGTCATATCATGGTATTACACAGAACGACGTCCTAACGATGTCGTTTGAACGACTACAAACCCGTGACGTTTGAGCGATATCGTTAAGGATATCGTGCCGTGTAACGGGGCGTTTAGTTTGTTCATTGTGTTTTTAACTTATTTGTATGTAACCCTTTCTCATGTACAGCACCATGGAGTCAATGGTGCTCTACAGATAAATAATAATAATAATAATAATATTAGCAGAAATAAACACTTGAAATAGATCATTCTGTCTTTAATGACTATATATAACAAATCCGTCTCAACACATCAGACACTCTCCAACCCTGAGAAGCTTCAAGTGTCACCTGAAGACTCACCTATTCCCTCAAGCCTACAACCTGCCATGAGACCCAGGCGACCGCCCCGTAACTGACACTCCTCCAGCCTACTGTATCCCCACCCACCCCTTGTAGACTGTGAGCCCTTGTGGACAGGGTCCCCTCCCCTCCTGTACCAGTATGTCCTGATTGTCTAGAGTGAATGTAATTGTGCTTGTCTCCCCTATCCTCATGTAAAGCGCCATGGAACATAATGGCTCTATATAAATAAATAATAATAATAATAATAAATTTTATGTATATTTAATCTTATTAATTAAATAAATACATTTTTTGATGATATTCTAATTCATTACGATGCAAAAGCATTTCCACCAATTTTATAAATTGATTTTATGCAGGCACAGTTGGTATATTTTATACAGTACATCCGTCCCTATAAGTTACATCCATTTGTAGAAGAAGGTGAAAATATGTCAAACACTTGCTATGGCCATGTTCACGCACCTGCGTTTTTTTGCCCACCTCTGCGTTTTTGTGCTGTTAAAAAAAACGCAGGTGCGTTAACGCAGGGTACATTTGAGTGTACATGTGTTTCTGAGGCAAACTTGCGTTTTTTTCCCCCAACCCCAAAATTCTGCATGCAACGTTTTTGGGTGCTCTAAAAAAACGCATGGGCGTTTTTTAACATGGGACCCAATGGGAAACGCAAGCTTAAACGCTTGGCACATATAGACACATGCGTTAATGGTTCCAGCAGTTTGTGGAAATTTTTTTTTTTATCATCAGCACCCCAGCTATATAAGCAGGAAAATGAAATAAAATTTTTTATGATAGCGCCCTCCCTATATAAGCAGGAATATGAAATAAAAATTTTTATGATAGCAGCCCCCCCCCTCCCCTTGGTCGGCAGGAAAACGGAAAAAAAAAATTTCCTTCAGCAAAAATTTTATGCCATGCGTTTTTTGTTATTTGGGTGTTTGGTGAAAAAATGACTATTTGCAAAAATGTTTTCAGTGCTTTCACACACACAAGGCACATTTTTTGGCACTCTTAAAAAAACGCAAGTGGTTTTAGGAGTGCTAAAAAAAACGCAAATTGTGTGTGAACATGGCCATAGAGGGGTTTGATGGATGTGTTGAAGTAGTTTTTGCATTGATTTTCTCCAGATTCTTCTAATCCTTTCTTAGGCTAGGGTCACAGTAGCATTTTTCACATGCGTTTTTGGAGACCTGCGGTTTCAAAAACGCATGTAAAAAACGCACCCATAGGCCCCCATGTTAAAAAACGCATGCCCTAATAGCCAAAAAGCATGTGTGACTGTCCCATGCGTTTTTGGAGCATATCCAAAAACGCATGCGTTTTTTAATAAGGGGCCTTATGGAAAACGCATGCAAAAACGCATGTGCAATTAGGCTGTGGTCACAGTTGCCATGCGTTTTTTTAACATGGGCTCCTATGGAAAACGCATGCGTTTTTGAATGGCACTAAAAGGTACTAATTGTACATGCGTTTTTGCATGCGTTTCCCATAGGAGCCCATGTTATAAAAACGCATGCGTTTTTCAAAACGCTCAAAAAAATACTACAAGCACTATTTTTAGATGCAGATTCAAAAACACAGCCAAAAACGCAGGGAGCCATCACACACCTTAAAAAACTCATGCTGACATGACAAAACGCATGAGTTTTGTTAAATCACTAAAAAAAACGCATGGCAACTGTGACCACAGCCTTAGATGTCTGCATCACTGATGGCTTCTGAACATAGGGTTGTGTATTTTTTATTTCCATGGCTCCTGTGTTATGTCACTTCCACACTGAACCATGTGAACTGCTTTTAGCTGGAATGAAAAGGTTTAAAAATTGAGCAGCAAAACAGCCGTGTGTTTCTGTGAATTAACCTATGTGTACATGGACTTGCACCATCGTAATTTATTGTGGAATAAATTTTGATGTTGCAGGATATCAGGGAAAATAGTATCAAATCCATATTAAATCTGTTGCAAAGCAATAGTCTAGTGTGGCTTAAGTAGATGCATAACTGGTGTACATTTCCTGATGAAGAAGCGGGGTTACACTTTGAAACATGTAGAATAAATCACCAAACGCTACAATGACCGCTTTGAACTTGATCATTCGGCAGCGGAGCGGATTTTATACTATTTTTCCTGATATCGGCTTGCCTTGGTGAATGTGGTTCCTGCGGCAGTTGCCTCTATCACTTTCATTTGGCTGTGGGTCACAACCATACAAGGTTAGCACCTGCTAATCTGGGTAAGACCCTATTGAGCATTTCTTTTCCACAGTTTATTACTGCATTTTCATGTTGGACATACTCACATACAACTACCCCCCACAAAAAGTACCACCCACGCCTCCTTGGCCCAGTTCACATCTAAGGCTGGACTGTGAATGCAAAAACGCATGTGTTTTGCGTTTTTGCAACATGACATGCGTTTTGCATTGGACCCTATGGGTACGTTTTTGGATGCGTTTGGATGTGCTTGTATGGTAAAAATGCATGGAAATGCAAACGCAGCAAAACACAGATGTGAAAAGGCCCATTCACTACTTACATTGGTCTGTTGGATGAACAAGAAAATGATCCAATCTTGGTCTGTTAGAATTAAACTTGCTTTCAGATTGGTTGTAGCAAAGAAAGTTTTATTACAAAATTTTGACTCTACAGGTATGTTGTAGCATGAACCAGAAGGAAAGCATTTATAATACCATTGCACTACCTTTTCTCCTGCATGGATATCAGTGTCCCGATTGATCGGTGACGTTTTACACTACATTTCATAATGAAGGAGCCTGAGAATCCACCCCTTCCTACAAGTCTACAACCTACAGTTACCCTTAGTGTATTGCACCGTTGTATTACCAGCTATACCCTCTCCTACTGTATCCTCACCCATTGCTTGTAGACTGTGAGCCCTCATGGGCAGGGTCCTCTCTCCTCACCTACTGTATCCTCATCCATCCCTTGTAGACTGTGAGCCCTCGTGGGTAGAGTCATCTCTCCTCACCTACTGTATCACCCATCCCCTATAGACTGTGAGCCCTCATGGGTATGGTCCTCTCTCCTCACCTACTGTATCACCCATCCCCTATAGACTGTGAGCCCTCATGGGTATGGTCCTCTCTCCTCACCTACTGTATCACCCATCCCCTATAGACTGTGAGCCCTCATGGGTATGGTCCTCTCTCCTCACCTACTGTATCACCCATCCCCTGTAGACTGTGAGCCCTTGTGGGCAGGGTCCTCTCTCCTCACCTACTGTATCATCTATCACCTGTAGACTGTGAGTCCTTGTGGGCAGGGTCCTCTCTCCTCACCTACTATATCCTTACCCATCCCTTGTAGACTGTGAGCCCTCGGTGGCAGGGTCATCTCTCCTCACCTACTGTATCACCCATCCCCTGTAGACTGTGAGCCCTTATGGGCAGAGTCCTCTCTCCTCACCTACTTTATCCTCACCCATCCCTTGAAGACTGTGAGCCCTTTGTGGGCAGGGTCCTCTCTCCTCACCTACTGTATCCTCACCCATCCCTTGAAGACTGTGAGCCCTTTGTGGGCAGGGTCCTCTCTCCTCACCTACTGTATCTTCACCCATACCTTGTAGACTGTGAGCCCTTGTGGGCAGGGTCCTCTCTCCTCTCCTACTGTATTTTCACCCATACCTTGTAGACTGTGAGCCCTTGTGGGCAGGGTCCTCTCTCCTCACCTTCTGTATCACCCATGCCCTGTAGACCCTGAGCCTTTATGGGCAGGATCCTCGCTCCTCCTGTACCTGTGTGTGTACCTTGTATTGTTCATGATTATTGTACTTATTTCTACTGTGTATGCCCCTCTTCACATGTAAAGACCCATGTAATAAATGATGCTATAATAAAAAATAATTATAATAATACTTAGGCCCGATTTTAACATCTGTGAAGCACGGATTGATCCCATAGCTGCTGGGTTTTCCGTCTTTGCATTGAGAGACCCAGCTCATGTGTCAGACCTGCTCCATACACATAGCTCAGGTCAGGAGAACCGGTGGTTCCAATGTGAGAACAGTTGATGTGACTATTTCAACTTTCATGGCCTCTGGGCATTAATCAAACTATTTGGCTTTTCCTAATAAACTTATCCTATTTCATTGAGAAATTAACTACAAATGTCCGAAGAAATCAAATCATTCATTTCTAGGATACAATTATAGACGAGTGTCTGAGTTTTTATTTTTCATTGATCTAAATTTCCTTAAATGGCTTCATTGACAAAGCTGGAATTGGCTCAGTGTTACTGCATCGCCTGTGAGAAAAGGAAGCGGTTAGGATTTGTGACTTCGTGGTTCATTTGCAGTAATAGTTGGAATGGAAACAGTAACACATCATGCGGAGACGCCATTCCCCCTCTTTCAAGCACTTTTAGAATGATTGGTTTCTCCTGCTTTATCATGTACTTTAAGGTGTTATAATACATCTTGCGGTACCGAATGAGGAAGAAAGCAGAACAGTAAAATAAGTGTCAAGGAATTCATTGTCTGTTCTCCACCTGTTGTTATTCTGGTCTCAATCAACCTGCTAGCCAGGCTGGAGCCAGTGGCCATCTGGAAACACTGCTCTGTTTATAAACTTGGCATGGAGCAGCACTCCCAGGCCCTGACCTCCCACACAAATCTGGAAACAATTAGAGCAAGATGATAGGCAGGCAGTGAGCAAGACGAGGGAAAAAGAGAGTGGGAAAGAGACAGTCTACCGCTGCAAGGAATAGGAAGTGAGAGAGGAAGATAGACGGCCCGAGACAGAGACACAGAGGCAAGGGACATCGAAGAACGCGGCGCTATAACGTCGTGTTACCACCACAAGTCTGTGTTTATCAACGCTGTGCGAGACGTTTTATGAAAAACTTCCTCTTCCCTTAATAATATTTAAAGGTCATGTAGTAAGTGACAAGGGATGTAATTTATCCCTTTTAGCCATTTCAAGAAATACCTGTGTACTGCTAAATCTTTTTTTTGGCAACACAGTGGATGTGATTTTTCATCCCTTCTTCCTACGCTTATGAATAATATCCCAAAGTTCACTCTCTGCCAAGAATAGTTAACACACATGGGTATGTGAATTTTACAGTGTAGACATTTTGGATCTATAATTCCTTTGATATGGCTCTTATTCTTTCTTAAAATTTAATAGCGTAATTTATGTTACAATGCTCCGACACATAGGCTCTACATAAATGTATTTATATCTATTGAAAAAATAGCAGCAGCATATTCTGCACCAATGGAATAGGATTCACGTCAGTCCCTTTTTCCAATAGAGTCATATTGTAGATTGAAAAGGTATTCTGATAGACAGAAGTTATCCGAAATTGGGGTTCAATCACTATTACCTCCAGACTAATACAAGATTGGGGCACTTTTAACCCTGTTAGGCTACGTTCACACATCGCACATTTTTTAGCGCTTTTTTGCGCGCTCTTTTCAAAAATGCGCAATGTGGCCTCTGTGTCTACCGGCAAAGTCAATGTGAAATTCACTTTGCCGTACAGACACTGCATAAAAATACGCAGCGCTTTTATGGGAGAAAGCGCGGGCGTAAAAAGAATTGACATGTCAATTCTTTACGCACCTCTGTGCCCGTGCTTTCTCACATAGGGGCCCATTATTCCCGCTGGAATTATGCATCGCTGCTCAGACGAAGCGCAATTCCAGTGGGAATACACCGGTGCTGATGTCACACAGGGGAGGAACAATCCTGTTCCTCCTCCCCTGTGTGACATGTCTGCCAGCCCCTTTGGGTTTCATAGTGTATTAATGTAAGCTACAAAACCCAAATTAAACTAAAGCAAATGTATAAAAAATAATAAAGATCGAATACTTACCTCTCCACTGGGTGCTCAGGAGCCGGGAGATGGGAGCAGCCGCAAGTATCGACCTGCCAGGACCTTCCAAGAACACTGATTGGCCGCTCGCCGTCATGTGATATATATGTCATAGGACGTCACATATCAAATGACCGCGAGCGAGCCAATCAGCTTTCACAGTCCCTGGCAGGTTGATACCTGCAGAGGATCTCTTGGATCCCGCCTCCCGAACACCCAGTGGAGAGGTAAGTATTCAATCTTTATTATTTTTCACACATTTGCTTTAATTTATTATGGGTTTCGTAGTGTATATTAATACACTACAAAACCTAAAGGGGTTGGCACAGATGTCACAAAGGGGAGGAGGAACAGGATTCTTCCTCCCATCTGTGATATCACTGGAGAAGTAGCCCTGTAAAAAAACACGGTGTGTGAATGCACCACGTTTTTTACGGGGCTTTTTTGTGCTTTTTTGTGTGGGTTCAAAAAGCGCCCATGCAAAAAAGCACAAAAAAGCACTATGTGTGAACGTAGCCTAAGAATACTTGACAAATGCTCTTGTAATTCCTTATGAGATTTCCAGAGACAGCCGCATACAGTGCTGTGGAAGTCCCATAGACAATAAGTGGAAGGGAGGTTAAGAATGCACAAGACCACTACATGCTAAGGCTGGGTTCACATTTGCAGACCCCTCCGCAGCGTTCTGCGGAGGGGATCCGCAATGTGACCGCAGCGGCCGCGAGCTCCTATCTATATAATGGGAGCGCACGGTGCTGCGCTTGACCGCGCATGACCGTGCGCACCCATTCACTCCCATATGTGATCTGTGCGCAGGCGGATGCCAGTGCACAAATCACACAGTCTCGTCCGCACCAGGAAAGCAACATGTCGCGTCCCTGGTGCGGACGAGACTGTGTGATTTGTGCGCAGGCGTCCGCCTGCACACAGATCACATATGGGAGTGAATGGGTGCGCACAGTCATGTGTGGTCAAGCGCAGCACTGTGCGCTCCCATTATAAAGATAGGAGCTCGCGGCCACTGCGGTCACATTGCGGATCCCCTCCGCAGAACGCTGCGGAGGAGAACGCCAATGTGAACCCAGCCTAAGGGAGCATTCTCATCTGCAGAAAAACTCAGCGAATGTAATCCAAGAAAACATCGGATTGCACTCTCCCTGATGTTAAATAATAGTGATATGCATATCTGCAAGTTTTTCCTCAGCGAGAAATGAGTTGAGGAAAAAATTCAAGCATGCTGCATATAGCTATGTATCTTGCTGAGATTCCACCAATGCAAGTGTATGGATGCGATAAAAACATTGCACACCACACACATAAAGCACTTGGACTGCAATTTTAGCATGGTCATTTTCATACAGTAAAAAGTCAGAATAGATAGATAGATAGACAGACAGACAGACAGACAGACAGACAGACAGACAGATAGATAGATAGATAGATAGATAGATAGATAGATAGATAGATAG
Organism: Allobates femoralis; assembly: GCA_033576535.1. Taxonomy (NCBI): domain Eukaryota; kingdom Metazoa; phylum Chordata; class Amphibia; order Anura; family Aromobatidae; genus Allobates; species Allobates femoralis. The sequence continues at coordinate 130,413,458 of JARQOC010000005.1, forward strand.
ATAGATACTAGGATGGCTGGATGAAGGGCGCATGTGCCCGATATGTTGCCCTGTGGTACCTGTGGCCGAAATAAAGGCATAAAGATACATCTAATGACGGAGTGCGGCAGCATTTTTTCAAGTAGATGCTAGGATAGTTAGTTTACCAGTATGCCGCTGATGGCTTCTGGGGCCGCTCATTAAGCTTCATGCACATTCCTTACAACAGCTAATTACAAACAATAACTTTCTGTGGGACTGTCTGTGATTGGCTGTTGCAATCAGACGGTTTTCCACAATCTGGATGGTGTCTGTGCTTGGTTGCCATAAACATTAGTGTATGGCAACAAACCTGCTGTCATAGTGTGTAAAATTTAAAAAAAAACTATTATAAAAAAATGCATAGGGCTTCACAGTATTTTTCAGTCTTTCTGAGGACTGAAGATCCTGTGGTGATGTCACAGAACTGGTCACCTGACACATCAGGTGACCGTCTCTGTGACATCAGGAGAGGTCCTTTAGTCCCCAGCAGATGAGGAGCCGGTCACAGCATTGCAGCAGGCGTCGGAAGGTAAATATCCTCTGGGAGGCTTTGTTTATTTTTATTTACACATTCCGGAGGGGGGAGCACAGGGGGGAGGACAGGGGAGATCATAGAGGAGAGGGAGAGCATAGATAGAAGAGGGACAGATAGGGACAGATCGAGAAAAAGTAGGGACAGACAGGGACAGATAGGGTTAATTATGCACTGAGCACTGCCTCTGGGCATGCTCAGTACATAAAACACGGAGCTGACATTGGATCCGAGTTCAGCTCAGATCCGATGTCCATAGGCTCCTATACTGTTGGGGCTCGGATCAGCTCTGATCCGAGGCTGTCCGATTTCATTCTCGGACACAAAAACGCAGCAGGCTGCGTTTTTGTGTCTGTGATGAAATCGGACAGGATCGGATGGTGCCAAAATCGGATGTCAAAAGGCACACATCCGATCCGATCCGAGCCCCATAGGAACACATGGGAGCCGATCTTGGATCCGAGTGTATCTGTTTTGAAATGGATACACTCGGAAGCTCCAAAATCGTGATGTGAACCGGGCCTAACACACCCGATCGGATGATCGCAGCTTCAAGTCCCCTAAGTAAACTAGTAACTGCAGTACCAAGTCAGAAAAAAATATGAAAAAGTTAAAAGAAAATCTAAAACTAAAGCTAAAATCACATCCTTTTGCCCCATTAAAAATTAGACAACTAAAAAACAACAACTCATATTTAGCATCGTTGCATTCAGAGATATTCAATCTATCAAATAAAATAAATTAATCCAATCAGGAAACGGCATAAGGAGAAAAAAATCAGAATGCTAAAATTATGCAGCACATTGCAATTAGCACATTAGGAAGCGATCAAAACATGATATCTACCCTAAAATGGTAACAGTAAAAACATCAGCGCAGGACTCAAAAAAATAAGCCGACCCACTGCCCCGGATCCTAAAAATGAAAATATTACAGGTCACGGAATATGGCAACACAAGGGAAATTTTTATATTTACATCCTTTCACATTTTCATGTCATCACTTATGGTGTGTTTACACGTCATGATATCGTTCCGACGTTGTATCCAACAGCGCGGGAGCGCGCTTTTTCTGGGCAGAATTCCAAGATCGCATAGGAGATGTTACACAGCGCGATATCGGCAGGCAACGCCACTACGATGTGTACGTCCCCTTGTACGGCCGACCCAGGAACAACCATTTAACATGGAGAGGATAGGGGAAGTTGAACTCCACATCGTAGTTGGGCGTTTACACAGCACGATCCGGCTCCAACCTCCATCCAATATCGGGTGGTTGGAGAGCGCGCTCATTCGATCCCCGATATCGGTTTGACGTTCGGACGTTCACACCATACAACGCACGAACGATATCGGGTCCAACGCACGAACCACGTGACTTTTGGTCGGAGTTGGACGCCGATATCGGGACGTGTAAACCCACCATTAAATAAAGAAAAATCTAAATATGTTTGGCATTTAGTGTACGTTTCATACTGACAGGTCAGTTTTATCTTATAGTGAACATGTTAATTAAAAAAAAAACAAACCCATTGTGGAATTGCTCTTTTTTTTTCAACTTCACTGCACTTGGAATTTTTTTTCCATTTTCCAGTACACTATATGGTAAAATTAATGAAGTAATTCAAAAGTACAACTAGTCCTAAAAATAATCCTCGTAAAATGTTATGGCTCTTGGAATAAGTGGAGGAAAAAAACAAACCAAAAAATAGGAAATCGCCCGTGGTTGAGAGGGTTAATCACTGTCTTTGTAATATTGTGAGTGCAACTCTATGATGTGGCTTTTATGATCTTCATATTTCTTATCAGACATTTTGAAAAGGGTTGCCAAAATGAGATAGCATACTTGAAGTACCCGGGAGATTATCAAATATCTTTTCTTCACTATTTCACTACTCCAGTTGGAGTAATTTATTGAAATATACGGTAAATGTTATTATTAACTTATAAAAGGACTTAAAGCGAACCTGTCACCCCCTCCAGGCATCTAAAGATAACATAGCCACCTTCTGCAGCACTAAGGCTGCATTCTGACAAGGTGTCTATAGCATTTATGCTCCCTTGATTCACTGAAATAAAGACTTATATAAAATCTGTTTCAAACCTGACCCAAGACCGGGAGGCGGGTTTTCAAGTGTCTATCTCCCTCCTCTGTGGTGTCAGTCATCCCTCTCTGCTCTCTGTGCACCGCCTCCAGGGCCACCTCCCTGCATTACAGAGCTTTGTCAGCTCTGCTACAACACAGAGCTGCTGTTATAGGAGACCCCACAGTAGTAAATCTAGCAGGAGGACCCTGAGCAGAGAAAGCACTGCCTGCTACATAGCAGCCTTGAGCTGAGCTGTCAGCAGTGCAGCAGAGTTGAGTTTGTGCTTTAGATCAGGGGCTGAGGATGGAGCAATGCTGCTGGGTACAAGAAACTGAAAGTGAAAACTGCTCAGCTCAAGGGCTGCTACGTAGCAGGCAGTGCTTTGTCTGCTAAGGATCCTCCTGCTAGATTTACTACTGTGGGGTCTCTTATAACAGCAGCTCTATGTTGTAGCAGAGCTGACAAAGCTCTGTAATGCAGGGAGGTGGACCTGGAGGCGGTGCACAGAGAGCAGAGAGGGATGACTGACACCACAGAGGGGGGAGATAGACACTTGAAAACCCGCCTCCCGGTCTTGGATCTGGTTTGAAACAGATTTTATATAAGTCTTTATTTCAGTGAATCGAGGGAGCATAAATGCTATAGACACCTTGTCAGAATGCAGCCTTAGTGCTGCAGAAGGTGGCTATGTTATCTTTAGATGCCTGGAGGGGGTGACAGGTTCGCTTTAACTAAACAATAAAAACTGCACAACAGTATTTATTTTGTTAATATGTATGGCTTATATAGTATCATCATATTCTTCATTGCTTTGCAGACATTATCATCACTGTCCCCATTGGGGCTCAGATTCTATATTCCCTATCAGTAAGGTGTTGTCCTTGGTGGGATTTGAACCCAGGACCCCAGATTGTAGTGCTAACCAATGAGCCACCGTGCCTCCTGTACACTACAAACACTATGGTTATTATAGTTATTATTGATTGGTTAGCCATATATTCATATTATTTTAAAGTGCAATAATGTGTCTCAGTTTTAGATCATTTCTGTTACTAAATAATGCCACCTATTTGCTACTCATTTTTCTTTCGTTTTTGCTGGCCGCACTCTCCACATCTAAGAGCAGTTGAGAAAGCATATGCTAGTTTGGTAGTGCCACCTTTATACTGGGGGATGTAATCCTTTAGACCAGTCAACCCCCAACTTCTTACCTTGGGAGCCACAGTCAACCATGAGAGAAGGTCGAGCCACATCCTGGCAAGGACCCTCAAATCTATCATTACAGGTATGATGCTTGCCAAAGCTTCCCCACAGAAACCACACTAAAACCTTGTGCCCACCTCCCATATAGGCCCACTTTACCCTCATTTGGTATTCTTGTATAAAGCATACTCCACTCAGTATTGAATCAAACTTCAAGCCCGCCTCTAACAGCATCATCCTTTCACCAGCTTACAATATTTCTCCCGCTGTCAGAAGCATAGATATACAAAGTAATATTTGCTCTCCTGTGCAGGACTACTCATAAAAGTCACCATATAGAGTTCTTCTGTTTATTGCTGATATGCTAGATTTAGTGCTAATGTACCAAGCTGGCTGTCGTGAACCACACTTTGTGAATCCCACATAGGCTCCAAAGTCAGGAGTGGTACAGTCCGAGATATTTAATTAGTGCTAGCCACTGTGACTAGAGAGATTAACACTCTGTAGGAAGATCAATCTTGTGCAAGCCTAGATAGGTCCACCATTGTCTTCTCCACCATTCTCTTAATAGTATTGATCCATTGGTTTGCGGGTCTTCATCTTTGCATCGTTCTTTCTATTCTTCTGACCATGATGTCTTTCTCCAGTGATTGCTCTCTTCATATGATGTGTATAAAGTAGGCAAAACATGGCATTGTGATTCTTACTTCGAGTGACATGTCTGACTTGATGTGTTCCAAAACTGACTTGTTTGTTTTTATTACCATTCATGGAATTAATGACATCCTTTTCCAGCACCACATTTCAGAGACATCGATAAAATGCTTGCCAATTTCGGATTCGGCACAAACATTGCAGATTTGGTTCATGATCGGAAACCCAAGCAATTTATCAAAAATCGGTGAACATGGCTTTGTTTGGGGAAAAAAGTTTGAAATTTTAAATGGCCCTAAAACTTTCCCTGATTGTTTTGGGCCAAAACGCTTGCAAGAAGACCTGCTGGTTGGAAAGAACACCCAACCTTACTGTTAGGGCCACTTTACACACACCAACTTATCTGTCCAACTTCTGACCAACTTACTGGTTGCAGTGAAATCATGAACACATTGCACCATTTTGTGGCTGTGTACAAATGGAACAATGTGTCCATGATTTCACTGCAACCAGTAAGTTGGTAAGAAGTTGGACAGATAAGTTGGTGTGTGTAAAGTGGCCATTAGGAGTGCCCCTGGCCATCGGGTTTACCATTTTCTTTCAACCTGTAGAATTTTTTTTAAGTTTTAAAAAAAATGTTTTAAGCTCCCTGGCATTTACAAGTGTTTTGACACCTGTAGGATGTGCATTTTAGAAATAGTTCCAGATGTGGCAGCAGCTGTAACGTCCAGGAACCATACAATGTCATTTAAACATCCTTTTAAAAGAGCTTATATATTTTTTTATTTTTTGGGGAATTTTTTAGTTATTATTCATTTTTTATGATTTATAACTATTTTTATTATTTTATTATTTTTTTTTTTTTTTGTTTTAGAGCAAACCTTTATTATTATAGATGGTCATGAGTGTGCAAGGCCATCTCTTCTACACTTATGTGATAGCAATTCATATAAAAATAGCATATGGCCATTATATGCTTCACATACATGGTCCTATAGGCCTGTTCACACTCATGAAACACCATATCATGGATATTCCTTCTTGAAAATATGCAACTAATTTATATAATTTCATTCCATATGTTTAGAATACAGATTGTTGGTATGTGCACAAGTGTGATATATGCATCATTAATATTCAACCTTTACATGCATTGCAGCACACTACCCTTATTGAACATTCCAGATAAATTGGTGTTGAGCTGAATAAACGACTTTCTTTTTATTGTATGTCACCCGAATATGTCAGGCTTCAATAACCACCCCACTCAATCACAAGTCCAGGTTTTACTTGTGACATAGGGAATGGGATTTGTAAGTCAAATGTGGGCCCCTGGGCAAAGAAAAGAGGCATCAATGTGGTGCCATTTTGGTAGTGCTGTACAACACAGCTACACTATGCTACCATGTGCCTGCACTACACAGTTTGGATATGTGATGGATCCACCACAAGAAATGCCAGCTCGAGGATGTGATATTTCTCACCACCCCAGGGGTAGAGGATGCTTCTCCACCAGAACCGGAGCAGTCCCACAGGACATTGACACATATGAGACCTGGAACTCTACCATGCTACTCGCATAGGGCCTGATATGCAGTGAGGTAAGGATCCAGCAGTGGTCTTGCATGTCTGAAGAGGTTGCACCTCAATGAATCTCACAGTCAGGATGTGAGCCATTCCCCATGCCATCCGGGGCCAGCAGATATCAGAGACAGGAGGATCTTGCAGCATGCCTGGCATTATTACACCTGCAGCCAGTGCCGAAGCCAGTGGATCGGCAAATGCAGGAGGAGAAGGACAAGGAGAACGAGGAGGATGAGGAGGATGAGATGGATGAGGAGGATGAAGAGGAGGAGGAGGTAGTAGGAGCAGAAGGCCCTGTATACCAGCCTTCTGAAGCAAACCCACCAGTGGTCTTTGACTGGGAGAATGTCATGTGTGAACCCCTACCCCCTCCAACCAACACGGCCTGTGTCATTTCTTGAAGAGACTAGATTCATGGATATCATCGCTCAAGAGTGGTTGCATGGGCCTAAGGTCAATGAATTCGATAAGCAAAGTACCTGAGGCATGATAGTGACATTCATCCAGGAGACAGGGTTTGGGTTCAGAGCCGAAAAAGGGACTGGTCATAGGTGTTTCGTCAACCCTCATGCTGCGTGACAATCTTCTCTCAAGACTCCACACACTCTGTGTTGGAGAGGAGGTCATCTTCCTGAAGGTGAAGGACAGCAAGGGGCAGTTTGCGGTAGGTCACCACCACTGTGGACAAATTTGAAAGCTGGCAGCAGGAGGCTGACATGGAGAAGATATTGCATTGGCTGGAGGCCAGGTCTGTTCAGATTAACCAGCTAGCTGCAGACAAACCTACAGAGGCCATCGATCCTGAAAGGTCTGTCGGTGTTGCCCAAGTTCCTCCCATCTTTCCTAGAGGGTGTGGGCGTCCCCCAATTCCTCTGTTCTCTTCTCCAGAGGTGACCATGAAGGGGTGTACTGGAAGCAGGTGGTGGCAGAGAATGCCCCTGGAAGAGTAGAGTCTGCGACCCCCCAAGACCATCTGGCAGTGGAGTACCATGTGGAATGGCAAACTTCATCTCAAGCAGTGTTAAAAAAGCTGCTCTGCTCTTTTGACTCATATTAAAAAGAAGACTCCCTTAAAAAAAGCCTGTTGTTGGGTCACTGGCCCATCCTTTAGTTGGCATGTTATTCAGAAAAGAACTTTTTTTAGTTGTTGAGTTCTTAGAAGGGTGAGGCCTGTTTTTTTTATTCATTTTATTGTTCCCCTTACCAAGTTTAGTGCTGGTTGCGCTTCCCTCTGCAGCCTTCGGGCTATACCTCCAAGCCCTTAATGGACTGTGCCTTTAACCCTTTTGCAACCAAGGGCATAATAGTATGCCCTTGGCCGTGTCCCTCCCTCTGATGCAAGCTCATGTGCTGAGATTGCATAATTCCCTGTACATATCAGCTGATCTGATCAGCTAGCATGTGAAGCTAACAGCACCGATCATATTAGCAATTCGATCGGTGCTGTTAATCCTTTGGATCTCGCTGTCAATCACTTACAGTGGGATTCAAAACACTGTTCCCCGCCGGCATTAGAGGTCCTGTGATGCGATCACAGGACCTCGGTGTGTTACCTTGACAGCCCGGGGTCTTGTGATGACCCCAGATGCTTTTATGAATCACTTCCTGTGGATGCAAGGCGAGCCCCCTAGGGGGTAGTGTAAAATAGAAAAGGTTTTTAAAAATATAAATAAACATAAAAGTTCAAATCACCCCCCTTTTGCCCCACTGAAAGTAAAACTATTTTGCCGATACCATAATTGGTATCGGCATGTTTAGAAATGCCAGATCTATCAAAATATACAATTAAACAATCAGATCAGTAAATTGTACAATGGAAGAAAAGTCCAAATGTTGCCGCAACATCACAATCTTCTTACATAATCGCGCTGTCCCGTCTGTTCCCGATTTCCATCCATATGTCTTCGCATCACGTGCATCTGACTTCCAGTGTGCAGACATATTGCCATACCCAAGTGATGGGTGAGGGAATATGGCACGGCACACGCCAACTGCAGCCCCGTGCATGTCCCCCCGCCCGCTCCCAGCAGTCTACCTGGTTGCACCCCTGCCTGGTGTCATCCCCACTCACTTTCACCCGTGCTCACTCCCAATAGTCCGCCCGCCGTCACTCCCACTCACTGTCACCCCCGTTTGCATCCAGCACCCCTGCACACTTTCAACCCACCCGCTGTCACCCCTGCCTGCTCCAAGCACCCCCGCCAGGTAATACTGCTACCCGCTCTGAGCAGCCACAAGGACCTGTGTAATACGACAGGTCATGTGATGTGCACACTTCACAGGCACAAATTCACTTCACATTTACACACACACTCCACATGTACACACATTCCATATGTACACATACACTTTGCAGGTACACACTCCTCATGTACATACTCCTCATGTACACATTCCAAATGTATACATTCTTCATATACACACTCACTCCACATGTAAACACTCTACTGGTACACACACACTCCACATGTACACACACATACTCCACAGGTATATACTCCTCATGTACACACTCCACATGTACACACATTCCACATGTACACCCACACTCTGCAGGTACACACTCTGCAGGTACACACTCCGCGGGCACACATTACACATGTGCACACTCCTCATGTGCACATTTCACGGGCACACACTGCATATGTATATACTCCTCATGAACACACTCCTCATGTTTACACTCACTCAGCATATACACACTCACTCCACATGTACACATTCCACAGGTACACACTCACTCCACATGTAGACACACATTCCACAGGTACACACACTTTGCAGGTACACACTCATCAGGTACACACTCCTCATGTATACACTTACACACTCCTCATGTACACACTCACTCCTCATATACACACACATACACAAACAGCGGGTCCACACATATATACACATACATATACACATATACATAATACACACATATACAATACACACATATACAGATGTATACAGACATATACACATGGAGTGGGTCACGTGATGCAGCGGGGATACACACACATATACACACACACGTACACATACATACACATATGCATACACAAGTGTACACTTACACCGCTGCCATCTTCAGACACTTGAATATACAAAGATGGTGGCTGCGTGATGCATCACACAGCCACACTGCAAGATTACAGTAATTCCAGGTTTACAGTTGTGGCCAGAAGTATTGACACCCCTGCAATTCTGTCAGATAATACTCAGTTTCTTCCTGAAAATGATTGCAATCACAAATTCTTTAGTATTATTATCTTCATTTAATTTGTCTTAAATGAAAAAACACAAAAAGAATTGTCCTAAAGCCAAATTGGATATAAATCCACACCAAACATAAAAAAGGGGGTGGACAAAAGTATTGGCACTGTTGGAAAAATCATGTGATGCTTCTCTAATTTGTGTAATTAACAGCACCTGTAACTTACCTGTGGCACCTAACAGGTGTTGGCTATAACTAAATCACACTTGCAGCCAGTTGACATGGATTAACGTTGACTCAACCTCTGTCCTGTGTCCTTGTGTGTACCATATTGAGCATGGAGAAAAGAAAGAAGACCAAAGAACTGTCTGAGGACTTGAGAAACCAAATTGTGAGGAAGCATGAGCAATCTCAAGGCTACAAGTCCATAATAAATTTCAAGTAAAAATACGGTTATTTACCTATATTACACACAGGGAGAACAGTGCACAGGAGGAAGATAGCACAATGAAGAGAGCACATGAAGAAAAAGATAGCACAGTGTGGAGAGACAGCACACAAGGGGAGCACACATAGGGAGACAACGCAAAGGTGATAGCAGAGGAGGGGAGAGTGCACAGAGGGAAGACAGCTCAAAGGAGAGATCACATAAGGAGAAAGAGTGGGCAATGGGAGAGCACACAGAGGGAGAGAGTGCACAGTAAGAGAGACAGCCACCACCCCCAGTGCCACAGAGCCTGCCCCCATCGAGATGATACCATCGGGCCTCCATCTAGTAAAATGCAATAACGGGCAATCAAAACAGTGCTACTCAAAAAGGGCATCATTAAATATATCAGCTCAAGATGCAAAAAATAAGTGATCACACTTGCAAGTGCACGCCCCTTTGAAGGCGTTTTTTAGGCCCTTGATTTTTCCTCCCATTGATTTGAACGGGGTTCAGAAATTCGGCAAAGTGTTCGTCGATGAATTTGCTGAACATATGCCAATTTGGTGAACCGAACCCGAACTTCAAAAGATTCGCTCATCTCTACCAATCAATAATAACTATACTAACAACTATAGTGTTGTGAGATTTACAATAAAAATATTGTGTAGCTTGGTACTTTTATAAATCAACAATAAAAGTTACATTTTAATAAATTACTTCAATTGCATTAATCACTGTGAAATAACTTGGGAGTCTTAATATACACAGTATACATATATCTGCAGCATTATAAAGTAATTGCTGTCAGAGGGTATTGAGCCAAATAAAATGCTGGGCCAGAATTGTCTGTTTCCATTACATTTGTCCTATAACACATAATGTCATTTTCCAGTCAAATATTATAGGATATTTTTGTGAAAAACACAGTGAACTATGCATGCTGAGCTGACACTAGTAGGATGATAGTCCAGAAGGTAGCCTATTTAACAGTCTCTCTTCTTTATCATCTGTTTTAAACCCAAGATATCACCTTTTCAATGCAGTTTCCATATACCATTCTGTTTTATGGGACAAGATCATATCATGTGGTGGAAGTGCAGAGGATACAATTAAAGGGCAATATTTCATCAATATACGTTTTTAGATTATTAGTTTCTTAGCATTTATATATTGATATTCATATATGTAGTGTGGTTTCTCATAAAGTCAATAAGTGCAAGATGACTGTTTCATATTGTGTGATTCTGCTGTACTATGAGTTAGAGGCCAAGCTCCTGGAACGAACAGTTGAGATATATTTGAAGTGGCAAAGAGGAAGCACTAGGGCAGTGTCCTTCCTGACTCCATTCAGTTTCCTGAGCTGACAGAGTATAAGTCAGAGGTATTGAAGCAATTCATTCCAGGCCTCTTCTCCATTGTCTTCTGTCTGAATTTTTCACTTCATGGCTTGTCTGTCTTTTAATGAGGTACTTGTGACGACGTCTGTCTTCCAACTTATTCCTTAAGGGGCAATGTCTGTCCATTACTGTATGAATAATCACTGACACAGTACATGAGGGTTTTACTGGTCCTGTTGAAATAAAAAGACATTACGGTAAATTATTAGTCATAATGTGAAATCCGAAAACTTCATGTGTCCAGCAGTACTTAAAAGATTATGCAATCTGAACCTCTGTATACAATGAATATACATTTTCGCATGCTCCAAAACATATTTACAGGATATGTGCAATTTTGGCTATTGCACTAGAATGTTGATCATTGATTCTCAATAAGAGCTGTAGATATGAGGGTGGCACGGGGCATTAGTCGGGGCTCAGGGTTCTGTCAGTGGAGGTCGTACGCACCCTAGCCACCCCAGAGAGCAGTGGAGAATCTGGTTGCGGTGATCCTGGCTAGGTTTGTGGTTCTTGTGTATGCAAGTCATACTTATAAGTAGGTTATTGTGAAGGCCAAGGATGTATCCACTGGAGAATCACAGACACGGATACAGGTTTCTTGCTTAACAGTGTTTTATGCACTTCGCACCGTACTGTGAACACATTGATACTGCACGTGCAACATTTTGCAAAGTCTTTCAAAAGATTCTTGGCTTTATGGCAACCTTTAACTTTAGAATGCTCCATTACTCCCGATACTATGGCTGACGTTCATCCATCCTCCTCCTTACCAGTCAGCACCATAGTCCCACATATTATAGTCATATAGCCTTCCTTACCAGGGTTTTGTCCCACCCATAGGGACAAATGATTTATAATAAAAAAGACCATCGTTGGACTCACCTTGACTAATGTTTGCTTTTATGTTGAACTGCTCGCCAAAATTTATACCAAGCTTCCTCCCAAAGACACGTATTGCTGGAGTCTGTCCTGTGACAGGGGGACCTCTGCAAAGATCAGGCCTGAAGCTTGTGACAAAAGGACCAAGAAAATTCTCTCTATGTCCCCCTTTATGGAGTTCTTTGCAGGCATGGTAAGATGACATATGCCACAAACAGAGACTCTTCTTGGGGCCTCCTTGTGTATTTCCTGAATTTATCGGGGCTCTCTGAGCATGATGCCTACACTTGTCCCTCATTCCTTTGTTCCTGATCAATGTTGAAGCTTGAAATATTGTGCAAAAATAAAAGGGTGGGGGACAAGAGGCGCAATAGTGCCCTATCACTAGTGACACTACAGGATGTCAAGGTGGTGCTATGAAACCACTCACCTGCTACAGTTGTGATCCCCACAACTGGTTTGAAGGCGTACAATACTCCAAGCTGCTGCAGGACCTCCACCAACCACTAACCAGCGGTGATATCCAGAATGATGATGGGAATGAAGGTGTGTCACGGTCCGCGCTGCTCCACGCTCAAGAAAAACTCATCATGGTGAGTTTTTCTTGAGCTTGGAGCAGCGCGGACCGTGACACACCTTCATTCCCATCATCATTCTGGAAATATTGTGCAAGGCCTTTTCCCTGGCATCCATAGTGCACCATGTTAAAAATATTAACTCTGGGGAATAGCTGCCACTTTTTCTGGTGTATGTCCCTAATTTGAGCTATTTTTGCAGCCTTTGGCCAATCTGAAGTTGTTTTCTATGCCTTTGGTTTTGCCTTTCATGGAATCCTTTGGGGTTCAGAAGTTCAGCGAACTGTTCTTAAAAAAAGATTTGGCATACATATTGAGATTCGGCAAACCAAATCTGAACTTCAAAAGGTTTGCTTATCTCTAGTCTTAATGATCTGCAATTCAGTACTGCTTATGTTGGAGAATCTAGAGACGCAGCATAAAGGAATAACTAATTTTATCATGCAGCAGACAAGCTGGTAATTGTCTTACTTTCAAATCTGCCCATGGCATCTGATTAAGGTAGGTTCTGTATTGAAGACCTTCAAAAGGCTCCAAAATTTGTCAGTAGTAGTAACTATGGCATCAACTGCCTCCACTGCCTCCTATTACAGATCCTCTCTTTCATTGGTGTCACTGACCTTGCCCTCTCCTGGATCTCCTCCTACCTTTCCAACTGCACATTTAGTGTCTCCCACTCCCACACGACCTCCTCGTCCCATCCCCTCTATGTTGGTGTCCCTCAAGGCTCTGTCCTGGGGCCCCTCCTTTTTTCAATCTATATCCTTGGTCTGGGACAACTCATAAAGTTTCATGGCTTCCAGTATCACCTGTACACTGATGACACTCAGATCTACCTCTCTGGCCCAGACGACACCTCTCTCCTGTCCAGAATCCCAGAGTGTCTATCAGCCATATCTTGCTACTTCTCCTCTTGCTTCCTAAATCTCAATGTAGACAAAACCGAACTCATCATTTTTCCTCCATCTCACACCTATACCATAATAATAATAATAATAATAATAATAATAATAATAAAACTTTATTTGTATAGCGCCAACATATTCCGCAGCGCTTTACAGTACAATGGTACATATAAGAATAATATACGGTACAGAAAGGTACCGTACCTATCTATCACAATAAATTACATCACACTTTGCCCTGTACCTGAAGTCCGCTGTCTCAGAGTAACCCTGGACTTTGCCTTGTCCTTCAAACCACATATCCAAGCCCTTGCCACCTCCTGCCGTCCCAACTCAAAAATATCTCCACAATCCGTCCCTTCCTCAACCCTCAATCTACTAAATTACTAGTGCATGCCCTCATTATCTCCCATCTCGACTACTGCAACCTCCTCCTCTGTGGCGTCCCTGCTAACACTCTTAGACCTCTCCAATTTGTCCTTAACTCTGCTGCCCGACTAATCCACCTCTCTCCTCGCTATTCCTCCACTTCTCCCCTTTGCAAATCCCTCCACTGGCTCCCAATTCCCCAGCATATCCAATTCAAACTACTAACATTGACTTACAAAGCCATCCACAATCTGTCCCCCACATATGTCTGAACTAATCTCTCAATATCATCCAACTCGTAATCTTCGATCCTCCCAAGACCTCCTTTTTTCTTCCACTCTTTTATGTTCCTCATTTAACCACCTGCGAGACTTTGCCTGAGCATCCCCCATTCTCTGGAATTCTGCACCCCAAAATGTCCGACTGTCCATTGTGAGGTAGCAACCGGGGAACCCGCTTGCATAACGACAACAACACGTGTTTATAATTTAACCAATGTCTACACGTTTATTTTCAAATATTAATAACATAACCTGGGTAGCATGTTTGACACATATCACATTGATTATAAACACTTTACATAAATACATCATACATTACATAGAACATTGCACATATACAAGCCGGGACCTGTAACCACCTCTCTCCCCATTGGAGCTCTAACACCTGCTCCCGTGGTAGCCACGGCCTCCGGCCTACTTACACTATACATCAATACATACGTTACATTACAACGATGACCCCTCCGGGTTCATAACAGGGATTGAGCAACCTGAGTACCGGGTATGTCATGTATCCCCAAGGGGCTCCTTCCTGGACGTGTTTCACCCCACGTCCAGGTCAGCGCCCACCTGGTTCAACCATGGTGTCCCCAACTCTAGGAGCCCTTTTTAACCCCTGCTTCTGACCTTCGTTACATACGCCTCAATGGGCCCTGTGGGTCCCAATGGCGGTACCTGCCGCCTGGCTTTAGTCACCCAGCATGATGATATACCATTAACCCGTAGTCAGGATTCCTGCCTGACCAGGTCCTTACATACCGTATGTGATCCATCATTCAAACGTCCATGGATCACACGCATCCTTCCACAAGCTCACAGCCCATCATCCATGGACTGTGGCTCTCCTGGGTCCATTACAGGGATTGGCAAACCTTAGTACCCTGGAAACTCATCCGTTACCTACTAGGAGCCCTATTACCCCTGTGTCTGGCACCACAGGCACACCACACACCATTAGAGGCCGTGGTTGAGGGACAGGTACCCTCTGCAAGCAGCAGGGCAAGCCTCCCTCTCGTCCCACAGGGACGGATCGCCTCCAATGCATCATCCACACTGGCTGGGTCACTCTCCCCCACAACATTATACGTGGCTGTTACACATAGGCCATCGTATTTCATTCAGGGCACTGTTACCTAAGCCCTTTCATACGTCTACGGGTCCTCTACCGACTGCCTAGTCAGACCCAATGGTGGTTATGCCCACCTGGCATTAATCACGCACACAGCTCACTCCGTTACACGGGAACTGCTGTCTTACCGGGCACGGATCCGGGTCTCGCTACCTGGGTAACGGGGTGGCCAAGCCTCCCCCACGGGCTCCTTCCTGGACGTGTTTCACCCCACGGCCAGTCCAGCGTCCTCCAGGTCAGCCACGGCTTTTCACACCAGGTGCTATAACGACCCCGGTCCTGGCTACCGGTATAGAGCTAGCATGCTCTCTTCACCATCGTTCCTTATGGTGGTCTGGACTCTCATTCCCAGTCCCTCACACAGACTAGCTCTGCTCGGCTCTCTGGCTGGTAATGAACCTCTCAGCACGAGTTCTGGTCTCAGAATGAATCAATCAGCCGGAGTCCTCAGCAGGATCTCAGCTTTAATCTCTCAGCTGGCCGGCTCTTATCGAGCCTGCCACACCCACACTGAGTCACCCAGCTGGGCTGCTATTCCTCTGGACACACCCACCTGACACACCCACCTGGGCTGTCAGTAATCACTCATTATATCCCTTTCCTCAGGGCTTCCTCGATCTCATGGGCCACTCATTAGTCACATTAAACCTCATTGTGTTCAGGATAGGTCCAAACAGCATTATCACAGGAAAACCGGCCAGTGTGCACAGGATCATACCCTGATCCTTCATGTGATACCATGGGGGCCATGGGGATCATGCCGACGGTGCCTCACACCATATATTTGATATCTTGAGAGTTTATGGGTGTATTGGTATGATCAATCAATATTATGACTATTGGATATTACTTTAATTTACATGGCTTCCTAAAGGGAGTGAAAATCATTGCAACAGGATAAACACATTCACACATTCTTGCTTTGAACAACTTTTGCTAGCTGACCATATTTGTTCCTGACAGAGCCTGCTCCTCAGTATATGCAAGCAGCTAATTACTACAAATAGTAAATGCAGCAGCAGCAATTACAGCATATATGACAAGATGGATAAGATGTTTTAGCTTTGGCTGCACCAGCCTGACACAATTCTGGAGAGATGAACCCCTGACAGCCTGGTTCAGTCTGTATCCGTTCTACTGAAGATACCCAAACTCTATGGACTTTTGTGTTAGCTGGTTGGTCAAATAGGAATTAATAGCTGAGTTTGCTATGGGTGTACTTTCTTGTTTAGCCTCCAATGTACTGACACAGAGGGAAATCAGTCCTGCAGGTTGCTATGTAATGTCTAAGCAGACCAGATTGCCTGCAGGAAGTTTAAAAAATCTACTATTTGTCCAAATTAATCAGGCATGGATCAGTGCTGATTTTCATTCACTTAAAGCCCCAGTCACACATAACGATATCGTTAGAGAGATCGTTGTAACTGTGACGTTACAACGATCTCTCCAGCGATCTCGTTCTGTGTGACACTTTGCAGCGATCAGGCCCCTGCTGTGAGGTCGCTGATCGTTGCAAAGTGCTGCGGTTCATTTTCTGATCGTTGGTTTCCCGCTGGTCAGCACGCATCACTGCGTGTGACCGCGAGAAACCAGCGATCTGTGACCTCACAGCGCTGGTTACTATGGTAAACACCGGGTATCCAGGCAGCGCGCGCTGCCTAGATACCCGGCATTTACCATGGTTACCAGCGTCCTCCCTGCTTAGCACTGCCTGTAAGCATGGAGAACGCTGGTAACTATGATAAACAGCGGGTATCCAGGCAGCGCGCACTGCCTGGATACGCGCTGTTTATCATAGTTACCTGCGTTCTCCTTGCTTAGCGCTGCAGCGCTAAGCAGGGAGCGATATGGGAGGTGGCTCCCTTGGCCTGATCGCTGGGGAGATCTGCCTGTTTGACAGCTCCCCAGCGATCAGGTAACGACGCTCCAGCGATCCCGGCAGGTCGTTATCGCTGTCGGGATCGTTGGAGCGATCGTTATGTGTGACTGCACCCTTAGCCTGACAACATTAATTAGAGCTGCCTTGGCATGTGCTGGTGCCTTGGGTTCCACATTATTTTTTTGCTACCAATGCCAACGCCTCCTGCCAGGTAGTACTTCCTGTCAATCATGTTATTTCTTTATGGTGATACTTCTGCTGCTGGTGGAGGTGCAATTGCTAGTTCTACACAGTTGGATATCTCTTTGCTAGCCTGTGAAATTCTTTATTGTGCACCTGCTACTGCTGCCATTGCCAGTAAACAATCACACATATTTTCTCTATCCATTATTTTCTATACTTATATGGTACTCTTTCGTACAAACCTTACCCTATAGAGCATAAAAAACCTGATAAAAGAATACCTTTCAAATGACTAGTTACATTTCCACTGCTTCTGCATTTTCAATACAGCACACTTGTTGCTGATCATGCAGAGTAAAATTTTTTTGATGTCGTGATCAAAAGCAATTTTTTTTTATTTTCTCAAGCAGCAAGACTTTTGCTAACCCCAAAAAGAGATATTATTAAAAGCTTGTTAAAAAGCCATAAATTCATTAATTTAACAAAACAACATGATCTGTCAAAAAGTCATGGATTCTTCTGTGTACACCCCCTGTGCATAAACACACCCACAGCAGTCATCTGACCCCAAGAAATGTATTATTTGTAACCATTGTTACATTTTGAAATTCATAAACGGTCTGCCTGGATGTTGTTTACCGCTGATTACCATTTATTTCTGGCTAACCAGTTGCTGTTGAGGTAACTTGGATATTACTAAAGCCATGTTTGCATTAAAGAGCCGTAAAGGGGTTCAAAACAGTCTTACATCTTTTTTTAATCATCCGAAAGTCTTGCAGAGTTTTGGAAAAATTTAACAAAGCTGCTAAATATGAAATTCAAAAGATTGAATAATCTCTACTGAGAAATTACTACTCTGGTTATTTTATTACATTCTAAAAGAAATATAAAATACACATGGAACCATTTGAAACAGCCAGGCTTTTTGGGGCATTAGTCCTGTGTGGTGCATGCATATAATGCTGGGCAGTCCGCCTGATCCAACAGTATGGACGTAATCAATAGGTTGCATGCAGACATTCTGCATCATGCTTGTCTGTGTGACTGACGCCCTATGGAAACCTCATCTGTGTGCATACAAAATATCACCAATCATCTCCCCCATGTTATAGCAACTTGAGATTGATTGCGGCATTGATATTATGCTCCTGTGTCGTCTCATTTGGGCCTGTGGCGTCCAGCTACATGTATTGGGTATCTGACCTTTGGCTGTTTATGGTGCATTATGGTGTAATTACATATACAATAGCAAAATAGGTTTAGTACAGTTATAAAGAAAAGCAAAGTTAACTAGATATATCAATACTTCTAGTTTATTCCTAAATATTTCAGCTTTAGCACCTTGACATATGTGTTGAGGGATTTTTCATGTCCTACTGGCAACAATGCACCATAGGGAGAGTGTGAATTAAGTCTTTAATTTCCTCTATGTCTAAAGGTCCCGTCACACGGCACGACCTGGCCAGCGATGTCGGAAGCGATGCGCGGGTGCCCGCTCGGTTCCGACATCGCTGGCCAGCTGTCACACAGCATAGCTGCGGCCGGCGACACCGCAGAGATGCGGGCGGTGACATCGCTCGCTGGGCTGGGCTTAGCCCAGCGAGCGATCCGCAGGGAGGAAGTAACACACAACTATATGCATTGACTACACTCAGGGATGTTTTGTAGCACATGACTATGAAGACACAAAGATCTACAAAGAATCTGTAGATCTGTATAGTATGTTTAATCAAGATTTTTTGCAATGCTGCTTAATTGTTTTTTCATTCAAACTAATGAAATTAAAGTTAGACAAAGGTTTAAATTTCCAAACAGGCTCAAATAATCTGCAATTTGTTTTTAAATAAATAAAAATGACCAACAGTAAGAAATAGAAGAGGGGCATTAGGTTTTTAGGAGCTTTATTCTTCGTATTTGTGGGGTTCCCAGAGGTTGCACCTCCAACAATCAGCAACTTAATATGTATCCTCAACGGTATCATTACACGTCGCAATATCGTTCTGATATTGCATGCAATTTCACGGGAGGGCGCACGTTTTTGGCACTTGTCCAAGATCACATAGGTGATGGTCACACAGGGAGATCTCGGCAGGCAACGCAACTAGGATGTTGTATGCAACTTTTGTGCGCTGGGTATGAGCAACCCAGCGAACGAGCATTAACATTGTAGTGAATAGGGGAAGTTGCATTCAAAATCGTAGTTGCGCCGTCACACAGCACAATCATGCCAGATCGCATATGCAACATTGTATGGTTGAAGAGCTTGCACAATCTTCTTGCGATATCGATCCTACGATTTATTGCAGTCGCATCGCCCTGTTACAAGATACAACGCACAAATTATATCAACCGCAACTAACCATACCACGTGACTTTTGGTCGATGTTGCATTGCGATATTGCGACGTGTAATGGTACCCTTAGACATGACATAGCTTCTAAAAAGTGAGTACATAAAAATTTTCTTTCATCTAAACAACTGATTTCTTACCATGTAAACCTTTTTGTGCTGCTTCTGTTTAACATTACCCTTCACCAGGGGTGGGGAACTCCGGGCCTCGAGAGCCGCTAACAGGTCATGTTTTCAGGAGTTCCTTAGTATTATTACACAGGTTATAGTTCAATAATTTGCACTGGTGATGATTCCAACCCCTGTGTAATGCTAAGGAGATCCTGAACACATGACCTGTTAGCGGCCCTCGAGGTCTGGAGTTCCCAACCCCTGCCCCTCACCAACATTTGAATGACATGCTTCTTTTTACTGCTGCTTAGTTTGTTGGTGGTTACACGTTTGAGCTATCTATTCCAAAATGTTAAAAAATTAAGGAACAATTTTTCAAATCAGAAATTCCTTGCACTCAAAAACTCTTAGTTTTCATTTTTTTTGCTAAGAGCATACACGTCCTTTCTCCACGTAACCTTCCCTTTGCCTTTCACGTGTTCTTTGTTACAAGTGATGGTAAAGTTCTCTGTTTATGGAAGCTGAAATTCCTTTTTTCACTTAATTCCTGAGTTCCTTGCCATAATACTTTTCATCCTTATTTTCATATGTTAGTGAAGTTTTACGTTTCTTGTTGTACCCATATTTTCTTGTATGTTTTGGGTTTGTGCTTCTTGATCTTTTCCATAGTTGACTATATTTGCCCTTTCATTGTCACTAGTGATGGGCGAATCCTAAATTACTCGGAATCGCTTGACTCTAGCGAGTCTGAGCACAGGACTCGCTACTCGTTGCGAGTCTAGCGAGTCCAATGTTAATGAATGGGGAAGCGAGTAATAGCGAGTAGTGTGAGATTTACAAATCGCAGATGTGTCTCGGAAGCTTCAGCCTGAAGCAATCCTAGTTTTGTCATTTATTTGCATTGCTCGTTTACTTTGTAAGTAATCGCTGACTCGCACAGATAAGATCCTGTCTCCTCTGTACAGGCTGCCAGCTCCAGGGTCCTAGAGCCTGCCTGCTGCCTGATGTAGCAGTGCTGAGATTGTTCTCAGTCTGCTCATTCCCTGTGTACAGACATGAATGTCTGTGCACAGAGATGATGTAGCAGAGCTTAGATTGTTCTCAGTCTGCTCATTCCCTGTGTACAGACATGAATGTCTGTGCACAGACATGATGTAGCAGAGCTGAGATTGTTCTCAGTCTGCTTATTCCCTGTGCATAGACATCTATATCTATACACAGGGGATGTAGCAGAGAGGACATCGCGTTTTGGACTGCGTCGGACGGAAGAGGATTTTTTTAATTAAAGATGGAGTCCCTAATGGCTTTTTTTTTTTATTTCTAATAAAAAATTTTCCTTGTGTTGTGTTTTTTTTAAAACAATTTCATAGAAATTCATGGCGGTCATGTGTAATATTGGCGTGACCGCCATAAATTTCGGGCTTAGGGTCAGCTGATAATACAAAGCTGGCCCTAACCTCTATTACCCAGCGTGCCACCGCTACCAGGGCCGCTGGAAGAGCGGGGTTCAGCGCCAGAGGATGGCGCTTCAATGAACGCGCCATCTTCTGGGGCGGCTGCGGGCTGCAATTTGCAGCGGGGGGTGCCCAGAAAGCTTGGGCATCCCTGCGCTGCGGATTCCAGCCCCCAGCTGCTTAGCTGTACCTGGCTAGACATAGAAATTGCGCGGAGCCCCACGCATTTTTTTTTAATTATTTCATGAAATTCTGAGATTCTGACTCTGAGACTCTGACTCTGAAATTCATGAAATAATTTTAAAAAAATGCGTGGGGCTCCGCGCAATTTCTATGTCTAGCCAGGTACAGCTAAGCAGCTGGGGGCTGGAATCCGCAGCGCAGGGATGCCCAAGCTTTCTGGGCACCCCCCGCTGCAAATTGCAGCCCGCAGCCGCCCCAGAAGATGGCGCGTTCATTGAAGCGCCATCCTCTGGCGCTGAACCCCGCTCTTCCAGCGGCCCTGGTAGCGGTGGCACGCTGGGTAATAAAGAGGTTAGGGCCAGCTTTGTATTATCAGCTGACCCTAAGCCCGAAATTTATGGCGGTCACGCCAATATTAGACATGACCGCCATGAATTTCTATTAAATTGTTTTAAAAAAAACACAACACAAGGAAAATTTTTTATTAGAAATAAAAAAAAAAGCCATTAGGGACTCCATCTTTAATTAAAAAAATCCTCTTCCGTCCGACGCAGTCCAAAACGCGATGTCCTCTCTGCTACATCCCCTGTGCATAAATATAGATGTCTATGCACAGGGAATAAGCAGACTGAGAACAATCTCAGCTCTGCTACATCATCTCTGTGCACAGACATTCATGTCTGTACACAGGGAATGAGCAGTCTGAGAACAATCTCAGCTCTGCTACATCATCTCTGTGCACAGACATTCATGTCTGTACACAGGGAATGAGCAGACTGAGAACAATCTCAGCACTGCTACATCATCTCTGTGCACAGACATTCATGTCTGTACACAGGGAATGAGCAGACTGAGAACAATCTCAGCACTGCTACATAATGTCTGTTAGCAGGCGGGCTCTAGGACCCTGGAGCTGCACAGAGAAGACAGCTGGACTCGGCTCGCAAAGAAACAGCAGTTATCTGCGAGTTTCCCTGCTATCACTGGCACAGTAGCCAGTGATTACTCGCACGTGTCTAATGCAAACAATGGCAATCCTAGTTTTGTCAGCGTTTCTGACAAAACTAGGATTGATATTGATTTGCATTGGACTCGTGCGAGTAATCACTGGGAAACTTGCAGAGTACCGAGTCCTGCGAGTCCCTTACTACTCGCCGAGTAACGAGTCCTAGCGAGTAGATTCGCCCATCCCTAATTGTCACTGTTTTGTCGATTTGGATACAGTTTTTTTTACTTACCACTAGCAGTGGCCTACATAATTTTATTTTGGAGCTTTAACCAGTAAAACTACTACTCAATAGGAAATACGCAATAATACTATCAATGGTGAAAAATGCGTCACAGTTGATATTCACATTTCTCTAGATTAAGAAGTTCTTAATTAGAGATCCTTACTTATCAATAGACAGAGAAGTGCCCAGTGACCACGTACTAATATATTTGAAATGGTATCCCTACATTTAATTTTACACATCATCATGCTTTTCATCTTTATTACTAGTTCTGAATTGTTGGGTCAATGAGCTTACCGTAAATCCGTTTCATTACCCATAAGATATAAAGGGCTTTCATATCCATTGATCCTAGATTTAGGATGTATTCTTCCTGCAGATGAACCATGTAGTGACACTATAATTTCCCATTTGTAAAATAAATGTAGATAAAAAGTGCTAAATATGATTTGTGAAATATTATAATGCAGTGTTTAGTGATGGTAATTTAGCGTGTGGTAGGGCTCAGTGAACTGATTTATATATCTGCTGATACTACCCATTTATGGCTGTTTATAGCCTGGATTATTGCCTTAGATCACTTACTTAGCTCAGCACACTTCCAATCTCTTTCTTTTTGCTATGAGAATTTAAACTGAAATCACATGGATTTAAGTGAATCCCATGAATAATGTGCTCTGTGCTGGGTTGTTCCTTAAGTCTGAAATGTGGCTTTTTGGTAAGCCCTAGTAAGCCTTTTATGTTTATAGTGACTACACTAAGTGCAATACAATTTTAATTGGTCCCCTATGTTTAAACTGTCTCAGATGTTCAAAACTTTTCCTTTTTTCACATATATTTCTTTCTTATTATTCATATAATTTTATGTGCTGAACACATTGATTATAATAGTGGAAGAAAACATATTAAAGCCATTGGCTAGATAATGAATTGTGTCCCAATTGTGTCCTAATGGAGACATGTAACTTGCATTTCATTCACACAACTTTTTTTTCCTTACTTGATATCACATGATTGCTGTGTAATAATTACAAATACTGATACTTGTAAAGTTCTTCTTTCCTCTGTAGAAATACATTGATAACCATACGGGCAAGCGAGCTGTGGCAGTGCAAGAAGGGTATACCTCCTCCTAGTCAGAACTGGGTAAGTACAGAGACACTGAGCGAAACACATGCGAGATACTTGCATGAGTCTTCCATGACACACCCAGAATGGCTAGGTTCTCTCTGGACAGGAGCACACCATTTGAACACAAGCATCTGGTACGCTTCTGACCAGAGAAACGGCGGTTGTTCCAGGTGACCCATGCGAGACTCATGCGAGCATCTCGCATGCATCTTGCTCAGTGAGTCTCTGGCCTTACACTTGTGGCTACCTGACAAGGAACCCAATTGATAGGAACAGTTCAACGTGACTTTAATTACAGTAATTTATATGAAGGCACATGTACTTTTGATGCTGCACAACAGCAAAATGTTTCCTAAACAGATGTACAATCTCTGGTATCTCCACCTCTCTTGTGTGCCTGAGCTAACAATTCAACATTAACACCAATAGAGTGGCAACCACATTGTCCAGGGATGGTTTCCAACAAAGTGTGGCTATAACTTCAAATTAAAAATGAAGAGGTAAATTTACACGAGCTGATTTTGTACCATTAAGGCTGTGGTCACACATGCCAATCCGTTTTTCATAGTGCTCTGTTTATCAATTCTTTTTTTTGGGGGGTGTTTTTTGAGCCTCTTGTGCTGCGTTATGTGAACTGAGCCATTTTTTGGCAAAAAAAATGCTAGTAAAAATGGAACCGTTAACAGATGGTGTCTATATGTGCCATCCGTTAACGGATCCGTTTCCCATAGGGCCCCATATTACCGAAAAACAATCCGTTTTTTTCCAGCACCCAAAAACGTTGCTTGCAATGTTTTTTGGACCCTGTGAAGAGGTCTTCAAAAACGGAATAACCCATAAAGTGCCCCATCCGTTAACGGACCGTTTAAAAAAAAGGGAAAAAATTTCTCAAAAACAGATCAAGAGCAAAAACGGCTGGCATGTGTGACCACAGCATAAGGCTGCTTTCACATCAGCGTTTTTGATGATTTGCGGCAGATCCAGCTGATTTTGCTGCATCTGCCACGTAACGGCCAACTTGCGGCAAGCCCTCATTCATTCTCTATGGGGCCTGCGGTCAGGTACGGCAGTTGCGGTTTTGCCGAACTAAAAAATTCAGCTAGCAGCGTTTTTTTTCCCTTGTCACAAATGCCAGATCTGCCGGACAACTGACACACCTGACCACAAGTCCCATAGGGAATGAATGGTACATATGGTACACTCCTGGATCCTTAGGCTTTTCCACCTTTCTTTGGCTCACAGTCTACTTAAGGTGCAGCTATCATTTTCTTTATTGCTTACTTACTGTGCTCATCAGGCATTTTCTATTGTGGCTACTTCAAGTAGTACATGTTTGGATTCACTTTCATGCATACCTACCAATTTTTGAACAAGAGAAAAAGGGACAAGCAATGCGATGTGCTGTTCACAATGGCTACAAACCAACACACACCCATTTACCATTTTATTTTACCCTGAGAGGAGAGATATCAGAGGGGTGATGGCAGTAAGGGATACTGAGTAGACGTCTGAGACTGAAGTGCATACAGCCAAATCCTGGACTGTCGCATGTATCCAGGACGGTTGGGACTAGAGATGAGTGGATTGATTCACGAGACTCCAGTCCAGTGTCCAGGTCAGTGGTACTCAATGACGCAACTCAGATCTGCGATGTATTAGTCAGTCCTAATCAGACTGAGGAAAACAATTGCAGTATGCTGCAATTGTCAGTGGGCCTTTCATCAATTGCACCCATACAGGTTTATGTCATCTGAGTTCAGTGTGATATACACAGAGATTAACAATGGAAGAAATAGGGAGATTATTCTGACCCAATCACAGATATATGACACTCGAATTACAGACGCAGCAGAGCCTGAGTCGAGTGTCATTGGCATATCACATTCGATGCTCTCACATGATGCCATACGCTCATGTGACCTCGGCCTTAGACGCAAAGTGGGTGAGGTTTTCATGAAATCTTAGCCATTTTGCTTGGACAGTTGAACAACAGTAGAATTTCTTCGCAAAAAAAAAAGCTGAAAAATTAAATACAGCATTTTTGCAACATATGATCAATGCCTAAATGTCAAGGCAAAGTGGATGTGCTTTAATTAAATCTCCGCCCAATGTCTAAAGAGTTTGCGGAACTGTTCTGTGATGCTGCTTTTTCCCTTTATATTGTTCTATGTAGAGCATGAAAAAAACGCAAGTAGGAAAAAAAGCACCATTGTATTTTGAAATGCAGAATCAAAGCTTTTCTGTACTAAAAAAACATTAAAAACTCGGACTCATGTCTGCATTAAAACACATCAAATTGTGGGGAAAATGCATAAATGAAACGCAGCAAACACACAACAAACACACAATAGAAAAAACACAACAGTCACAGAAGATTGTTATCAGGTTGTGTGTTGCAGAAAATGTTCAGGATAAAAGCAATATAAAAACTGCAGAAATTACACTACATGTGAACATGGATTCAGCATTACATTTTTATTTGCTGATTTGTGATTTTTAGTATTAGATTTTAAATAAAATACAGATATATAAAAATATACTGCTAGTTACAGATTTAGCAACCAGAAAATACCCAACTAAAGCCAAAAATATAAAAATGAACAATAGTTTATTACTAGGGATGAGCGAGTACTGAAGTAATCGGACTCGCTATAATCGCAACGAGTAGGTCACGGTACTCGGTACTCGTTGCGAGTATAGCTAATCTGATTGAAATACGAGTACTTTCGCAGTGTATCTATATATACACTGCAAAAGTACACTAAAAGTGAAGAAAAGTTGTGAAAAAAAAAAAAAATTCATACTCACCTTCGGACGCCTGCATGGGGACCCGAAAACTTCACCTCCGATGTGCGGCAAGGCCCTGCCAGTCTGATAGCCAATCAGATGGCTGGGACTACTCGCTACTCCCGAGTAATCACAAGAGACTCGGCGAGTAGCGAGTAGCCGAATATCGTTACTATTCGGCAAGTACCGAATAGTAACGATTATACTCGCTCCTCCCTATTTATTACATATTATTAAACATCCATAAGGACATACATACAAAAAATTATACAATCACAATGACAATATAAAGAAATAGTAATCCCCAAAAATGGAGGTATAAGGGTCCACCAAACTATCCCTAGGGTAACTACCACCCTTCCTAATAATCATGGTTTTGCACCCTAAATAAATGGTGCTCCCACTCCTCAACATCTGTCCCTATATAACTGACCCAGCACTTCCTAGTTTTTCACACGGAGGTGTCGCAACGACAAAGTGGGGGAGCCATTGATGTCCAAGCAGTGCATGTGATGGGCATAGGTAAAGTGGGAGAGTCGAGATCTCAGTCTCACATGTGCTGCATCTGCAACTATTTTCCTGAAGTCCATTACATAAAAATCACGCGCAGATTGAGATATCATCTCTCCGAATCCTTGATCTGCACTGCCTCCGCAGCCACTTTCCTTATGCCCTTCATATACACAACCCGGACATCAATGGGTCCCCCATCATTTCACTGCGACACCATGCTCCTCCCATCCTCAGGCCCTCAGCATTGCCCCACACATGCCGCCTCTGACTTTATCAGAGGCAACCTTGCCCCCCCAGTTAGCTATATCAAGATTATAGCGTAAACCCCAGGATTATAAAACGGACCTCATTTTTTAACATGTAAAAAACTTTTTTTCCCTAATTTCTTCTTCTAAATTTGGGGTGCGTTTTATAATCCACTATTTTATAATCTGCAAAATACAGTAGATTGCATTGGATTTAAAGTTCCCCATTTAAAATCTCTTCTTTCTGTACCCATTTATAGAATTCATGTTCTTTTTTCATATATAAATTTATCTTAATCAGATGTGAATAAGAATATACAGATATCCTGTACATATTTCCATTATATCTGCTTCTTGAGTCTCGGCATGTTCTACATATAATTTCTCATGTAACTAAAGCCCACATTAGCTGACATTATGTAAGCTTACAATTGATTGTCCTCTACATGAAAGAATAAATAAATGTTGATATATACAATTGCCCGTTAAACAGACACCTGAATGATTCCGCAGAAACCCCCAACTGCAACAATTACTGTGCCAGCGCCATGGATGAAAAAGGCACATTGTGAGGCTAAAAGTTGGTGTTAGTTGAGTCTTCTCGACTGAGCTCCCTATTGAGAAGAGAGCGATCATTTGTAATTCTGATAGAGAATTATTGCCAATATTTATAAATAAATTCAAAGACCGTGTTCTGCTGAGCTGGTGCATCATGCTGTGTAATGTGCTATGTAGCAGAAACTAAAAACAGGACTTACATCATAGTTGACTCTTTAAAGAGAACTTTTCAGTAGACAGTTTTTCCTATTATTTTATTCCTGCTTTTCATCTGTGTAATCCGTAATCTGTATTTTGTTTTTTCCTTTTTATTTAATGCTCACGTTTATGGTCTTGACCAAGTGATGGCATCTCACAGATCCCTTAAGGTACCGTCACACGCATCAATATTGCATGCAATTTCACAGGCAATTTGCTGGTTGCAATGAAATCATGGACACATTGTTCTATTTTGTTGCCGTGTACAAATGGAACAATGTGTCCATGATTTCACTGCAACCAGCAAATTACAACTGAAATTGCCTAGTAATATTGCCGCGTGTGACGGTGCCTTAAGGTACGTTTTTAGGCTGAAATGCTTATAAGGCTAGGGTCACAATTGCGTTCTTTTTTACAGCCTGATCCGGTTTTGAGCATTAAAAATGCTCAAAACCGGATCAGGATCCGCAGCCCATGGGCTGCAATATAAAAACCGGATTGCCCAAATGGCAATCCGGTTACTGGATCCGTTTTTTTTAACATGGGCGCCGGATCCGGTACCGCAAGGTACATAAATAGTACATAAATGGTACATAATAGTCCATAAATGGTACATAAATGTACCTTGCGGTACCGGATCCGGTTGCGGATCTGGTTTTGAAAATTGCAAAAACACTCATTCCAAAACTGAATGCATTAATGCATCCAGATCCGAAATGAGGATTGCATTTTCACAAATTTTAAGAAGTATAAAGGCACAGTCCAAAGTCGCATCCGGTAATGGATACGGTTACCGGATTGTGCCTTCTAAGTTTGACCCTAGCCTTTCCCATTGAGAACTCTCCCTTTATTAAAGACCATAAAAATTAGCACTAAATAAAAAAAGCCCATATCTCTAGAACCATACGGTGAATTAAAAAAAAGATATCAAAACAAACAAAAAAGAAAACAAACAAAAGCAAATTAATTATTCTTGAGATCAGTAGAATTAAAATAACCTTGGATGTATCCATACATCTTGGTGGTGTGACGCGAGTCACTACAGTAACAACAAGTCTCAGAGGTGAAGAAACAGACTGTAATAACGGAAAGTAAATATAATGATAATACTACTTACTGGAAGAAAAAGGAGGTGAAATGATCTGTGGTCAAGTCCAGGAAATGGTGCAATAACAGCAAGGGGTAGTCAGAGACGAAGTTCAATTCTAGCCGAAGTCAGGAAAACCAGAGGGACAAGACAGTATACAGTGAGCAGGCAAAAGAGTAGTAAGGTAACAGGCAAACGGTCAAAGTCAAGGTAAGGTAATAAAGTCAGGCTGGGTGAGGCACATAGCACAGAGGGATCAGACCTACACAGGCAAAAGTAAGTGTACAATTGACACTAAATGGAGAAGCATGCTTGCTTAAGTAGAGGCCTAATAAAGGGAAGTGAAGACAGGTGATTGCAGCACAGACCCAGCACAGACTAACAGCTTCCACAGACAAGGGCAGAGTGGAGATCATGACAGGTGGGCAAGGAGTTCCCAATCTAACACATATGGATATGTCCAGGCGATTTTGCGGGTCAAGGAGCTGTGCCCACATGATCGCCATTGGGAGTTCTGCTTATGTGACAGTTGAGCCCCAGCTCGAACAGCTAGTTATCAGTCCTTGTGCCGCCCCAGGCTGGGTAACTCCCTAAATGCTGCAATTAATAACAATTGCACCATTTAGAAGACAGGGAGTGCACTCTTCTCCCAAGCAATGGGAACTTCTGTAACATGAGCCCGATCATTGCCATGATAATCTGAGGTCATCATGACATCATGATGACCTTCATGTCAGCCAGCTACAGCAAGCCTCTTAGACCATGCCAGTAGCAGAGGCTACTGTCAGTATAAAACTGACAAGTATAATCCATTGTATTGCTGGTGCATTGAAATGGATTATACCAGTGATCAGTGTAATAAAAGTAAAAAAAAAGTAAAAAGAAATTGTAGAAATATTTTTCGAAACAAAATTCCAAAATAAAGAACAAAAAATATGATACCAATAAAATTGTAGATTTATGTAAACAAAAGCCCAAAAAGTACACATATTTGGTATTGCCGCATCCAGAATGACCTGATCTAAAAAACTAAGTCCACCTGTAGAGAAAGGGGGGCCGGGCATCACTACCTAGATCACTGATTACTGACCGCAAAAGGAGTATCCACAATTGTATTAGGGCTGCCGATATACTGGAGTATGTATGTATGGATTACGGATTTACTGGATATGCTTAAAGGGAACCTAATAGGTCGATTTTACCCCCTAACCCATCACTACCTGTCCCTGCACCTTTCTAGCACATCCCTAACCATCCCTGTTAAACTAAAGGAATCAACATCTTCTCTTAATAAAGGAACAAAGCGGCACTCACTAGGTCAGATGTGTAGTCTCTTTTATTTTCTGTCTGTGGTTACATGGGTGTAGGGAGGGGAAGTGAGAGTGGTGGACAAAATCTATAGGTCTCAGATCACAGCAATGCAAAAACTATTCGTCCTCTATAAAATTGTTTTTATGCTTTGATATTGTTGTAATTCTACGAACCTAAAGAATAAAGCTGTCGTCACTTTTACGACACAGTGTATGGCATTAAAAAATCCTGAATTACTGCTTCTTGTTGATTCTGCCTCACAAAAAGCAGAATAGAAAGCGATCAAAAACATTATGTAGTCCAAATGGTGCCACTAAAAACTCCAACTTATTCCGAAAAAACTAGCCCTGTTATGTCTCTGTGGGCAGGAAATTAAATAATTATAGCCTTCAACATACAGTAATGTAAAAAACCTTTATTTAGTAAAAAAAAAACATTTTCAAGTGTTATAGTATCCAAACATAACGATATACCGTAAATCTGGTAATTGTACTGAGCTGAGGAATAAAGCTAGCTAATCACTTATACCATATGGCGAACAATTTAAAAAATAAATTAATAAAGCCAATTCTTCAACTGCTATTGATTAATTCATTCTACATCACAAAGATTGCAGTACGGGTCACATATGTCCCACACTCTACGCCTACTTTAACTGTATAAATACAAAAGGGGGGGAGCAAGAGGCGCAATAGTGCCCTATCACTAGTGACACACTGAGTATATCAATAGGTGTACACTCACCTGGTCCAGTTGTGTGACCCACAATTGGTTTATAAGCATTCGGTTTATAGCTGCTGCAGGACCTCCACCAACCACTCGTACGTGGAAAAACACTTATATATAGGGAAGATGGTGTGTCACGGTCCGCGCTGCTGTCTCACTGGAATCACAAGGAATGGATGTCTCCAAGAAGTCACAAAATCAAGGAACTTGTTTTGTGGGCTATAAAAACCTTGTCTCTTGCTGTACATGTAATACCCTGATGCAGGTGCCAGCTTAGGTGCCGAAACGCGTTGGTGAATAAAGGAGATCGTTGCTTTGGAACCTTGCCTTCCTTGTGACTTCTTGGAAACATCCATTCCTTGTAATTCCATTGAGACAGCAGCGCGGACCGTGACACACCATCTTCCCTATATATGAATACTCTACGCTTAGCATTTACACTGGGAATTGGGTTTAAATCTTTAAAAAATTTAATTCGGACAATGCTCCCAATGGAGAATTCACTGTAATGAAACACAGGGAATCTGTCACGCTGGGGCCGGAGTGCCCAGAAGTAGGAGGGAAGTGAGCATAGGGAGTCAGGGGAGCCTGCTCTGGCCCTGATACTGGGGTCCCTGACTCGCCCTGATCTTGAAAGTACCTCTGAGGGTGAGGAGGTTCAAGCCGCCAGCCTAAGTCCCTAAAGCTCCTGAGGAGCCCTAGGCCTAAGCCCCTACCTCCACCCAAGGACCACGGAGCCAAGCAATTTCCAAGGGAAAAAAAACCACAGGAACTTCAGATCAGCGTCTGCTCACGCCAGGTCACAGTCCAGAAGTGAACTGAAATCAGCAACAACAGGTGGATGTCAGCTGATCCATTTAAGGCCGAGGGGTGGGGAGCAACCAGCCCAGACACACCCCTCAGCATACCTAAACATTCACACACACACCTGCTACTACATGCTCCACTCATTAGCCTCATCTACTCACACTGAGCAGGGTAAAAAAGGCTTTATTTAAACCTACAGCAGCAGCACTTCCATACTACAAGGCAGTCAATACTTAACAGAATCACTCCTAACTCCTGTCAGGTCTGTGATTTGAAAGTATCCTTCTTTTTACTTGTCTTTTTAGGCATGTTCAAAAGTGCAAATGTGGCGCCCCTGTGGTTCGGTCGCCACAGTGGTACTGCACCTATTCACTAAGTGTGGTATCATGCTCACAGGTAAGATGGGAAAGTCCTTCTGAGATACACCAGAACACACTCAACACCAACCCAAACTCCAGGCCAAGGAGATGCAGCGTGTAAGAGGCTCGCTGAGCAGTCCCCATCTGCTGGCTGGAGGGAGGAGTGAGTTTAGGGGTGGGAGGAGTTAGTGAGTTTGTGAGGAGGCGCAAGAGAGAGAACAGCATGGAAGGAAGATGGAGTGAGTTCTAGGGAAGTCAGGCGGCTGGGGAGAGAGCAGGACCCATGCAAGAGAGTCGGCTGCTAAACTCCAGGCCTGAGGAGCCGAATCTGCATGTGGCTGTACGGCCAGGCAGAGGAACAAGCTGCAGAGGGGTACTGGCCCCAAATCAGTCTGGGTATCTTCAGGAGCAGCCAAGAAATCAGAAGTCACTAAACTTTACGTATAGTGGCCACCAAAGTAGACTCTCCCAGGCAAAGGAACTGCAGAGGGTCAAGAGGACTTGCAAGGCAGTCACTAGCAAGACCCGTAGTCACCTGATTTAGGACTTGTTAACACCATGACACTAGGAAGTAAAGGAGTAACAGAGTGTCAGACAGCAAAGGGCAGCAAGGAAAGGACTTATACTCCATGTCTCAGCAAGGTGGACTCGGACTACTTGTGAGCTGGCCAAGCTGCAACCTTGGAGAATATAGTACCCTGGCTGGGTTGTCTCTGCACTAGACTACAAGTAAAGGTGTTTGGTAAGAACTGCGACCTCCTGTGTCTGTTTACTCCTTCCCGCACATTCCTACACCTGCAACTGATACCACCATCATCTACATCACCACCTTCATACACCCCAGGGGCCCACTCCATCTGAGGGGAATACTCAATCACGCTACTACAACACATATCCACTTGCGACTACTATAAGCAGTGCTGGTCCAATCTGACCAGGATCCCTCAGATGGCGTCACAACAAACTTTTTCACTTTAAATATCCCCTTTTCAATAACCATTCTCAGCCACAATATCCAGGGAATGCCACCGTGACATCCCTTGAACTGTTGAGCCCTGGACCATCGATTACCCTGACCCTATGACTGCTGCAATTGTTTCTGGCATCACAAACAGGATCCAGAACCCTGTTAAACTGGGTCCTGTGTGTAAACTGTGTAATGATGGAAGCCATACTATAAAACCATGTGTTGGGCTGGGGGATTGCCCTCCCATCATGTGAAGAATCTGCAATCAGCACCAAAAGTTATGCCAACCCTTGCTCTTGAATGTTAAACAAAGTGATGCGTCCATCAGCCGGGACGCTCCACCTCCTGCTGTGCAAGCCGCAACCCAGAGCGAGAACCAGTTATGGTGTACACCGGAGCTAGCCTGTATTAAGGTTATCCTAATGAGTTGCTGCTCTGACCTTTGGAGGATACTGCGTCTATCCCCTCTTAGTTTTCAAATACTAGTGATTTAGATAAGTGGTTAAGGATAGGCGCTAACTCTTAGGTAGGTATATCGAATAAAATAATTCACGAGATTCGTCTATTCAACCCCTCTTTAGGATGTTTATTTAAAAAGCAAATACATTTTACTATCTAGTACATGTACAATCTCTTATTTTATTCACTATGCACAAATTCAGGTAGTTTAAGGCTGCGTTCACACATTGCGTATTTTGTTATGCTTTTTTGCGCGCGCTTTTTGACGCGTTTTTCAGCTGCGCAAAAAAGCACAACATAATACGCAGGGGCTTTCACACACTGCGCTTTCTTTACACCAGAAAGCGCAGGTGATGTCACAGAGAGGATGAAGAATCCTGCTTCCTCCTCCCCTCTTTGACCGCCCCATTAGATTTCGCAGTGTATTAATATACACTGCGAAATCTAAATTAAACAAAGGCAAATGTATGAAAAATACAAAAGAATGAAATATTTTACCTCTCCGACGCATTTTCCCTGGTGTCCGGTGCCGAGGCCAGGAGATCTGTGTCCTGTAAGATCCTGCCGTGATGTCAGAGGGGCATTTCCGGTGCTGATTGGCCGCTCGCGATGAATCTGGTAATTTATTTTATTTGATATAACTACCTAAGGGTCCCTTTACACGCCACAACTGAAAAGTAGCAACTGCCTGGCACTGGGGATAATTGTGCCTGTTGCCATGAAATTGCTACAAAATGGCGGCGTGTAAATAGGGCAGTTCCTCCCGGTGTCCCGCAGTTGCTTCGAATACCTGTTGCTGAGCAGTGCTCAAAAACCCAAGGCAACACAAAGGCACAATTGCCATGGTAGTGGCGTGTAAACGGGGCACAGGTGTGGCACCCTGGTTGGGGCACCACAGGAACTCTTAGGGCCCCTTTACACGCGGCTACATTTCTTGGGTGGCTACAGGTAACTTACTGGTTGCAGTGAAATCATGGAGACAAGGTTCTATCTTGTTGCTGTGTACAAATGGAATAATCTCTCCATGATTTCACTGCAACCAGTAAGTTACCTGTAGCCACCCAAGAAATGTAGCCGCGTGTAAAGGGGCCCTTAGGACACAGTGGAAAAGTACACAGCAAGCAGCCCCACTTACTTACAACACCTTTCACCCCAGGCCTGTAGGGGGGAGCTCCACTGGTTGCCTTAAGCCAGTTCCCCCTATAAATACGGGTCTTGGAGGGAGAAACAGTGGAGTGTGCAGTCACTTTAGAACTGTAAGCAGCTAGGAGAGCTGACCTGGTACTGGTGCCACGCTAGGCCCATACCAGCACACCCGTGAAGTGGTAGACCCTTGCAACAGGGGTCATAGGAGCAGGAGGCAAATACAGAAGAGGGGCAGAGGAGTTCCTTTGACTCACCCTCATAATCCGGTCACTGGGTCCGAGCTGCAGGAGCCATAGCGCAGGCTGTAGAGAAACCAGCACCTAAACAAGGGGGTCTAGCTCCCTGGACACCTGAAGCACTGCCAGATGAGAGCCCGGAGTTGAGAATTCAACAATATTCCTTTATAGCGCCCTCAGTGCAGCAAACGCAGGTGTAATAAGTCACCCCAGAAAGTGCAACACCGGTTCGGTAGGATTTCATGTCCACCAGACCCTCTAGAAGCTACGTATATCAGGAAGCCTATACCACTGCTTGCTGTGGAACCTCCAGAAGTGTCTACTTCATCACCCGGACGAGTGTACCTGAGAATACCAGTAAAAGGTACTGAAAGGACTTTATGTGTCTGTCCATTCTTCCCAGATTGATACTAAAAACAACTGAGCTGCCGTATTCCACTCAGTGCAGCTTCTGGCCCGGGGACTACTGCTCATCTTGTGGGGAGCATTCCATCTAGCTGCCGCGCATCCTCCGGAGGCCCAAGCAGCGCTGGTGCCATCACCGGATACCCACAGTTGGCGTCACAACAATTAAGACTTTTATCCCAATCCCTTATCCCTTCCATTTGACCACCGGGCCCCACAGCCTCAGGCGTGGAACCGTGACAAGTGAAGCATCGCCTGAGACCTGAGAACCCGGCAACGGTGAGTCACAGGTATGGATGTTGCATCACCTAGTGATTTCACAGTGACGTGCCACAGCGTCATGGATACCACGCCCCATCAGCGATCATTGGTGGGGGCTACTGTGTAGCCATTGGCTGTCCCTTCACAGGGCGCCATATATAAAGAGCTGTCCATTTACACTTCTCAATTGCAATGGCGTCATGTATTAGCCAGCCTTCCTGCGCAGGCTGGCCAATCATGCTATTGCATTGTCCAATCAGCGTATTAGCGTCACGGAATACACAACTCTGTCACGCCTATGTACTTGTGGTGCGAAAGATGTACGCCCATATTCCTTTGTGGTAGCGGCATGTGATGAAGCGAAGGTATTAAACAGGAAGTAAGCCAAAGGAGCTGTCGGAACTTCCGGGGAACAAAGATACCTTCAGTTGACAACGCAATGGTGGCGTGTATATGCGGCATCAGCGATCGGTATCCACCGTTAAAAACGTGCACGTGCGGTGGATACCTGTTGCTAGGCACAGTGGCGGCGTGTAAAGGTACCTTAAGAGTTAGCGCCTATCCTTAACCACTTATCTAAATCCAGAGCGAGAACCGCCCACACGAAAGATGAGGCTGTCAACAGGGCAGCGGGTGCGAGCAGGAGAGGTGTGTGGCTGCAAGAGATGACTCGTGCAGCTGGAGAAGCACTACGGCGGGAGACCAAGAATGGAGAATTATTGACTGGGGATGTGGATGGCGGAGGCTTCAGTGGAAGAGTGGGCCCTCCTCCGGTATATGTGGATGCTGCCTTCCTCAGATGTCCGTGCAGAGTACATACTTGGCTGGATACACGGTATCCACATAACCATGCAGAGGAGATGGACGGAACAAGCAGCAAGAAGGGCACACAGCCATTTCGCAGGGGTCCACTTGGAGATTCCCCCTACCACGACATTAGCAGGATTGATGGCATTAGAGTTGCAGCTGGTAGAGGAATATGGAGAACAAGAGAACTACAGCTTTGGGAGCCATAGCACCTCCGGATAGCTCTGCACCTGACCCAGCAAAGGCCCTGACTCCTCCACCGCCCGCAGAGAAACACCAAGACTGGGTGTCTGAAAAATAGGATGACCTGGAGCGGACAGAGGCTGTGAATACTTTGGCTGCACCGCTGCTGACAGCACCCTCTACACCTGAGACTAAATCCAAACCACTGTCAGAGCAAGTAGGACCACGGTGTGTCTTGTAGCAGCCAAACAAGTAGTAATGAATCCGACTGTGGCCCAATCATGGACTGTAGTCTCCACTAAAGATGCTGATTGGATGGACATGATGTTGAGAAAGGGAACTCTGCCCCGGTCTGCCCCAAATGACACTAAATTATTCCAAGCAATACCATCAGCGAACCCCCCTGAACAAGCAGTAGAGGCCGACCAGACCCTGGGTACAGTGGGACGGGATGACTCCGCCCCCCTATTATGCCTAGATACTTTTAGTGTCCTGGAGGAGGAGCTAGTTGAGTCCGGCCAGACTGATTCAGTTTGCCCCTTAGAGACTATACGGCAAGCCACGACATCCAGGGAAGGCCATCTTGATATCCCTTGAACTGTTGAGCCCTGGACTGTCGAGTACCCTAGCCCTATGACCGCTGTACAGTCATCCACAGTTTTGTGCACCTTTGAAAAAATGGATACTGCTGAACACAAGCTGTTTGGAGCCCAGAGTAATCCTACTGCTTCATTAGTGAATGGATTTGCCATGGGTTTCACCTGAGATACAGATGGAAACTCTAAAGTAAGTGCTCAGAATACTGCACAGGATAAATGTGAACTGGTCCAAATTGTTGTGTATTTCCACCAATACCATTAAACTCAACCCACATAAAAAACAAGTCCCCACTCAGGTCTGTCATCTAATAGAAATATGGGGGGCTTCCACATTTCTGGTAGCACAAAGGCTCTTGAAAAGCACTATGGGTCCTCCC
This sequence comes from Allobates femoralis, assembly GCA_033576535.1. Lineage (NCBI taxonomy): Eukaryota > Metazoa > Chordata > Amphibia > Anura > Aromobatidae > Allobates > Allobates femoralis. The sequence goes on from JARQOC010000005.1 coordinate 130,451,264, forward strand.
AAAAAAAATAATCCATCAAAATCTGCACTCCCACATGCCCCCCTCTCATCATGCTACCCCACAATGTGCCTAAATGGCAGTTAACGTCCACATGTTTGGCATTGTTGTAGTGAGGAGACCAACTTAATCTACTGGATGTGTGTCTCCAGAAGCAAGAGCAGTGCACAATGAATGAGCACTACAATGTACTGGGTACTACAAATTGCCTATTTGCAATTCTGAGTTTGACTCTATGGTGCTTTCAAGAGACAAAACCGTCACTTAAAGGGAACCTGTCAGGTCGTGGTAGTAATCTAACCTATCTCTACTTGTCCCTACACCTTCCTATCTAATCCCTAAGCATCCCTCTCTGTACTAAAGGGGCCCTATAAGGAGGGAGAAAAATACGTTTTATACTTACAAACTGTCTCCAGTTGGAGACTGGAAAGGCGGGCTCCGGGCTCCATTCTCACCTCCTTGCGCTGTTTCCACATGCCCCGCTGGGTGTCTGCATTTTTCTTGGGCTGTGACACCTCCTAATCGAAATGCCCACCTCTTGTGATCATGTGATGCCTGGGCCGCAACGTCATATCCGGCCCGGAGCATTGTGGGGATGATCACGTGGAATGTGTCGGGCTTCCACGCATGCGCAGTGTGCATCTTGAACCTGGCGTGTACCATGTGATCATCCTCACAATGCCCCGGGCCAGATATGACGGATAGGGGTGTCTACTAACCCCAGAGCTTGATGACAGCTGACACTACACAACTACAAAAAGTTATTGAGCTGCACACTAGAACAATTAGAATAGGAAAGTTATCGCTATGCATTACTGCAGTGGGAACATTAGAAAAAAAGGGAAAAATACAATTAGCTTACTGCAAAATGGAAAATAGAAAATATTACTTAGCATTACTGCTTTAGGTATACTTGCATCAAAGGAAATGCTTAGCTAATGTATTGATTGGCCAATGTATATGAGCCCCATAACCGTGACAAAGTATCTCATATATCGACACACTAACTTGAAATGCCTCTGTGCAATTAAACATCTGTCATATTACCTCTGTTGTATTTTCCCTGTTTTCTAATGTTTTCACTTCAGTAATGCACAGCCATAGCTTTCTTACTTAATTCTACGTGTTCTAGTTTGCAGCTAAATAACGTTTTTTCATGTTTTTTTTCCTGGTAGCACTAGGGATGAGTGAGTACCAAAATATTCGTAATCAGTACAGTAGTATGTAATACTTGCATATTTGTTTCAAATAGTGAGTATAATGTAAGTCAATAGGAAACGCAAGTAATTTTCAGCTGGACATGATGATGAGGTCTGGGAGTGCTGTGAAAAGGTAGACATGGATGATAACGTGCTTAAACTGCATGGGTACAGTATGCTGACATAATGTATACTATATCTACATGCTGTTCTGCTATACAGCTGTCTGCTCTGAGTGACAGGACCTAGTGAAGATAGATAGATACATGGTAGAATAGGTAGATTGGGGTTACCTGACTCATGCTGCTACTTCCGGGTCTACTCACAACTCAAGACTCCTGCGTTCCCTCTCACTCATTTCTGGGGCCACCCATTAAAGAGGACCTGTCACCCCCCTACTGCATGGCATTCTAAATGCAGCACTGAATGCAGCATGTCTGCTGAATTCAGGGAACAGGTCCCCCATGTGTCTGTGTGCTGTGTACCCCGAGATATAGCCTTTGTAAAACTTACAGTAAGAAGCCATGTAGGCAGTCACTGTGGCTGTAGGGAGCTTGTTTGACGGTGGCCATTCCATCCCCCACTGCCTCTCTGTGTTGCTTTTGCTGTGCTGGCCCTACCCTACTCCTCTCCTCCTCTCTAACTCACAGCATGCAAATCATTTGTCCTGAAGTCAGCTCCAGATTCCTGCCCTGACAAAGCATAAATATCTCAGCAGGTGGTGGCACACAAACAGGCAGAGGGGAAGGGAATGGCCCAGTCAATCAAGCTCACTCCAGCCACAGTGACTACCTCCATGGATTCCAACTGTAAGTTTTACAAAGCCTATATCTCGGGGTACACAGCACACAGACATATGGGGGACCCCTTCCCTGAATGCAACAGACATTCTGCTTTCAGTGCTGCATTTAGATTGCCATGCAGCAGGGGGTGACAGGTCCTCTTTAAGCTTCCTGTACAGTCAATGCACTGACCAACAAACAGCCAATCACATACACTCACACTCTGTGAGAGCTTCTGTGATTGGCTGTTGCATTTCCTCAATCTGGATGGTGTTTGTGCTTGGTTGTCATACACATTAGTGTATGGCAACTAATATGCCATCATAGGGTGTTAATTTACTAAATAATTAAAAAAAAACAAGTGGGGCTTCACAGTATTTTTAAGTCTAGTCCAGCGAAAGTGGACAGCTGTGAGCTGCCACATTCAGCTGCGTAATTCTTCCTTGGCTGGCAAAAAAATTGCGTGGGCTCTGCCTTATTTTTAATTTCCAGCCAAGGTAAAACTAGGCAATTGAGGGCTAGTATTCTCTGCAGGGTGGGAGCTCAATATTTTAGGGACTCCCCATGCTAAAGAATAGCAGCACGCAGTCACCCCTGAAAATGATGCATTCATCGTAGCGCCATTTGTAGGCACTTTACCAGGCTCTCCCAGTGGTCCAGGTAGTGGTGGCTCACTGGGTAATAAAAGGTTAATACCAGCTTTGTTTTACCAGCAGGTATTAAGCCCTGAGATTCTTAAATACTATGAAATGAAATACTATGTTACCATGTTATGTCACTATGTTACTATGATTCCTGAGAAACATCTTTTTTTTTAATTTCTCCTTCAACATAGCCATATAAGGGTTTGTAGTTTATGGGATAGGTGGACTTTTTTTTTTAATCTTTGGATATGTCTATATTTTTTTTTTAGGGGGGGGGTCCTTCTTAGGTGTTAACCACGAAATGTTAAATGACTTAACTTTAAATATGATTATGTCAATACTAAATATAGTTTTCATTTTTTCCACTTTTTGTACAATATAAAGAGATGTAAAAATAAAAAAATACTTTTAGAATGCAGCATTCCAAAGTGTGAAATTTTGCTCAAGGTCTCAAAGCCCCCATCACACTTCTGATGCAGGGTTGACTTTATAACTTCCCAAATTTTAATTTTCTTTAGAAAAGCTATGGTGTGAAGTAGTGATGGGCGAGTCCTAAATTACTCGGAATCGCTTTACTCTAGCGAGTCCGAGCCCGGGACTCGCTACTCGTTGCGAGTCTAGCGAGTCCAATGTTAATGAATGGGGAAGCGAGTAATAGCGAGTAATGTGCGATTTACAAATCGCAGATGTCTCGGAAAGCGCTCGCATTGCCGTTTTGGAAACCCCACTCGCAACAGTTTTTTGCTGCTGTGTCCGTGTCTGTGGTTTTTATCCAAATTATATAATAACAAGAGAACAAGAGACAGGGTTTAATAGGGATATTGTCCCATCCCTGTCTGTAATGTGTGTTTTATAGACACTAGGTGTGGGAGAACACTTTTTTGTTTTTTAACAAATATTTATTAAAGGTTATATTTTAAAAGTGCATCTTAAGTAAGAAATGTGTCTGTGTCTGTCGGCGCAGGCAATGACGTCATTGCCTGTGCCGACCACAGGAAGCCGGAAGAAGACGGATGAAGCCGGGGAGCGCGATGGCAGCGTCAGGGACGGCGGCGACAGGACAGTGATAAGTATAATGATTTTACTTTGCAGGTTTTGCGGAGCAAGGGGGGGGGCCCTAGATACTGATGGGGGGGCCTGTATACTGATGGGGGTGGCGGGTGGGCGGCCGGCCGTTGGTATACTCGCGTATAAGCCGAGGGGGACTTTTCAGCCCAATTTTTGGGCTGAAAAACTCGGCTTATACGCGAGTATATACGGTAGTACCTCAGCTAAGCCTCTGACTTCAGCTATTAGGACAGCTGAGTGAGTAAGCTAAGCTATGAGGTCGGTCCTGTCTGCACTGTAAGGCTGCACCTCCCTGCCTGCCTACAGTCCTCTACACAGTACTCCTCTGTCCTCCTGGTAGCTCTCACAAGAGCTGTTTGGGTTAAATATAAGGAATCTTGAAGTTTCCCTACACTGACTGACACTCCCTATGATCTGCTCCAGCATCTACCTCACCCTGCACTAGGCTCAGATCTTCACAGGAATGTGGAAGAAATGGCGGTGGCAAGGCTTATATACAGCGTCGCCTCTCATACATGACATAGGCATCACGATGGACAGAAGCCAATCGTAGTCCTGCCACAACCAACATGGCTGTGGCATTACTGAATATGATTGGCTAATATGCTTGTCCATCTTCACAAGTTTTCTGACCTAACACGCTAGGCTGTCTCGGAAGCTTTGTCGGAACATAACAGATTCTGTATTGGCGAGTCCCGAATACAGTATACAGGACTCAGATTCGTAGACTCGCTCAGACTCGCTCAGACTCGCTGCTGACAGCGGGTATCCGTGAAGCGGTGTGATTGTTTAAATGATTTGGGGAGATTCAAGCTACATAGCGATGTGATATAGCGAGTCTAGCGAGTGAGAAAAAGTAAACTCTGACAAAACTAGGATTGCCATTGACTTGCATCGGACTCGTTACTGTGCGAGTAATCGCTGGGAAACTCGCCGAGTACCGAGTCCTGTGAGTAGACTCGCCCATCCCTAGGGTGAAGCTTTCAGATTGATAATGGTCATATTGTATTCAGCCTTACAATCACCACTGCAGCGATATGGTTCTATTGAGTTTAGTGTAGATTAGGGAGAGTTGATCTTTACAATACTGTACCTGATATAAAACCTTGATTCTATAAGAATATTCAATTTTTTTATTTATTTTTTGCAGCTATTTACACAACACATCCAAAACTCCTAATATCTGCACCTTATATAGCTCTTTGTCATACAAAATTCTTTTGTCTTTATTCCAGTTTTTCAGTTACTCAATATTTTAAATGTTGGAATTCATGCATCTGTTTGTCTCCAAGTATGAGTGATTTGGGAGTCTCAAAATTAGCTCTGAGAGTTTTATGTGCATAATAAGAAGTTGAATGGTTCAGTGCCCGTAGTACATTATGATTTCTCTGTCACAATATTGAGAAATGGATGGAAACAGCAAGTAATAGCTCCTGCTGTCAATAAATCAGAACTATGTATCTTAATCAAACCAAGAATACATAGAAAGACAATAGAAATACAGTGTTTAGATATGCATGCTGACAAGGTGAAATATACATGTCATTCTTCGCTATATTTAGTCCTGTCAACTTGTATCAGCAAGTCAGATTGGTGAATTTGATTGAGAAATTTAGAGGCTTCTTATGGAGACATGTCAGGTATGCATGTCACATCTGCATAATATTACTTAGAGTATAAGAATAATTGCATATACCAGGGTTTATGTAAATTAAGAAATACATTAACATTGTTTTATTTTAAGAATAGTTAAAATCCCTTCTGTGAAACTCCACTTTAACTTTCTACATTTTAGAGCACAATAAAAAGAACCTGTTAGGTCCCCTGTGCACATAGAACCATGAGTGATTCTGCACCCATATCTTTAGCCCCTGCATAACAGTCCCTTCATGTTGTAGCTTAAATAAACAGATCTTTAGAAAAAGTATGTTTAAAGACCGTTTATGAGATACCAACAATAAACCACCACTTGCTGCCCCACACCTTCATGAAAGTGAGCTCCCAGACAAAGATGGTGTGCAGTCTTTGGGGAAGATTGTCACGCAGCAGGGTGGACCAGTTGACGTAGCACCGATGCCCAGTACCCTGTTCCACTATGACACCAAACCCTTTAGGGTGTGTGCCCACATAGTGGTTTAGTGTCGGTTTAGCAGCGAAAACCGCCGGAGGTTTAGCATAGGTTTTATTTAAATTTATGTAAATCATTAGCAGCTTTAGGACTTACAAGTAACCTTATGTAATTTAGAAAACGCTGTGCACACATAGTGGGTTTATGTGAGCAGATCTGCCAGAGGTTGGGCGGTTTCCCAGTGGTTTAGCAGCATACAACATGTCAATTCTTCTCAGCGGTTTTTGAGCGTTTCCATGGAAAAAATCCTCCATAGAAAACCGCCGGAAAAACCGCTGGAAAAACCGACTGTAAAACGCTGTGCACACACTGAAAAAACCGCTGGGAAACCGCTGAGAAACCGCTGGAAAACCGCTGGTGACTTCTGAGCTCAGGAGTCTAGGCTCCTTGAATTTTCCAGTGGTTTACTGGCGATTTGAACGTCACTAAACCACTATGTGGGCACACAGCCTTATTGTACAAGAAAGCCACAAACTTGCCTTGGGTTTATTAGTAGTATAAATAATTGGCCTTTGGCCTATGCAACCAGTGGCATCTGTGAGCTGAATATGCTTAATAAAGCACACAGGATGGGGTGGCTCATGCATTGTCAAATAGTTGCTTGGATTCCCAAATGGCATTGCCCCAATCATAGGCCTCTGGCCAGGGTACCACACATCGCTGGGAAACATTGCCTTCTGACTCTTCTACCTCCTCCTCAGCCTCCTCCTCATACTCCTGGTCCTGGTGTTATTGGGGATCCAGTAGCTGCAGCACCTGCTGCAGGTGGGATCCAGCCAGGCATGCTGCAAGATCATGTGCAGTCTAACATGTTGTGCTCCCAGTGCTGGACAACAAAGGGAAAGGGTTACCTCTTCACTGTGAACTCCTCAGGTCTGGCATCAGAGCCCAAGATTGATTCCAGACATCATTGCAGATGATGCCCAAAGTGAGTACTGAGGTGGAGCTATAGGTAACATATGTATCCATCTCCTCTGCATGCCGCTCCATGTCTGGTTCTGGTGTCCCATGCTCTGCCCCTGGGGTGATTAGGAAGATAACATCCTCCAGATCAGACATGCCTTGAAGGGGATCCATCTCCAAACTACTGCGTAATGCCAGCAGTGTCACACGGTAGAAAGTTCAACTGTAGTAGCAGTGTACCTGCGTTCTACTGCACTGCTAATATAGCAGTTACATGCAGACTGACCACAGTTTTGTGTGTTTGCTTTGCCTAAGGGGCCCGCTTCTTCCACTAAGCCACCTCCTTTTCCACTTCAGACCCAAGCAATCACTACAGGACTTTATTGTTTGCATGATCTCTTTGCCTAGCTCCTCATTAACTCCTCTATGTGTGGGCTGCAGAATTAATGTCATTTTCTATCACAAATCCAATTCCCCTGGCCACAAGGTATAACAACTGGGTTGTGGTTAGGTGCAGTGATTATTGAAGTGTGACATTGTTGTAGGAGACATAATGATAAAAACAAATAATTTCATTTAAGTGGTGGACACCATTCAACACCAATTATTCTGGAATGTTGATTAAATTTAGTGGACACTGCAGCGATAAAATGACAACATTAATAAGAATTTTGCATATAACACAGTTGTGGACTTGCCAAAAGTCTGTATTATAAATGTATGGTATGAAATCTGAACCCCAATGGGGACAGTGCTGCAAATGTATGTAAAGCGCTATGGAATTAGTAGCGCTATATAATTAAATAAATATTAGTGGTAGTATTATGACATGAAATGTTGATTGAACATTTTTCAAGAAGCAATATCTATACTATGGTGTTTCATCAGTGTGAACAAACCAATAAGATCATGGATGTGAAGCATATAATGGCCATTTGCTATTTTATATGAATTGCTGTCTCATAAGTGTAGAACAGATGGCCTCGCATGCTGCTTTCCCTCTGCAATAACAAAGGTTTGCTCTCCCCCACAAATAATAATAAAGAATAAAACAATATATAAAAAAATAATTTCCCCAAATATATTAAGCTCTCTTAAACAGATGTTTTAAGGACATTGTAAGCTTCCTGGACTTCCCAGCTGCTGCAAAACACCTGCAACTCCAGGAAGCTTAAAAAAATCATTTAAAGCTACAAAAAATTCTACACCTTCATACAAGCCAGTAGACCTGATGGCTGACACTCCTAACAATATGTTATGGTGTCGTCACCAGCCAGCGGGTTTTCCGACACCAAATCAACAGTAAAAGTTTTGGGGCCATTTTAAATTTTGAACTTTTTCCCGAACAAAGTCACGTTCGCCGATTTTTTTCCAAAGAGCTCGGTTTTCCGATTGCGATCCGAATCTGCGATGTTCGTAACAAATTTGAAATTGGCGAACATGTTTGGGGAAGTTTCACTTATCTCTACTTATAACAAAAACTTGAATGATGTCTCTAATTTTAGTAAAAAAAAAAAGCCTGGTAAATCATGTAAAAATGTAACCTTTTACAGCTTATGTGCACTTTTTAGCATCAAGTCATAGGTTTCATAGTATCTAGAAATAATCTACATGAAAAGTTGTGCAACTACATGCAAACATGTCACCAGTTTCAATTTCATAACAAAACCAGCCTTACTTACAGGCTCCCACATCAGTGCCACCATTCTACTGGTCTTTGTTGACATGACTGCAGCAGTATCATCCAAACTGCAACACATGATCCCTGCAGCCAATCACTGATGCCTAATAGACAGTGTTTTACTGCCTAGCCCAGTAATTGACTGCAATAATCATAACTGGTAAACATGATGTCACTGCTGCAGCTACATTAACTAATACCAGTGGAAAGATTTAGAGTGGGGACATGGTAAGCTGGTGCTGCAGGAAGGCTGCCAGCTTCCTCACTTGTGTCTAATACGTGTACATACACTTAGGCTAGCTTCACACCACAATTTTCTTCTGTCAGGTTTTTTCCGGTGTTTTGCAGGAAGCACCGGACATAACCTGACAGCCCTGGACAAACAGAACTGGAGGGCAAATATGCTTTTGTGTCGGAATCGTCTGTGCCGCTGTCCAGCGCTGAAACATCAGCACAGCGGCTTGCAGGGGAGCTGGCCGCTGTACTGATATTTCAGCAGTGGTGCTCTCCAGGTGCTTAAAGTCAGCGGCGGCTGCTTTTAATAGCTGCCGCAATTTCACCCCCAGCGTCCGGGAACCGGACCGATTTTATGCGGGATCCGGCGCGATCCGCCGCCCATAGACTCCCATGCTATGGGCACCCGATCCGGTTTTGTCCAATTTTTGCATCGGATACAAAATATGATGCAGACTCCAGTTTTGTGTCCAATGCAAAAATTGGACAAAACCGGATCCTCCTGGAATACCACTAAACCGGACGCCAAATAGGCACAATCCGGCGCCATAGGAATACATGGGGGGCAAAATCGGACCCCGGATCCAAAAAAATTGTGGTGTGAAGCCGGCTTTAAATACACTGTTGTCCATACATGAATTTTCTTTATATTCTATACAATAAATAATATTTTTATGGGTATTTTTGGTGTGGTTTATGGTGGCTATGAGGCCAAAGCTCTCCCAATCTATAGCTTGCCATGAATAATAAGTTTTAACTTTATCTTATGGATTTGGAAATGTTTACTTTATCATTTCAATGATGCATAACTTATAAGAATCTGCTTTAGAGCTGAAATCTCTTAAGATTTTAGTTGGATCGCAGTTGAAAAAGACCTTTTTGATTGGTCGAAACATTGTTCCTTTTTATGGCAGAATAAACCTTTGGGAAACTTTTTCACACGTAATAAAGTGACAGTCTCTTCTTACATATTGGACTTTCTTTAAGTGGGTTTTTTGGATTTTTTTTTATTTTGTGTCCATAGATAGAGCGCTACAGACTATTTTCCTTGTTCTGGTTGGACCAATGTTTGTACAGAGCCAGGATGTAAAGCATTATAAATTATATGTCTTCATAAGGTTTTTGGTTAATTACACATGATATATTTCTACTTAGATAAACTTTTTTAATAACAACAACAAATGTCCTGCAAAAGATATCAAAATACAAATTTTCAATTTTCCTAGATTGATAAAAATTCCAGCTTCTTGAATTTTCTTCCTAGACAGATAGTAGATAGCGAGTCAATCTACAGATCAATAGAAGATAAGATTATTATCTATCTATATATATACTTACCTAATTGTGTCCACTTCTGTCTGAATGTCTCCGAATTCCACAATCCACTGTGCCAACCGGAAGCCATATTGGGATACTCAAGTGATGGGTCTCCCAAAATGGTGCTGACAGTGCTAACTGCCGGGATACTGATGCTTCACACTCTGCCCGCACACCTGCCCGCATGTGCAACTGACGGACATCTCTGGCTGCCATCTCTGCCCTCCAGACATTGCCATCCAACCGCCATTGCCACCTGACCACCATCCCCGCCACACCACTGCCCCCACAGTGCTAGGAAAATCCGAGGCTCTGTTTGTGGTCTATGCACAAGGAGATGAGGTGCGGGCACCCTCTGGCACAAGAGGGCGTCGTACCCCATCTGCTTCTGCATAGGCCCTCATCGTCATGTCACTGCCCTGCCGATGTTATAGAACTGGGACTACGTCTAGTGCATAAATAATGCTCATATAATAGTGTCTATTTAACGCAACATCAAAGAGTTGCAATAACCAGGATTTTGCCCCATACACAATGAGTGTAGATGTTTAAAGTGTTTAGTACTGATGCAATTTTGATTTAATTTTTTTCAATTATTTATAATTTAAAAAAGTAAATTGACCTCAAATAATCCATTAATTAATCTAGATCATTTCAAGCTAATTAAGACAAATTGTACATACTGTTATCTTGCAACATGAACAATTCTTGAGTAGAAACCTTTTATATGATGTGTCTCTGTTGTACAGCTTGTTCTATAACTATCGTTCTCATAGAAACAAATTAAACGTTGATACTCATTGCTGGCTACCTTTTAATAAACTGTCATAGGAAAAGACAAGCATAAAAGCGATCAGTATAATCTAAACAGATGAGGTCAAGTCCTTTCACTAACACCATTTATTACAGCGAATAAATGCGCCTTATTTTAACTTTCTCAACTGTCACTGGGTCCTTTAGGTCCCCTTATATTTCCATCAGAAACGATAAGTAGGTGAGAGCAACATATTGTGATATGATATCATTAAGTAAAAGCTTGTCCTGAAATATGATGAAAACTCAAGGTGAAATCGGATAAGGTGCATTAGGCATCAGGAGAATAGAGAGTGCCACTTGAAACTTCACAGCAGTCGAAAAAGAAAATCTTCAGGCTTCTAGTCACTCATAGGCGCCAGGCAGGGATGCGAAAATGATCTCCTATGAATCATATTTTCCCTTTTTCTCTATTACTGGCAAACATTTAATGTCCTTTTCCTTTTTGGAAGAAAGAAATGACAGAATACTGCATGGACTTGGCCAACTGGAAAATGCTAACATGACTTTCTCATCTCCCATCACTTTCTTCATGAATCTAATTTAGTAGGATTTCTACATCCGATTCACTTTGTGGAATTAGTGCAGGGTATTAATGCTGTGTGCGTCACTCTGATTGCAGTGATACATTATCCAATTACTTGAAGAACTGCTCAGGCTTGGGAAATGTTAAAGCGGGGAAAGAGGCTGATAGTCGCACGATAATCTAAAATATTTAAACAAAAATCTGCATTTATGTATATATACAGGCACTAGCATATTTTCTGAGTTGAATGAATACAACACAAACTAAGTGCAAAAAACAGTGATATGTCAGAGAGCAGGGTGTTAGAGCCCTATATATAATAATATGAATATACTAGCTGTAGTACCCGGCTACGCCCGGGTTAATAAATAACTGCTGTTAGCTATAACAAAATAGAATTTTAATGTCATATTAATGACCTGTAGGAAAATAGAAGCTGAGCTGTGATTGATTGCTATAGGCAGCCTAATAAATCTCCAGCCAACAGTAAACCCTCCCCCTGGCCGGGTAGTAAATGTTACCTCACACATACACATAATAGACAGCTCATGTGACTAACATCTGCCTTAATTCCCTATATGGCACATGTGTTGCACATTGGCTGTTTTTAATCAGATGTTTATGTTTGGAAAATAAAGATAGCACACGTATGAGGCAAGTTGTGTGAGGTGATTTGTGCACATCTGTGTCTGTCTGTGTGGTGTGTGTGTCCCTGGGGTGTGTATGTGTGTGTCCCTGTGGGATGGGGTCTGTGTGGTGGGTGTCTCTGTTGTGTGTGTCTCTTTGTGGTGTGTGTGTCCCTGTGGGTAAGTGCATGTGCCCCTATAGGGTGTGTATGTGTGTGTGCCCCTGTGTGGGGGTCTGTGGTGTGTGTGTGTGTATCTGTGTTGTGTGTGTCTCTTTGTGGTGTGTGTGTGTCCCTGTGGGGTGAGTGAATGTGTCCCTATAGGGTGTGTATGTGTGTGTGTGTCCCTGTGGGGGGGTGTCTGTGTGGGGTGTGTGTGTCTCTGTGTTGTGTGTCCCTTTGTGGTGTGTGTGTGTGTCCCTGAGGGGTGAGTGCATGTGTCCCTATAGGGTGTGTATGTGTGTGTGTCCCTGTGGGGGGGTCTGTGTGGTGTGTGTGTGTCTCTTTGTGGTGTGTGTGTCCCTGTGGGGTGAGTGCATGTGTCCCTATAGGGTGGCTATGCGTGTGTGTCCCTGTGGGGTGGGGGGGTCTGTGTGGTGTGTGTGTGTCTCTTTGTGGTGTGTGTGTGTCCCTGTGTGGTGAGTGCATGTGTCGCTATAGAGTGTGTGTGTGTCCCCTTGGGGGTGTGTGTCTTTGTGGTGTGTGTTTGTTCGGGTGCGTGGTGAGTATCCAATGTTGGGGCTGCACCTTAGCGACTATACACTTGCTGTTACTCTTTGTGTGCGTGTGGTGTGTATACATGTCCCTGTGTGTGGTGAATATCTCATGTTGGGGCCCCATCTTAGTGACTATATGCTGGTATATGCTGTTAGTCTTTGGCGCTATCATTAAGTCCCTCTCATTCACAACTGTCAACTGGTAAGTGTCACTTTTTCCCCATTATGTAGATAGGGGCAAAATTGTTTGGTGAATTGGAATGCGCAGGGTTAAAATTTCACCTCACAACATAGCCTATGACGCTCCCGGGGTCCAGACGTGTGACTGTGCAAAATTTTGTCTCTATAGCTGACAGCTGTCGATTTTCCTCCCACACGTTTCCTTTCCCTTTTTTCCCATTATGTAGATAGGGGCAAAATTGTTTGGTGAACTGGAATGCGCAGGGTTAAAATTTCGCCTCACAACATAGCCTATGACGCTCCCGGGGTCCAGACGTGTGACTCTGCAAAATTTTGCGGCTGTAGCTGCGACGGTGTAGATGCCAATCCCGGATATACACACATACACACATACACACATACACACATTCAGCTTTATATATTAGATTATTCTCTTATATATATAAATATATAAAGGACCAGGAACAGTCATAGTACTGGGCACACATCAAATGAAGCATAGAAAGAAAGAGACCAAAGATGTTTTTGTGACCCAGATTAAATCACCTTGACAGCAAGGAGGGGCAGGAGCCTCAGGGATAGGCTGGTGCACAGCCATTACACAAAAAAAACACTTGCCCCGTTTAACACGGGGCGCCCACTTGTGGGCTGTTATCCCTGTGGCTCCTGCCTTTCCTGCAGGAGCAGCATTTTTCGCACCAGAAAGTTTGGGAATCATGATGGTAGCAGGGAATTTGATATCAGGAAATATATCACCTGCAGCACCACCTGTGTCGTGTATCATGCTACGTGTGGGTGCGGCCTTACTTATGTGGGCCTCACCACCCGTGAGTTTAGGCGACGTATAAGGGAGCACGAAAGAGATATTATTGCGGCAGCAGACGTTGAGGACATAACAACTCTCCGTACAATCCCCCGACATTTTAAAAATTTCCATGATTGCAATCCTGAGACTCTTCGAGTCTGCAGAATTGACAAGCTGAATTTAGGCATTCGTGGGGGGGATGCGAGCAAAGAACTCGTGAAACTTGAGTGCAGGTGGATTGTGACCTTAGGTACAATGGCACCTGCTGGTCTCAATGAAAGGCTAAGCTTTGCCCCCTTTCTTTAGTCTCCCAATAACTTAACCTTAGGCACGCACAGACTGGTGTCTTGCGGACTTTTTATATACTTTTTTTTTATATGGTTTTTATATTCTTGGTCTTTCCTGGAGCTTTCCCCTGTTCTTATAATGGTAGTATTCTACTACCTTAAATACATCATTAATACCCAGGGTGTGTTTTTCTGTTGCCAATGCTCAGGGTCTGATCGTTACCACCCATCTTTGGCACCATACTTAGAATCCTCCTGCCATTAAGGGACCGATGTACTCTGCATATATATTCGCTAGCTATGAGACTCTCATGGCTACTCTGTACCTCAAGTTTGAGGATAGCCAGCTTTTTAACTTGCTCTTTTTTACTTGTCTATTTTAGCTTTGCACCCTTCTTTCTTTGAACTGGCTTATATGTGACCGACTTACAGCTTGGATGTGGACGTAATATGGCGATATAATTTGGTCTGTGGGATACCAATAAGAACCATGGAGAGCTGATATACCAGAAGTGGACATGGAGGAGGATTGTGGAGATGTATTATGTGGACATTTTTCCAATTTGAGTGTGTCTCTAGCCCCCACTTTTTATGTGTCTCCCCCTCTTCTTCCTCCTTCCCCCCCCCCCCTTTTGTGTATCCCCTATAGTGTAGCTTTTGCTATCACTGTGCGCTAATTTGTCCTACTTCTGGTAATCTCCCTGGCTGCCCCCTGCCCATTATCGCCAATAGCCCTTCCATCACTGCCCCCACTGATAATGATAGATTCTATCAAAATACTATAATTATAGGAGAAGGGCAAAAAAGAGCTCTTTTGCCCTTCTCCAAAATGGTAGCTAGCAGCGTGCGCATGCGCACTGAACCGCCGGAAGTTTACGGTGACGGGGACCTCCATAATGGATGCACAACGGATGTGATGTCATGGGAAGTTTTCTTCCCGACCACAGCGCACCCAGGAGAGTCCTCCCCACCGCTTCACTTCCGGCGGAAAGGTGCGCAATGCAGCCAAACAAGCTGCAGCTGTTGCCCGCTCACACATATAAGCCGGTCACTTAGAGCACCCAGCATCACTCGCCCCTTGAGAAAGCCGGACGCGAAACACGTGTCGGGGCCCCTGAGACGGAGGCAGGAGTGCACCGGACCCCTGTAATTACACCCATGGGTAAGTGTCAGTCGATTTGCCTGTAGTTCTGACCGTATAGATTAGGTGACAGGTTCATACAGCGCTTCGCGCGGTTTGTATTGTCCCTCAATGAGCACAGGCACCTTATCCTCTGAAACCAGGGTGAGGGTAACTCCGTCCTTTGCATCTCCTGCTTTCATCTCCCACCTCCCTCTCTCCACACTGTCCTATGTTCACTATATGACTCTGCCTGTTTTGTACCACTAGTTACTTAATAAATTATTTATACTGCAAATGCCTAGTGTGGACATTCGGGTGATTTAATCTGGGTCACAAAAACATCTTTGGTCTCTTTCTTTCTATTATTCTCTTATATAGCGCTATTAATTCCATACAGCTTTACACACATCATTATCACTTTTCCCATAGGTGCTCACAATCTAAATCTCCTATCAGTATGTCTTTACAGTGTGGGAGGAAACCGGGAAACTTGGAGGAAACACATGCAAGCATGGTGAAAACATACAAACTCCTTACAGATATTGTCCTTGGTAGGGTTTGAACCCAGGACCCCAATGCTGCAAAGCTGTAGCTAGCTGCAATGATAATCACCATCTTCTGCCCTTCTGCCCCTTAAGATAGATTAAATCCCATATTAGTACACCCAAATTGTTGATGGATGTGCCGCAGCTGTCATCCTCCAGGCCGGGTTCTCCTCCCCCGCTGTTGCTGTGCAGCCCCCTGCCATTATATGGCCACCTCAGAGTCTGTCCTCATCGTGACATCACTGACTCTCAATGCACATGCGGGCACCATGTTACGGGGATTGTATTACATACATATCCTGCAGCCTCTATATTTTAATCATGAATTGGGCTAAGGGACCCACTGAGACTCTGTCACCCAGGTCCCACAAAAACCTGGAGCTGGCCCCGATGGGGCACACTGCTCAGTACAGCCAGCAGTGCTGCATGCTGCTGTTGTAATTTGGGTCCTCCTCCACCACTGTTGCTGCACCGCCAGTATCATAATAAGACCATCTCATAGGCTGCCCCATTGTGTCATAACACCCTTTGTAAATGCGCATGTGGCCATCATATTTCCACACCATGGCTGCTACTGTGCATGACAGAGTGAACAAACATGGTGGTGGCATGAATCATAACCCGCCCCATCCTCTCCTCCCTACCCTCAAAATAAGAATTCCACCGTCACTGCCCACCCATAGTGCTAATATTAATTAGTTTTCTAGAATAATATAATTAGGTGTCACAACCCCAGCACCAGTACACACTACCAAAAAGAAGCAGAGCCAGAAACTGGCACATTTTATACGGTACAGTCGAAGGAGAGCTTCTCCGGGCCCTCCAGAGAACCAGAAGCACCTAAGCATCACAAGGAAACTTCTAGAAGCATAGACAAGGTAAGACGCACACAAAAAACATGTTTATAAATTAATATTAGTGAATACCTATGATTTAATCCAGATTTTCTATAGTTTATAGACCTCCACCAACCATCGTTTGCAACCAAAGAGTAGTACGGTTATGAATTACAGCTGACTAGCCAAGGCTGTGAAACTCCAGCCCCCACAATACCACGTCAAATCCAACTTCACCTCTTATAGTAAGATAATACTATCTTTTACAAATACAATCCTATGAGGAAACCGTACTCGATACAATTAGCACACATAGTAACCAATATATTTGAACAGGTTACAGACACAGAGCCAGACATCAACCTACAGGATCTCCAAGCAAGGTTCTGAAATCCCTAGTCCTACAATACCACTTTAAAAGTGACATCACCTCTTGTGGTAGCATTATATTGTCTTTTATAATACAAACCAATTACGGAAATATATGTAACATTTCTACTTACAATTATACTTACAATTTTCGAATTGTATGCCTCTAGGTTACTAATGAAGCAAAACACCCTCCAACATCAAGAACACAGACACTCTCAAGCACCAACCGTAAGCTAATTACACAATATTCATGACCCACGAGGAATTGTGTGTATATACATATTTTATGTTTTCTATCATTACCTTTTTTATCATTATGTTTTTAGCAGTTTAGTTGTAGCCTAATTTAATTACCGTATATACTCGTGTATAAGCCGAGTTTTTCAGCCCAAAAATTGGGCTGAAAAGTCACCCCCTCGGCATATACACGGGTCAATACGGTAATCCTATGGTGTCCGGGTGCTGGAGAGGCTGGAGGAGGCGGGGGGAGGCTGCTGAATGAGCGGCCCGTCACGTGGGGCCGCTCATTAGATATGCACGGCTCCCCCCGCCCATCACAGTGGCAGGGGGAGCCGTGCATACAGCCCCCCCAGTGTATACAGACAGACCCCCCCAGTGGCACTAGTCCCCCATCATAAGAACAGCCCCCCCCCACTTTGCAGAGCCCCCCCCCCCGCTTTGCAGAGCCCCCCCGCTTTGCAGAGCCCCCCCCGCTTTGCAGAGCCCCCCCGCTGCATAATCTTACCATCCAGGGTCTTCTTCACCGGAGGTCCTGCAGTCATCATTGCGCGCTGTGTTGTGGTCTCACGTGACCCGGCGCGGTGACGTCATTCCACTGCGACCGCCGCGTCACAGGAGACCGGGAACACAGCGCGCGAGGATGGACTGCAGGACCTCCGGTGAAGAAGACCCTGGATGGTAAGATTATGCAGCGGGGGGGCTCTGCAAAGCGGGGGGGCTCTGCAAAGTGTGGGGGGCTGTTCTTATGATGGGGGGCTAGTGCCACTGGGGGGGTCTGTCTGTATACACTGGGGGGCTGCTGTAGATACACCTGGGGCTGCTGCTGTAAACTACCCCTGGGAAGGCTGCTGCTGTATACTACCCCTGGGAAGGCTGCTGCTGTATACTACCCCTGGGAAGGCTGCTGCTGTATACTACCCCCCTGGGAAGGCTGCTGCTGTATACTACCCCTGGGAAGGCTGCTGCTGTATACTACCCCTGGGAAGGCTGCTGCTGTATACTACCCCCCTGGGAAGGCTGCTGCTGTATACTACCCCCCTGGGAAGGCTGCTGCTGTATACTACCCCCCTGGGAAGGCTGCTGCTGTATACTACCCCCCTGGGAAGGCTGCTGCTGTATACTACCCCCCTGGGAAGGCTGCTGCTGTATACTACCCCCCTGGGAAGGCTGCTGCTGTATACTACCCCCTGGGAAGGCTGCTGCTGTATACTACCCCCTGGGAAGGCTGCTGCTGTATACTACCCCTGGGAAGGCTGCGGCTGTATACTACGCCTGGGAAGGCTGCTGCTGTATACTACGCCTGGGAAGGCTGCTGCTGTATACTACCCCTGGGAAGGCTGCTGCTGTATACTACCCCTGGGAAGGCTGCTGCTGTATACTACCACTGGGAAGGCTGCTGCTGTATACTACCACTGGGAAGGCTGCTGTAACACTGCTGGGGCCTGTATATACCACTGGGGAGGCTGCTGTATACCACACTGCTGGGGGCTGTATACCTGTGCTGGGGTCCACCCTCGGCTTATACACGAGTCACTAGGTTTTCCCAGATTTTGGGGGCAAAAGTAGGGGGGTCGGCTTATACACGGGTCGGCTTATACACGAGTATATACGGTATATGTAGTGTTATCTCATACGTGTTCATGTTTTGTAGGAATTTTATATAATAAACTCCCCGCATAGGGTTAAACTATCACTTAGCTTCTTTCCCTTCATTATTGGCCATTGATATAAAAGTATCAGTTAGCGCTGAGCCTGTCACATATCTATAGATAACAGAATCCATTTTTTGTCTGTGGTATTCATCTTGTCATGCTGATCAAGTAACACTAATGGGCCGGAAAGATTCACATTTCTATCCATGCCCCTACAATTCTTATTGGCACATTGCTCGGAGTGAACTTTTCTTTTTGTTCCTGAGTGCTCATAAAATAAATCTCACTTATTTGGAGTTCAAAAGGCATAGAAGGTGTATTCCTTTCACAGGAGATAATTGGGTAATATGACATTATTTGCTTCATCGAAGCTAATCTCTGGCTGTAGTGGTCACATTCTTATCCTGGCTGAGAGCCTGCCTCATACATTTTAAAAAATAAATAATAGTGAAAACCCCCTTTAAAGAGGACCTGTCCCCCCCCCCATGGATGTGAATCTAAGTGCAGCACTGAATGCAGTATGTATGCTGCATTCAGTCAAGGTGTCCCCCATGTGTTTGTGAAGCTTGTACCCCAAGATATAAGCTTTTTAAAACTTACAGTTAGAAGCCATGGAGGCTGTCCCTGGTGCTTGGAGCCACCTCGCCCCATGGCTGCATTTGACACCCCTTGCAGCTCTGTGCCGCCTTGTTTACAGTCGTTGCCTCTGGCAGGAGGGAGGCGGCAACCAGCTGTAAACAAGGTGGCACAGAGATGCAGGGGGTGTCAAATGCAGCTGTGCAGAGAGGTGGCTCCAAGCACCAGAGACAGCCTCCAGGGCTTCTAACTGTAAGTTTTAAAAAGCTTATATCTCGGGGTAGAAGCTTCACAAACACATGGGGGACCACTTGACTGAATGCAGCATACATGCTGCATTCAGTGCTGCACTTAGATTCACATTCAAGGGGGGGTGACAGGTCCTCTTTAAGCATACATTTCATAAAGTTGTGCCCAAAACTTTACATACCCTGGCAGATTTTTAGCTTTCTTGGCCTTTTTTCAGAAAATATCAATGACAACACAAAAGCTTTTTTCCACTCATGGTTAGTGGTTGGGTGAAGCCATTTATTGTCAAACTACTGTATTTTCTCTTTTTAAATCATAATTATAACCAAAGACATCCAAATAACCCTGATCAAAAGTTCACATACCTCAGTTCTTAATACCGTGTATTGCCCTTCTAACATCAATGACAGCTTGAATCTTTTGTGGTAGTTGTGGTTGAGGCTCTTTATTTTCTCAGATGGTAAATCTGCCCATTTGTATTGGCAGAAAGCCTCCAGTTCCTGTAAATTCCGGGGCTTTCTTGCATGAACTGTACGCTTGAGTTCTCTCCAGAGTGGCTCAATAATATTGAGGTCAGGAGACTGAGATGGCCACTCCAAAACCTTCACTTTGTTCTGCCGTAGCCAATGACACGCCGACTTGGCCTTGTGTTTTGGATTGTTGTCATGTTGGAACGTTCAAGTATGTCCCATGCCCAGCTTCTGGGTTCATGAGTGCAAATTTGCCTGAAGTATTTGCTGATAATATGTTGCATTCATCTTTCCTTCAACTTTGAACAAGATCCCCGTGTCTTTGTAGTTCACACATCCCCACATCATCAGCGATCCACTTCAGTGCTTTACAGTAGGAATGGTGTTCCTTTCACCATAGGCCTTGTTGACACCTCTTCAAATGTAACGTTTATGGTTGTGGCCAAAAAGTTTGATTTTTGTCTCATCGGTCTAAATTACCTTGTTCCAGACATTTGGAGGCTTGTTTCTGTGCTATTTGGCATATTGTAGGCAAGATACTTTGCGGCATTTGCACAGTAATGGCTTTCTTCTGGTAACTCGACCATGCAGCCCATTTTTCTTCAAGTGCCTCCTTATTGTGCATCTTGAAACAGCCACACCGCTAGTTTTCAGTGAGTCCTGTATTTCAGCTGATGTTATTGTTATTTGCATCATGAATAATTTTCCTGGCAGTTGAGGCCTATAGTTTATGTTGGTCTTCCTGATAGAGGGTTGGTTTTTACAGAGACCCTGATTTTCCATTTGTTAATCACAGTTTGAACACTGCTGACTGGCATTATCAATTCCTTGGATATCTTTTTGTATCTCTTTCCTGTTTTAGGCTGCCTTCACACTTGCAGATGCATCTGCAGCGTTTTGCAGATGCATCTGCAAGTATCAGCATGCAGACCGCGGCCCCTATGTTTATAATGGGGCGCACCGCGAGATGTCACGTCCATGGTGCGGGCGGGAGTGTGTGATCTGTAAGCAGGCATCCGCCTGCGGACGGTTCACATATAGGAATGAATGAGTGCTTTCAGACCGCGGTGCGCCCCATTATAAACATAGGGGCCGCGGTCTGCATGCTGATACTTGCAGATGCATCTGCAAAACGCTGCAGATGCATCTGCAAGTGTGAAGCCAGCCTTATACTGTTCAACTATCTTTACCCATGGATCTGTAGACAATTCCTTTGTTTTCACCAAAAACTCTCTCAGCTTTTATGTATACACACTGAACACAGTGATCACAAATAGGTCACAGGTGAGGATGTTACCTTTATTAGCCATTCAAACCCATTTGCGTCAATATCTGTGCCTGTTATCAGGCCAAAATCACCAGGGTATGTGAACTTTTGATCAGGGTCATTTGGATGTTTTTGGTTGTCATTATGATTTAAAAAGAGAAAATACAGTAGTTTGACAATAAATGGCTTCACCCAACCACTAACCATGAGTGGATAAAAAACATTTGCATTATCATTCATATTCTCTGAAAAAAGGCCAAGAAAGCAAAAAATCTGCTTGGGTGTGTAAACATTTGAGCACAACTGTAAGCAGAGACTTAAAAACTACTTGCTAGAGAGGGGATTTAACAGGCAAGGATGTTTTTATTGAATAATTTTAATACAATCTCTGCTTTGTTACCATATTAAAAAATGTTGAACAACTCCTTCAATATGAAATGCACACAAATATATATGGAAACAGTTGCATATGTATGGGGGACGCATTTAGCAAACTATCTGAAATAGTCCTGCCAAACGCAATAAATGTTTATGTTCCATATATTGTCTTACTCTCATGCTATAGACTATTCAATGAACTTATATTTACTGTAAAAATGTTTGCAAACAAATATGTATTATGCTTCAGTGCAAGCCTTTAAATCACTGTCAAGATGATCGATGTCGGCAGTGAACAAAGAAATGTATCCTTTTTGTAACGTAGACTTGAGAATTCAGTTGTTGTTCTAGATTTACAATTTAAAAGTTTTCAAAAGACCATCAAAGAGCGTTATCATATCCAGCAGAGAGAGAATATAAAATGTGATAATGCTACGTGATGGAAATTCACAAAGCATGGATATGTTGGCAACATTTTCTTTATGTCCTTGAGATAGCTCATGCTAGCACCATAAGCAAATTATGACCAGAGAAACTGAGTGCAAAGACACCCCCTCCATATTTAACTTTAGAATCAAGGAGCCCAAGTGTATAATCTCCAAATGTCCCCCTGATTCAGATACTAGATATGTGTAAAACCCCTGTATATACTATAATTAATCCCAAGAGCCCTAACAGATATGTAACAGGGCCACTAGCTACACAGGTCTTTAATAGTATTTGTATTCCGATATGGGCCAATTGGACCTTGTGAGGCCTTGTAGGTTTCAGGATCTGGAGGTGACTTCAACCCTTGCACCCACTATAGTTATGTCCCTGGTCATTGGAAGATTACAATAGGGCACATCTGGGCTACTGCGCAGGGCTCAATACTTCAAGAGAGCCAAAAAGTATCTGCACCAAGGCCATCTCGACTACGGCTATCTCCTGCATCTTTAAATAAAGCTGTTTCATCCTGCCGCATCATGCCTAGTAAAATGTAACCAGCATACAGACCATGGGCGCATCTGATGTAGACACACCTACTGTTTCTCTGCCCGAAGAGAAAATTAGCTAAGCGCTGGCTACTAACTGTGTGTGCACTGGATCCAGCAGTGTAACCAGGTTACATGGCGCCTGGGCAAAGATCTATTTTGGCGCCCCCCCCAGAGTAGGTGAGGAGTGGGGAGGAGGAGCTTGGGTGTCGCCGGCGCCCCCCTCTGAGTTGCGCCCGGGGCAAAGGATCCGGCTGCACCCCCCCTAGATACGCCCCTGACTGGATCTAACACTATTACTTGGAAAGTGTAATACTAGGGTAGTGATGGAATGACCAGACTGCTGGCCAGAAAAGGCTGTATGCCAGACACAATTTGCGCAAGCTGTCACGCTAGTGCATATCCTTAAGTGTCAGGGTACTTTTATCTTGCCTTTTGGCTATAGAAGGGGGGACTTAGGCAGAGTTCTTTCCAGGTGACAAAAAGTGAGGTGGCTTGTGGAAGGGCACCAAAACCACAGTCGGATCAAACTCACCAGTACAAACAGGAAATGCTGTGCAGTACCTAGATATATATAAAGAAAGGTTATAATCAAAGCGAAAACAAAAAAAAAACAGAACAAGAGAGCAAACCACAGTGAACACACAAAAAGTACTAACCTTACTACTGAAGCAGAACTGAAAACAATCAGCACTGAACCAGTGGATATGGTAGGTTTACAGTAAATAGCCCTCTCATGGATCACCTGATACCACTGACGTAACATCCATTCTCCTCCCTCAGCCCAGAGAAGCAAAGTTGAGGGAATGGATGATGGGGTGGAAAGAACCTCCTACCATATACAGTGGGGGAAATAAGTATTTGATCCCTTGCTGATTTTGTACGTTTGCCCACTGACAAAGACATTATAAGTCTATAATTTTAATGGTACGTTAAATTTTAAATCCATAAATCCATAAAATCATATTGTGTAAATTATATAGGTATTTGCATTTTGCAGAGAGAAATAAGTATTTGATCCCTTTGACAAATAAGACTTAATAGTTGGTGGCAAAATCCTTGTTAGCTAGAACAGCAGCCAGACGTTGTTTGTAGTTGATGATGAGAATTGCGCACATGTCAGGAGGAATTTTGGTCCACTCCTCTTTGCAGATCATCTCTAAATCATTAAGATTTTGAGGCTGTCGCTTGGCAACTTGGAGCTTCAGCTCCCTCCATACGTTTTTTATGGAATTAAGGTCTGGAGACTGGCTAGGACACTCCATGACCTTAATGTGGTTATTTTTGAGCCACTCCTTTGTTGTCTTGGCTGTATGTTTTGGGTCATTGTCATGCTGGAAGACCTAGTCACAACCCATTTTTATTGTTCTGGCAGAGGGAAGGAGGTTGTCTCTCAAGATTTTACGGAACATGGCTTCATCCATTATCCCACTGATGCGGTGAAGTAGTCCTTCGCCCTTAGCAGAGAAACACCCCCAAAACATAATGTTTCCACCGCCATGCTTGACTGTGAGGACGGTGTTCTTTTAGTCATAGGCAGCATTTTTCTTCCTCAAAACACGGCAAGTTGAGTTAATGCCAAAAAGCTCAATTTGTGTCTGATCTGATGGCAGCACCTTATCCCAATCACTCTCAGAATCCCCAAGGTGTTAATTGTCATACTTCAGATAGGCCTGCACATGTGCCTTCTTAAGCAATGGGACTTTGCAGGCACTGTAGGATTTTAATCCATTACGGCGTAATTTGTTACCAATGGTTTTCTTGGTGATAGTTGTCCCAGTTGCCTGGAGATCATTAACAAGTTTCCCCTGTGTAGTTTTAGGCTGATCTCTAACCTTCCTCATGATCCTGAATACCCCACAATGTGAGATCTTGCATGGACCCCAAATCAATGTCGATTGACACTCATTTTGTATTTCTTCCATTTTGTTACTATTGCACCAAGAGTTGTCTACTTCTCACCCAACATCTTACTTATGGTTTTATAGCCCATTCCAGCCTTGTGCAGGTCTAGGATCTTGTCCCTGACACCTTTAGAAAGCTGTTTGGTCTTGCCCATGTAGTAGAGGTAAGAGTCTGACTGATTAAATGAATGTGTGGACAGGAGTGTTTTATACAAGTGACAATTTAAGACAGTGAGTTGATTAGGAGAGTCTAACTGGTCTGTATAATCCAGAACTTCTACTGGTTGGTAGCGGATCAAATACTTACCATATTTTTCGGACCATACGATGCAGGCAGCAGGACCACATGAGGGATCGCTGCAGTCCTGCCAGGCCCGCAAGGACTGCAGATCACAGTACTCCCACAGCCAGGCACAGCATGCCTGACATGCTGAGTGCAGAGTGTTCACCCTCATTGTAGGGCCTGTGGTGATGTAATGAAGAGGGTGGGCTGGAGCATCACATGACCATACAGAGCCCTCCCTTTTCATTGCATCACCACAGGTCCTGCAGACATCCATTACAAGCTTGCTCTTACAGGACCTGTGGTGAAGTGATAAGAGGGGAGGCCTCTGTGCAGTCATGTGAAGCTCCAGTCCTTCATTACCTCACCACAGGTCCTGTAAGCAGGAGATAGAGTGTGACTGGCTGCTGCAGGAGCAGTGGTGATGTGAGTTGTACAAGTAAGAATGAATTAAAAGTTTATTAATTAGAACACATAGAAACCACTCTGCCTCTCCTGTGGTGAACTATAACTCCCAGCATGCCATAGGATCTGCAAGACATGCTGGGATTTATAGTTCTCCCGTAGGATCTTAAAGCAGCTCTCCAGTGTTATTTGTCAGTGCTGGAGTGATGCTTTAAATATAAGCCCCTGTGCCCCCATTATACTCACCTTCCAGCGTCTTCATATGGCACTTTATAGACACCACACTGGTCCCGCAGTACAATCTCCTGTCCTTAGCTTCCAACATAATAACATATTATTATATATAATACTAGCTGTGAGCCCGATGCAAATGCATCGGGATTCTAGAACGTGGCAATATTATTTGCATTAATAGCATTATTATTACCATTAATAGCATAATTATTAGCATTAACAGCATTATTATTAGCATTAATAGCATTATTAATAGCAATAATAGCACTAATAATAGTATTGTTATTAGTATTAATAGCATTATTACCATAAATAGCATTAATAATAGCGTTAATAGCATTATTATGAGGAGTAATAGCATTATTAGCATTAATAAAATTATTAATAGCATTAATAGAATTAAAAATAGCAATAATAGCATTATTAATAGGATTAATAGCATGATTATTAGAATTAATAGCATTAATATTAGCATGAATAGCATTAATAGCATTATTAATAACATTAATAGCATTATTAATAGCATTAATAGCCTAAATAATAGAATTAATAGCATAAATAATCGCATTAATAGCATGAGTATTAGCATAAAGAGCATTAATAGCAATATTATTAGCATTAATAGAATTTTGAATAGCATAAATAGCATGATTATTAGCCTTAATAGCATTATTAATAGCGTTAATATGATTATTATGAGCATTATTAGCATTAATATTAGCATTAATAGCATAATTATTAGCATTAATAGCATTATTATTAGCATTAATAGCATTAATAATACAATTAATAGCATTAATATTAGCATTAATAGCATTAATAGTATTATTAATAGCATGAATAACATTATTAATAGCATTAATAGCATTATTAATAGCATTAATAGCATAAATAATAGAATTAATAGCATAACTAATCACATTAATAGCATTATTATTAGCATAAAGAGCATTAATAGCAATATTATTAGCATTAATAGGATTTTGAATAGCATAAATAGCATGATTATTAGCCTTAATAGCATTATTAATAGCATTATATATGATTATTATTAGCATTATTAGCATTAATATTAGCATTAATAGCATAATTATTAGCATTAATAGCATTATTATTAGCAGTAATAGCATTATTATTAGCATTAATAGCATTATTAATAGCATTAATAGCATTAATAATACAATTAATAGCATTAATATTAGCATTAATAGCATTAATAGTATTATTAATAGCATGAATAACATTATTAATAGCATTAATAGCATTATTAATAGCATTAATATCATAAATAATAAGAATTAATAGCATAAATAATCGCATTAATAGCATTACTATTAGCATAAAGAGCATTAATAGCAATATTATTAGCATGAATAGCATTTTGAATAGCATAAATAACATGATTATTAGCCTTAATAGCATAATTATTAGCATTAATAGCATTATTATTAGCAGTAATATCATTATTATTAGATTTTTTTTATTATTATTATTTTTTATGTTATTATTATTATTATTTTTTTTTATTATTATTTTTTAGAATTTAGAATAGCATAAATAGCATGATTATTAGCCTTAATAGCATTATTAATAGCGTTAATATGATTATTATTATTAGCATAATTAGCATTAATATTAGCATTAATAGCATAATTATTAGCATTAATAGCATTAATAGTAGCATTAATAGCAATATTATTTGCATTAATAGCATTATTATTACCATTAATACCATAATTATTAGCATTAATAGCATAATTATTAGCATAAATAGCATTAATAATAGCATTAATAGCAATATTATTTGCATTAATACCATTATTATTACCATTAATAACATAATTATTAGCAATAATAGCATAATTATTAGCATTAATAATAGCATTAATATTAGCATTATTAGCAATATTATTTGCATTAATAGCATTATTATTACCATTAATAACATAATTTATTAGCATTAATAGCATAATTATTAGCAGTAATAGCATTATTAATAGCATTAATAAAATTAATGATACAATTAATAGCATTAATATTAGCATTAATAGCATTAATATGTATTATTAATTGCATGAATAGCATTATTATTACCATTAATAGCATAATTATTAGCATTAATAGCATAAATATTAGCATTAATAGTATTAATAATAGCATTAATAGCAATAATTATTTGCATTAATAGCATTATTATTACCATTAATAGCATATTTATTAGCATTAATAGCATAATTATTAGCATTAATAGAATAATTATTAGCATTAATAGCATTAATAATAGCATTAATAGCATTATTATGATCATTAATAGCATTCATTATTTAGCATTAATATGCATTATTATTAGCATGTAATAGCATTATTATATTAGCATTATATTGCATTATAATTAATAACATTAATAGCAATATTATTTGCATTAATAGCATTATTATTACCATTAATAGCATAATTATTAGCATTAATAGCATTATTAATAGCATTAATAAATTAATGATACATTAATAGCATTAATATTAGCATTATAATAGCATTAATAGTATTATTTAATTGCATGAATAGCATTATTATTACCATTAATAGCATAATTATTAGCATTAATAGCATAATTTATTAACATTAATAGCATTAATAATAGCATTAATAGCAATATTATTTGCATTAATAGCATTATTATTACCATTAATAGCTAATTATTAGCATTGAATAGCATAATTATTATATATTAATTGCATTAAATAGCATTTATATAGCAATATTATTTGCATTAATAGCATTTTATTACCATTAATAGCCTAATTATTAGCATTAATAGCATAATTAATTAGCATTAATAGCATAATTATTAGCATTAATAGCATTATATAATAGAATTAATAGCAATATTATTTGCATTAATAGCATTATTATTACCATTATAATACCATAATTATTAGCATTAATAGCATAATTATTAGCATTAATAGCATTATTATTAGCAGTAATAGCATTATTATTAGCATTAATAAATTAATATACATTAATAGCATTAATATTAGCATTAATAGCATTAATGTATTATTAATTGCATGAATAGCATTATTAATAGCATTAATAGCATAATTATTAGCATTAATAGCATTATTATTAGCATTAATAGCATTATTATTAGCATTAATAGCATTATTAATAGCATTAAATATCAATTAATAGCATTAATATTAGCATTAATAGCATTAATATTATTATTAATAGCATGAATAGCATTATTAATAGCATTAATAGGATTAATATAGAATTAATAGATAAAAATTTATTAATACATTATTTACTTAAGTGATTATATAGCAATTATTATTAGTTAATTAATTTTGAATAGTATATAAATGATTATTACATTTATAGTTAATTATTAATATGAGCATTATTTATTAGCAGTAAGATCATTATTATTAGATTTTTTTTTATTTATTATTATTTTTTATTTATATTTATTATTATTTTTTTTTTTTTTATTATTATTTTTTATTTTTTTTTATTAAATTTTTTATTATTAAATTTATTATTATTAGTTATTTTAAGTGAGCCTGAGACACAGTTCTCCTTCAGGTCTGCTGAAAGGGCTCATATTATTAGCATTTTTTTCTTTTTTTTATTATTATTTTTTATTTAATTATTTATTATTTTTTATTTATTTTTTTATTATTTTTTAATTATTTTTTAATTATTTTTTTTATTATTAAATTTATTATTTATTTTAAGTGAGCCTGAGGCTGAGACACAGTTCTCCTTCAGGTCCGCTGAAAGGGCTCATATTATTAGCATTTTTTTCTTTTTTTTATTATTATTTTTTATTTAATTATTTATTATTTTTTATTTATTTTTTTATTATTTTTTAATTATTTTTTAATTATTTTTTTTATTATTAAATTTATTAGTTATTTTAAGTGAGCCTGAGGCTGAGACACAGTTCTCCTTCAGGTCCGCTGAAAGGGCTCATATTATTAGCATGTAATTTTTTTTTTTATTATTATTTTTTATTTAATTATTTATTATTTTTTGTTTATTTTTTGTTTATTTTTTAAATATTTTTTAATTATTTTTTTTATTATTAAATTTATTATTTATTTTAAGTGAGCCTGAAGCTGAGACACAGTTCTCCTTCAGGTCCGCTGAAAGGGCTCATATTATTAGCATTTTTTTCTTTTTTTATTATTATTTTTTATTTAATTATTTATTATTTTTTATTTATTTTTTTATTATTTTTTAATTATTTTTTTATTATTTTTTTTATTATTAAACTTATTAGTTATTTTAAGTGAGCCTGAGGCTGAGACACAGTTCTCCTTCAGGTCCGCTGAAAGGGCTCATATTATTAGCATGTAATGTTTTTTTTTATTATTATTTTTTATTTAATTATTTATTATTTTTTATTTATTTTTTATTTTATTTATTCAGCAGAGAGCGACCAATCAGAAATCGGGCTGACTGCCCATAGACATGCATTAGCGGTGTGTCCGTGATTTTAGGGCCGACAAATAGAACCAGGGGGGCGGCCATAAAATCGCCGACACACCGCTAATGTATGTCAATGGGAAATGAGGTGCTCTTCTGATTGGCTGAGGGCAGTAGACAGCGACCAATCAGAAGAGCGCCTCACATCTCATAGAGGTAGAATGGCGGATTTTTCGTCCATTCTATCTTAATGAGAAGTGAAGAGGACGTCGGAGCTGGAAGTTGGCGGAAAGAAGACAGAAGACCCCGGGGGCCGGACGAAGAGCCGGAGATGGCGGAAAGAAGAGAGAAGACCGGCGGGGCCGGAGGAAGAGGACGGCTGGCCGGACGGAGGACTTGTGGATCGGACGGACGATCAGATGACTAAGAAGGCATGTAAGTGATCGACGGGGGCGTTAGGTTAGGGGACGGCGGGGGCTTCGGGTGTAGGGCCTTAGGTGTTAGCGACAGCGGCGGGGGAAAGCGGCGGGAGCTTAGGAGGCGGCGGGGCTTAGGGGATAGGGGCTTAGGTGCGGCGGGGCTTAGGTGCGGCGGACTTAGACGTAGGGGGTAGGGGCTTAGATGCGGCGGTGCTTAGAGGGTAGGGGCTTAGGTGCGGATGGGCTTAGAGGGTAGTGGCTTAGGTGCAGCGGGGCTTAGGGTGTAGGGGCTTAGGTGCGGCGGTGCTTAGGGGGTAGGGGCTTAGGTGCGGCGGGTCGGGGCTTAGGTGCGGCGGGGCTTAGGGGGTAGGGGCTTAGGTGCGGCGGGGCTTAGGGGGTAGGGGCTTAGGTGCGGCGGGTCGGGGCTTAGGTGCGGCGGTGCTTAGGGTGTAGGGGCTTAGGTGCGACGGACCTAGGGGGTAGGGGCTTAGGTGCGGCGGACTTAGACTTAGGGGTTAGGGGCTTAGATGCGGCGGGGCTTATAGGGTAGGAGCTTATATGCGGCGGGGCTTATAGGGTAGGGGCTTAGGTGCGGCGGGGCTTAGGGGGTAGGGGGTTAGGTGCGGCGGGGCTTAGACGGTAGGGGCTTAGGTGCGGCGGGTCTTAGGGGGTAGAGGCTTAGGTGCGGCGGGGCTTAGGGGGTAGGGGCTTAGGTGCGGCGGGTCGTGGCTTAGGTGCGGCGGTGGTTAGGGTGTAGGGGCTTAGGTGCGACGGACTTAGGGGGTAGGGGCTTAGGTGCGGCGGACTTAGACTTAGGGGTTAGGGGCTTAGATGCGGCGGGGCTTATAGGGTAGGAGCTTATATGCGGCGGGGCTTATAGGGTAGGGGCTTAGGTGCGGCGGGGCTTAGGGGGTAGGGGGTTAGGTGCAGCGGGGCTTAGAGGGTAGGGGCTTAGGTGCGGCGGGTCTTAGGGGGTAGGGGCTTAGGTGCGGCGGGGCTTAGAGGGTAGGGGCTTAGGTGCGGCGGGGCTTAGGGGGTAGGGGCTTAGGTGCGGCGGGTCTTAGGGGTAGGGGCTTAGGTGCGGCGGGTCTTAGGGGGTAGGGGCTTAGGTGCGGCGGGGCTTAGAGGGTAGGGGCTTAGGTGCGGCGGGGCTTATGGGGTAGGGGCTTAGGTGCGGCGGGTCTTAGGTGCAGTGCGGACATTGTGGGGGAGGGGCTGTGCGGACATTGTGGGGGAGGGGCTGTGAGGACATTGGGGGGGAGGGACTGTGCGGACATTGGGGGGAGGGGCTGTGCGGACATTGGAGGGGAGGGGCTGTGCGGACATTGGTGGGGGGGTGCTGTGCGGACATTGTGGGGGGGTGCTGTGCGGACATTGTGGGGGGGTGTTGTGCAGACATTGGGGGGGGCTGTGCTAGACTGTGGATGGGGGCTGGCGGCGGAGGTGTGCGGGGGCTGGCGGCGGAGGTGTGCGGGCAGTGAGGGGGGGGTGTGCGGTGCTGTAGGTCGGTGCGGGTGTGGGGAGCATTGCTGGGCTGTGGATCAGGGCTGGGGGGGAGGCACAGGGGGCAGCTGCATAGTCGGAGGTGGGCTGTGGTTAGCGGGGAGCAGAGGCGGCATTGGCGGCCATTGCGAGTCGGCTTAAAACTGCTTCGCGCGTATCCACATGACCACGCCGGAAGTAGCGCCGAGAGGGGCGCTTTTGCGGTTCGCGATTATATAATAGATCATCACATATAATAGTATGTTATTTATGTTATTAAATATTTTACCTCATTTTTTTGCTTCAAATATTTTTCCCCAATTTTTTACCTCTAAAATTTGGGTGCGTCTTATAGTGCGGTGCATCTTATAGTCTGAAAAATACAGTATTTCTCTCTGCAAAATGCAAATACGTTTATATAATTTAGACACTGTGATTTTGTGGATTTTATTTTTGATACTCTATCATTGTTAAAAATATCCTACCCTTACAATTATAGACTGTTCATGTCTTTGTCAGTGGGCAAACTTACAAAATCAGCAAGGGATCAAATACTTATTTCCCCCACTGTAGCTGAGCCAGAAGACACAGCATCCTGTATCCCCTGGTAACAGCTGACACAAGGAGACCAGGTGTCTCAGGACACCTGTACAGCATCACCTCTGGGAACAATGGCAACACCAAAACCTTAAGTAAGTCTCCTGGAGCACAATACATGTGCAAAATGAGCACCTGTACTAGCTTCACCCTCTGGATATGACACTTTTACTCAAATGCTTATGCCCAGTGAGGGGTGACTAGTGACCTGTCAGAGAGCTGGAGAATGCTGGAGGTGTGAGAGACTCACTCGGATGCAGAGGTATGGATTAACACCCTTGGCATTAGCAATAGTGCTTGATATCAGCTGACAAAAAAAGCTGACCTCAACCCCTTTGTTACCCAATCTGCCTCTGCTACACAGCAGCTGGAAGAGCAGGATAGTTTTGGTGTCTCTCATAGAGGCACCAACTCTGGGGCACCTGCTGGCTGCAACTTTCAGCATGGTGTGGTCCCAGAACGCTTGGGCCTTACCATGCTGAGAATTCTAGCCCCCAAGTGCCTGGGGTACCTTGGCAGGCAATAGATAATATGGCGAAGCCTATACCAATTTTTTTTTACTTATTCATTTAAACAACTAAAAATAAATAGGCTTCCCTTTTATTTTTTATTGCCTTCAAAGGTAACACCAAACAGCGGTGGTTGGCAGCCAATAGCTGCTTGGTTTACCTGGCATGGCAAGAGCAAATACAGAGAGCCCCTAAACATTTTTTACCAGAAAATTATACATTTTATTATTAAAAAAAATTACATTTTTTTACATTTATTGAGAGAGGGCACAGGGTAGAGACAACGGACAAGGAAGAGACCACACAGCGGGGAGACAGCCATCGCCCCTAGCGCCACAGAGCCACAGAGCCTACCACATCATGATGTAACTGCCCTTCTGATGCGACAGCATCAGGCCCACATTCAGTCTATAATATTTGGAATAATAACATATATTATTAAGGGGTAACAAAACATTTTATTGAAAAGCATAGAGGTTCAATAAAGATTTTGAGATTTTTCAGGGTGCAAAAGGTAATGCCCCCAAGCGAGGTGGAAACTGGCAGAAAAATCTATATATAAGGGAAGAGTTTTGGATAGTTAGGTTAGATACAAAATATCCACAGGGGATGAATTAATAGGAGGGACACTATGCTCAATTATTGAATGGTGTTATTTCTGATTTTGGCTCTGTTATTACCTGTTATAATATGTGATACTTCTTTTTTACTTGAATTATGTCCATTGCTGGAATTTAACTGCTGAATTGCTCCAAGTATTATAGGAATCAGTAATCAATTATTATTGTAATGATTTGCATCTATATGTTGGTTTCTGCACATGTATATGTATTCTATTTACCGTAGTCTTTTATTTTATTTATGAGTAAGGGCAGGGCCGGCTCCAGGTTTTTGTGGGCCCAGTGGAAAACAGTGTCAGTGGGCCCCTTTAACACAGACGATTAATGAATACAATATAGAAACTGAAGGCTATGTATAATATACAGGCTCCCGGGTGGGCTGTATATAGAATAGAAGCTGTGCAGGGCTATAGCTATAATATGGCGACTGCTGAACTGTATTTATAGTATGGAGACTGCCAGGCTGTATATATAATATGGAGGCTGTTGGCTTTGCATGTATAATATATAGAAGCTGCGGGCTGTATATATTACCGGTACTTGGAGGCTGTTCTGCACTGTATATATTATTTGGAGGATGTGGCAGCCAAATACACCCAGCAGCAGCCTCCAAATACACCCAGACTGATGTTTACTGTATAGTGGTATTATTTAGTCATATAAGCTCATCATGAGGCTGTTGTTTTATTCCATCAGTGTGATAGAAGTGACAATATGGTGATATAGTCCTGTCACGGTATAAATGTAACATTAAGTCACCACCGTATGTTAGTAACAAAGGGGTTGTATGATGGCA
This sequence comes from Allobates femoralis, assembly GCA_033576535.1. NCBI lineage: Eukaryota > Metazoa > Chordata > Amphibia > Anura > Aromobatidae > Allobates > Allobates femoralis. The sequence goes on from JARQOC010000005.1 coordinate 130,485,537, forward strand.
TTATTCAGTCATTGGAAACCATATTAATTAGTCACTGCACGGTGACTGTATGGCGGTATTAATCACTATAAGCAACAGTTCTCATTCACTGCACAGTGACTGTATGGCGGTATTAATCACTATAAGCAACGGTTCTCATTCACTGCACAGTGACTGTATGGCGGTATTAATCACTATAAGCAACGGTTCTCATTCACTGCACAGTGACTGTATGGCGGTATTAATCACTGTAAGCAACGGTTCTCATACACTGCACAGTGACTGTATGGCGGTATTAATCACTATAAGCAACGGTTCTCATACACTGCACAGTGACTGTATGGCGGTATTAATCACCATAAGCAACGGTTCTCATTCACTGCACAGTGACTGTATAGCAGTACCATTCAATCACTGTCCCCTTGTGTACTGCACAGTGACTGTATGGCGGTATTAATCACTATAAGCAACGGTTCTCATTCACTGCACAGCGACTGTATGGCGGTATTAATCACTATAAGCAACGGTTCTCATTCACTGCACAGCGACTGTATGGCGGTATTAATCACTATAAGCAACGGTTCTCATTCACTGCACAGCGACTGTATGGCGGTATTAATCACTGTAAGCAACGGTTCTCATACACTGCACAGCGACTGTATGGCGGTATTAATCACTATAAGCAACGGTTCTCATACACTGCACAGTGACTGTATGGCGGTATTAATCACTATAAGCAACGGTTCTCATTCACTGCACAGTGACTGTATGGCGGTATTAATCACTATAAGCAACGGTTCTCATACACTGCACAGTGACTGTATGGCGGTATTAATCACCATAAGCAACGGTTCTCATTCACTGCACAGTGACTGTATAGCAGTACCATTCAATCACTGTCCCCTTGTGTACTGCACAGTGACTGTATGGCGGTATTAATCACTATAAGCAACGGTTCTCATTCACTGCACAGCGACTGTATGGCGGTATTAATCACTATAAGCAACGGTTCTCATTCACTGCACAGCGACTGTATGGCGGTATTAATCACTATAAGCAACGGTTCTCATTCACTGCACAGCGACTGTATGGCGGTATTAATCACTGTAAGCAACGGTTCTCATACACTGCACAGCGACTGTATGGCGGTATTAATCACTATAAGCAACGGTTCTCATACACTGCACAGTGACTGTATGGCGGTATTAATCACTATAAGCAACGGTTCTCATTCACTGCACAGTGACTGTATGGCGGTATTAATCACTATAAGCAACGGTTCTCATTCACTGCACAGTGACTGTATGGCGGTATTAATCACTGTAAGCAACGGTTCTCATACACTGCACAGCGACTGTATGGCGGTATTAATCACTATAAGCAACGGTTCTCATTCACTGCACAGCGACTGTATGGCGGTATTAATCACTATAAGCAACGGTTCTCATACACTGCACAGCGACTGTATGGCGGTATTAATTACTATAAGCAACGGTTCTCATTCACTGCACAGTGACTGTATGGCGGTATTAATCACTATAAGCAACGGTTCTCATTCACTGCACAGTGACTGTATGGCGGTATTAATCACCATAAGCAACGGTTCTCATTCACTGCACAGTGACTTGTATGGCGGTATTAATCTCTATATAAGCAACGGTTCTCATTCACTGCACAGCGACTGTATGGCGGTATTAACCACCATAAGCAACGGTTCTCATTCACTGCACAGTGACTGTATGGCGGTATTAATCACTATAAGCAACGGTTCTCATTCACTGCACAGCGACTGTATGGCGGTATTAATCACTATAAGCAACGGTTCTCATTCACTGCACAGCGACTGTATGGCGGTATTAATCACTATAAGCAACGGTTCTCATTCACTGCACAGTGACTGTATGGCGGTATTAATCACTATAAGCAACGGTTCTCATTCACTGCACAGCGACTGTATGGCGGTATTAATCACTATAAGCAACGGTTCTCATTCACTGCACAGTGACTGTATGGCGGTATTAATCACTATAAGCAACGGTTCTCATTCACTGCACAGTGACTGTATGGCGGTATTAATCACTATAAGCAACGGTTCTCATTCATTGCACAGTGACTGTATGGCGGTATTAATCACTATAAGCAACGGTTCTCATACACTGCACAGTGACTGTATGGCGGTATTAATCACCATAAGCAACGGTTCTCATTCACTGCACATTGACTGTATAGCATCTTCCAAAAGATGTCCCTATTAGGCTGTTTCTAAACCTGAAATATGCTGGTTGTCAGGGAAATCTGTCATCAGCTCCACACACTGAATATGGCCATATAAGGGTGGTGGGAGGGGCCTACACAGTGATCACAATACAGCTGATCAGAATCTCAGATTACCTCAGGCAGGGACAGTGCTGAAGTCATGCTGTCAGCACACAGCTCCAATGATCTCTCTCCATTCACATCAGCTCTGCTCTGTGCTATCAGCTGAGGAGCTGTATGGAGGTCATCAGCTGATTGCACAGAGCAAAGCCAATGTGAATGAAAAGAGATCACATGAGTTGTATGCTGACAGCCTGAACTTAGCACTGTCTTAGCCTGAGTCCAGCTGATGACATTGCTGTTAAAGACTGCATTATCATGCTCTAGTTGAGATGAATGATGCAACACATTCTTTATACACCCTTTGCTTCCTCTTTATAACATGCTTGCCAGATGCAAAAGAATCAATATGTGACCTGTGTTTTCTGCTACTGCCAGTAGCCCTGGTGATTTTTCTGCTTTTTGCATCTTACACATTCATATATGTGATATTTTTTTTTCTTTTGTCTCCAAATTTTATTGACAAACTTAGCCAATTCCAGAAAAGCATAACATCAACCAGAAATGCTGGGCACTGGCAGGATTCTTATGACAGATTTAAAGGATAAGGCACAACAGCCTACCCATAATAACAGCCTTTCCATGAGATCTCCTGCACTCGTGGTGGCACTTCTGCTAACTAAAATTGCTTATAATTATTATTTAGGATTATTTAGGTACTCATTAGTTTGTATGTATACAGTATATAGTCTCTGAGATATAATCCAGCCAAAAATAAAAATATTAGCAACATGTGAGTTCCTGTAATAAGAGTACATAGATGTTGCAAGCCCTGTAGTGTGACTCATGAGAATGGCAGACTTAGGCTAGGGTCACACTTGCAGATTTTACATGCGTTTTTGAGACTTGCGTTTTATGAAAACACATTCAAAAACGCATCCATAGGCTCCCATGCAAAAAATGCATGTCTGAATGTATCATGCGTTGTTGGGATGCGTTTTTGGCTTAGCACCAAAAAATATTGCACGCAGCGTTTTTTGGTGCTTTTTCAAAAACGCATGCATGTTTTTAACATGGGGCCCTAAGAGAAACACATGCGGTTTTCAATGGCACTAAATGGTAACATGCGTTTCCGAATGCATTTTTTAAGGGTGCCCCACACTTAAGTGCAAAAACGCATGCTTTTTTCCTGGAAGGTGGCGGACCCTTAAAAAACGCATGCAAAAACGCATGCAAAAATGCATGTACCATTTAGTGCCATATAAAATGCATGCATTTCCCATAGGGCACCATGTTAAAAAACGCATGCGTTTTTGAAAAAGCACCAAAAAATACTGCATGCGTTTTTGCTATGGGGCATGCGTTTTTGCATGGGGTCTATGGATGCATTTTTGCATGCGTTTTCACAAAACACAAGTCTCAAAAACGCATGTAAAATCTAAGGCTAGGGTCACACTTGGCATGCGTCTTTTATGGTGTTTTTTGACAGCCTGCGTTCTTGCATGCGTTTTTGCTGATAGGTGTGGGGGACCCTTGAAACACATGCAAAAATGCATACAAAAAGGTATGCAAAAAATGCATGTACCATTTAGTGCCATATAAAAATGCATGCGTTTCCCATAGGGCCCCAAGTTAACAAAAACGCATGCGTTTTTGAAAAAGCACCAAAAAATACTGCATGCTGCGTTTTTGGGTGCTTTTTCCAAAAAATCATGCATCATGCAGTATTTTTTGGTGTTGAGTAGGGATGGGCGAATCTACTCGCTAGGACTCGTTACTCGGCGAGTAGTAAGGCACTCGCAGGACTTGGTACTCTGCGAGTTTCCCAGTGTTTACTCGCACGAGTCCAATGCAAATCAATGGCAAACGCTGACAAAACTAGGATTGCCATTATTTGCATTATGGTGGGTTTACACGCTTCAATCTCGTTCCGATATCGCAGCTCAATGGCGCGGGAGCGCGCATTTAGTGCACGTTTCTCCCGCATAGCATTGGATGTTTACACGCTGCGATATCGGAATACAACGTCCGTGCGATGTCTACGCCCCCCAACCCAGGATCGCACACTTAACATGGGAGTGAATGGGTGACGTTTCAAATCGCATCGTAGTTGGGCGTTTACACAGCACGATCCGGCTCCAATCTCCCTTCAATATCGGAGCATTAAATAGCACGCTCATTCAATCCCCGATATCGCATTGACATCGTTCCTGCATCGTATTGGACGTTCACACCATACAACGCAGGAACGATATCGGGTCCAACGATTGAACCACGTGACTTTTCATTGAAATTGGACTCTGATATCGCAACGTGTAAACCCGCCATTAGACTCGGCTACTGTGCCAGTGATAGCAGGGAAACTCGCAAAGTAACTGCTGTTACATTGCGAGCCAAGTCCAGCTGTCTTCTCTGTGCAGCTCCAGGGTCCTAGAGCCCGCCTGCTCACAGACATGATGTAGCAGAGCTGAGATTGTTCTCAGTCTGCTCATTCCCTGTGCATAGACATCTATATCTATGCACAGGGGATGTAGCAGAGAGGACATCGCGTTTTGGACTACGTCGGATGGAAGAGGATTTTTTTAAATTAAAGATGGAGTCCCTAATGGCTTTTTTTTTATTTCAAATAAAAATTTTTCTCTGTGTTGTGTTTTTTTAACCCTTTGTTGGAGATTCTTAGTGGCTGGGTCAAACGTGGCCTGACATTAAGAATCTCGGGCTTAATACCAGCTTGTATAACAAAGATGGTATTAACCCCTTTATTACCCAGCGTGCCACCGCCACCAGGGCCGCTGGAAGAGCGGGGTTCAGCGCCAGAGGATGGCGCTTCAATGAACGCGCCATCTTCTGGGGCGGCTGCGGGCTGCAATTTGCAGCGGGGGGTGCCCAGAAAGCTTGGGCATCCCTGCGCTGCGGATTCCAGCCCCCAGCTGCTTTGCTGTACCTGGCTAGACATAGAAATTGCGCGGAGCCCCACGCATTTTTTTTTATTATTTCATGAATTTCAGAGTCAGAGTCTCAGAGTCAGAGTCTCAGAGTCTCAGAGTCAGAGTCTCAGAGTCAGAGTCTCAGAGTCAGAGTCTCAGAGTCAGAGTCAGAGTCTCAGAGTCAGAGTCTCAGAGTCAGAGTCTCAGAGTCAGAGTCTTAGAGTCAGAATCTCAGAGTCAGAGTCTCAGAGTCAGAGCCTCAGAGTCAGAGTCAGAGTCTCAGAGTCAGAATCTCAGAATTTCATGAAATAATTTAAAAAAAATGCGTGGGGCTCCGCACAATTTCTATGTCTAGCAAGGTACAGCTAAGCAGCTGGGGGCTGGAATCCGCAGCGCATGGACGCCCAAGCTTTCTGGGCACCCCCCACTGCAAATTGCAGCCCGCAGCCGCCACAGAAGATGGCGCGTTCATTGAAGCGCCATCCTCTGGCGCTGAACCCCGCTCTTCCAGCGGCCCTGGTGGCGGTGGCACGCTGGGTAATAAAGAGGTTAGGGCCAGCTTTGTATTATCAGCTGGCCCTAAGCCCGAAATTTATGGCGGTCACGCCAATATTAGACATGACCGCCATGAATTTCTATTAAATTGTTTTAAAAAAAACATAACACAGAGAAAATTTTTTATTAGAAATAAAAAAAAAAGCCATTAGGGACTCCATCTTTAATTAAAAAAATTCTCTTCCGTCCGACGCAGTCCAAAACGCGATGTCCTCTCTGCTCATCCCTGTGCATAGATATAGATGTCTATGCACAGGGATGAGCAGACTGAGAACAATCTCAGCTCTGCTACATCAGGCAGCAGGCGGGCTCTAGGACCCTGGAGCTGCGGCAGCCAGAACACAGAGCAGACAGGACTCTTATCTGTGCGAGTTTCCCAGCGATTACTTACAAAGTAAACGAGTCCAATGCAATGAATGGCAAAACTAGGATTGCTTCAGGCTGAAGCTTCCGAGACACATCTGTGATTTGTAAATCGCACACTACTCGCTATTACTCGCTTCCCCATTCATTAACATTGGACTCGCTAGACTCACAACGAGTAGCGAGTCCTGTGCTCGGACTCGCTAGAGTCAAGCGATTCCGAGTAATTTAGGATTCGCCCATCACTAGTGTTGAGCGAAAAACGCGCCCAAAATGCATGGTACATTCAGACATGCGTTTTTGCTATTGGGGCATGCGTTTTTTGCATGGGGGCCTATGGGTGCTTTTTTTCATGCGTTTTTCAGTAAAGACAAGTCTGAAAAATGCATGGAAAATCTGCAAGTCTGACCCTAGCCTAAGACTATTATGCCATTACCTAGTAACCGCTGTTTAATGTCATTACATTTACCGTACATGGATTTGGCTTCCTGTATGGTTTATAATACCGGATACTCAATTTCTTCTAAAACAATTGTCTTTGTATATTGTATAGTGTCTGTGTTGTTGTTCTGTGATTGGATGTGATAATTATACATTATTTTAATTTAAAGAGGACCTGTCACCCTTCTGGTGCATGGCAAACTAAATGCACCAGTGAGCGCAGCATGCCTGCTGCATTCAGGGAAGGGCTCCCCCATGTTTCTAGCCCCCTGTACCCTGAGAAATACACTTTAGAAAGCTTACATATAGTGAGTCCGGAGGGCATTCCTGGTTATGGAGTCAACGCTTCTCCCCGCCTCCGGCCCCTCTGTGCCACCTCCTGCTGCTTTGTTCTTCCTCCTGTCAGTGTGCAGCCCCTGGCCTCGCTGTGCACCTGCATGAGATCAGACACTTTCACGCTGGAGCAAGCGAGGAGGGGGCTGCACACAGACAGGCTTTCTAAAGTCTATTTCTCAGGGTACAGGGGGGGGGCTAAAAACATGGGGGAGCCCTTCCCTGAATGCAGCAGGCATGCTGCATTCAGTGTTGAATTTAATTTGCCATGCACCAGAGGGGTGACAGGTTCTATTTAAGGGTGGTATTGTTAGTAGTTTTGCCTATTTAAGATAGGAACCTATGTCATTGCCCTGTATAGGACCCGTTGAAGCGCTAACGCGTGAAACGGTGTGACCGTTGTCTGACCCTGTTTATCCCTCCTTCCTGCACTTTGTGACCATGTTTTAACTGGAATAAATTCCTATTCTGCAAGTGAAGACCCGGTGAGTGCCGCTCATTTCTTTATGAACTGTCTATCTATCTCCATGCCTGGAGCAGAGCAACGCTGGCCACACTCTGCTGCCTATTGATATCACAGGCAATAAGTCTTGATTTTGTAGCTGGTGCACAGATTCCTTTTGCTTTATTTTTATATAATAATAACATTTATTCACTTATAGTTTTATAATGCCATTAATTCCACAGCACTTTACATATATCAGCATACTATCCCTATTAGGGCTCACAATTTAGCTTCCCTAATCTTTGGAGTGTGGGAGGAAACCATATTAAAACTTACAAACTCCTTGCAGATGTTGTTCTTGGTGGGATTTGAACCCAGAACTCTAGTGATGAGCCATCATACCACCCTAATTATGGAGAAATGTGTGCCTGATGACAGTAGTACGCTCAATGAGTCTTCAGTAGTGTGTGCATATGTCCCAGGCCTTTTTTTTAATTTACCAGTCCTGATTAATCAAATCACAAAGTTCAAGTTTGTGTGGAACTATAAATTTCAGGAAATTCGACTCAAGCTTGATTTTTTTGATCAGCTCTAGTTATACTGGGGTTTGTTATGTGGTGTTATATAACTGTATCTGGATTTTAAAAATAACCCATACTTAACCGTGTGATTAGATGTTTCTGTGTTCCACTTTTATTTTCTTAGCGCTGATGGTGTAGTTTAAACACCTATGGGTTTGGCAAGAGGCATGCATATTTTAATCTTGGATCTGTACATACTAGCTACTTTGGCATAACTATATTTTTCATTGGTATAAAGGCTTCTACTTACCTTGGCAACCTAATACAAAAGGTGCTAAAGCTAGCAAGTTTTCGGACATTGTTTATGGCATCACAAACAAGGTCCTGATGTCTATTTAGAAACATTCTGTATGGAGCCATTGGAAAAGAAGAAGCTGCATTGCATGGTGAATAAGACTTAGGCTAGAGTCACACTTGCATGTGTTTTTACGGTGCTTTTTTCCAGCCTGCGTTTTTGCTGATAGGTGTGGGGTACCCTTTAAAAACGTATGCAAAAACGCATGCAAAAATGCATGTACCATTTAGTGCCATATAAAAACGCATGCGTTTCCCATAGGGCCCATGTTAAAAAAAACGCATGCATTTTTGGAAAAGCACCAAAAAATGCATCATGCAGTATTTTTTGGTGCTGAGCCAAAAATGCATCCAAAAAACGCATAGCACTTTAGACATGCGTTTTTGGCATTGGGGCATGCATTTTTAACATGGGGGTCTATGGATGTGTTTTTCCATGCGTTTTTCACAAAAGACATGTGTGAAATCTGCATGGAAAATCTGCAAGTGTGACCCTAGCCTAAGAGAACCTTAGGGTGGCGCCCCACTGGTCGAGACGCCACGTAGGGGTACTGCACCCAAATAAGAGTGTGTGGTATTCCTGTGACCAAGGGAACTGGGATGGTGAATAAGAGACCCTCACAACACCCATCCATCCATACCCTAGAGTAGGGGACCGTGGGTGAACCCGCTGCAGGGAAGACCGAATCCCAAGTGAGGAGTCAGGTGGGTAGAAAAGTGTATGGGTGGGAGGAGAGTTAGGCAGTTGGCTGGAGACAGTGAGTGAGAGGGAGACCCTAGGGGCACCAGGCGTTCCAGTGCACCCGAATCTGGACCCGGGTAATGCCGACCAGAGGGGTCTGGTCCTGGGCAGAGGACCGGCTCTGAACATTGTGCGGAAGTTTAACCCCGAGCCATTAAACCTGAGGCCCTGAGCTTCTTCAGGATGTCGCGGCCAAAGACCTGGCGCACCCCTTGAAAAGGCATACCGAACTAGGGTCAGGGGGACCTAAAGGGGAGTCCCCCGCCGAAGATCTGTGGGAGCTGGCTCGAGGCTCTGCGCTCGGAGGCGCTGCACGGTATTGAGGAGAAAGTAGGGCACTGAAGCAACCGGCAGGGAATGGCAGGCACACCACCGAGGGCCCTGAGTGAATCATAACGGTTCCTTTGTGACTACCCAGGCCAGAAAGACCCAAGTGACTGTAACATCTGTCAATTTGCCTGAAGTACTGCAAGTAAACCTGATCAGAGTAAAAGACTGGTGTGATGTACTTTATTTCCCTCGCCTGATGAGCCACACACTGCTGCATTGAAAGCACTGGTGAGGTGACAAGGCCGTGTGGTAAGCTGCCTCCATGTGTAAAAACTATTACAACTGCCCCGGGGATCCCACTCCACCTACGGAGAGTGTAACCATCTGGCTGCCCTACCATCACTCCAGAGGTCTGACCAGCAGCTCCAGTAACCATACCGGAACTGTAGGTGGCATCACAAATTAGTTTTATTTTTATTTTTATTATTTTTACTGACTTATAGCAACCACCAGGGCCATGGGACCAGGCACAGACCCCTGTGACATCCTCCGTGAATCAACGCCCGGGACAGAGTACCCCACGGCCCTGGGGTGGGTCATTAAAAAGTACATTAGTGTCTGATATTTTGCCTAAGTTAGTAGTGTTTTTTTTGTCTGGATGGGTCTTGTTTGAGGTTCAACAATTTAGGGCTTGTTCTGGAACATAAAGGAATTTATGAGATTTCTCTCGTGCTGCGCAAGTGCTCTGGAATGCACTTCTCCAAACAGTCCAAATAATTAAGCCCCCATATTTTTAAATGTGCCTTAAAAGCATATCTCTTTAGCCAAGCCCATCAACTCAGCTCCCTAACATAACTTTCTACTCTTCCCTGATCCATCCTTTTAAATGTTAAATACAACCTGCTCTTTCTTATGCATCTGTCTGTCCATCCGTCTTCGCATCCTTCCTAAAACTAATAGCACATAAATGCATATAGCAAAACTGGTTGATGACTGGAGCATGTGGCCTCATATAAAAAAAACCCTATTTGTCATAATGATGACTGAACCAGACCCTACAAGCATGCCCTACATACTATGCTCTCCACATACCAATGCCCTTATAGATTGAAAGCTTTTGAGCAGGACCCTTACCCTGTTCTACAACTGGTGAGCTATTTAATAGTTTGTTTTCTTATTATTTGCCCCCTGTTCAATTGTAGAGTGCTGTATATATTGGCGCCACTAAAATAAAATGTATTATTGTTGTGTCTTGTTGGGGGTCTGATTGATTTAGAGGTCTACTGTAAAGTTTGAATTTTTTTGATTCCTTATCATGAAGCTATAAGTGAAATGTATGTTGTTACATCATAGTTTATATTTATGACTGTGCACTATTTTTATGGGTACTGTTACATGTCGCAACATGTTGATTGCTCTCAGTGTGAGAAACAAGATACAAATCTTGTAGTTGTGATACCTTTTAATGGCTAACAAAAATAAAATAAATGATGTTATAAGGCGAGCTTTCGAGACGACTCAGGTCTCTTCATCAGGCAAGGTATGACAAGATATTGAATGAAACTCAAAATATATGCATGCACAACTAAAATGATTGGACATTTGACTAAATAAACACTACAAAGACTGCACATTTGGCAAAATAAACAAAGCAGCCTTGGAGAGGATCTTCAATAAGGCAGGCTCAGTGGTAATAAAGTCTTTAGGACACTAAATTATAAGAAAACTTGGTGTCTAAGATTTCCATGTCTTTGAACAACATTGTTTAGACGTGGTAATGAGCCATAAAACCATCAGTGATGTTCACGTCGCAACATTGCACGCAATTTCACTGGTTGCAGTGAAGTCATGGACACATTGTTACATTTGTACATGGCAACAAAATGGAACAATGTGTCCATGATTTCACTGCAACCAGCAAATTGCAAGTGAAATTGCCTAGCAATATTGCCGTGTGTGACGGTACCCTATGACTTCTGGTGATTCATTGTATACTGTGAGCATTCCTACACTCCCTGCTTATTACTGGGTTTTACTCTGCACTGCTTAGTTATTGTATACCGATGTTACTGTAGTTTATTCACATAATTACTGTATATTACTACTTATTAAAGTAGTTTGTAGCTCCTTGTTGATGTGGATATGCCAACCATACGTAAGAGAGAGCGAGTTTTAGCGTTGCCTGTACCATTGGTCAAGACAAAAAGCTAGCCACCCTAATTTCAGCGGCTGGATAGAGCCTACGTCACACATAACATTTGGTCCTGACATTTTCATCATCATTTGTGCCACCTGCAAAATCAAAACAGCGAAGCTGACCAGACTCAGAGCAGAGCAGATCCCATTGGAGATGTGACAGGTCTCATGAATTTACAGTACCTTGAGAAAGAATTGGTACCCTTTGAATTTTTCCACGTTTTCATGTTACAACCACGAACTTAAATGTGTTATATTGTAATTTTAGGTGTTTTACGAATAAAATGTAGCAAGTATTTGTAAGGGGTAGATGAAATGATACATGGTTTCCTAAATATTTTAAAATAGAAACCTGAACATTTTAATGTGCATTTTTATGCAGTCCCCTGTAGTTTGATAACCCTAAATAAAATCCTGAATGAACAACTGCCTCCAGAAGTCACTTTATTAGTAAATTGAGTTCTCCTGTGTATAATTTATTCTCAGTATAATTAAAGCTGTTCTGTAAAGGCCTCAGATGTTTGCTTGACACAGCATCACTAAAACCAAGCAAAACAAAAGACAGGTCAGAGATAAAGTTATGAAGAAGAGTAAAGCAGGGTTAGTTTATATAAAATAGCCCATCCTTCTGAATATCACACTTGGCACAGTTCAATCCATCATCCAAATATGGAAGGGGTATGCCACAACTGCAAATTATGGCCAAAGAAACCCCTTGAGAAAGCCTTGCGAAACGGACGTAGGGGGGGCCACAACTGAGGGCACTGACCGGATCAGGGAACAGCACAAACAGTATGGGTGAGTAAACCAGTGACTGAATGATTGTATCACCACTGCATCCCCCATAACATTGAACAAAACAAACTATCTGGTATCATAAGGTGCAATACTGTGTTACCCTGAGAGTGCAATTTACCTCTATGTGGTTCATATCTGGATTCATCCATGTAAACACTTCATTTTTTAACGGTGTATTGTCTGTTGCTTTATATGTTTAATAAAGTGTTAATTTATGAAACATAAACTCCCTAGTGCTTGCACTTATTTTGTAGATTGATGGAGTGTTTCCTACATAGTCTCCCTAAACGTGCCCTCATAGTGGATGCGTTGCAACCATGAAATTGATCAACTTGTTATGGCATGATATGGTTTTGAAGTTTTTTCAAATTATGGCCATTGACCTAAACAGACATTTCAAGCAAGGAGCTCACAGATTGGAGAAGTAGCCAAAAAGCCAATAGTTGTTCTGGAGGAGTAGTAGAGATACACAGCTTAACTGGGAGAATCTGCCCTCAGGACAACTATTAGGGCAGAGACACACTTATGCGAGCTGCATGCGAGTATCTTGCATGCATCTTGCATGAGCCACCCGGCCTGGCCCCTGCCTCTCTTGATGGGAGCATGGAGCTGCATGTGTTTCTATGGTGCTCCACGCTCCCATCCAGAGCGGAAGGGGCTGGGCCGGGTAAGTCATGTAAGATTCATGAGAGACACTCCCATGCATGTCGCATAGTGTGTCTATGCCTTTAGTCATATACTACACAAATCTGATCTCTGTGAAAGAGCAGCAAGGGACTAGCCATTTTAAAAAGCAATCCAAAGTCACGTTAACAGTTAACAGTTTGCAAATAGCCATGTATGAAACAGCTAGTTTGGGGATTAAGGTGCTCTGCTGGTCAGTTGAGAACATTATAAAACACTTTGGAGCTAAATGCAAAACACTATTTGTGGCTGAAAATTAACACTGTACATGACCATGAAAACACCATTCCCACCATCAAACATGGTGGTGGCATTAACATTATGTGGGGAGGATTTTCTTCAGCGCGGAAAGGCAATCTGGTCAGAGTTGATGGAAAGATGAATGCAGCTAAAAACTGGGCAATCCTGGAGGAAAACCTGTAAGAGGCTGCAAAAGACTTGAAGCATGGAGTAAATTCATCTTTAAGCAGATAACCATACTGCCAGAGCTACAATGGAGTGATTTAGATCAAAGCATATTCTATGTGTTTGAATGGTCTAGTCAAAATTCCAAGACTTGAAAATTACTGTTCACAGACACCTGCATACAATCTCATTGAGCTAGAGATATTTTGCCAAGAAGAATAGGTAAAAATTTCAGTCTGTAGATGATTAAAGCTGTTAAAGACAAACTCCAAAAGCTTCAAGCAAGACGTGTAGTGAAATGTGGTCCTACAGTATTCAGTACTGACTCAGGGGAACAGAATACAAAAACACATGACAATTTTCAGATTTATATACCGTATATACTCGTGTATAAGCCGAGTTTTTCAGCACAAAAATTGTGCTGAAAAGTGCCCCCCTTGGCTTATACACGAGTCAGTGACGGCTGACTGTGTGGGGCCGGTGTCCGGGGGCTGGAGGAGGTGGGGGAGGCTGTACAATGAGCGGGCAGTCACGTGCTCCCGCTCATTAGTGCAATGCAATATGCACTGCATCCCCCTGTCCATCAGCGGCAGAGGGAGCGGTGCATATTACATTGCTGTCAGTGCTCCTCCGCCCCCCTGTGATAGTATACAGCAGTGCCCCCCCTGTGGGTATACACAGCCCCCCCCCCGTGGTAGTATACAGCAGTGCCCCCCCTGTGGGTATACACAGCTACCCCCCCATGGTAGTATACAGCAGTGCCCCCCCTGTGGGTATACACAGCCGCCCCCCGTTGCTGCCGCACACCTGTAAAAAGGAGCGCTTTCATACTTATCCTCCTGCTGTCACCGCGCGCATCCTCCGCTCTCCTTTTTGCACCCGGCGTCCATCCACGTGACCGCGCACAAATAATGACGTCATTATTTGTGCGCTGTCATATGGATGGACGCCGGGTGCAAGAAGGAGAGCGGAGGATGCGCGCGGTGACAGCAGGAGGATAAGTATGAAAGCGCTCCTTTTTACAGGTGTGCGGCAGCAATGGGGGGGCGGCTGTGTATACCCACAGGGGGGGCACTGCTGTATACTACCCCAGGGGGGCTGTGTATACCCACAGGGGGGCACTGCTGTATACTACCCCAAGGGGGGCTGTGTATACCCACAGGGGGGGCACTGCTGTATACTACCACAGGGGGAGACTGCTGTATACTACCACAGGGGAAGACTGCTGTATACTACCACAGGGGGAGACTGCTGTATACTACCACAGGGGGAGACTGCTGTATACTACCACAGGGGAGACTGCTGTATACTACCACAGGGGGAGACTGCTGTATACTATCATAGGGGGAGACTGCTGTATACTACCACTGGGGAGGCTGCTGTATACGACCACTGGGGCTACTGTATATACCTCAGTGGCTGCTGTGTACTACCACTGGGGAGGCTGCTGTATACCACTGGGGGGGACTGTATACCTGTGCTGGGGTCTACCCTCGGCTTATACACGAGTCAATAGGTTTTCCCAGGTTTTGGGGGCAAAAGTAGGGGGGTCGGCTTATACACGGGTCGGCTTATACACGAGTATATACGGTACTTAAAACATTCAGAAAATCATGTATCATTACTTTACACACAAATGTTTGCTGCTTTGTGTTGGCATATCACTTGAAATCATAATAAAATTTGTTTAAGTTTTTGGGAGCAATGTGAAAAAATGTGGAAACATTTACAAGGTATGAATATTTTGTTCAAGCTATTGTCTGGGATCTAATAATTTAAGGGTCTAATCTGCAGCCTAAATAAATTAATATGGTCTTGTTAGGGGTCAGGTTAATTCACAGGTCTGCTATGATGCTTACATTTATTTTGGTCTAGTCTGAGGTCTAATAAATTTCAGGGTCTATTCAGGAGGCTGAGTGAATTTTAAGATTTGGTTTTGGTTTTAAAGTGATGTGGGCTTTGCATACAAGGTCTTGATGTCAGCTTTAAAACTTTCTTTGCCAAGGCTGACCCATGAACACAAGGCCCTGATGCTAGCCCACATAAGGATTTTAAGCGCTGTGAAATTAATAGCACTATATACAGTAAGTGAGTACAATAAATAAAATGAGTAGATTAAGCATAGTGATATCTTATTAGAAGATTAGACTGACTTGATAAATATATTAGGATCTAATGTATAAATTAATATATCAGTGTGTGTCTTATCTAGAGTTTGAATACATTTTTGACAATTTACAAGGGTCAAATGAATTTAAGAGTCAACAGCATGGTCTAACAGGCGTTCTGTCAGTGTCACACTGCATGTGCCATGCATGTACATTGAAATGCATTATGCTAGCAATCAGACTAATAAAAGTTAATGTCCCATAAAAGGATAAGTAGAAAAAAAAGTAAGACAAAAATGTTAAAATATTTTTTAAAAATACGCAAATACCTAAGCAAAAATCACCATATACCAATAAACACGTATATTTATGTAAAAACAAAAATAACCAAAAAACGTACTCATAATTGATTTCATCACGTCCGGAGCAACCCTATCTATAATGGCTACTTTACACGCGGCAACAGGAAGATAGAAAACGGCAGGTGTCGGAGACAATTGTACCTTTTACCTTCAAAACACCTTGCAGATACCTGAATTACACGCAGCCACTTCAAGGTGTTTTGAAGGTAAAAGGTACAATTGTCTCCGACACCTGCCGTTTTCTATCTTCCTGTTGCCGCGTGAAAAGTGGCCATAAAACCGACAACTATTTAACCTTTTTAGTGTTTCAGTGAACACCATAAAAATTGTAGAAACCACTATACTTTATCATCATACTGATAAAAACAGTGCAATAAAGCATAATCAAAAAGGCATATGTAAATAAAAATGGTATTACTGAAACTGTCATCTTGTCACACAAATAACAAGCCGACATACAGCTCCACCAGTGGAGAAAATAAATAAGCTACAGCGATGCAAAAACAGTCATTATTTTTCCATAAAATTGGGTTTATTGTGTAAAAACAGCAAAACAAAAAAAAGCTATGAGCATGGTATCGCTGTAATCGTACAGACTTGAAGAAGAAACCTGTTTTATCACTTTACCAGACAGTGAATGGTGGGTAAGCGTACTCACCTATTAGGGTTGCTGAGCGTTCAGCCTGAAGATGTAGACCCCATGATCTCCTGCACAGTCACGTGATACAGATCCTGCCGGTCTGGGAAGAAATGGCCTGAAAGCGCCACTGGATCTGCTGCAGCACCAGCTGCTTCTCTCACACTCTAAATATGGAGAGAACATTAGAAGGCAATAGCTAAGATACCAGCATGTGATGCCAGGTGCCATAGACCAAAGAGGGCATAATGTAAAAAAAAAGGATAAACGTTTATTGGCACCACGTGTTTATGGGACCTTAGTATCCTTCATCAGGTCAACAAGTACTGCAGCCCCTAAGCGGGAAGAGGGGGGGATTACTTAAAGGAATGCATATGTTTAATCAGTAAATCAGTAAGCATAATTAAAAAATGGATACAATTAAACAGATACACATAGCAAAAATATTGTAAAGTGACATAATAAAAACTAGAAAGGAAATTCTTGCTCTAAAACTGAAGGGCCTGCAGTCCTTTCAATAATAAATAACTCCAACTAACACTCTCGACAAATAGCATAACATTTAGCGGGCTGATATTTCATATTTATGAGTGATGATCGAGCGTAATCGTTACTATTCGCTACTCGCAAGGACAGTACGGTATTTGCAATACTAGAAACTCGGCGAGTATTACTGGTGCTCATGAGTGATGTGTTGATCGTGATCCATCTGACATGAATTGAAAACTCCCTTCAGTACATAAAACTAGTCGGCCCCCCAGTGAGTGCAGATTGAATGTTAGGATCTCTCTGGGGGGCACAGCAAGGTGTTTTATGCAGTGAAAACTCAAAAAAGCTTAGCTATAATTTTGGCTCCCAAGGATTGGAATAAGAAAAAGAAAGAAAGTTACATGTCAAAAAATGAATCCATAAAAACGTAAACTCATCTCGCAAAAATAAGCCCTTTCATGACATAACGCAGGTTAAGAGTGTGTTCACATGTGACAAATTCCCTTTAATTAACTTATAAATGCTTAAAGAGAGCCAACCATCAGGAGTGCAATCATACCTTTTCTTCAATAATTCAAGGTTTGATTGCAGAAAAAAGGTTTGTAAAATTTATGGCAAAAAGGGGAGGAGACAAACGAAGTGTGCAGCAGTGCGTCACTATGTGGGGTTGGGTTTATTTTTATTACTCCACTGTAAGGTGACAGGAGTGAAGTAGAAGATACTGCTCCCTCCAGTCAGCACATCCCCGGTCTCCTCTCAGTCACAGATTACAGCAGTGGGGATCTGTCCCGGTCTCCTCTCTTCACAGACCATGGAAAGATCCTATTCTGTGGTCTATGAGGAGAGTAGACCAGGACAGATCATCGCTACTGTCATCTGTAAGTGAGGAGACTGGGGACGCGAAGACTGGAGGGATATTCTCCTGCACCCATGTGATCACTGGTGAAGCTGTCACAAGCAGGAGAGCCGGTGATAAGCAGGCGATGGACGGAGGGTGGGAGTTTAAGCTTGAACACACACAGGACACCTGACATACTGCTATCAGTATGCGCGATGTCAGGTGTCCTGTGGCCGCAGTACTAAATAGTGACAGGAGGGAGGGTTTGGCTTAGAGCCCACAGGGGCAGTGGCGCACCCAAGGGGGGGACCTACGTGTCTGGACCCCCCCTTTTGGACAGCCCTGAGAAGCTGGGGGGGCCCACCGATGCAGTATTAAGCATTAAGTAGGTATTCAAATTTACAAAAATCGCTTGGCTTTTGCCCCTCGGAACCCCGCTGGGGGGTGACACCCCCTTTCAGGGCCGGTGTATGTTTCTTGGACCCCTACCTTGGGAAATTTCTTGGTGCGCCACTGCACAGGGGAGTAATAAAATAAACCCAAACCCACATACTGACGCATTGCTGCACACTTCGTTTGTCTTCTCCCCTCTTTGCCATAACCTTTTTAAACCTTTCCTCTGCAATCACACCTTGAAGTAAAGGTATGATTGCGATGAAAGAGTGCGATGAACGTGGCACTAAGCTTTACCTCTGTCAGGTCCGGATAATCCTCCAGTTATGGCATGTTCCCAGCCGGCGGTGCACTGCCAAAGCACCAGCGTTTGAAAAGTAAAAAAGAGAAGGCGGCACTCACTGGAATACACAGGATAGTCCTTTATTCCAAGTACTCGTGGAAAAACTGGGTGCAGGGAGGGGGCACGAAGGGCCAACGGACTCAGCATCCCAGTGCCTGTAAGGCACCAACTTCACTTTATAGTCCTAAAACCTGCTGGTTGGTTCCCATTAATATGATATTGTTATTTAACGTCAGCATAGTCCTAAAACCTGCTGGTTGGTTCCCATTAATATGATATTTCTTGAATTTTTTGATTAATATGATATTGTTATTTAACGTCAGCAAAATAGTTTAAGGTGAAGTCGACAATTACGGTAATCCAATTCTGGTGAAACTTTCCGAATTCTTCTTGTGCTCATCTCACCAGTTGTGATGTACTATATCTATGTATATTAAACATAGAGTTACATTAATGTTAATGTTGGCCAGGGTCACATTTCCGTTTTTGTTGCAAAATCCTGATCCGGTTTTGAGCTTTAAAAAAGCTCAAAACCGGACCAGGAAACGCTCCTCATAGGAGCCTATGCAAAACACCGGATGGCTTCACAAGCCATCCGGTGGCCGGATCCGGCACTGCTGCCTGCGTTAAAAATCATGCAGGCAGCAGTTTTCGCAGCGTTTGCCGGGACCGCACTGCGGTCACCGGATGGCTCAGGATGTGTAATCCTGAGCCATCCGGTAACTGCAGAGTGTGCGGTTCCCGATCTGCGAAGTTAATAAAGAGTTAACTAGCTGCTCTAAATGACTTGTTGAGGTCTGTAGGGGGGCTTAGACCCCCTACAGACCGTCCGGCGACTTCTATAGTGTTCTGCAACAATGTGTTACTGTGCACGGGCGAGGAGCCCGTGCATGTCATCCAAAGGTGCCCCTAACCCCCCGTATCACTA
Organism: Allobates femoralis; assembly: GCA_033576535.1. NCBI lineage: Eukaryota > Metazoa > Chordata > Amphibia > Anura > Aromobatidae > Allobates > Allobates femoralis. The sequence continues at coordinate 130,504,964 of JARQOC010000005.1, forward strand.
TACTGTGGTGCATAGACCCCTCTATTCCAAATAAGCTGTATTGGTGTATAGTACATGCTAAATGTGGCCATTCGCAATGTAAGTATATACTTACATTCTTTCGTAGGCAGAGATGAGGAAATCCATGGGCGGGGCTGTGTGCAGTAGCCTCCGCCCGCTCCTTCTTGATGCCCGCCCCCTCTGGCCGTAATCCAGTCTTGTGGGGGCAGGGACGTTGTTAAAGGGGCGTGGCTAACTAATGTGCCGCGGTTAGCCACGCCCCTTTAACGACGTCCCCGCCCTCAAAACACTGGATTACGGCCAGAGGGGGCGGGCATCAAGAAGGAGCGGGCGGAGGCTACTGCACACAGCCCCGCCCATGGATTTCCTCATCTCTGCCTACGAAAGAATGTAAGTATATACTTACATTGCGAATGGCCACATTTAGCATGTACTATACACCAATACAGCTTATTTGGAATAGAGGGGTCTATGCACCACAGTATAGTGATACGGGGGGTTAGGGGCACCTTTGGATGACATGCACGGGCTCCTCGCCCGTGCACAGTAACACATTGTTGCAGAACACTATAGAAGTCGCCGGACGGTCTGTAGGGGGTCTAAGCCCCCCTACAGACCTCAACAAGTCATTTAGGGCAGCTAGTTAACTCTTTATTAACTTCGCAGATCGGGAACCGCACACTCTGCAGTTACCGGATGGCTCAGGATTACACATCCTGAGCCATCCGGTGACCGCAGTGCGGTATTCTGCACACAGTTTTGACAAAAACTGTGTGTGCCCGGCATTGCGTTCACCGCATCCGGATCCGGATGCGGTGAATGCAATTTAGCTTTCCAATGTGACCCTACCCGTTGTCTATTTTTAGCCTTTACTTTTCCTCGGGTTCCAATATTCTGTTCTCATTAATAATACATGCAGAGTGAAGATGCTAGAGATAGGGCAGGTGATTCAGAGATGCCTGGCAGGTCGAGCAAATGACTGTTCTAAAACAAACAAGAGGATACAAGTGTTTAACCTGTAAAATGTTCCTGAACTGTGCTGGAAGCAAAGCTGCCTAGTGAGATGTGCTAAGTCCCTCAAAACTAGCGTGTTCATGACATGATGCCGAGTGACAGCAGCTTCTTAACCTTTTACTCTTCTGTTGTTCAGCAATTTCTAATCCTCTGGAGCTCTTTCCTGTATTTTTTCTTCTTTTTTTTCCTTTACATCCAGGTAACAATATTAAGAAAATGTACAAATATATTTTTTCAATCATGTTACAAGTGGCTGAAAAATGGTCCAACTGTTCTATGTTCTCGGAGCAGAATATTCATTCCATTGCTCACTGCAAATGCTAACTTTACTGAAACGTGATCTAATCCTCCTGGCATGAACACTCTGTTTCCTTAAAAGCTATGAACACTCGTAAAAAGGTATCTAGTAAATAAGTGTATACATTGAATTGATAGGAATAAAGGACATATAAGAGAATATAAGGTAAGGCTAGGGTCACACATGCCATGTGTTTTTTTAGGTGTTTTTTTGGCTACCTGCGTTTTTGCATGCGTTTTTGCTGATAGGTGTGGGGCCCCCTTAAAAACGCATGCCTTTTGTTTAAAAACGCATGCAAAAACGCATGTCCATTTTTGACACTTTCAAAAACGCAAGCGTTTCCCATAGGGTCCCATATTAACAAAAACGTATGCGTTTTTGAAAAAGCACCAAAAAATACTGCTTGCTGTGTTTTTGGGTGCGTTTTTCAAAAAATGGTGCATCATGCAGTATTTTTTGGTGCTGAGCCAAAAACGCACCCAAAAACGCATGGTACCTTCAGACATGCGTTTTTGCTATTGGGGCATGCAGTTTTTGCATGGGGGCCTATGGGTGCATTTTTACATGCGTTTTCAGAAAACGCAGGTCTCCAAAAACGCTAGGAAAATCTGCATGTGTGACCCTAGCCTAAGAAATGGAAAACAATTAAATCAACAATAGGAGTTAACTAAAATGAAGGAATCATACTTTTTTGCTTAAAGGGAACCTGTCACCTCCTAAAAGCCACCTAACCTATCAATACATGTCCTGAACCTTCCTGTTAGTATTATAACCAACCCTCTCTGTGCTAAATGCTTCCTTTCAAAGTTGAAATAAACACTTTGATACTCACTCATTAGGATGATAATGAAGTGGGGACAATATGCAAAATTCCCCAGGGCGTGTTGTTTTGCAGCCTCCAGGATCCAGCCTCTCTGTCTGTGCTGCTGTGATGTGGAGTTGAAGGCAGGACAAATGATTTGCATGCTGTGAGTGACAGAGGAGGAGAGGAGGAGGGGCAGAGCCTGCACAAGCAAAGCAGCACAGAGAGGCTGGATCCTGGAGGCTGAAAAACAACACGCCCTGGGGACAATTGCATATTGTCCCCTCTTCATTGTCATCCTAATGAGTAAGTATCAAAGTGTTTATTTCAACTTGGAAATGAGGCATTTAGCACAGAGAGGGATGGTTATAATGCTAATAGGAAGGTGCAGGGATATGTATTGATAGGTTAGGTGGCTTTTAGGAGGTGACAGGTTCCCTATAAAGAGGACCTGTTACCCCCCTGGTGCATGGCAATCTAAATGTACCACTGAATGCAGCATGCATGTTGCATTCAGGGAAGGGGTCTTCCATGGCTCTAACCCCCTGTGCGCTGAGAAATAGACTTTATAAATCTTACATATAGTGAGTCCGGAAGGCATTCCTTCTTATGGAGTCAGCGCTGGCACTGAGGTTTTTCCCTCCCTCTGGCCGCTCTGCGCCGCCTCCTTCTGCTCTGTTCCTTCTCCTTATTGTGTCCGCCCCCCTCTTTGCCTGCTCTGACGTCTAAGCTTCTGTTCTCACGCAGGCACACAGCGAGGACGGGAGTCGGCAGCTAATGTCACAGCCTTGCTATGTGCCTGCATGAGATCAGAAGCTTAGACGCCGGCGCAGGTGAGGAGGGGGCAGACACAATAAGGAGGAGGAACAGAGCAGCAGGAGGTGGCGCAGAGCTGCCGGAGGTGGGGAGAACCTCTGTGTCAGCGCTGACTCCATAAGAAGGAAGGCCCGCCGGACTCACTATATGTAAGAGCACGGTGGCTCAAGTGGTTAGCACTGCAGCCTTTGCAGCACTGAGGTCCTGAGGTCCTGAGTTCATCCCCACCAAGGATAACATCTGCAAAGAGTTTGTATGTTCTCCCCCGTGTTTGCGTGGATTTCCGGCAGTGGCGTAACTAGCTTGCTCCGGGCCCCGGTGCAAGATCTGCCCCCGGGCCCCCCATGTGAGGACCGGGGGGGGGTGCTGTCAGAAATTTTTGAGCCTCCTTCCCCCCTCACATGAGGACTGGGGGGGATCGGTGCTGTCGGAAATTTTTGAGCCTCTTTCCCCCCTCACATGAGGACCGGGGGGAGGTTTGGGGGGTGCTGGCGGAGTCTCTCCACTGGCAGTCACACTCACCGCGGCCGCCGTGCGCATCCAGTGTCTCGCGGTCCGCAGTGAGGAGGAGAGGAAGGGTGGGCAGAGCTGCAGGAAGTGAGGTTTCTCTCACTTCCCGTCCTCCCTCCTCTCCGGCCGGCGCTATCACGGTCGCGGTGGCCGGCTGTCAGCACGGCAGAGGGCGGCCCCGGTCACAGCCGCGAATGCTGCGAACGCGGTAGTTACGCCACTGCCTCCGTGCACTCTGGTTTCCTCCCACATTGCAAAGACATACTGATAGGATGTATAGATTGTGAGCCCCAAGAATGACAGTGTTACAAATGTATGTAAAGTGCTATGGAATTAATAGCACTATATAAATGAATAAATATTATTATTATTTATAAAGTCTATTTCTCAGCACACTGGGGGGGGGGGGGGGGGCTAGAGCCATGGGGGACTCCTTCCCTGAATGCAGCAGGCATTTAGATTGCCATGCACCAGGGGGGTGACAGGTCCTCTTTAAAGGGGTTGTCCTGTTTGGAGTAATTCTAAGTGACTACAGATTGCCACATTATTGCTCACAATGTCAGGATTCCCCTGTATTGCCTATGTGAGTCGGCTGCCACATCACCACATCTATGCGATTTGCATACTTGAGGTTACATGCCAGATAATCTCACCTGGATTTTCTCATTAGAAGAAAATAGGCCAACTGTCATAGGGAATATAGATTGTCATAATGCCCCATTCTGCAGTTACATAGATTGACTGCAGACTGTTCTTCTTCTACAATGAAGTCTGATAGAGAAAAATTAGCCACAAATGAAACATGTACATGGAATATCTCCAAGAGAAAAAAGATTGATTCATCATAGATCCTAAAAAACAACATGTCTAAAGTGCTATACTCATCTGATAAATAAACATAAGTGATAAATGCATGTTTACTGGGGCCCCACAAGTGGAAAATCTCAAGCCCTCTACCTCCACACGTCAAAATCAGTGAGGAATACACCACATTGCTCCAATCAATGTACATTTGATTGATTGAAAAACTGGATTGCTATTCATGATTGTCTCCGTCATTGCTCTAGACTTTGATTGGAGCAGCACTGCACATGCTCGATTATTGCTCCTTTCTAAGTTTCCCTCTTAATAATGGGAAATGTCCCATCCCTCTTGTGATAGGAAATTAAAAAGATTCAAACCGGTTAATGAACTAATAAAGAAGTGATACTGACCCTCATCAATCTACCACATCTCCCCTTTCAATTCTTGATTATTCCCTGCTAGTCTCTACTTCCTTACTTTTTCTGGACACCTAAAAATGTGTTTCCTCAAGCGATCATTGATCCCTCAATAACTCACCTCAGTCACTGAATTATCATTTTTAATCTTTGGACACCCCTTTAATTCTGAACAGGCAAGAGAGGGAAGAAAGGACAATGCAAGATAAGTCCAGAATCTTCAAGTAAAGAGACCTGAGACCTCAATCCTGCACCAACGCCCCACCCCCCATCCTATACCTACCTAAGCACACCTTAAATACAAAGAGATGTTCTCATTCTGGTGGACCTGTCCTGTCCATGTTTCACATGGTTATCTATAAATGTACATGAATGTCGGCTACAAGTGATTTATAAGCCTGACTCCTGCCTGGCTATAAGTGAGACAGCTTATAGAAGTTTAGTCATAAAGACAGTGAAATGTCCACTTTAAGCCAGAATGGAGTGGGGAAGGGGATTTGACGTGAGAAAAATGTTTTTAAGATTGAATTGCTGATGAACGGCTTGATTCAGTTCTGACACCATCAATGTATGACTGTGTATGAGACTGAGGTAAGTTGCTGTATCCTTCAAATCATCATCCTAATGTTTGCAACTTACAACGTATTTGCATTTCAGCAAATATTACATTCAGACAGTCCAAATACACGGCATCTTTAGTGAACACATAGTGAAGTATTATTTATGTAAGGAGACACCTTGCTTCGTTAACAGACGAGAATAACTGAAAGTTTCAGACAAGTTGTATGGTTTTACCAGGAAGTGATTAACCACAAAGGAAGCAGTTCTCTACCACAGGGACAAATAATCAAATCACTGGTCTGCAAGTTCTGCAATAACTAACAAACACAGCTCTACAATGACTGGATTCATGGTCCCAAAGAAATAAAAAACATCAATAAACCATGAAGTGAGTGAAAACCTGTCAATGGTCTTTTTGATAAACACACAGTACATACCGATATTCATGAAGGCCTCTTCTGTCAATTTTGTCGAAATTCTTAGTTTTTCTTTTAGCTGTTTTTGTTTTGTAACAACTAGAAGAGAACCAATATAGCCACCCATATAGCTTCAACCCAGATTGTTATCCAACTTTCAAGGGCTCATGAATTGTAGTTCTGTGAAAAAAATACAATAGTCATTATACTAATTATCAACTACTTTTGTACAATCAATATTACTGAAACTATTTTTATTTGCTATTTTCCTAGCCAGGTCATCCACTGGCCTTCCATTTGGTCATCGAAAATAAAAACAATAGCTGAATTTCAATGAGTTTATTGTAGAACTAATTTCAGATAGGTTTTGTGATCAAGGTTGGTCTTAACAGTTTAAAGCACCTTTAATGAGACATATTCATGTGATATACAAAAATGGCCAGAGAAGAGTAGGTGTAACAATTATAGGGATACCTTGATGAATCTGATGGCATGGGCCTAGACAGGACAGAGACAAGGTTTTGAGTTTAAGTCTGTATTCACATATATGCAGCAACCAAGTCCAAGTCAGTGTGCAAATAAATAGTGAGGCAGGGAAAACCAGTATTTAAGTAGAAACAAAGTAGACAATGTCCAGCAATTAAATGCAGAGCACGGCCAGCACAGTAAACATGTTAGTCTCAGAAAGCAGTCTCGTAGCAGATATCTGTGCAGGAAAAAATGGTTAACCAGTGTACACTTGGGTTCAAAATAAGTCCTGAATAAGGCTGCCTTCACATTTGCGGACCCCTCCGCAGCGTTCTGCGTAGGGGATCCGCAATGTTATCGCAGCACCGCAAGCCCCCATCTTTATAATGGGAGCGCACAGTGCTGCGCTTGACTGCGCATGACCGTGCGCACCCATTCACTGCCATATGTGATCTGAACGCAGGCGGATGCCTGCGCACAGATCACCAAGTCTCGTCCGCACCACGAACGCGACGTGTTGCATTTCTGGTGCGGACGAGACTGTGTGATTTGTGCGCAGGCATCCGCCTGCGTACAGATCACATATGGCAGTGAATGGGTGCGCACGGTCATGCGCAGTCAAGCGCAGCACCGTGCGCTCCTATTATAAAGATAGGGGCTTGCGGTGCTGCGGTCACATTGCAGAACCCCTCTGCAAAACACTGCGGAGGGGTCCGAAAATGTGAAGGCAGCCTTAGTCCAGCAGTGCAGCCTGCACTGAGTCTACAATTTTTGATAGTGTATGCAGGCAACTAAACAAAAGTCAAGAGTCTTACAGACTGTGGAAGTTAGCACGTGGGTTGATAAGTTCTCCTTAAAAGTCACAGCTGATTGCAGGCAGCTTGTAAAGCTAGGGAAGATCCGGACCTCATGGGAAGCTGGAGCAGCAGAAGGACTGAACAGCAGAGTATAACAAGCAGCAGCAGAGTAGTCAGAAGAGCCAAGTCTGGCGTGACTTAGGAGCCAAATAGCACAAAATACTCAGGAAGGGAATAAATCCAGGACAGGGACTTAAATATGCAGATCCAACAGGAAGTTCAAGATCATGATGGAGCAACAGATGACATCTTGGATAAAAGCAAACGGACAGGAAAAGTTCAATGGAAAATCCAGAATCCTTACAGTAGGAGCAAAGTAGCCAGGTAATTCTTAAATTTGTTCTCTGCATTGTTTATGAAATGTATCTATGTTTGAGTATTTAAATACATTTCCTTGTTTGCTTTTTAGTGTGTAGATCAATAGGTTCATTTATTGCCATACTCTATAGTCTCATTGCACATGTCTCGTCTTGAAATTAGGGTTTGGGGTTTTTTGATAGAAGCTTTTATCACAGGAATATATTACTGTTCATTTGTTCTTTTCATTTATTTTGCTCCATAATTCAAATAAAATGTTATTAATGTAAAAACATTAACTTCCTATATTCTAGGGAAAATATGAGATTGGATCCAGTTGATTAAAAACATGTTAGGTGGCCTGCACTGTTGGAATAAACCAGATAAGGATTTTTTTTCACAGCAAGTTTCATCACCATACCAGAGCCTTTATTACGTGAAAAAAACAAAAGGCCCACAATGGATGCTAATAACATATGGCAACATATGGCATCACTTACATGTTTAAAATAATAAGGAGTATGGAGATCCAACTGGCAGTTGAGGAATGAATAAAGTTAAAGAAAAAAAAGGGAGACATCTACTGAATTAGATGGTTAAATGCAAATACATGACTAAGCATTGAGAAAAGGAAAAATTAAATTAGAACCAAAGCATGGGTCCATGAATAAAGATCAGAAGGAGAACATTTAATGAAGAAACTACATAGAGATATGAGGGAAAGGCAGCAAACAATGAAATACAAATATAAATGATACAATATAAATAGCTTAAAAATATTTGTACTGTGTTAGGCTACCTTCACATTACGATTTTTAGGGAGCCGATGCTGTCCGATATAAATCGGACAGCATCGGCTCCCTTCTGATGCCTGGAATCGGGTGCCAAATAGGCACCCGATTCTGGCATAAAATAGCTCCCTGCGGGGTGAAAAAAAGAAAAAAAAAAATGTTATTCTCACCTCCCCCCGAGCCCCCGCCGTCTTCCGCCATCTTCTTGGAGGCTCCCGGTGGCTCTCGCAGGCTGCCGGTGTCAGCAGAGGGCTTCCTCTGCCTTATAGGACCTGCGGTGATGTCACAGTCACGTGACCGTGGGTTCACCATGGTAACCCGCGGTCACATGACTGTGACATCACTGCAGGTCCTATAAGACAGAGGAAGCCCTCTGCTGACACCGGCAGCCTGTGAGAGCCACCGGGAGCCTCCAAGAAGATGGCAGAAGATGGCGGAAGACGGCGGGGGCTCGGGGGGAGGTGAGAATAACATTTTTTTTTTTTAACACTTCTGCTCCTAGTTAGGAGCAGTTTTACTGTACTGAGCATGTACAGTAAAACGGGGTCCGAGGAGACATCAGATGTTTCCTCAGACCCTTCTCCATAGGGCCCCATGTTATAGGGATCGGACCTAATCGGATGTGCACTAAATGCCATCCGATTTGGTCCGATCCGAATCTGTCAGATTTTATTTTCGGTGCTAAAATCGGAGCAGGCTCTGATTTTAGCACCGATAATAAAATCGGACAGAATCGGATCGGACCAAATCGGATGGCATTTAGTGCACATCCGATTCGGTCCGATGCCCATAGGTCTGCATGGGGCCCAAAATCGGTCCGATGCTGTCCGATTTTTATCGGACAGCATCGGAAATGATAAAATTGTTATGTGAAAGCAGCCTTAGCCAGTAGATAGAGAAATATATCAGAATCTGAGAGTCCTCAGTGGTTGATACCTTATAACTGAAAAGATGGTAAATAATAGCAAGCTTACGAGACTACTCAGGTCTCTTCTGCAGGCTTAATAATGCCACAATTTCTGAACACACATATATACACATATGCAGGGTTCAATAAGTAAAGCATAGTAGTCAGTGTTAGGAGGAGGAAGAGCATCTAGGGCAGTAAACATCAGAGTTCAGAGATAAGACATGGGATAGGTTTGTGATGAGCTCGTGCGGAAAAAAATACAGCAAAGACTCGTGTGAACGCACCATTACTAAACTCTCTCCTCTCCAACCTCTATCTTGTGCCAGTCAATGCGCTGGTTGCCAATCTGCTATAGAGTACATTATAAAATGATCACTCTCATCCACAAAGCCCTCTGCAGTTCTGCCCTGCCCTACATCTCCTCCCTCATCTCTGTCTATCGCACTACACGTGATCTCTGTTCCGCAAGTGACCTAAGACTGACATCAGCTACAATCCGAACCTCCCACTCCCGTCTCCACGGCTTCTCACGAGCTGCACTAATTCTCTGGAATGGATTACCAAAAACAATTCAATTAATTCCCAATACCAATAGTTTTTAGCGAGCCTTAAAAACGCATCTCTTTAGACTGGCCTATCACCTCACCTCACTTGTCTAAGTATCTTCTCTTTTCCAAATCTGGCCTCTTGTGTCATATGTCAGCGCCCCCATGCATAATATAGCACTTTATCTGTACTTGTACAGTTCCCGACTGGTGACTGGTTCATGCAGCGTTACGTGAATCCCCTATTTATTATATTAATGGCTGGACCATATATGATGGCATTTTTTACCATTTACCTTTTGTGCCTCCCATATTTCCAATTAGATTGTGAGCTTGCGAGCATGGACCTCACTCCGCATGGTTTTTGTATTTTTTGTTAGTCTGTAGTGACTCATATTGTTTATACACATCCCCTCTGAATTATAAAGTGCTGCGTAATATGTTGGAGTTACGGTATATAAATAAAATTATTATTATTATTATTACAGCTTTACTGTCCTTTGATTAAGGTTGGCCCAAGATTTGAAGTTCCCTCAATTGATGTTAAAAGACATAAATCCATGCAATACAGTTAGTCTTGCTCTGAATGTGTCAAAGGTCATCATAAATTTATGTTCCCAGACTTTCCTGATTCTTTGGGATTTGAAACTACCTTTTTTGGTAGATTTTGGTAGATTTTATGAAATCTTTAATTGTCAGCACTATGCTGTATCCTTTTATATAAAATCTGATGACCTTGCATATACAGGTGCATCTCAATAAATTAGAATATCATCAAAAAGTTAATTTATTTCAGTAATTCAATAAATAAAGTGAAACACATATATTATATAGAGTCAATACAAACAGAGTGATCTATTTCAAATGTTTATTTCTATTAATGTTGATGATTATAGCTGGGTTTAATTGGTTGTAAGCCATAATCATCAATTATCAATAATAACAATAAAAAAACACTTGAAAAAGTTGACTCTTTCTGTAATGACTCTGTATATTATATGGCTTTCCCCTTTTTGTATTGAATTACTGAATTAGGCCCCTTTCACATCAGTGTGTTTTTTTTTTTTTTAATTACGGCAGATCTGGCAGATCCAGCACTTGGAAAGGGGCCTTAAATAATCTTTTTGATACTGGCAGCATCTGAGTTAATTAGAGACACTCCTGGTTGTATTTTAATGCACACCTGAAACACACTACTTCTTTGTGTAGCATCATGGGAAAGTCTAAAGAAATCAGCCAAGACATCAGGAAGAGACTTGTGGCCTTGAACAACTCTGGTTCATTTTCGGGTGCAGTTTCCAGATACCTGAAGGTGCATTGTTCATCTGTACAAAAAATAATATGTAAGTACAAACAAGATGCAAATGTGCAGCCATCATACCACTCAGAAAAGAGACAGTTTCTGTGTCCCAGAGATGAATGTGCTTTGGTCCGACATGGGCGAATCTACATACAAGTAAAAGACCTTGTGAATATAATGCCAGAAATTGGTAACATTGTGTCATTATCCACATTGAAACGAGTACTGTAGCAGCACGAGCTTAAAGCCACTCTGCCAGGATGAAGCCATTACTCCAAAAGAAAACATAAAAAAGACAGATTAATTTTTGCAAATGCACACAGGAACAAAGACCTACATTTTTGGAGCAAGTCATGTGGTCTGCCGAAACTAAAATTAAACAGTTTGGCCATAATGACTGTGTAGATCTGGAGTTGTGGCTTGTAATAACCCACACTGGTCGGACTCTGGACTGGCTCCACAAGGCACGCAATACCTCCCCGTGAATTGTGCTCCCTGATCAGACACCACCTCTTTGGGGAAACCCACCCAGCTAAATATCTCGACTAATGCGTGCGCCATCCTTTTTGCATCTATTCCTCGGAGAGCTACCACATCGGATTATCTGGTGGAAAAATCCACAACTGTTAATATGTATCTCTTTCCTGAGTGACTGGGTCAGGGCAGGGGGCCTATCAAATTCACCCCAATTCATTGAAAAGGTTCTTCTATTAACGGCATGGGCTGTAAAGGGGTTGTACGCAGGGGGCCTTCCATCCATTGGCAGAGGTAACAGGATCTTACAAATTATTTGATTGTAAAGGTCATCCCGGGCCAGAAGAACCTGCTCATAACCCAGCTTTGGGTCTTCTCACTCCCAGGTGTCCCCCCAATGGACATTCGTGGGCCAAGGATAGGATGTCCCTTCTGTATTTCTCCGACACCACCAACTGCTTGGTATCCTGCCCCGCTGTGTCTCAGGTCACCTCATACATCACCCTTTCCCATATAATGTGAACCTCATATTCCTCAGACCCTTCTTTGGTCGCTGCACTCCTCAACCCCCCTAGTAATCTACTCGTACCTCCTCCCTGATGCCATTTACCCCCTCCACGTCACGTTCAGTCAGGGTAACAGGAATTGTATTTTGTGCATTACTCATTACTGGCAGGAGGGGATTTGGCATGTTGAGGTCGGCTAATGCAGTGGGAACGGGTCCTTGGCTTCGGGTTGCGACACTGGCTCAGTGGCACACCAACCCTGCTCCTAGGTTGTTCCCCAGTAACACATCTACGAGTAGGTGTCACATTACTCCCAAATCCATCTAAATGTAGTTGGGCCGTCATGTTCAGAGATTCTCCTCCTGCTATGTTGACTAACATTCGGCTGGTGGGAACAATACATTGATCCTGTGCAAGATGGTCTTTGATCAAAGTGACTGTGGCTGCAGAGTCAAGGAGCCCCATGGCATCCACACCCTCTACCTAGACTGGCTGTAGATGATGTTACATGGTCGCTGAGGTGTTCCACCTAGTTCGTAACACTTCACCTTGTACCACATATACCTCTTCCTCTTCCGGCCATGGTAGTGAGATCCTCTCGCTCCCAGCATTCCAGCCTTATTGCAGTACACTGTTCACTGGTTGGGGATGCGGATGACATGGACTAGAACTTGCCCAGCATTCCCTGGCAAAGTGTCACATGCGTCCATAGTTATGGCAGTCCCCCTCTTTGTAAAGTGCAAAATCCTTGCAGTTCCTTCTCTCACTGGACTATGGGTCTCAATGACCTCTCTGTAAGCCTCTGTTCCCGACTAGCTGGGGCTGTGCATCCCCGTAGCCCTGGTAGATAGGCAGACCAATCATAAGCCAGTCTTGCATACTCATCTAGGCTGAGTGGTTTTCTATCCGCCACCCATTCTTTTAAGTCACGTGGGAGCATGGACATAAGTTGTTCTAGCATGAATATATCCAAGACATGTTCAGCTTGCTGAGCCTCCAGTCCTTCTATCCACCGAGTGCATGCTGTACATAATGTGTTGGCAAGCCCGATGCTATGTGCATCGGGCTTGCCAGTCTCCCAAAACTTCCTCCGGTAGGTTTCAGGTGTGATGGCATACCTTTCAAGTACTGCACTGCGAATGGTAGAGTAACATCTGTGATCTCCAGAAGACAAGTTATTTAAAGATTCTCTGGTTTTCCTGGTAAGGCAAATGCTCAATAATCTAAGCCAGTCCTCAATTGATATATCATGAAGCAGGCAGAGGTTCTCAAATAATCGAAGATGGTTATCAAAATTTGAGGTATTTTCATTAAACTGTGATATGTCCCAGTGAAGTACTAGGGCATATCAGAGTTTAATGAAAATACCTCAAATTTTGATAACCATCTTCGATAATGCAGGTCCCTCTCTCCTGTTATTCAGTATCATATGCGCTTGGGTTGGTGGGTATATCGCTACATGGACATGCAGTTATTTGCCTGCTCTATTTCCGTTGCCCACTCTTCTAGTGCAGGCAGCACTCGCCTCCACTCAGTTGGTTGATCCTCTGCCATCTGAATGATTGCCCGGGACTGTGTTCCTTCCACAGAGCCGTCCTCTTCCACGTCTGACCTGGCCTCCTCCTGTGGGTGTTCTCAATCTCACTCTTCCAAGCATTGTATTAGGACAATCCGACTGTCCTCCAACAACCACTCCAGCTCTCTTCCCGAGCAAAGGTATCTCAGCTGCTCCTTCTTGAGCCTCTTGTAGATTGAGTATTCCATCTCTTCTGCCAAGTCACTGCTCAGTAACACTCCCCGGTATGCTGTTCTGAGATAGGTTATCCCACAGCTGCCACCACTTGTGAAGATCTGGAGTTGTGGGCTGTAATAACCACCTAGGCAGGTTAACAAAGCAACACATTTTATTTGTATCTCTACAGGGTATTTCAGCAAGTCCAAGTAGATGACCAAAATGTGATGCCCCAGTCCAAAGATCAGAAATATGCCAGCAAAATAGTCCATAGGATAATGCCTAACATCCAGAAGGTGGATTTCACAACAGTGAATTAAGTTCCAAGTTCTATAATCCATCCATGGCTTGCAGGATAGGCCTTAGCTCTGATCCTGTGGCTTCCAGATCACAACAACCACTAACTTTCCCCAAAACACATCTCTTCTATTCTCCTTCCAGCCCTTTAGCAAAGACAAAACACACCAAACCTCCTGAAGCCTAAGTACATTGAATTCAACAACAGTGAAGCCTCTGGCCAGTCTGCAGAAGTGTGTATCCAGGAAGCTCCCCCTGCTGAGAGAAAGAAAAGCAAAGATTCCCCCACCAGATGTAAGAATTTGAATGTAAATGTAGCCCTCATTGAGTTATGGTCTATAAACACAGGCTAGATGTAACTAGTCATCTGTGCTGGGAAAGTATGGTAGCTTCTCACAATGATCTTCAGTATGTTTGGAGGAAAAAGGGAGAAGTTTGGAAGTAGTGATGAGCAAACTTTCCCCGAACATGTTCACAAATTTTAAATTCAGCAAGAACATGGCTGATTTGGTTCAGTGATCAGGAACCTAAACACTTTCCCCAAAAGTTGGCGAATGCCGCTTTGTTCAGGAAAAAGTTCAAAATTTAAAATTGCCCTAAAACTTTATGTTTTTTGGGGGCTAAAACATTTGCCGGAAGACCCATTGGCTGGGGACTACACCTAACATATGGTTAGGAGTGTCCCCAGCCATCGAGTGTACCGCTTTGTGTTAAGCTGTAGAATTTTTATTTATTTATTTATTTTTTTTTAAGCTTCCTGGAGTTTGAAGGTGTTTTGACTCCTGCAGGGTCTGAAGTTTGGAAACAGTGCCAGATGTGGCAGCAGCTTACAATGTCCTTAAAACATCAGTTTAAGAGCGCTTTATATGTTTAAGAAATTTATTTTTAATATTTTTAATTTTTATTATTACTATTAGTAGTTTTTTTTTCTTTTTTTATTGGAGCACAAACCTTTACTATTGCACTGGGTCACCTGCATGCGAGGCCATCTGTTCTACACTTATGTGATATTAATGCATATAAAAATAGCATTTGACTAGGGATGAGCGAGTAGAATCATTACTATTCGGTACTCACCGAATAGTAACGATATTCGGGCTACTCGCTACTCTCCGAGTTTTTTGTGATTACTCAGGAGTAGCGAGTAGTCCTTTAACTTTCGCAGTGTATCTATATATACACTGCAAAAGTACACTAAAAGTGAATAAAAGTTGTTAAAAAATAAAAGAAAATATCATACTCACCTCTCTGACCCCTGCATCGGGACCGGCAAAGAAGACATCCGATCAACGATAAGGACCTGTGAGTCTGACAGCCAATCAGATGGCTGATAGCGATCTGGCCAATCAGATGGCCAGACATCCCAAACCACCTGATCGCTACCAGCCACCTGATTGGCCAAATTGCCAGGTCATTGATGCACGTTGTTACGATATTTTGTGTGGCCACCATTCTTTTCAAGCTCTTCTCTAACTCTCTTAGGGCCTTTTCACATCAGCGGTAAAGAGCTGATCGTGGCAGTTACTGCATAAAGGCCGCACTTGCGGTTCACTTGCGGCATGCCCCATGCAATATCTCTCAGTTTCAGGGTGTTTGCATTCTTCTTATCACCTATCATTAAATAGAGGAACAATTCTTTTTCCCAGATCCTAATTAAATTCTTTGCCATGAGGTGCTTCATTGAACTTCAAGTGACCAGTCTGAAAGAGTTTGTGAGCAATAACACCAAATGTAGCACACTTGCTTCCCTTTCACATTTGAGACCTCATAACACTAGTCATATGACACAAGTTGTCAGGACTCTATATCTTCTATTAGCATTCTGTGTGTCTTGCCTCTTTTCAAGATGGTGTCCGCAGCTTCACTCTTGTTCATGTGATTCTCCTCTCTGCCTTTATAAACCTCAGCCTACCGTCTAGCCATGCTCAAGTATTCAGACTGAATTTCAGACTAACTGTTGTTTTACCAATCTGCTCCAACTCCTGCTGGTTCGCTCCTGCTTCTTCAGCAACTGCCATTGAACTCCAGCAATCTCACCTGCCTCCAGTTTTTCTTCTGATTTCTTTCTCATCCCTATTTGTGATGCATTTCAGACTGGTGGAGCTGATAGGCTGTGCTTAAATGACTTTGACTAGGGATCATGATAGGCTGCCCTAACAAGATGTGTTTTTAGGGATTGCCTGAAACTATGTAAGTTGTGGATAGACCTAATTTCTTGGGGTAGAGCATTCCAGAGAATCGGTGCAGTCTTGGAGCCGGGAGTGGGAGGTTCAGATTAATGCAGAAGTTAGTCTAGAGTCACTTCCATAGCATAGAGAACGGGTGGGGTGATAGACAGAGATGAGGTTGAAGAGGTAGGGAGGTGCTGCACTGTGAAGAGCTTTGTGGGTGAGAACAAGCAGTTTGAATTGGATCCTATAGTGCATGGGCAGCCAGTGCAATGACTGGCACAGAGCAGAAGCATCCGAGTAACGGTTAGCTAGATAGGTGATCCTGGCTGCTGCATTAAGGATGGACTGGAGAGGGGAGAATCTAGTGTGGGGGAGGCCAATTAAAAGAGAATTACAATAGTCAAGGCGGGAATGAATCAGAATCAGGGCCACAGTGAGAGTTTTTGTGGTTTCCAAGGCGAGAAACTAAGGTGTCTCTCTCCAGGTTGGAATTTATTTTTAAACCAATTTAATATTGTTATTTCATGACGTCCAGGTTCTTGCAATGAGAAGGCTGATGCTTTATCCCAAATCCATGCTTTTGATTCCGTACCTGGGTCCCCGTCCAAGACCTTTCTATCTGATGCCAACTTTATCAGAGTAATCTATGATCAGGACTTGTGGAAGGAGGTCAAGGAGGCCTATGACGGTGATGTAGTTCTTGCTAACCTGCCCGTTGATATCAATCTTGTCCTTGAGGGAAGCATGGGGTTCTGAGACCAATATATCTACATCCATGAGGCTGTACATCTGCAGATCCTCAAGTTGGTCTATGACTCCCAATTTGGCTGGTCATAGGAGGCCACAGAAGACATAAAAGTTTCTGAGCCGATTTTTCTGGTGGCCAACTTGCCTTAAAGATACTAAAGACTATGTTCTCTCTTGCGAGGTATGTGCTCATTATAAGACACCTTGTGCTTCACCTTTGGTCTACTTCAACCACTACCTGTTCCATCCCATCCTTGGGGTCTATCTCAATGGCCATTATGGTGGATCTTCCTACATCTGGTGGCACGAATGCGATCATGGTGGTTGATCGTTTGACTGAGGCTGCTCATTTTGTCCCATGTGCTGGTCTTCCATCAGCTAAAGAGACTGAATTTGGTGATACAGGGTACTTTTCAGCTGCATGGAGTTCCAGATTAAATTATCTCTGATCGTGGAGTGCAGTTCACTTCATGATTCTGAAAAGGATTTTGTACTGCACTCAATATTAATATTTATCTTTCTTTCGGATGTCACCCTCAGACAAACGGTCAGACTGAGCGGACCAATCAGACCTTGGAGCAATATCTACAATGCTACGTAAGCCATCTTTCGGATGATTGGCTGGAGTTACTTCCTCTAGCTGAATTCTCCTATAATAATATAATAATTATCAGAGTGCATCCACTAATGTAACATCTTTCTTTGCCAATCTAGGTAAAACCAGAGCATCTTGTCCAGATCTCAGATTGATGCCCTGGTTTCAGCAGTAGAACAGAAGGTGACTGTGTTGAGAGAGAATCTAGAAATTCTTAAAGAATCACTAACCTCAGCTCAGGAATGTTACAAGAAATTGGCTGAAAGATTCTGGAAACCAGCACCTATGTTCAAGGTAGGAGACTCAGTGGGGTTGTACAGTAAAAATCTAAGACTGATCATTCCTTCACAGAAGCTGGGACAGATGTTTATCCATCCTTTTAAGATCAGCAGTATAGTGAGCTCTGTAGCCTGCCATCTAAAGCTGCCTGGGACTATGAAGGTGCATCCAGTACTTCATGTCTCTTTAATAAAGCCTGTGTCTTCTAATATCTTCCAGGGATGTGTTGTGCCTCCCTGCAACCTGCAGTGGTGGATGGGCAGGAGCAATTATTGGTGTAAGAAATCATTGATTCCAGGATTTGCAGAAATCCACTGCAGTAATTTATAAGATGGCAGGGGTATCCACCTGAAGAAAACTCTTTGGAACCGGTGGCTAACATCAGTGCCTCGCAGAAGATTGCTCAGTTTCATCAAAGATACCTTGAGAAACCAGGTCTGGGATAGTCCTGAGGTTGATTCTAGAGAGCGAGTAATGTCAGGATTCTGGATCTTCTATTGGTATTCTTTGCATCTTGCCCCTTTTCAAGAAGGTGTCCGATACTTCATTCTTGTTCATGTGATCCTCCTCTCCATTTTTATAAACCTCAGCCTACTATCTAGCCATGCTCGAGTATTCAGTTTGAATTCCAGGCTTTCTGTTGCTTTACCAATCTGAATCAGCTCCTCCTCCACCAACTGCCATTGGACTCCAGCAATCCCACCTGCCTCCAGCTTCTCTCCTGATTTCTGCTGTTATTCCTTGTTTGATGAACTTACTCATTTGCTACACTTCACGTTATATCTGCCATGTGTGATTACTATAGATTTGTTCACCTTTAAATTTGATTTCAGTCTGTCTGTGCTCCCATCTGCTAATAGATGCTGAGTTATTCTACAGTACATAACACCAGGGGAGGAAAATGTCTAATTGGATACGATTTCACTTCGATGTGTACTCACTTTTGTTGCCAGTGGTTTAGACTTTAGTGGCTGTTTGTTGAGTTATTTAGAAGACACACTAAATTTAAACTATTTTTTTTGTTCAAATATTTTTATTGATTATATGGGGGTATTTACAGGGTGAAGACTTTACAGACAGTAATACAAAACAAGGTTGAAGACAAAAACATTGGGATAGTACGATGGTTACATAGAAGTAAGATAACATAAAATTAGGCAATTGCCTATCTCAAACAGATAAACATTTCAAAAAGAGAAAAAAAAAAAAAAAATTCCAATAACTTTGGAAGAAATAAATGTCTTTGACAAAAAATTTGACCAACAGTGGTCGATTCGATGAAGATACAAACTGCATATATTAAATACATCAAAAACATAGGATGAGATGCGCTCATCAGTCTATATTGCAAAGGTAATGTACATATATAGAACAACAAAGAGGAAAGAAAGAACACCTGAAGTGACCAACACATGGATATCCTATTATAATCTGTAGTAATAGGTATGTATCCGAGGCATTTAAATGTTAATTATTAGTCATTGAGGTTTAGAGGTTAGGGGGGTTGTTTGTCAACAGCCTTGGTCAGATGATTCAAGGATTGTGTAGAGATCCATAGTTCCCAATTATAGAAGAATTTATTATATGTGTTGTCTCTAACTGCGTAAGTAAATTCAAAAGAACAATGATTAGAAATTCTGTCCGTTAATTCTGCAATGGTGGGAATTTCTGAGGACTTCCATTTAGCGGCTATAAGTAGCTTAGCTGTGAGAATAACTTGGGATACTATGAATCTAAGAGTGTGGGGAATGTCTGATATGCCAATTGAGAGGAGAACCAGTTGAGGGGAGAGAATGAGTCTAAAATTGGTAGTCCTATATATTAAATCTTGAACACTCAACCAGAAGTTGAGAATTTTTGGGCACCTCCAGAATACATGTGTTAATGTTCCAATTTGAGAACATTCTCTCCAGCAATTCGGAGAGTTAAGAGGGTCTATGTGATGCATTCTGGAAGGAGTCCAATACCATCTCGTTAGTATTTTAAAGAAGGTTTCTTGGATGGAAGCGCAGTTCGTATTTGAATAAGAGTGATCTATTGCTTTAGCTAATTCTTCCGGTTCTATATTAAATCCCAACTCTTTCTCCCATGCTATTATATAGGGAAGTTTATGGATAGTGAGGTCGTCAATCAGGGTACGATAAATATGACCAGTCATCCAAGTCGACTTTCTTTGTGGGTTGTCTAAAAGTTCTGTGATAGGCCTAGGGACTGTGAAGACAGAGTCAAAATCCACTTGAGATGATTTAATCAATCTCCAAGCCGACCTGTCTAACCAGGTGAGACCATATCTCTGTTCCAGGACTAGAAATTGTACTAATTTCCCTCTGGACAACAGGTCATCTATGAAACGAATACCCCGGGCCAACCAAGAAGAAAGATCTAAGCCTGGGATGATATATTCAAGGGTTTCTAACGGGATTTTCTTAGAGGGTGGGTCAGAAGCAAGATGGTTTGTTTTTTTAAGTAGCGCTATCCATGCTTGTAATGTAGCTTTAATTGTTGGGATTGCAGGTAGGATTTTTGTTGGGTTATATAGGTGCGCAATTATTAATGCTGATGGATTATTAGATTTAATTAACTCTAGTTCAAGTTCAACCCATACTGGGGAGTTTAATGAAATATTGAGCCAGTTCTGGGATAGTTTCAACACGGAAGCAAGATAGTAAGCGTGAAGGTTAGGAATCCCCATTCCTCCTCTCCTTTTATGTTTTTCTAAAATTGTACCAGATAATCTAGGTCTAGACTTTTGCCAGATAAATTGTCTCAATTGATGTTGAAGACCATTTAGGCTATTTTTACAGACGGGGAGAGTAATCGCTCGGACCATGTAAATAAACTTTGGAAGTATCTTCATTTTTAGAGCAATCACTCTACCCGTCCAGGAGAGTTGGAGTTTAGATAGGTTTGCAATGTCTGTTTTGAAGGAATTTTGTAGATTCAATATGTTTTTTTTAGTGATATCTGAAGTGGGATTCGTTAATTGGATACCTAAGTATGAAATTGAGTTAGATTTCCAAGAAAAGGGGAATTGCTTCTTTAGATAGGATAGGAACGTTTTCTCGATGTTGAATTCTAGAATTTGTGACTTATTAGTATTTATCTTATAATGGGAGATACTAGAGAAGGTCTTGATAGCATAGGAAAGGTGATGTAGGGATTTAAGCGGATTTGTAACGGATATAAGTATATCATCTGCAAAAAGTGTAATTTTGTGCCGTTGTGAATTTATGTGGATACCTCTGATATTTTCATTTTGTCTAATTGATTCTGCTAATGGTTCAATAAAAATGGCAAAAAGGATAGGTGACATGGGGCAGCCCTGTCTAGTACCATTGGAAAGGGATATTTTACGGGAGATTGCTTGATTTGAGTAAATTTTGGCTGTGGGATTGGAGTACATTGCCGAAATTGAATTAAATATATTACCTCGAAATCCGAATTTATGTAAGGTTAGAAATAAATAGTTCCAATTGACTCTATCGAATGCCTTCTCGGCGTCAAGGGCCAAGAAGGCAGTCGGGATCCTAGAAGTTTCAGAGTGGATTAGCAGATTTATGGCTCTTCTGGTGGCATCTGAGGTCTGTCTGCCTGGGATGAAACCCACCTGATCTTTTTTAATTAGTTTACTAATATGCTTTTGGAGCCTATTTGCTATCAGCTTGGCGAGGATTTTGGTGTCACTGTTTAGGAGGGATATAGGTCTGTAATTTTTAGGTTCAGTGGGATCTCCTTTGTCTTTCGGAATAACTATCACCACTGCTTCTGACATCTCTGCAGGAAGGGAGCCCGATTTTGCTATCGAATTCGCCAGTCTTAGAATAAAAGGGGAGAGATGTTTAGTGAAAGTTTTATACAGCTCGTTTTGCAGACCATCAGGACCTGGAGCTTTCTCTTTTTTTAAGGTTGCAATTAAAGAGTTGATTTCCAAAAGAGAATATGGGGCGTTAAGATTTTCTATCTCAAGATCTGAGAGAGAGAGGGCAATTTGAGAGGATCTAAAAAATTCTTAATACTTTCGATGGAAGGAATCTGAGTATTAGTGTCATTTTTAAGATTATAAAGGGAGTCATAATAGTCGGCTAAAGTGTTAACAATATCCTTGGGGTGAAATTTACTTTTCCCTGTTGAGTCTTTTATCTCAGAAATTCTATTCTTTTGTCTGAGAATTTTGATTCTTGTTGCAAAAAATTTGGTCGGTTTGTTATCTGAGAAATAGAATCTAGATTTGGATTGTTGGATCATCTTGGCATAATTTGAGGTTAATACAGATCTTAGCTCTGTTCTCAGTTTGAAAATGTCTTCTGAGGTGTTAATGGATGGATTATTGATTTGAATGTTTTCTAGATTTTGTATTTTGTCTATTAAATTCTGGGTTTTTTCACGTTTTTGCTTATTTAATCTAGAATTTAGTTGAATTAGTTTCCCTCGTAAGACAGATTTGAATGCTAGCCATAAAGTCGAGATGTTGATGTCAGGAGTGTCATTTTCTGCAAAGTAATATTTAATAGTATTTTCTATGTCAGTCTTGAATTGTGGGTGTGAGTATAGAAAGCTGTTGTTCCTCCATAATTTTTCAGGGCAAGAAACTGGAGATGGGGAGAATTCAAAGAGTATGGGGGAGTGGTCAGACCAAGTTCGTGGTCCTATGTTAATTTTTCGAAATTTGTGGAGTGAAAAGACATTTGTCAGAACCAGGTCTATTCTTGCATAAGAATTAAATCTGCCCGAGTAGTGAGAAAATTCAATTGAGTTTGCATGAATACATCTGAAAACGTCATATAGCTCAGTGCGGGCAAGCCAAGGATTGAGGGGTTTAGTATAATGTCTTGATTTTGTGGATGAGTCAAGGATAGGGTCTGGGACAACATTAAAATCACCTAATATGATTAATTCACCTTTGTTTTTATCACTTACAATATTCATGAGTCTATTTAGGAATGTAATATGACTCTTGTTCGGGAGATAAACATTCACTATAGTATAAGTGTAATTGTTGATTTTGCACACTAGAATTAAATACCTACCCTCAGGATCACTGGTCAGGGAAATTTCCTCGAAGGATATAGAGTTTTTAATAAGGATAGCTACACCTGCTTTTTTCTTTTCATTTGAGGAGAAGTAGTATTTCTGGAAGACTTTGTTTTCAAATTTTGGGGGATTAATTGATGAGATTCTTGTCTCTTGCAGGCAAACAATCTCCGAATTGGATTCTTTAATAAGTTTCCAAGTGTGGTACCTGCGTTGGGGGGAATTTAGGCCGTTGACATTGATGGAGAGGAACTTAAGGGACATTAAATATTTGGTTTTGATTAATTATATGTCTCGGAGTGTAGGGAACATACTTATAAAAGGTCATGGGGAAGTCAGGTAGTTTTGAGTCTCTCAGGCAGAAGATAGGAAGGGTTAGAAGTTGAAAGTTAGAGAATGGCAATTTCCAGTCGTGGATTAGTTATCACAAAGAGCAAAGTGTCAACTAGTGAGGGATGTAAATTGAACAAATTATTAAACAATAAAATAGAGGAATCCCAACACGGAGGGTTTCGTAAGTGAATAAACCTCCTGGGAGGCTACTGTTACAGCCTTTAAAACCTAATAACTGGTCTAGAACTTGAACTTTAAGAAATGATTAGATTGAGTCGGCGTAGAGTTTTTTGTCCCTCTGTGGAGTCATCAATTGTTATAAGCTTGTCTTTGTAGGTGAACAGGACCTTGGCAGGGTTGAAGCCCCAAGTGTAAAGGATGGATTTTCTACGGAGAACTTCGGTGATTCCAGAAAGATTTTTCCTCTGAATCAATGTCTCCCTTGAGAGGTCAATAAGTATTTTTAGGGAATCGTATGGTTTGGGAAGATGTTTATGCATTTTTATATATTTCAAGAAGCGCTCTTTCGTGTGGAAAAAATGAAATCTAACTATAATGTCTCTAGGAATTTCTGGTTTCAAGTGAGTAGGTTTGCTTAGTCTGTGGGCTCGGACAAGGGTCATGTCAAGTTCAGATAATTCTGGAAGAGTTAATTTAAGAATCTTTTTAATGTGTTGTTCGATTTGATGAGATTTGATCGTTTCCGGTACTCCTCGGAATTTTAAATTCAGCCTCCTGTCCCTGTCCTCCATAGCAATCATCTTAGCCCTCACCACAGAGAGGTCTCCTTTGAGTGTTTTTTGTACTTCAGATATTTTTTGAACCGAGGTTGTGATAATTTTGATATCATCCTCATTTTTTTCAGTACGTATGGAAATAGATGCCATAGCGTTTTCTAGGGAATCAAAGCGACTATCAAGGTCTGAATTGAATTTACTGAAAATTTCCAGGAAGAAATCTTTACCTGGAGGTTTATCTCCGTCTGAAATTTGATTTAATTCTGGATTTGACTCAGCTTTGTGGCGTCGTCTTAATGGACTAGATGTTGGGGTTTTATCTCCGTCAGAGTTTAATTGGATTTTAGAGTTATGAGATTTGGACCTAGATGATGTGGTCAAGTCGGGTTCTTTTCTTTTACCTGTTCTCTGTGAGGTATCCAGAGGAGAAGTTTCATCTAAATTATTATCAGTAGAATCCGACCATTGGTCAGAGTGTACAGATGTGTTAGGAGATCTCGATCTATCTCTTCTTGTCATGTTCCCTGAATTAGTCTCCATGGCTTGACCTTCAGAATCCAACCCTCCTTTAGAGTTTTTGTTCTTTGTGTTTGGCATTATCATAAAAAAAAAAAAAAAAACTGGTCTCCTAGTAGAAGGATATATGAGGTGATTTGAGTACAAGAAAGATACACTTAAGGGCCTGTCACACGTGTCAATGTCGCCCGCAATATCGCTCATGCGTCACAAATTATTAATCGCCTGAGCGATGTGGAATTATCGCAGGTAAGATGTCACACGCGTCAATATGACCCAGCGATGCGGTGTTGTCGCCATCTTGCGAGCGATTTTATTTAGTCGCTTGTACGTTGTCAAAATAGAAAATAAATCGCTGAGTTTAGTGTCACACGCAGCGATGCACAAGGTCTACTGAGCGATGAGCGACAGGTTTTACATCTGGCAGTGAAACCTGCGATCGGCGATCAGTGACATGTCGCTGGTTGCATCGCTTGGTCACACGCTTCAATGTCGCTCCTGCGTCACTTTTATGTCGCTCGAGCGACTGAAAATCCGTGGCGTACGAGCGACATTGACAGCGATATTGACGCGTGTGACATCCCCTTAAGATTCGACTAGGACTATATGAACAAAGGGGGAGTACGTGGAGATCGGAAAAGTTTATAATGAGGGCCCAGATAAAGCCGGGAACAGTTGACAAAAGGCCCAGTAAAAGTATTACAAATAATAGAGATATTACAATCTGTAGGTTATCTCGGTAATACAATCTTCAATTTAAACAAAAACACATTTGGTAAAAATCATATTATACACTTGTTAGAGGACAGGAAAGAAGGAAATGAGGATATTAAGGACACGGAAGAGACCTGAGGTAGATCAGATGAGGATTACTTTTATAAAATAGTGATGAGGGTTAGAAGACGGCGCAGAGAACAGAGACAAAGAGGGGGAAATAGAGGAGGTATCTAGTGTGAATAAGAGAAGAAAGATATTTTTAGGAGATGTTAGAAAGTATAAATCCGATGGGTCTCAGAGTGCTCAGCTCTGATGACCTCGAGAATCACTTTTGGTTAGGAGATTTAGTTAGGGAGAGGGTTGTATAGAAAAGAAGTGAGAGAGGAAATAAGGTAAAACAAGGAAAGATTTCAGCAAAGTAGATAAGCAGGTGTAATTCACATAAATACCAGACAACTCCAGGTTAGACTTGTAATAGGTTTTGAAGTCCAGGAATTCTTCATATAGGTGTTGTTTTGTGGAGATATCTGCGTACTGAGGGGTCTGCGGTTTCAAAGATGCGTTTTTCCAGTCTGAAGAACAAGTCTGTGAGCTGCAGTGAGAGAAAAAGGTGCGAGTTTACACCTCTGGCTGACAGATTATTGCTTTCAAATTGGCAGCAAATGTAGCAGAGTCGCTTCTGTTTTTTTCCCAACTATATGAATGTTTCTAGCTTGGAGAGGAGAAAAAAAACTCGCTCCTTCTCCTCCTGGTATATCAGGCTGCTTCTCCCCACCTCTGGTGAACAGTCAGATCAAGGTGTCACTAGTAATCAGTGCCTCTCAGAGAAAATAATGTAAATAATATGCCTGAGGCCAGTCAGACCTTGGAAAGTCAGGTGCTGCTTATAATTGATGACAACAGGTTTTGACAGAGGCTATTCAGACCCTGTCAGCTCAGGTAGCCATGTGTCACTTAGAGATGAATACTGGCAGTAGGGACTATCCAAGTCCAGACAGACCGTGCTAGATCTGGCAGCTAGGCAATGCCTGAAGACGACTAATGGCAGCGGGTACTGACCGATGCCCGTCAGACCACGCCAAATCAGGCAGAGAGACACTATATGGAGTTGTTTGATGGCAGCAGGGCCCGTTCCAGGCCAGTCATAACGCGTCGGTACTGACAGTCAGGCGCCGCTCTGAGGTAATCGATGGTAACAGGGTCCGCCCGAGGCCAGACAGACCGCTCCGTGAGGTAAATAGTCACAGGGGCCTCAAAGCCAAGATTTCGGGTTAAAGTAGATCAAAACAAGCTCAAATCATTCTTAAAGATTAAGTGGATGATTCCCTATAGGAATCATGGATGGATGACTCCTAGGAGGGCTGCTGTCTGGTAGATTCCAGTCATGAGGAGAGGAGCTCAGCAAACAGCGACCATTCTTCTTGAGCTCCAGGCCACGCCCCCCTAAATTTAAACTATTATACAAGCTATACACTGGCTACTTCAAATGTTTCTCTTGTACAAAAGATATAATACAAAATACAAAAATGTTTAAATTTAAAAAATTTACAAAATGTGCACAAGTTACAAAAATGTGAGGGGTGTACTCACTTTTGCGATATACAATAATATTAATAATAATATTTATTTAATTAATGTTATTAATTTCATAACACTTTACATACAGTGTTGGCCAAAAGTATTGACACCCCTGCAATTCTGTCAGATAATACTCAGTTTCTTCCTGAAAATGATTGCAATCACAAATTCTTTGGTGTTATTATCTTCATTTAATTTGTCTTCAATGAAAAAACACAAAAAGAATTGTCGTAAAGCCAAATTGGATATAGTTCCACATCAAACATAGAAAAGGGGGTGGACAAAAGTATTGGCACTGTTAGAAAAATCATGTGATGCTTCTCTAATTTGTGTAATTACAAAAGATTTCAACGCAAGATTGTGCGGATGGTGGATAAAGAACCTCGACTAACATCCAAACAAGTTCAAGCTGCCCTGCAGTCCGAGGGTACAACAGTGTCAACCCGTACTATCCGTTGGCGTCTGAATGAAAAGGGACTGTATGGTAGGAGACCCAGGAAGACCCCATTTCTTACCCTGAGACATAAAAATGTCAGGCTGGAGTTTGCCAAAACTTACCTGAGAAAGCCTAAAATGTTTTGGAAGAATGTTCTCTCTTTTTGGGCAAAGGCATCAACAGAGAGTTTACAGGAGAAAAAAAGAGGCATTCAAAGAAAAGAACACGGTCCCTACAGTCAAACATGGCGGAGGTTCTCTGATGTTTTGGGGTTGCTTTGCTACCTCTGGCACTGGACTGCTTGACCGTGTGCATGGCTTTATGAAGTCTGAAGACTACCAACAAATTTTGCAGCATAATGTAGGGCCCAGTGTGAGAAAGCTGGGTCTCCCTCAGAGGTCATGGGTCTTCCAGCAGGACAATGACCCAAAACACACTTCAAAAAGCACTAGAAAATGGTTTGAGAGAAAGCATTGGAGACTTCTAAGGTGGCCAGCAATGAGTCCAGACCTGAATCCCATAGAACACCTGTGGAGAGATCTAAACATGGCAGTTTGGAGAAGGCACCCTTCAAATATCAGGGACCTGGAGCAGTTTGCCAGAGAAGAATGGTCTAAAATTCCAGCAGAGCATTGTAAGAAACTCATTGATGGTTACCGGAAGCTGTTGATCGCAGTTATTTTGGCTAAAGGTTGTGCAACCAAGTATTAGGCTGAGGGTGCCAACACTTTTGTCCGGCCCATTTTTGGAGTTTTGTGTGAAATGATCAATGTTTTGCTTTTTGCTTCAATCTCTTTTGTGTTTTTTCATTGATGACAAATTAATTGAAGATAATAATACCAAAGAACTTGTGATTGCAATCATTTTCAGGAAGAAACTGAGTATTATCGGACAGAATTGCAGGGGTGTCAATACTTTTCGCCAACACTGTACATCAGTAATACTGTCCCCATTGAAGCTCACAATCCAAACATCCCATCAGTTTGTCTTTTAACCATAGCTCTTTACAAACATCATCTTCACGGTTTACATAATCTAAATTCCCTATCAGTATGTCTTTGGAGTTTGGAAGGAAACTGCAGAACCCAGCGAAATTCAGCACAAACATAGGGAAAATTATAGAGAGTTTGATCCCAGGACCTCTACACTGCAAGGCTACAGTACTGTCCCATGAGCCACCATGATGCACATTACCTGGTTGTTTATAAGGTATTTTCATCCTGCAATTAAATTGGTGTGGGCATAAAGAGGTACATTTTACTTATTCATAAAGACCATTAGGTCCTAACACTGAATATTTATCACCGGTCCAGTAGGTCGGAGATAAAGGTCTCACATGGTACAACCTGTTTGAATTGTATGAAGTCCTTACCATGCCAGGTTAACAGAGCTCTACTGTAATACACCTGAAACATTCCATTATTCTCCCTGATTTAAAGGGTAAGGGTGCTGTCACACCTGTCGACGGCGCTGGAGATGTCAGCGGCAACTGGTTGGAGTGCGCACGTTTTTGGCGCCCTGCCAGGGTTGCCGTCCCCCATTTACATGGGGCGACACCTCCAGCGACGCGCCGGCGAACTGACAGGCGGCATCGCCACCAGGGTCTCTCAAAACCCCAACGGTGATGCAGGACAATGGGAGCCTATGGCTCCCATCGCCTGTCAGGTCGCCGGCGGCCATTTACATGGGGCGATGTGGACACATCGCCCCAGATCGGCCACCTGGTTTCACATCACCGATGTGAAACCAGGCGACCACTCAGAGGCGCCGACATCGCCCCTTAACATTAGGCGACGCAGGGCGATGTCGCCGCCGATAGGCCACACCCCTACGATGTCGACAGGTGTGACGTGGCCTTCAGGAGATAAGTACAGATGTACAGTCTGCATCAAATGTTGTATGGACTGTGATGGGTAAATTTAAAGGATTGGAGAAATTGATATTTAAAATGGACATGCTCCAGTGTTAAGCCAATGCTCAGCTTTACAAGATATCAGACATTAACTTTTAAATTTAAGGTTTTGTTAGTTTTGAATGCTAAGAATTCTCAACCACACATTGTTCACAAAGTGTGCATGATTTGTTCATTTTTTTAGTTTTATATTGCAAAATCCTTTATATTTAATAGTTTGGAAATGTGTAGGAACCTGTCTAACAATGCAGTGTGTATCATCAGGCAGTGAAAGTTACTGGGATCCTAGAGAAGACCACAGGAAGGAGAGAGGAACTATGAACATGACATATGAGAGATGTTCTTGGCTCAGCCGGAGTATTTTATAGCTCATACTGAGTGTTACTGCATCTTGTCATTACATCAATTTGTTCCTGTGATTTTGGACTTCGTATGTTTGGCAGTGAAAAGCTGGCTCTCTACATTTTCCTATATTTAATTCTTAGTCCGTCTATTCCCAAAGTAAGGTTTCTTTTTGTTCTTTTTTATATATTTAAAAACTTGCAAAAAATAAAACATGATAACTATAGATTACTGAATAAATTCAGTTTCATTTTTATGATATTTTCAGGTGTCGGTGAATTCAAACAATAGGCAATATGATTCACATGAGTTATCCAAAAAAGTTCCCACTACCCTTTTGCAAACTGAAATGAGCTCAGGCACAGCAGTATGGACTTCCTCATAACATCTTTTAGCTATCACATCACATGGTATGGTGCATCCAATCAAGAGGAACAATCAGCGCCTGGAGAAAAGCAGAGGAAGGGAATGCAGCAGTCATTTTAGGGTGATTTTAGAATTATGAGAGGACGTTGGAGTTCACAACTCAGCAATAGAGATAGGAAGAGAAATCCTTAAAATATTGATAAAAAACAAAACAGATGTGTTGAATAACTGCAGCCGTGAAGAAAATGAGAGTAGCAATCTAGAAATAAAACAGATTCAGTTGATAAGAGGAAGAGAGATAGGAGAGGTACCAGCAGCAGTGCCAGACTCAGTGTTATATATCATTGATATTAAGCATCCCTGGAAGACCTTAGGTGAGGCCGGTATCTGAAGGTCTACAACTTGGATTTAAATGAATCTTATTTCTCTTAGTGCTGCAAGGCTTAAATACTCTATCCTTGCTTGCTGATTTATGTAGCCTTTAATCTCAGGTGTAGGATTTTTGTGACCACTCCCTTTGCTATAATTAGTCACGTGTCTTACCATCTGGCGCCAATTTTAGATTAATTTACTATGCTGACCACTTTAGAAGCCTGTCTCTGGGAGAAGCTGAAGTGTTGTGATAATTGCAGTTCAGGTTTTTTGCTGCATTGGAGGAGTTTGGAATGTTTTCCTTATGCGTCTTTTTATTCTCTGTCTCCCTTCCCTTATGTTGCATTATTGCAGTGGTGACAGTAGTTCCTTGCTGGCTTGCACACTAAACAGTGTTAGTGCAGGGTAAGCGAGGGGGTAGGCACATAATGGCAATGGGGAAGGACCTATATAGGGACTTTAGGCAGCACAGGGTCAAGCCTCAGGTGAGCTTCAGGTGGTGAACTCTCTCCCTTCTCCCTATTGTCAGTGACTTTCTACTTTTTCATTCCTGTTGTCCCCTTTGTGTTGCTTCATTCTTAATGAGTAACAGCCAGAAGCATAATTGTCACAGAAAAAAAAATCTGAAATCAGTGTCAGTCAAAGACAGTGTTCTTGCTCGTCACAAACGACTGTATAGTACCAAGTTTTTGCATTTCTTGTACAATCTTTTTTGTGACTGGGGGAATTCACTAAAATCAAGAAATTTAAATGCAATTGAATACCTCACTGTGTCTTGCAGGATTTTTTTTGCATATGTGGCTCCCCAGGGTCTGGTTGCCACAGTACAAAGCTCGGAAGAAAGGAAAGGTACCCACCTCAGGCGAAACACACGCACAAAACCTTCCCAACTCCAGGCCAGAAGGGGGAGCTCTAAAGCCCAAGTTCAGGGCAGGTCCCCTATAAATTCTAGTCTGGGGGCGGGGTTAGGCAGTTCAGTTCCTAGAAGACATCCTACGATCGGGAACCATATCAGGCCCATCCAAGGAAACTGACAAGCCAGTGTGAGGGACCCGTAGGTGAGAGTCTGAGAGAATTGTAGAAAAGGTGTGGGGAGTGGAACAGAGCCAGCTTGCCCCAGCACCAAGCGCAGAACGGACACTGGAGTCCGTTAGGCAGTTCAGTTCCTAGAAGACATCCTACGGTCGGAAACCATATCAGGCCCATCCAAGGAAACTGACTAGCCAGTGTGAGAGACCCATAGGTGAAAGTCTGAGAGAATTGTAGAAAAGGTGTGCTGAGTGGAACAGAGCCAGCTTGCCCCAGCACCAAGCGCAGAACAGACACTGGAGTCCGAGGTCGCAAGGGACTTTATGCCCAGCAGCCAACACTGGAGGGCGGGTAATTTTAGTTGCTCGCCCACCACAAGGCTAGGATACACAGCGGCATCAAAGAGCTCAGGGAGACACAGTGAAAGGAGAGTAACACCCAAAGGGCTCAAGCCGCCTGTCACATGGCCAGAAAAGACAAGAGAGGAGAGTGTCACAGCACAGCTTCAAGCAGCCAGGACCCACAGGGAGTAATGCAATAGGGAGGCCTCAGGACTTGCCAGTTGTGGAAAAACCTGAACTTGCTTACAGGCTTTGGACCCCTAACACCACTTGTGTGAACTGTGCCCTGGATGAACCTGCTTCTGGGTTCAGTAAATGTAAAGGAAACTGTTACCTCTGTGTCTGTCAGTTATTCCATACACTAAAGGTGCCATCACACACATCAATCCGATGAACGATTTTGTTAGCGATCACATGCACGCGTGATCGCTAACAAAATCGTTCAGATCGCTGGTGAGCTGTCACACAGGCAGACTCACCAGCGTTCAGTGGACCATTAACATCATGGGAATGATTTAAATATAATTTCCACGATGTCTTGCTCCCGCTGCCAGCCTGCGGTAAGCGGGAGCAGGCTGGTCTCCAAGGTAAACAGCGGTTATCTAGGCAGTGCTCTCTGCTTAGATACCCGATGTATACCTTGGTTACCAGCCTTCTCCGCTCACCGGCTGGTATCCAAAGTACACAATGGGTAACTAGGGTCCCTATTTACCCGATGTGTACCTTGGATACCAGCCCTTGAGTGGAGAAGGCTGGTAACCAAGGTATACTTCGGGTATCTAGGCAGAGCACGCTCCCTAGATACCCGCTGTTTACCTTGGAGACCAGTTCCCAGTGCTTGCAGAGAGACGCTGGGACCTGGCTTATCGGTCGTCTCCCGGTGTCACACACAGCATTGGTTCACCGGGCGACCAACGATAGATTTGAGGTCCTGTCCTCAAATCAAACGATGAACGATCAGCCGACTGATCGTTCATCGTTTGTAGTGTCACACGCAATGATGTCATTTCGACTTCGTTCAAGCGTCACAAAACACGTAACTTTTGAACGACATCGGCAATGATATCGTTACGTGTCACCGTACGTTAAGTCCTTGCACCGCCAATGACCGTATCATCTCCATAGACTTTACAGTTGCCCTGGGGACCTACTCTTCCTGTGGAGAGCTGAACCATCCTCGCTGCTACTCCCATCATTCCCAGAGGTCCCTACTGCAGCAGCAGCTATACCGGCCACATTCCACGGGTGGCGTCATGACAAAAACTTTTATTTTTGCTTTTATTCTACTTTTAGCCATTTTCCAAATTTCCCTTTTTAACTGATTGCCCGACGAGGGGATCACGGACCGGGTAACGCCACCGTGACATCCCATAGCCCCCGATGACATTGGGATGGCCCGTTTCTGAGTAACCCACGGTCTCCGCCAGGGGTGAGTCAACTTTCTGACGTCATGAACAGGATCTACCGACCCAGTACAACAGGGTCTTGTGCGCCTAACAGACTGTATTTTTTGGGGCCTGAACAATGGCGGCCCTAAAGGACTGAAAACATGTGTTGGCAAAGGGGCGTGCCACAATCCCTCATCGTGGGCCCAAGGAGTGTCAGCGAGCTGAGTCGCCAGCTGGAGAAAGTCCACCTCGACACCATGGAAAGATGGCGGCAGACTCTCGTAGAAAAGGCGATTGCGCGGTGGGTGGCGTCGCACCCAGCTTCCCTGACCCGGGAGCTGGAGGAGGACGAGATGGAGTCTGGTCTTGAGACAGGTATGATTTTGGGAAGTGCTACCTCCAGGGTGCATCGCTCTGATATATGGCCCTGGCCCCTTTGCGAAACTATAGTCTCTGGGAGTTGCACAAAAGTGTGTCTGCGCTGACCATAACTGTGCAGACTCTGGAAAATAGACCTCCGAAGGTTGAGATCCAGCCCACTTTCCATTTTGGGAACGCCCCACTGCGACAACAGAGAGGAATTCCCCGGAGAAGGGGAAGAAACACCAATTTTTTGCAAGTGGACAAACGATTTGTCGCTGCTGTGACAGAGCGGGACACCTGGCTAGGTGTTGTCCCGTAGTTAGTCAGTAAAAGCCAGGACTGGCAACAGACTGTGTTTGAACACTTGCTTTCCCTTTTTTCCCCCAGTCTTTCCCTATTAGTGTGAACCCCTTGCTTTCCCTTTTTTCCCCCAGTCTTTCCCTATTAGTGTGAACCCCTGCTTAAATAATGAACATTGATCAATGAACTGCGCTTGATCAGGACTGAAAGTGTATATAGTTAGCTCACTCCGATGCGCTACCTGTTGGTTTTATCATATATGCTTTTATTATGTAAATATGAAAATGTGTATTTGAATTGTTTGCACTTGAATAGACAATTGTACTTAAAGGGAACCAACCACCCCCAATGACCCCCCCGGACTATTAATATTGGTCCCTACACACAGCACATATATGTGCTGCAATGATTTTTGCTAAAAAAACCCGTTTTTAAAACTTGAGATAATGCTTTTTAAAGTTTAAAACGAATGGACGGATGGGCGGCACTTAGCTGTTTGAAAAGCCGGGTTGCATCTGTCAGTCATCCCCCCCGTGTCCCCTCGCAGCAGTAACGTCCAGCCCTTTGCAGCGTCACAGCCCTGTGCACGGGCTCGCATGCCCGTGCACACGTCATCATCTACAGCCGGGAAGCGAGCGCGCGCTCTGACTTCCTGCGCTCGGCTGTGGGAGTCAGAGCGCGCGCTCGCTTCCCGGCTGTAGATGATGACGTGTGCACGGGCATGCGAGCCCGTGCACAGGGCTGTGACGCTGCAAAGGGCTGGACGTTACTGCTGCGAGGGGACACGGGGGGGATGACTGACAGATGCAACCCGGCTTTTCAAACAGCTAAGTGCCGCCCATCCGTCCATTCGTTTTAAACTTTAAAAAGCATTATCTCAAGTTTTAAAAACGGGTTTTTTTAGCAAAAATCATTGCAGCACATATATGTGCTGTGTGTAGGGACCAATATTAATAGTCCGGGGGGGTCATTGGGGGTGGTTGGTTCCCTTTAAGACCGCAATGCACAAAAACCCACTGGCGTGGCCGAAGCATCGGTCAGTTTAGCCCCTGTCGCCACGCCCAGGGCATGTTCTAAGGTTTTCCTTATGGTGGGTTCCCGAAGACTAACAGACTAAGGTGAAAAGACAATTGCCCAACTGACTTTGCACTTTTTCTAATTTTTTTTTACTTTTTCTATATCCACACCCCTACCCTTTTATATAGACAGAAAGTGTTTTTGTTATGTAACGTTTAAGCCACAAGCCTCCTGTTCTGGGAAGAAGAAGCACTTCGTTAACTTGTTATAGTAATGTTATTATAAAAAAATGTTTGAGTTTCTGTGTACAATCAAATACCACATCTCATACCACATCTCCTGGACCGGGGAGGTGTAATGGAGTATAAAGACATTACAGTACAGGAGAGAAAATAATTCTTTCTTTGAGTTAAAACATTTTTTAAAACAAGCAGGGAAATATTTTACCTCAAAAAAAGCATTAGCTGTGATCGCATGCTGTATAGTTTGTGTATTCTTTTCCATCCTCCCCTGCCCAGGAGATGTGGTATGGTCAGACCATGTCTCTTTCCAGTCAGACACTGCCATTACACTGTACATAGCAGCAGGACTGGCTCCAAGTATTTGTGGGCCCTGGGTGAAAGAGTCTCAGTTGGTCCCCTTTAGCACATACTGCTGTATATATATATTTTTTTTTTATAAAGGTTGCGGACTATTATATCTATCTATATATACCTCGCAAATTTAGTCCCTACCATGCTGTCTCTCTCCTCATTCTGCTGTCTCTCCCCCCAAATGCTGTCTCTCCCACCCTGTGCGATATCTCTCCCCTCTCTGTGCATGTCTCTCCCCTTGTGTGCAGTCTCTCCACTCTCTGTGCCTGTCACCCCTTGTGCATTATCACTCCCCTCTCTGTGCATGTCTCTCCCCTTGTGCGGTCTCTCCTCTCTCTTCAGTCTCTCTCCCCTGTGTGCTGTCTCTGTCTTTCTCTTGAGCCTGTCTCTTCCCTGTGCTTGTTCCCCTCCTTCTGCACTGTGTCTCTCTCCTGCACCTGTCTCGTTTCTGTGCGCTATCTCCCCTGCGCACATATCTCCCACTGTGCGCCTGTTTCCCTCTGCGCACTATGTCTCTCCCCTGCACCTGTCTCGACCTGCACATTATCTTCCCCCTGCACCTGTCTCCCCCTGTACACTGTGTTACCCCCTGCGTGTGTCTCCTTTTTGTGCACCTATCTCCCCCTTCACACTATGTCTCCCCCCAGTACCTGTCTCCCCCAATACCTGTCTTCCCCCTGCATGCAGTCTCCCCTCTGTGCCAGTCTCCCCCCAGTACTTGTTTCCCCCTGAATGCTGTCTCCCCCAGTACCTGTCTCCCCCTGCACACTGTCTCCCCCCAGCCTCTGTCTCCCCAAGTATCTGTCTCCCCCCTGCATGCTGTCTCCCCCCAGTACCTGTCTCTCCCCTGTGCCTTTCTCTCCACAGTCACAGTACCTGCTCCCCCCTGGGCACTGTGTAATTTGCCCCTGAGCGCTGATCCCCAACCCCCATCCCCGGGGGGCCCCTGAGCACTGCCTCCCCACCTGACCTCACCCCCAGGGGACCCTGAGTGCTGCCTCCCACCTCACCCCCAGGGGCCCCCTGAGCGCTGCCCCCACCTCACCCCCGGGGTCCTCTGAGTGCTGCTTCCCATGGTCACATCACCCCCAGGAGCCCCCTGAGCGCTAGCTCCCACAGTTACCTCACCCCCAGGAGCCCTGTGAGCACTGTCTCCCACAGTCACCTCCCCCCGGGGGCCCCTTGAGCACTGCCTCCCACAGTCACCTCACCCCCTAGGGTCCCCTGAGTGCTGCCTCCCACCGTCACCTCACCCCCGGGGGCCCCCCTGTGCTGCCTCTGCATCTCTCCCTTCTAAGCTCACAGGCAGCTGCTGATCACACTACAGCCTGTGAAGTGAAGTCAGCTGCAGCAGCTCTATTTCCTGTATCGCCGCACACACAGGAAATACAGCTGCTGCAGCTCACGCTGCTTCATAGGCTGCAGTGCGATCACTGCTGCCGGTGAGTTTAGAAGGGAAAGAGGGGGAAGCAGCACAGGGGGGCACCTGGGGGTGAGGTGACTGTGCGATGCAGCGCTCAGGGGCCCAGTGGACCCTCCCCCAGCAATTTGGGTCCCTGCACTTGCCCAGGTGCGCCGGGTGCTGACGCCGACCTTGCATAGCAGGGACACATATATAAGATTATCTCAGCACAGGAGATGTGGTATGATTAGACCATATCTCTGTACAGTCAGACATATCAATTAAACAGTACATATCATTGACACATATATAAGATTATCTCAGCTCAGGAACATTTTTTTAAGCCCATCAAATTGTGAAACTTATTATTACTCCAAGATCTATTGATTAAAATTAACTTTAAAACTAATTTTGTTCATGGAATAACCCCTTTAATTCTATACCTTGCTATCTTTCAATTCTCTTCTTATCTTAAATTTCTTCTAGGTCTGTTTGTTTCATGATCTGTGTTGTCAGGGGACATTTTATTTGTGATGTTCTGCCAAGGAATAGATTAACAGTCTTCATTGCTAACAAGTGCCAGCCACTTATGTCACTTCCGGTATGGAGGTGACTGGAAGTGAATTTACAAGTAAACGCAATGTAACCATTGCCATGGACTCACTAGTGCTCTTTTTCCTGCAACAATGATGGTCATATTCCAACAGTGCTTTTACCACATGAGCTATTTCTTTAGGTCCGAAACTATCTGTTAAATTTCTATACTTTCACAGTATATGAGACTTTTACTGTGGCGTCCACCAGGATTTCCCATAGCACAACATCAAATACTATAAAGAAACTGGACTCCAAGAGGCCAATTGTCCACTATAATTTTCTTTTTTATGTGAACTTGATTAGTTGACCCTATTGATACCATGAAATGTAGGTTACTTAAAAGTTGTCTCATCTATGGATCATCAAAAGTTCCTGCCTTCAGTTTTTCAATGATAAGAACAGGTAACTTATGTGCTAAGTATTCAATGCACAAATCATCTGTTTCTAAAAGCCTTTATAAATTGTGTTATCAGGTCAATCTTTACACTGTACAAAGTAGTAGCAGTATTTTATCTCTTGTTACCAAAGGTTCATTGACTACAATTTCTCCTCCAACCACTATATATCTTTTCCAACTGCCCCATACACAGAGAGGCTCATCTCTGACAAGATCTCCTGTATTTTCTATGAAAAAGCCATTGCAAGGCTGATTGGGGTCTATCATTGGGGAGAATAAATCTGTCAGAATTCCAATCTGCTGATTCTTTTCTTCCCTGACATCATTTTGGAATATGCTATGTTTGCATGTTGTAGATAAAGTTAGAACATAAAAAAAACTCCCAGAGGCTCACACCGGAAGAGAATGTGACTGTGTCCAGTTTCCTGTTTCTGTGTATGAGAAAAAAAACAGCTGCAAGGTGCTGCACAGTAACTGAGACACCTAAGATATATTTTATTTCAGATCTATTAAGCTTATTATATTTTTCCTGTTTGTTGCTAAATAAAGAAGCTCTGTTGTCACACGCTTGGAGAGTGTCCTGAATAATCCGCTGCCAATGGGTTATGGGCCCAGAGTGACACAGAACCACAAAGTAACACAGCAACAGAAGAAGCTCAAAGCAAAAACAGCATAGAGCAACAGAGAAGATGTCCACTAGCAGGGATCCTATCAAGTTTATAATGCAAAGCCTCACTAATCAGAACTACCAATTCTGGAAATTCAAGGTGAAGATGCTGCTCATAAGAGAAGGTACGTGGAAATATACTCAGGACAAGTGCCTCATCCATTACTAGATGGTTGGCTAGAGAAGAATCAGAAAGCACAAAGCTGTATCTCCCTCAATTTATATGATGATCAGATTGTGCATACATGCAAGTGTGCAACTGCAAATGGGATGTGGGATGAGTTACAGAAAGTGCATGAAAAATCAAAACTCAGCAATAAGCTTTATCTCATGAGAAGCACTTCTATTAAGGGGTCTTCCAGAACGTTATGACACACTTATGACTGCACTAGATGCATGGCCAGGTGATGAGCTCACTCTAGAATTTGTTAAAGGCAAACTTGTGGATAAATTCAAGAGAAAAATGCAGAATGTAAGCAGCAGTAATGAATCCAGACCAGGAACAACATTAAAGACACAGGACGTCCCTAAATATGAGAGCAATCTAAGAG
Source organism: Allobates femoralis (assembly GCA_033576535.1). Taxonomy (NCBI): domain Eukaryota; kingdom Metazoa; phylum Chordata; class Amphibia; order Anura; family Aromobatidae; genus Allobates; species Allobates femoralis. The sequence continues at coordinate 130,543,555 of JARQOC010000005.1, forward strand.
AAACTTGTGAATGTTTTGTCTGAAAAAAGCCCGGCCACCTTAAAGCAGACTGCAGAATTTGGAAAGCAAGAATGAGTAAGCTTATAAGGCAGAACAATCATCAAAGGGTTAAAACAGCTGTCTAGGAAAATTCTGAATATGATGAAGCTGCATTTATTGCCAGTACAGGCCCATTTGCAAAGCATATACAGTGTATAGATACTGATGCAAGCAGCCATATGACAAATAACAAGGATTTATTCACTGACCTTGATGAAAGCAAGTCAGAAAAGGTCATCTTAGCTAATGGTCACTATATGACTTCAGAAGATCCCAGTAAAGGATGTTCTATATGTTCCCAGCCTTGAAAGCAATCTTCTGACAGGAAAGAAACTCATGCAAAAGGGGAATGTCGTTACTTTTAAAGACAACAGCTGCATTATCTCAAAGAAGGGTCACAATCTTGAAGAAGGAAAATACAAAATGAACTTTATCAGCTAAAATGCAGAGAAAGAGTGTACACTGCTAGACAAGAACTTCATAAGAACTGTATCCATGTAGGCACAGATATCTTGGGCACAGAAACCCAGAAGCAGTAAGGCAGCTAGGTCAACTTGTAAATGATGTTGAAATCAAGCAATGTAGTCAAATGATGAAGTGCACCAGCTGTCTTAAAGGGAAAATGTCCAGAAAATCCTTTCCTAAAGTTAGCACCACTAGATCTGCACAGCCACTGGATTTGATACATACAGATGTAGAGTACAGACCAAAAATTTGGACACACCTTCTCATTCAAAGAGTTATCTGTATTCTCATGACTATGAAAATAGTAGATTCACACTGAAGGCATCAAAACTATGAATTAACACATGTGGAATTATATACTTAACCAAAAAGTGTGAATCAACTGAAAATATGCCTTATATTCTAGGTTCTTCAAAGTAGCCACCTTTTGCTTTGATTACTGCTCTGCACACTCTTGGAATTCTGTTGATGAGCTTCAAGAGGTAGTCATCGAAAATGGTTTTCACTTCACAGGTGTGCCCTGTCAAGATTAAAGTTAACCTGACCCCTCCAAATTACCCCAATCCTATTAATACCTGTCCCTGCACCATGAAAGATCATTATTAGTGCTCCTTTTCTGTAAAAAAAAAAGCGCTCTGTAACTGGAATAATTGGAATAATCAACAATATACACTTAAAAAATCTGAGACTTCTTGTCCCTGAATAAGTTGAACCAAATGATCCACCCTCTCTCTGTCTGTGCTGCTGTGATGTGGAGCTGAAGGCAGGACTAATGATTTGCATTCTGTGAGTGATAGAGAGGGGGGAGGGTAAAGCCTGCACAAGCAGAGAAACACAGACAGAGAGGGGCTGGATCCTGGAGCCTGCAGAACAACACACCCTAAGGTCTAAGGGCTATTTGACCAAGAAAGAGAGTGATGGGGTGCTATGCCAGATGACCTGGCCTCCACAGTCACCAGACCTGCACCCAATCAAGATGGTTTGGGGTGAGCTGGACCGCAGCGTGAAGGCAAAAGGGCCAACAAGTGCTAAGCATCTCTGGGATTTCCTTCAAGACTGTTGGAAGACCATTTCCAGTGACTACATCTTGAAGCTCATCAAGAGAATACCAAGAGTGTGCAAAGCAATAATCAAAGCAAAAGGTGGCTACTTTGAAGAACCTTTAATATAAGACATATTTTTCAGTTGTTTCACACTATTTTGTTAAGTATATAATTCCACATGTGTTAATTCATAGTTTTGATGCCTTCAGTGTGAATCTACAATTTTCATAGTCAGGAAAATAAAGAAAACTCTTTGAATGAGAAGGTGTGTCCAAACCTTTGGTCTGTACTATATGTCCAATGAGTGTTCAAACTCCGAGCAAGTCATTTATTGATGACTACTCCAGATATACAGTCTTTTACCTGCTTCGCATTAAAGATGAAGTTTCATAGAAACTTGAAGAATATCTTGCTATAGTGTTTAACAAATTTGGAAGAATACTAAAAGCCCTGCGTGCAGATAATGGAACTGAATATAAAAGTGGTAATGTGCATTTTGAAAAAGAATGGAATCGTGTTCCAGACTACCATTCCATACAACCAAGAACAGAATGGCATTGCAGAGAGAAAGAACTGCACTCTCTGTGAAAGTGGAAGAAGTATGTTGTTTGATCTGAATCTACCTACAACATACTGGGGAGAAGCCATCATGACAGATTGCTATCTTCAAAACAGACTGCCAGGTAAAGCCACAAAGAAAACTCCATATGAGCTATGGAACTGCGAGAAGCCTAACCTGAAGCACCTCAGGATATTTGGAAGCAAAACATTTGTGTATTTTGTGTATGTTCCCAAAGAAAAACGTTCTAAGTGGGAATCACATGCAAAGCAAGGGATCCTGGTGGGCTGTAGCAAAACTCAAAAGGGATACAGAATCCTGCACCCAGAGACCAACACAGTAACATTCAGCAGAGATGTAGTGATTGATGAGAACTTTGTATCCCTCAAATTCCATGAAGTTACACCAGTTATTCAACCCAAGAAACAAAAACAGGAATCTCAGTCACCAAACCCAGACACTGAAAAGGAAAACACTGAAGTCTGGATAAGCTCTGATGCCACCAAGGAAGAAACAGAAGAATCAAGTCAGTCTCCAGTCAGGAGATCAGAAAGACCAAACAAAGGTAACCCAGCTAAACGCCTTTCTTATATGGTCAGTACACTTCGTGAACTAGAGCCACAGTCATGGCAAGAAATGCAAAACTGCCTGTCCTCAAGAAGCAGAAGTGGATACATGTCACTAATGAAAAGACGGAGTCCCTTCACCAACTCCAGATGTGGAAGTTTACGGAGCTACCACAAGGAAAAAGAGCTTTCAGAAGTCTAAGGTGCGTTAACATCTATGGATCCGTCCTACTTAAAGTTGGAAGGAGAAGAAGATCTGCTACCCAGCAATGAGTGTTACAGACAAGCAGTGGGGGGCGCTCATGTATATAGCAACCACAACTTGTTTAGATATCACAGCCACAGTCAGAATTCTCTGACGACATGTAAGCAGGTGTCGAGCCCCAGTCCCTGGGGTACTAGGGTCTGTTACAGGGGTTTCGATCTGAGTCCCTGCGTCCCGGGTCTGGATGGGTGGCGGTATGGGTGGTAATGAGGCACGGTACTCCATAACTGCCTGCACTGCTACCGCTGCCTCTCGCGCTTCTCGGCCTTCTCTCATCGTCGTCAGCTCACAAGCCCTCTCTGCACTCCACCTTCGGCACACCCATGCCAGGGCTTCCTCCATGTCCTGGCGGAGCCATCCAAATGCGTCTCTCCAGTAGTCGGCATCCCCCTCTAGTGTTAAGAGGGACGCTGCTGCCGGGTCTCCTTGTGCGGCTCTGGCCTGTTCCTCGACCTCGCGCACTATATCTCTCCAACGGGGTGCTGCCGGGTATAAAGGAGCCTTGTTGGTTCTGTCCTTCTCTTCCGGTTTGTCTCTTTATTGGCAGCCATTCCCAGAGAACTTTCTGTGGGTTGCTCCCCTGATCGATGGCAATCGAGGAGGCCACACTTTTTAGCACCTCTGTCTTGGCCCTCTTTCTTCTAGGGGCTGAGGCACACCTCCGGGCCTGCACATGGTGTTTAGTACTTGGCTACGTTGCCATCATGTGTCCTCCTGCAGTGATGGCGGGAACCCATTTTTGGCGTCAAGCAATGGCGGGAAAAGTTTGTTTCAAAAGTCTAAGGCACACAGTACCCGGTAATATCGGGCACGAGATCCTGTTCGTGACACCAGTAATATATGTTGAGCCCCAGGCCCTGGGGTACTTGGGTATCAGGCTCAGCGGGTGCTTTCACCGGGGATGTCACGGGTGGCAGCGCCTGAGCCCATGGCCTGGGTGACACTTCAATAAGGGGTGTATGTACAGGGGATTAGAGTTTGTCATGTGACGCCACCTGAAGTACCTGGTGATGGGTCACCAGCGCCGCCACAGTCCTCCAGAGCTCGATGGTAATGCGGCTGAGATGGCAAAGCTCCCTACAGGTGGAGCTGGTCCTCCGGGGCAGCGTTCCTGCAAGTAAACAGGTTGATGTAGATAACCACACAAAGGCAAAGTCACTTTCTCCCGGGTACTTTACTGTAAACGTTCAGCAGCAAAATACACAGTTCACAGTTCAGCATGATGGTATTCAAACAGGTAGCCCTATGGGTGGCTGCAAGTGGATGTCAGGTAGTATGGTGGAACCCGTGGTAAACCTTATTTGACGAACCTGTGTCCTTTCTTCCCCGACTAGGATGAGTCTATACCCAATAGCTCCGTGTAGGTAGACTTGGGGCTCCCCTCCCTCGTGGTGAGGAAGCAGGCAGACCACTCTGTCCGACCGTTTTCTCAGGCCCGGCGTTCCCGTGGTGGACTGGGGAATTCCCTGGAGTATAGTCACTCCACGGTGGGGTTCCCCTTTTCTCTCTAGGGCCAAGACTCCGCACGTCGGGCACCCTCTTCCAGGATCCCCTCAGGTTTCTCTCTCTCCTTTCCTCCAGATCAGCGTAGAGCTGCCCGGTTAAACCTTCCACCTCGCTCCACACTCTTTCTCCTCTCCTCCTCCTCCAACTGTCCCGACTCTCAGACATCCATTATCTGACTATTCTGTCCTATTGACTGACCTTCTTTGTTTCCCCTGGGGGTGAATATATCTCCCTCCCGGGTAACCTCCTACTCCTATTCTAATGTGAAAGTGCAGGAATGGGTCCCACCCATCAACCTAGGATCCACTTGCACATGGGGAAATTACACCTCTTTTAGGGGAGCATTACCCCAGTGTGACGCCTGACTACGTGGGGCACCACACAAGCCATGCCAAAGAGACTGGAATGCAATTAAGAGAATTCTACAATATCTTAAAGAAACTTAAAGGCTAAATCGTAAGATATCTGCATTAGGAGATTTCACTCTAAGAGGTTATGTGGATGCAGAATGGATCGGAAATCAATAAGTTATTACTTGTTCAAGTTAGGAGAAAATTCAGTTTCTTGGTCCAGCAGAAAACAATTGTCAGTCACATTATCTTCTACAGAAACAGAATATATGTCTGCTGCTTATGCAAGTCTAGACATAATTGGTTGAAACAACTTTTGGAAGATTTCGGCAAGCCACTAGCTCAGCTAACAGTTATCTATGAGGACAACCAAGGATGTATTAAACTTGCCAGCAGTGAGAAAATTAGTGCAAGGACTAAGCACATTGACATAAAACATCACCACTTACGTGACTTAGTAGAACGTGGTGTATTCAGGTTTGTTTATTGTGACTCTAACAAGATCATAACTTCTGGCATGACAAAGCCATTATCAAGAGCTACATTTGGGGAATTCACAACCGCAATGGGACCAACAGGATAAGTAGTTGTTGAGTCAGGGTGTTGGAATATGTTTAATGCTACAACTCCACTCCTGTGTATGAGTGTTTAGCTGCTAGGTTTGTATGTTGTAGATAAAGTTAGAACAAAAAAAAACCTCCCAGAGGCTCACACAGGAAAAGCATGTGACTGTACCCAGTTTCCTATATCTGTGAATGAGAGAAGCAGCTGCATGATACTGCACAGAGACTGAGACACATAATATATGTTTTATTCCTGATCTATTAAGCTCATCATATTTGTTCCTGTTTGTTGCTGAATAAGGAAGCTCTGTTATCACATGTTTGGAGAGTACCCTGAATAATTCGCTGCCAAAACATCATCTGCTGGAAGGGTCAGGAAGCCCCCAAAACAGTAGCAGGTTTAACCAATTTTGAACAAATATGTATGTGAATCTTTACTAGAAATCCAGCCTTAGTATAGAGCGACAGTAACAGTTTAAAATGCAAAACCAGAGTTTATATGTATTTATATTGGAATACAGGGAAACAAACAAAAAAATAACAGAAAACAGTTCATGTAAAGTAAATCCTGCTCAGCAGATCTCTAACTGTACAAGTCATAGTCCTAACTCCTGTGCCAGGGCCACACTAATTGGTATTGGAGTCAGCATGCCAAGTTTATTACTCTCTGATTCTGGTAGATATGACAGTGGGAATTAACCCTAGGCATACAGACATTCAGACATGATAATTATTTCTGTTATAGAAATGCAGGTGCTGAGATGGGCTAATGTTTGAAATGTTTTGATATATTTTAAAATCCAACTTTGCTGGAGTATAAAATATGTGAAAATATATCTCTCCTCCATTGTTTTCTTTGTCACTATCTCTCTTGTACACACATACGATTAAAAAACACAAATATACACATTCTACAAATATGCACCTTACACACATTGATACACATTATGAGCACACAAATGCAGTATATTCAGTACACTTTTCACCCCACATTTATTACATTACACAATACATACAGTTGAAGAATATGTAAATCTCAGTGGCCCTAACTGGCTTGCTCCACCAGAGGAATTTGGTGTCACAGCTCAGTGGGTCCACTCACAAATGCTCGCCATTAGTGAAGGGCGAACCCCACAATGTTCAGGATTGGAAGACTCACCCAAGGTTTTTGTAAAGTGCGAGCTCGGGGCCGGAGATAACTCAAACTTGTGACCAAACCACGAGCTTGGACTTTACAGATATGGGATAGGGTGGGGGGGCTGTAAAACAAAGCACATAAGTAACAATAAACATTATGATTACACCTACTGGTCCTGCGACACGTCCTCCCGTTTCGCTGTCTCCCAGCCGAATCTTCTCCTGGGGCCGCTCATTAACTTCCGGCTATATTCACTTCTCTGCTCGGCGCTCAGCAATACCTGACTGGTGTCGTCAGTGTTCACGCGAGAACGTCAGGGTTCACCCAAGTTCATGGCCCGAGCAATGAACTCGGGTGAACTTTGACTGTCACTGTCAGTTTCAGCATGCTTCTTGCTCTACATAGACGCTTGTCTATACAGAGCGATGTAGCAGAGCTGTCCCTGTGGACTACATCACACTGAGGATTTATTTTCTTATTAATAAAGATGGAGTATCTAAATGTAATTTTTTAAATTATTTATTGATTTTTGCACTACTATATGTGTGAGGACCCAACAGTCAATCACAGATGCTGTAACGCAGAATGGGCGTATGTAATTGGCCGCTGGAGTAACCTGAAACCAGCTCATACATTCTATCATCTAGAATGTATGGGTAGATTCCAGGTTACTCTAACAGCCAATTACAGATGCCCATTCAGTGACAGCATCTCTAATTGACTGTTGGGTCCCTCACACATATAGTAGTGTAAAAATCAATAAATAATTTAAAAAATGACATAGTGCTCCGCAGTATTTTTGATTCTCAGTGCAGATAAAGCAGACAGCTAGGGCTGCCACCCCTATCTGCCTGGCTTTACCTTGGCTGGCAATCAAAATACAAGAAGCTAATTAATTTTTTAATTATTTAAAAAAAAAATGTGTGGACTCCCACCATATTTTGATCGCCAGCCAGGTAAAACAAGGCAACTGAGGGCTGGGATTCTCAGCGTGGTAAGGCCTAAATGTTCTGGGTCCCCCACACTAAAAAAACACAGCCCGCAGCCGCCCCTGGAAATGGAGCATTGTTTCTTAGCCCCATTTCCAGGTTCTTTATCCGGGACATCCAGCAGCCCTGACAGTGGTGCAACGCTGGGTAAGGGCCATTTTTGTATTACCAGCTGGCACTGAGCCCGAAATTCATGGAGTCACACCAAATTAGACATTGCCACCATGAATTTCTAGTAAACATAAAAAAAACACAGAAAAAAATATTTTTATTAGAAATAAAACAAAAAATTATTTAGGGACTCTATCTTTATTATGAAAAAAAAAGCCGGACATTGTCCACAGAAACAGCTCTGCTACGTCGCCGCTCTGTATATACAGAGCGAGAAGCAGGCTGAGACTGACAGAAAACTAAATACGTAGTTCCGGCTCAAGCTCCCTATATGTCACAGGACTCCCCAGGCTCACGGAGAACTGCAGGTGTGCAATCAGGAACATGAAAAAGTAGGATACTCCGGTGCCTCTTGTGGTTTTCAATCTTTATTTTTTTAAGATAAAATTTTCACAGATGTCCACATAACAAAGACTATACGCGTTTCGGAGGGATGCTCCTTAATCGTTAGTACATCGATAAATGACAGACAATCCTTTTTATAATTAAAAACAACTAAAAACACATATGAACAAATGTGTTGTTAATTCGTAATTATAGGAAAAAAGATTAACTCTTCCTGCTTAGGTTTAAAGCACGTTTGAGAGCTGGAAAGTTACAGGGATTTACTATATCAAAAATGACACACTACAAACATAATAGCCATGACACCATAATACTAAGGTCAAATATTAACCCATAATGTGTTATGAATTTCAAATACATCAACAGATTCCTATACACAAAAATCTTCCCAAATAGTACCATGGAAATTATCTGGTAAAAATATATGCATACTCTTGTTCTTAATGTTCCAAGTACAACATATGATATATTGCAAGTATCATTGCGGTGTAGTGTCACAACAAATCCACAAATGGATTCATATTAATTTGTATCTATTTTACAACAGATTCAAAACTTATCCCTTTGTTGTTTGATCAATATATATTTGGAATTTACCAAACATGTATATGAGTTGCACAAAACAACCACAATGAACGAACTCTTGCAGAATAGAAAAATCCATGACACCTTAATGGGATGAAGTTTATTGTTTCCACATAATGTCAATCATAAATGAGTCTTGGTGTAATAAACTCTCCCAATTACTGGGTGCAAAAGAGACTGAATACGACAGTGAGAAACTCACCGCTATATCAAATATTGTTAATCTGTAGAAACAGCACACTGTAATAGGAGACCCCATCACAATACATTATGAGAGACAAATTATGTAGATACAGATGATCATTGTGTAGGCTATAAGCATCAAAAACAGGTACGAAAACCGGAAACCAAAAAACTGAACATACAATAGTGCCAACTTAATATGTAGCAATGTGTCAATAAAAATAAAATAAATCATTCTTATAGTTTAAGCCCAAGGGTATATTGGCCTCTAACTGTAATATCCACAGCTTTTCCCTGTTATGGAGTAATTTTTCCCAATTACCCCTTCTCTGTGGTCGGAAGACGCGCTCAATGCCTTTAACTTTCAAAGTGGACAGATCTCCTCTTTGAAATGTTTGGAGAGACCAGATATCCTCAATCTGATGGTTTTTGATAACGGATTGGTCGCAGAAATATGGTATGCCATTCTGATTTTTAGGGAACGGGTTGTACACCCTATGCAGTACTTGTTACAGGTAACACAGGTGGCCATATAGACTAGATGTGAGGTGTTACAATTAATATAGGATTTTATTTGGTAGCTTCTATTATTCTGTAAGTTATTAAAATACATGGTGGAATCTACAAACTTACACAGTCCACATCTATTGCCGCCACATTTGTACATGCCCCTGTAAGTCAGCCATGTAGGTGTTTGTTTGATTGAATCTGAGAAATTGCTAGGAGAAATAATGTTGGCAATACTGATTGACTTTTTAGGACGAAATGGTCCTTATTTGGACCTTGTTGTCTGGTGTGTCTCCCGTACCTGATCCCAGAGATCTGCTGACAATTTTCCAGAATAATGATTATAATCTGTGTTTCACAATGGAAGTTTATGAAGAATCCGCATCTTTTCTGGACCTAAATTTAAGAGGCTGTAGTATTACAGGAAAAATGTATACATCGTTGTTCCGCAAACCAGTAAGTGGGAACTCCATATTACAAGCCAATACCTGTCATCTGGGATATATTATAAAAAATTTACCGGTGGGGGAATTCATTAGGGCCAAACGCAATTGTTTGACTGAAGTGAGTTTTAAGAGGGAATCTGACATCATGACAACTTGACTAAAAAACAGAGGCTACAAAAATTGGATGATAGATAGGGCTAAGAGTATTGTCCAAGGGAGAGATAGGCGGATAACCAAGAATCAAAAAGAAAGTGTACCCACCTTTTCCACCCCATATAACAACCAATTCGCTGAAATTAAAAGAATCATTACCAAAAACGTGCCCATTCTTTACCAAGGTGATGTTCTTGCCAAAATCCTCAGTTCAGGATGTAGAATAGTCCCTAAAAAATCAGTCAGTATTGCCAACATTATTTCTCCTAGCAATTTCTCAGATTCAATCAAACCAACACCTACATGGCTGACTTACAGGGGCATGTACAAATGTGGCGGCAATAGATGTGGACTGTGTAAGTTTGTAGATTCCACCATGTATTTTAATAACTTACAGAACAATAGAAGCTACCAAATAAAATCCTATATTAATTGTAACACCTCACATCTAGTTTATATGGCCACCTGTGTTACCTGTAACAAGTACTACATAGGGTGTACAACCCATTCCCTAAAAATCAGAATTGCGAAACATATTTCTGCGACCAATCCGTCATCAAAACCCATCAGATTGGGGGTATCTGGTCTCTCCAAACATTTCAAAGAGGAGATCTGTCCACTTTGAAAGTTAAAGGCATTGAGTGCGTCTTCCGACCACAGAGAAGGGGTAATTGGGAAAAATTACTCCATAACAGGGAAAAGCTGTGGATATTACAGTTAGAGGCCAATATACCCTTGGGCTTAAACTATAAGAATGATTTATTTTATTTTTATTGACACATTGCTACATATTAAGTTGGCACAATTGTATGTTCAGTTTTTTGGTTTCCGGTTTTCGTACCTGTTTTTGATGCTTATAGCCTACACAATGATCATCTGTATCTACATACCGTATATACTCGTGTATAAGCCGACCCGTGTATAAGCCGACCCCCCTACTTTTGCCCCCAAAACCTGGGAAAACCTATTGACTCGTGTATAAGCCGAGTCCCGAATACAGTATACAGGACTCGGATTCGTAAACTAACTCAGACTCGCTCAGAAACGCTCAGAATTGCTCAGAATCGCTAAGACTCGCTCAGAATCGCTAAGACTCGCTCAGAATCGCTAAGACTCACTCAGACTTGCTCAGACTCGCTACTGACAGTGGGTATCCGAGTCCCTAATACAGTGACTCGCGTATAAGCCGAGGGGGTGACTTTTCAGCCCAATTTTTGGGCTGAAAAACTCGGCTTATACGCGAGTATATACGGTAATTTGTCTCTCATAATGTATTGTGATGGGGTCTCCTATTACAGTGTGCTGTTTCTACAGATTAACAATATTTGATATAGCGGTGAGTTTCTCACTGTCGTATTCAGTCTCTTTTGCACCCAGTAATTGGGAGAGTTTATTACACCAAGACTCATTTATGATTGACATTATGTGGAAACAATAAACTTCATCCCATTAAGGTGTCATGGATTTTTCTATTCTGCAAGAGTTCGTTCATTGTGGGTGTTTTGTGCCACTCATATACAGTGCCTACAAGTAGTATTCAACCCCCTGCAGATTTAGGTGGTTTGATAAGATGCAAATAATTTAGAGCCTTCAAACTGCAAACGAGAGTAGGATTTATTAACAGAAGCATAAATCTTACAAACCAAAAAGTTATGTTGCTCAGTTGAATTTTAATAAATTTTAAACATAAAAGTGTGGGTCAATTATTATTCAACCCCTAGGTTTAATATTTTGTGGAATATCCCTTGTTTGCAATTACAGCTAATAATCGTCTTTTATAAGACCTAATCAGGCCGGCACAGGTCTCTGGAGTTATCTTGGCCCACTCCTCCATGCAGATCTTCTCCAAGTTATCTAGGTTCTTTGGGTGTCTCATGTGGACTTTAATCTTGAGCTCCTTCCACAAGTTTTCAATTGGGTTAAGGTCAGGAGACTGACTAGGCCACTCCATCACCTTGATTTTTTCCCTCTTGAACCAGGCCTTGGTTTTCTTGGCTGTGTGCTTTGGGTCGTTGTCTTGTTGGAAGATGAAATTACAACCCATCTTAAGATCCTTGATGGAGGAGCGGAGGTTCTTGGCCAAAATCTCCAGGTAGGCCGTGCTATCCATCTTCCCATGGATGCGGACCAGATGGCCAGGCCCCTTGGCTGAGAAACAGCCCCACAGCATGATGCTGCCACCACCATGCTTGACTGTAGGAATGGTATTCTTGGGGTCGTATGCAGTGCCATCCAGTCTCCAAACGTTACGTGTGTGGTTGGCACCAAAGATCTCGATCTTGGTCTCATCAGACCATAGAACCTTGAACCAGTCTGTCTCAGAGTCCTCCAAGTGATCATGAGCAAACTGTAGACGAGCCTTGACATGACGCTTTGAAAGTAAAGGTACCTTACGGGCTCGTCTGGAACGGAGACCATTGGGGTGGAGTACGTTACTTATGGTATTGACTGAAACCAATGTCCCCACTGCCATGAGATCTTCCCGGAGCTCCTTCCTTGTTGTCCTTGGGTTAGCCTTGACTCTTTGGACAAGCCTGGCCTCGGCACGGGAGGAAACTTTCAAAGGCTGTCCAGGCCGTGGAAGGCTAACAGTAGTTCCATAAGCCTTCCACTTCCAGATGATGCTCCCAACAGTGGAGACAGGTAGGCCCAACTCCTTTGAAAGGGTTTTGTACCCCTTACCAGACTTGTGACCTCCACGATCTTGTCTCTGATGGCCTTGGAATGCTCCTTTGTCTTTCCCATGTTGACCATGTATGAGTGCTGTTCACAAGTTTGGGGAGGGTCTTAAATAGTCAGAAAAGGCTGGCAAAAGAGATAATTAATCCACACATGTGAAGCTCATTGTTCTTTGTGCTTGAACTACTTCTTAATACTTTAGGGGGACCAAACAGAATGCTGGTGGTTTGAGGGGTTGAATAATAAATGACCCTCTGAATTAACTTTTAACGCTTTAAAAAAAAAAAAAAAAAAAAATTAAAAAATCTTTTTGGCTGCAGTGCATTTCCCACTTCCAGGCTGATCTACAGTCCAAATATCACAATGCCAAATTAATTCTGCATGTGTCAACCAGCTAAATCTGCAGGGGGTTGAATACTACTTGTAGGCACTGTACATGTTTGGTAAATTCCAAGTATATATTGATCAAACAACAAATGGATAAGTTTTGAATCTGTTGTAAAATAGATAGAAATTAATATGAATCCATTTGTGGATTTGTTGTGACACTACACCTCAATGAATCGTGATACTTACAATATATCATATGTTGTACTTGGAACATTAAGAACAAGAGTATGCATATATTTGTACCAGATAATTTTCATGGTACTATTTGGGAAGATTTTTCTGTGTAGGAATCTATTAAAACATGAACATGTTGATGTATTTGAAATTCATAACACATTATGAGTTATTATTTGACCTTAGTATTATGGTGTCATGGCTATTATGTTTGCAGTGTGTCATTTTTGATACAGTAAATCCCTGTACCTTTCCAGCTCTCAAACGTGCTTTAAACCTAAGCAGGAAGAGTTAATCTTTTTTCCTATAATTATGAATTAACAACACATTTGTTCATATATGTTTTTAGTTGTTTTTAATTATAAAAAGGATTGTCTGTTATTTATCGATGTACTAACGATTAAGGAGCATCCCTCCGAAACGCGTATAGTCTTTGTTATGTGGACGTCTGTGAAAATTTTACCTTAAAAGAATAAAGATTAAAAACCGCTAGAGGCACCGGAGTATCCTACTTTTTCATGAGACTGACAGTGGCAGTCAAAGTTCACCCGAGTTCATGACTCGGGCCATGAACTTGAGTGAACCTTGATGTCACCATGAACATGGCTAGCAAAGCTGAAGAGAACTGAGTGACAGTAGTGCAGTGAATACCGCCGGATGTTAAGGAGCAGCCCCAGAAGCGGCCGGCAGACAGCACGACAGAGTGACGCATCGCTGGACCAGTAAGTATAAATATAATGTTTATTAATAATGTCGTTTTTTCTACAGCCCCTGGATCCGAACTGTAACACAGATTTCCCAGGGAAACCCGTGTTCGGGACCTTGTGGATGAACACTATGTGTATCGGTACTGGTCCAGAACTTTACAGTTCGGGTTCGCCCATCCCTACTCGTCACCCCTGGGCATGCATAAAATTCATCTGACAAATATAACCTATGCCCGATAGCTATGTTAGCAGCCCAGAGTAATAAGCCTATTATGGCCAAGTATCATGTCTTATAAATTAAAGATTATTACAACATCTACATTGAAAAATCACAAGAACCACCATTACATGAATACATTACCAGAACCAGCATCAGTACACAAATACATCACGACAACTAGCATCAGTATATGAGTACACTACCAAGTCAATCATCAGTGCATGACTACATCACCACAACCACCATAAGTACAAGAATGGCTCCAGAATCACAGTCAGTAAACTGTACTACATCATCAGAATAATGATCAGCACAGAAATACAGCACCATACCACTACAATACATGAATATATCACCAAGGTTAGTACAGGGATCACTACTATGTCAGGTTAGCCACTAGAATGTACACCTGTATTGCATGAAACTGTAACTCCCAGTATGTCCTTAACAATGGTAAGGAGATAGTTGGAGATGTAGTTGTTACCAGCCATGATCAAACTATGGACTATACAGGAACCACAGTATTGATTAGTTGCAGGTAGCATCACTAGTGAACATTTAAAGAGGAACTTAAACGGTTGGTCTGAAGGCAAAGTATTTTTCATTCTAAATACCTATCAACTTAGAACCAAAATTTAAAATATATTCTAATATGCTTGCATTGTAAATCTCTTATTCTTCCTTAGGCTACTTTCAAACCAATATTATTCAATTCAGGCACAGATCAGGTTTTTCTGCAAAAAACGAATCCAGTAAAGAACCAGTTTTTGCTCATTCATTTTCAATGGAGTCTGGTAGCATCTCGTTGCTTCAGGTAGTTTCTAGTTGCTGCCGGATCGGTCTGGATGCGGTTTTTTAACTAATCCAAAAAACACAAATGGTAATTTGGACTCGTTAAAAAAAAACACATCAGACTGGATCGAGTATGATCCAGCATGAAATACAATGCAAGTCTAAGGGTGCCTGATATGGTTTCTCTGGATCAAGATACATCCGGTTTAACCCGATCCGCTTTTTCTAATGAGCATGCCGAAGATCCTGCAAAAACCCTCCGCCAGCAGTCAGTTCTGAAAGTGTATATATTCTTTGCACTTACTGCATTATTACATGTGCTTATGAGACCTTCTATTGACTAAAACTTTCCACTGAGCGCCCTAATGAAATGCAACAGTGCCCCCACTCCCATTGAATGTCACTTAATAGCCCTCACTGCAATATAATATAAACCCTTTGAGGACTATACTGTTAGTGATGTTGAGGTGAATAAACAGGAGGACTAGCCACCTGATGCAGCAGTTTCCATGAACTGTAGCAAAAGATAGGCCTCATTCACAACTCGTATCGCTCTGCTGCTGTCACACAAGGAGACAAAAGTAGGCTATTCAGTAACGGAAGTTGTCACTTCACTTGGGATATGACAAAAAGCCAGTGTTTGATTACTACAGCTTTCAGTAATATTAGCCATAGCACTTCCAGCACCAAGCCTACTCCCCTTTCCAACAACCTCTTTCCCCTTCCCCTTTCCACCATGACTTGGGATATCCCACTCATCTTTTATGCACACAGTTTTG
Organism: Allobates femoralis; assembly: GCA_033576535.1. NCBI lineage: Eukaryota > Metazoa > Chordata > Amphibia > Anura > Aromobatidae > Allobates > Allobates femoralis. The sequence continues at coordinate 130,559,169 of JARQOC010000005.1, forward strand.
GAAAACACTTGTTAGAGGCCAAGCAGTGCCTTTCAAGGGAAGCTAAAAGAATTTGAGATTTAAAAGTTAGAGACCAAACAGCCTTTTTAGGGGAAATTAAAGGATTTGAGATTCACAAATTAGAGGCCAAACAGAGTCTTTTTAGGAGAAACTGAAGGATTTGAGAATCACAAGTTGAAGGCCAAAAAATGTTTTTTTATGGGGAACTAAAGGATTTGAGATTCATAGGTTTGAGGCCAAATAGAGCCTTTTTAGGGGAAACTAAGGGATTTGGGATTCACAGGTTAGAGACTAAACAAATCATTTTTTAGGAGAAACCGAAGGATCAAAGATTCATAAGTTACGGGAAAAAAGTACATTTTTAGAGGAAACTGAAGGATTTGACAATCCCTTGCTGTATGCAAAAAACCCGGTGTTGGCAACTCACACATGTATAGGAATTACACTTATTCTATGTACAAAATGGCTATGTCCAGATGGACACTCTTGCCCTCCTATTCTAACTAAAAAGTGATAGAGTAGCTGGCTATCTATTTGTGTAATACAGGGGGAGCTGCACGGAGCCGTAGAAGCACTGTCCCTATCACCAACACTCTCAAAATGGCAACGATGGCAAATCACCGCTCCTTAGATCCCTAGGGACATGTGACTTTGGTAGTCAATGAAACAAGCCAGCCAATAACACAAGCCCTTCTGTCTTCAACTTGTGGATATTTCATATGCCCTAATTGGGTGCCAGCAGGGAACATCCACACAGAGAATTCTAGGGAAAAAATAAGATGGAATTCGACGCTACACTGACTTCTCAACACCTCCTCCTATCATCAAGCACATCCCGCCCACAATCCTACACTGTCAGAAGGTAGGAGAAAAGCATTACTTAAACACAGTAATTATTTTTTAATCCAATCCCTCAATGAAGAAATCCACGTTCACTAAATTTTTGGGAAATTGTTTTGATTTCTGATCCCGAACCAAATCTGCCAAGTTTGGGCTCAATTTGAAATTGGCGAACATGTTTTGGGAAGGTTCGCTCATCTCCAGTAGTGATCTCATCCCACACACACTGCCCCTTTTCCATTTTTATTCCATTCCATGCTCACCTCTTTTTTCTCACTGAGTCCACTCCACGCTGACTTCTTTTGCATACTGAGCCCTTGGCATACTGCCCCCTTTTCCATATTAAGCTCATTCCATGATGCCCATTTTTCAAACTGAGTCCACCACATGCTGCCCCATTTTCTACAGTGATCCCACTACACACTGTTCCCTTTTCTACAGTGATCTCTTACCATGCTGCGCCCCTTTTCCATACCAGGCATTTCCTCGTCAATGGTGCTCTGCAGAGGTGCTGCCAGAGTTATGAATTATGAGGTAAGCTCATTGTGCTGCCGTGACATCAGGAGCGAGAGCACACTGCTGAATGTTGGGTCAGGGAACTGATTAAAGCTCCACTGAAACTGGAAGTTCTAGTGCTCACAGAGGTTTATTTACTTGAGGTGTATTGGTATCTTAAATATGCTAATACTCTGGTATTGGTTTATACTCTGGACTCTGGTTTTCATATAGAGTCTGGAGGGAGAGAAGATTTAAAAAAATATGAATCTTTACTCTGGCAACCCCCCTCCCCACACACACTCCTCGCCCTACATCCCTCTACCCCTTTGGCAAACATGGGCCTGTGTACAGGTAGTCTTGGTAGGGGTTGGGTCAGTCAAGTGTTTAGATTACATTACCTCTGAAGTACGAATGGACCTCTCAAAGTCTATATTAATATAATAATATAATATTTTACATACTAGTGCATCTCAATGAATTAGAATATTATCAAAAAGTTAATGTATTTCAGTAATTCAATACAAAACATGAAATACAAACCGTATTATGTAGAGTCATTACAGAGTGATCCATTTCAAGTGTTTATTTATGTTAATGTTGATGATTATGGCTTATAGCCAATGAAAACCCAAAGGTCATTATTTCAGAAAATTAAAGTAGGGAGGATGAAGTATTAAAATCCGAGCTGCCATATTCCACGAGACATCAAAAGGTGAATATAATATTGATTTATTAGTCAACGCGTTTCAGGACTCCCAGAATCTCTCTTAAATATGGCAAAATGATATTGAGTTTTGATGATATTCTAATTCATTGAGATGCACCTGTATATACGTTGTACCCTAATCCACCTGTCCATTTTTTATTCTTTCTACTTCTTACACTTCATATTCGCAGTAAATGTGTTACAGTGCTTCCAGGAGTGATCCGATACCCAAGTGATAAGAATAATTTCAAATTTTTTATTGAAAGATAATGTCTCAAGATACATAATACAATGTGTTTCGGCTATTCATTTATACAGATAGACTTCCTCAGGTATCAGTATAAGAAGGGTCTTTTTTAAGCCATCGGCAGTAAATTATTACTACTAGCAGATTTTCATACATTAATAACATTTCGAATTGCGGTGAAAGATTATTACTGACAAATGTAACAGTGATTGCTTCATTAATATTTTCCTTTGACCATTTGACTTGACCTAATTATTGCAGACGATGGAGGTGAATCTTAACACGCTGTCAAACATGCTTAACATCATTTACTTCATCGACATAATTTGACAACACTAATAAAATGAGTTATAGGAGTGAATAATAGCCAGCCCAACCCTCTTTAGAATTGTTATTCTCTAGATTCAGTCATTGTGAAAAAGTGTCTGGTGCAGTTCCCATGCCACTGGTTTATCTGCTGAATGGAAATCGCAGGGATTATTTCATTGTTTTGTAACATTACAGGTGCACAGCAATTTTCCTGAGAATATAAACTTTCAAATCTAAAGCCTAGGAATGCTACTTGGCCTTTGTTCTCTAAACAAAGATAGTGTCACCACTAGAGGGGTGCACATTAACACATTATGCAGCAAAGGAAAGTATTTGTTCTGTCTCCATTAGTTAATGCTGTATTTAGACAACCTTAACTGCAATACAAGACTTATACATGTTTATCAAGGAACTACAGAATTCATTTGACGTTTAATGAAATCATTCCAAGATAAGTATTCATCCATATTCAATATTGTGAAATCTGATATATGTACTGATACACAATATACTGTCCCCATACACGTTAGCACCGTGTGTTGTATGACATGTAGTTAAACCCCATATTTTCTTAAGAAAGAGGCTGTGGAGTTGTAACCTTCTCTTTTATTGATAGTTGATTGTGACAAGTAAGGAAAGTCGGGGAGCCCATGGGGTGGACAGGCTATATGAAAATCACGATGGAGGGAGTTAAAGAAGGAATGAAGGGGTTATCATGGAAAGCATTTGGAAAATGCAAGGGATGTGATTGGTGGAGGGGGGAGATGGAGGGAGGAAGTAGGGAAGCATCCTGAGGGATAAAAGGGGGAGAAAGGGGAGGAAGTTACCTTCTTTTTCAACTTACTGGGGACGTCAGCTTGGACAGAGTGGACAGCAGTGTGATGGCAGACCTTGCAGCGTTGCAGGAGATGATCCAGTTAGCTATGGCAGTACATGGGTTATAGGCAGTGCAGTCCCACGTTTAGGCGACCTGTGTGTCCCCCATGGCATCTGTCGCACCCTCCCCTGTGGTCCGTGGGTGGCGGTCCCAGACTCCAGAGCGGTACTCCCCAGGTGTGAGTGGGGGAAGGAGGGACATTCTACTTCCAGTCCACAGCCTGGGATCGTGGATGGAGTAGTGGTGACTTCTGGGAGGGCCTGGTTCAGGGAGCATGCTCAGCAGCTGGAGGCTTGTGAAACCACCCCCACAGTCAGCCTTCCAGTCAGGAGGGGCTGGGAGTGCATGGAATTCCGGAGGCTAGGGCCGTTGGTGGTGAGGAGACCCCATCTGAAGGGAGAAGATGACAACAGTGGTGCCCTCTGGAGGGGTCAGAGGGCAAATCCAGCGTGTCTGTTCTTTGGGTGGAGGGCAGCAAGTGGTGGATGCGGTGGCCCACTGGGGGTCAAGCCCAGCGAGGGGGTCCCGTATGGAGAAGCGCATGGATTTAGTGCCCTTGGAACTGGCTGACAGTCAAACCCAGCATTTGAGGGATGATGCGCAGTCCTCCTGCAGTCATCATGGGGGTCCTGGTTGGTCTGGAGGATGGGTCCTGATCTCAGGACAGAAGAGGTCACAGGCAGTGGTGGTAGCCCAGGGGTCCTGGAGCTGGAGGGCTCCTGGGGCCTTGACATCAGGTGCTTGGAGGAAAGTATCCAGGGTCCACTGCAGGAGCCATGGACGGTGACTGCGGGGAAACATTTGCAAATTGGCTGCAAGTGTTCTCCATTTTGGCCAGTGTTATATTGGTGAAAAGGAGCTGGAGCACTGCTCAGCATTATTTGGTTATATGGATGCTATTGGGGAGGCACAAAGGGTTTATGGGGGTTAGCCCGGCTGCGTTATGATGAGCAGTTTAGGCAGACGACAGCTCTGTATACGGGAATGCGTTGGGATCATAAGGATGTCGCTTTGTGGATGCAATTGATGGCAGCCCCGGAGGATCCAGTGCATTGGCGAGTCATAAGGCGGGACTGTGCTGACAGTTTATGGGTGAAGGTTTGTGCAAGTTTGGGGTTTCATATAAATTCAAACATGAATGCTCAGGTTGCAGAAGAAGTCACAGTGCTGCCAAGTTTATCAACAAGGGCAGAGGTAAATGAGCTGATGGTTTTGGAAAAAGGGAGACCCTCGGTGAGGGTACAGGAGATGGCACCATTCTTGAATATGTACCTGGATGTGGAGGCGGCGGCATTGTTGTGGTCAGATTTTTAGATTGGTTTTCAGATCCGTTTGATCCGGGGGCTGTATTGTTTTGTCCCGGTAGTTTAAAATTGGCAAGGGAACACCCTGAGGTGGTGGAGGAGAAGTTGAGAAAGGAGATAGAGCTAGACCGAATTGCAAGTTTGTTTGCAGAACCACCGTGTTCGAATTTGAGGGTTTCTTGAGTGGGGGTGGTTTCCAAAAAGAGCTAATTAAGTTTAGGCTAATCCTTCATCTGTCATACCCAGCTGGGGCCTCAGTGAATGATGATACCAAACCTGAATTGTCGGCGGTGTATCACGTGTTGTTTGATAAGGCCTTAGAGTTAGTACAGAAGACTGGGCCTGGGGAGCTGATGAGTAAGTCATATGTGGAGACAGCCTTTCGATTGTTACTGGTGCACTCTGGGAGTCAGCGTTTGTTGGGCTGTGTTTGGAATGGGGAGTTTTATGTGGATCGTTGTTCACCGATGGGTTGCTCAATTTTCTGTTTGTATTTTTAAGCATTCAGTTTGTTTGTTGAATGGGTAGTTCAGGATGTTTCTGGAATGGGTTCTATCATTCATTACCTGGATGATGTCTTTTGTGTGGGGCCGGCTGGTTCGCTAATGTGTGCAGTGATATTGGTGGCATTAGAAAAGGTGGCAGTGTCCTTTGGTATCCTGTTGGCGTCGGAAAAACAGATGGGCCTGTGATGGTAATGTGGTTCTTAATCATTAAAATTGATTTAGTGGCTTTGAAATTATTATTATTATTTATTTATATAGTGCCATTGGTTCCATGGCGCTTTACATGTGTAAGGGCAGAACAAGGACGAGGGCATAAATAACGACGAATAAATCATACAGGTACATTAGGGCAGAGATCCTGAACACAAGGGCTCACAGTCTATAGGGGATGGGTGGGAGACAGTAGGAGGGGGAGAGGTGAGATGGTGCAGCGGATTAGGTCTCAGTGTGGGTTATAGGCTTGAAGGAAGAGGTGAGTGTTCAGGTTTTTCTTGAAGGTTCCCAGGGTAGGGGAGTGTCTGATGTGGTGTGGAAGAGAGTTCCAGAGTATGGTGGATGCATGAAAGAAGTCTTGTATGTGGCTGTGGAAGGTGGCGATGCAGGGGAGAAGAGAAAGAGAGAAGGCTCTGTTAAGGGGGGAGGACTCACAGCTATAGGGGTGTTTAATTTGGTATAGCCCCTGAATATACTGTTTGCCATGACTACACTGTTTGTGGTTAAATATATGTTAATGGGGAAGGGGACTCTCATGTATGGGTTGCCCTTTTTAAAATGTTTTTATATTGTCCTTGTCATGTGCTGATGGTGTTCAATAAATACATGTTTTTGATAACTAAAGATTGTTTATTATTTAGTGATCACCTGTATGTTTACATGTCAGTTTTTTCTTTTTTACTTAAATTATAATTTTTTGACATGTTAGAGGCAGATCCTTATAATATTAAGTGGAGCCTCAGTTACCCCTTCTTTTTTTGTGGGAGCCAGTGGAGGGCTTGTCAGAGGGGGAGACGGGGGAGTAACGGGGCGACAGGTGGATGAGTCGGCAGCGGAATTGAGGATGGTTCAGAGGGGTGCAAGGGAGGAGGCGGGGAGGCCAGTGAACAGGAGGTTGAAGTATTCGAGGCGGGAGATAATGAGGGCATGGACAAGCGTATTGGCAGTGTCATGGTCAAGGAAGGAGCGGATCCGTGAGATGTTTTTAAGCTGGAGGTGGCAGGAGGTGGCGAGGGCCTGGATGTGTGGCTTGAAGGAGAGGGCAGAGTCGAGGATTACACCGAGGCACTTGGTGTGGGGGACGGGTGAGAGTGTGCAGTCATCGACAGCGATGGTTAGGTCGAGTAGGGGGGAAGAGCGACTTAGGGGGAAGACGATGAACTCGGTTTTATCCATGTTGAGTTTGAGAAAATGAGCGGAGAAGAAGGATGAGATGGCGGACAGGCAGTGTGAGATTTTGGATAGCAGGGAGGTGATGTCAGGGCCGGAGAGGTAGAGCTAGGTGTCGTTGGCGTAGAGGTAGTATTAGAGGCCGTGGGACTCGATGAGTTGGCCTAGGCCGATGGTGTAGATGTAGAAGAGTAAGGGTCCCAGGACTGAGCCTTGGGGAACGCCAATTGATAGGGGGTAGGGTGAGGAGGAGGTGTGTTAGTGGGTGATGCTGAACTTCCGGTCTGTTAGGTATGAGGAGATCCAGGAGAGGGCCAGGTCAGTGATGCCAAGGGACTCTAGAATTTGAAGCAGGAGGGAGTGGCCGACTGTGTTGAAGGCAGCAGAGAGGTCGAGGAGGAGAAGGATGGAGTAGTGTCGCTTGCTCTTGGAGGTCAGTAGGTTGTTGGTGACTTTGGTTAGGGCTGTTTCAGTGGAGTGGAGGGTTGGAAACCGGATTAGACATGTTGCTCAAGCAATTTTGAGGCAAAGGGGAGGAGAGATATGGGACGATAGTTTAAGACTGCTGCGGGGTTGAGGCAGGGTTTTTTGAGTATGGGTGTGATGAGGGCATGTTTGAAGGATGAGGGGAAGACACCGGTGGTATGTGATACAGGAATATGAAAAAGTTTGGGCACCCCTCTTAATCTTACTCTTTTTTTTTTGTTTAAAATTGTTTTTTTTGCAACAGCTATTTCAGTGTGATATATGTAATAACTGATGGACACAGTAATATTTCAGGATTGAAATGAGGTTTATTGTACTAACCGAAAATGTGAAATATGCATTATTTCAAAAATTGACAGGTGCAAAAGTATGGGCACCTCAACAGAAAAGTGACATTAATATTTAGTAGATCCACCTTTTGCAAAAATAACAGCCTCTAGTCGCTTCCTATAGCTGTTAATGAGTTCCTGCATCCTGGATGAAGGAATTTTTGACCATTCCTCTTTACAAAACAATTCCAGTTCAGTTAAGTTTGATGCTCGCTGAGCATGGACAGCCCGCTTCAAAACATCCCACAGATGTTCAAGGATATTCAGGTCTGGGGACTGGGATGGCCATTCCAGAAGATTGTAATTGTTCCTCTGCATGAATGCCTGAGTAGATTTGGAGCGGTGTTTTGGATCATTGTCTTGCTGAAAGATCCATCCCCGGCGTAACTTCAACTTTGACACTGATTCTTGAACTTTATTCTCAAGAATCTGCTGATACTGAGTAGAATCCATGCGACCCTCAACTTTAACAAGATTCCCGATGCCGTCATTGGCCACACAGCCCCAGAGCATGATGGATACTCCCCCAAATTTGACACTGGGTTGCAAGTGTTTTTCTTGGAATGCTGTGTTTTTGTGGCGCCATGCATAACGCCTCAATATTTGTTTCATCAGTCCACAGGACCTTCTTCCAAAATGAAACTGGCTTGTCCAAATGTGCTTTTCCATACCTCAGGCGACTCTGGTTTGTGGCGTCCATGCAGAAACGGCTTCTTTCGCATCACTCTCCCATACAGCTTCCCCTTGTGCAGTGTGCGCTGTATTGTTGACCGATGCACAGTGACACCATCTGCAGAAAGATGATGCTGACGGTCTGTGGAGGTGGTCTGTAGATTGTTCTTGACTGTTCTCACCATTCTTCTTCTCTGCCTTTCTGATATTTTTGTTGGCCTGCCACTTCTGGCCTTTACAAGAACTGTCCCTGTGGTCTTCCATTTCCTTACTAGGTTCCTCACAGTGGAAACTGACATGTTAAATCTCTGAGACAACTTTTTGTATCCTTCCCCTGAACAACTATGTTGAACAATCTTTTTTTTCAGATCATTTGAGAGCTGTTTTGAGGAGCCCATGATGCCACTCCTCAGAGAAGATGCAACTAGGAGAACAACTAGCAAGTGGACACCTGAAATAGCTTTTCTCATGATTGGATACACCGGGCTATGAAGTACAAAGCTCAATAAGGTTAGCAAACCAATTTAGTGCTTCAGTAAGTCAGTAAAAAGTAGTTAGGAGTATTCAAATCATGAAAATCAGAAGGGTGCCCATACTTTTGCACCTGTCAATTTTTAAAATAATGCATATTTCACATTTTCAGTTAGCACAATAAACCTCATTTCAATCCTGAAATATTACTTTGTCCATCAGTTATTACATATATCACACTGAAATAGCTGTCGCAAAAAAACTATTTGAAACAAAAAAAAAGAGTAAGATTAAGAGGGGTGCCCAAACTTTTTCATATGACTGTATGTTGAAGAGGTGGGTTAGGGCAGTAATAAGGAAAGTGGAGAGGTTAGGGATGAGATGGGAGGGGAGAGTGTTGAGGGCACAAGTGGTGAGGTGTGATCGTGCTAGAAGGGAGAAGAGGCGCACTTCAGTCATGGAGGGGAAGTTACTTTTGGTCAAGGGGGTTGGGTGATAGAGAGGGAGTGCCAAGGGGATTGGGAATCGAAGCTTTCACTGATTTTGTCGATCTTCTGTTTAAAGAAGCTGGCAAAATCATCGGCGGTGATGAGGGGAGAGGGAAGGGTGCGGGGTGACGGAGTAGGGCGTTAAAGGTTATGAAAAGTTGCCTGGGATTGTGGGAGAGGTAGCTAATGAGAGACAAGCAAGCTTGTTTTGCGGTGGTCAGTGCTGTCTTGAAGTCGATGAGGGACTGTTTGTACAAGGCGAGGTGCGTTGCAGATTTTCATTCTTCCATGAAATGCAGGCTTCTGGAGAATAAGATTGTGTATTTATAGCGTGAAGTGTCAGAGGTATGAAAAGCAAAGAAAGTTAGGATTTAATGAGCAGTCCTTGTTCAGCAAATTTTATTTTGCATGCAGGATTATGCCTATGGGCTGAGTGTTTGCTAGGCGTCTGATTGGAGCAATGGCGGGGAAGACGTGTGCGACACACTTTGTTCGGATCACGAGAGGCATCAAGCAGGATTTGTTTATTTGGGGCGTATTTTTGAAGCATTACTACGGGAGGAGTTTATGGATTGAAAAGGTAGTGTCTAACAGCGAGCTGCAGTTGTATACAGATGCAGCTGGATTGGGATGTTTTGGAGCATTTTTTCATGGTCACTGGTGTACCGAAGGTTCGCTGGAAGAATGGCGAGAAAAATACTTGGTTTGGAATTTGACGTTATTGGAGATTTTCCCGATAGTGGTAGCTGTGAAGTTTGGGGCAGGAATTCTCAGATTGGAAAGTTTGCTTTCACTGTGATAACCTGGCAGTTGTGTATGCGATCAATGCATTTGTCAGCAAAGTCACCATCAGTAATGGCATATTTACAGCAGCTGGTTTTACAATGTTTGCAATGAAATATTCAGGTATTTGCAAAACATTGTCTTGCTTTCAGTTTAGCAGGTTTCAAGAGTTAGTGCAGTGGGCGGACGAAGTGTCCGGATGGTTTGTGGAGCATGAGAATGATGTAGTTATGGGCTTACTGAGGAGATCGTTGACTGAGGCTATTTGGTGCTGTCACTGTAGAGTGTGGCAAGAATGGGAAGGTTTTAGAAAAGGTGGAGAAGGTTGAGCACATAGATGAGGTGTTGCTGGTCTTGTTGCTCGTTGAGAATGATTTTGTGTTAGGAAGGTCAGTGTTGGCAGTGGGACAGAGGGTGGCTGAAATAGCTTTTTGGCTGGAGTTGCATAGCATGCCAGATTTTACAAAATATTTTCGGGTAAGGCAGGCCTTAAATGGTTTTGGTAAGGGGCTTATGAGCGACATCATAGGAGGCCGATGTCCTTTGATTTGTTGGGTAGGCTAGTGTTGGCTTTGAAGTTAATTTGTCTCTCAGGTTATGAGTATTTGTTGTTTTCCACAGTCTTCGTGTGGGCATATTATGAGGCCTTTTGAATTGGGGAAGAGGGGAGCCCGTCCAAATTTGAGGAGGGTGGATTGGCTTTGTTGGATAATGAAATATTGCAAAACAGGGTGGAATGCCTTGAGACGATCCAATATGAATCAAGGAGGTCGGGGGAGGTTGGTGGTGATGATTGCTCTACCAGGGAATGAGTTATGTCTGGTGAGGGTATTGAATCAATTTATGGTGTTTATGGGGCAGTCACCAGGGCTTCTTGTTATGGCATAGTTATGGTTCCTTTCTATTGAGGTACAAGTTTGTGGCTATTTTAAGGAGAATGCATATTACAGCTGTGTGAGCGGCCAAGCGAGTATGGGATGCATTCATTTAGAATAGGTGTTGCTAAGAAGGCCTGTTAGGGTAATTGGGGGATGAGATGGTCAGGAGGATTGGCCAGTGAGAATCATCCTGATTTGAATTGTACATACTGCCTCACCTGCTTTCCAGGTAATGTGGCTGGCTCATGACCAAGCACAAGGAGTTTCGAGGGCGTGAGACCATGGTTGTTTTATTGTGGGCTGCTTGGTTCTGTGTTAACTTATGATGTGATTTTGTTTTATCATAGGTATTTGTCTTGTCTGGATCATGGGAAACTCCTATGTCTTTTTGGGGGTGCAGCGAGCTGATATCCGTCTGGATGGTCATCAGTTGGGAAAAGATTGAGCTTCAGTGCTTGTGCAGTAGTTGGGAGTGCGAGGTATGATGTGGCGTAGGGTGTTGCCTGAATTGGCATCCTATTGTGGAGTGGCTCAGCCCCCATATGTGTTAGTGTTGCACATGAGGGGTAATGATTTGGGGGTTCGGACATCATGGGAGGTAATCTAGGAGATTAAATGTGATCTACTATGTTTGTGGCGGTCCAATCCGTGTATGACCATGGTGTGGTCGGGCATTGTGGAACGGCTGTCATGGAGGTATGCCAGAAGTATGGAGAAGATCAATAAGGCCAGGATCAAGGACAATAGGTTGGTGCCTCGTTTTGTCACCAGGAATGGCGGTATCACGGTGCAGCATAAGGAGCTGGAGAAGCCGACCTGAGAATACTTGAGAGTGGATGGGGTTCACTTGAATGAGATTGGTATTGATCTATGCATGTTGGGCTTGCAAGATGGTGTTGAGCAATTGACTCACCCAGGGGTCTATGGGAACTCGGAACCTGGGCTTGGAGTTGGAGGGATGTCACTGGTGGCCCACCCGGACCCGTAGCCCTGGTGTCGGCCCAAAAATTGGGGGAAGTGTAGAAAGAGAATAAAAGAAAAATAAAAGTATGTCGTGACGCCACCTGCAGGTTCTGGTGATGTTCACCAACGCCACTGTCAGACCGCCGGGGACGATGGTATTGCAGCTTGGGTGGTGTGGCTCCCTGCAGGTGGAGCTGGGTCCCCGGGGCAGGATAGCACTGCACTTGATGTCGTGGTGCTGGTTGTAGGCAGCACAGCTGCGCAGCGATTTGTGTAGAAAGGAGACACGGAGACCTTGTGACTCTTTACGGGTACTTTACTGGAACCGGTTCAGATGGCACTTTAGGTAACAGCTCATACAGTCTTTGAATGGGTAGCTGGCCGGGTAGTTGCTAGAGAGGATATAGTCTCTTTGAGGCTCCCATAGCATACCTTCTTTTGTCTATCCTACGTCCTGCTGTTTTGACCTGCACCTCCTCACTTTCCTTGTGCTGCCCTGCACAGCCCGCTTGTCTACCAGGCCTGTAGGGTGCTATGAGATACCCTTCTTCTCTCTAAAGGACTCGACCCAGTTTGGGTGATCCTGGTGGGGCTGCATATTCTGGACGGGGATGTTGGGGTTGCTGAACTAACCTGCGACTGGCCGGTGTCGATGGCTCAGGGGTGAACTCGCCTGTACCATTCCTCAGAGCTGGCACTCTGTTGGTGGACTAGGATTCCCCCGGACTATGGAATGTCCGGTACGGGGTTTCCTCTTTCTTTTCCTGGGCTTCCCTTTTCTCTCTCAGGTGCCCTCCCTTGGAGACCCTCTTTCTCGGGCTCCTTCCTTGCTTCGCTCCTCAGTACGGATTACATCCAACTGTGTGACTTTCCGCCTCTCCTATCTCCTCCCACTGGGACTGGGTTCTTTTATCCCCATCCTCCCTGGCTCTAGAGTGTGTGAGTGCTGGGATGGGAGCCTCATGTCAACTTTACACTCCCCTGTGACAGGAATACTGCACACTCTATTGTGGGTGCAGTACCCCTACTGTGGCGCACTTACCAGTGGGGCGCCACACAAGCGTTGGTTGTTTGCTGGGGCCCAGGTTATGTAAGGAGTCATGTGACCTTTCCTGTGTCATGGGGTAGGTCTCGTCCAGAGGCAATTTAACGGATAATGGTATCTGAGAGGTGAGCAACTAGTAGGGTATAGTGGCTCAGTTTACAGGTATCATGCAGGCACGGAGCCTACAAGGTGGGTGGTATTCATTCACGGTGATTAATACCTCATCTCTGGGTCGATGGGTTATGGCCAGGAATAATGTTTTGTGTTGCTTCTGGTCCAGGCTTACCCAGGGTTACGTATGATATTATGAATTGTATTACTGTGTTATCTATTATTCATTTTTGCGATGCCAGTTGGCGTCTTTCTGTTAGTATGTAAATAATAGGTAATAAAGGAATGCTGTGGCCAAAATTAACCAAGTCACAAGCAGTGTCCGTGTATTATTTACAAGGTGGGTTTGGTTGGTAACACAATAATTTAACGACCGGGAATCCCTTATACATTGTAAAGTGTTTAAATATAGGATGCAATAACAACATTATGTCAGAATACATACTGTAATTGTACAACACATAAAATACAGATAGTCTGTTAGGCTATGTTCATGTGGCGCCCCGCAACGAGTGCGTCACAGGAGGGTATTGCAGCCAAGACAGCAGCAGCAATATTCTCTGACTAAGCAATGACACAGTTAAAACTCAGAGCTCTATACCCTACATGCACATCAGTATAGAGGGCCAGTAAGGTCCTGGTGGGCGGAGTGTAGAGGTAGAGTGTGAGGAGAACTTGGAAAGGCAACGTAGGAGAAGGAGCAAAAAGAACAAGCTCTGCAACCCAGGAGAGGGGGCATGCATAGTTCCGTGCAGCCCCCTGGCCATCACCCCCGGTTGGGCGCCATTACCCCGGTGCCTCAACAACCGGTCTACGGGCATCTATATGCGGGTTCAAAACCATCCCGTGCCCATCTACCAAAAGTCTGCTGGTACCGAAGGTAGTAGTTGTTCAGCAATACTATGAGAACCAGGAGTGGAGGGACCACTTTACAGGAGCACCCCACCACCGCCGCATACACCAAGTCATCTAGCCAGCAGAGTACCCACCAAAAGGACCCAAGGCTCCCCACAAATCCGGCCGGAATTCCCCAGTAGGGCAATTGAAGCACCCTCCTTGTACCCGACCTGGCATTCCAAGGCGACCACGGCAACACAAGTTAGTTAGAATGGGGGAACACCGTGGAGCTCTGAGAAACACTGGTCATTGCTGAGTCCACCCGGTCCGTTACCCGAGAACTGTATGCCATGTATCACCTGCTGGTTACAGTAAAGTACCCGTTGAAGTTCGGGTTCAGATCTGTTCACTATTTTACACTGGAGCCCCAGTGTTTTGGCACAGATATTATCTTACTACACTATTACTTAGCAAGCTTCAATGCCTCTGTTACCATTCTTCCGGGACTCCGGGATTCCTGAACCTCAGACATCCTCATGACTTTCCCGAGGTTGTTTCAGATTACACAGCAAGTATCATGCAGCAGGGAGTCCCACTGTGTGACCTGAGATAACCTCAGTGGCGTTAGCACTTAAAACACTAGCTGTTTTGTGAGAGCTGTGATATCGCATAAGATGTAGAGGATATTTCTCACTGGTATCGTGAGAGAGATGTGTGAGAAGCGATAACATCAGGGGGTGCAGCACAGTTAAAATTGCAGGATAGATCCCATGTGACCCATCAAGTCTGGAGTGCAGTAATGTTTGCAATGGCACCGCTTGTCACACTCTCACTTGTGCCTGCGTACCTGCTCTCATAGAATATGGGGGATGTTTTGTGATCGTGACCCCATCATATTGTTGTAAGGCCCCGTGCCCATCATACATTGTTTGATGATTCTTTTGTGAATCTGCATCAAAATCTGCAATTCTATCTTGAAGCCAGCAAAGTCTATGAGTGTTCAGAAGTCTTGCATTTCCATACCTCAGATCATCCGGTCGGAGGCCCTTCCACTTGTTCACCAGTCTCTGTAGAGCAGTATCAAAGCACCTGTTTGCAGAAACAGTCCAGCACACAAGAAGTAAACTAAAAAAAACTTTACAAAGTCAGTTTCTCACCATAACTGTATAAATGACAGACCTCTGTAGATGTTAGATGAACTTGTGCCCTCTTCACCTGCTTGACCAACAGGGAAACATGCAGCAAAAGAGAAGAGGAAAGAAAAAGAGGAAAAAATTCACGAGCGACAGTGCATGGATTCTTTTCAAAATAAACACATCTGTTTATTCTTCATTATTAAAAAGAATGGCCCCCCATGGGTAACAAGGCTAACGCGTTTTGGACGACTTAGATGCGTCCTTAGTCGTAGCTAAAAACAACTTTACTGTAGCACAGACTAGAAGAAGTCTCAAATACACATATACGATTGCAATTAGTATATATAACAAAAGTCCCACAGGGATCAGCAGACCTTGTTAAAATGGTGGAAAGTCAATGAAGGGCAGAGTCCTTTAAAGGCTTTGAGTTGTAGTCCAAAGTCTACATGCATGCCGCTCATCCAGCAGGAGAAAGTGCAAACAGCACTAAACGTGAGAAGGGGAAAAACAAAATTAACAAAAAATCAGACCTTACTGTTTGAAGAACTGAAAAACAACTCAAAAAAGTCCTTCTCCGGACAAAATGCCAACTAAGGCACAGGTCAGCAACACAATATCATGCCTTTTTATTTTGAAAGTGCACTTGGCACAAATACTCTCTTCCAGCTTTCTCAACAGTGTTGGGGCTGAAGGTCGGCATTGCTTATCGTACCTTCGTTGATGGATGGTGTTGTGAGGTCATAGGCGCTACTCCTCCAGGTGCATTTTTCTGCCACTACTGGGCCCCCCAGAACATTCCATAATTGCCATCACTGGAGAAGACGATGGGGTAATTAGGGGACGACCAACCCCTCTTGGAGAGATGGGACCAACTTTTGCAACACCAACATGCCCTGTGGGTTTGGGTGCAGCTAGCTGGCTAACTAAGAGATTTGACCTCCATGCCACATTCTCTCCCAGTCGGCC
Source organism: Allobates femoralis (assembly GCA_033576535.1). Classification (NCBI taxonomy): domain Eukaryota; kingdom Metazoa; phylum Chordata; class Amphibia; order Anura; family Aromobatidae; genus Allobates; species Allobates femoralis. The sequence continues at coordinate 130,575,004 of JARQOC010000005.1, forward strand.
TCCTCCTGCAACTTCTCAAAGTTGTCGGTCTTGGCAACCCAATTTATGTCGTGAACGATCCCTTGCTGCCCATCACCTTCATAAAGGTGACCTTCTCCGTGACAAAGATTGTAAAGAATCTTATGGGAAGATGGTCACGTAGCAGGGTGGACTTGTTGATGTAGCACCAATGCCCAGTACCTTGTTCGGCTAAGAAGCCAAACCCCCTATGCTGGAAAAATTCCACTACCTTGCCTTAGAAACATTGGTCGTGGAAATGAATGGACTTAAGCCCATGCAACCACTTTCAGGCAATGTAATCCGCAAGTCAAATCTCCTCAACAGGAGACAGCACCAGGTGATTCATACCCTTACTGGATAGTTGTTTGGAGGGGGTAGGGGTCCCCATATGGCATTCTCCCAGTTGAAGGCCTCTGGTGTGGGTGCTACACATGGCTGGGAAACAGGGCCTTCTGCCTCTTCTAAGTCCTCCTCTTCATCACCCTCCTTAAGGCCTAGTTACACACACAGATAATTGTGCAGAGATTGTTCGCAGATCTCTGGTTGCAGTGAAATCATGGACACATTGTTTCATTTTGTGGCCGTTTTACAAATGGAACAATATGTCCATGATTTCACTGCAACCAGAGATCTGCGAACAATCTCTGCACAATTATCTGTGTGTGTAACTGGACCTTTAGCCACTTCATTGTCTTCATCATGGTCCTGGTCCTGTTAGATTTGCCATTTCAGTAGCTGCAGCACTTGCTCCAAGTGTAGTACAGCCAGGCTTTCTGCAATATCCTCTAGTGTCTGACATGTGGTGCTCATGGATGGCATGGGGAACTGGTCACCTCCTGAACTGACTGTGAGTTCAGTTCCTTTTCTGGCATCCAAGCCTAGCACTGGATCCACACCTCGCTGCAGATGAGGCCCAATGTGGGTAGCACGATGGAGCACCAGGTTACATATGTATCCATCTCCTCTGCAGGCCGCTCCAGGTCTGGTGCTGCTGGGATGGTGAGGAAGGTAACCTCCTCCACTGCAGGCATATCTTGCAGAGGATCCATAAACAAACTGCTGCATACTTCAGGCCCACTTTAGCAAACACCACAGCAACTGTAGTAAAGTGTAGCTGCATTTTACTGCACTGCACTTCTAAGATGGAACTGATCTCTGCGGTGACATGCAAGATATTACTATGTGAACAATTGTGCCTAGATCCCTTTATTAACCCATCCATGGGGTGGGCTACAGAAGTTACATCACTTACAAATCCAGCTCGCTATGCACAATGTAACACCTGGGTTGTGGCTGAGTGGAGTGATTATTGAAGCCTGACATATTTGGAGGAAAAATAATGAGGAAAACAAATACCGCATATACTCGCGTACAAGCCGAGTTTTTCAGCCCAAAAATTGGGCTGAAAAGTCCCCCCCTCGGCTTATACGCGAGTCACTGTATACTGTATACACTGTATACAGTATACAGTCACCCCCCTCATCAGTATACAGGCCCCCCCCCTTACTGCCGCAATCCTGTAAAAGAATACATTAGTATACTTATCCCTGCCGCTGTCCCGCTGCCGCTGTCCCGCCGTCGCCATCGCGCTCCTCCGGCTTCATCCGTCTTCTTCCGGCTTCCTCCGGTGGGTGCAGGCAATGACGTCATTGTCTGCGCGCCAGAGGAGGAAGCCGGAAGACGCTGGATGAAGACGGAGGAGCGCGATGGCAGCGGCGGGACAGCGGCAGTGGGACAGCGGCAGGGATAAGTATACTAATTTATTCTTTTACAGGATGGCGGCAGTAAGGGGTGGGCCTGTATACTGATGGGGGGGCCTGTATATACCACTGGGGCTGCTGCTGTATACTACCAATGGGGCTGCTGCTGTATACTACCACTGGGGCTGTTGTATAAACCTCTGGGGCTTCTGTATACTACCACTGGGGCTGCTGCTGTATATACCACTGGGGCTGCTGTATATACCTCTGGGGCTGCTGTATACTACCACTGGGGCTGCTGCTGTATATACCACTGGGGCTGCTGCTGTATACTACCACTGGGGCTGCAGTATATACCTCTGGGGCTGCTGTATACTACCACTGGGGCTGCTGCTGTATATACCACTGGGGCTGCTGCTGTATACTACCACTGGGGAGGCTGCTGTATACCACACTGCTGGGGGCTGTATACTAGTGCTGGGGTCCACCCTCGGCTTATACACGAGTCAATAGGTTTTCCCAGGTTTTGGGGGCAAAAGTAGGGGGGTCGGCTTATACACGGGTCGGCTTATACACGAGTATATATGGTAAGTTTATTTAGGTTACCATTCACCAATTTATATGGAATGCAGAATAAAGCTAGTGGGCAGCAATACAAGGACAAGTTCTATATGAGTTACACATATAACACACTTGTGCACATGACAAAAATGTGTATTGTAAATGCATGGAATGAGATAAAATAGTGATTGCACATTTTCAAGAAGCAGTAAACATAGTATGGTGTTTCATGAGTGTGAACAGACCTATGAGACCATATATGTGAAGCATATAATGTCATATATTATTTTTTTATGAATATCTATCACATAACTATAGAAGAGATGGTTTTGCATGCTGCTGACCCTCTGCAATATTAAAGGTTTGCGCTTAAAAAATTATTAAAAGATAAATAATAATAAAAAAAATTTTTTAAAAATATTAAGCTCTCTTAAACTGATCTTTTAAGGACATCGCAAGCTTCCTGGACTTCACAGCTGCTGATACAACTGGCACTGTTATCAAAATCCACATCCTGCAAGTATCAAAACCCCTGCTAACTCCTGGAAGCTTAAAGGGAACCTGTCAGCTAGCTTGTGCACCTCCAGCTATCACTGTTTGTACCTGTAGCCTTATAATACCAGTCTAATCATCCCTGTCTGACCTCAGAGTGTAATGTGAAAGGTGAAAAAAAAGCATTTATACACTTATGTAATGAGGCAGTCAGTCTCCAGCTTGGAGGATGGAGACTGGCAGGTTAATAGTTAACATTTCAGCCTTATGTTAGAACATGTTGGGAGAACTGATGTGATGTCACAACCATGTGACTACAATAGGCGGCGCTAAGTCCCCATGCACCATAATAAGTTTGCTAGCTTAGCTCCGCTCACTATGGTCACATGATCATTACATCATACAGGTCCTTAAGCCATGCAAGTTAATAGTAAGTCAACAATTATCCTGCCAGACAGTCTCCCTCCTCCAACGTGTAGACTGAAATGTAAGTGTATAAATGCTTTTTTTTTACCTTTTACATTACACTCTGAGCTCAGACATGGATGATTAGACTAGTACTATGAAGCTGCAGCTACAGATATTGATAGCTGGGGGAAGGAACATAAATGACCTGACAGGTTCCTTTTAACAAAAATTCATTTAAAGCTCAAAAAAATTCTACAATTTAAACCAAGCCGGTAGACCCGATGGTATTAATACTTCTAACTTTAAGGGTAGGTGTTGTTTCCAGCGAATGGGTCTTCCTTCAAGCATGTTTGGCCGCAAACAAACAGTGAAAGTTTTAGGGCCGCAAACAAACAGGGAACGTTTTAGGGTAATTTTAAATTTCAAACTTTCTTCCCATCCAAAGCCGCATTCGCCAATTTTTGGGGAAATTTCTCGAGTTTCCACTCCCAAACAAAATCTGCAATATTTATGCCAAATTTCAAACATGTTTGGGGAAAGTTCACTCTCCCCAAAAGTTTGCTCATCTCTACCAGTAACAGTCTGAAAATGGCGACGACGTCAAATAGACACTTCTTATATCCCAAGGGACATTGACTTTGGCAGCCAATGAATCAAGCCAGCCAATGACACAAGTCCTTGTTTCTACGTGCGGATGTTTTATGCTCTCTGATTGGCTACTGGCCCACAACATCCACACAAGTGGTGAGAAAAAAATGGAGTCTGACGCTACTCTGACCTCTCCCCACCCCATCCCCTCATCAAACATGTCCCACCCGCTATCCTACACTATCAGAAGATAGGAGAAAAGCATGACAAATGTAGTTTGGAGAAACAGTAAGAGAGAGAGAAAGAAATGGCTGCAGTTTGGGATCAGGAAAGTGTAGGGTTTGACATAATTGCTTACTTGTATTTGTCAACAAATTTTAACTGAGAGAATATGTGAGTGTCTAGTTTTGGTGTCGGAAGATTAAAATAACTGCATATAAAATAAGAGGATGGTGGATAAGCTCCATCTACTTGTGAAAGGGTTAATAGTGCAAGTCTTAAACTTTTTAGCACTTCTTAGGATTTGGAGGGATATATATTAGCTTTGTTTGGGAACTATTCTATGATTTCCTTTATTAATTGGCAGCACTTAATGAATTCAATATCTTGTTGAGTTTTTACCTCATCGCAGGGCCAAGTCATTTAATTAGACTTGCTTATATACAGCCTGTGAGTAAGCCTGAATGATCCTTGCACAGATGTGTGCGGGGCAACGGCGCTGTTTTCATAGACTCACATCACGTCTAAACACTGACTGCACGTTTAATAAACAACCCTGTACATTTTACAGATAAATTTATCATCTGCGGCTGCTGTTTTAGGACTAAGATTCAATGTTCTTTTCCGCAAAATAAACACGCAGATGTTTATGCAAACATATTTCACATGTACATTGAGTGGATACATTTTGTTCATGGTTTCCAATTCTATTTATTTTTCTGATATAGCAAAAAAGCAGAGAAAGTCCAAGCAGTTTCAACTCACTAACTGTCATCAACCTACTAACACTAGAATTATGAATATTTAGGTGTTTTAATATGTATGCATTAGTATTGTCCTGGCATAAAAAATAATGAATGTTGGAGAATATCTATTTCATGATCACAAGACTCCCAGAATTGTCCGATCATGGAGGAAAACCTACAGCTGTCATTGTGCCCTCCCTGAGAGGGGGCCATGTGGTGGAGTGTCTTATCACATTTAAAGCTTGTTCATAAGTCCCTTATCCAAAGGGGTGGGCTGCAGAAGGCACCTGACTTACATTACAAATTCCTTGATCCATGCAACAGGTAACATCCGAGATTGCGGATAGGTGGAGTTATTATTGAAGCCTTACGTTTATGCAGCTCACCACCTGGTGACATCTGGAATGTTGAATATGGCTAGTGGGCAGCAATGCACGAACAAGTTCATTATTAATAATACATATAACACACTTGTGCACGAAACAAAAACCTGATCTAGAACTAAAGTGTAATCGTGCAGTAGGTGCATGTTCACATGGGCCTTATAATAGCAAAAACAACCACAAGGAAAAATGAGCAAATACCCTAAAAATAAATAAAATGTAAATGTTATACTTCATATAAATAATAAATAGGGTACTTGGTGATATTATTTTGATAAAAAAATGCACAAGCCATTCCACCACAATAAGGTGACCCCATCGGGAGGGTCTATACCTAGCAGTATTAAAATCTTACCATATGTACTGTGATGTGTGCATAGCAAGGAATGAGTAGACCTGGGTCCCAATGTGAAGCTACACACAATAAATAATAAACTCATTAGGCAGGCAATACCTCAGATTACAATGACTGCAAGAAAACTTAATAAGGCCCATGTGAACATTAGCCTACTGCATAATTACACTTTAGGTCCAGTTCAGGTTTTTGTTTCATCATGTTTTGTTGCTGTCAAAATAATGTCACCAAGTACGCTATTTATTATTTTTATGCACTATAGCATTTTACTATTTATTATTTTTAGGGTATTTGCTCATTTTTCCTTGTTGCTGTTTTTACACTTGTGCACATACCAAAAATCTGTATTCTGAACATATGGAATGAAATGAAATAAAGTGATTGCTCATTGTCAAGACGCAATGTAGATATGGTGTAGACAATGTAGTATGTACATGTACAATGTAGACAATGTAGTATGGTGTTTCAGGAGTGTGAACAGACTAATAAGACCATGTATGTGAAGCATGTAATGGCCGTATGCTATATTTATCTGAATTGCTATCACATAAGTGTAGAACAGATGGCCTTGCATGCTGCTGACCCGCTGCAAAAATAAAGGTTTGCTCCACCTCCAAAAAAAATAAAAAATAATAATAAACAAATAAATAATAAAATAAAAAAATATTAAAAAAAAGCTCACTTAAGTGGATGGTTTAAGTGCATTGTAAGGTTCTTGACTTCACAGCTGCTGCCATCTATGTCACTGTTTTGAAAATTCACACCGTGCAGGTGTCAAAGCCACCTGCAAACTCTAGGAAGCTTAAAAAATTATATTAAAGCTCCAACAAATTCTACATTTTGAATGAAAACAGTAGACCTTATGGCTGGGAACAATACTAACATAATTAGGTGTTGTTCCCAGCCAGCAGGTCTTCCAGAGAGTGTTTTGACCCCAAACAATCATGGAAAGTTTTAGGGTCATTTTATATTTCACATTTTTTCCCAAACAAAGCAGTGTTCAGCCATTTTTTAGCAAATTGCTCGAGTTTCCAATCGCAAAGTGAATCTGCAATGTTTGTGTCGAATTTGAAATTGGTAAACATGTTTGGTGAAAGTTTGCTTATCTCTATTCCTATGTCCCCTTGGTAGTTGACTTACGGCCATAGTAATTTTTACTTTTTATATATACTCTTTTATAAACTTTCAGATATGATTCCTTTACCCTCTTGCTTCCTCTTCCTTTCCCCTTCCATTATGATACCTGTGAATTGCCAGCATCCCTAATTACATGGCATATTTCTGCATGCATTCATCATAAATATTCTGTCATATACTTACCTTTCTATAGGACGAAAAAATAAGGAAGGCAGCACTCTTTTCTGTTCAAATGAAAGGAGTACTGCCTCCCTCATTTTTTTTGTCTTATGGACTTTAGCAAATGAAACGGCTTATTGAGAATTTTTGCACCTAATTTGTATTTTTCCAGTGTTACATTTTTTCTATTTTGTACCTTTCAATACCTTTATCCTTAGTTTCTTGCTCATTCATGCTGAAATTGTGATAATTCCCTTGGAGGATTCACATTTACTAATGTTATGACAGATTTATATATTAAAAAAACATTGACTTTTGTTATATTTTACTTAGGTAATTCCTAGCAGACTCTATATCTCTTTTATATTATTAAACTAATAAGTTATATTATTCTGCGCATTAGAGATAATTTTCTCTTAGGCTGGCTTCACACCACAGTAAGGTCCAGGGATGTCCGGTGTAAACCAGACCGCCCCAGACTGGATCAGCACACAGAACCGGAGGGCCAAATGTGCCCTCCGGTCCTGTGTGTAGCCGGATGGCTGTAATTGCAGCCACAGCTGCTGTTTTTTCAAGATCGCGGCTAGCATGGAGCAAGCCACGGTCCTGAAACAACAGCGACGTGCAGCCGCCGATATCCGGTTCCCGGATTCGCCCGGACCGGGGCAATCCGGCCCCATAGGCTCCCATGTTAAGGAGAACCGGATTGCCCCGGATCCGGGAGAATCCGGAACAATCTGGGAAAATCCGGGATCCGGCTTTTTGGGGAGATTTTTCTCCCCAGACACAAAAATGTTGCAAGCAACGTTTTTGAGTCCAGTGAGAATAATCCGATTTCTCCTGGATTCCACCGCAGAGATGAAACCGGATGGCAGAAAGCTGCCATCCGGCTCCATCTGGCCCCATAGGCTACTATGGGGCCAAAAACCGGTCCAGGGCTGTCTGGTTTAAACCGGACAGCCCCGGACCGGACCTTGCCGTGGTATGAAGCCAGCCTTATTTGCATTTGTTTCTGTATATAATTTTATACAGACTAGCCTTGATAAAGGCTGTAATGCCAAAACGTTGGTAAGTTTATCTGTTTTTCCTGAGTTGGTGAAATCAAATTAAACATTATTTTGACTTGCATGATTTTTCCTAATTGATTCTATTGGTGCAGAAAATTTTTCACTATATTGGATACATTGTTCTTCACATACATAAAAAAGTGCATTATTTCTTTCTTTTTGACACTTACAGGAAATCTGTCAGGCCAAAAATCCATATGTAACTGCTATCATTTTCTACTTCCTCTTTCTAAGCTCTCTCTATTCATGTATTTCTATTATTTATGCTTCCCTCCTATCTTCTGCAAACTTCAAAATAAAAGACTTATTCCATCTGTAGATCACAGTGAGCTCTCTGTTGCCCACTCCAAATCAATGATCGAATATTCATGCTTCATTACACTGCTCTGCCTTGTCTCTGCTCTGTCTGATGTGTGACTCATTCACTGCAGACAGAGAAGGGAGGGGGAAGGAGGAGTGATCTTTGCTGCAGCTATGAGTTCTTCATGTCCTGCATTGTATGTGCAGTCTGAGATATTTCTATGTGATTATAAGAACATTTGATCAATTGTTCAGTAGATACACACACTACATGGCTGCAGGAAAACCAAAGTTCATATATACACATAGAAATCTTACAGACTGCAGCACAAAACACCTCACCCTTCCCGACATAGAGCACCCAGGGGAGGGACAATACCAGCTTGAATGGGTGTGGATAATCAAATAACACTTATACACAGGGGTGCATAAAGCCCTCACGCCGCCTGAGCCACGGTTGAGGAGCGGGGGGGGTTGGGGTTATTGTTAGTAGCAAGTAGCCATGGGTGAGGAGTGGGGGGGGGTTGTGCTAGTAGCCACGGGTGAGGAGCATGGGGGGTGCTAGTAGCTGTGGTGAGGAGTGGGAGAGGGGGGTAGAGAGCGTTTGTGGGCTGCAGGGCAGGCAGAGGGAAAGTCTGTGCGGTTTTCCCCATGCTGCAGCTGGCGCCAGTCCCCTTCTGCAAAGCTGAACCCCCTGCCTGATTGCCACCTGAGACTCAGGGCTCACACTGTCCAATGGATGGTGCGGCCCTGCTTATACAACAGCTGGACTATTCCTGATTTCTTATAATGGAGAGGACTAATCCAGAAGCTCAATGCAGGGTCTGACAATGTCGATAACATGGAAACTACAAAGGGTAGAATAATGAACATGTTTTTAAAAGGTCTGCCCAGGCACTATTCAATAGTAATATTAGTATAAGACTGAAAAATGACCTGACAGTGTCCCTTTAAATACATGTTATTGGATATTCAATGGCCAGCATCCCACATCAGCAATGATGGCATCAATCACCCATAGCAGGCATGCTGAAGTCAGCTGCTGGACTCTGCACCACCTATAAAAGAGGACGCTGCATCATGGGAGCAGAGGAAGGTGACAAAACTCTGTTTTTTTTATTTGATTTTAAATGGGTTAGAGAATAGCACCAGAATGTGGAACATTATTACAAGGTGGGCCCAGAAGAGGGACATTATACCAGAAAGGGGCACTGAATGGTGGGCAATATTACCAAAAGGATAAGGACTGTTTACCAGGATCGATGATATTTTACCAGGTAGGGGCCAGGATGGGTAGACTAAACCAGACAAAACATTTTTACTGGTAGGGGCCAAGAATGGGATACCTTACACCAAGAAGGGACTCCATCATGGGGAATATTACACAAGGAATGGGTTCATTCCCAGATGGGGCCCAATGATAGATGACATATATTAGTTGAATAGGCCAGGATGGAGGCTTTACACTAGGTTGTGGGGCATTATTACTAGAAGGAACACAGGATGGTTGCCATTATACCAAGAAGGGGTGAGAATGTGGACTTTATTATAGGAAGTGGCTCAGGATTGGAAATATTATAGCAGGAAACAGGCCAGGATGGGGACTTTAGACCAGGAAGGAGCAAAGATGAGATCATTATTGCAGGAATGGGCAAGGATGAGGGAAATTATACAAAGAAGGAGTCAGGATTGGGGATAGTATACCAGGAAATGGCCTCATGATAGGGTACATATGTTACTGGAAGGGGCCAGGAGGGAAACATAGCACCATGAGGGGCATTTTTACTGCCCAGGATGCGCGGCATTGTAACAAGAAGGGCTCACAATTGAGATAATATTATAGAAAGGAGTTCAGGATGGTAACATGAAAGCAGGAGGCAGGCCAGGATCAGGAGCATTATACCAGAAAAGAGCCAAGATTAGAACATTATTACAGGAAGGGGTGAAAATGGGAAACATTATACCAGGAAAAGTCCCAGAAGGATGGACATTTTTACTGCAAGGGGCCAAGGATGAGGCAAATTCTTAAACGAACGGGCACAGGTATATGTGGAAGTGCTATAGGATGGGGGACATTATTGCTGAAATGGGTCCAAAAGGGAGAATATGAAAACAGAATGATGGCCATTAGTTCAGGATGGGGACATTATTATATTATTGGTGGGCAATACATATCTTTATAGGATTTAGAATGCTCCAAGGACCCATACATTTGACCAACATGCAGGCGGGGGCCCAGGTCCAGATTTTGAACTGGGGCACATTAATTTCTAGGTAAGCCACCGTCTGCTAGACTGTTCTTCTATACCTCTGTAAATAATTTATTAGATAGTGTGCTTCTTTTTTGAGTAGTGATTCATAACTATGCCAGAGAATTTACTACCATTTGAGAGGTTTTAGGTCTTTCTGCTTTGCAGGAGATTACTGAAAAATCTGGACAATTTTTAATTCCAAAAAAGTAATGTCTGTTTACTGTAACTGATACTGATTTAACAGTTTTAATAGTAGCCTAAAAAAGTGAATAATGTTTAAACGTTCTTGTGAACAGAAGTTTAGAAGCAGCAATGTATTTAGTGTACCGTTACACGTCGCAATATTGCATGCAGTTTCACTTGCAATTTGCTGGTTGCAGAAATCATGGACACATTGTTCTATTTTGTTGCCGTGTACAAATTTAACAATGTGTCCATGATTTCATTGCAACCAGCAAATTGCCACTGAAATTGCATGCAATGTTGCGACGTGTAACGGTACTCTTCTATAGTTACAACAAATAATTTAGTTAAAAGAATTCAGAATTGATGAAATATTGAAAGTAAGTTTTTACTTATGTTGCAGTGTGAGAATGTCCAAAACAAGCTCAATTTTATGATTGATCTGAAAACTGAGCAGTGTGTGAATAGCTGGAGGCCGCTGGTGTTCATTCTCACACTACTCCTACATTATGGGATATTAAGCAAACTGACAACTACATAATCATTTCAGTCAATACAAATTCTGCATTTCTCAAATGGAAAACCTACACTTTGGAGAATAAGGCTGTGGTCACAGTACCATTTTTCACATGCGTTTTTGGAGACCTGCGTTTTCAAAAACGCATGTAAAAAACGCACCCATAGGCCCCCATGTTAAAAAACGCATGCCCTAATAGCCAAAAAGCATGTGTGACTGTCCCATGCGTTTTTGGAGCATATGGGAAACGCATGCAAAAATTACAATGTACAATTAGGCTGTGGTCACAGTTGCCATGCGTTTTTTTAAGTGATTTAACAAAACTCATGCTTTTTTTCATGTCAGCATGAGTTTTGTAAGGTGTGTGATGGCTCCCTGCGTTTTTGGGTGCGTTTTTGAATCTGCACCTAAAAATAGTGCTTGTAGTATTTTTTTGAGCGTTTTGAAAAACGCATGCGTTTTTGTAGAAAACGCATGCGTTTTTATAACATGGGTTCCTATGGGAAACGCATGCAAGAACGCATGTACAGTTAGTACCTTTTAGTGCCATTCAAAAACGCATGCGTTTCCCATAGGAGCCCATGTTAACAAAAACGCATGCGTTTCCGGAAACGCATGCGTTTTTGTTAACATGGGCTCCTATGGGAAACGCATGCGTTTTTGAATGGCACTAAAAGGTACTAACTGTACATGCGTTTTTGCATGCGTTTTCCATAGGAAGCCATGTTATAAAAACGCATGCGTTTTCTACAAAAACGCATGCGTTTTTGGATATGCTCCAAAAACGCATGGGACAGTCACACATGCTTTTTGGCTATTAGGGCATGCGTTTTTTAACATGGGGGCCTATGGGTGCGTTTTTTACATGCGTTTTTGAAAACGCAGGTCTCCAAAAATGCATGTGAAAAATGGTACTGTGACCACAGCCTTAGTGCCATTCAAAAACGCATGCGTTTCCCATAGGAGCCCATGTTAAAAAAACGCATGCGTTTTTTTAACATGGGCTCCTATGGGAAACGCATGCGTTTTTGAATGGCACTAAAAGGTACTAATTGTACATGCGTTTTTGCATGCGTTTCCCATAGGAACCCATGTTATAAAAACGCATGCGTTTTCTACAAAAACGCATGCGTTTTTCAAAACGCTCCAAAAAATACTACAAGCACTATTTTTAGGTGCAGATTCAAAAACGCACCCAAAAACGCAGGGAGCCATCACACACCTTACAAAACTCATGCTGACATGAAAAAATGCATGAGTTTTGTAAAATCACTAAAAAAAACGCATGGCAACTGTGACCACAGCCTTAGTGCAAATTTAACCCAAAGTTGGAGTCATAAACTCTATGAAGAGTGGTCGACCAGGTGAGTTGTGTCAAACATTGAAAACTCGGCCTTATTAACATGTTAGTATTTATGCCAAAACCAGGAGAGGAACTTACAGAGAACAATTATAATTGAAACATTGACACCTGTTTTGTGTTTTGGAGAAACTCTTAAGGCCCTTTTCACATATGTGCGCTGTTGTGTTTTGCATGCATTGTATTTGCATTGCGTTAGCGCATTCAAACACAATGCAAAAGCATGCAAACACAATTCAAGCGCAATTGAAACACATGCATTCATGCACCCATTACATCTTATGGGCAAACGCATGCAAACAGAGTGAAACGCAACCCCAAACCCAAGTGCAAAATGGGGTTGCTCCTAGAGAGCAGATTGAATGTTAGGATCTCTCCGTGGGCATAGCAAGGTGTTTTAGACATGGAAATACTTAAAAAGCCCACCTTCCTGCCCTATCCCATAAAGACTTGTTTTATAGCAAGAAGTCTGTGGGTGGTGCCTATCACTAATTGACTAACATTGGACTCGCTATTTGGCCGAATATACGAGTATGAAAAACTATCGTAGCCACACAATCTGCTCAAGGCAGCATTAGCAACATGCGACTTGAAGATGCCATGTTAAAAAATGTCTCCTGGAACATTTGGGCAAATGGGTGTATCACTTATTACACCACCAAATCATGAAGCTTTACCTTGAAAGAAGACTAAAATGGTGCACCTACCATTGTTACTCTACACTATAATCCCAGAAGTAGAAACGGAGTGATATTCCCTTGTAAGGGTCTCCTCATGGCATTGCTCACATGGTATCTGGGTCTGTCTTCTTCAGTGTTGAGTCTTGTATTTATATTGGAGGCAATAATAACTGTAGCTTGCTTAGTTTGGAATACTTATCAATGTGATCTAGAAACTGACAATTCACGTTAACTTCTCTAAACTACAAAAAGTGGATTTTCACGGTGGCAATATTTAGAAAAATAAATCAAAGATTTCCTTTTTTACCATCCCTCACCCCTAAAAGAATGTTATAATATACTAGCTGGGTGCCCGATGCACATGCATCGGGATTCTAGAAGAGCGAGTCTCTGACTCGCAATGGCCGCTTCGCGGCCAATGCTTCGGGCGTATCCACATGACCACGCTGACTCGCAGCGCGAGTGGCCTCAGAAGGGGCAAAAAACCCATTCGCAATTATATAATAGATACATAAATTTAATGCACAAAACAATTTTAAAGAGAATTGTAAGAGTGAATGGCCACATTTAGGATTATTAGCATTTTGGACACAATGTATATTTGCTGAGTTCCAAAATGCTGTGACTAGCCCAGGGCAATACGGGGACTTGGATGTCTGATCCCTCTCCTGCGGTTGGGATGTCACTGGTGGGCTGCCCAGACCCGTGGCCCTGTGGTCAACTTAAAGGGGGTAGTTGAAATGGGAATAAAAGTTTGTAAGTTGATCGTGACCCCACCCACAGATCTTGGTGATATAGCACCAGAGCCGCTTCAGACCTCCGGAGGGCGATGGTACAGCAGCTGAGATGGTACAGATCCCTGCAGGTAGAGCTGGCCCTCCGGGGCAGGGATTCACCTGTAGTAATGGAAGTGCTGATGATGGAGATAAACAGGTTGCAGTGCAGCAGTGAAATAAGCACACGGAGACTATGTCACTCTACCTGGGTACTTTACTGGAACAATGCTGGTGGTGGTACAGTTCACAGAGGACAACAGTTGTTGGGTAAAGGTAGCCGGCCAGGTAATCACAGTGGGCTGCAAGATCTTTTGGAGTCTCCCGTGGTATGCCTTCCTTGCTCTGACCTGTGTCCTGCAGCTGCTGCCTGTCCTGGAACAGCCCACTTAGTACCAGGCCCTATTGGGGTGCTTTCTGAGTGTCCTGGCTTCCCGCTCTCCTCTCTCCTGCACTGGAATTTGACCCCAGTGGGTTATCCTGGTGTGACTGATTAATTTCTGACAAGGTATCGGGGCTGGCAGATGGACCTGCGACGACCGGTGTTACGACTCAGGGGCTGGACTCCCTGTGCCGTGTCTTCGGAACTGGCACTATGGTGTATGGACCAGGGTTCCCTCCCAGAGTATGGATGCTCCGATTTGGGGGGTCGCCTCCTTCAGTCTGGACTGCCTGTTCTCGCTCTCCAGGCCCTCTCTCTCGTAGTCCCCTTCTCTTTTTCAGGGCTCCTATGTTCCTTCTTTCTTTGAGGCAAAAACTAGAATCCCCTGTTTTTCTACCTCCCTCCTCCCCTATTTCCCCCCCCCCCCTCAGGTTATGGGCCCAAACCATTTTTCTAGGTGGGTGTGTGGGTGTGCTGGGATGGGAGCCTACTACAAACCTTGCATACCCACTGTGCCAGGGTAACCGCATGCTCCTTTATGGGTGCAGTACCCCTATTGTGACGCCTGACAAGTGGGGCGCCAGAGCTGCATTGTACAGTACGAACACAGTGGATGGGATTAAGGGTCCCTTTACACGCCACCACTGAAAGGTAGCAACTGCCGGGCACTGGGGATAATTGTGCCTGTTGCCATGAAATTGCTACGAAATGGCGGCGTGTAAATAGGGCAGTTCCTCCCGGTGTCCTGCAGTTGACTCAAATACCTTTTGCTGAGCCGTGCTCAAAAACCGAAGGCAACACAAAGGCACTATTGCCATGGTAGTGGCGTCTAAACGGGTCCCCGGCATGGATGTTGCGTTGCCTAGTGAACTCCCAGGGGCATGCCACAGTGTCTTGGTCATCACGCCCCATCAGCGATGATTGGTGGGGGCTACTGTGTAACCATTGGCTGTCCCTTCACAGGGCGCCATATTTAAAGAGCTATCCATTCACAGTCCACAATTGGAATGGTGTCATGTATTTGTATTAGCCAGCCTTCCTGCGCAGGCTGGCCAATCATGATGCTATTGCGATGTCCAATCAGCGTATTAGCGTCACAAAATACACAACTCTGTCACGGCTATGTACTTGCGGCGCGAAAGATGTACGCTCATATTCCTTTGTGGTAGCAGCATGTAAAGCGGGGAAGGTATTCAACAGGAAGTTATCTGCAGGATTTGTAGGAACTTCTGGGGAACAAAGATACCTTCAGTTGACAACGCAATGGCGGCGTGTATATGCAACATCAACGATCGGTATCCTCCGTTAAAAACGTGCGCGTGCATGTGCGGTGGATACCTGTTGCTGGGCACAGTGGTGGCGTGTAAAGGTACCTTCATAGAGATCTCTCACCCACTGTACTTCTCTTTAAACCTGTGTAGGAGATTGCAGCAGCTGCGGCAAGTATATGCTGTGTCCAGAATGCCACATAATCGTGATCATGGGCACATACCCTAACTCGTCCAACAAAAAATAAGCCCACATATTGGTGGTGGCACAAAAATAATATTTTCCATAAAATTAGCTCATAAACAAAAAAATTTAGTGATGCTGTAATCATGGCAACCAATCAAATTAAGTTCAATAGAAACAGCAAAATCTCCAGCGAACACAGAAAGGATAGGTTTGCATAAGACTAATGCTTTTATTTCTTCAGTTAAAAGTCATGATGCAGGTAATGGGTACCCCAGTGAGGAAAGAGGAGATCCCACACGTTTCGACTACATCTTAATCATGGTTATATGTGGTGCCCTGCCATTACAGGTAGCCACAGAACCACCTCAAACATGGATGGATTTCCACCCAACACCTTCCACCCCAGACCTGTAGGGGGAGCTCCGCTTGCTGCCTTAAGCAAGATCCCCTATAAATACTGGTGTTGGGAGCGGAGTTAGTCAGAGTGTGCAGTTGCTAGGAGAACTGTGAAGACATCCTGGTGTGTCGGGAGCCACGCTAGGCCCAAGCCAGTTGACAGTTAACCAGCCTAGCCAGTGTGAGGGCCTAAGGGTAACAGGAAGCAATATTGCTTGCAATTTCACTGGCAATTTGCTGACTCATGTGAAATCATGGACACATTGTTCCATTTTGTACATGGCAACAAAATAGATCAATGTGTCCATGATTTCACTGCAAACAGCAAATTGCCAGTGAAATTGCAAGGAATATTGCTTCGTGTAACGGTACCTTAAGAGTGAGGTCGAAGGCAAGGCCGAAGTAGTGAACTAACAGCAGATTGGGGCAGAGGATCCGTACCGGTTCACCCCAGAAAACAACCCGGACACCGGAGTCCGAGTCTGCAGGAGAGCATCTAGCCCAGCAGAAACACCAGTTCACCGAGGAGACTCCAGTCTCCCGGACACCTGTACAGCAACCAAGAAGGGAGCCAGGCACCGCAGGAGAAGTAATAGCGGTAGTCCACACAGAGCTTTACCCCCACACAACACAGGTTACAGAGACACAGAGGAGGCCAGGCCTAGTTTCACATGGGTCAGAGGCTTCACTAAGGGAAAAGCAACAAGGAGGCCTTACACTCACTCTCTGTGGAGATCCAGAAGTGTTTTCCGACCACCAGAGTGTGCTCTGGACAGTATCTTCAATACCACCAGTAAAGGTACAGAAACAACTTCCAGTGTGTGTGTCCATTTCTCCAACCCTGACCCTATCCAGCTTAGAGACTGTAGCAGTGGCTTGGCTGCCTAGCCAGCTCCCTGTGCAAATCCCTGTCACCTCATCACAACCCCGGGGACTCTGCTCTGCCTGTGGGGAGCTATACCATCTAGCTGCCCGTCCATCATCCCCGGAGGCCCACAGCAGCACTGGTGCCATCACCAAAAACCACAGGTGGCGTCACAAGAAATTTATTCTTTTTATTCCCTTTTTATTTTTATTTACAATTGACTACCAGGGCTACGTGTCCAGGCAGGCCACCAGTGACATCCCCCCAACTCCACGCCTGGATACCATGTTCCCATAGACCCCTGAGTGAATCATTTACGCACCTATCCTTCCTGTGTTCACTGGAGATTTTGCTATTTCTATTGGATTTCCTTCCAACGGGACCAGGGCGACTTCGGGAGAAGATGTGGACCTTGTATACCTGGGACATCTAGGGGTGAGCTGAATGTACTTTTTCTTAATTGAATTAAGTTAACATTTTCATTTATTGCACGTGATATAAATTAATTAATTATATTTGCTCCAAAATAACTTTATTGAATTCTTATCATTTGTACCCAAAAAATAAGAACTGAGCAAAATGAAAAACCTATGACTTTAGGAATGTGGCAATAAAAAGAAAGAATTGCACAGTTCTGTAGGCTCTAACAGTCCATTCATTTAAGGGGTTAATAAACCTCTCCCAAACTTGATTACGCATATGCAGCTTTAATATTGCAAAGAATGAATGTGGTGAAAATGTTTTAGTGTAATACAACAGTGTCTATTGGAAGTGTTCTATAACAGTAGTCCATGTGTGCTTACAGCCATGAAATAAATTCCTTACCCAACACTAAAAATGTCGACAATTTAAAGGACTGTGAACATTCACAAAATCTTTAACGGCCAGATCTGTCCCTAAAAATTAGGGAGACTTGACAACTATGCACTTGAGACTAACATAAAAAAAGTTTCCTCTTCGTATCCACTTGCAGTCGCTAGTGATATAAAACAGACGGAGGATCTCAAGTTAATTCAGAGCAGTGTGAGTAACATCAAAAGCATGGAAGGGAATGACACAAATTCCATAACCCTATTCTTGTCTCCGAGAGTGATGAGACTATGATTTTGTGGTAAAAGAAAATTCCCAAAAATGCAATTGTTTGGCTTCTAGACTAACCAACCCTAAAGATTTCGCCTTCAGACAAGCTGGTGCTTGTAGGGAAAAAAAATATAATGGAAACAATAGACTTGTCAACTCATGCATATTTCAGTAAATTAGTATTGTTTTAAAATGGAAGAAAAAGTACCATAAAAGGAGTTTGGGAAACCTCCAAAAACTAATATAGTCTAATAACTGTAGGCAAAATACACTTTATAATGACTATAATGTTCATACAGTGTATTTTTTCATTCTCTACCATATGCTGCAATGTGCACACAATGTGAGATACACAATGGGAAATAAATATCAGACATTTTATTGCTACAGGTGACTGGATGTCTAGCTGCATTATTTCTTCAAAGTATTTTCTGCACAATGATCACTGATATCAATAGTATACAAAGACACCTATATTTTTGATAAAAATTTTACACTTTATTAATTAGTAAAAATATAAAAAAAAAACACAAACAATTACAAAAGTACACACAATTAAAAACAAGCAATAGAGACAACGCTACCAGATAGTTTGCCAGGATCACCCTTGTTCTCCTATTCAGTCCCTAGGGCTGCCCCTGCCTTGCAACGGAGGATGCACCCTACTGTGTATTGGTGCCCCCGTACCCCGGTTGTTGACCCTCCTGAATCCCTACTTATGCACCTTGCCTTGATACTAGTATGGATTCCTGGATATAAGTACAATAAATTAATTGGTGTAAGGGTCTTATCAGCACATCAACCCTCTATATCTCCATTCAAATGTCTACTGCTGAAAACGTGTCAAGAACGAGGAAGAATCTCATTGAACCTTTACTTTAAACCTTTTCCTGACAAATGCTATATATGTGCAGTACATCATACGTCAAGTGCAGGTGTATAGAGCAGGCTCAGGAGCTGGACTCCCTCCATATACTATGGGCATCACCTGTGATATACAGCTGCCACCAGCCTCGCCCTGAGTTTGCTCTGATCGCTGCTGCCAATCCACTTTGATGAAGTGTCAATCTCTGAGAGGGTATATCTATGGGGAAGGAAGTCTGTTAAATTATCCTCTCTTTGATATTTGTGAGATGTCAAATGGATTACCATGGCAACCGGTAAACTCCTTAAGGGAACCTGTCATGTCTTTTTTGTTTTTAAACCGCCCCCAATGTTATTTAGGTCATGCACTGTGCATCACTAACCAGGCTAAAAAAAAAATCCATGTATTTATCATAAAAAAGCACTTTAGATGCTTAGATGCACCTTCACAAAACAGTCACCAGGGTGGTCCTTCAGCTGGTAGCAGTCACATCAATCCACTTCTGTCATGTAGTCATTAAAATGTAGTCAAGCCCCCTGCATTGTAATATATTCACATCACTAAGTGCAGAAATACACAGCCTGTGGAAGAACCTATGGTGATGTCATGACCATGTGACTGACTGTAATAGGTGGAGCTAAGCCAAAAGAATATTTAACTTGAGGCCTGCTTAGCTCCACCCATTACAGTCCCATGGTCATGACATCACCACATCTATGCTGATCTCTCTGGTGAGGCTGTTTCAGTTGTAGTTATGAAGCCTTTTTCAGTAGCTGCTGTGAAATCCCTTTTGGGACAAGCTGTACAGTTTGTTTGTTGTTTTATTCCCGCTTGTTTGTCTCTCTCCATCTTGTCCTATCATAATAGTAAGTCTAACATCTTGCTGCCCTATGCATTAGTCATGGTAAGCACAAGTCAGCCAAGGCGTAGGCCTGTAATAGTGCAAGGAGGAAGGACATCTTGCAATACACCTACTGCAAAACCGTCAAGACCATAATGAAGAAAACAGCACTGTCAATCTGTGTTTCTGCCATGGTTGATGGGCAAACATCTATTGGCCAATATATGCACCAAGCACCTTACTGTACAAAGATAAGTCTAAAAAATTTCCATCTGAGTTTGAAAAAAAGCATGTTTTTATTTTCTCTCAAACATTGGTGTTTTCAGTTCCATCTAGCCATGGATACATGCATATGTTTTGGCAGTACCTGTGTGCTGCTGTAAATTTTCGTATGTACTGTACGTTATCCAGTATTACAGCTCTGCACTAGCTAAACCTTTCCTAAGACGTGCTGTTTAGCTTTTCCTTTTTTTGTATGTGTTTCTAAGGTGTGGAATCATGAATGTGTCATGCCCTGCTGAGACCTCTGTGGTGTGTGGAATCAGAAGGTCACAACACAACCTTTAGCTGATTACAAGTCCTTTTTAGAGCCTGCTCATTACTCGGAGTAAAGCAGAATCCTTTCAGTGCTGAATAGGTTAAAATTTATTTTTGTGAATCTTCAGCTTTAATCTCAACCTTACTACCACTCCCTTCCTCTATGTAAACTCACTCCTAGCTCACTTCTATGCCAGTTATAGAACTTTTATGCTGATCTCTCTGGTGAAGCTGTTCCAGTTGTTGCTGTTGAGTCCCTTTTAGATGTAGCTGTGAAATCCCTTTTTGGAGAAGCTGTAGCGTTCCTTTGTTTGTTGTTTTAATACCCCTTGTTTGTCTCTCTCCCCATATTGTCCTAAGATAGTATCAAGACTAGCATTTCTTTGCTGCGGCATGACATGTGGATTCCACTGCAAGATCTGTAACAAAGGCCTTCACTTCTATGTGTCATTCATAATACAGATACTGGTGTGAAAATGGACTTTGGTCCCCCTAAGCCTTAGGGTCTAAAGGTACTGTCACATGTAGCAAGATTGCATGCAATTTCACTGCCCATTTGCTGGTTGCAGTGAAATCATGGACACATTGTTCTATTTTGTTGCCGTATACAAATGGAACAATGTGTCCATCATTTCACTGCAACCAGCAAATGGCTAGTGAAGTTGCTAGCAATATTGCTGTGTGTGACAGTACCTTGAGGCATCAGATCCCAAGTATGACTGCTAAACCTTAAAACCAAAGCACTGAATACCCTTCTAGCAAGGCTAGTAATTCTTTCACATTTAGCAGCCATGGAGCTATATGTCAGTGACCAGTCAATACCAATTTTAGCACCAGAGCCCAAATGAAGGATCCCTGTGCGGCAAAATTGTGCAATAATTGATAACTTCAGCTAATGCCGGCTTCACACCACGGTTTTGTGGTGTCAGGCTGCGTCCAGTGTTTTGCTGGATGCACCAGACAAAACCTTACAGCTCCAGATAAACAGAATCAGAGGGCAAATATGCCCTCTGGTCCTGTTTACTGCCAGAATCGGCAGTCCGCGGCTGCTGGAGCTGTCCCTTGCTGAAATGTCAGGATCGCAGCTTGTGGGGAGCTAGCGGCTGTTCTGAAATCTCAGCCAGGAGCTCTCCACGGTGCTGAACTTCAGTACCTGGCATCTGGGAGCCGGATCCGATATTCTGTCAGATTTGGCTCGACCCGGCGCCCATAGCCTCCCATGTTAGGGGGCGCCAGATCGCACAGGATCCGGAAAGATCCAGGTGGATCCGATTTTGTCAGATTTTTTCCCCACACACAAAACACTGCAAGCTGCGATTTTGTGCCCGGGAAAAAAAAATTAATTCTCCCAGATCCTCCCTGACAGCAGAGAACCGGATGGCAAATCACTGCCATCCGGCCCCATAGGAATGCTATGGGGTCAAAATTGGATTCGGAGCTGTCCGGTTCACTCCGGACAGCCCCGGATCCTAAAACCCGTGGCGTGAAGCCAACCTAAGGCAACAGGGGGTAAGCACATGACGTCCAAAAAATGCTCCCCAGCTTTTATAGAATTTGCCGCTCACCTTGCCTCTAATGCTATGTATTAATTGTCAGATTGTTCATTGGATTCAGCTAATTTTCTCATTATATGTTTATATGGTAAATTATTCCTAACTACTTGCAAAGTTTAAATCCACAAATATACGTAATACGGATTAAACTGGAGGATTGTACATGAATCATAAATAAAAGCTATTTCATCCTCTGGGTGACATTGATGATTGATGTAAAAGACAGGAAATTTGCAGTAAATATGCTTCTTTTAGGACATTGGCAGGTAATTAAGGTACGGCCTTCTGGAAAGATGCTTTGCTACTACAGAATAAATCATTTCAGTGCATTGCTCTTCTCAGGGTATTACATTACAGGCTTTCATGTGAAAACACCCAGAAATTGTAAAAGCTTTTTACCCTCTTCATTTTGCAGGTTTGCCTACCTGACTCAAAGTCATCCATGTCTCCGATGCTGTGATTACAGATCCAGCCTTCGGGAGCAGGATGGGACTTGCCTGTTTACATAGTTCAGAGCGGTGATGATGACAGCAGGGCTGACTGTACAGGTGGAAGCAATGTTCTGTACAGTTACATAGCGTTCACCTAAGATCTACATATGTAGAACAGATTTCACTGTTGGATTCTGAAAAATTCAGGAAACAAGCAGTCATGGTGGCCATATTGGTTGTCGATTTTTATTTTTCTCAGAAATAGATGTAATACAGAAATATCTGAAGATAAGGTCATGCTCTATGGAGACACTTCTTGTGTGTAGGAAATGTGCAGCACAAGAAGACATTTTGCCTTTTAAGTTTTGCTACTGTATTTACATTTCTGTGGCGGAACAATAATAAGGGGTTGAGGCGCAGTTTAAGCCGTGGCCAGGAATGAAGGCAAGCACACACATGAAAGTCCAAGGGAAGGTAGGAATTATGGAGAGAATACCGGTATAAGACATTCCAGCATCTCCAGCTGGAGAGGGGAAGCTGCGTGAAAATGAAACAAGTGCATAATTGTTCAATGTCCTTAGAATTTAGGCACAACAATTGTCTATCATATTTATTCACTTCTTATTTAATGTACTTTCTATTGTACATTTATTTACTTTCCCGCAAGTTGAAATTATTCTATAAAGTATCAGTCTATATTATTGTAATAAGTACTTGCCAGCTGCTGACCATGGGTGAATTCTAGCGATGAGTGG
The DNA here is from genome assembly GCA_033576535.1 of Allobates femoralis. Taxonomy (NCBI): domain Eukaryota; kingdom Metazoa; phylum Chordata; class Amphibia; order Anura; family Aromobatidae; genus Allobates; species Allobates femoralis. Next base: position 130,598,044 of record JARQOC010000005.1, read on the forward strand.
ATCGATGCATGGAGGCTCGTGAACAAGTCGAATTTTCTGAAATTTACAGTTTCACATTAATTTAAAGATGAACTTAGAGGAGATAAAAAAATGTATTACTGTCCCTGCCCTCCTACATGATGAAGCAAAGCTGTCCGCACATTTATAATATCCATATATCACTTATAAATCTATAAAATCATATCTGCTCCTCAGCTCTTAACCCTTTCTTTTGGAGACAGAGAAATTCAGCCTCATGCTGTGGCAGAAAGCAGGAGGTGTGTCGGGGGTGTGGAGCCTGGGGGCTCCAGGATCATCTTACATTCCAGTCCCCTCACACTTCTGTATGAGCAGGGTGCGTGGCCACCGGCGCCATGATCCCATTACAATTGTGTCTCCTAAAAACTGTGTATGGATCGGCACTGTCTCTTTAAGGGGGTGTCACACGCGTCAATGTCGTCAGTGAGATGATGGCTGACAACATTGACGGCTGATCGCTGGTGAGCTGTCACACAGGCAGACTCACCAGCGATCAATGGACCAGAGACATCGTGGAAACGATTTAAATATCGTTTCCACGATGTCTTGCTCCCGCTGCCAGCCTGCTGGAAGCGGGAGCAGGCTGGTCTCCAAGGTAAACTGCGGGTATCTAGGCAGCGCACGCTGCCTAGATACCCGATGTGTACCTTAGATACCAGCCGGCGAGCGGAGGAGGCTGGTAACTAAGGTACACATCAGGTATCTAGGCAGCGTGCGCCCGCAGTTTACCTTGGATACCAGCTCCCAGCGCTTGTGAGAGGCGCTGAGAGCTGGAATATCGCTACTCCCGGTGTCACACGCAGCGATGCTGCGTGTCCACCGGGCGACAATCGCCAGGTTTTAGAACAGATTCTAAAACTTGGCGATCAACCAGCGATTTATCGCTGGTTGATTCAGTATGTCACACACGTCAATATCGCTGCAACGTCACGTGCAGCCGTGATCGTGCAGGCGATATTGATGCGAGTGACATACCCTTTAGTCACAGCAAAGCATCCATGAGGTCATGGATGTGCAACTTCTAGTGACCGCTAACAAGTCCTGGCTTAGAATAGACAACCCAAGAAATGCAGTTTGACTTGAGGAAATGAATATGCGAATCCGAGTATCAGACAGTGGGCAGCAAGAAGCGCAGTGGCCGGACAGATAAGCAGTAAGGTGAGAATACATTTTTCTACGTTTTACATCTCACCTTTATTATGCACTAGGGGTTAAAGAGATCTCAAAACATAATAAAACCCATTCAATTGGTAGAGAATAGTTTTTCAGCAAAACAAATTTCATGAACAATTTGGAAATTTTAACTTTGTTACATCCGTTCATCTCTACCATTGCCTTATCCATGATACTGATACAATATTACAACTAATCTTGAACATATTGTTATCAAATCTAGTACTGTAGTCGATCTGGCCATACACAATAGATTCCAATCAATTAAATGATGGTTCGGCTGATAGTTTGGCCAGTAGCTATCTCAGTAGACTTTTTCATACACATAAGCATTCCTATGTTCTCTGCCAGGAGCTGATCTCTAGGAGAATAAATTGATTGGGAGTTTGAAATTGGATATGTGCAATAGACGTCTCCCCGATGATCAACTGGCTGGCACTGGCATCCCCATCAGAGTGTTGGCCAAACCCATCAATATCGTCAGGTTCTGCTGACATTACTCTCATGTGTATGGGGTCCCAACCTTTTTAGACCATTTTACTATTTTGTTCAGTAGCATCTTTCACAAAGAAGGTTACTTTATTGAATGCAAGAGTACACAAAATTCTGAAGTCTGACACTGATAGTACAGATAACCAATTGAATGGTGTTCAAGTTCCAAGTATAATCTTACCAATGTTATTTAAAGACATAATTCAGTCATTTTTGTAAAAAATTTACTTGGGTAAATCTATCTATCATCTCCATATAAATAAACCAAGAGGACTACAGGTCATATCCATTTAATGTAAATGTGTATTTCAATGCATAACCTGGAGACTAAAGGTGGGGTCACACGTGGCGATGTCTCCCACGACATCGCCGAAAAGTGACGTCACAGCGATGTCGCGGGCGATATTGCAAGTGCGTCGCGCTGTGTGACAGCGCGACGCAACTGCAAATTATCGCTGGTCGCAGGTTGACAGGTTTATGAACATGTTCATAAACCTGTCAACCTGTGACAAGCGATTAGGCTGGATCGCGCTGTCTGACACTGTTGGCGGCGCGATCCAGCCTATATCGCAATGTTGCTGAGGATCGCTCGCTGGGCTGAGCCCAGCCCAGCGAGCGACGGCTCTGCCCACATCGCAGTCGCGTCACCGGCAACGTCGTGCCGTGTGACAGCTGGCCTGCGATGTCGGAAGCGAGCGTGCACCTGCACATCGCTTCCGACATCACAGGCCAGAATCGCCACGTGTGACCCCACCTTAAGAGTGACGCTTTGCAAGGAATAGAAAAGGTGTCGCTGCACTAAAGTAGCAGTCAGATTCACAGCTATGGCTAGAGTCACACAGTGTGAAGATCATATGAAAATACCCGGACTAGTCACAGCTCTTCTCACCTGAGCATGACAACTTCATGTCTTTCTTTGCAGCTGTTGAGTCGGTCGACAGGGTAGGGGGTACTCGGATACCGGGACAGATAGTCACTTTGATGGGGGATCATGGCTGGTCCGTTCCCGGTTCCGTGCCCTGGACCCCCAATGGCGGGGATGGTGGGGGATGATGATGATGGATGGGGAAACGGTAACGTGACACCACCTGTGGTGCCTGGTAACGGGGATACTAGCGCTGCGGCCGGCCACTGAGGTGATGGAGGTGCAGCTCAGAGTAGTACAGCTCCCCACAGGTGGAGCTTTACCTCAGGGCAGCGGGGTGAATGAGGGAAGTAGTAGTGACGGTTCTGTGGTAAAAGCTGCAGGCTGCGGCGGGGAAGTAGGCACACACACACGAGTCTCTGTTTCGGTACCTCTTTACTGATGTCCGGTATGAGGTATGATCCAAAAGAGTAACCAGGTTCTCGGTGCAATTTGGGACTTTCACCTTGGAGAGTTGTGAGGCCTCCTCTGTCACTGTGTGCGGTGGTTGGAGTAAGCTCTGCCTGTAACTGAAATAAAGTTTAGAAAAAACACGGCACTCACCGGGACTTCAAAAAGCTGTGTCCTTTATTGCAGGGATTGCATAACAAAGTGCAGGGAGGGGGTACCGAGGTGATGACGGCACAGTTTTGGGCTCTCGCCCTTCTACGGGTCACTAGTTAGTGCCGTGTTTTTTCTAAACTTTGTTTCTGGACTGTGTTCTTTGTCTTATACTGGCACCCCGGGTGAATACTGGGTCTCTGGTCCGTATTTGACTCCTAATTTGGAGTTAGTTGTTGGTGGTGGCCTCTTTCCTTCTATATATCTGCATGTAACTGAACTTGCCGCTCTTTCTCCTTTTTATGGTAATACTTCATAACCGACAATGAGGACCTTTCTGTGGGATCCCTATTCTCTGCTTAGGTCCCTGGTCCTGTCCTTGGTCAGGTCTGAGTGTCTTCTCGTCTTACCTCAGGGGGATTAAATCCTCCTGGTCTGTACGTGCTATTCCTGCTACGATAGATTACTAGCAGAATCGGACTCTGGTGTCCGGGTGGGCTAAAGGGAAACCTGGTATGTTCCCTTCTTCCTTTCTCCTACTTCCTCCACTGACCTCTGACCCTCTCCCTAGGGTGCTGCACAGCTGGTCAGTGCTCCCTGGTCCTGGGACCGGCTTGATCCCAGCAACCAGCTCCTTCCAGTCCTTTCACCTTGGCTCTCTGACTGGAACTAACTGCTCCCTTCACTGCTCAGAGCAGAGTAACTGACTCCTCCCCTCAGGCCTGGATCCTTAAAGAGGAACTTGCTTAAGGCAGCAAGTAGAGCTTCCCCTCCAGGTCTGGGGTGGAAGATGTTGTGTGCTGTGTGTACCAAGGTGTATGTCTCTCCTTGCACCGGTGTGTCCTGTGGCAATCCCCAGCAGGGGTGCCACACTGTCACTCTCACGTCAGGAGACCCCTGGCCAGTGCAATGCATTCTCGCACAAGTCATACACTAATGAGACTCCAGCCTATACAACAACGTTGGCATCTCCCAGCCATACAGTATGACATCACGTCATGAAATGGTAAAGATCTATAATATAAAACCCGAAGGCCACTTCCGGAAAACCCAAAGGTTACTTCCGTGATGGCCTCTGGACCATGGTGGTGACGTCACCACTGCGGGGTAGCCGGGCTGCGCCTGGCTACAGGGACCGGCGGTGGAACGTTCTGCTCTCGGAAGTTCCGGCCTTCGTCCCTGCGGCTACATGGACCGGCGGAGGAGCCTCTGCCTCCGGAGGGGAGGCAGAGGGGGCCAGCGCCCTGGGCCCCCCGGCATGAGTGGCCCATTGCCCGCCCCCTGGTAGTGCCCCGCACCCCCTGGGGGCTGTGCTGGCAGCTGTCCTGCAGCTCTGGCTGCCCCTCCTCTCCTCCTCCTTACAGCAGACGCACGGCAGCAGCGGTGGGTGTTGTGCACCCCCCCGGTCCTCAGATTTCTCTGCCAGCACCCCCCCTGGTCTTCACATGGGGGGCCAGGGTGCAAATCTTGCCGGGATCCTCAGTCGACATGTCGCCGCCCCCGAACTACTCGATCCAATATAGCGTCCAAGATGTCTCGCCAAACTACCTGGATGACATATTGGATCCAGTCATCCGAGGGCAGCGACATGTCGACTCACGATCCAGGCGGCAGGGAAGACGCAGGGTCGGTGGTAAGTATAGCGGAGTGCGTGTATGTGTGTGTGTGTATGTGTGTACTGACCATTCTGCCCACAGCGCTGCACTGACCACTCTGCCCACGGCGCTGCGCTGACCACTCTGCCCATGGCGCCGCGCTGACCACTCTGCCCATGGCGATGCGTTGACCACTCTGCCCACGGCGCTGCACTGACCACTCTGCCCACGGCGCTGCGCTGACCACTGAGCCACCGCACTCATTGCTAACCACTGAGCCACCGCACTCACTGCTAACCACTGAGCCACCGCGCAGTTCTAACCACTGAGCCACCGCGCAGTGCTAACCACTGAGCCACCGCGCAGTGCTAACCACTGAGCCACCGCGCAGTTCTAACCACTGAGCCACCGCGCAGTGCTAACCACTGAGCCACCGCGCAGTGCTAACCACTGAGTCACCGCGCAGTGCTAACCACTGAGCTACCGCGCAGTGCTAACCACTGAGCCACCGCGCAGTGCTAACCACTCAGCCACCGCGCAGTGCTAACCACTCAGCCACCGCGCAGTTCTAACCACTGAGCCACCACGCAGTGCTAACCACTGAGCCACCATATACTCTGCTACCCACTGAGCCACACACACAATTTCACCGCACTCCCCTAACCATTAGTAAATAAACTATATATGGATTCTAGACTACCCGATTCTTTAGAATCGGGCCGCTATCTAGTTCTTTATAATATTCTAGCATAGTAAATGTAATTAATATTTTATATTTATAGAGTGCTAACATATTCCTCAATACTCTGCAGATATTGTCATTAGTCATATTGGGTAATTCATAAAAATGAAGTTAAATTCAATAATGTATCCTAATATTCTGTCACTCATTCAGAGATAAGTTTTATAGCTGATATAAGAAATGTCAACCTGTTAAAACTTTCATAATATTAAGTACAAAACCTAGAATTACATGGGAATTATTCAGGTCACATTCACTCTAGAAATATTTCAATCCTCTGGGCTGGAAAATGCTTCTGCTGTGCCTTCATCTCAGAAAGCTTTAATACCACACAGAGCCATTGTCATTCAATAAAGTAAAAAAATATGTATTGCATTAATGGCTGCACACAACTATTACAGAGACCTGGGGAAACGTCCTTACTCTATAGAAATGTTCAAACAAACCTCCATATATGCCAGCAGTCAGAACTGTCCAGATCACTTGTGCTACCTTTAGCTACTTCCAAAATGGGACATTAGAAAGATCCCAGTATTTTCTGATTACTGTGTAACCCATTGGAAAAAATTTATCAAGGCTTTTGTGCTGATTTTCTAGTGTAACCTTGGTTGCCTGACATTTGTGTGCAGACTTTTACAATTTTTGCAATCTCCCTCTCGCCACTTTTAAAATATGGGTGGATCACAGGGGTGTAACTACAATAGGTGCAGGGGTTGCGATCGCACCCGGGCCCTGGAGCCTAAGAGGCTCCTAAGTCTCTTTAACCTATAGAAAAAGACTATTGCTAATAAAGATTTGCAATAATTGGGGGCACCATTGGAGCTTTTGCATCGAAGCCCATGATCTTCAAGTTACACAACTGGGTAGATGACTGAGCGTAGTTATCCAGGCCCAGAGTGGTTTGCCAGATTTCTGATTTGCAAATTTTGGGATGCAAAAAAAGTCAGTTCTCATTCTAATAAAAGTGGGATGTATGAGGGGTATAAAAACTACAGAAACTACTCAAGACAAAAGCGTTATATTCATGGATGTGCCAAATTTATCAAACTCTGTGTAATAAACTGTGCGCAAATAAAGACAAAGCAATTTAGCAATTTTTGATTATCCACTAACTTTCTTGAGGAAAAATATAACTTCTTTGGGATCCCACTTAATAGCTTTGGAGTGCATATACTAAATGAAAATATAAACACAACACTTGTTTTTGCTCCCATGTTTTATGAACTGAACTCGAGATCTAAATCTTTTCTATGTAGACAAAAGGCTTCCTTCAAATATTGTTCAAAAAAGTGTCTAAATCTGTGTTAGTGACCACTACTCATTTAGTCATCTACTTCACACATGTGGCATATACAAGATGCTAAATAGATAAAATGAGTATTGCACAGGTGTGCCTTAGTCTGTCCACAATGAAAGGCCACTCTAAAATGTGCAGTTTTATTACATAGCACAATAACACAGGTGTTGCAAATTTTGAGAGCAGGCAATTGGCATGCTGACTGGAAGAATGTCTACCGGAGCTGTTGCCCGTGAATTGAATGTTCGTTTATCTACCATAAACCGTGTCCAAAAGTGTTTCAGAGAATTTGGCAGTGCATCCAACTGGCCTCACAACCTCCACATCCAGCATTTTCGTCTCCAGCTGCAGCGTGCTCGGACAGCTGCTGCAACAATCGGTTTACATAACCATAGAATTTCTGCACAAACTGTCAGAAACTATCTCAGGGAGGTTCATCACATGCTTGTTATCCTCATCAGGGTCTCCCCGTGACTGTTGTTCATTGATGTAACCAAACTGAGTGTGCAAATGCTCACATTCAATGGCATCTGGCACATTGGAGAGGTGTTCTCTTCATGGATGAATCCCGGTTTTCACTGTACAGGGCAGATGGTAGACTGGCAAGTGGTGGTCACACCAAATATTGACTGATTTTCTAACCTCCTCACATCCTTCCTAATACTGTAAACAGCACATTTTAGAGAGGCCTTTTATTGTGGCCAGACAAAGGCACACCTGTGCAATAATTATGCTCTCTAATCAGAATCTTAATATGTCACACCTGTGAGGTGGATGGATTATCTTGGAAATGGAAAACTGCTTTCTAAGGCCGGCTTCATACCACGGGACGATCCAATCCGGGACTGTCAGAGGTGAACCAGATTTCAGCCCCATAGTATGCTATGCTCCCGGATCCTCCCGGTCTAGTGTGATCCAGCGCCCCTTAACATGGGGGTCTATGGCACCAGATCGCACCGGAGCTGCACCTGGGAGCCGGACAACGGGTGCTGAAGCTCAGCACCACGGAGCTGTCCCCTGCTGACAGTTCAGGACCGCGGCTCACGGGCCGTGAGCTGCGGAATTATCAGCAGCTGCGGCTGCAAAGGAGCCATCTGGCTGGAAACTGGACCAGAGGGCATAATTGGCCCTCTGGTTCTGTGTCCAGGTCTGGCCCGGGGCTGTCAGGTTCAGACCTGGCAGCCCCGGATCGCATCATCCCGTGGTGTGAAGCCGGCCTAACACAGATTTAGACAAATTAGCAAACAATATTTGAGAGAAAGCTTTTTGTGTATTTAGAAAAAGTACTAGATCTTTGATCTCAGCTCATGAAAAATGGGAGCAAAAAGAAAATTGTTGTATTTAAATTTTTGTTCAGTATAGATTGAAATATGTTTCCATAGACGTTTCTAACCGACGATGAGAAGTCCATCTAATAGCATCACTGCAGTATTGCGCCTCTGTACAGATTTTGACCCACCCATGTACATGAAGCTCAGTATTAGTGAATTAGGGCACTTCTAACACTGCAGTGACCTCTAACCTTTGATCAGTACTGATATTTAAGAGAATATGGTCATAAAATTGTGCATATTGATGTAGAAGATATTTGGGGTGAGAAAGCATCTAATCAACTTTTCATTTTAATGTTTCCTTTTAAAGAGGAACTTGGTTTTCCGAATATGAGGATAATGTAAGGATGATGTACCTGTGGATTTCAGACTCATTACACTCTAACACGTAGAAGGCAGGTAGAACGCCAAGTAATTAAGGGAATGGGAGCTTTTTAGCCTGGAAACATGTTCAAACATTTTTGCAGGTTGGGCATATTTATTTCTGCTTCATTCAGGCTGGTCTTGCACCTGCCACAGGCTGTCTCTGTCAGTGAAATACCTTTATGCTAGCACAGGCCTGAGCCTGTTTCACATCCTGTCTTACCTGAATGATTTTTATCATCTTCTTTACCAACAGACTTGTCAATAGACCTCAAAAGAAAAGGCTATCCACTACAGTACAATGTCTAATAGTCCAAAGTGATGGCATATGTGGAAGATTTACACAAGCAAATAGAGACGGTAAAAAAAGTCTTGGGTTAAGTAGGAGTGTAAATGAAAGTGCAAATACGCAAATTGAAGTATTCCTTAGATATCGTTCATCTTTGATTGCCAATTTGCACATAGATTTATTCTACCTAACAAGTTTCATTACTTACCTCCCAGCCCTCCATCTATGTATCAATAGGACAACCAAGTATTGGAACCATGTGTGTGTGAAATGTACAGCCAGACTCCACCTTCTCAGTAAAAACAGCTCATCTTTGAGAGGCTGTCCCAGCATAACAAGTTATCACCTATCTGCAGGTTCTCTGTGGGTCCCAGTGGTGGAAGTACCTTGCTTGTACACCCTGGCCCTATTCAATATATATTATAGTATTCTAAACAACCTGTGTACTGGCCTGCCAAGTTTATTTATATATCTTCTACATGGACACTACAAATGCAAGAAAAAGGGTCTGAATACCCTGTGGGCCAATTCATAGTTTTTGTGCCAGAAAAACACTAATAAGTTGCAAAATATTGCAACTTTTGGAGTACTCACACAAGACACAGACAACTTTATCAATATTAACATAACATGAACAGAGCAGGGCATGACTAAGTCCACCAATCAAATTCATGAAAAGTTACTCCAGAAACGTACTTCAGTCCCTGACTATAGTGACATTTTTTACATACTATTTGCAACATGCGCTTAATGCAAAAAGTGGCCTTATAGTTACTACCATTCACTTATTTATGGCTTTAAAAAGGCCCTTTGTGACCAAAACGTTGCATGTAGGGATTGGCGAGTATACTCGCTACTATTCGGAACTCGCCGAATAGTAGCGGTATTCGTGTACTTGCTACTCGCCGAGTAAATTAGGATTACTCGGGAGTAGCAAGTACCGAGTACTTTTGCAGTGTATCAATAGATACACTGCAAAAGTCCTGTAAAAGAGAGGAAAAGTGGTTAAAAAATAAAAAAATCGGATACTCACCTTAACCGACGGCTGTACCGGGACCGGCCGATGCACATCTATTCATGTAAAAGGACCTTTCACTCTCTCAGCCAATCAGATGGCTGGGAGAGATCTGGCCAATCAGATGCCGCCACGTCACAATCACGTGATCGCTAGCAGCCACCTGATTGGCCAGATGGAAAGGTCCTCTCAGGTACATCGAAGACCTTTCCATCTGACCAATCAGGTGGCCGCTAGCGATCACGTCATTGTGACGTGGCGGCATCTGATTGGCCAGATCTCTCCCAGCCATCTGATTCGCTGAGAGAGTGAAAGGTCCTTTTACATGAATAGATGTGCATCGGCCGGTCCCGGTACAGCCGTCGGTTAAGGTGAGTATCCGATTTTTTTATTTTTTAACCACTTTTCCTCTCTTTTACAGGACTTTTACAGTGTATCTATTGATACACTGCAAAAGTACTCGGAATCGCTATACTCGCAATGATTAGCGAGTACCAAGACCTACTCGTTGCGGGTATAGCGATTCCGAATAGTACGGTACTCGCCCATCCCTAGTTGCATATTTTCTGCTTTGTGTATGCTGTAATACATTTATTGATAAGAGGAGAACATCTGGTGCCTTGGGTTTTGGATCTTTTATTGAATTAGGCGCATTTTATTGCAGCTGTCATGTTCAAATACCGTTGCAGCTGTCATGCAGCTGTATCTCAGCTGTATTGCAGCTGTCATGTTCAGTATATATATGGCATTCACAATACTAGTTTAAATTAATCAGGACTTAGGTTTGTACTATAACTCAGTTGGAGATATTGGTACATAAGAAAGTGTGGCGTCCCACCGGGTAGGCCGCCACCAGAGGCACTGCACTCCTCCATTAAAGGGAGAGTTGTACCTCTGGTCTCCATTTACTGGGATGGTGCAGTTGAGCTTTACTCACACACACACAACACTTAAGACCCCGGGATGGTGGGTGGACCCAGAGTGAGGATCCAGGCATAGCCGGGAGTGGAAGTCGGGAGTATAGGGGTGGTGTAGTGCCGACTCCCACGGGCTGGAGCATGACTACGCTCACCCTGGGAGGGAAAGACTGACAGGTGTAGAAGAGGAATGGAGCCCTTGGGGTATGGAACAAGACGTAGATCCCTGTACACCCGTATCTGGTGAGACAGAGGGGCTGATGGATGACACAGGGACCCGGCCCTGAACACGTTGCAGATGCTTCATGCCCGAACTGTTGAACCGGAGGCCCCAAGTTCCAAAGGGAGTTGTGGCCGAACACCCAACACAACTTGGAGAAGGCAGACGAACTAGGGAGCAGTGCCCAGAAGGGATCCAACAGAGCACCCGTGACTGTCGGTGCCTGAGCTCTGTGCTGCTGAGGTGCTGAGTGAGGAGCGGCGAGACAAGCTTGTAGCGCAAAGGGACCACCAGAGACAGAAAGACCTAGTGAGAGAGAGAGAGAGGGACATCAGCCGATGCTTGACTGCACTGACCCATTTCTGGAGACAAGGCTGAACTGGAGGTTGTTAGGGGAAGTACCTGGCAGCCATACTGAAACAACAGAACTCCCGCTGAGGTGTGTGAGACTTTCTTTAGCGGTGACCACCGACTGCAAAGGCCGCATAAGACGGTGGCCGCCCAGGCTGCATACTGCAGGTGGCGTCATGAATACCCCTTTCCCTAGTCATCCTTATCATCCCTGTTTATTAAAATGACATCACCAGGGTTATGGTAGCGGGTCTCAGCCCCCGTCTGTCCCCGTGAAAAGAACCGAGAAGTGAAGGACAACAAGCTGCCTGCTCACCGAGTACCCCTGGCCCTGGAGTGGGCGTGTCAAAAGCACATACAGTTGCATGCGAAACTATTCACCCCCCTTGGCATATTTCGTGTTTTACTACCTCACAATCTGGAATTTCACTGTTTGTTTTGAAGGATTACATCAGTTTATGTATAGAACATGCCTAAAACCGTGAACATTTGGTTTTCTTTTTTGTGAGGCTAAGATAAATAGGACAAAATAATTGAAAACTTCAGTGTGCCTAACTATTCCCCCCTAAAGTCAGTACTTTGTACAGCTTATTTTTACAGGTATTACACCTGTAATTTACTTTGCATAAATCTTTATGATCTTTCCATGACTTGCCACTGAGAGGTTTGCTCATACCTCAACTCAAAACTGCCCCAGTTCTTTCAAGTTAGATGGTTTCTTCTGGAGAACATCAATCTTCAAGTCTGACCACAGATTTTCAACTGGATTAAGGTTTTGACTAGGCCACTTCAATTCATTTAAACATTTTCCCTCTAAAGCACTCAAGTGTTCCTTTAGCAGTATGCTTTGGGCCAGTGTCTTGTTGGAAGGTGAACCTCTGCCCTAGTCTCAAATCACTGACAGACTGAAACAGATTTTGCTCAAGGATATTGCTGTATATAGCATCATATATCTTCCCCTCTACTCGATCCATTTCCCTTGTACCTGCTTCCGAAAACATCCTCAGAGCATGATGCTGCCACTAGAATGTTTAACTGTGGGCTGATGTTCTTATGGTGATGACCTGTGTTAATTTAGTGGCAGACATAGCATTTATATTGATGGCAAGAAAGTTCAATTTGGGTCTCATTTGACCACAGCACCTTCTACCATACATCTGGGCAGACTCTTACATGCTTTTGGCAAAACCAAAATGAGCCTTCCAATTTTTAGCTGTGAGTTAAGGCTTTTTTCTGGCCATTCTTCTATAAAAGCCAGCTCTATGGAGTATATGGCTTATTGTGGTCATGTGGACAGGTACTTCATTCTCTGCTTGGGAATTCAGCAGCTCCTTAAGGGTTTCCTTTGGTCTCTGTGATGCCTCTGTGATTAATGCCCTCTTTGCCCAGGCTAGGAGTTTTTGGTGAGCGGTCCTCTCTTGGTAGGTTTATTATTGTACCATGCTCTATCTACTTGATGGTAATGGATTTAATGGTGCTCTTGGGGATCATCAGAGATTATTTTTTAGAACCCAACCATGACTTGATTTTCTTCAACTTTGTCTCTGAATTGTTTGGAGATCTTCTTGGTCTTAATGTTGTTGTTTGGTTAGTGGTGCTGCTTGCTTAATGGTGTTGCAGCCTCTGTGGCCTTTCATAAAAGGTATGTGTATACTGACAAACTATGAGACACGTATGAGATTGCACACAGGTAGACTTCCTTTCATTAAGCATTGACCTATTAAGATAAATGCTTGCGCCAGACATTTTTAGAGGCTTCATAGCAAAAAACATGAATACATATGCAAATGTAAACATTTTTTCATTTAATTCATCATTTACATTATTGCCTTTATTTCTCTCACCTCTCTTTCCCAACTTGGACCATTTAATGCTGATGCAACACACGTAAATCGGATTACAAAAACATTTAAACACAAGTTGTAATGTAACAAAATACCGTATATACTCGCGTATAAGCCGAGTTTTTCAGCCCAAAAATTGGGCTGAAAAGTACCCCCTCGGCTTATACGCGAGTCAATACGGCAGCCCCAGCAGCCCCAGCAGCCTCAGTAATCCAGGGCCCCCCAGCCTTGCTCCGGTAACCTGTAAAGTAAAATATACTTATCACTGTCCCGCTGCCGTCCGCGCCCGCATCTGCCGACATCCCGATCCTCCATCTTCATGCGTATTCTTCCGGTTTCTTCTGTTCGTCGCAGGCAATGGACTGTATATCACACTGCTGGGGGCTGTATACCTGTGCTGGGGTCCACCCTCGGCTTATACACGAGTCAATAGGTTTTTCCAGATTTTTGGGGCAAAAGTAGGGGGGTCGGCTTATACACGGGTCGGCTTATACACGAGTATATACGGTACATATAAAACCGGGGTGGAGGAAGGGGAACTTTGCAATACTCTGTATGTTATACAGCACCTTAAGCATTTAGGTCTTGTCTGTTCCTAACAATAGCATAGTTCATGCATGTCAGGGGAGAAAATATATATCAAGTTTAGACTATAATGAAATCAACTTCCGAGTTCCGATGCCATTATGTTCTTACAAATTTCACTTTTGGCTTCCTCAAGAAGTTCAATGATGGATTTTCCTTTTTTCCTTAAAGTCCTAAAAACCTCTGTGTCAGTGGCACCACTTGAAGCAATATCTCCAATAGAGACCCCAACCATCATGAGTATTTAAGGGTATTTACAACCGTAGTGTTCAAAATCAACATACAGTACTTATCTATTCAGACCAGACTGTTCAGAGACACTTTTTTGAACATTAAAAACATAACATAGAACACATATCAGAAGATGAAAGTTAGATATTTTTTCATTTCATTTGTAAAAAAAAATCTCATTGAGAAATTGATGACAGCAAAATATCTCCAAGTTGGGTTAGGCTGCTTTCACATCATTTTTTTTTCCTGTCCGTGGCATCAATCCCACGGACAGGAACGGACACCACAGGAGGTGACCTATTTCTGTATCCGGGTCGGTGATTTTCACGGACCCAAAATACAGAAAGCCTGAGTCTGCAAAGTGCAGGCAAGCCAGGCGCTTTCCCTCCCGCAATGTATACATATATACATTGTGGGAGTGAACAAAGAGTTAAAAAAAAAACATGCTCATCTGTCAGACGGTGTCCCGCGCTGTCTCCCTCGCTCCTAGGACTGAAGGACCTGGGGTTGCATGGCAACTTGATCAACTGAGCGGTCATGTGACCACTCAGCTGATCGGGTTGTCACATAACCGCGCGGTTTAAATCTCCCGCCAAGCAAAATTGACCGGCGGGCGGGAGATTTAAACCGCGCGGTCATGTGACAACCCGATCAGCTGAGTGGTCACATGACCGCTCAGTTGATCGGGTTGCCATGCAACCACAGGTCCTTCAGTCCTAGGAGCGAGCGAGAAAGCGCGGGACACCGTCGGACAGGTGAGGATTTTTTTCTATTTTTAACTCATTTACAGAATTTCACTTCCGCAATGTATATACATTCGCGGGAATGCTCAGTACACTAAATCGGGTCCGAGAAATGATCCGATGTTTTCTCGGACCCGTGCTCCATAGGCCCCCATGTTAAAGGGCGCAGATCCTGTTGGATCCGATTCGGTCCGATTTGGTCCGCTGTGCCCAAAATAGGAGCAGTCTCCAATTTTGGGCACAGGAAAAAATTGGACCGAATCGGATCAAACACAAATCGGATGGCAATAAGGCCAAATCTGATCCGATCCGGGCCCGTGGAGATACATGGGGGCAAAATCGGATCCGTGGCTGTCCGATTTACAACGGACAGCCACGGATCCAAAAAAATCGTGATGTGAAAGCAGCCTTACCCAAAAGTAAGTGGTGCTTATATTAAAATAATACACACTAGAGAGGCAGAGTCTCTCCTTTCAGTTGCAAAGATGGTCAAAAGTTCACCAATTTGTGAACAACCGCATCTAAAAATTGTGGAAGAATTTCAACATAAAATTGCAAAGACTTTTAATATCCCACCATCTGCAGTACATAATATCTTTATCAAAAGAGTCAAAGATTTTGGAGAAATCCATGTCTTTAAAGAACAGAGCCATAGCGGTGGCTCAAGTGGTTAGCACTGCAGCCTTTGCAACACTGAGGTCCCAAGATCCTGAGTTCAATTCCCACCAAGGACAATATCTGCAAGGAGTTTGTATGTTCTCCCCATGTTTGCCCGGGTTTCCTCCCACATTGTAAAGACATACTGATAGGATATTAGATTGTGAGCCTCAATAGGGACAGCATTACTGATGTAAGTAAAGTGCTATGAAATTAATATTAATAGCACTATATAAATGAATAAATATTATTATTATTATAGGTCGATATTGGATGCTTGTGATCTTTAGGTTTCAGTACATTAAAAACAGGCATGATTTTGTTATGAACATCGCTGCATGGGATCAGAAATACTTCCAGAAAACATTGTATGTGAAAACAGTCAAGCAAACTACAAATGCTCGTGAAAGCTCTATCATGTATAGAAGTATCAATGTCTCAACACAATCCTTAAAAACTGCCGCCTGAGAGAAAGATCACTTCAAATAGACTGGGACAAAATGGAAAACTATTCAATGAACAGATGAATTAAAATTTGAGGCTCCTTATGAAAACCACAGACACCAAGTCCTGAAGACTCAAGAGGAAAAGGGGCATCCAGCTCAGAGCCCAGATCTTAACCCTGAGTCTATGATGGTATGGCTTTGAATTAATGCCTATGGCATGGGATGTTTACATACCTTGAAAGGTTGTATTAGTGCTGATAATTATTTAGAGGTTTTTAGAGCATCCAGACAGTACATATTTCAGCAAAAGCCTTGAATATTTCAGTAGAAGAATGCTATACAACATACAGCATCCTTTATAACAGCATGGCTTTGCAGGCTAAGGATTCAGGGAATGAACTGGCAGCTTACAGATACATCTCTCATCAATGGAATACACTTGGCTTATTATGGGACAAAAAATCTGGCAAAGTCCCAGGATTGCTGAGCAGCTAGAATACTACATCAGAAAAAAATATCACAGGGTGGTAGTGACGGACTTGTAGGAGATTGATATTGATGGACAAAGGTAATCGGGATAACTAGTCTGACCCTCAGTCTGGGTATCCCTAGCTGACACTATTATTAGGACTAAATCAGAAGGTGAGGACATCTGGGCTGCCACCCTTGCCCTGCTCCTGTCCAGCTTTAGGCCTACACCCCTTCACCTTCACCCAGGGATTGAGATAGAAACAGCAATAGCCCACACAATACCAAACGGCAAGAAGAAGGTAGCTTCAGTGAAGCTTCTGCAAGAACCACACTCAGCATTAACAGTTCACGGTAAAAGAGAGAATGAACTCTATCAGCAACATCAGGTGAAGGGACATGGGACTATTTAAAGGCTGGAGGAGTGGTCAACCACATCACCTGATACAGCAGCAGCAGCAACTGACATAAACCCTTAATGACCAAAAGGAAATTTACTCCCATTTAACTATTCACACTGCAGAGCAATTCACAGAGACAGAAGAGCAGTCTACACGTGACACATTAATAGCACAACATTATTCTACCAAAACTCCAGCAATTTACTTCTCAGAGGTGTACAGACTGTTATAAGATGGAGAGGAGATGATACACAATGGTAGACCCAACTTTTTTTTAGCTATGTTGCTGTCATCAATTTCTGAGTTATTCATTCAAAAGAAATGGAGAAATGTCTATTATTCACCTTCTAATCTATGTTCTAGATTCTATTGTAAAAATACGGCTTTTGGTCATTTCCATTCAATTGCATTCTTGTTTTCTTTACATGTTCCACACTATCTCAACTAATTTTTACATTTTGGTGATATAGTTATGTAAATTCAATAATGATTTGCATATTACATCAACAACATAAACTAATAATACCGTAATAGTTTTTCATAAGTGATATTCAAACAGATATTCAGCAAAACCACTGCAAGTTAATGGTGTAACAAACATTGAAGGCAACCAATGAGACAGGTGTTGACAGAGATAAAATAGGACCCCTGTACTAGAACAATATATGGGCCCTGCAAATACAATCACTCATAATGCAATATTTCTCCAGTTTTGGAGGTAGAGATGGGCCCCCTTACCTATTGGGCCCCAGTGTGGCTGCACATGTTGTATCAATGGTGTGTCTGCCCCAGCAATCAGAAGATCTTTAGGGATCTTTTCACTATAAACACCCCTATAAGCACCCCTTTTCCATTTTACTAGTTTTGATAACTTTACCTTAAAGGGGTATTCCCATTTCAGAGAGCCCATTCCATTAAATAGTAGGTATAATAATATTAATATTAGATAATAGCTCAATAAGTTCTCCTGATAAGCTATTGCAGTATGGGTATCTTACTATGGTGCTCATGGCCATGCTTGCACAGTAGAATATTTTACTATAAATGACTGGGTTCTCAGTAGCGCACATAGCTAGAGCAGGCACAGTGGCTCCCTGCCTGGGAGCTCAGGGTCAGTGTCAGTACCGGATGGTGTCTCCAGACTTCAGAGCTAGGAAAAGCTTCCTGTCTCTGTTTTCTCCCTAAGTGATGAGTGCAGAATCTTGACTGTCGATGGCTTATGAATAGTGATAAGCAGGTAGCGATGTCACTGTCCCCTTCCTGGATCAGTGACATCTCCTGTGTGGCGGCGCTGATCTGCAATACTGGGTATAACGACATTGCTGCTGGCTTATCGCTATTGATAATCAGCTAACAGCTGGGATTCTGTACTCATTGCACAGGGAAGAGGGGAGAAGACAGCGCAAGGAAGCCCTTGCTGGCTTCTGGAGTCTGGAGACACCATCCTGGTGGTGACGCCAGCCCTGAGTTCCTAGACCAGACAGCTCTGCAGTGAGTGTGAGATGGCCGGGCAGGGAGCTGCTGCACAGGCTCTAGCTATGTGAGCTCACGAGAACCCGACCATTGATAGTGAAATGTTCTAACTACGCCATGAACACCATAGTGGCTGTAAGATACCCATACTGCAATTATGTATCAGGAGAACTTCTCTATATTTTTAATTGAAGGTATTAACAAATATTAATATTATTATACATACTACATAATGGGATAGGATCTTTAAGATGGGAATACCCCTTTAAATTAGTAGAAATCTAATATATAAAGCTGAATGTGTGTATGTGTGTGTATGTCCGGGATTGGCATCTACACCGTTGCAATTACAGCTACAAAATTTTGCATAGTCACACGTTTGGATCTCGAGAGCGTCATAGGCTATGTTGTGAGGCGAGATTTTAACCCTGCGTGTTCCAATTCACCAAACAATTTTGGCCCTTTGTACATAATGGAGAGAAAGTGACAGTTACCAGTTGACAGTTGTGAATGAGAGGGGCTTAATGACAGCACCAAAGACTAACAGCATATACCAGCACATAGTAACTAAGGTGGGGCCCTGACACGGAATATTCACCACGCACGGTTACACGTATACACACCACATACACGCAAAGAGTAACAGCTAAGGTGGAGCCCCAACATTGGATACTCACCATGCACCCGAACACAAACACACACCATAAAGAGACACACACAACACAGAGACACACACCACACAGACACACCCCCACAGGGACACACACACATACACACCCTATAGGGACACATGCACTCACCCCACAGGGACATACACACCCCACAGGAACACACAGACCCTATAGGGATGGACACACACCACAGATACACCCCTCCACCCACAAGGACACACACCACATGGACACCCTTCCCCCCCAAAAGGACACAAACCACAAGGACCCCACACAAGGACACACGCACACCACAGGGACACACACACACACCCCAGGGACACACACCACACAGACAGACACAGATGTGCACAGCTCGTCTCATACGTCTGGTATTTTTAATTTCCAAAAATAAACATCTGATTAAAAACAGCCAATGTGCAACACATGTGCCATATAGTGAATTAAGGCAGATGTCAGTCACATGAGCTGTCTATTATGTGTATGTGTGAGGTAACATATACTGCCCGGCCGGGGGGAGGGTTTACTGTTGGCTGGAGATTTATCAGGTTGCAACCAATCACAGCTCAGCTTCTATTTTCCTACAGGTCATTAACATGACATATTCAAATTCTATTTTGTTATAGCTAACATCAGTTATTTATTAACCCGGGCGTAGCCAGGTAGTACAGCTAGTATTACATATAGTTGGTCAGAAAGACACTGGCCACTGACACCACTTTGTGTCTCTCAGACTCTGCACCATGCACATGTAATTATAGATTAATTGCTGATATGAATAATGTCATATGGTTAATAAATGGAATAACTGTGATCATGTTCTTCATTGCATACATGAAATACCGTCTTTTGCTTTAGGGTGATTAACATAAAGTTTGGTTAAATTGACACATCATTAATTTTACATTAACATTTACTTAACAATTTTATGTATAAACATGTTGCGTAAAATCTAAATATATGACATTTCTTAACAAACATTTGCTATAATGATTTTAGTATCTCTCTATTATGTCTTATAAGAACAGAATACACCTGTGTCACCTGTGCTCACCTGTATGGTGTGTAATACCAACAGTTACCACATGGTGTCTTCTTGAGTTATTTTATCAATACTGAATGCAATAAATAAACTCTTCACAGTAATAACATAACATGGATTTTGGAAAGATAATTTTCATGGTGAATGTTATATTAACATGTTTTTTATTAGAGACAACATGTGTACTGATGTATCAAATGGTTTTGTTTATGAAGTCAGAAGAATATGACCTTACTATTAATTTAGTATTAATTTAGAGTTCAACATGAACCTTATTTAATTTCTTAACACCCAGTTAACATCAATTTCTTAGCGTTCTTTTAAATTAACTAACTCACAAGTTTCCACTAGATAATTTACTACATGCATCTTTACCTAAATCCTAAACCCTGTCTATTTCAGTAAAATAAGCAATTAAAAAAATGCAAATGACCTAATATAACTGATAAGTGCAGAAATGCTGCACAAAATTTGCAGCATAAAATATTCATAGTGGGAACATATCCTTAAAGGGGTTTAAATGAATGTCCCCAGCTGCAGGTTATTATAAGAAATACAAACCGCATTGTACCAACCTTCCTGGGGTCTGCCGGCGAGTCTCTGCCATTGCTCCTGGTGTCTGCTATTGACTGCAGCACTGACAGCACGTCGACTGTGCGGCATCCAATCAATGATTGTCTATGCACCACCCCACTGCCATTTTGTTGAAGACAGTCAGGCCGCAGAAGCACAATGCACAACTCCCTACTCCCATAATCCCACCCACGTCTATGTGCCTGTTTCAGTGTATAGAGGTGAGTGGGAGATTATGGACGTGGGGTACATTTAATATTCATGCTCTGAAAAGGTGGACACACGTTTTTGACACAGCATCAGCCCTTGCCTACTGTGACCTTGCTCCTGCCTCCTGTATCTCAGTGCCACCACTGGCCCCACAGCCACTGCCAGGTACGTCTGGACTATAAGACGCACCTTACACTTTCCTTCTAAATTTATGGGGGGGGGGGGATGCATCCTATAGTCCAAAGGTATTGCGAAAAAATGGATTTCTCTGAAATACAAAAATGTATCACACATATCAAGGATCCATTTTATTCAGTATCTTTTGAGCTACATGTCCATATAGACGGCTTAGGAGCATTGATCCTGCTGACAGATTCCCTTTAATTACATTGATGTTCTAATTTTGGATGATTCATTTTGGGGTTAAATCTTTTGGCTGTTCTAATCTGCTTTGATTGGTTTAATTTGTATAGGTTAAATATACTGATCCCATCCATATTGCATGTTTGTGCTTGTCATTTAAAACATTGATGTGTGAATGAAGCTTTAGGCTATGTGCGCACTGTGCGTCTTTTGTTGTGCTGCATTTCTGTGCTGCATGTGTATGTGCACAAACACAGTCAAAGCAGCCCAAGCCTATTGAGTTTGTGCACATACAAACAAAGTACAGAAACGCAGCACAAATAAGGTGAAACACAAAGAGAGACACAAACACACAAAGACACAGAGACAGACAGACACAATTTCTTACCCTCCGGAGAGACCACGGAGACCGGTGATATCTTCATTCCCGTGCAGCGCAAGGACCTTCGGCTTTTGCCCAATCAGAGGCTGGCCATGTGGCAGGATGAGTCACATGGACAGCCTCTGATTGGAAGAAAACCACAGGTCCTTCAGTCACTTCTCCCAGTGTCCGGAATGAAGATATCACTGGGAATTAACGTGGGATTGTCGGGGAGGGTGAGTATTGGTGCATTTTTATTTTGGAAGTCACAGAAAAAATGCACCACAAAATGACTGTGGGAATACCCATGCATTTATAATGCTATTTTTTGGGGGGTTAGATTGTAGTCTATGGACCCAAAAACAGGTAAGTTAATTGAAGGGACATAAAAAAAAACGCAGGCGATTTTTGCACCAAAAATGCAGCACCCAGAAACGCACATGTGGGCCCAGCTTTTGTAAAATCACATAGACTTTCATTACAAAGCTGTGGGTGCAGCACCAAAACGCAGCAGAAAACCACAGTGGGCACATAGCCTTATAGTCTAATGTTTGGGTTGTACATTTATTACATTTATTTGTCAGTTACATCTTCTTCCTAAAGAGAATTTCCTCTCAATGTTCAAACATTTTCAAATTGGACAATAAAAAATGTAAAGTTTAACCTAATCAGGCTTTTTTGTAAGTGACCCCTTTTTTCTCTACTCTGCATGCTTCTCAGTACAATATTGCTTACAGACATCTCCGTGGTTTACCAAGGCTGGAGACCTCGTAATTTCTTGGTCTTAAGCCTGGGAGGGGGTTCTTCAACTGCAAAAAATCATCTAAAGGCAATTGAATCTAGCCTTGGGGATCTCAGTGACAACTGCAGATTAGACACAATTAATGGAGAGCTGCCATCAATAACAACCTGAAGCATGTACTGATATTATGATGTTAAGGCCCCGTCACACACGTCAATGTCGCAAGAGATCTGATCGCTGGGGCGCATTAACGGCTGATCGCTGGTGAGCTGTCACACATACAGACTCACCAGCGATCAGTACCAGCGAGTGTCCGGCCCAGGCCCGGGGGGAACTCAGATCTTAGGCGCGGTCTGGGGGAAGTCACGGGTAGCGGTGCCTGAGGCTGTGGGCCTGGTGGTCAATGAAAAATGGGGAAAAAGAAAAATAATAAAAATGTCGAGTTGTGACGCCACCTGTAGGTTCCGGTGATGACACTGGCGCTACTTGGGCCTCTGGGGTGATGGGTGGCAGCAAGATGGAGTGGCTCCTTACAGGAGAAGCGGGGTCCCCGGAGCTGAGAGTTGTTATGGTGGAATGAATAGGGTAGCACAGTCGTTTCTGTTCAAGGTTGGAATTGGGGAGCACAGTCAGTGTGGTGCAGGTGGAAGGAGGGACACGCACACATAAAAGTCTTTTGGTACCTTTACTGTTGTTCGGTTACAGGTACACACGTCCAGAATGAGGGAAACACTTTGGGATCTTCACAGTGAGTATGGTTGTAGGCCTCCTTATTTAGCTTTCCTGGTTGAGTCTGGCAGGTATGGAACCTAACCAGACCGCTACTTCTCTCTCTACTCACACCTGGGTTGCTGCACTGAGGGCTCTCTCTTGGGATCCTGCTGATGTCCTCCACGGTCCCTGGCTCTCAACTGTTGGTGCTGCGGGTGTCCGGGAAGCTAAGCCTCCTTGCGATGCTGGATTCTCTGATGGGCCTATATCCTCTGTCCCTGCAGACTCGGACTCCAGTGACCGGGACTCTGGTGGGGTGAGTCGGTATGACTCCTCTGCCCCCTGTGACACGCTTCTCTCCTCTGCCTATGCCCCTACTCTGCGGGTCTACCTCTACCTCTGGTGTGTGCTGGTCTGGGCCTAGCGCGGCTCCAGTACCAGCTCAGCTCACTAGACTCTGAGCTCTTCACAGTTCTGTAGTGACTGCACACTCTGTCTGTCTCCGCCCCTGGCACCTGTATTTATAGGGGGAACTTGCTTAAGGGCAACCAGTGGAGCTCCCCCTACAGGCCTGGAGTGGAAGGTGATGTGTGCATGTGGTTACTCACTGTGGGAAATCCTTCAGTGTCCCAGGGAAGTCTGTGGTTACCTGGTACAGGATGCCACACGAGCGGGCTGGTATCCATGTAAACAAGCGGGTAACTAAGCGCCTTGCGGCGCTTAGTTACCCGCTGTTTACCATGGATACCAGCTCCCAGCACTTGCTGAGAGGCGATGGGAGCTGGCTGATCGCGCGTCTCCCGATTCACACGCAGCGATGCTGTGTGTCCACCGGGCGACCATCGCAAAAATTGTGCTCAAAAACTCGGCTTATACTCGAGTATATACGGTCACTATATAAATAAAATTATTCTTATTATAATACAGTAAATACTGATTAGAGATGATCAAATCTTTTGAAATTCTAATTCACCAGTTTCGTTGAATCTTTCAAATAATTTTGATTCACAATGATAAATTTGCCACCAATCACAGGTACTCTCATTGCCCTGAAAAGGGTTGTATAGTATCCCAGGGTAATCTGTCTACAACCCTTTTCAAACTATATACACACGGATTACCTTAGTATTGTCAAATCGACCTCCATATACATGGTTAAGGGTAAACAGTTGGTAACTGTTCTTCACTGCTATTTTGTCACACACTACCTGTACGGCATAAAAATTAATTATATTAATATATGATTTTTGTCTTTTTGTCCTTTGTTACATTGCTAAGCAACGAGCTTTGATCCTTTCAATAAACAGATTCACTACAAAATGGACACAGCGCTGAGATCCCTGCATCAGCTTTTACACAGGCTTTGTTAGCCCTCCTGATTGGCTGTGTAATACTATGTGATGTGATAGCTGCAGGGCATTGTTGGATACCTCCCTCGGTTACACCCATGGTCATGTGAGCCTTCTCTGGCTGATACAATCAACTTTTGCATATAATATAGTGGCGATTGTTTTGCCGAGGCACGTGAGTCAAATCGCAAATTGTTCAAATTCACTGGGTACTGCAAATTGTCTAAAACTCAACAGGGATTTGCATCAAAAGGATGTGTTCATCTCTAATACCGATATACTTTCTTAATATATCATTAATGTCACAGAGACATCTATAATATATTTATTGACAATTGGACTAGAACCTGTAACATTTCTAGGGATGTAGAGTAATTTAGTAGTTCATATGGTACCCAGTATCTATAGATCTATCTATACTGAGGGCCAGAGCAGAGGAGCAGATATGATTTTATTGATTTATAAGCGATCTATAGATCCTAGAACTGCAGTGTATGGCTCTGCTTCTTCATGTAGCAGGGCAGGGACTGTACTAAAACGTTTTCTCTCACTGGAGTTTCCCTTTAAGAGCCAAGCTCATAAATATCTCCCTCGAGATTTGGTGAGTTTTAGTTGTTAATATTGCATAATATAATTTATAATTTAGTATATAACAATACATAATATTTCTGCTGGTTTAGTATGTGGAGGGATTGATTGAGCTCCCACTGAACTCTATAATGTATCAGTACACAGCATTTTGCATTCCTTGAGTATATCATGAAGGAATTATGGGCTGAGATTCATTTGCCAAAGCTCATGTTGATGAAATCATCTACGGAAAATCTTTGCTTAACTTTAAATCATTTGACATTAGGAATTGAAAAGCTGTGTGACTCCAGGAACTAGACAGAAAAGGGATGCCTGAAAAGAAAGCCACCATTCTGTGCAATTACACTAACTGTATTTCAGACTGGATGATAATCTTACTCTGAGTGAAGGAATATATCATAGTTCAACAGCACCAGAGGTGTAACCATCGTAGTTGCAGAGATCCCAGGAGTGTAGGGGGCCCACAGACTTCAGCTGGATATGCAAGACACACATCCTGCTGAAATGTATTGCTACACAGAGACTGGTTGGATCCCTGAACTGATAGGCACGCTGCCGAGAGGAGGATGTTGCGCGACTTGGGATCAGGGGAAGGTGAGTAGATTGCTGGGGGAGGTGGTATGCAGAAACTATAAATACTAGGATGGATAGTCACAAGCCATCAAACAAAGAAGAACTGCTTACATTTTTGTGCCAGGAGTGGCATAAGATCACCCAAAAGCAGTGTGAAAGACTGGTGGAAAGCATGCCAAGATGAATGAAAGCTGTCATTAAAAATCATGGTTATTCCACCAAATATTGATTTCTGAACTCTTCCTGAGTTAAAACATTAGTATTGTTGTTTTTAAATGAATATGAACTTGTTTTCTTTGCATTATTTAAGGTCTGAAAGCACTGTTTCTTTTTTATTATTTTGACGATTTCTCATTTGCTCCAAATAAATACATTTTTAGCTTTGAATTTTGGAGACATGTGACTAGTCCAGGGTATGGGAACTCGGGTATCTAGGCCCTCTGGTGCAGTAGGGATGTCACTGGTGGCCTGCCCTGGTGGTCAACTAAAAAGGGGTTAGTTGAAATAGGAATAAAAGTTTGTAAGTTTACTGTGACACCACCCGCAGATTCTGGTGATTAAGCACCAGCGCCGCTTCAGACCTCTGGAAGGCGATGGTACAACAGCCGAGATGGTACAGCTCCCTGCAGGTAGAGCTGGCCTCTGGGGCAGGGATGCACCTGTAGTGATGGAAGTGCTAATGATGGAGATAAACAAGTTGCAGTGCAGCGGTGAAATAAGTACACGGAGACTCTGTCACTCTACCCGGGTACTTTACTGGAACAATGCTGGTGGTGGTACAGTTCACAGTGGACATCAGTCGTTAGGAAAAGGTAGCCAGCCGGGTAGCCACAGTGGGCTGCAGAGTGTTTTGGAGACTCCCGCGGTATGCCTTCCTTGCTCTAACCTGTGTCCTGCTGCTGCTGCCTGTCCTGGAACAGCCTGCTTAGTACCAGGCCCGATTGGAGTGTTTTCTGAGTATTCCGGCTTCCCGCTCTCTCTCTCTCTTGCACTGGGGCTCGACCCCGGTGGGTTATCCTGGTGTGACTGGTTTCCTTGTGACAAGTTGTCGGGGCCGGTAGACAAATCCGTGACGACCGGTGTTACGACTCAGGGGCTAAACTCCCTGTGCCGCGTCTTCGGAACCGGCACTGCGGTGTATGGACCAGGGTTCCCTCCCGGAGTATGGTCACTTCGATCTGGGGGGTACCCTCCTTCAGTCTGGGCTGCCTGTTCTCTCTCTCCAGGCCCCCTCTCTTGGAGTCCCCTTCTCTCTCTCATGGCTACCGTGCTCCTTTTTTCCTCGAGGAAAAACTAGAATCCCCCGTTTTTCTACCTTCTTCCTCCCCTAATTCCTTCCCCCCAGGGTATGGGCTCTCACGATTTGCCTAGGTGGGTGTGAGGGAGTGCTGGGATGGGAGCCTCCTACAAACCTTGCATTCCCATTGTGACAGGGGTAACCGCATGCTCCTTTATGGGTGCAGTACCCCCATTGTGAAGCCTGACCAGTGGGGCGCCACACATGTTGTCAGTAGTTTATAGAATAAAAGAACACTGTACATTTTACTCAAAAATATACCTATAAAGTGAAAAATCAGAAAAACTGAAAATTTTGCAGTGGTCTCTTAATTTTTGCCAGAGCTGTATATACCAGGATAGGTCTAAGAGTAGGATTTATATACCAGGATTGGGTATATATTTATGAAGATAGTGGACATATTTACCAGGAGGGTACCGAGGATGTGACATTAGTATAAAATATCTAAAAGTGAGAGACAAAACAGAGCGCAATGGGTCTTATCGCTTGGGGAAACTTAATACCCTTAAGACTGCATATACTCACCTTGGCCAGTTGTGTAAACCCACAACTAGTGTATGCATTTGTACAGCTGCTGCTGGATCCGCTCTCCCACATGCAAAGTGACGTGTATACAGAAATCCAAGTAATAGTGCTCCTACGATCAGGGTATCCCTAATGAAGGAGCTGGGACAGCACCGAAATGCGTTGGGAATAAACACCACTGCATCAAGACCTTCTGTGGTCCTTTTTTCCTGAAACAGCGGCACGGATCGTAGGAGCACTATTACTTGGATTTCATTAGGACGTTATGGGGGACATTACTTCATAAAAAAGGGGGAGGGGAAACTCGTATGTTTTTATAGGAGTTGGAGCTCTACAAGGGCCCATACATCTGACCAACCTACAGGGGGTTCCAAATTTTGCACTGCGACCCTTCGGACTCTAGTTTCGCAACTGAGTTGTACTGTCCACTACTGATGCTATTTTGGTCCAGCATCTCCCTTAGCATACCTTCTCTTCATAAATATTGAATCAATTGCATGGTAATTTCAAATTTCACCTCTTCTCAGTTCCAATCTGTGGGGTGTTGTAGTCGACTAATGGTGCTTGATCTGAAAATTCTTGCCAAGTTCAACGTTTATTTCAGGATACTAACAGCTTGTAGTCGATTATGAATGCTTCCCTTTCACGTCTTTCCTTAAAATGTGTGCACTTGTTTGTTGTCTTTTAACAGAAATTAAAAATGATGTCGTACCTGTAAGCAAGATTAGATTACATAAATTTCTATATGTAAACTAAGAAGACTTACAATTGCTAAACTGTTAAGCATACAAATGTGTTTATTAAATCATTTCATTAAACTGCATTTTTGGATTTACCGGTAAATAGGAGCAAAACATTTTGTTGACATTTGAAAAAAAGGAAAAACATATAGTCAAAAAGTTTAGAAAGATGCTATACATATTCAATAAGACACTGTGCAGCTGTAGACACCATACAGAGAAAACATACCAGAAAGTCACTATATGTTGTTAGGCAACATTGGTAATTTTAAAATATGGTACCCTATATAGTCAAACAGATACCGTATATCATACAATAGAAATTAAGCTGTTTTTTTAGATGCTATACAGACAAATAAGTATTGCATTTTGTCTTCCTTAGGCCGGGTCCAACAAGCCAATATAAATCAGATTGATTTTCATCCAGGAGAGGAGGACGAGTGAAATCCATTTGGTATTTGCCAGTGCTATACGAGTGTGCAATTTTTTTTCTCAACAAGCATCCATATGACATTGGTATGGGTCCTCGAAAAGAATTGGATCACACCTGGATGACAAAATAGAGAAGGTTGAGAACTTTTTTCTCTTCTCGTCTGAGAAAAATGGATCCCACTATGATCAGACTCTGATCAAAGTCTCATTAGTGCGTTTTCAAGGGTTGAGAAAACATAGTCATGTGATCCCTACCTTGACCAAAAAAATCCTCATGATGGTGTTAGTAAAGTCTAGATATTGCCCAAATAGACTTCAGATTTGTAGTCATTGGTTAAAATGCACCTGTCACCAGTTTTGTTTCCATATAAGCAGCAGCCACCATCGGTAAGGCCTATATAAGTCTCCAGGCTGATGTGTATAATGCAAAAAACAGCTTTTATTACTTTCACCTGGAAGGCAGTTTGGTCCGATGGGTGTTGCAGGTTTCTGTCCTGCGCTTGCCTCTTGGGAATGTCATTCTCTTCTCTGTTTCAGCGGGTGACGCCTCATACGTCACCTGCACAGACTACTCCATTGCGCTCCTGGGCACGCTTACTTGGCCTACAAAGTACACATGAGTGGGCGTTCTTTGTCCTTTCATTGTGTCTCAGCAGGGCAGAGCAAATTTTGTGTGTGACGGAGCACACTGGAGGAGACTGTGTGCAGGTGACATAGGATGCATCACCTACTGAGTACCATTAGTGCATGCTCTCATAATCTCCCATCTTGACTACTGCAACCCCCTGCTCTGTGGTCTCCCCTATAGCGCTCTCGCTCCCCTCCAA
This sequence comes from Allobates femoralis, assembly GCA_033576535.1. NCBI lineage: Eukaryota > Metazoa > Chordata > Amphibia > Anura > Aromobatidae > Allobates > Allobates femoralis. The sequence goes on from JARQOC010000005.1 coordinate 130,627,167, forward strand.
TCTATCCTAGACTCTGTTGCCTGACTAAGCCACTTGTCTCCCCACTATTCCTCGGCCTCTCCTCTTTGCCAATCCCTTCACTGGCTTTCCATTGCTGAAAGATTACTGTTCAAAACCCTAACCATGACATCCAAAGCCATCTGCAACCAGTCGCCATCTGCAACCAGTCACCATCCGCAACCTGTCTCTTCCATCATGGTACTTACCTGCACGTAACCTCCATCCTCACAAGATTTCCTTCTCTCCTTCCCCTTATCTCCTCTTCCCACACTCACATACAAGATATCTCCCATACACCCTCCATACTCTGGAACTCTCTGCCTCAACACATCAGACTTTTGCCTATCGTGGAAACCTTCAAAAGTTACCTGAAGACCCACCTTTTCCCACAAGCCTACAACCTGCAGTGATCCTCAGTCTAATAAACCACCGCATGACCAGTTCTACCCTCTCCTACTGTATCCTCACCCATCCCTTGTAGACCATGGGCCCTCACGGCAGGATCCTCTCTTCTCCTGTACCTGTTTGTGCCTTGTATTGTTCATAATTATTATACTTGTTTACATATGCCCCTTTTTCACATGTGAAGTGCCATGGAATAAATGGCATTTTTACAATAAATAATAACTTAAAGAAATCTTTAAAAAAAAAAAACTCATAAGCTTCACATCTGAATAATAATAATAAAGAGGACGGCATTCTTAAGAAAAATGGAGGCACCGGACAAAGACCTGCGATGCTCATCAGACCAAACCGCCTCCCAACTGTTTTTTTTACATTATGCAGATTGGCCTGGGGTCTTTATATACAGAATGCTGTATATAAGGCCTTATTGATGGCTTATATGCAAAAAAAAAAACTGGTGACAGGTTCATTTTAATTCAGACACTTAACTTTGTAATATATCTTACTGAAGAAAAATACTTATTTTTGCTCGAGGCTTCTCAGCACTGAGCTCGTCACAGAATGACATGTCAGTCAAACACAAACTGATCCAGAACTTACTTCCTACATGAAACTCAGGTTAGAAACAGCAGAAGGTGGTCTGATCACATACACAATCGAAAAAATGCTCATTGTGTGCGGTAAGGTAGTTATGCTGAAATATACCAAAAAGTTTTGATCCTAGGCTTCTCACCAAAGGGCTAAAGGAAACGTTCATCCTTGCTTGTTTTTTCCTGGATAGTTGACCTTTGTTTTCACTGTTATGAAGTGTTTATAGCAAATAGAAGAAATAAGAAAACCCTTTGGCCACATTCTACCACGTTTCCCCGAAAATAAGACACCCCCCAAAAATAAGACCTAGAAGAGGTTTTGCTACACTACTATATTTAAAGCCTCCCCAAAAGTAATTATCAGAGTTTTTTTAAGCATTTACACTGAACAGAAGCCTGCAGTTGTGATTCATATGTTACCGGTATTATAGCAGCCTGCCACCATTGTCCTCTGTATATATTCCGGGCAGAGCTCTGAGTTCACTGGCTAAGCACCATCAATAGCAGCCACCGTCCAATCAGAGGCCAGTAGCTGCTGGCCCATCAGAGGCCTGTAGCTAAGATTGGTGCATGACATTACATGGGGGCATCTGATTGGTGGCAGCTGATGGCCTCCAATTGGCCGGCAGCTGCTGTTGATGTCGCTGAGCAAGCAAACTCAGAGTGGTGCCTGGAATACATACAGCAGACTATGGCAGAAGGCCAGTGAGAGAAAAGGGGTGTGTGTGTGGGTGTGAGGGTGTGTGTGGAGTACCGAAATGGGGTTATTGGGGTCTGCAAGAGAATAATGGGAGCTGCAAGGGGATGATGGGGATATTGGGGGCTGCAAGGGAATGATGGGGGCTGTAAGGGGATGATGGGGATATTGGGGACTGCAAGAGTATGATGGAGGCTGCGAGGGGATGATAGAGATAATAGAGGCTGCAAGGGGATTATGGGGATATTGGGAGCTGAAAGGGGATGATGGGAATATTGGAAGCTGCAAGAGAGTGATGGGGATTTTGGGGGCTGAAAGGGGAAGATGGGGATATTGGGGGCTGCAAAGAGATGATAGTAGTATTGGGGACTGCAAAGAGATGATGGGGATATTGGGGACTGCAAGGGGATGATGGGGATATTGGGGACTGCAAGGGGATGATGGGGATAGTGGGGGCTGCAAGGAGATGATGGGGATATTGGGGGCTGCAAGGAGATGATGGTAATATTGGGGAATACAAGAAGATGATGGGGATATTGGGGCTGCAAGGGGATGATGCGGATATTGGGGGCTGCAAGGGGATGATGGGGATATTGGGGACTGCAAGTGGATGATGGGGGCTGAAATAAGACATCTCTTGAAAATAAGACCAAGCACATCTTTGGGCACATCTTTGGGAGCAAAAATAAATATAAGATGCTGTCTTATTTTCGGGGAAACAGCGCACCTTCTGCATTAATTGGAAGTTAAAGAAAGTTTATTGACTAAAAAGCATTATTTTTGCCATAAACAGCTCCAATCCACAGGCAATATCTATCACTTTATCTCAGCATGTTTTCTTAGGTTGTCAATCTTTTTCAGCTTTTACACATTTGATATAATTATATTAATAGTAATACCACAACATATTCTATTATAACCCAAATTCAGCTGAAAATCTAATTCTCAGTCAATGCCATCATTATTTTTATAGAACAGCAGAGAGTATGAGAGGAAAATATGTGACACATCGCAGCATTATAAAGCACCAGGAGGCAAGTTCATATTTAGTCATTGCAAAAAAAATATAATCCATTGACAATGACAATCCCTTGAAAGCTATGTAAGCTATAGTCAGACTACACAATAGGGGCAATGTATGAGCCGAACCACCATGAGGGAGGTAAAAATAAACACAACTATGTGTGTCTTCAGGGAAGGGATATTTTGTGGAAGAGCCAAGTAGGACGTGCACACAGGGTAAACAGAAAACCACAAATTGCAGAGGACAGAGCTGTTAAGAGATCAAAGGAAAGTCCTGCTGAACAGGTATGTAATAAGTGGTGACACACTGGTGAGGAGACATTATAGGAAGGAAAACTCATAGCACAGCTAGCAAAGCTATAATGATGGGATATTTTCCATTTCCCTTTACACAACTGAACTATTGGCTCTATTTAAAAAGAGGTAATTGTGCTAGTAACACCGAGAATGCCCAGAAAGTGGCAAATCTGCTGTGCCCACCGCACTCATTCTCTACCACATTCCTTCCTGTCAAGGGTGGGATCCACATTCTTAATGACAGGTTCCTCACTTGGCGTAGGAGATGTCTGCGGTGTAATGTGCCGCAGGAAAATGATTCCTTCTCTAATCAATAAATTGATTGCCAGGTCATGTTAACCCTTGCAATAAATGCTTGCTCCAGATGAAACTATCACTCCCAGTATGAAGTGATTAATGGTAAAATATTTTTTTTTATAAAAAGAGTGGTACTATCTACCATCACACTAAAGAGTAGGAGATAAAAACGTTAAGCGCTTCACTTTTGACAATGTCTCTGACTGTAGTCAGAGACATTGTCAAAACAATTGTAATTTTTAATGTGTAGATGTAATTTCTTTGAAAAAAAAACAATACTGCACTGGTTCTTAATGATGGGTCATATAGCAGCTAAGATAATGATTTATTGTACCATATGATTTATTTTTTCACATTTTTCTGTATTTTATGGCTGTGTTGGCATGGACAGCAGCTGATAGGGAGCAGTACAATGTGACAGCATAGAAATGGTTAACAGAGATTCTGACTGAGCTGTGTGGAGCCACATGACAGATCAGAAGCTTGTTCTAAGGAAAGAGAAGTTTGTAGTGATCCTGAAATTCTGGCATTGCTCAGCACTGTGCTGTAATCTGACAAATTGTCACCTCGTGAGCTGCAGTCAGTAGTGTAGGCCACGCTCCATCCCTTATATGGTTATGTGGCCATATTCAGTGTGAAGACAGATATGACTTATAATGAACATGTATCTTCTTCACACACAGTGCAATGGGTACACCTTGTGGAAGTTTTATGAATGGTTTTCAACCAGACTTATTTAATAAAGTATATTTGAAAGTTTATTAAAATCAGTTTCTCTATGTTATTATTAAATAAAAACTTAAATGGCGGTTACTCTTTAAGTGGACATTTCATCAGAGCACCCAATTATAAGCGAGCTGTTTTTACTCTAATTTTATTCCTACTGCTATCCTGAGTAATATGGTTTTTATTTTTATTTTTTGTCTCCTGAAGTATTGGCCTTTTTTGTCTCCTGAAGTATTGGCCTTTTTATTTAGTGCTGATTTTTATGGTCTTTACAATGGGGCGTGACTCAAAGGATTCTCTGGGGACATATGGCTAGGTTACTCTGCATTATTATTCTCTAAGCCATAAAGAACATTAAGAGGAGCATTGTATAAAAAGGCCCTTATCTCTGAAACCATTCATTGGTTTTCAAAAAGAAAAGAGGTAATTATGTAAGGGTGCTAGTGCTTTTAATCTCACAACAGGACCTATTTAGTATCACACTAGCTAGCACAAGATGCAACTAATTCCTTTAGATAGTGAAATCTATTCAATTCTAGTAGCTGGTGTAGATTGGCACTATAATATACACCACTATTAGGTTTATGTTATAGTAAATGTGTTAGTAGGCGCGAGCCCATGCCTATCTCACTAAGTCTGGGTTCACATTTGCAGACCCCTCCGCAGCGTTCTGCGGAGGGGATCCGCAATGTGACCGCAGCGGCCGCAAGCTCCTATCTTTATAATGGGAGCGCACAGTGCTGCGCATGACTGCGCATGACCGTGCGCACCCATACACTCCCATATGTGATCTGTGCGCAGGCGCATGCCTGCGCACAAATCACACAGTCTCGTCCGCACCAGGAATGCAACATATCGTGTCCCTGGTGCAGATGAGACTGTGTGATTTGTGCGCAGGCATCCACCTGCGCACAGATCACATATGGGAGTGAATGGGTGCGCACAGTCATGCGCAGTCAAGCGCAGCACCGTGCGCTCCCATTATAAAGATAGGAGCTTGCGGCCGCTGCGGTCACATTGCGGATCCCCTCCGCAGAACGCTGCGGAGGGGTCCGCAAATGTGAACCCAGCCTAAGTTCACCCCATCTTTCAAAGAGTTGGTGAGCTCAATGCTAAGCAGAAAAAAAGTCATTAATTGTTGGGTAATTTGATGTGTGCCAAAATCTGCAATTTTTTATGCCGCTTTTTGGACTACAGTGGTTGATAAATGCTCCTCATTGTCTTTGGAGGTTTTGCTAATTTGTCCCAGACCGCCAAGACATTTTCTCTTAACTGCTTATAAACCTCTGCAAAATGTGTTACCTAGACATATTTGATTTCTTATTTTTGCAGTAGATTCTCAAATCTTGTAGTCAAAAGCTAGTAGTTAAGCTAGAGAATAAACAAATGTATTGAGGTTTTCAGTAAAGCTTTGAACACTTCAGGCACTGATTGGCCAAAGTTTATTTACCAATAGTCCATAAGCAGAGCTATTATGGTAGCTAGTTACTTTTTCCAATTTCTCTTAAAGGGGTGGTCAATTATCTAATATGTACTTTCTAAATATGCATCTTTACACTCAATTTCATTTCTAATTAGCTTTATTATCCAAATCCAACACCTGCAAAATCCCTAAAAGTGTTTTTATTTACTTTACTTCCTGTGACATTTTGTTTGAGAGTAGTCCCAAATGGATCATCACAGGAGGCTGGTGCTGCACTCACAGTCCTGCATCATCTATAAACCTGCCTTGAACAGGACATTATCAGTGGTTTTGCTGCAGTTACATACCACTAGTTTCTGTCATCACTACCCTCTGAAAATGTCCTGGATCCATGGTGATATATGCTGTGGGAGTAGTGAGTGCAGCACTGGCATTCTGATTCTATCTCCACAGCTGCATATTCTAACTATGAAACGAGATGTTGCCAGAGAGTGGAGATAAAAGTAGTGAGTGACACTGGTACTACTCCACAGCTTCTAGCACCACCCTTAAATGAATCATCATCAGGGATCGGTGATGGCAGCTGGGTAAGAAATACCGTTACAATCCACTGATAATGATTTCTTTGAAGAGGACTTGTCACCCCCCTGCTGCATGGCAATCTAAGTGCAGCAGTGAATGCAGCATGTCTGCTGCATTCAGGGAAAGGGTCCCCCATGTGTCTGTGTGCTGTGTACCCTGAGATATAGCCTTTGTAAAACTTACAGTTAGAAGCCATGGAGGTAGTCACTGTGGCTGGAGGGAGCTTGATCGACTGTGGCCATTTCATCCCTGCCTAAGAACACCATCCTAACTGTGAAACACGGGAGTGCAAGCATCATGTTGTGGGGTTGTTTTGCCACAGGAGGGACTGGTGCACTTCACAAAATAGAGGAAATCATGAGGAAAGGAGATTGTGCACCAATACCGAAGCAACATCTCAAGACATCAGACAGGAAGTTAAAGCTTGGGCGGAAAAGGGTCTTCGAAATGGACTATGACCCAAAGCATACTGCCAAACTGGTTACAAAGTGGCTTAAGGATAACAAAGTCAATGTTTTAGAGTGGCCATCACAAATACCTGATCTCAATCATATTGAAAATGTATGGGTAAAGCTAAAAAGCCAGGTGTGAGGAAGGCAAACTAAAAATATGGCTCAGATTCACTAGTTCTGTTGGGAGGAATGGGCTCAAATTCCTGCCAACTATTGTGAGAAGCTTATGGAAGAATACCCAAAACATTTGACCAAAGTCCTACAATTTAAGGGCAATGGTACCAAATACTAATAAAATGTATGTATGCTTGTGATTTTGCAGAAATTGATAAAAAATACCTTGAACCTTCTATCTCTCACTCTCACACACTCTCTATCTTTCAATATTTTGGCATTTGACAAATATTAATAATTATGGTAAACCTAATTGACCTAAATCTGGAGTAGTTTATTCTGATTTCATGTCATATAGTGAAAAAAACATGCATATGTGTCTTTTTTATAGTGCATGTATCAACCGTACTGCTCCCTTAATATATGACCCACATGCTTTTTCCACTAAAAATAAAAACTCCTTAGTGTTAAGTGAACGAATGGAGTTGTGTGACTTTACTGCTTAGTAATTTGGTAATTGGTGGACTGCTCAGCTAATGTCATGCTCAAGCAGATTGTTTAGGGTGCAGAACTAGAAAAACCCCACCTATGAACAAATGTATACATCTTCCCTCTTTACAAATGTGGCATGAGCAAACCAGTGAATGCCTCAAGACAGCATAGGTGGTAGACCATAAAATCTGGAAAGTCATAGAGTGAAAGTGGGATTTCATTGACGAAAGCACAGAATTGAAGAAAACCACCAATAGTAAGAACAATCTGTGCCAGAAGCTGAGCAAGGAATGCCAAGTGAATATGGAAGGGTGGACGTGTTGGAGAAATGGAATTGTTCATCTAAGCAGGTACAGTAAATTGAAAGGAAAAAGAAAGCATCCCCAGTACTTTGGACTACAACTCTGCCATTGCTAAGAAACCCTCATTTTTTTTCATTTGCCATATTGACTTGTTTTAAAACAGCGTAATTCAATCATTTAATTGTCTCTTTACATTTCTTCACCAATCCCTTTATTTTGATTTCTAAACTGATTGGTTAGTAAGTGTAATTTAAACCAAAAATATATTTAAAGCTCATAATCTTCACGCCCCTGCATAATGTCACCCTGGACAACTGCGTCCAACAACTTCTTGTCCTGTCCCTGCCTATTGCAGTGGACTTCGCATAGCAGGGAAACCAACATCTGCAACATACCCTGTCAGCAGGCCAACAGAATCTGCCTGGTCCTCTTTACTCACTTCCTGCTCCCAGGGCCTGTGCTCATTACACAGGTCTCCTTGGAGTGCACTTAGGCGTCATGCACTGCACTCTCACTCTTTTAAGGGGCCAGTGTGCCCCAACCCAAAAATGCTTCTCAGACTATTTCTTGTAAGCACAGTGGTTTTAAGGCACCTTCCCCCATTGGTAGGTGCCTGGGAAATGCAAACCAGTGCCGGGACACCCAGACCACACTCTAGAAACCAGAGTAGTGGGGATGGGTGGAACAGAAGTAGCTTTAAGGGAGCACCTGGGAGGAGTAAAGTTAGGAAGCACACACATAGAAGTTGTGGGACACGTGAAAAAGGGTATAAATAGAGTGGGAAAGATCTAGAAAGTTGAACAGCTGAGAGGAGAGTTGAGCTGCAGAGAGAGAAAAACAGAGCAAAGCAGCTAGAGTTGAGTTGGAGGGAAGCTAGAGAAAGAAAGCCTGTCACAGAAGGAAAAGAACTTGAGAAAAGTGTCCAGAGAACTGGAGCAAGTTGGAGCTCGTTCTGAGGCCAGACAGAGGAGCACAGAAAGAGAACCAGGTGGCTCCAGGAGGAAGAGAGGGTCCCAGAGGCACGGGCAGTAAACAATCCACCTCACACATCTGCTGAAAAGGTGGCAAAGAGAGGGCTAAGGGGAGATACTGCAGGTTTACCCCCAAGAAAAACCCACAGCTACTGGCTCAGAGCTCTGTGTGAGGAGGCGCTAGGTAGGAGGGTGAAGCAAGCACAGTGTGAAAGGAAAGAGAAGGGGTACCAGTTACATGTCATCCTCCTACCCGGGAGTAGCTGGATGCCTGCCTCCAAGAATCCAGTACTCAGCAGGTTGCTGTACGAGTATCAGTGAGTAAAAGATCTGAAGACTGCACCCCGCTATGTCTGTGAACTTTCTTGATGCGTCATGAGCACCAGAAACATAACTACCAACCCACTCAGGTACTTTTCTGCTGCCCTGGGGGTCATCCCTACCCATAGAGGGTTTGACAACACTGCTGCCTCCCTACCATCGGCCCCAGAGGAACTGTCATGCAGCGGCGGCTATCTATAGCCGCCACTTGCAGGTGGCGTCATGTAAAAACAAGTATCCCTAAGTCCAGTCATCCCTTCCCCAATGAACGCTCCTCACCTCATGACCTTCCCCAGAGAAGAGAGCCACCCGCACCAAACTTGACAAAATGACACCACCAGGGTCACGGAGCTGGGTCTCGACCCGATGACTCCCGTGAAGATGCCTCAAAGCCTGGTTCTGAGTATCCTAAAGCCCTAGAGGGGCATGTCAATATATTTAATAAATTGTATGATAATATTAATGAAATGCAGATATCAGATTAATTACCAAGGAGCAAAGTGTAATCATTAATGGTAGGATGACTGAGAGAGAAAAATGGTTATGACAGTATCTCTTTCCAAGTCCCACTTACACTACTGAGCCATTGCTTTGTTTCCCTCCTTGTACCTTTAGGCACATTGTCAATGGCCTTTGTCTCAAAATTGATTGGACAATGGCCACAATGAAGGGCTCTTTCACTTTTCCCCCATGTGGAGCCTATGACAAAATGGAGATTGAGAAGTAGGGCATGACTTGCATGACTCTATATTTCAGAACATTGATTAGCCTAAATGACTTATGTATAGCCAATTAACAGTCTAGTAATATATTGCTCTCATGCTGTGCATTAAAGTCCTTTGTGAAGAGGACAGTTGTTCTCTGTTAATGAGGCAGACAAGATTTTGGACAGATACCCTATTTAAAACAGAAAAGCTCAGTGTATGTAAAGAATGATGAGAACATGTGATGTAATCCACTAATACCCTAATGGGGGATACTTTACGCACAGCGATTCATGATGTTTTACTAGTTTCCATAAAAACCAGTTGATTTTCTGCATTGATTATTGCAAAAAGTAGATTTTCATGTAGTGTCTTTGTATGAATTTGCACATCTGAAGCCTCACAGTCTTACTAGGATTTAGGATCCTTGGTTTGAATAGTGTGAATAATAGATTTTAATAAAAATATAGTTTTGTTTCGTAATTAAAATAATTACCGTAAATTTGATGCATTGTACCTTTAAGTATTGCAGTCATGTAACCCCTTGTTGATGACATATTATACTAAAAGACCTTTCACTAACTCATGTGTTAACTTACAGGAATTATGTATCTAATGTATAGCATATATGTATATATTTTATATATATGGACGGATTAATACACTAGCAATTTTAACCCCTTCACCACCCCAGGCGATTTTCTGCTTTTCGTTTTTCCCTATATTTCTTCCAAGAGCCCTAACGTTTTTATTTTTCCGTCAATATAGACATATGATGGCTTGTTTTTTGCAGGAAGAGTGGTAATTTCAGATGCAATCATTTATTTTACCATATAGTGTACAGGAAAATGGGAAAAAGATTCCAAATGCAGTGAAATTGCAAAAAAAGTGAAATTACACGTTTGTTTTTTGTTTTCTTTAGTCGCCATGTTCACTATATGGTAAAACTGACATGTTGGTGTGATGCCTCAGGTAAGTATGAGTGCATAGATACCTAATATGTATAACTTTACTGGTATCTAAGTGGTTAAAAAAAATGTCAGGAGTTTAAAGAAACAGAATTGCTCCTTTGTCACCATTTTTTGTGACCCGTAGCGCTCTCATTTTTCGGGATTTGGGGCTGTCTGACCACTTATTTTTTGCAGCTTAAGCTGACATTTCTACTGATCCCATTTTTGGGTAGATGTATTATTGTATTTTATTACAATGTTGCAGCAACCAGAAAAACGTAATTTTGGCGTTTGGACTTTTTTCCATTACACAGTTTACCGATCTGATTAATTGATTTTATATTTTGATAGATTGGGCATTTCTGAACGCAATGATACCAAATGTGTTTTTTATAGTTTTATTTTCAATGGGGTAAAAAGGGGGGTGATTTGAACTTTTGTTGGTTTTTTCATATTTTTAAAAGCATTTTTTCTATTTATTTTACAATGGCAACTAGAGGGCCTCAGCACTGTACAGTCCGATCACTTGTCCTTTGTACTAAAGAGCTGCAGCACTACAGTACATAGCACAAATGATCACTGTCCGTGGATGCTGGTGCTCACCAGCCATCCACAGGAAGTGATCCCAGACAGCTTTTGGGGTCATTACAGGACACCGGGCTCTGCAGGTGACCAATGATTCATGGGATCTCCAATCATGAAGGGGAACAGCATGATCCCTGCAACAGCACTTTGAAGCTCAGAGTTTCTAGAAGGAGCCACAGGGCCTTCGGGATTTGAAGAGAGTTTGAGAGGAAATTTGGTTAAAAATCTCACCTAAGCAATGCATGTGACTAGTTTCTCCATTAGGAGGCATCTTGAAGATATCATCATCAACAAAGGCTTTGGTAAGAAGTATTAAATACATTTCAATAAATGTGTTCAATACTTTTTCCTTTTGTCATTTATCATCATTATGTAATGACCGGAGGTCCTATTAAGATCCAGTGAGTCACAGACTGAGACAGAGGCAGAAATAAACAACAGTATTTTTACTAATATGGGGATCAAAGTATGGTTCAGTATGGAATGTAAAAATCTCAAAATCCCCTTAAAATATTACCAATAACAGTTTAACACCCTCAGCGTTAGCCGACATCAATGCACCGATCTCAGAGTTCCCAGGGTATGTAAATCACACTCAGAACCAGGAGCAAATTTACCTATACGTTAGACTTATCAAGGATTTAACTTAACTAAAGGCTATGTACATCAACTGTGGGCGGTCTGATGGGACCTCTGAGATGGCACACTGAGTATAACTTATCACAGCTAATAACAATACATTACACTATATCAATGCTGGCTATACACTTAGCACAGGGATACCCGGGTATCTCAAAACTATGGTAGCATCAACCTCAAATGTAGCTTTACACCGGTGTATATTCCACGTGGGCTGCAGCAAGTCCAGAAAAAGAAAAAGAAAAGAAAAACCTTTGGCGCCAAAAAAAACGTATTGTAAAAAAACAGCAAAATTTGGCAGCTTACCAGCCAATGCCAGATTCACAGGTCCAGTACTTTAGTTCTGTTAGCTTGGGGTGCAATCTGTGGAGCACTCTTTTCCAGGGCTTGTCAGGACCTTGTCAGGACCTTGTCAGGATCCTCCCAATGTGGGTGGCACCGGACGCCAGCTCTCCTTTCGCAGTCACTCACGGCCTTCCTGGACGCCAATCACTCACTCCATCAGGGGGAACATCTCCTCAGCCTCCTCGGATGCTGGACACTTTCTCAGTTCAAGATAAAGTGTTTAGTCCACACAACAGGGCTTGCAAACAACTTTAAAGGCCCATATAGCTTGCACTGGCTCTGCTGTAATCCTTACACTAGTAATGGCCACCGCAGAGAGAGATCAACAACAACAGGAGCAACTGATAGAGCCGTCACCAAGGCAACCAGAGATTGTGCTTTCACTTTCCTAGACACAGAGCAGTCACCATGGCAACCAGAGACTTTTTCACTTTCCTGGGCCACTACAAAATGGCAGTCTGCTTGGTTTTAGCAGCTTATTAGTTTACTCTCTTACAATTATACAGCCCTACATTTGTGGACATCTATGTTTTAATATTGACTGTGTGGATTGGATGATTGTTACTGTCATATGCATTGCCAACAGCATCTTTAGATATATAGTTACTTAGAAAATAGTTTTTTTACATATTGTATCTGTCAATTATATCACTGGACAAGAGATACAAAATACTTTGCTCCGTTACCTCAATCTTTAAGTTATTCTTTAGGAATGGTATAATTTTATAGAGATTCCCCTGAGGTAATAAGATCGAGTCAATGCCTTATAAAATGTTAACTGACTTGAACTTCCACCTATCATGTTCTTATATCTAGGGGCTTTTTAGTACAGTAAAAAACATAGTGTAATACAGTAGCAGAGAAATAAAAAGATTTCTAAAACCTCATTCACATTGTAAATGTTTTTTCTCTGCATTCTTTCATCTATGGCGCTATTTTTTAACTGCACCCTATCAATTCTTTCAGACTTTTTGCTGGATTTTTTTTTTTTTACTCATTCAATTAAACAATAAAAAATTTAATAAAGCATAAAAAATTCATGAAAAAAAATGCACAAAAAATATAATAAATGTGAATGATGTATGCAGCTTTTTCTGCCAACATTGCATTTTTCACTGTGAAAAAAAGCTGGAAAACAGCACTGTGTGAACATGCAGTAAGGCGCCCTTCACTTGTCCGTATAAACACATGTACATGTGGCATGACCCATGTTGACAATCTGTGTTCATGTTTTATTAGTCATCAGTGTGTACAGTTTTAAAAACGTGTGTCACCCATGTGTCATCAATGTTTGTCCGATATGGATATAGAAGAATAAATGACAAAGCTTTTCCTATACTTTCAACATGCTGTAAGTGTTTACACATAGACCCATAGACTTGCATTGGTCCTTGTCATCAATTTTGGCAGAAAGAAACGGACATGTCTCCATGTGAAAACACAGACGTGAAAAGCACTATGGGTTATTATGGATGTCACAAGGAAGCTTTAGGCAGATTTTTCTTCTCAGTTATCTTTTTATTTGATCTGTTATTTTTTTTTTTATTCTTCACTCAACCAGGTAGAATTCTGAACTCTTTTTTATCCATGAATGTATTAGTTACATGGTTTAGCAATCTTTTTTAATGCCAGATCGTCATGAGAAAAAAAAAACGCTGGTTGGCACTGCCCCATAATGGATCAAGTGCTATCCAATTAAACATCAGATGAAACTGAACTGAACTCTGACTTACAATGCCGTCCACAATCTGTCTCCCTCATATATCTCTGAACTAATCTCCCAATATCATCCAACTCGTAATCTTCGATTTTCCCAAAACCTCCTTTTATCCTCCACACTAGTATGTTCCTCATCTAACCGCCTGCAAGACTTCGCCCGAGCATCCCCCATCCTCTGGAATTCTGCACCCCAAAACATCCGACTGTCCTCCACACTTGGAACCTTCAAGCCTACAGCATGCAATGACCACAGTGCCACCTCACCACCACTGGACCTGGCACTCCTGACCCACCTAGGGCCGTTGGGTACCTGATTCTGGGCATTGATTTACTGGGGGATGTAACAGGAGGCCTGTGCCCAGTCCCATGGCCCTGGCAGTCGCTAAAAAGGGGATTTTAAAATAAGAAAAAAAATAAAAGAGTTCGAGGCACCACTCACGGTATCCGGTAATGAAACGGGCGCTGCTGCAGACCTCCAAGGATATTGGTGAGGCAGCTAGTTGGTAACGCTCCTCGTAGGTGGAGCGGGGTCCCTGGGGCATTGATGGAATGAATAGGGACTTATATAGGGAGGCAGCTCTCCACACAGCCTTATCTCTGGTGCTGCAGGGGAAGGTGGCTCATCAGGTGGAGATGCTGGCAGGCAATCTATATTAAGGGCAGGATCAGGGGCCGTAATAACAGACACACACCCTAAAAGTTGATTCCGTACCTGTTACTGATGATGACAATTTGGATAATAGCCAGGATACTGTCCAGGTGGTTGGGTGGCAGTTCAGGATTTCCACACCCGATGAGTTGTGAGGCGTCCTTGTTCTGTGTGTGCGTACTTAAGTCCTGGACTTAAGTCCTGGCCTGTCTGAAACCTGGCTCTGACCTCTCCTGTGTTGCTCACTTGTATAGCAGGCTGTGAGAACCTTCTAGTGGGTTCCGCTACTCCTCTGCGGTCCCTGGCTCTGTTAGTAGCTGTGCTGCAACTGCTACCAGGAGACTGAAGTCTCCCTGGTCCTCCGGTGTTTTCTGCTGTGCTAACTGGTCCCGTGCAGACTCGAACTCCAGTGGTTCCTCTGCCCCCCCTCTGTCTCTGGTACCCCTTGCCTCTGACCTTCACTCTTGGGTCCCTTACTATGGCTAAGCTCCCTCACTAGCACGGGCCTAGTGCAGTTCCATTCTCTATTCCATTCAGTACTGCTCTGTACTGAACTGTCAAACTCCTCCCCTGGTCCTGAATTTAAAGGGGACCTTGCCTGAAGTCAGCAAATAGAGCTCCCCCTTCTGATGTCTGAGGTTGAAGGGGTTGCATGCAAGTTTACCTGATGTGGAAATCCCTCCCAGCACCAGGTGTCCCTGTGGCAACCATCCTGTAGGGGTGCCACACTTCACCACCAGCAGACCCAGCGCTCTACCACCACCAGAGCAGACCCAACCTACTGTCTCCCTCCCTACCGCCCTGTAGAATGTAAGCCCGCAAGGGCAGGGTCCTCTCTCCCCTCTGTATTGGTCTGTCACAGTTAGTTTGTTCATTGCATTTTTAACTTGTTTGTATGTAACCCTTTCTCATGAACAGCACCATGGAATCAATGGTGCTCTATAAATAATCTACTATATAATCATCTAATGTTCTCTGTCCGTCATGTAAATCGCGCGCTAGCGCTGATTGGTCCGCCGGGCCGGGCTCAACCAATCAGCGCTAGCGCGCGATTTCTGTACACAAACAGAAAGAGAACAAAAGATGGTGGCGTGGTGCTGCACTTAGTTACCCTATGTTTACCCTGGTTACCAGCGTTGTCGCTGGTCCTGATCGCTGGTGAGTCTGCCTGTTTGATAGCTCACCAGTGATCACCTAAAGATGTCCCAGCGACCCGATCATTGGTCGGATCGCTGGGACATCGTTAGGTGTAACGGGGCCTTAAATGATAAGGAATTGAGATCTTGGGAAAGCTTCAAGTGGATCTGTGAAAACTTCTAAGGGTTTGGATACACTCTGCTACTTACATGCGAGTCTCTCGGACAAGACTCGGAAGAGACTGGAGCAGTGACCCTGAACGGCCTCTCCCTCTCTGGACAGGAATGACAGCAGCTTGTGTTTTTGTGCAGTATTATACTCCCCATCCAGAGAGGGGGAGGCCGTTCAGGGTCACTGCTCCAGTCTCTTTCAAGTCTCGTCGGACAGACTCGCGTGTAAGTGGGAGAGTATGCCCGAGCCCTTAGGAAAAAAAAAGCTCTAGAATATGTTTAAGGTGCTGAGGAACTGCTAACTTCACCCCAGTGTCTTGGATGTTGCATGTCTCTGAAAATGCACTTTTTGCGTTTACATTTAGATTTCTTCCCTCAAAATCTTGGGGATGTAAGCGATGAGCAAGGTGAGCGGTTTCACCAGGACATTAAAGTAATGGAGCACTGCTACCAGGGTTTTTTGGAATGACTCAATGATGGCAGATTACTGTTGGATGTTATATAGGGAAAACTCTGAAAAATCATATCAACAACAGTCTAATATCAAGAACTTCTAATTTCTGCTCATATTTTGGTTTCTGTGAAATTATTTTGTTTCAATAAAAAGTGTTTATAAGGTGAAGCTTTTTTAATGGTTTGTAGATTACTGTTTAGGCCCTTTTTACATCTAAGACAGGTCTGCATTTTGCTTCATTTGTGTCTCTATGCGTTTTTCCCTCATTGATTGCAATGGAAATGCATGCAAAAGCGCATGTGCATTTTTAAAATGCAAAAAACGCATGTGTTTTTGCAAATGCAGCCCTAGACGCAACAGCCCACGTTTTTGGCTGCGTTTTGAAAATGCACAAGCGTTTTTGCATGTGTTTCCATTTAAATCAATGGGGGCAAAAACGCATGCGTTTATGGATACATTTTTAGCTGTAAAAACGCATAGAAATGGAAATGAAGCAAAACGCAGCCCTGCATTAGATGTGAACTAGGCCTTAATGATGCGAGTATATTCCTATACTTTATAATAATGATGCTGTTCCATGGAAACTATATGTGCTATAGAAAAACGATATACTTTTTTTTAAATCAGGACAAAAAGATGATTCAGAAAAGTACTAAGTCGCCTGCAATGATTAGAAAAAATATTTTTTTTGTAAACCTGTATAATCGTCTTTGTTTTTAGATGTTCAATTGCTGATCTATTAATAAAGTGTGATTTCATATATAATGGAGGATCTGTGTGTTAAAGCATAAAGTGCTGTCTTCTTTATGGTAAGAATGGAAGCATCTGTTGTAACCTGCAGTACTGTAGTGGAAGTGTCTTCACCTGGTTCAGGATGAGTAGCCCTACCTCTGCTACACTCCTAGGTTTTTTTTCATCTTGGCATCCATGTTATTTTAATCTCCTTTCAGCATTCAGGATGTCAATTCACCTTGCTGCCCTGACTTGTACAGTTAATGGAATGGGATATGCTTGTTAGCGTGTGCAGGCAGAGATGTGATTAGTGGCACATACTAAATAAGTTTATATAACAGTCATGTCCTAATATAATGGTATACCGAGGTAATTTTCAACTCAAGTCCAAGATATTACTCTTCTATGGTCACATGCAGCGAAGGATTCCATAATGTCCATTGTGCAGTGCACTAGATGGTTTTATGTAACCATTATAATCTTATAGTCTGTTGCATTAAAATTATGTCATGGCCTTAACGTAAGACTGAGGTGCAGGGGCCAACCAGTACCATTGATACTAGGGGCCAACTGTTCAGCTACATTCATAAACTTGGGGAGGTGACAGGAGCTAGAACTGTAATGACCAACTATTAAATAAGGCGGGACATCCTAAATTTGAAAACTGATATGATTATATTTTACATCCCTATAAATAAGATTGTCTCCTAATATATTTGTATATTTTATTTTTCTATACTATTTCCACATGGCAATTGTAATAAGATGTATGGTGGTTCAGTATCACATTGTACAATTACAGTCCTAAACTTGAGTTTCCTCTATCGAACATTCAAAATTTCAAATTGAATTCAAGTTCTGGCATAACATGTAAGGAAAAAGCAATGCCACTCTAATTATATTAATATTTAACTATTATGCGTTGCTTATATAGCATCAACATATTCCACAGTGCTTTATGAAGATCATCATCACTGTCCTCATTGGGCATCATCATCTAAATTCCCTAGTATGTCTTTACAGTGTGAAAACTCACACAAACATGGGGAGAATATACAAACTTGCAGCAGATGTTGTCCTTGGTGGGATTTGAACCCAGGAACCAAGTGCTGAAAGGTTGAAGTGCTAACCACTGAGCCACCACATTGCCCAACTGTATTTTCTTACCCTAAGTTTCATCAGCACGTGGAGGCTAACCTGTAAAAGGTAGTATATAAAAAAAATAATGATCTGTTATTTCTGCGTTATAGAATGAATATCTGTTATCAGTCTATGGTTGTCCTTTTTATTTAAGAGAAAAGTGGGCTGCCTGAGACTGGTGAAAGGTACTCTCTGTGTGTTTTCTATTGAGCGAGGTGGCTCTGACTAAAGTGTGCCACACCCCATCAGACCCTTGAAGAGGACCTGCTGCATTAAGTTAGCAAACTGAATGCAGCACTGAATGCAGCATGTATCCTGCATTCAGGGAAATTATACCTTTGGCCACCTTAGGGGTCAGCCCTACCCGTAGAGAGCTTAAGAACATTGCTGCCTCCCGACCATCGGCCCCTAAGAAGACTGTCGAGCAGCGGCAGCCAGATATAGCCCCAACCTGCGGGTGGCGTCACGTATAAATTAACAAGTATCACCAGGTCCAATTATCCCTTCCAGAATGAACCCTCCACGTCAGATCCCTATCCCTAATGGTACCTTTACACGCCGCTACCGAAGGTAGCAACAGGTAGGCACCGCGCGTGCACACGCTCGTTTTCAACGGTTGCTAACGGTACCTGATACCGCAAATACACGGCGCCACAAGGTGCTCCACAGAAGGTATTTTCGTTCCCTGGAAGTGCCGATGGGTGCCGCAGGATACCTTCTGTGGAGCACCTTCCCTGATTTACACGCTGCTACCACAAGGGAATCTGGGCGTACATATTGTGCGCCGTAATTACATAGGCGTGACAGAGTTGTGTATTACGCGGTGCTTGTACGGTGATTGGACAATGCAATAACATCATGATTGGCCAGCCAGCACAGGGAGGCTGGCTAATACATGACGCTATAGCAAATGTGTAGTGTGACTGGTCAGATCGTTAAATATGCCGCCCTGGGCAGGGACAACCAATGGGTACACAGTAGCCCCCACCAACGATAGCTGATGGGGCGTGGTATACATGACGCACAAGCACACCCCAGGGAACTCAAATACCGTACTTGTGTCCTGAATACACGCCGCTACCATAGGGTTTATACCTGCTTGTTTTTCAGCACGGCTGAAAGACAGGTATCCAAAGAGACAGGAAGCATCAACCTGAATTACACGCCGCCACTTCGCTGTGTTTTGAAGGTATAAGGTACAATTGTCTCCGACACCTGCCGGTTTCTAACTTTCGGTAGCGGCGTGTAAAGGTACCATAAGAGAGACAGCTACCCACACCAAACTTTTAATGACAATGCCATGGTCTCAGTCCCTGTGATCCCCGTGATGAAACCTCAAGAAAGCCCGGTTCCGAGTATCCTAAGGCCGTGGAGGGGCGTGTCATATTCACACAGGCGCACAATGAAAAATAGTTCAATGCGATCCCGGCTGCTGATACCACCCTTTTATGTAACGTCAGTGCCAGATCCCGCCCTGCTGTATACATACAGCATAATGTTTATCAGGGCAGGATCTGAAGCTGACGTCACATAAGAGGGTGGTATCAGCAGCCGGGACCACTCCGAACTATTCCTCGTTGTGCGTCTGCGTGAATAGAGACGCTGACACGCAGATGCAGGTTAGGAGGGGGCCACAAACAGGCAGGAGGTGGATCAAAGAGCCAGAAACTGGCACAGAGAGGCCAGAGGCGTGGAGGACCCTCTATGCAGTGAGGAAAGCGAGATAAGTGAACTCCCCCCAGACTTCTTAACTTACAAACTTCTAAAGTGTTTTTTAAAGGTTACAGGGTGAGTACAGACATGGGAGAACCCTTCCCTGAATGCAGGATATACGCTGCATTCAGTGCTGCATTCAGTTTGCAAAGCATCGGGGGGGTGACAGGTTCTCTTTAAAAACTCATTTACATACAGTGCACGACACATTAAAAGTTGATTTATGAGGTATGCAAGGGCACATCTTGGGTTATAAAGGGGTTACAGCAACCCCAATTACAGTATGTTAAAGATGGTGGGTACAGTTTATAGTGCCCAAAACAGGTGACAGGTGCACTTTGAGGAAATTCTGCTCTGAAAACTGCCTGAAAGAATGGTACCTGAAAGGCTGAATCAAAATAAAATTTGCTTTTTGATGTAAAAACAACATACTGTGCAAAGATGTTTCCAAAGATGCCAAGTGGTTAAAAGAAGTGACGTGGCCATTCTTCTGGAGGTCTCCCACAGATAAGACACTCTATATTTTAAAATTGAAGTCAATTGGAAGACACAGAACATGCCTGAGTATCCTTTTCAGCATTTAAGAAGCATTTGTTATTGGTTTCTTCATTGTTGAATAGAGTTTAAAAATGTCGAGAAAATCAGTAAAAAAGATGCCATGAAAACACTGAAAAAAGCAAGGAAACACCTGTCTGAAATGCTAAAAAAGCTCACAGAAAACAATAGAAGTTAAATAAGATGCTTCAGGGAAAAAGTCAGCGTTTACTGAAGAGTCTCCGTCTTGAAAAGCTATTTGTGTTCTCCAGCCTGAAAAATAGTTGGTTACTGTATACAGTATACCCGTAGAGGAGGTATAACAAATCGGTGCAGATGTTCTCTTTTTTCCTGGGTTCTTTATAAATGCTGCTAATTATTATAAGTATTAGAAATATATATCTTTGACTTAATTAAAAGCCTTATCATTAACTAATCTGAAAAATATAGCAACTTGCTCATTGTCACTGTCTCCGGTCAATAGATTTACTCTTTGTTCCAATGACAGTTACCCGCTCTTTACAAAGACAGCAGCTTCATCTGTTCTAACACTGCCTGAATCCATGAATTATATGAATATCATAATAAAGCAATTCATCATTTTCCAAGGTCCAATAAAACTTCGTAACGGTTCCATCTGGTGATTTCCATGTCATCATTTCTATTTTTATGGGTTCCTACCTAGACTTAAATTCAGCCTGTGATTACAAAGAAGACAGTGGAACACTATGGAAGGAATGTACCTTCACTTGACGCCTACACCCAGAAGCTTACAAAACAGAAGGCTCTTACACCTGTGGGGATAGAACAAGTGTATCAGTGTCCCAGGATTTGCCTCAGCCCGTCTCTTTGTTGCTTGGAATGTGCCGATGAGACAATCAGGTGCATTAGGCGCGTGGCAGCCTGCTTGAAGATGAGTACCTGAGACAGGGAGGGGGCTGTGAGTCACTCCACATAATAATCTGACAATAGTCATTGCACTGACTAAATATAACGAACTGTACTGTGCAACTCATCTAAAGTGCTTCCACCAGAGCCGTCTCATCTTCTGAAGATCAGATTTTCCATAAAGAAGCTTGTCCTGTGCTGTAGACATGACTATCCAATATGTCTATGGTAGGGCTATAAACTAGACATATAGGGGGTCATAACAAAAAGGGCGTTGAAAAAGAGAAATTGAAAGAATTCTTTGATCCTGGAAGTTTCCCCAACTTGAAAAACGGTTTAATTGTAGAATGAAATAATTATTATCAGCTTATTTTAAAAGGCGGTTGGGGCTCATCCATTATTATTTTCTTTAAAAATAAACCCATGTTAGAAAATATGTTGCTCAGAATGTTTTTCTTATTTCTCAACCTATTGAACTTTGCTTCCCCAAAATAACAAAAACTGTGTTTCAGCAGTTACAAGTATTATTATTATTATTATTATTATTATTATTATTATTATATATCAAAGACCCCTGCCCCTTGTCTGATACTCACCCTCTGGCGGCTTCACCTTCTATTACCACCTCTCCAGTTGGTGTCTGGAGATTTGGAATCTGCAGCTCCAGTGTTTCTTGGAGATCACAGCTAAATAAATCTCTATAGGAGATCTTTTCACATTAAATAGCAATCCTACACATACTAAATCCCTACATATATTCATAGATCCCTACCTCTAACCACTAGACCAGACTGAAGACGCAGCCTATCCTGCAGATCCTCGTCCTATAAGCATATATCCTGCCGGACATTCCCCTCAGAATATCATAAGAACATTAACACATGAATCATAAATATATATATGTATAATAACCACTGATGATTACACTGCAACATTTCACCTGAATATATTTCTCGATAGGGTATATATATCACCCAAAGCTGGCTTCGCCACATAAACATAAAACCACATTGTTCTAGCTGTTTATTCCGAAGCAACCATGATGGTACCTTTACACGCCGCTACAGGATGGTGGAAACAACCGGGTAGATGAGAGAAATGTATCTTGCACCGCCAAATCAACCCGCGGTCGCGGCGTGTTGTTTCCACCCGTCACTTGAGCACCTGTTTCAGAGCAGAGCTCAAAAACAGGTTGATTTCAAGGCGATGGTTACGGCCTGTATCGGCGTGTAAATAAGGAACAGGAGGGTTGTTTCTACACCTTGCTATCTACCTGGGGCGTGACACAGGCTCCGGGATATCGCGCCCCATCAGCGATCATTGGTGGAAGCTCCTGCGTTGCGATTGGTTGTCGCTGCATAGGGAGGCATATTTATGGAGCTGACCAGTCACACTACACAATTGCTCGAGCATCATGTATTAGTCAGCCTCCTGCGCTGGCTGCCCAATCAGGATGTTATTGCTTTGTCCTATCAGCGTACAGAATTCTCGTAATCCACAATTGTGGCACGCCTATGTGTTGTCCCTGCTGCCTTTGTTCCGCCCATATTACCTTGTTGTAGCGGTGTGTAATTGAGGTAAGGTGAGCTACAGAAGGTAACTTGTGGCACCCGGCGGTGTATCCAGAGATAGATGTAACCTACTGTAGCGCACCTACTAGCGTAACCTACTGCGGCGTGTAAAGGTGGTGTGGGTACCGTTTTCAACCGTTTGTGCGTGCTCGTGCACGTGAAGCACCCGGTTGTTTCCACCATCCTGTATCGGCGTGTAAAGGTACCTTGAGGGGTAGGTTGATAACTAATTCAAGCAGACCAGCAATCCTACATGACTCTATCTATATGCTCCACTGTACAAATATTTCTGTCCTCTTTTCTCCTGAGCCTTCTGTGACTATCAACTGAGAGGGATAATTGGTCCTTTGGCATCTTAATTCACTATTGCCTAATAATATGTTGATATGCTTCCCCATACAGATGCATATATGTATATACTGTGTACGTATTTGTAAATACCTGATGATATCAGACTATTGTATATCTAATTGTACTTTTTTCACTTTTTCCATAGCGACAATGTGAACAAGGCCAATGTTTTGGCCGAAACGTCTAACTTGCCTGTCGCTTCACTCAGCACTGTATAATAAACTTTCACCTTATATAAATTAAAAGAGAACCAGCTCTTTATTACTGTTTTCTGGAAACTTTCACCTTAAGCAGACCGGACATTGTATGTGTGCAGTGATTATAAACCATATTGTCTACGGAACCTTTGGCTCCCTTCACTAGCACCGTAAAACATTCAACACTGTTGAGTGCTAGCCTTCGTTTCTTATATTTACAGGGGATAGTTTGTGACATCACCTATGGTTGTTCTGAACAGGGTGACCAGCGCTGCTGTTGGACCTCTGGGGCAGACGGTGGTGCAGCCGGGATTGTATCGCTCCCCTCAAGTGGAGTGGGACCCCAGGGCAGATGAGACAGTCTAATAAGGTGGTGATGGGCAGGGAGGTAAGGTGCAGAGGGGCACGCAGAATAACAGGAGGACATCAGGGGTTGCATTTCTGGCACTTTACTAACAGTCTTTAGCAGTTCCAGCCCAACCGGATGCCGTGGGCTACGGGTCCTTGATCCAGCCAGCTCACAGGCAGCTTGTGTTTACTCCTCCGAGACACCCCTCTGTAAGCCTCTCCTGGTTGTTTTCCCACGCTGGCTACTCGCCTCTACTGCCATGCGTCCTCGTGCGACAGTGTCTCAAGCAGGTGACTGCAGGCTTTTTTGGCCGACTGTCACTACGTCCCCTTGCCCTAAGTCTAGCCACCGTTTCAGCAAATGTCCACTGTGCTGGCCACCTTGCCTGCAACTTAGTGGCCTCCGGTTTCCTGGCTCAACTATAAAAGGTTGTCACCAGATTGGGGCTGGTCCCCTCGTGCAACCAAGTTCCTCCAGCAGTCTCAGGGCGGGTGCTGGAACAGGGTCCCTCTGGACAGGGTTCTGTTGCGACATACCCATTGATCCCACTCCTTCCCCTGGCAGTAGCCTCCCCTAGAACTTCATTCTCGCTCACTTCCTTTCCCAGACAATCTGAGTTTCTAGATTGTTCTCTGCTCCTTTTCTAAACTTCTGTTCCCACCCCCTCTGCCTATTCCCTCCTCCAGCCTGAAGATAGGGCTCTCGTTCTCAATAGGGTATGCCCAGATCCCCAAGTTGTGAGTTAGGATGGGTGTTGGGTGCAGGTGTTCATGTGTCTCGATTTGTGGCCCCTCCTTAACTGGGAGTGGGATACCACACCTATGGCTTAAGTGCAGTACCTCTGTGGCAGCCAGACTGCAGGGGTGCCACAATTGCAATCCCACAGGAGAGTTTAGACCTTAATTTTATATGTAACAAACTTTATGGTAAACACTAATTCACATATTTCTGCAAAATAACTTTGGATGGCACCACACTCTATATGAAAATTAGCTCACTCAGACTAATAATTTATTCAAAAACACCATCATCTTGTTCAGAAGTGCTTTTTGAGACTATGTTCTATGTGTACCGTTTTTTAATTTAGCTAGGGTTTCACAAGGACATTTGGGTTGCGAGCTTGCTTATTTTGGACAAAATATTTTAACAAATACCTTATGTTATTTTTACATTTTTTTCAATTTTGCAGGATGAAGCCATGCAATTTAGTGTTGGTTTGGTAAATTGGGGTGTCTGTTCTGTGGGGTGCAGTCATATTAAACTAGACCCTGTGCATCACATGTATCTGTGTGACTGGCGCCCTACATAAGCCTTATCTGTGTGCCTGTTTAAAGGGGAACCTGACCCCTCCAAATCGGTCCCCAGCTTCTAAAAACCTGTCCCTTTACCTTCATATAAGGTTTCAAGCTATCCCTCTCTTTCTCTTAAGAGATTATGTAAAGTGGAATAATCACATTTATTACCTGGCAAATCTGCAGCTTCTGCTGCTCTGAGGAGTTACAAAAGGCGTTCCCTCTGGCTCCTTATCGCCGCCTCCACAGTTGTTTTTCACGCCCCAATGGGTGTGAAAATGAATGTTGATAATCCTGTGTTGGATTGCTGGGCGGGTTAAGCCAGAATGACGCAAATCATGTCATTTCCGGCGCTGTGACGTCGATACACCCTTTGGTTGTATGTACGGACCTCACGTTGCGCATGCGTGAGGGGTTATTTACAACTCGCTCATGCACAATGCGCAGCGTGAGGTCAATCCATACACCCCTATCAACGTCACAGCACCAGAAATGACGTCATTTGCTTCATTTTAGCTAAACCTGTCCAGCAAGCCACCACAGGATCATCAACATTCATTTTCACACCCATTGGGGCGTGAAAAACAACTGTGGAGGAGGCGATAAGGAGCCAGAGGGAACACCTTTTGTGACTTCTCAGGGCAGCAGAAGCCGCAGATTTGCCAGGTAATAAATGTAATTATTCCACTTTACATAATCTCTAAAGGGAAAGAGAGGGATAGCTTGAAACCTTATAGTAAGGTGCAGGGACAGGTTTTTAGAGGCTGGGGACTGATTTGGAGGGGTCAGGTTCCCTTTAATACTAGCAAACACGTCCTTCATTTATTGTTAGGTTGTGAGTGGTTGTGTCATCAGTATTTTGCACTTCTGCTGCCCCCATCTTTATCATGAAGGCCTGCTGAATCATGGTAGTGAATTAGTAATCTGACGGTATGTTGGTGTTTTATCGTTTATTCACCAAGTTTAATCCAAGTTGAGTAGCTGCTGTCTCTCTACTTGGGCAGGATTGACAGACCTTGCTTCTCAGACCACCTCATATATTCGAGATTAGCCAAAGCAGTTTGTGCTTCTCTCAGCAACTCAGTTCTGTCACAGCTTTAGCACAAATGAGAAAAGAAGCCCCAGAACTACTTTACAGGCATTACAATTATTTACAAACTCTGACATGTCAGGGTATATGATGAATCCTGTTTTGGTAGCTTTTTTTAAATGTCATACTTTTATATTTAATTTACTAAGGACTTTCTTTGTACAGTGAGGTAATTATCAAATTAAATGCCCCAGAATTTTGGCATAATCTGTATCCCAAAAATTGTCATTTATAACTTGCACTTTGTACTGTTTATTATATATGTATGTATTAGACACTCTTTGTGCCTTGTCCAACAAGGGGTATGGTCTATTTTAAGCAAGGATTATCCTGGGACATCACCACATATGACGTTGTATAGTAAAAGGTCCAACAAAATCTAGACGTACATTTCTGGCACCAAGAAGAAAGTCGGACCTGCTCTAGATCATCCGGTTTTCAATAAAAATTCATTTTAAAAGCAATGACAGGATATGCTGGGGTACAGAGCATACACAGATAAAAAATTCCATGCATCATGCTAATGCGTTGAATGTTTTATCCATGTATGCTGTTTACCCCAGCATATGCCATCATTGCTTTGAATGGGCTTGCTAATAAATTGAATTTTTATTGAAAACCAGATGATTTGGCACTGGTCTGACTTTCTTCTAAGGGTACTTTCACATCAGCGTTTTTTGCCGTTCGCGGCAGATGCGGTGAAAAAACCGCATCTGCCGCAATTACCGCATAACCGCTGCACTTGCGGCACAGTTGCGGCAAGCCCCATAGAATGTCTATGCGGGCTTGTGGCAGGTGCGGCAAGTGCGGTATCGGCAGGTGCGGCCGCAAAAAAAATGCGGCTGACCGCGTTTTTTTTCGCAGCCGCACCTTCCGCACACTTACCGCAAGCCCCATAGACATTGCATGGGGCTTGCCGCAACTGTGCCGCAAGTGCAGCAGTTATGCGTTAATTGCGGCAGATGCGTTTTTTTTCACCGCAACTGCCGCAATCAGCGAAAACCACTGATGTGAAAGCAGCTAAGACTGGTTTTACACTGCAGTTTTTTCCTGATCAGGATTTATCAGGTTTTGGGAGCCAAAACCAGGAGTGAAACTTGCAGAGAAAAAGTATAATTGACACCTGTTCTAGGTTTTGGAGACCCTCCTGGTTTTGGCACACAAAACCTGATGAACCCTGATCAGGAAAAAATTGCACTGTGAAACCAGCCTAAAGTGTTTCTGTGCTACATTGGAGTGTGGACCATGTAGCGGGTCTCAGGTGAGCTGACTAATTTTTTGAACCTACTTCTGGCCCCAAGTAATGCAACTATTAACTGGTAAATATATTAGACAATCTAAAGGTACACCAAACTTATCAAATAGCATGAACCACTGAAAATCTGGTGCATTTTAAGTGCCCATTCATATGATGCGTATTTTGACCAAATATGTAGCAGCTTGTTTTCCCAGCCATGTCTATGAGATTTGTGATGTCCTGTCTGTGTGGCGCCCCACTGGTCGGGACGTCATGGAGAGGTACTGGACCCAAATAAGAATGTGTGGTATTCCTGTGACCTAGGGAACTGGAATGATGAACAAGGGACCCTCACAACATCCATCCATAAATACCCTAGAGTAGGGGACCGTGGATGAATCCGCTGCAGGGAAGACCCAGTCCTGTGGGAGGAGTCAGGTGTGTAGAAAAGTGTATGGGTGGGAGGACAGTTAGAGAGTTGGAGAGAGGACAGCGCTGGGGAGGATCATCGTGACAGGAGGGAGACCCTAGAGACACCTATTGTTGTGGTGTGCCCGAATCTGGACTCGGGTAATGCTGACCAGAGGGGTCTGGTCCCGGGCAGAGGACTGGCCCTGAACAGGGTGTGAAGTAATTAAACCCGTAGCCATTAAACCGGAGGCCCCGACCTTCTTCAGGGGGTTGTGGCCAAGAAACCGGGCGTATACCTCGACAAGACACACCGACCTATGGTCAGGGGAGTCGCCCTTCAAAGACCCATGGGAGCTGGCTCAAGGCTCTGTGCGTGGAGGCACTGCACGGTAGTGAGGAGAAGTAAAGCGCAGTGAAGGGACTGGCAGGGAATGGCCGACACACCACCGAGGGTCCTGAGTGAATCGTCCAGGTTTCCTGGTGTCTGTAGCATGTAAATTTTGATGCGGGTTCTACTGCGTTTTTTACCCATAGACTTTCATGATAACTCAAAATATGCTGCAGATACGCAGCAGTGTTCGCACGATGTGCATCAAATCCGCACCAAAAATGCATCGTGCAGACAGGGATGGTTTTATTGCATATTTCTGCCAGTAGGTGCAGATTTTGGAAGTTTAAAGTCTGCCCCACAAAATTAGTATGCAAATGGGCCTTTAGGATGCCTCTTCAAAACTCTGCCTCAATTCTGGGCTGCCTATGGCTAGGGTCAAATTAGTATTTACCTTTGCATTCAGGGGGTCCCTTGTCATGTGATGCGCTTGGAAAAGTGTGAGGTTTGAAACTCCATCAGTGAGAAGCCGGCGTTTGACCTGCGCTCGCGTCGTCTGCCATAGGAATGAATTGACAGCGTTAATGTAGTCTTACTTTTCTGTTAACACTGCGTTAATGCTGCCAAATTCTAAGTTTTAGATGGAACCCTCTGAACGCAGAGGTAAACGCTAGTTTGACCCTAGCCTGTGTGCCAGAAAATAACATTAGGCAGCCCTGAGCGGATGTAGATTTCAGCTATGCTACATGGTAGTTATCCGACAAATATTGACACTTTTTTGACACAAGATTTCTGGTATGAAGGTGATAGTAAATTACCCCTAAATTTACATAATCTAAATATAATAATTTTGATAAATCTGCCCCAGTAAGTACATAGAAATGTAGATGTAGGTGTAACACTATTGTAGTTTGTGCTCTGGCATCTCTAGTGGTGGTGGCTTGTCTGGGATTTAGTCCTTTGCAGCAATCATCAGAGTGTAAACTATAATCATTACATAAAGAGACGTCTATTAATAAAAAGCCAGTCAAACAGTGCAAAACAATAATCATACTCCCCGGTCTCCTATTTATCACACAAAGTAGTTTTTCTTACAATATGATACTTGTTAGTAAAACTGCAAAAACTAAAGTCTCAGGACACCTTTTACATTTTATTTTATCACTTTGGTTTTAATTCTGGGAACAAGAATCCTTTTCAAGCCAAACAGCTAATTCTAGTTCCAGATGAGAAACCCTGTGTTTTCTGGAACTCACTTCAGGTTGGTCTTTGGAGAACGATATGGCTGCCAGATCGAATGAGGCAAAGTAGAATGGAAAACCTATAGGGACAATGTACTGCAGCTTCCTCTGACTTATCCACTGATACATTGCCATGTAATCTAGAAGTCACAGATCCGAGCTTCAGATTGCCAGTATCGAAGAGTAAAAAAGAAAACAGAAAAAGAAAAAGGT
The DNA here is from genome assembly GCA_033576535.1 of Allobates femoralis. Lineage (NCBI taxonomy): Eukaryota > Metazoa > Chordata > Amphibia > Anura > Aromobatidae > Allobates > Allobates femoralis. Next base: position 130,656,498 of record JARQOC010000005.1, read on the forward strand.
AAGGATTATAGTATGAGGAGAGGGAGACAGCAAAGTAGCAAGATTATGTATGTGATTATGTCCAGTGTTCTAGTATTATGGTCACCAGTAGCACAATAGACCCCCCACCACACTATTCTGTGCTGGCAATCTACGACCATTGGGAGCGCTGCATGCGTGTACTGGCGGGGCCACTGTTATGATAAGTGTTAGCATCTCTCTGTCAACATTTGATGTAGGTAGTTTCTTTCTGAAGTTCATAAAGGAGGATTAAACATGATGTAATCAACTTCTTTGTAGGAAAGTTTGGGTTTAATCTGCCATATCATAATGGAAAATATGATATTGTGATGATATTAGGGAAAAGCTTTGCCTATTCAGTAGCAGCAGTCCTTATTGAAAGGATGACTTCCTTTTTCCTCACCTAGAGATTTACTTAAAGACCCATCTGTGATAGAAAGTCAAAGCATTTCTACCAAACATTAATGATAAACTGTAACTATAAACCATTGCCAATCAGACCAATAACTCTAGTTAGCTAATTTTTAGCTACACTTAACTTTATTGGTGAAGACCAGGTGAATATCATACTAAACTCAACTTTTCCAGCTTTCCAGGAAATCAAGTGTATGTATTTCCACCACTCTTTTTCCTTCACTGACAAAGACAAAGATTTTGACTACTGCCAGGTACAACAATGACACATGTGAGATGGACGGCCATGAAGTAGAAGTGGTAAAGGACTTCAACCTACTCAGATCAAGGATCACTCAAGATGCAGCGACGACACCAGAAGTCAATAGGACAATAGCTATGGACAAGGTCTTCAAATCAAGGAACATTTCACTGCCAATGAAGAAACGGTTCATATATAGTATGGGCTTTTCTCTAGTAAGTTATGGAAGTAAAACATGGACTATAAAGAAACAAGACAGAAGAGGAATCAACATCTTCAAAATGTAGTGCTGAAGAAGAATGTAATCAATACCATGGCAAGAAGAACAAATAAATCCATTTTACAACAAATTAAGTCAGATACTGTATGTCACTTGAAGCAAGGATCACCAAGCTATGATTTGCCTACTTTGGACACATCATACGAAGAGAAAAATAACTAGAGAAGGACATTATCGTAGGAAGAATAGAAGGTAGAAGGCAAAGAGGAAAACCAGCAGCTCAATGGCTTGATACTGTCAAGACCCTGGTGGACCTATCTAGGCTTGATCTTCCTACAGATTGTTTATCCATCAAACTGCCATGGCTCAAAATCAAGCTGAAGTCCAATAAGTAAATACATTTTCCTTCAATGAGCACAGTTATCTAACTTACAACTAAATGATGGGAAACCTACTCTGAAACTACTTTTGTAATGAGAGTGAATTAGTTGTATTCACCTTTTTTGTCTGGAATAGTGTACATTTTTACCACATTGATAGTGCATGGTCAGAGTACATGCTGTAAAAATGTATACACCCACAGTCCTGGGAATCTTTTGTCGTACTCACTACAACTATTCACTATTGATTACAATTGCATTACGAGAAGCGCTTCTGTGCTATTCATTTATTGTGTTTGTTTCCTTCTGCTTTGAAATCTGTATATTTGCAACTGTAAGGGCCAGGATACTCAGCTGTCTGGAGGATTGGGACATCAGTTTATGGCGGCGGTTTCTAGAAGCTGTGACCCTAGCTGGACATGTTAATGGGGGTATGTACAGGGGATAAAGTTTATAGTTTTTGTCGTGGCGCCAGCTGAGGGATCTAGTCAGGGATGACCAGATAGTAGTGGTCCCCAGGGAATAGATGGTAGGGTAGCTAGATGAAGCACTCCCCTCAGCAGGAGCAAGCCCCTGGGGTGTGGTAGTAGGAGATGGTGTGCAAGATGGTAAGAGTCATAGTAGTGAGAGGAAGTGCAGGTTTATTTCATAAAAGAAGCAAGGAAGCAGTCTCTGTTCTTTACCTTTTACTCGGTATTGCAGTCATCAGCAGATTCAGGGTACTGGTTCACCGGGCCAGGCAATCTGGTCAGTCTGAGAAGAACTAAGCACTGCTATGATGGGCAGGTATATGGCCTCTCCTGCTGTCTTTCCCTTTTGGTTGAGGTTCTAGGTACTATCTGCTTTACTATGTGCCTCCTCCTTCCTCATGGCTACTAGCAGCCAGGCAGGTGACCACGGACCTTCGAAACCCCGGACCCACACTGGTTCCTCTAGCCCTCTGATGGTCACTCTGCCACTGGTATTCCAACAGTGTGACTGCTGAGCTTGCAACCCAGCAGTCTCCAGATTGCTGCCAGGCATAAAGTCCTGACAGCCTGAGATTCTGCCACTTGTCCACAGTATATGTACTGCACAGCATGCATGTTGTCAGCAGACCAACACTCTCATCCACTGCTCGACTCTGTCTCCCAGCTTAATCTGAGAAATAACTCCTAGTGCCACCCCTCGATCCTACACCTCATTGCAGCTAACCCCTCCCCCCAATCAATGTCTGTCACTGCCCTAAACAGGCTATTTGTGCCTAGCCCACTGATCAGAGCTGAGAAGTGTGTGCATGTATGGGGGAGTCCATCATAAAGTACCTGAATTCTTCCTCAGATGTGTTATTAGTGCTGATGGAGTTAACTACCGTGTTTCCCCGAATATAAGACAGTGTCTTATATTAATTTTACCCCCAAAAGTCCCACCCTGTCTTATATTCGGGGTATGACTTATATTAAAAAAAAAATGACAAAAATGAAAAGTCCCAGCCCCATACAGTATGCCACTGCAGCCCCCAGCACAGTACCGCTAAAACCGCAATTCCGCCGCACAGCCGACTTGCGGCACACTTGCGGCATACTTGCGGCAGGTCCCCATACAATGTACGGTACTGTATGGGACACTTGCGGCAAGGTGCGTCAAAGATGCGGTAACTGCACCTTGCCGCAAGTGTCCCATACAGTACCGTACATTGTATGGGGACCTGCCGCAAGTGTGCCGCAAGTCGGCTGTGCGGCGGAATTGCGGTTTTAATGGGCAAGTCGGCAAGGAAACATCCTTACTTTTTAGGGTAATGGCGGCCTCGGGCTATGGATTCCTCCGCGGTGCAGGGCGCTGTCCAGATGCTTCTTCATGCAGGAGCTTCTGGCCAATCAGCACTCGAGCTGCTGAGCCAATCAGCGTTCGAGATGCTGGGGAGCTGCTGGCCAATCAGAAGCTCCTGCCGGCAGCGGTGACGTCAGGCCGGGGCGACAGGCGCACAAGATTAACCCTATGCCCTCGGGGTTACCTGCGGCACCTGAGGGCAGAGGGGAGCCCACGGGGGACAGCGGACCTGCGGCTGCACCTGAGGGCAGAGGGGAGCCCACGGAGGACAGCGGGGCCAGTGGGACAGCGGGGACACAGGTAAAACATGCAATGGGCAAAAATGGCACTTTAGCGGTACTCTGTCTTATATTCCCCGAAAATAAGTCACCCTGTCTTATAATCGGGGTATGACTTATATTGGAAAATTCTGCCCAGCCCTGCCCCGACTTATATTCGGGGGTGACTTATTTTCGGGGAAACAGGGTACCATTGAGGTGACCAGACCGCAGGGGCACCTCAGTTCTACAATAACTTACTGAAAAGACAGGTTTTCTTTGGATAGCACAAATAAATTAATAGAAACACATCACCTTGCAATTTGCAGTGTCCAGATCTTTATTAATTAGTGTCTAAGGCTGTGGTCACAGTTTTTTTGGTGCCTTTTAAAAACGCATGCTTTTTTACATGCGTTTTTCATGTCATCATGAGTTTTTTAAGGTCTCTGATGGCTCCCTGCGTTTTTGGCTGCGTTTTTGAATCTGCACATAAAAATAGTGCTTGTAGTATTTGTTTGAGCGTTTTGAAAAACGCATGCGTTTTTGTAGAAAACGCATGCGTTTTTATAACATGGGTTCCTATGGGAAACGCATGCAAAAACGCATGTACAATTAGTACCTTTTAGTGCCATTCAAAAACGCATGCGTTTCCCATAGGAGCCCATGTTAAAAAAACGCATGCGTTTCCGGAAACGCATGCGTTTTTTTTAACATGGGCTCCTAGGGGAAACGCATGCGTTTTTGAATGGCACTAATTGTACATGCGTTTTTGCATGCGTTTTCCATAAGGCCCCTTATTAAAAAACGCATGTGTTTTTGGATATGCTCCAAAAACGCATGGGACTGTCACACATGCTTTTTGGCTATTAGGGCATGCGTTTTTTAACATGGGGGCCTATGGGTGCGTTTTTTACATGCGTTTTTGAAAACGCAGGTCTCCAAAAATGCATGTGAAAAATGGTACTGTGACCCCAGCCTAACGGAGTGGAATCCTACTTGAGCGCCCAACCACTTGGAGTGCTATTTATCAAGTTGACTTACTATCCTTTGGTACATTTTAAGCAAGGATACGTCAGCACTCTACAGCTTCTACTGCATTGAAAAGCATAGTAAAAATTAAGGGAGTGAATTATTTTCTCTCTCAAATCAGTACAAGGAGCTATTATACAAATATAACATTTACGAATATTTCTGAAGCAGGTTGAGGGAATTACAGCCTTGTTGGGTATAAACTACATGTGGAAGCTGAAGAACTTAGCATAGACCCAGAAGGACAAGGAAGATGACTGAGAACCGGAGAGGTGTAGAGAATGTGGTGAACCCAGTATGATGTGCCACTATTCTGTTGAGAGGAGCAATTGGAGGAAGATAAAAGGTAGATGCTGGGCACTAATAGAGGAGAGTGTAGTGCCATTTAGAGCTGTGGTTTGCCTGTAATACAAGTTTTCTTCTCATCTGTCTTTCCTGCCCTTTAAATTTGTAGGCTTGCAGAATTTGGGTAGGTTCCCTTATGAAGAAATCACCTTGTCATTGGCAGTTTAATTCAGAGTAAATTAAGAAGGTCTGAAGAAAACTTTGGATTGATCTCAAAATGCATTGAACACATTTTAATAGCTAACTTTTAATTTGTTTTACAACCCATGTGGCATTCTAGTTTGTTTGTATGTCTCGGACACTGGTGAACAGTTCATTTGAAATCTCAGTTGAGAGAGTCGATGGAGGCAGGGACCGGATTGTCTAGTAGAGCGTTTGACAGCTGGCTAAAGACCAAGAGCTATAATGGGGGAGAGGTTATGAGAAAAAGCTTTGTGGAGAGTTACCCACCTTACTAGGAAGACATACTGATAGGAAATTTAGATTGTGAACCCCAATGGGGACAGTGATGATGATGTCTGTAAAGCGCTGTGAAATTATTAGCACTATATAATCGAGAAAGATAAATAGAGTAAACGATTCAGGTGTTTCACTGACCAAGGACTCGTTGTCACTGAGGCAAACAATATTCTAATACAGTGATTGCTTTCTAGTCCATAGGTAAAATAAGCCGGTAATGGATGATGATGGGGAGCTGTGCTTTTTGTGGCACACTGTGGCATATGTCTGGGCATACACCGAAAGGATTGTTTTAAATACTCCAACTAAACATAATAACTAAACTTTATTTACTTATAGATTTATCAAATTATTATGGATGTGTTGTATAAAGCGAAAGATACTAGCGCATCTCAATGAATTAGAATATCAACAAAAACCAATGTAATATTGTCATGTTTCAATGTGTTTCTGGGAGCCCTGAAACATGTTGACTAATAAAGCAATATTAAATTCACACTTTGATGTCTCGTAGAATATGGCAGCGTGGTTTTTAACCCTTCATCCTCCCTACTTTAATTTTCTGAAATAATGACCTTTGGGTTTTCATTCGCTGTAAGCCATAATCATCAACATTAACAGAAATAAATACTTGAAATAGATCACTCTAATGACTCTATATAACATATGAGTTCTCGGACACTCTGGAGGTATGTCTGCTGGGTAGTCACGGTGGCAACCCCAGAAGCCATGGCCCTGGACAAGCATGGAATTGGCGAGTATACACAGGAGAATAAAGTTTATAAGGTTTTTTGTGACACCATCAGTGGTGTCTGGTCAGGGATGACCAGCGCTGCTTGTATAGGTCCCCAGAGGATAGATGTTGTGGCAGCTGTTAACACTCCCCACAGACGGAGTGGACCATTGAGGTGTAGAAAGTGGTGGATGATGGTAATTGCAGGATAGCGCTGAAGAAGTGGACAGACACAGGGGTTTCAGTTCTTACCAGTCTCTTTACTGTAGCTTAGTTTGGTGGCAACCCAGCCGGGCTACTGTGCTCTCCCAAATTGCAGCTTGGTCAGGTCTCAAGCAGACCGGGTCAACTCTACTGAGACACAATTCGTAAGCCTTTCAATGCTGCTCTTTCCTTCCTGCGCTGTTCTCCTTTCTCTCTCCTGTGCCTTCGTGCTACTAGTCCCTAGGCAGGTGACTGTGGGCCTTGTTGAACAACGGTCAGCACATCCTCTTGACCCTCTGTAGCCACTCCTCTGACTACCTAACTTCTTCCCATCCCCTAAACCTACTCCATCCTCCAACCAGATAATGGGGTCTGCTCTCAAGAGGAGTTTATTCCACTCTGCATCTCTCTGGTCTGGAACAGAAAGGGTGTTGGGTGTTTGGTTGCGTGTTTCAGTTTCGTGTTCCCATCTTACCTGAGAACAATGGCACCAAACCTGTTGAGTAGGTGCAGTACCACTGTGGCGACCAAGACACAGGGGCACCATATTCCCCCCTGGTTAAGCACGGCACGTCCGCGGGCTGTAAAACAGTTCAATAGGTGTTAAGTAATGGCAAGGAAATGCAATATTTTTTTATCTACAGATTTAACAAATAACTTCTTCCCTTTATGGGAGGCATATTTCTAGAACGTTACAATACAAAAGTACAAAAATAGAAAAATACAAAGATTGACAAAACAGCTTAAAACGTCTCAACAGGTTCCTGCAATAACGTCAGTGCAATGCGTCACATCACAGGATTTAAGTGCAATTGGTCTAAATTGCCCCAAACCACCTTAAGACTTCATCCCTGGGTATGGCTACAGGCACAGAGACCATATTTTGACCCAATTCGTCGGCCACACCGACAGATTTTGAGCTCAGGGATTAAAGGGAACCAACCACCCCAAATGACCCCCCCCGGACTGTTATTATGTGTCCCTACACCCAGCATACACATTTGGGGCAATCGTTTTTGCTAAAAAAAAACTGTTTAGTAGAAGCTAAGATATAGCTTTATAAAGTTTAAAAATGTTGCCGACTGGGCGTTACCTAGCTTGTCCTCCTGCCGAGTGCATCTGCCCGTCAGCCTCCTCTCCCCCCTCCCTTCAGTAAAGCCCTGCCCTTTCAGCCTCGTCACAGGCTGGTGCACTGACTCTCATGGCTGTGCACACGTCATCAGCTACAGCCAGGGTCATGAGCACACGCTCAATATAAGTCATGGTGGGGGCCACAGCTATAAGTTGGGTGGGGCCCGGGGGGTTTGGAGCGCTGCGCAATATGTATTACCTGGTCCGGTGCCATCCCTGCAGTCCTGTCCGGTGCTGTCCCCGCTACTCTGTCCGGTGCTGTGCCCGCTGCTCTGTCCGGTGCTGTGCCAGTCTACATGATGTGCCCCAGGCCGGAAACATGATTATCGGTGCGGGCGCCGGGCAATGGGGATGCTTCCTGCTTCCTCCTGCCAATCCCCGCCCAGGTCAGCCCTGCACCAATGAGAACGCAGGGCCAGTGATGTAATGTAACAGCCCCTGCGCTGTGATTGGCTCAGGACCCATGAGTCACGGGTCACAGCGGCGATCACATGACACAATGGCCCTGCGCTCTCATTGGTGCAGGGCTGACCTGGGCGGGGATTGGCAGGAGGAAGCAGGAAACGTCCCCATTGCCCGGCGCCCGCACAGATAATCATGTTACCGGCCTGGGGCACAGCATGTAGACTAGCACAGCACCGGACAGAGCAGCGGGCACAGCACCGGACAGAGCAGCGGGGACAGCACCGGACAGGACTGCAGGGACGGCACCGGACCAGATAATACATATTGCGCAGCGCTCCAAACCCCCCCGGGCCCCACCCGACTTATAGCTGCGGCCCCCACCATGACTTATATTGAGTGTGTGCTCGTGACCCTGGCTGTAGCTGATGACGTGTGCACGGCCATGAGAGTCCGTGCACCAGCCTGTGACGAGGCTGAAAGGGCAGGGCTTTACTGAAGGGAGGGGGGAGAGAAGGCTGACGGGCAGATGCACTCGGCAGGAGGACAAGCTAGGTAACGCCCAGTCGGCAACATTTTTTAAACTTATAAAGCTATATCTTAGCTTCTACTAAACAGTTTTTTTAGCAAAAACTATTGCCCCAAATGTGTGTGCTGGGTGTAGGGACACATATTAACAGTCCAGGGGGTCATTTGGGGTGGTTGGTTCCCTTTAAGTGCAAGTATTTAGCAAAGTGCAACAGGCTCCAGTGGTGCACCGTACTACTTTGGTCTGAAAACCAACAAGAGTACAAAGAAGAAGAAGTACAACTATTTACAGGTTTAAATCCTGGCCACCACATAGTCCTGTTGCACAATTGTCCATGGTTATGCACGAAACCTAGCCGGTTATCCTATAACCTAAAACATGATCTACATTTACTATATACATACATTACGCTAAGTGGATGTAGCTTGGCCAGCTAAACTATCTGTTAACAATAAACATCTTATGTCATACTAACAGGTACAAAGGTGCAACTCTTGCAAACGTTCAGCAGTGCAGTCTTTACTCGGGGTTGTTACTCGCACTGTGAAATCTGTGTGGGCCAAGCCAGGTATCGCACATTCACAGTACAATGCGTGGTGCTTACCGAGTGGTCGTTGTTACGCCCAGGGTAGGGTGGTAATTCCCCATGTTCCTTCATCAAACGCAAGATTCCTCACCCACAACCTGGCTGGTGTCTGTGGGTAGTAGGAGTCTTTATAGCAAGGGGATGCAGTGGGCACTCTTTGAAGTGTCGTTGCCTGACTGTTGCCCTCATGGTCAGTGCAAATTGCTGCAGCCAGAGTTGAAGAGGGGACGCTCATGACTGACGGTACCTTGGTAACATCCAGAGCGTACCATCCTCATTGTACGAAGTGTTGCGTATACTCCACTAGGTTACCTGGATACAAGTCTCTTCCTGCCGCCCCCCCGAGGAAGGTGACTCTTTACATCCTTCTGACGTACGAACAACTCGTTGTATAGCCAGGGCTCCTTTATAAACCAGAAGTCTTTATGGATATCAAAGGCAACTACTGAGCCCCGTCTCCTCACCTGGGGTTTCCTTTCAGCCGCCTTCCTTCACATCCTCTTGACCCTCTGTAGCCACTGTACCTGGGAGAGTACACGGTGACTGCACCTGCAGTTCAGTGGCCTCCGTTTTTTTGGCTTGGTTCTAAAGTTGCACACCAAATTGGGGACACCTCATGCAGCCAGTTTATCTACGACAACCTGGAATTCGTCTGTAGATTCAGGGTCTCTGGACCGGGGATTCATGGCTAAACACCTGCAGGTCCCGCTAGGCCCCAGCCCCAGCGTCCCCTAGAACTGCATCTTGCTGCTCCTTCTTCTTCTCATTCCCACTTACTCCTCTGGCTAAATAACTTCCTCCCACCCCCTTAAACCTACTCCATCCTCCAAATAGCAGATGGTGTCTGCTCTCAAGAGATTTTTCTTCCACCCTGCATCTCCCTGGTCTGGAGTCAAGATGGGTGTTGGGTGTTTGATTGGGTTTCTCAGCTTCGTGTTCCCATCTCACCTGAGAACAATGGCACCCCACCTGTGGAGAAGGTGCAGTACCATTGTGACAACCAAGGCGCAGGGGTGCCACACCAAGATATTCTGCAGTGCTTTGTAATCATTGTCATCACTGTGTCCATTGGGTCTCATAATCTAAATTCCTTGGCAGTATGTCCATGGAGCGTAAGTCCACGTGCACATATTGAGTGTTTGGTGAGTTTTTACCTCAGTATTTGAAACCAGGAGTTGATAATTAATACAAAAAATGGTGTCGTGTTTCCATTATACTTTTCCTCTCATCGTTCCACTCCTGGTTTAATCTATACAGAGGTACAAATCTCACCAAATACTCACATGGAGGCACCAACTACCAAATCCAAGAGCTAGCGAATCCTTTGAGCTTCTTCCTTTGCGATCAGTGCAGTGCCTCCTTCCCAAGTGAACACAGTAGTTAGGCTGGGTTCAAATTTGCGTACAATGTGCGCTGTGAATGCAGCGTTCCTGAGCGCAGCAAGACACAGGCACTATGCACTCCTATGTTTAACATAGGTACGCATAGTGCCTGTGTGTATCTGCCCTCAGCTGCATTTGCATTCAGCTGCGCATAATTTCTGCATATGCCGAACACAACATTTTTGCATTTTTTGTGCGTGGCTGCGTGCTTGCTTTATGCGCATGCAGCTGCACACAAACATTGAATGAGAATCAATCTGTGTGCATTGCCATCTGTTGACAAGTGCACAAATGCTGCGGAAGATGACCTATTCTGAGGTCGTCTACAGGTGAATCTTTTCCTGTCGATCTCTTCTTCTTTCTTCTTCTTTCCTCTTCTTTCTTCTTCTTGCTTCCTCTTCTTTCTTCTTCTTTCCTCTGCTTTCTTCTTTCTTCTTTCTTCTTCTTCTGTCTTCTTCTTTCTTCCTCCCTGCCACCGCTGGTTTAAAATAGCCAGTGGTGAAAACACTTCACCGTTGGCTTTCCGCCCTGATAATTCAAAGGTTCAGCATCAGCTGATCATTTGAATTAGTGGGGCAGAAAAGCTGGCGGTGAACTGCACCACTGGCTTTCCCACTGGCTTTCCCGCTGGCTATTTTACACCAGCGCCGGCAGGGAGGAAGAGATCAGCGGCGGCGGCCAGGAAGCAGAGATCTCTGTCATTCATCTCCGCCTCCTGGGCGCCACTACTAATTGGGTGGCAGGGAGGCTCACAATCACATTTTCATGTGAATGCATGCGGACAATCTCTGCTGCGTTCGCATGAAAGTGTTTGCGTTCGGCACTCCTTATGCATATGCGCTGCATACGCTGCAGTGCCGAACGCAAATGTGAAGCCTGCCTTAGTATGTATTTATATTTACTGTCATATCCGTGCATTCACAGCGACTGAGGTGCAAAAAAAGACAGTACAAAGAAGTATTGAGCATTGTGCTCAAGAAGGCAAGAGAAGGGCTTGTTGAGTCTTGCCTAAGTTTGATGTGCAGCGGCGCTGTATGAGAATGGACCCCGTCTCAGCAATATCAGGTCCACTGAACCTTTTTTTAAACACATCCAATTGCTAAAGTTATTATTATTCCAAGATCTATTGATTAAATTCAACTATAAAATTACCTTTGTCCATGGGAAAACCCCATGTGGCAACACTAAGCTCCACATTGGGAAAAAAATTCCTTCCTGACTCCAGATATGGCAATCAGACTAGTTCCCTGGATCAACGCCCTATCAAAGAATCTAGTATATATAACTGGTAATATTATAGTTTTCAAGAAAGGCATCCAGGCCCTTCTTAAATGTTAGTAGTGACTCACTCATTACAACATCATGTGGCAGAGAGTTCCATAGTCTCACTGCTCTTACAGTAAAGAATCCACGTCTGTGATTATGATTAAACCTTCTTTCCTCCAGACGTAGAGGATGCCCCCTTGTCCCCATCTCAGGCCTAAGAGTAAAAAGATAATTAAAAAGGTCTCTGTACTGCCCCCTCATATATTTATACATTATTATAAGATCACCCCTAAGCCTTCATTTTTCCAAGCTAAATAACCCCAAGTTTAATAACCTGTCTTGGTATTGCAGACCCCTCATTCCTGTAATTACCTTGGTCGCTCTCCTCTGCACTTGCTCTAGTTCAGCTATGTCTTTCTTATACACCGGAGACCAGAATTGTACACAGTATTCTAAGTGTGGTCGCACTAGTGACTTGTATAGAGGTAAAATTATGTTCTCCTCATGAGCATCTATGCCTCTTTTAATGCATCGCATTATTTTATTTGCCTTTGCAGCAGCTGCCTGACACTGGCCACTAAATGTGAGTTTGTCATCTACCCATACACCCAGGTCTTTTTCAGTGACAGTTTTGCTCAGTGTTTTACAATTAAGCACATAATTATACCTTTTGTTTCCTCTGCCCAAGTCCATGCCCTTACATTTATCCCCATTAAAGCGCATTTGCCATTTATCAGCCCAAGCATCTAGCTTACATAAATCCTCCTGTAATATACAATTGTCCTCCTCTGTATTGATTACCCTGCAGAGTTTAGTGTCATCTGCAAATATTGAGATTCTACTCTGTATGCCCCCTACAAGGTCATTAATAAATATATTAAATAGAAGCGGGCCCAACACTGACCCCTGTGGTACCCCACTGTTAACTGTGACCCATTCTAAGTGTGTTCCATTAAGGACCACCCTTTGTTTCCTATCACTAAGCCAGTTCTTAACCCACTTACACATATTTTCCCCTATCACCATTGCCCTCATTTTATGTATCAACCTTTTGTGTGGCACCGTATCAAAAGCTTTTGAAAAGTCCATATACACCACATCCACTGCATTTCTTTGGTCTAGTCCAGAACTTACTTCTTCAAAGAAGCTTATCAGATTAGTTTGACAGGAACGGTCCCTCGTAAAACCATGTTGATAATGGGTCATGAGGTTATTTTTCTTCAGATACTCCAGTATAGCATCTCTTAGAAAACCCACTAGGATTTAACTCACAGTAGAGGTTAAGCTTACTAGCCTATAATTTCCAAATTCAGTTTTTGTCCCCTTTTGAATATTAGCACCACATTTGCTAAACGCCAGTCCTGTGGTACAGACCCTGTTATTATGGAATCTTTAAAGATTAAAAATAATGGTCTATCTATGACAGTACTTAATTCCTGCAGCACTCTGGAGTGTATCCCATCCGGGCCCGGGGATTTGTCAATTTTAGTGACTTTTAGATGATGCCGTACTTCTTGCTGGCACAATCCGATGCTGTCCGGTATAAACCGGACAGCCCCGGATGAGATTTCGGCCCTATAGTATGCTATGGGGTCGGAGGAGCCGGATGTATTCAGAATTTTCTCCCGGACACAAAAATATTGCATGCAACATTTTTGTGTCCGGGGGGAAAAATCTGAGACATGTGGATCCACCCGGATCCTCCTGGTCCGGTGCAATCCAGCACCCTCTAACATGGGGGTCTATGGCGCCAGATCGCAATGGAGCTACATCCGGGAGCCAGACGCCAGGTGCTGAAGCTCAGCGCCGGCCGGCGCTGAACTTCAGCACCATGGAGCTGTCCCCTGATGACAGTTCGAGACCTCAGCTAGCAGGCAGCTTGAATTATCAGCAGCTATAGCTGCTATAAGAAGAATCCGGCTGGACACTGGACCGGAGGGCATATTTGGCCCTCCGATTCTGTGTGCAGATCAGGTCCAGGGCGGTCCGATTCACATTGGACAGCCCCGGACCTGATGCTGCCGTGATGTGAAACCGGTCTTAGGTAGCGCAGTTATACTAATTTGTGGGTTAGAAATAAAGGGGAGCACACATAAGGTTTTATCCTTTACAGATTATGTCAACACGGTCCCCCCAATCAGTGTGACTCACCTTTGTTAGTTGTGTAAGTCACAACCAACTGGAAAAAGCCCAGAAATGATGGCTGCTGCAGATGCCCCGCTGTAAAATTTTGAAATCCAACCAGAAGAAAGAAGCCGGGCTTTTATTCTACGCAGACTGAAAGGAACGTTACACAGCTGATCATCAGGAAACCACCTTTATTTTTCTTGCCAACATGTTTCATTGGCTATTCTTGAATGTATGGAGATATACTTGATAGCCCTGATGAAGTGGCAAGTATAGCCATGAAACGCGTTGGCAAAAAAATAAAGACGGTTTCCTGATGATCAACTGTGTGACGTTCCTTTCGGTCTGCGCGGAGTAAAAGCCCGGCTTCTTACTTCTAATTTGTGGGTTGCAATTCGACCACATACATGTTCATTATGTTGTGGTGTAGGAGTGCCATTCTGACATCATCAGGAGTCCCATGACTTTCATAGCTACGGTATAATGTGAAGCCATATTTTAAACCCAGTTTTTACAATGTTCTTCATTAATAAAACATATAATAATGATAGAAATTGAACATCCCCATTATTATACTGACCTGCACAATAAACTAATAAAATTAGGATGCGCTTCTCCATAGTAAGCATGCATTACCCGGGTAGGATTTTTGCCTTCCTGTGCTGAACCCATAGCTAAGTTTCTGGATGATACTCGTTATTTCTACCTTTTCTAAATCTCAAATGTTCTCTTTCTCGTGAAGACTGTGGAATTCATCATGAAAACATTGCAAAGGAATCATCTAGCATTCACTGTCATGTTTTCAGATAATTAACTCATCAGAAAAAAAAGCTGTAAAAGGAACCTGTCAGGTGATTTATGCTGTTCAAACCAAGGGAGCATGAATTAAAGCCTGGCAGCACCATTGCGGACATTTATATTGTTCTTTTACATTCTCTGGTGCTTCAGAGAAAATATAGTTAGAAAGAGACAATAACTTAATAAGTCCTCCTGTCGGCCGGCTACTCACCCCACTATTCCAGTTGACTCGCCCACACCAAGTGATCTGTCAATCAGCTATAACATCGGTGGGTAAAACTGGCCTGGGGTGGCATCGGAATAGTCTTGTCACTGACCTCATTTTGTACGCTGGATTGTATCGGAGAAATGCAGATCATCTCAATGAGGTAGAACGTCATCAAAAAGTTCATTTATTCCATTAATTCAATACAAAATGCAAAACTCATAGATTATATAGAGTCATTACAAAAAGAGTGATCTATTTATGTTAATGTTGAAAATCCAAGGGCTATTTTCTCAGAAAATTAAAGTAGAGAGGATGAAGCGTTAATGTCTAATGTGTTGATCTCTCTTGGAATATGGAAGCACGGTTTTTAACCCTTCATCCTCCCTACTCTATATGCGCCATGCTGGGGACTGCAGCAGCCATGATATGCTATTATAGTGGTTGTGACTCTCATAACCACACAAGGGGAAGCCTCTGATACCTATTCAGGTAATATTTTATCTCTCAAACCCTTCATCCTCCCTATTTTAATTTTCAGAGATAATGACCTTTCGCTTTTCATTGTCTGTAAGCCATAATCATCAACATTTACAGAAATAAACACTTGAAATAGATCACTCTGTTAGTAATGATTCTTGATATTATATGTGCTTCACTTTAAGTATTGAATTGAAATAAATTAATTTTTTGATAATATTCTAATTAATTGAGATGCTCCTGTGTATAACTGGCTGCAAACATAAATTGGCAGCATGAATTTACTGACACAGATGACAGATTCCCTTTAAGGCCAGGGTCACATTTGCTGTACCAAATGCAGATCCTGATCCGGTTTTGAGCTGTAAAAATGGTCTAAACCAGATCAGGATCTGCAGCCCATAGGAGCCCATTGTAAAACTGGATTGCACAACATGCAATCCGGTTACGGCTTTCGGATTTGCAGCCTGTGGTAAAAATCATGCAGGCTGCAGTTTTCGGAGCAGTTTGCAAACGGCATCAGGCTTGCTATAATGGGCTCCTATGGGAGCCCATCCGGCTACCGCAAGGCACATGTGAATGCCTGCGGTAGCCAGATGCTTTGTTCATCTCTACTGTCGCAGGGATGAACAAAGGGTTAATGTTACTAGTAGATGTGGGCAACATGTCTCCAGGGAGTGCCCACCCTCCCTAGAGACATGGTGACCATATGGGGCAGCATATGAAGGGTTAATTATGTGTATTACTGTATTACCGGCTATTGTCGACTTTTACTATGAATTGAAGCCAGCGGCTCCTCACTATGGAGGAGATACAGTACGTAATGTACGTACTGTATGTGCTGCTATCCAGGGTCCTGAAAGCTTTAACATTAGTTCTATGGCGGTGCGCTGCCCATAGAACTAATGTTAACCCCTTCCTGAGCTATGACGTACAATGTCATGGGCCGGTGAGGGGGGTTTGATGTGAGCTCTGGCGCGGATGATCACATCAGCTGAGATGTTGGGCTAACAGCACCGATTGGATCCGAGATCCGATCAGTGCTATTAACCCTTTTGATCCCGCCGTCAATCTTTGACAGCGGGATCCAAAGGCAGCACAGCAGGGAACGCGCTGTTCCCCGCCTGCACCGGAGATCCCGCGATAGTATTGTGGGATGTCCTGTGCTCACGTGACAGCCCGGGGTCCTGGCTAGACCCCGGATGCTGTCACAGAGCATTTATGGTTTGTGGTTGGCAGGAGCTGCCAACAACAACAGGTCTGCAACTCTGAGAGATACAGATGACCACCAGCTCATCTGTATCTCCCAAAAGCGATTGGACGGTGCAGCAGGGTGCCCATCTAAGAGGCAGTGTAAAACTAAGAATTAACTGATTAATAAAGTTTTTAAAAACCTGTAAAAAAAAACCATAAAAGTTCAAATCACCCCACTTTTCCCCCAAACGCAATAAAAGTATTAAAAAAATAAAAAAAATACACATGCTTGGTATCGTCGTGTTCAGAACCGCCCGATCTATCAACATATTAAATCCGTTAATGAGAGTCGTAAATTCCGTAATGGAAAAAAAAATCCAAATGCCAAAACGTTTTTTTGGTCGCCGCAACATTGTTATAAAATGCAATAATGGGTGATCAAAACAGCAAATCCCCCCAAAAATGATATCATTGGAAATGTTAGCTCAAGATGCAAAAAATAAGCCATCTCGCAGCCCCAGATCCTGAAAAATGAGGACGCTACGGGTCACAGAACATGACGCAAAAAGTCCATTTTTTTTTCTCAAACGTCTGAATTTTTTTTCACCACCTAGATACCAGTAAAGGTATACATGTATACACTCATACCGACCCAAGGCATCACCCCATCACGTCGGTTTTACCATATAGTGAACATAGGGACTAAAATACCAAAAAAAACAAACGTATAATTGCACTTTTTTTGCAATTTCACAGTACTTAGAATTTTTTTCTAATTTTCCTGTACACTATATGGTAAAATAAATGATTGCATATGAAAGTACAACTCATCCCACAAAAAGTAAGCCATCATAATGTCTATAATAAAAAAGCTATGGCTCTTGGAAGCAGGGGAGCAAAAAACGAAAATGAAAAACGACAAACTCCAAGGTCATGAAGGGGTTAAAGCTTTCAGGACCCTGGATAGCGGCAGATACAGTACGCACATTACGTACTGTATCTCCTCCACAGCGAGCAGCCGCCGGCTTCAATTCATAAAGTAGTAAAAGCTGACAATGGCCGGCAATACAGTAATACACCTAATTAACCCTTCATATGCTGCCACATATGGTCATGATATCTCCAGGGAGAGTGGGTACTCCCTAGAGACATGTTGCCCCCATCTATTAGTAACATTAACCCTTTGTTCATGTCTGCAAATTATCAGCAATCCGGTTACCGGATCCGGGTTTAAAGACAAATTTTGAACACAAAATGTGTCTGAAGGCTCATGCGATTACCTAATCGCAATGAGCCTTCTAAGTGTGACCCTAGCCTAAGAAAGTCAGACTCTTATTTTTAAATGTTAAGGCCACTTTACACACACCAACTTATCTGTCCAACTTCTGACCAACTTACTGGCTGCAGTGAAATCATGGACACATTGTTACATTGTACACAGCCACAAAATGGAGCAATGTGTCCATGATTTCACTGCAACCAGTAAGTTGGTCAGAAGTTGGACACATAAGTTGGTGTGTGTAAAGTGGCCCTTACTTTCCGGGAAGATGTAATTTCAAATATCTGGTCATTTCTCCCATATTCAGAATGGTCTCGTCATTCAGACATAGTGT
The DNA here is from genome assembly GCA_033576535.1 of Allobates femoralis. NCBI lineage: Eukaryota > Metazoa > Chordata > Amphibia > Anura > Aromobatidae > Allobates > Allobates femoralis. The sequence goes on from JARQOC010000005.1 coordinate 130,674,302, forward strand.
ACTTGATAACATTTCAATATCATCTGCTGATGCAGCTTGAATCAGCCCAGTATGAACCATCTGGGTATTGTATTTCTACATATGCACCGCATCTATCTTCTGAAATACAAGATTCTTTCTACACATGCGTAAGATCTCATTAAAACACTTGCCTAGAAGATGAATGAGCGTATCACCTTTTCCTGGCGAAAAGGAATGTTTGTTCTCCACATGCACGCATGGATATGTTTTCCTCTGATATTTACATACTGTAATTCGATCATTCAAGATCTATAGCTACACGCATCCCCCTTTTCTCGTAGAAGGTATATTTTTCTATCTTGGCAGTAGATATAAATTTGATTCTTATTTCATTCAGCTGGGGAGATGTACAGTGAGACATTGGAAGCAATAAGCTACCTAGTTGATGATCTTTTTCCATTTCCAACACTGTGGGAAATATATAAAGATTCGGTCTACGGCCAAACATCACCATCTAGCCCGTTTATGAGCAAGACTTTCCTTGGTATAAATTCCACTTCTAGACTTACAGGAGACAAACACCCCTTTTATCATTAAACAGGGGGTTTGGATGTCACTGATGATATATTCAAGTACATTCTATGAAGCACTAAGAGTAAAATCGTTAAAAAAAAATAGATGTATTGCGATTGTGAAATGAAAGAAAGTCCATTGAGACCAAATGAACAGATTTATTTCACTTGACTAACACATGGAGAGTTAGGAAATCCATCCACGAAATGAAATGCATCTCTTCAGTCCTTTATTATGCAAAAGGTTAAAAACAACCAGATAACAAAAGCTACAATCGATAGGAACTGTATAATTTTATCTGTAAAAAGGTCAAGAAAATCTCCAGTTATAGCACACTCTTAGGGTATACTGTATGCACGCCAGATCTTCAAAACATGGGTGGCACTGCAGTCTTGAGGCTGGGGTCCTGGGTTCAAATCCCACCAAACACAAGATCTGCAAGTAGTTTATATGTCCTTCCCGTGTGTGCGTGGGTTTCCTGTGGGTTCTTCGGTTTCCTCCCACGATCCAAAGACATACTGATAAGGAGTTTAGATTGTGATCCCCAATGGGAACAGTGCTGCTGTGGCGCCCCTGTGGTTTAGTCGCCACAGTGGTGCTGCAACTATTCAACAGGTGTGGCATCATGCTCACAGGTAAGATGGGAAAGCCCTGCTGAGACCACCACACACCTAACACTATCCAATCTCTAGGCTAGGGAGATGCTGAGTGGAAGAGACTCACCAATAGAGCAGTCCCCATCTGCTGGCTGGAGGGAGGAGTTAGTCAAGAGGGTGGGGTTAGGAGAGAGTTAGGAGTTAGTGAGAGAGAGAGAGGAAGGACAACATCAAGGCAAGATAGAGGGAGTTCCAGGGAAGTCAGGCAGCTGGGGAGAGAGCAGGTCTCATGCAATAGGGTCAGTTGCGAATCTCCAGGCCCGAGGACCCGAATCTGCAGCTGGCTGGATGGCCACGCAGAGGAATGAACTGCACATTGTTACAGGCCCTAATTCAGTGTGGGTATCTTCAGGACCAGCCTAGAAACTGGAGGTCACTGAACTTCATGTGCAGTGGCCACCAAGGTGAACTCTCCCAGGCAAAAGAACTACGGAGGGTCAAGAGGACTTGCAAGTCAGTCGCTCGCAGGACCCGTAGTCACCTGCTTTGGGATGTCTAACCACCAGGACACTAGGAAGAAAAGGAGTAGTGTAGTGCAGTGCCCACCAGGGCCAGGGGGTACTCGGTAGCTGAGCCGGTCGAGTGTCTTGGGGAGGTTATGGTGGCTGTGACCTGGCTCTGTGGCCCTGGCCTTGCAGTTAAGGAGTATTTAAAGGGGATGAACGTGACGACACCTGTGGTGTTTGATTAGGAATGGCTGATGCTGCAGATTATGTCCACTGGGGCAGATAGTAGTGCAGCTGAGATGGTATTGCTCCCCACAAGTGGAGCGGGGTTCCAGGGCAGATGATACAGTCAATAGCAGGGACAGGGCTCTAGCGGTGTAGAAGGTAACATGGCGCAGAAGGAGCAAACAGAGTTCGTGAAGTTCTTTAGCAATTTACTCGCTGATCGGGCAAGAATACCCAGCTGAGTGCTGTGCTTCTCCAAAGTGCGGTCAGAAACTCTCTGCCAAGACACCTTTGTGGGCCTTCCCAGGTTGCTCTCTCCCTGCACTGGATCATTCGCGTCACATGCGCTACGCCTTCGTGAGCAGAGTCCCAAGCTGATGGCCTTGTCGGGCAACAGGCAATACATCCCCTGACCCTAGTTCTAGCCACCATCCTAGGGATTGTCCATGGATTGCAGTGCAGTGCAGATGCGGTGGCCTCCGGATTTCCTGGTGGAACCTTATAGTGTCCACACCAGATCAGGGCCCAACCCCTTTGGTAACCAGTCCCTCCGCCCAACTCGGGTCAAGTCTGGATCCTCCACTCCAATGTCCCCTGGGATTCCTTCTTCCCATGTCCTCTCCGGACACCCTCCTACTCCTTCGCTCTCCTACAAAGTTTTCCTCTCTCTACATTCTCCCTACCCCCTCTACCTAACCCCTCCTCCAGTCTGAAGATGGGGCCCTCCCTGCTTCGGGTCCACCCAAGATTCTCTGGCCTGTAATTGGAGTGGTGTTGGATGCAGGTTTTTGTGTATCAGGTTTGCGACATCTCTCACCTAAGAGCAGTGACACCACACCTGAGGAGTAGGTGCAGCATCACTGTGATGACCAGTCCGCAGGGGCACCACATTCCCCCTTTGCAAAGCACAGCATGTCTGCGGGCTGCAAAATAGGTACAAGATGTTAAGCATAAGAACTTATCATTTTCATGTGCACATTTAAAACAACAATATCTTCCCTTTATGGGAGGCGCTGACTTGAACATTACATCATAACAGTTACTGTAAAAATACAAAAGATATAAAAGTGTAAAAAACCATATGCAAGTTGGCAAGGGCACCTAGATGGAGTGTCCACTTGCCGGGCTAACGTGTGTATCCGGTGGGAACTGTCCCAACCCACCTTGCTTTGTCCCTGGGCGTGGCTACAGAGCACTAGTGTATGGCCTCATTTGGCTCTTTGGCCACGCCGACGGTTTATATTTAAGGCAAAGGGTGTCTCAGTGCAAATTTTGTCTGGGTAAAGTGCGATAGGTTCGACTATGCACCCTACCATGTTGGCCTGAAAACCAACAAGAGGCACGTTAAGAAGTGCAAATTTTTACAACGAATGTTCTGATCATGTCATCGTCCATAATCAAATTGTCCTTCGTCGGGTTAAAGGGGAACTCCAGTGAGATAAAACGTTTTCGTACAGTTCCTACCCTTCTACATGATGAAGCAGAGCAGTACACTGCAGTTATAGGATCTATAGATCTCTTATAATTTAATAAAATCATAGATGCTCCTCTGCTCTGACCCACACCTCAGGGAACCCAGTCTCTTCAGCTTGAGAGCTTCATGCATGAGCAGAGAACAGGAGTGTGTCAGGGGTGTGGATGCTGGGAGCTGCAGGATCAAGCTACATTCCAGTGAGGACCGATGATGATGATCCATTGAAAGATAGAGATAAGAAGATACCGTATTTCTCTAGGGAAGGGGAGACCATGTAGAGCTTAATCGATAAATGTAATGATTTGCCTCAGCTTGTATCCGCACAATAACAGTACACATTATGCATCATCATATTGCAGAGTATCACAGCATGTATTTGTATCTGCTTGGTGACATGATTGCTATTTGAAGCCTGGACCTCCTGTCACATAGGATGGTATATCAGCTTGATTGGGCCACGCCCCTTTCCTATGCAGAAATGTGAGAGGGCGTGAATGTAGGCTGATCCTGCAGCTCCCAGCATCCACGCCCCTGACACACCTCCTCTTCTCAACAATAGCATGACTGAAAATTCTGGGTTCCCTGAGGTGGGGGCTAAAGCAGAGGAGCAGGTATGAGTTTATTGAATTATAAGCGATTTATAGATTCTAGAATTGCAATGTACAACTCTGCTTCATCATGTAGCAGGGCAGGAACTGTACTAAAAATTTTTCTCTCACTGGAGTTCCCCTTTAATCTATAATTATATATACAAGGCCTGGCCGGCTAACTAACATACTATTTACGTACTACTATATACAGTTCTAGTATCTAGCTAGGTTACTCATTATTTACTATATTATAACTATACAAATAATGATTAACATTAATACACCTATCCAGGTAATACAATATACATAATTACAGGATCTACTCCCTATTCCTTCTTTTTCCAGGGTAACATGTTTACCAGCTGACACCTCCTCAGCCGGAGAGTACGTGCAAACCTCCATTGTAATCGATGGACCACAGTATGCCTCGTTCACAGCTTCGCTGACAAGGAGGAGATCTGTCCTGGACAAATGTAGTTGGTCGGCCGGACCTAGCTGCAGGTGGCGGTGTAACTGGGGCTGGTGCTGTAGTTGAAGCTGTAGATGGTACCGCAGAGTCAGGGACTTTGGCGTTTAGGGATGGCACCACAGCCGTCACCTTCCTCACGTTTAAGGCATACCACCCACGATGACCCACATGTCTGGTGTACTCAACCCATTCTCACGAGTACATCTCAATCGGGGGACCCCCTTGGAAAATTGGACTCAACATCCCTCTGGTTCAAAAAAGTTTGTTAATCATATGGGATCTCGGATAATCCCCACCCCTTGTGCAGGTGAAAGTCTACCACGTAGCCTCGTCTCCATTCCACCTGGTCGGTGGCCTGGGCCTACCGGTTTGGCTTTTGGCTTTGAGGTTCATGTCCTCATGGGCCCATTGCCTGGCCTGGTATCTCTGCTCCTCAGCCTCCTCTGCGGCCTGTCGCTGTAGGCAATACTCCTCCTAGGGGATAATCTCAAGCACATCCCCTACGTGGGCCTCTTCCACCTGGGTCTCCCCGGGAAACCCCATCAGTATGTCTCCCCAGCGCACCCAGCAGAAGTGGACGACCTCTGCCCGGGCTGCCTCTCTGTTGGGCGACGGTTCAAGCTGCAGTGGGGCAAGCAATTTGTCTCCTGGGGTATCACTTTTGTCCCACCCCATGTCTCTGGACGCCCGGCCGGGTTTAGGGACTGGAGGGGGTTTCAGGGGCCCTACCAAGGTGCCTTAAGTTATTAGGTTGGTGGTACCTGCTGTGATAGTTGCTGCTTCAGGGACGGTGTTTTCCAGAGCCAGGGATTGTAGCTGTGGCTCGGTCGGTGGCAGAGCTGCCTTCTCCAGCAGGGCCTTCCTTCACCTGTTAAGGGCTGTCATCTGGACCCTGAGAAGCTGTCGGCCTAGCTCCCCCATTTCGGTTCTCAGTAACTCCAGATCTAGGGATGGCAATGGATCCGGGAACATCCCCGGGCCACTGGGGGAGTCCGTCTCCACGACCCCAGGTGCTGGAGCTTCTCTGTGGCTACTTTCCATGGCGCTCACGCCGCTCCGCACTGCTCTCTTTGCAGTATTGTTTTCTTCTCTTCCCTTTTGGGGGTGTTTCTCGCTCTCTCTGCTGTCGACCACATCAGGGGGCGGAGTGACCAGGCTAACAGGCAGAACCCCTTGGCTCTCCGTTGATACTGGGGGTGGACACAATTTTTGGTGCTCTGTACTGGCCCATCTCACGATGGCAGGCTGTGGCATGCCTCCTGGCCAGCACATGGCATCAATACATGGCGGTCGCCATTACACAGTCCATTAAGCATAGTCTTTAGGCACACAGGATCTGGTGTTAGCGGGGGTCCAAATCCTGTTCGTGACGCCAAATGCAACGCCAACCAGGGCCGGGGGGTACCCGATAGCCGAGCTGGTCAACTTTTTTGGGGAGGTCATGGTGGCTGTGACCTGGCTCCGTGGCCCTGGACTTGCAGTTAAGGGGTAATTACAGGGGATGAATGTGACGCCTTGGCTACCGAGTACCCCCCTCGATCCGAAGCAGGGAGTGCCCCATCTTCAGGCTGGACGAGGTGTCAGGTAGAGAGGGTATGGAGAGTGTAGAGAGAGGAGATCGTCGTAGGAGAGCGAAGGCGTAGGAGGACATCCGGAGAAGACTCGGGAATAAGGAGTTCCAGGGGACACGGGAGTGGAGGATCCACCCGTGGGCCCCGAATATGGACCCAAATTGAACTCTGATTTTACTTCCCCAGCTGCTCTTCCCCCCTCCCAAGACTGACCACTATATTCTGCTTCACATCACCTGTGTTATGTACCGATTATCCAACCCTGTATTTGTATATATATGTGTGTGTTGCCATTAAAAGGTATCAACCACTGAGGACTCTCAGATTCCAATATTTTTCTATCTACTGGCTAACACGTTACAAACATTTTTTACCGAGTGCAAGTAGAAACTGGTGCAGATACTGTTTTATGTTTAGTCATTTAAAGCACCAAATTTAGAAGGAATTGTTTCCTGTTAAATTGCATTGTTTATCTCTGCATTGATACCTTTTCCCCTGTTCTCCTTCTGTTCTGTAATCCCCATTAAAATCGTTGTGTACATCACCACTGAATCTACCTTCTCTGTGCATTGCACCCAAGTAATTGTGTCACATAATGTCCACCACTCTGCCTTCTTACAAAGTAATATGCCTCTTTTGTGCCCTCTATATGGTAAAATTGCCCCCTAGAAAATATTACTGCCACGTGGAAGAGCCCTAAAAAACAGCAGTCACATTTTGCCCTTTAGAAAGTGATAATGCCCCGAGTGTGCCCATTTCACAATCACAATATACTTAATGCACCTTTAAAAATAATGCTTCTTAAGTGCCTGCTAAACATTTAATATTGTCTACTGAATCCCTCCCTATATAGTTCCCCTATGCACAGCATGATTGGCAGAAGCTCCCTCGCAGTGTATGACAGCCCTCAGTAGCCCTACTCACACTCTATGATAGCCCTCTTTAGTCCCCACAGACTGTATTCTTCACATACTTTATCATGGCCCCCAATATTTCCAGTACACTGTAATATAGCCCCCAGTCTTTCCCCCACACTGTATCATAGCCTCGAGTATTACATAATGGACTGGCGTACGTCCCTTCCCCTGCAATCTGCTTGTTATAAGGTTGGTTAATGCGGATCTTGTGCTGTGATCTTCTTCCTTTTTTTTGTATACTTTTGTGCTACCAGTTGAATTTCTCTGCGTCCTCTTTCTTACTTTGGCCAGACGTATATAATGGAAGAGAAAGCAGTGGTGCAGGGAGATCATGTCTCCCTGCTCCACCGCAAAGTTTAACTGTATCAGCACGTTGCGAACACCAATCCAGTTTACATTAGCGGTAGCCCGGGGTGGGCCCCTGAGATTGTGGGGCCCAGGGCACCTGCCCTCTCTGTCTCTCCGGAAACTACGATACTGATGGAGGATAAATTACAGTTAATAACAATTTTTTAGGCAGCTGTAACATGTCTGAGCAGAACTGTTATGTTAAAGGGGCATAACTGGATCTTCATTCCCTGACAGATAAATATTCTGTCACACGGCTCTGTTCCCCTTTGCTCCAATAATCTGTGTAGTTTTGGCAACAGCACACAAATCATATTACACAAAACCAAATCTTGCTGGTTTATAAGGAATGTGTGACATTTTCTCTAATGGGAATTAGCTTAGATAATGTCATAACCGACCCTTTCTCCAGCAGCTCAGAGCTCAAGAGGACTGGAGTTAAGGTAACGTATCTCAGCCCTGGCTGTGTTCTGCATACAAACACAATGTAAAAGTATTATTTAAAAGTGAATGTGACATGGGTTATAAACAATGCAAGAATGTACAAATGTGCACCACACAGAGGAATTTAATACATTACGTTCTGCCGGATTATTTGTCTTCTGTCTTAAATTGTTTAATAAAACACAACATATATTAGAATCAGCAGGACGTCCGCCTGAACCCCTGGTTTTATTTATATCTACCATATTAGAGATTGAGAACAGTGGTGTGACTTGTAGCTTGTGGGTCCCAATGCAAAATCATCAACAGGTCTCCCAACTATCATGTGTTTTTAGTAGTATTGATTTCTACATATGTGTCAAAAGTGCCTTTTGGGTCCCCCTAGGGTCCAGAGCACGGTGCAACTACAACACCAGCACCTACTGTAGTCACAGGCCTGATTGAGAAGTCACGGTGTTTGAATAATACAAGTAGCTGAATTAAACATTATTTTGCTGTCAGCCTCTTCACTGAGCATCAACAACACTACTCCAAACTAGCCGTCATAAAGATCTAGAAGGACCAAAACATTGACCATTCTGTAGATTTTGGTACCCTTGAACATGACATGATGACAAATAAATAACATTCTCCTCGCTCCAACTAAGAAGTGTGGTGGTCTTTCATACATTTACACAAACTAGGGCCATTGACTGGGATCCCATACAATTATGAATTTTATTTATCTGCCTTAGGGTGCGTGCACACAATCAGTGTCCAAAACGCTGTGTAGTAGAGTAATAGCATAGTGGATGAGATTTCAAGAAATCCCATCCTCACTATGCGTAACCCGCCTGCAGCGTGTTTGGAGCTGCAGTGCGGGTTGCCGGCAGTCCGCTCCTCCTCCGCATGTTTATTTCATGCTGCGGAGTCGGAAGCGGCCACCCGCCGCACATGGTGAGTACAGGGCGGCTGCGGTCTCCCTGCGGCCACCTGCGGCTTCCCTCAGGTCCGGAGAAGCTGCGTCCAACACGCAGCTCCTCCGGACCGTGTGCACGCACCCTTAAATCCACATGTGCTGCAAAATAGTTTTCCATGGTTACTTCCTTCATCTTGGTTTTAGCTGCATTTTTTTTCCCAACTATACCATCTTTCCATACATACAGTACACTTTATCCAAGTCAATCCTGTTGTGTCCTCTCCCATCTACAGCTCACTTGCTCTACACACATTCTTAAAACACTCTAATCTAAACCATCCTCTCCCACTGTACAACAGGAATCACCAGGAAACAAGGAGTTAACTGGGCAGATGTTTCTTTATTTTATCCTACGCGTTTCAGAGCCTCTATCCGAGCTCCTTCCTCAGATGTTCCCTGAGGAAGGAGCTCGGATAGAGGCTCTGAAACGCGTAGGATAAAATAAAGAAACATCTGCCCAGTTAACTCCTTGTTTCCTGGTGATTCCTGGTGGCAGCGCGGGCAACTCGGCATTTTGTCCCATTACAGCATTCCTGTTTCCACGGTCATCGTGAAGGTGCGGCCCTGCAGCAGCCATTCTCTACAAGACATCTTACAGGCGATTATACCGGTTGTGGGTGACACAACTGAGCCAGGTGAGCAGCTCCTAATATACACCGCTACAAACCTTTGTTAAAAGGATAAGACCCTATGCGCATTTATCTCACGTTTACAGGTTGACTGTACAACAGAGGATACACTCACTCAACCATCTGCTGTCTCTATTCTCTGACACCTATCACTAATCTCAGCTCTGATCATCTACCTATTTCAAAGAAAAAATTAACAATCTCCAACAGAAAATTATCTCCCAAAACACTAATAGTAATAGAATTGATCGGCTTTCCTCCCACATTCCACCCAGCTCACTCTCCATCATTATACCAATCACAATAGAAGACCAGCATTGTAGGATTACACAGCATCCTACAGGAAAAGCAGAGACCAGTGCTGCTCCCGCTAGTGACATCACTTTTATAGGTATTGTTAAAAACCTCCTCTTTTTATGGGCAAATTGGGAAAAAAAAGGAAAAACTTATACAGAGAACACTAGCTCGAACGGGCCCAGGGTGGGGAAGGTGCACAACAGAGAGTGCTCAGATAGAGGCTGAAAAGTGAGTATAGGGACCCAGTGAAGCAGACACGCCTCAACTTGACGACTGGGTGGTTTATTGATATGGCCGTATTTATAAAGCTAAGTGCTACAATTTTTGCTCATGAAATATTCCTATGTCCTAATTGTCATAGCAGAGTGCCACTTTTTTCTACTATTGTAAGTATTGTATTTGGTGTGCACTTGCGCTCATTGACAGGATTGAGTGCCACAGTCATTTTTGTATACCACTTGTTTGGGTGGCGCTGGTCTCTGCTCTTTCTGCACAACACCAGGTAATCTTACAATGCACGCTGACAGTGCACTCTCTTCCCGGCTCATTACTTCTGCTCAGAGATGGGAGTGTACTGTGCATAATGCACAGAGACAAGAATCTACTGAGCATTCATCAGAATGGTCAACTGACACATTTTCATTAGACCAAAGACTAGTCCACCCCTGATGCGCCTCATTTCAATGAGGGGGAAGAGACTGCAGTACTGAGCATAACCTCTGTCCCTTGATGACACTTTGTTTGACTATCCCAAAATACATTGACATTCTCAAACAAAGAGTCTTCAGAGGAAGCAGTAAAAAAGTAAAGCAGTTAGTCTAGTAAGGAAGTGGTAGGGAATTTTTTTATTAAAATATATTAGAAAAGTGAAAAGATTATTACTAGTGATGGGCGAATCCTAAATTACTCGGAATCGCTTGACTCTAGCGAGTCCGAGCCCAGGACTCGCTACTCGTTGCGAGTCTAGCGAGTCCAATGTTAATGAATGGGGAAACGAGTAATAGCGAGTAGTGTGAGATTTACAAATCGCAGATGTGTCTCGGAAGCTTCAGCCTGAAGCAATCCTAGTTTTGTCATTTATTTGCATTGGACTCGTTTACTTTGTAACTGTAATCGCTGGGAAACTCGCACAGATAAGAGTCCTGTCTGCTCAGTGTGCTGGCTGCCAGCTCCAGGGTCCTAGAGCCTGCCTGCTGCCTGATGTAGCAGAGCTGAGATTGTTCTCAGTCTGCTCATTCCCTGTGTACAGACATGAATGTCAGTGCACAGAGATGATGTAGCAGAGCTGAGATTGTTCTCAGTCTGCTCATTCCCTGTGTATAGACATCTATATCTATGCACAGGGGATGTAGCAGAGAGGACATCGCGTTTTGGACTGCGTCGGACGGAAGAGGATTTTTTTAATTAAAGTTGGAGTCCCTAATGGCTTTTTTTTTATTTCTAATAAAAAATTTTCTTTGTGTTGTGTTTTTTTTAAAACAATTTAATAGAAATTCATGGCGGTCATGTCTAATATTGGCGTGACCGCCATAAATTTCGGGCTTAGGGCCAGCTGATAATACAAAGCTGGCCCTAACCTCTTTATTACCCAGCGTGCCACCGCCACCAGGGCCGCTGGAAGAGCGGGGTTCAGCGCCAGAGGATGGCGCTTCAATGAACGCGCCATCTTCTGGGGCGGCTGCGGGCTGCAATTTGCAGCGGGGGGTGCCCAGAAAGCTTGGGCATCCCTGCGCTGCGGATTCAAGCCCCCAGCTGCTTAGCTGTACCTGGCTAGACATAGAAATTGCGCGGAGCCCCACGCATTTTTTTTAAATTATTTCATGAAATTCTGAGATTCTGACTCTGACTCTGAGACTCTGACTCTGAGACTCTGACTCTGAAATTCATGAAACAATAAAAAAAAAATGCGTGGGGCTCCGCGCAATTTCTATGTCTAGCCAGGTACAGCTAAGCAGCTGGGGGCTGGAATCCACAGCGCAGGGAGGCCCAAGCTTTCTGGGCACCCCCCGCTACAAATTGCAGCCCGCAGCCGCCCCAGAAGATGGCACGTTCATTGAAGCGCCATCCTCTGGCGCTGAACCCCGCTCTTCCAGCGGCCCTGGTGGCGGTAGCACGCTGGGTAATAAAGGGGTTAATACCAGCTTTGTCATACAAGCTGGTATTAAGCCCGAGATTCTTAATGTCAGGCCACGTTTGACCCAGCCACTAAGAATCTCCAATAAAGGGTTAAGAAAATACAACACAGAGAAAAATTTTTATTTGAAATAAAAAAAAAAGCCATTAGGGACTCCATCTTTAATTAAAAAAATCCTCTTCCGTCCGATGTAGTCCAAAACGCGATGTCCTCTCTGCTACATCCCCTGTGCATAGATAGATGTCTATGCACAGGGAATGAGCAGACTGAGAACAATCTCAGCACTGCTACATCATGTCTGTGAGCAGGCGGGCTCTAGGACCCTGGAGCTGGCAGCCTGCACACAGAGAAGACAGCTGGACTCGGCTCGCAATGTAACAGCAGTTACTTTGCGAGTTTCCCTGCTATCACTGGCACAGTAGCCGAGTCTAATGCAAACAATGGCAATCCTAGTTTTGTCAGCGTTTCTGACAAAACTAGGATTGATATTGATTTGCATTGGACTCGTGCGAGTAATCACTGGGAAACTCGCAGAGTACCGAGTCCTGCGAGTCCCTTACTACTCGCCGAGTAACGAGTCCTAGCGAGTAGATTCGCCCATCCCTAATTATTACATTAAATAGATTGGTGTTTAGGATTAAAATAGGTTTGACCTATAAACCATCCTTTTAAGTTACTTTTAACAGCAAAAAATAGAGCCATAACAATGGATTAATTTTATGGCTCTATATTTCACTGTGAACAGTGTCCTAGAAGATCATTTTTCAGCTTTAGTTTAACATATCATAAGCCCTTACAGCCCTGTCTTCTTAGGTACCAGGGTGTTGCTCCCTTAATCATGTTTATTAGGTTTGTTTTATAGAAATACAGGAAAATATTGTGTGATTGTAATTCACATTAATGTGAGTAAATGTCATGAATTTCAGATCGGTCCTTATCATCAAACTAAATTACAACACATACCAATGTCATACCAATGCATTGCAGTAATGATGACAACACCCAGCCCAGTGCTAAGTGCTAGAATCCGCATCCAATTTATGGGGTACCCATTCCAGCTTCAATGTACAGTTAGAAGATAATTGTTTGACAATTGTTTCAGCGTGTAAAATAACATTCATATGGAAGTCCTGGGAAAAAGACATCATTATCTTAGGTAAGCATGGATGAAAACTATTCTGGAGCAGGGCCTAAGGCTGGCTTCACACCACGGTTTTTGCCATCCTGCTCTGTCCGTTTTGAAATGGACAGAACAGGATCGTTTTGAACCTCCCATGTAACCCTCTGGTGCTGGATTGGTCATTAATGGCCATCCGATTCTGCCAATTCAGTCTCAGATTCGTTTCTGTCCTGTTTTTTCCCAGCCCCAAAATTGGAGACTGCACCGTTTTTGGGCTCCCATGAAAAAAACGGACTAAACTGGACAGAAACGAATCCGGGGTGATCAGGCGCATGAGAGTCTATAGTGCTGGATGCGGGTAAAAACAGGATCATTTCTCGGATCCGGTTTTAGTGTACTGAGCATGCTGAGCCTGCTCAGTACACATTCACTGCTCTGTTCCCGAGTGTGTAGTTTCACTTTAGCAGTCTATCTACATACACTGCTAAAGCGAAATTAAAGAAAGCAATGATTAAAAATAAAAAAAAATGCTCACCTCTCCACCAAGTGTCCCGCAATGCGAGGCATCCGATAACTACAGGATCTTAGTCAGCTGACCGGCGACAACCGATCAGCTGATGTGTCACATGACATCATCAGCTGAGCAGTTTAAATCGGCTACCAAAACCGATCAGCGGCGATTTACATGGAGCCTAAGACAATGTTTTCCATCGCTATCAACAAAACACCAACTGTTCTAGATTCCTGTGGAATGTTGTCACTTACCAGTATTCCAAGCCCTCATACAATCAACATATCTGCATACTGGATATCTCTGTTTGTATTTATGGCATGGTAAGGGTATGTGCCCACATAGTGGTTTAGTGACGTTCAAATCGTCAGTAAACCGCTGGAAAATACAAGGAGTCTAGACTCCTGAGCTCAGAAGTCTCCAGCGGTTTTCCAGCGGTTTCTCAGCGGTTTCCCAGCGATTTTAAGAGCTGTTGAACAGCGTTTAACAGTCGGTTTTTACGGTGGTTTTAAAAGCGGTTTTATATGGAGGATTTTGTTCATGGAAGGGTAGAGTAGTGCCTCAGAAACGCTCAAAAACCGCTGAGAAGAATTGACATGTTGTATGCTGCTAAAACGCTAGGAAACCGCTCAACCTCTGGCAGATCCGCTCACATAAACCCACTATGTGTGCACAGCGTTTTCTAAATTACATAGGGTTACTTGTAAGTCCTAATGCTGCTTAGGATTTACATAAATTTAAATAAAACCTATGCTAAACCGCCGGCGGTTTTCGCTGCTAAATCGACGTTAAACCACTAAGTGGGCACGCACCCTAAGAGTAACACAGTCTCACTAATCTGTCATTGATATAACTGCAAGGTTTTACAACTGTATTTAAGGGACTCTGTAAGCACAGAATGACTGTTCAGTCCAAGTACGGGCGTTAGGTGCATCATGGTGAGGTCAAACATTTAAGTGCACCACCTGCCTAATCCAACCTGCTTGTTTTCTATGTCCATCCTCAACCCACTCTTGGATTGACACCTGTAGCATTATAGAGCATGAAAAAGGCAGAGGAAAATAGAGAACAAGCATGTAGGAAGATAAACTTAAAGTGAACCTGTCACCGGTTTTGGAGGTTCTAAACCCTGCTCACCACCTTTAATATGATGTATTTGGGGCTCCTGAAACCACTTTATATCCCCAGATGTCCCCCTGCATACCTCAGAAAATGACTTTTAAGCTGTCCTGCACCATATGTTAATCTCTTTTAAGGGCCATATGAGTAACTGCACATTGCAATGCCGCCAAACTCCATGCCAACACCGCCTTTCCTGAATGTGTGATGTCATCCACACAATTCCCAAGTCTTGCACTTGCGCAGTGATGCACCTCACTATTCCCAATTGAAGAGCCACTGCTTCCACTGCACAGGTGCGAGACTTGTACACTGTGCGGTTGATGCGAGATCCAAGTCTCGTGCCTGTGCAGTGGAATCACTGACTCTTCAATAGGGCACAGTGAGGTGCACCACTGTGCAGGCGCGAGACTTGAGAATTGGTGTCACTATGTCATTCAGTTGCACACACTCAGTAGGGGTGGCATTTCCATGAAGCGGGGCAGGGCTGACCAAAATGTGCAGACCCCCTTAAAGGAAATTACCATATGACTCGTGACAGAATATAAGTCGTTTTTTTGAGATATGCAGGGGGATGTCCGGGGACATAAAGGGGTTACAGGCACCCCAATTACATCATGTTAAAGATGGTGGGCACTGTTTATAACCCCCAAAACAGTTGACATGTTTACTTTAACCCCTTCACCCCCGGGCCTATTTTGACCCTAATGACCAGGCCATTTTTGTCAATTCTGACCAGTGTCCCTTTATGAGGTAATATCTCTGGAACGCTTCATTGAATCCGAGCGATTCTGGGATTGTTTTTTCGTGACATATTGGGCTTCATGTTAGTATTAAATTTAGGTTGATAATTTTTGCGATTATTTGTGAAAAAATCAAAAATTTGTCAAAAACTTTGAAAATTTAGCAATTTTCAAATTATGAATTTTTATTCTGCTAAACCAGAGAGGTATGTGACACAAAATAGTTAATAAATAACATCAGCACAATTTTGGAAAAAAAAAAATTTTTTGTTCGGAAGTTATAAGGGTTCAAAGTTCATCAGCAATTTTTCATTTTTCCAGCAAAATTTACAAAGCCATTTTTTTAGTGACCACATCACATTTGAAGTCTTTTTGAGGGATGTACATGACAGAAAACACCCAAAAGTGACACCATTACAAAAACTGCACCCCTCAAGCTACTCAAAACTACATTCAAGAACATTATTAACCCTTCAGGTGCTTCATGGGAACTAAAGCAAAGTGGAAGGAAAAAATGGTCATTTTAATTTTTCCAAGAAAAATGTTCTTTTAGCCTCAATTCTTTCATTTTCACATGGGCAGCAGGATAAAATGGATCCTAAAAATTGTTGGGCAATTTCTTCTGAGTACATCGATATCTCATATGTGGTCATAAATTACTGTTTAGGCGCACAGCAGGGCTCAGAAGGGAAGGAGCGCAATTTGACTTTTGGAGCTACGGTAATTTTCCATTCAAAAAGTCAAATGGCGCTCCTTCACTTCTGAGCCCTGCTGTGTGCCCAAACAGTGGTTTATTACCACATATGAGGTATTGGTGTACTCAGGAGAAATTGCCCAACAATTTTTAGAATCCATTTTATCCTGTTCCCCATGTGAAAATGAAAAAAGGTAGGCTAAAAGAACATTTTTGTGGAACAAAAAGTACTTTTTCATTTTTACAGATGAATTTGTGAAGCACCTGGGGGTTCAAAATGCTCAACACCCATATAGATAAGTTCCATGGGGGCTCTAGTTTCCAAAATGGGGTCACTTGTGGGGGAGCTCCAATGTGTAGACACACAGGGGCTCTCCAAATGCGACATGGTGTCGCTAAAAATTTGAGCTGATTTTTCAGTCAAATTGTTAGCGGACACCATGTTGCATTTGGAGAGCCCCTGTGTGCCTAAACATTGGAGCTCCCCCACAAGTGACCCCATTTTTTAAACTAGACCCCCCAGGGAACTTATCTAGATGGGTGGTGAGCATTTTGAACGCCCCACTGCTTCACAAATTAAACTGTAAAAATGAAAAAAGAAAATGTTTATGGAAAAAAAAAGTACTTTTTCATTTTTACAGATGAATTTGTGAAGCACCTGGGGGTTCAAAATGCTCATCACCCATTTAGGTAAGTTCCCTGGGGGGTCTAGTTTCCAAAATGGGGTCATTTGTTGGGGAGCTCCAATGTGTAGGCACACAGGGGCTCTCTAAACGCGACATTGTGTCTGCTAACAATTTGAGCTGATTTTTCAGTCAAATTGTTAGCGGACACCATGTTGAATTCAGAGAGCCCCTGTGTGCCTAAACATTGGAGCTCCCCCACATGTGACCCCATTTTGGAAAGTAGACCCTCCAGGGAACTTATCTAGATGGGTAGTGTGTATTTTGAACGCCCCAGTGCTTCACAAATTAATCTGTAAAAATGAAAAAAGAAACTTTTTATGGAAAAAAAAGTACTTTTTCATTTTTACGGATGAATTTGTGAAGCACTTTGGGGTTCAAAATGCTCACCACTCATCTAGATAAGTTCCCTGGGGGGTCTAGTTGCCAAAATGGGGTCACTTGTGAGGGAGCTCCAATGTTTAGGCACACAGGGTCTCTCCAAACGCGACATGGTGTCCGCTACCAATTTGAAAAATTAGCTCCAATTGTTAGCGGACACCATGTCGCGTTTGGAGAGCCCCTGTGTGCCTAAGCATTGGAGCTCCACCACAAGTGACCCCATTTTGGAAACTAGACCCCCCAGGGAACTTATCTAGATGAGTGGTGAGCATTTTGAACGCCGCAGTGCTTCACAAATTAATCTGTAAAAATGAAAAAAGAAAATTTTTATGGAACAAAAAGTACTTTTTCATTTTTACGGATGAATTTGTGAAGCACCTGGGGGTTCAAAATGCTAACAATTCATCGAGAAGTTCCCTGGGAGGTCTAGTTTCCAAAATGGGGTCACTTGTGGGGGAGCTCCAATGTTTAGGCACACAGGGGCTCTCCATACGCGACATGGTGTCCGCTAACTATTGAAATTGTTAGCAGACACCATGTCGCATATGGAGAGCCCATGTGTGCCTAAACATCGGAGCTCCCCCACAAGTGACCTCATTTTGGAAACTAGATCCCCCAAGGAATGCATCTAGATGCATAGTGAGCAATTTGAACCCCCAGGTGCTTCACTAATTGATCCGCAAGAAGGAAAAAGTACTTTTTTTTCACACAAATTTACTTTTTTCATTTTTACGGATCAATTTGTGAAGCACCTGAGGGTTCAAAGTGCTCATTATGCATCTAGATATGTTCCTTGGGGGGTCTAGTTTCCAAAACGGTGTCACTTGTGGGGGAGCTCCAATGTTTAGGCACACAGGGGCTCTCCATAAGTGACATGGTGTCCGCTAACTATTGGAATTGTTAGCGGACACCATGTCGCGTATGGAGAGCCCATGTGTGCCTAAACATTGGAGCTCCCCCACAAGTGACCCCATTTTGGAAACTAGACCCCCCAAGGAATGCATCTAGATGCATAGTGAGCACTTTGAACCCCCAGGTGCTTCACAAATTCATCCGTAATAAGGAAAAAGTACTTTTTTTTTTTTCACGCAAATTTTCTTTTTTCATTTTTACGGATCAATTTGTGAAGCACCTGGGGGTTCAAAGTGTTCACCATGCATCTAAATACAGCAAAGCCCTTTTTAATTTTTTTTCTAGGACTAATTCTACAAAAAAAAAATGGCGTGGGGCTCCGCCATATTTTTGGTCCAGCCAGGTACAACTTGGCAGCTACGGATTGCCACCAACCCCCAGCTGCCTTGTTGTACCTGGCTGGCAACCAAAAATACAGCAAAGCCCTTTTTTTCTTCTAGAACTAACTCTAGAAAAAAAATGACGTGGGGCTCCGCCATATTTTTGGTCCAGCCAGGTACAACTAGGCAGTTGGGGGCTGGAATCCGCAGCATGGAGAGGCCCAAGCATTCTGGACCCCCCATGCTGCGAATTGCAGCCCGCAGCCGCCCCAGAAAATGACGCATTCATTGAAGCGCCATTTTCTGGCGCTGTACCCAGACTCTTCCAGTTGCCCTGGTGGCGGTGGCAAACTGGGTAATAAAGGGGTTAATGCCAGCTTTTTATTGGCAGCTGGCACTAAGCCCGAGATTCATAATATAGGGCCAATGTTAGATCCGCCATTAGGAATCTTTGGTAAATAGTCAGAAAATACACACAGAGAAAAATCTTTTTATTTGAAAAAAAAACACAAACAAAATTCGGACTCCATCTTTATTATAAAGATCCGACGTAGTCCACAACGAAGGTCCCACGACGCTCGATCGCCTCTGACGTAGTCCACAACGAAGGTCCCATGACGCTCGAACGCCTCTGCTCAATCCAGAGACTGCAGCAAGGGATCAAGTGTCCTCTTCCTACAGTTTCTGGGGTCAGAGTTATGGTGCACTGTATGACAATGATCTGTCATACAGTGCACCATGACTATGATCTCAGAGACTACAACAAGAGGACACTTGATCCCTTGTTGCACTCATCCATCCACCTATGCACCCATCATCCACGCACGCACATCCACATCCACGCATGCACATCCACACACATCCACGCACATCCACGCACATCCACGCACGCACACAACCACGCACGCTGACATTCACGCACGCTGACATACACGCATGCACACATCCACGCACGCAAGCTGACATCCACGCACGCTGACATCCATGCACACACGCTGACATCCTCGCACACATGCTGACATCCACGTACACACGCTGACATCCACGTACGCACGCTGACATTCACGTACGCACGCTGACATTCACACATGCTGACATCCACGCACGCACGCTGACATCCACGCATGCACACATCCACGCATGCTGACATCCACACACGCACGCTGACATCCACGCACGCACATATTCACGCAAGCTGACATCCACGCACATCCACACATGCTGACATCCACACATGCTGACATTCACGCACGCTGACATCCACGCATGCACACATCCATGCACGCACGCTGACATTCACGCACGCTGACATCCACGCATGCACACAACCACGTATGCTGACATTCATGCACGCTGACATACACGCATGCACACATCCACGCACGCACGCTGACATCCACGCACACATGCTGACATCCACGTACACACGCTGACATCCACGTACGCACGCTGACATTCACGCATGCTGACATACACGCATGCACACATCCACGCACGCAAGCTGACATCCACGCACACATCCACGCACGCACGCTGACATCCACGCACACACGCTGACATCCACGCACACACGCTGACATCCACGTACACACGCTGACATCCACGTACGCACGCTGACATCCACACATGCACACATCCACGCATGCTGACATCCACGCACGCACGCTGACATCCACGCACGCACATATCCACGCACGCTGACATCCACGCACATCCACACATGCTGACATCCACACACGCTGACATTCACGCACGCTGACATCCACGCATGCACACATCCACGCACGCACGCTGACATTCACGCACGCTGACATCCACGCATGCACACATCCACGCACGCAGACATCCATGCACGCTGACATCCACGCACATCCACACATGCTGACATCCACAGATGCTGACATCCACGCACGCTGACATCCATGCAACCACGCTGACATTCACGCACGCTGACATCCACGCACGCACGCTGACATCCACGCATGCACACATCCACGCACGCTGACATTCACGCACGCTGACATCCACGCATGCTGACATCCATGCATGCACACATCCACACACGCACGCACATCCACACACACATCCACGCACGCACATGTCTATGCACACATACGTCTATGCACGCACACATCTATGCACGCACACGTCCACGCACGCACACGTCTATGCTCACTCACGTCCACGCGCACTCATGTACGCTCACGTCCACGCACGCACACGTCCACGCATGCACCCCCCATCCATCCATCCATCCATCAATTCATTCATTCATTCATACATACATACATACATGCAAACATAGATACATACATACTTACCCTCTGAATCCACTGATGAGCAGGAGGCCGGAAGAGGAGGCCGGGAGAGGAGGCGGGGCCACTGACCGGCCAGCACAGAAGGCACACAGCCGGAGGCAGAGCCGGGGCGGCTGCAGTGGCGGGTGCACCGAGGTGTGCAGCCCGCCACAGGAGGTGAGGGGGGGCAGCACACAGGGCAGAGGTGGGGGCTGCCTGGGGGGTCTGTAGGAGGGGATCGGACAGCGTTGCCGGCGGGCACACCCGCGGGTGCAACCCGCCGGCATATACATAATAAAAGAGGGGGGCCCCCCTGTGAGTCATGGAGCGGGAGGGGGGTGAGGAGGGGTGGACACATGCCGATCCGCCCCTCCAGATCTGATTGGAGAGCTCCAATCAGATCTGGAGAGGTGAATCCCTATAATTCCCTCCGATCGGCAGTTTCACCTTTAAACTGCCGATCGGAGGGGTCCTGGGCACGGGGGGTTAATCCACCCCCTGTGGGGTCATCTACAGGTTGTCACAGAGCAGCAGCATCTGTGACACCTGAGCGACCCCACTCACAGGAGCTGCAGCAGCTCAAATCTGCCAGGACGTTGTGCAACGTCCTATGTCGGGAAGGGGTTAATGACCATTCCAGAGTTTTTTCTATTTCAGCACTGGAGTGCTGCTTTAAATCTAAGTCCCTGGCCCCCTGTCGTATACTCACCCTCCAGAGGCTTTTTTCTATTTAACCAATGCTCCCATTGTTCGTCAGCGATTTGTGACCTGAGGACAGTTACAGGTCACTAATCAATACGTCTCTATGAGTCCTCGTTCTGGCTCTCAAAAAGAGATGCATTGAGAGCTTGTGACATAACTTCTGACTTCTTGCCAGTCAGATATTCAAAGCACCAGATAGCGCTGCACGACCATCATCCTCCATATATTATAATGCACTTCATAGTCCTCCATATATTGTAACTCACCCACATAGTCTACCATAAATTATAATGTACCCCCATAGTCCTCCATATCATATAATGTACCCCCCATAGTCCTCCATATATTGTAGTTCACAGCATAGTCCTCCATATAGTTTAATGCATCTCCACTAGTCCTCCATATCATATAACAGACACCCCATAATCTGTTGGTCACCAATGTACTCACAGATTTTAAAAAAAAAAAAAAAAGAAGTAAATTTTCACCTCTGTTCAGTGCCTGCTGCTCAGGTCTCCATGCGAGCATTGTGCAGCTCTGCACAACTCAGCACAGCAGGTGCACAGTAGTGATGCCATCTTGCCCACTGCACTGAGCCATCAGATTTCAGAAGCGGAGGGAGAAGGATGGAGGAGGAAGCACTCTTTCGTTCATCATTGCTTTCAACTGTCCTCCATATAGTATAATGCATTCCATAGTCCTACATATATTATAAAGCACACCTCATACTCCTCCATATAGTTTAATGTACCCCCTATAATTTTCCATATAGTGTAATGGATCTCATGGTCCTCCATATAATACAACACTTCCCATAGTCCTCAATATAGAATAATGCACAGACCATAGTGACCCATATTGTAAAATGCACCCCCATAGTACTCATTATAGTATAATGCACTCTCCATAGTCTTCCATATAGTATAATTCCCCCCCCCCCCCCCATAGACCTCCAAATATTATCATGCACTCCCCATAGTCTCCACATATAATGATCCACCATAGTCCTTATTATATAATGCACCCCCATAGTCCTCCACATAGTACAATACACCCCCCATGCCCTCCATATCGTTTAAAGTATTGCATACATTAGAAAAAAGAGAGTGAAAAACCAGGCACTGGTTCCAGGTGTGGGCAAATCAGCTCCGCAATGTTGGACCTGTTGAAGCGCTGATCACGTGAAACAGACGACTGTTCTCTGACCCTGCACCCCTTCCCTCCCTGCACCCGTAACTCTGTGATAGATTGAAAATCACATACAGCAACTTGGTGAGTGCCGCTCATTTTCCCTTTATCCGTCATACATTATATTGCATCTCATATAGTCCTCCATAATTGCTAATGTTGCCCTTCTATTCCTCCATATCATAAAACGCACAGCCCATATTCTTTTGGCCACCAGTATATTTTCTATTTGGAAGACTACGGGGGGTGCATTTTACAATATGGAGGATTGTGGAGGTTGCACTATAATATATGGAGAACTATAGGATGCATTATATTATATGGAAGACTACGTGGGACGTATTATACTACATGAAGGCTATATGGTACTATTATATTTGGAGGGCTAGGTGGAGGGGCCATTATAATATTTGGAGGGCTACGTGGAGGCCATTATACCTTTTGGAGGGTTATGAGGAGGCCATGGTAGTAGGGCTTTGTGGAGGGTATTATAATATTTTGAGGGCTATGAGGAAGCCTTTACACTTTATGGAGGGCTATTTGAAGCCCATCTATAATATAAAAGCCGAAGGCCACTTCCGGAATACCAGAAGGTTACTTCCGTGATGGCCTCCGGACCCATGGTGGTGACGTCACCAGTGCAGGTAGCCGGGCGACGCCCAGCTACAGGGATCAGCGGTTCCGCTTTCGGAAGTTCCGGCCAGGAACGTTCCCGTCTGTCCCGCCTCCTCTCTCCTCCGCTCCAGCAGCCTCTGCCCGCTCCTGTAGCCGCCTGTGCCCGCTTCTGCAGCCGCCTCTGCCCGCTCCTGCAGCCTCCCGCGTCCTCTGCCCGCTCCTGCAGCCTCCCGCGTCCTCTGCCCCCTCCACCAGCCTCCCGCGTCCTCTGCCCACTCCTGCAGCCGCCTCTGCCCGCTCCTGCAGCCTCCCGCGTCCTCTGCCAGCTCCTGCAGCCTGCCCGCTCCTGCAGCCTTCCGCGCCCTCTGCCCACTCCTGCAGCCTCCCCTGTCCTCTGCCCGCTCCAGCAGCCTCCCGCGTCCTCTGCTCGCTCCAGCAGCCTCCCCTGTCCTCTGCCCACTCCTGCAGCCTCCCGCGTCCTCTGCCCGCTCCTGCAGCCTCCCCTGTCCTCTGTCCGCTCCTGCAGCCTCCCCTGTCCTCTGTCCGCTCCTGCAGCCTCCCCTGTCCTCTGTCCGCTCCTGCAGCCTCCCCTGTCCTCTGTCCGCTCCTGCAGCCTCCCCTGTCCTCTGCCCGCTCCTGCAGCCTCCCCTGTCCTCTGCCCGCTCTTGCAGCCTCCCCTGCCCGCTCCTGCAGCCTCTCCTGCCCACTCCTGCAGCCTCCTCTGCCCGCTCCTGCAGCCTCCTCTGCAGCCTCCCCTGTCCTCTGCCCGCTCCTGCAGCCTCCCCTGTCCTCTGCCCGCTCCTGCAGCCTCCTCTGCCCACTCCTGCAGCCTCCTCTGCCCACTCCTGCAGCCTCCTCTGCCCGCTCCTGCAGACTCCCCTGTCCTCTGCCTGCTCCTGCGGCCTCCCCTGTCCTCTGCCCGCTCCTGCAGCCTCCCCTGTCCTCTGCCCGCTCCTGCAGCCTCCCCTGTCCTCTGCCCGCTCCTGCAGCCTCCCCTGTCCTCTGCCCTCCAGCCTCCCCTGACCTCTGCCCTCCTCACCCCTCCAGCCTCCGCTCTCCTCACCCCTCCTCACCCCTCCAGCCTCTGCTCTCCTCAACCCTCCATATGCAATCTACAGTGTATGTATATATGTGTGTATGTAGGCACTTATGTCACTTTGTCCGCACTTCCCTCAACTTTGTACACACACATACACACACACACACACACACACTCCGCTATACTTATCACCGGCCCTGCGTCCGCTGCCTGGATCCTCAGTCGACATGTCGCAGCCCCCGAACTACTGGATCCAATATAGCGTCCAAGATGTCTCGCCAAACTACCCGGACGACATATTGGATCCAGTCGTCCGGGAGCGGCCACATGTCGACTCAGGATCCAGGCGGTGGGGAAGATGCAGGGTCGGTGGTAAGTATAGCGGAGGTGTGTGTATGTGTGTGCTGACCACTCTGCCCACGGCGCTGCGCTGACCACTCTGCCCACGGTGCTGCAATGACCACTCTGCCCATGGCGCTGCGCTGACCACTCTGCCCACCGCGCAGCGCTGACCACTCTGCCCACCGCGCAGCGCTGACCACTCTGCCCACGGTGCTGCGCTGACCAATCTCACCGCACTCACTGCTAACCACTGAGCCACCGCACTCACTGCTAACCACTGAGCCACCGCACTCACTGCTAACCACTGAGCCACCGCACTCACTGCTAACCACTGAGCCACCGCACTCACTGCTAACCACTGAGCCACCGCGCAGTGCTAACCACTGAGCCACCGTATACTCAGCTAACCACTGAGCCACCTGTATACTCAGCTAACCACTGAGCCACCTGTATACACACAATTAATTTCACCGCACTCCCCTAACTATTAGTAAATAAACTATATATGGATTCTAGACTACCCGATTCTTTAGAATCGGGCCGCCATCTAGTTATACTATATGCAAGCAATTCTACAGTATGAAGACTTATGTGGGGTGCATCATACTGTGCAGAGGGCTGTGTGGGTGCCATTATAGCCATTAGGGGGACTAGTGGGGACCATTAAACAGTGTGAAGAGGTGTGGGGACCATTATACTGTATGTAGGCCAACAACACAGCATGGAGGACTGTGAGGGGGTCACAGTTGGGGATCATACTGCATTGGGCTAACCATAATTTTCTGTGGTAGTTGAAGGGGGATACAGTAGGTTCATCATACTGTGTCTGTGGAGGGTACGGTGTAGGAATTCATTGTGGGGGCATCATAAAGTGTTTTTTGGGGACCTTTGTTGGAATCATACTTTCTGGGTGCAATTCAATAGGTGGAAAATTACTTTATAAGAGTTTTAAAATTGTGAGATATGCTTGTATTTGATTCAGGCAAATATATATTTTTATTTTTTGGGGGGTCCCACTTTGAAATCATGGAGCCAACTAGCAGAATTTCTATGTATGCCCCTGCCTAACACCACTGAACCACTGAGGTACACACAGTATGGTAGACATTAGCCCCCGTTGATACAAATAATGAGCGCTAGCCATCAGCCTATATTAGGCTAGGTTCACACATAAGCCCTTGGTCAGTTTTTGACTTCATTTTTGTCTTTTTTTTTTTCTAAGTCCAAAAACTGACAGAAAAACGGATTGATGTAATAAACACCCTGTCCGTTTTTTTCTGGACCTCAAAACATTGCTCTGTCCGTTTTTGAGCCAAAAACACTGCTAGTAATGTTTTTGGCATCAGTTAAAAAACGCATGCGTTTTTTTAACATGGGGCCCTACGGGAAACGCATGCGTTAATGCATATGCGTTTTTAATGAAAAAATGACTAAGTCCAAAAACGTTCAGGGGTGCAGGAGGCTCAAAAAGCACCCTATAAAAAACGGATTGGTGATGAAAATCACTTTCAAAAACGGACTTCTATGTGTGACCCCAGCCTTAGGCTCCAATTCTTTAGTCTTACAAAGCAACCTTGGCTAAAGGACAACATTAGTGAAGGGCGAGTCCTAAATTACTCGGAATCGCTTGACTATAGCGAGTCCGAGCCCGGGACTCGCTACTCGTTGCGAGTCTAGCGAGTCCAATGTTAATGAATGGGGAAGCGAGTAATAGTGAGTAATGTGCGATTTACAAATCGCAGATGTGTCTCGGAAGCTTCAGGCTCTATCTGCTAGGACTCGTTACTCTGCGAGTTTCCCAGCGTTTACTCGCACAGTAACGAGTCCAATGCAAATCAATGGCAATCCTAGTTTTGTCAGACTTGCTGTCACGTCCTACTGACGGACTCACACGTGGACCCACTGGACCGCGTAAAGCGGATGCTGATACCGGGTGATAGAGAGTCAGACAAGTACCGTAAAGTCAACAGGTTTATTAACAACAACAACAACCACAACACAAGACCCCACGCCCCTGGAAAGAGCCACAAGGTCGCAGCACTGGAGACCCACCGAAGGAGGCCCCGGAGCGCTTAACCCCTGTACAGGGATCCCGCCGGTACCAACCTCGGAGGGGCCAATGAAGCGGACACGAGTGTTAAACTGACCCCAGGCGACGTGATAACAACACAGCAACCGGGTATAATAAGAAATGGAAACCGGGAACACAGAGGATCCGGAGCAGGGCTGGAGGAAGCTCTTCAGCAGGAAAGAGATCCGGAAAACAGACCGAGACCACTGGAGTCAGCGTTGAGCCGGCACGGAAGGAATCTGCGGGAAGGAACAGGAGAAATCAGATATCAAGCTGATAAAGAAACAGCCTGGCCAGACCAGGATTAGCAAGTTCTCTACATAGAAATTGCCCTGGCAATGAGGAAGAGAAAACAGGAAGCTTATATCATAACAGGGTACTCCTGATTGGTAGAACACAGACACCTGGTGATTGGCTGAGGGGAGGGGCACACTCCCTGCAGTTCTCCAGCAGATATTAACTTAGAGATGAATTGTCACAGCTCAAGCAGTGGTCCCGGAAGTGAGAGGAGCAGTGTTGCTCAAGCAGAGGGTGCTGGACCCCTGCGGCTGAAAACAGGTCCGCGCACCCGGGGAGCATGCGGTAAGGAAGACGCTACCCGACCGACCCGCGGGCGGCGGCTGCCAGCGCCCCGGAGCCGTCGGCGGATGGTCGACACCTGGGGCCCTTGGGGCCGGACAGGGGCAGTGGGAGCCGAGGGAGTAACGGCAGCATGCCGCGGGGCACGGGCGGCAGACCCCCGGGTGGTAACAGTACCCCCCCCCCACGCCCCCCCGGACGGAACCCGGCCAGAAACCTGCGCAGAAGGCGCGGGGCATTGACGTCAGCCTCGGGTACCCAGGACCGTTCCTCGGGACCAAACCCCTTCCAGTCGACCAAATACCACTTAGAACGACCCCTCATCCTCATGTCCAGAATAGCGCTGATCTCGTACACGTCGGAAGCCGTAACCGGTGGTGGACGCGAGTCCGGATCCGGGAAGTAGCGGTTGAGGACCAGAGGCTTTAGGAGAGAACGGTGGAAAGAGTTATGAATACGCAGTGATGGAGGCAAACGTAACTGGTAGCACACCTCATTCAGTCTCCGGACCACAGCAAAGGGACCGATATATCGCGGACCGAGCTTGTAGGATGGCATCTTGAGGCGTACGTACTTGGAGGAGAGCCATACCTTGTCTCCGGGGTTGAACAGGGGGGAGTCCAGGCGACGTTTGTCGGCATGACCCTTCATCCGCTGGGAAGCCCTCTCCAGAGCCGAACGGGTCGTCTCCCAGATCCTGGTAAAGTCTCGAGCCAGCGTGTTTGCAGCTGGGTTCGGAGTTGCATCCGCTACGGGACGTGGGACCCTGGGTTGGTGTCCGTAGACTATACAGAAAGGACTGTTACCGGAGGACTCACCCACATGGTTGTTGTAGGAAAACTCGGCCCAGGGAAGCAGGGAGGACCAGTCGTCATGGTGGGCATTGACGAAATGGCGCAGGTACCCGGACAACACCTGGTTTACCCGTTCCACCTGCCCATTGGACTGTGGATGATAAGCAGAAGAGAAGTCGAGGTTGACATCGAGCTTCTTGCAGAGGGAACGCCAGAACCTGGAGACAAACTGCACACCCCTGTCGGAGACAATGTTGGAGGGAAGACCATGCAGACGGAGAACATGAGAAACGAACAGTTCAGCCAACCTGGGAGCAGATGGCAGACCGGGCAGGGGAATAAAATGAGCCATCTTCGAGAACCGGTCAACCACGACCCATACTACAGTGTTACCGGAGGAGACAGGAAGGTCTGTGACGAAGTCCATGGCGATGTGCCTCCATGGTTCCGAGGGCACCGGTAGGGATAGAAGGAGTCCGACGGGCCGTTGCTTGGGCGTCTTGTTCCGAGCGCAGGAAGGACAGGCGGAGACATAGTCGGAGATGTCCTGACGCATCTGCGGCCACCAATAGTACCGCTCAATCAGCAGCTGGGTCTTTGTTACCCCTGCATGGCCTGCGAGTCTGGACGAATGGCCCCAACGCAGGACGTGCCTGCGATCAGCCTCGGGTACCAGCATCTTACCTGGAGGCGGAAGGGACAGACGAAGAGGGGCCACCATGCGGATGTTGGATGGATTGATGATGGATCGGGGCTCCTCCTCTTGGTCCTCTACGAGGAAGGACCGGGATAGGGCATCCGCCTTGATGTTTTTGCCTGCTGGGCGAAAATGAAGTTGAAAGTCAAAGCGGGCGAAAAACAGTGACCATCGAGCCTGTCGGGGATTGAGTCTCTGAGCCGACTGGACGTATGCCAGGTTCTTGTGGTCGGTGTAGATGACCACGGGATGTACTGCGCCCTCCAGGAGGTATCGCCATTCCTCCAGCGCCATCTTGACGGCCAGCAGCTCTCGATCCCCTATGGAGTAATTCCGCTCGGCGGAGGAAAAGGCCTTGGAGAAAAAACCGCATGTCACCATAGGCCCTGAGGAGGACTTCTGGGAGAGGACGGCTCCGGCTCCGGAAGAGGATGCGTCCACCTCCAGAAAAAACTGGTTATCCGCCACCGGCCGGTGGAGAACTGGAGCCGAGGAAAAGGCACTCTTGAGTGTCTTGAAGGCGGTCTCGGCCTCGGGGGTCCAAGCCTTAGCAGGCGTCCCCTTCCGGGTCAGCGCGGTAAGGGGCTTGACCACGTCGGAGAAATGTGGGATAAACTGCCGATAATAGTTGGCAAAACCAAGGAACCTCTGGAAGGCCTTGAGTCCCACGGGTCGGGGCCACAAAAGGATTGCGGACAGCTTCTCCGGGTCCATTCCCAGACCGACGTCGGAGATAACGTAGCCCAGAAAGGGCAAAGATGTCCGTTCAAACAAGCGTTTTTCGTATTTGGCATACAACTGGTTCTCCCGTAACCGGAGAAGGACCCGTCGGACATCTCGCCTGTGAGTGGGAAGATCCGGAGAAAATGCCAGAATGTCATCCAGGTAGACCACGACACACACGTACAGAAGGTCCCGGAAGACATCATTCACGAATTCCTGGAAGACAGCAGGGGCGTTACTGAGACCGAACGGCATTACCTTGTACTCATAGTGCCCGTCCCGGTGGTGTTGAAGGTGGTCTTCCATTCGTCTCCGGCTCGTATCCGGACCAGGTTATATGCCCCTCGGAGGTCCAGCTTCGTGAAGACCCGGGAACCACGTAACCGGTCGAACAGCTCTGGTATGAGGGGAAGCGGGTATCTATTTTTCACGGTGATGGCGTTGAGACCCCGATAATCAATGCACGGTCGTAAGGAGCCGTCCTTCTTCTTTACGAAGAAGAACCCTGCCCCTGCGGGTAAGGAGGACTTCTGGATGAAATTCCGCGCCAGGCTGTCCCTTACGTAG
Source organism: Allobates femoralis (assembly GCA_033576535.1). NCBI lineage: Eukaryota > Metazoa > Chordata > Amphibia > Anura > Aromobatidae > Allobates > Allobates femoralis. The sequence continues at coordinate 130,704,091 of JARQOC010000005.1, forward strand.
TCGGACATTGCCTGGGTCTCGGCAGGGTTTAACGGATAGATACGGCCTTTCGGCAGTTGAGCCCCAGGCACCAGGTCTATAGGACAGTCATATGGTCGGTGCGGGGGTAACGTTTCAGCCTCCTTCTTGTCGAAGACGTCGGCATACGACCAATAGGCCGAGGGCAGACCGGGTAACACTGCCGGGGATGGCGGCAACCGGACCGGGGACACGGGAAGAAGGCAACGACTATGACAAGCCTGCCCCCATCGCAGGATCTCACCTGTACGCCATTCCAGAACCGGTTCATGCATACGGAGCCATGGAAGGCCAAGCATAAACGGAGGAGACAGGGTCGGCAGGACATAGAAAGTGAGGCGTTCCGTGTGCAGAGCTCCGACTTGTATCTCTACCTCTCCGGTGACACCCGTCACGGTGTCCTGTAAGGGTCTCCCATCGACCGAGATGATGACACGGGGTTGCTGCAGGGGGTATATAGGAATACCATAGAACTGCGCTGCGTCCTGTTGCACAAAATTACTTGCAGAACCGGAATCCAGGTGAGCCACCTCCGAATGGCGTTTGTCTCCGACCTTAAGCAGGATGGCTATAGTAAGAGGGTGAAAGGAATCGTTCTTCGTTAGGTTGGTCTCTCTTACCTCTCCAAGACGAAGGTCCACCGGTCGCTTGGGGCATTGGCGACGAAAGTGGTGAGATCCTCCGCAGTACAGGCATAAGCCCTGGGCGATCCTCTCCTCCCTTATCTGGCTCCGGGAGCGGACGTGATCCACCTGCATGACCTCCGGGCCTGTCGGAGGCGCTGTGAGCACCGGAAGAAGAGGTCGCTGGAAAGTGGGAGCCAAGCGAAGGGGTCTTCTCTCCTGCGTCCTCTCCTGGGTTCTCTCCTGCGACCGCTCCTGAAGACGACGGTCGATTCGGACAGCGAGGGTAATGTATTCCTCCAGGGAGCTGGGCAGGTCCCGAACTGCCAGTTCGTCTATGATCCGGCTCGATAATCCCCGGCGGAAGACACCAACTAAGGGCTCATCCGCCCAGCGGAGTTCGGAAGCAAGGGTACGGAACCGGATGGCATACTGCCCAACAGACTGGTTACCTTGGTGTAAGTTGAAGAGTGCCTCGGTGGCAGAGGCCACCTGACCCGGTTCATCGAAGGTTCTACGGAAGGTGTCCAAGAACGCCCGGAGGTCGGACACGATGGGATCCTCCCTCTCCAATACCGGTTGAACCATGCCAGTGCTTCTCTCTCGAGATGCGAAGCCAGAAACGCCACCCTTGCCTCATCCGTCGGGAATTGGTGGGGTAGCAACCGGAAGTGGAGTTGGCACTGGTTAATGAACCCCCGACATGTCTTAGGATCCCCTGCATACCTGGTGGGCTGGCATAAGCGTGGAGAAGATACGGTTCCGGCCGGAACTCCAACAGGTAGCACGGGGACGGAACCCGGACCTCCAGTCGCTCTCTGTAGACTGGTAAGCCGATCGTCCACGGAGGCCAGATGGGATAGCATCCGAGTCTGTATCCCTCTCTGGTGGTCCATCTCCTGGTGGAGACCCAAGATCTGAGAAGAGAGAGCGGGATCAGAAGCGGAGAGCGCCCCTAGGCGCCCCTCCAAAGACTGGATAAAACCCACGACCTGGTCGTGACTCTGGCGGAGTCCGGCCAACTCTCTTTGGGCATCAAACCTGGTATCAGCGGGGTCCATGGCCAGGGCAAAATCTGTCACGTCCTACTGACGGACCCACACGTGGACCCACTGGACCGCGTAAAGCGGATGCTGATACCGGGTGATAGAGAGTCAGACAAGTACCGTAAAGTCAACAGGTTTATTAACAACAACAACAACCACAACACAAGACCCCACGCCCCTGGAGAGAGCCACAAGGTCGCAACACTGGAGACCCACCGAAGGAGGCCCCGGAGCGCTTAACCCCTGTACAGGGATCCCGCCGGTACCAACCTCGGAGGGGCCAATGAAGCGGACACGAGTGTTAAACTGACCCCAGGCGACGTGATAACAACACAGCAACCGGGTATAATAAGAAATGGGAACCGGGAACACAGAGGATCCGGAGCAGGGCTGGAGGAAGCTCTTCAGCAGGAAAGAGATCCGGAAAACAGACCGAGACCACTGGAGTCAGCGTCGAGCCGGCACGGAAGGAATCTGCGGGAAGGAACAGGAGAAATCAGATATCAAGCTGATAAAGAAACAACCTGGCCAGACCAGGATTAGCAAGTTCTCTACATAGAAATTGCCCTGGCAATGAGGAAGAGAAAACAGGAAGCTTATATCATAACAGGGTACTCCTGATTGGTAGAACACAGAGACCTGGTGATTGGCTGAGGGGAGGGGCACACTCCCTGCAGTTCTCCAGCAGATATTAACTTAGAGATGAATTGTCACAGCTCAAGCAGTGGTCCCGGAAGTGAGAGGAGCAGTGTTGCTCAAGCAGAGGGTGCTGGACCCCTGCGGCTGAAAACAGGTGCGCGCACCCGGGGAGCATGCGGTAAGGAAGACGCTACCCGACCGACCCGCGGGCGGCGGCTGCCAGCGCCCCGGAGCTGTCGGCGGATGGTCGACACCTGGGGCCCTTGGGGCCGGACAGGGGCAGTGGGAGCCGAGGGAGTAACGGCAGCATGCCGCGGGGCACGGGTGGCAGACCCCCGGGTGGTAACACTTGCCATTGACTTGCATTGGACTCATTACTGTGCAAGTAATCCCAGGGAAACTCCCACAGTAATGAGTCTGGCTGTCTGCTCTGTGCCCTTGGGTCCTGCAGGCTGCCGCAGCTCCAGGGTCCTAGAGCCCCCCTGCTGCCTGATGTAGCAGAGCTGAGATTGTTCTCAGTCTGCTCATTCCCTGTGCATAGACATCTATATCTATGCACAGGGTATGTAGCAGAGAGAACATCTCGTTTTGGACTATGTTTGACGGAAGAGGATTTTTTTAATTAAAGATGGAGTCCCTAATGGCTTTTTTTTTTATTTCTAATAAAAAATTTTCTCTGTGTTGTGTTTTTTTTAACCCTTTATTGCAGATTCTTAGTGGCCGGGTCAAACCTGGCCTGACATTAAGAATCTCGGGCTTAATACCAGCTTGTATAACAAAGCTGGTATTAACCCCTTTATTACCCAGCGTGCCACCGCCACCAGGGCCGCTGGAAGAGCGGGGTTCAGCGCCAGAGGATGGTGCTTCAATGAACGCGCCATCTTCTGGGGCGGCTGCGGGCTGCAATTTGCAGCAGGGGGTGCCCAGAAAGCTTGGGCCTCCCTGCGCTGCGGATTCCAGCCCCCAGCTGCTTAGCTGTACCTGGCTAGACATAGAAATTGCGCGGAGCCCCACGCATTTTTTTTTTATTATTTCATGAAATTCATGAAATAATAAAAAAAAAGGGCTCGTCTATATTCTTGTGTCCGGCCAGGTACAAATAGGCACCTGGGGGTTGGGGGCAGCCCGCCGCTGCCTGCTGGATCCGGCTGGTTCCAGAAATACGGCGAAGCCCACGTCATTTTTTTTCTGAAAAATCAATAAAACAATCCAAAAAAAGGGACTGCATCTTTATTAACCCCTCGCCCATGGTCCAGGGGTTAATAAAGATGCAGTCCCTTTTATTTACATTGTTTTATGGATTTGTCAGAAAAAAATTTGACGTGGGCTTCGCCGTATTTCTGGAACCAGCCAGATCCAGCAGGCAGCGACGGGCTGCCCCCAACCCCCAGGTGCCTATTTGTACCTGGCCAGACACAAGAATATATGGGATCCCTTTTTTTTTATTATTTCATGAATTTCATGAAATAATAAAAAAAAAATGCGTGGGACTCTGCGCAATTTCTATGTCTAGCCAGGTACAGCTAAGCAGCTGGGGGCTGGAATCCGCAGCGCAGGGAGGCCCAAGCTTTCTGGGCACCCCCCGCTGCAAATTGCAGCCCACAGCCGCCCCAGAAGATGGCACGTTCATTGAAGCGCCATCCTCTGGCGCTGAACCCCGCTCTTCCAGCGGCCCTGGTGGCGGTGGCACGCTGGGTAATAAAGGGGTTAATACCAGCTTTGTTATACAAGCTGGTATTAAGCCCGGGATTCTTAATGTCAGGCCAGGTTTGACCCGGCCACTAAGAATCTCCAATAAAGGGTTAAAAGAAACACAACACAGAGAAAATTTTTTATTAGAAATAAAAAAAAAGCCATTAGGGACTCCATCTTTAATTTAAAAAATCCTCTTCCGTCCGACGTAGTCCAAAACGCGATGTCCTCTCTGCTACATCCCCTGTGCATAGATATAGATGTCTATGCACAGGGAATGAGCAGACTGAGAACCATCTCAGCTCTGCTACATCATCTCTGTGCACAGGGAGAGCAGGCGGCTCTAGGACCCTGGAGCTGCGGAAGCCTGCAGGCTGAGAGCAGACACAGAGCAGACAGCTGGACTCCTTACTGTGCGAGTTTCCCTGCGATTACTTGCACAGTAAGGAGTCCAATGCAAGTCAATGGCAATCCTAGTTTTGTCAGAGTCTCTGACAAAACTAGGATTGCCATTGATTTGCATTGGACTCGTTACTGTGCGAGTAATCACTGGGAAACTCGCAGAGTACCGAGTCCTGCGAGTCCCTTACTACTCGCAGAGTAACGAGTCCTAGCGAGTAGATTCGCCCATCCCTAGACAACATATAACTGGAAATATTCCGATTTGACATTTTTATTTTCCGAAGTGTTTTACAGTTAGGCTAGGGTCAGACTTGGGAGCTTGCATCCATTGGAAGGATGCATTAAAGGATCCTTTTTTGCCCCTTGCCATTTTCATGGCATGTATGTTCATTTTTAGCGCATGCGTTAACGCATGGAACATATATGTACCATGCGTTAATGCATGCATTTCCCATAGACTCCCATGTTAAAAAAAGCATGCAAGTTTTGCAAAAGCACCAAAAACTGCTGCATACCGTGTTTTTTGGTGCACTTGCAAAAACGCACAGCATCAAACGCATTGTACTTTTGCAATGCATTTTTTGCATAGGACTCTATGGGTGTGTTAATTTGTGCGTTTTTGAACATTTGCACATGAAAACAGCGCATGCATTTAGAAAATGCATGACGCAAGTCTGACCCTAGCCTTACAGAGAAAATGATAGATCCCTAAAGGTACCTTTACACGCCGCCACTGCGTGGTAGCAACTGCCAGGCAATCGGGATTTTTGTCACGGTTGCCTTGAAATTGCTACGAAGTTGGGGCGTGTAATTTGGGAAAGTGATCGGGTTTCTCGCAGTTGCTCCGGGTAGCTGTTGCTGAGCCGTGTTCTAAAATCCAAGGCAACACAAAGGGAAAATTGCCCTGGTATTGGCGTGTAAACGGGCCATAGGGATGGAATTTGCGTCACCTAGTGATTTCCCAGAGGCGTGCCACAGCGTGATGGATACCGGGCCCCATCAGTGATGATTGGGGGGGTCTACTTTGTTACCATTGGCTGTCCCTTCAGAGGTCGCTATATTTAAAGAGCTGTCCATTCACACTACACAATTGCAATGGCGTCATGTATTAGCCAGCCTTCCTGGGCAGGCTGGCCAATCATGACGCTATTGCGTTGTCCAATCAGCGTGTTAGCGTCATGGAATACACAACTCTGTCACGCCTATGTTTTGGCGCCGCTAAACATGTACGCCCACATTTCCCTACTGATTGCGGCGTGTGAATCTGCGACGGTATTCAATAGGAAGTTATCCGCAGGATCTAGTTCAACTTCTGGGGAACCAAGATCCCTTGGGTTGACGACGCAAAGGCGGCGCGTACATGCAGCATTGGCAACCGTTAAAAACGTGCACGCGCATGTACGGTTGCTACCGATTGCTAGTGATAGTGGCGCGTGAAAAGGTACCTTAAGAGGTGTTCACTGTATATTTGAGTGTCTAAGGCTAGGGTCACACTTGGAAGCTTGCATCTGTTTGCAGGATGCATTAAAGGATCCTTTATTTCCCTGCCATTTTCAATGCATGTGTGCATACCTGGTGGCTCAACTAGCTGACACGTTAACACATGATACATGTATGTACCATGTGTTAACGCATCCGTTAATGCATGGTGCATACATGTACCATGCGTTAACGCATACGTTTCCCATAGACTCCCATGTTAAAAAAACGCATGCGTTTTTGCAAAAGCATCAAAAAACACTGCAGACCGCGTTTTTTTGTGCACTTGCAAAAATGCATAGCATCAAACGCATTGCACTTTTACAATGTGTTTTTTGAATTGGAGTCTATGGGTGCGTTAACACATGCGTTTTTGCAGATTTGCACATGAACATAGCGCATGCATTTAGCAAATGCATGACCCATGTCTGACCCTAGCCTAGCATCGGTTGCACTGTCCCTTTACTGAAAATGTTATGGCCTGGTGGGAACAAACAAAATATAGCTACACGTTATACATATCTCTGCTTTGGACACAGGAATGGATGGTATGACGACACATACATTTCAAATGACAAGAATTTGTCATGTATTTTGATATTTTCAGTGATTTGATCAATAGTACAAATCTCTGTCAGGTTCCACTTAGGCTAGGGTCACACTTGGCTTGAATTTTTTTAGTGCCTTAAAAAAAAGCATGTGTTTCTGCATGCTTTTTTCATTTCAGCATGTGTTTTTTAAGGTATCTGATGGTACCCTGCGTTTTTGCATGTGTTTTTAAATCTGCACCCAAAAAAAGTTCATGCACCATTTTTTGGTGCTGTTTTAAAAACACATGCGTTTTTTTAACATGGGCCTCTATGGAAAACGCATGCGTTTTTGGATGGTACTAAATGGTACTAATGTACCATGCGTTTTTGCATGCGTTTTTGATGTCAGCTACTCACATAAATGCAAAAACTCATGCCAAAAATGCATGGTACTTTAGACATGCATTTTTGCTATTAAGGCATGCGTTTTTGCTATTGGGGCATGCGTTTTTTAACATGGGGGCCTATGGGTGTGTTTTTACATGCTTTTTTAAAAACGCAGGTCTCCAAAAAAGCATGAAAAATCTGCAAGTGTGACCCTAGTCTTAGATCATGAGCTGTCTCAGTAGTATTCCAAGTTTACACGTTTTTGGCATCCATCTTTAGGGAGATTTTACTGCACCTTCAAAGAAAAATGAGAAGTCTACATTCTAAGAAAAAAAAGACACATTTCTAAAAAAAATCTTCATTTTCCATACTTGTATGTGTCCGTTGTGTTAGTTTTCCTTGGTGGCGGAGAACAAAATGCTCTTCTGTGAAAACGGTTCTCCTTCAGCAGACACAGTGTCTGTACAGGGAGTTCCTGTCCCCGGCCCAAACCCGCAGGCCCTCAACATTGAAGGACAAGATTGACCACCTCACACTCTCTCCTTTGCTTCCCAGTGCTGTTTTGCTGCTCTCTTTGGAGAAATGTGCACAAAGGGACAAGAAACTGACTAAGTGCATGCCGGGTTTTGGAATCTAGCTGCTGTTGATGTGTGTGACTCCAGCCAAATTCCATCCTGGATTCAAAGTCAGGTTGATATTGTGGTTATTATATATCAAACCTGCACTGTAACTGGCAATCCTGCTTCTGGAAACATGCCACATTTACTGAGGTGCATGTAAGAATACTGGTTTGTTTATGTGGAGTATACATTTAGCTAAGGACAAACCAACATATTGCTTAAATTACCGTTGGTCAGCCACAAGTTTGCAAGCCTTTGATTAAACTGTGTTTACAATGTTTATATACCGCATATACTATACATATAGGGAAAATAAACAGCAAAGCCAGTCCTTATGTTGTACTCTTATAACGTTTAACATATTTTATTTGCTTCCTAAAGGTAAATCATCACATAATATTATGGCATATTGCTAGGATATATCATAACATTATACAGTAAATGGTGGGGTCCGCCCATTGGATTCTCTCTGATCCTTAAAACAAAGGGGTTAAGACTCTTCATTCTTCTGCATAAACTAGTCAATAGTCAGGAAAAAACATTGCGTTCTTTTCAGCACGCCTGACATGTCTACTGAAAAATATTTCCAGAATCCATCCTTTCCTCAGTTCTGAATTTACTAAAATGATTGTGTATGCCCTCATCATCTCCCGCCTCAACTACTGCAACATCCTCCTCTGTGGCCTTCCTGCTAACACTCTCGCACCTCTCCAACCTGTCCTTAACTCTGCTACCCTAATAATCCACCACTCTCCTTGCTTTTCACTACTCCTCCACTTCTGCCCTCAGCAAATCCCTCCATTGGCTCCCAGTTTCCTCACATATCTATTTCAAACTAGTAAATGTACCATTACATGCTTCAATGTTGTAACGATATCACTAACAATCTCATGGGTGCTCGGTCATTAGGACATCATTTTGACATCGTTGGTGAAATGTCACACGTGTAGATATCGTGGATGATGCACCAATGATCCAGCAAGCAGCTATCGTTCACACAACCCAGTGAACAATACTTGTTCACTGATGTGAATGGGCGAAGTAGTGAACGACATCGTTATCGCGGCATCACATAGAACGATGCAGCAGGCTGGCTGATCGTGGATCGTCTGATTTGAGAACATGTTCTCAAATCTGCGATCAATGATCCAACGATTTATCGTAGTCCTATCTCTGTGTCACACGCTACAACGTCCTAATGATGTCGTTTCAGCAACTACAAACCTGTGACATTTCAGCGTGTAACAGGGCCTTAACACTGATTTACAAAGCAGTCTCCAATCCTCCCAAGACTTCCTTCTCTCGTGCATTCTTGTGTGTTCCTCACTCAAATGCTTCCAAATCCGATTATCCACCACATTTAGAACTTTCAGTTTGGACCCCCTACCTAGTATTTTGTATGTAACCCATTCTCATGTAGAGCACCATGAAATCAATGGCACTCTAGAAAGAAAAAGAATACCATCATTTTCAGACTATAAGAAACAATTTTTTTCCAAAAATTATTGGGCGAAAGTGGGGGTACATCCTATAGTTCAGGTGTACTTGACTCTGGCCGCAGGAGAAAACTTGCAGTAGGCAGGAGCATACAATAGGGCAGCCATATGTGCCTACTATTAAAAGGATATGCATATGCATTGCTTCCCATGCCCACCTCTCTGTATTCAAGTCATTATTGAAAGGTGAGTGGGATTATTAGCTAATGCACTGTGCTTCTGCAGTCTGTCTTCAATAAAATGGAACCAAGGGGCGGCGCATGCACACACTGTGACTTCCAGTGCCATTTTATTGGATATAGTCTGTAGAATCCATGTGTCTTTTCCAAGTTGGTGCTAGAGGCAGCTCATGCACAAATGCATCCTAAAGTCTAGTCTTGTATTGGACCACTCATGTACTGCTGCCAATACCATTTTAGGATCCTACAGACTGTCTTCAATATACCTAGGAGATCCTGGTCTGCTTATGTGCTGCCCACGATGCCATGTTATTGAAGACAGACCACAGAAGATCAAGCATATTCACTGCTCCCCACCCCTTTAATCTCTGGCAGGAAGCAGCAAACGTCCTGGCAGATAATGTCAGTGTCAGTTGCCGACACTAGAAGAGGACACCAAGGACAAGAGGAGCAGTGGGAAGGTGAGAAGAATTTTTTTTTTGTGTCTGCAAAGTGAGGGCAGCCGTGAACACGAGGATGGGTCCATTATGAGAGGAGGCATATGTGCTAGGATAGGGGCCATATATACCGGGATGAGACAAGACTGGGGGCATATATAACAGGATGGGGGCAATATATGACAGGATGGATGCCATATAAACCAGGATAGAAGCCTTATATAGTAAGATGGGCCCAGAATGAGGGCCATAGATATCTGGATTGAACCATATATACCAGGATGGGCCACAGCTGAGAAGCATATTTACAAGGATGGGGCCAATTATACCCTGTTTTCCCTAAAATAAGACGGGGAGGATATTGCATGGGAATATTGGGGGCTGAAAGGGGATGGCAGTGATATTGGGGGCTGCATGAGAATATTGGAGCTTGGAGGGGGATGATGGAAAAATAAGACATTCCCTATAAATAAGACATAGTGCCTTTTTTGGGGCAAAAAGTTAGATAAGTGTGTCTTATTTTACTGGAAACAGGGTAACAGGATGGACCCAGAATGTGGTCATATATATACCAGGATGAGGGCCTATATACCAAAATGGGAATCATATATACCAGGCTAGGCCACGACCAGAGAACCGACTCTAATGAGGTGACTGGGGATAATCCAGAACCCTAATCACGAGACACACTGATGTGGGGCAGGTGCTTTATGACCTGAAGCCTAACTTTCCACCATGGTCTAAGAACACAGTTGTCATACTAGGACTGGTGACCCTGACTGTGAGGGAAACATTCACCCGTGAGTCCGCGATGACCAGACTGAACCCGTGGGTGAGGTACTACGTTGAGACTGAGAGGCCTGAAAGGACTTTGAGGGAACAACCCAGAGACTCTACCTGAGCTGCACAGTTTGAGTTGCCCGGAGCAGTATAAATTGTGTGAACTGCACAGAAAGAGCTGTGAATTGTTGTGAACTAATGCTGAAGACCTTAAGTAAAGTACCCAGTAAGTTAATCTCTGCCTGAGACTGTTTACTTACAGCATCGCAGTAAAGTCCCACCTAAGGAGCCACAGACTGTCATCCCTGCACACTGGCTGGAGAGCTGCAGCTTTGAAGTAAGTGCACTACACCGAACACAATCCCTCACGAGGCCCATCCATCACAACTACTCCTGTCCTGGGGACCTTCAGCCCTACTCGAGGAGGGCTTTCCATCCACGCTGCCCCAAGTCACCGTCCCCAGCAGGAATACGTCAGTGGTGGTTCTATTAACCACATACCCCGTGTGGCATCATGACAAATCCCTTGTAAATAACCCCTTTTTGGACTGATCCCAAGCCACGAGACCGGGTCATGACTACCGTGATACCCCAGAGAGACAGCATTAGCCCGTCTCCCGAGTACCCCATAGCCTGGGGGCGCATCACTCTGCCATCAGTTAAAAATCAGAAAAGGTCTCTAAGTGCACCTGTTAAATTATAATTATACCAGTGCCATAAAGTATACCATGCGGGGGACATAAGCAGAAAAGAAGAATACTTCTAATAACTACACAAAAGTAGTGTCATGACAGAACGAGGAGATGCTCGTCATACGGTGCCAAAGTATTGGAACACCTGACACAAGGCAAAAGGGAACCCAGACAATAGGGAGATGGGAAAGACTTGACCTCTTGACACTCACCTGTGCCTGAGCCTTGCACTTCCTAGTGTCCCTAGGAGGCCCTTCCCCTCGTGTGCGATCACTTGCCTAAGCTCTAGCTTTTACTGGGCTAGCCCTGGCTAGTGAATTGGACAGCAAGGCACTAGTATTACTACTATGATAAAGCAACACAGGCAAAGAGGCAAACAATCGGGTATAAAAAAAAAAAAAGCAATTACAATATTTGTGACAGGAACAATTTCTCCTGGGAGGTCAGCATAGAAGAACTATAACTGGCACATGAGAAAGCCAGGAGTGAGTTTAAATAACAGAAGAGAGTGGCAACAAAGAGCAGCAGCTGAGATTACTGCAAAAGGAATTTTAGCAGGGTCAAAACGGAATTTGTACCCCTACAGCACCAAAAGTAACAAAATCAGCTCCACTCATGTTCATTGTTGAGCAGACTCCAATGAGGCCATGCAATCTGATAATCACTATGGCTAGGGTCACACTTGCGTTTGCAATCCAGTTACTGGATCCAGTTTTTCATCCTGAAAACCTGATCAGGTACCTGACCCATAGACTCCAATGTTAACAATTGTTTGCCAAAGTGCAATCTGTCTACTGGATCCAGTTTTTGAAAAGTCAGGTTTTAATAGGGTCTGCTACATTTTTTGGCCTTTTAGCAAAACCTGATCAGTTTTTTAACATGGGACCCTATGGGTAACTTTACATGCCGCAATATCTGCTGGTGATATGAGGCGATCCAACGTGCGCGTGCACGTTTTTCATGGTCGCCTCAGATTACCGATGGCGCCATTACACGCCGCAATTTCGCTCTCAACCTAAGGCAATGTGTCACCCCGGAAACTGCCTCATCCACAGCGGAACCAATCCGGTCGCCTTCCCTAGCTGCTTCACACGCCACAATCCCCAAAGCAATGTGGGCGTACATGTTCAGCGCTGCGAGGAGATAGGCATGCCACAGTGGTTTACACCGCACTCCATACGCGCTCATTGGATAACGCAACAGCGTTACGATTTGTCACCCTGCTGTAGAAGACTGGCTAATACATGACGCAATTGAAGATATGTGTCTTGCTGAACGGACAGCTCTTCAAATATGGCGCCCTGCCAACTGTCAGCCAATGGGAACACAGTAGGTACCACCAATCATCGCAGACAGGACGTGTACTCCAGTATGCTGTGGCACACCTACGGTGTCACGTCCTACTGACGGACTCACACGTGGACCCACTGGACCGCGTAGAGCGGATGCTGATACCGGGATGACAGAGAGGCGGACCAGTAAAGTAGAGTCAACAGGTTTATTAACAACACACACACCCACGCCCCAGGGGAGGGCCACACGGCCACAGCACCAGAACACCACCGAAGGAGGCCCCGGAGCGCTTAACCCCTATACAGGGATTCCTCCGGTACCAACCTCGGAGGGAACGATGAAGCGGACACGGGTGTTGAACCGACCCAAGGCAACGTGGGAAACAATACAGCAACCGGGTATAGGATCGGAAACGGGGAACCGGGAACACGGGGAATCCGGAGCCAGGCTTGAGACAGCGATCAGCTTGGAAGACATCCGGGAAACCGGCCAGGAACATAGCGGTCAGCAAGGAGCCGGCTGGGCAGGAATCTGTAAGAAGGAACACACAGAAATCAGGTAACAAGCCAAATAAGGAGCGACCTGACCAGACCAGAAATGGCAACTCCTCAAGGAGGAAGTTGCCCTGGCCCCGACTGACTGGAAACAGGAAGTTTATATCATAGCAGGGCAGTCCTGATTGGCAGGACACAGAAGCATGGTGATTGGCTGAGGGGAGGAGCATGCTCCCTGCAGTCTCTCCAGCAGAAACAGGTGTGGAGATGCAGTTTCATGTGCTCAAGCAGTAGCCCCGGAAAGGGAGGAGAAGAGCAGCGCTACTCCAGCAGAGGGCGCTGGAACCCTGCGGCAGACCCCTGAGGGGTAACATATGGGAAATCAATAGGTGACGCAGATTCTATCACTATTGCCCTATCACATGCCAAAAGCCAGGAATCTCGCCTTCATGATTGCCTCTGATTTTGGAGCAGTGCTCTGAAATCAGGAACCAGGCAATAGGTGATTTATCGCCGCCAAATTCCCCAAATACACGCCGCAACTGGGAGGCAATTTGACGGCGATAGTTTCAGGGCGACTTATTGCCGTCAGGATTCCCAGCAAAAATTGCGGGGTGTAAAGGTACCCTATGGGAACCTGATCCAGTGCCTGATGGTACATACAGGTACCATTAGGTACCTGATCAGGTACCTGATCCGGTAAAAATGCCTCCGAACAGACAAGGGGAAAAATTGGATCCAGTAATGCATCCAGTTACTGGATGCAGGCTCCCAAGTGTGACCCTAGCCTAGCCTATGACCTTCGGATCCCAGATGCCAAAAAGTGCTAGCCAGCTGCCACACACACAAACTTGGGATAACTGGTGATGTCTCCCTGACGATTTATTTTAGGGTTTGGGAAACATAATGGTTGTATGGGCCTTGTATTAATTGTAATGAAACAATTAAAATCTTGTGCTTCCACTAACGTTTATTGTGTATTGCATAAATTGTAGCTTTTTTTGCAAGTAACACATCAGTCAGTAAGCTTTTATAGTCGAGTTTTCATCCGCAGATCTTCCTGTACTAAGACATATCTTTTCTCTCAGGTAAATAAATGTACAGCTCTAAATTACAATCTTCTCGGAAGACAACAAAGGAAATAGACAAGATCATACATTTTATAAAATGGAAAAGCAGGTATATAGAATCCAATACAGGCCTGATGTGATGATTGGACACAGCATTGGGCCCCATATGGGGAGATATTCAGAGTCTATGATAACCATAAATCCCTCTGTATCACACACACTGATTTTCTATTGAGCTTCCATAGAGCCACTGTATACTGTGTACAATCGGTTTGCGACATTTCCATTAATAGGAGCTGAAATACGTGCCAGACTAAAGGGTTTAGGGCACTGCATAGATACAAGTTTTCCAAGATATATCATTTTTAGCATTTTTATTCAGTGACAGGTAGTAGTAACACATAGGCATACCAAAACTGAGGTGACATTGGATGTTTGATGACAATGCAGTGTGGTGTTTATTGGAAGAACACAGTGAATATGGAAATTTTGTCCTTAAAGTGATCCTAAACCCAGAAACTGACCCCCCCCATATCTTTAGACCTGTCCCTGCACCCCCTCTTACCATTTCTAGCCATCCCTTTTGCAGAAAAAAATTGCTTTTGTAAAGTAAGAGAAAAGGTTATAATACTTTGACCTGTGTGAGTTCTCTCTTTCTGGGGCTCCGGCATGACGCGATTTAGCCCCACCCCTTTCATGACGCTGCCAGGCTCTTAGAAGCAGAGAGGGGCGTGCATAATTACCAGGCAGCAGCAGACAGGCCCGTCCCATCTCGGCTTCCACAGAAAGAGAGAACTCACACAGGTCAAAGTATTATAACCTTTTCTCTTACTTTACAAAAGCGATTTTTTCTGCAAAAGGGATGGCTAGAAATGGTAAGAGGGGGTGCAGGGACAGGTCTAAAGATATGTGGGGGTCAGTTTCTGGGTTTAGGATCACTTAACAATTTTGTCAAATCCGATGTTGTCCGATATAAATCGGACAGCATCGGATCTAAACTGATCCCTGCAATCGGATGCCAAATAGGCATCCGATCCGACATTCTGCAGGATCAGTTGCTGTCACCTGTCACAGCTGTTCTCCCCTGTGTGTCCCCCTCTTGTCCCCTGCGTGTCCCCCTCATCACCCCTGTGTGTCCCCCTCATCTCCCTTGGTGCTCCCCCCTCTTCTCCCTTCTGTTCCCCCCTCTTTTTCCCCCTCTTCACCCCTGTGTGTCCCCCCTCTTCTCCCCTGTGTCCCCCCTCTTTTCCCCTGTGTGGCCCCCTCATGTCCCCTGTGTGGCCCCCTCATGTCCCCCAGTACTCCCCCTCCTTTCCCCTGTCCTTCGGAATAAAAAATAACAACAAATTTATTCTCACCTGTCCACGAGTCCATCGGCACTGGAAGCTATCTTCTTCTGATCCTAGGACCTCTCGTGATGTCACAGTCACATGACCGGTTACCGCGGTAACCGGTCATGTGACTCTGACATCACAGCAGGTCCTACAGGCAGGAGATGCTGGAGACGCCGGGTGGATCGTGGACAGGTGAGCATAAATGGTTTATTATTTTTAACCCCTGCCTTACTTAATTTTACTTCCGCAATGTATATGCATACATTGCGGAAGTAAAATTAGATGTTTAGAGCATTTTTACTGTACTGAGCATATACTGAGCATGCTCAGTACAGTAAAATCGGGTCCGAGGACACATCCGATGTTTCCTCGGACCCTGCTCCATAGGCCCCATGCTAAAAACATCGGACCAAATCGGATGTGCACTAAATGCCATCCGATTTGGTCCGATCCGATTTTGTCCAATTTTATTTTCAGTGCAAAATACGGAGCAGGCTCCGATTTTTGCACCGATAACAAAATTGGACAGAATCGGATCGGACCAAATCGGATGGCATTTAGTGCACATCCGATTCGGTCCGATGCCCATAGGGCAGCATCGGAAATCAAAATTCCGTAATGTGAAACCAGCCTAAGTAATTCGATTATATTATAAAATAGGGATATACAGTATACCGCTCTCCTTCATCTCCTATATACAAGCTGTTGCCTGCTTATGTCGCCTGCAACTGAAAAACATCTCTATTACATTTCTGTTAATCGGCCTCTCCATGCACTAGACTTTCCCCTCTCCAGTCCATTCTTAATGCAGGAGCCAGGGTCACCTATCTGGCTAATCATTACTGGGATGCTTCCTCTCTGTGCCAGTCATTGCACTGGCTGCCAGTACATTATGGGATCCAATTTAAATTGCTTGTTCTCACCCACAAAGCACTTCACAGCGCGGCATCTCCCTACCTCTCCACCCTCATCTCTGTATATCACCCTACCCGTTCTTTATGCTCTACAAACGACCTTTGACAAAAATCCCCACTAATCCAAACCTCCTACTCCTGGCTCCAAGACTGCTCCCGAGCTGCATCAATTTTCTGGAATGCTCTACCCCAAGAAATTAGGACCATCCACAACTTACAGAGTTTTAGGCATTCCCTTAAAACATTTTTTAAGGCAGCCTATTATGCCCCCTAATCTAAGCCCTTTATATATAGCACATTCATGTGGGTCCCCTCCTGTGTCTCCTCAAGTCTCCTTAAGTGTCTAGAAATATCCTGGAAAATGTAATTCTGTATTACATGGTCTGCATTGTCATCTCATTTATCAATCCATCTCATTCAGGGATATGCTGTGCTACAAATTGGAAACTGTCTAACCTCCACGTATCATTCATGTATCTAACCCTATCTTATGTGATACTGTCAGCTGAGCTGTGTATCTAATTCTATGGTACGTTATGCTACAAATTGGAAACTGTCTGACCTAATCCTCACCTGATTCTCACTCTGCGTGTCTTTGATCTGCACCAAATTTTTTTTCTTCTGCTCTTTATGGTATGGCTTGGTCTTCCCTTCTGTGTAATTAGTTAAGTTGTGTTCTCTTTCTTGTTAGTTAAATAACCCTACTTGTCCTGTTTAACATGCATCCCTCCTGCTCCTCGCCACTGGTCAGCTGAACTCATTTTCTGGACTCCTCATGATGAAGCATATGAGTATTTAAGCAAGCGAAACGTACGTAAGAAGTCTGATATGGAGGGTTTGACTCTCCTCATCTTGCACTAGCACCTTATTCATTATATGTGATTGCACTTTGAATGTATTTACTCTTATGCACTTTATGGGATGTTGCAATACTTTACTTAGGAGCTGCCAGTCTATACCCAGATTATTAAGGCTGTCTCATAACGCTACATGCTTTACCTGACGATACCTGTCAGACGAAATAGCTTTTTGTAATATATCCTATGAATGTGCAACATGATGAAATGTAATGTGCATCCATTTATTGTATATGGATTATGTGCTATGTACCGGTAAAGATTGCACCAGATTTTGTGCACTACTTGTGTCTAAACGTGTCTCTTAATAAAGATATAATTTTTACTATAAACTTCGAAGCATTTTTAGCTCCACATTGTTTCTCCTATTGATTATTAACCTTTGTCAGGCTGCATAATTTTACATGAAATATCTCGAACCCTTATCTCGGAAGGGGGTGAAGATATTTTATTGAAATTTGGCCAATATATTCTGGACCAAAACTGCAGAGATGTCACGAAATTTCAGCCTTCTACGTCTTTTCGAAAAAAAAAAGTTATTGCAATTTTAAAATGGAATAGTTACAATTGTACCTACTCAGCCGGACGAAGGTTAACCCTTGACTCTGCCTTATCCTTCAAACCACACATCCAAGCTCTTGCCACCTCCTGCCGCCTCCAATTCAAAAATATTTCCAGAATCTGTCCCTTCCTCAACCCTCAATATGCTAAACTACTAGTGCATGCCCTCATCAACTCCCATCTCGACTACTTCAACCTCCTCCTCTGTGACCTCCCTGCTAACACTCTGGCACCTCTCCAATCTGTCCATAACAATGCTGCCCGACTAATCCACCTCTCTCCTCAATGCTCCCCCACTTCTCCCTCCACTGGCTCCAAATTCCCCAGCGTATCCAATTCAAACTACTAACATTGACTTACAAAGCGATCTACAATCTGTCTCCCTCATATATCTCTGAACTAATCTCCCAATATCATCCAACTCATAATTTTAGTTCCTCCCAAGACCACCTCCTTTCCTCCACACTTGTATTTTCCTCATCTAACCGCCTGCAAGACTTCGCTCGAGCATCCCCCATCCTCTGGAATTCTGCACCCCAAAACATCCAACTGTCCCCCACACTCGGAACCTTCAAGCGAAACCGGAAAACCCATCTCTTCAGAACAGCCTACAGCCTGCAATGACCACGGTGCCACCTCACCACCACTGGACGCAGTGCTCCACCACCACTGGACCTGGCGCTACACCACCATCGGACCCAGCGCTCCACCAAAGCAGACCCAACCTACTGTCTCCCTCCTCATTGCCCTGAAGAATGTAAGCCCGCAAGGGCAGGGTCCTCTCTTCCAGTCTCTCACTGTTAGTTTGTTCATTGTATTTTTAACTTGTTTGTATGTAACCCTTTCTCATGTACAGCACCATGGAATCAATAGTGCTCTTTAAATAAATAATAATAATAAAAATAATAATTCACTATTTCTCTGAACATAACTCGCCGTCAAACTCCACCAAACTCAAACATTACAAAAGATTGGCTGGTGATGACTCATGCAGCCTTTACGATCCCCCTTTCTTCAAGATAGCTGGACCATCATTGTAAATAAGCCCCTGTACTTTGTGTCCCCCCACCTAATTGTAGATTGTAAGCTCTTATGAGCAGGGTAGTCTCTTTTTTTGTTTTAATTATTGTATTACTATAATTTTTATAATTGATACTTATGACTGTTCATGTACCCTCTGAATTGTAAAGTGCTGTGGAATATATTGGCTCTATATAAAGATTATTATTATTATTATATAGTTCAGGTTTCTCCTATAATATCCCTAATGGAAGCCTTGGTTACGTGCATTTTAATTTTTTTCATATCTGTTCTGCATCTTAAAAATGACCTCTATATTTGTATTTAGAAGCATGGTAAAGCAAACATTAGCTGTGTAGGAGTTAGCATGAACCTTCTAATGACACAGATTTAGTGACTTGGTGGCTACACAGAGATTTCTCTGCTCTCTGGTATGTGTGATGTATTTGATGTTGCAGCACTTATTTAGATACCTCCTATCTTATCAGTGCCATTCCTTCTTCTTGCTAATTGACACATACTCAGAAATGTCAGAGCATACTCCTAGTCATGGCCTGTCCACAAAATGACAAACACCAGGGGTACTTCAAAGCTGGGAGTAAACAGATAAAGCTTGCCAGATTGATTAGCCTGGATGGAGGAGAGAAGTGTTTAGAGTGAAAGGTGCAGAGTTCTATAACAGCACCTGCTGCATTGAGATGTGACCCAGTCGTTTGTCTTATAAGGCTTTGAAAAGATAGAGACAAGAAGCATTGATCCTAAGTTCCAAAGACACCAGGGGACATTAAAGAGCATCGATTAACCCCTGAGTCTGGAAACTGCATTTTGTCAGAGTGCCATGTGTAGGTGCTATCTATAATACCAGCCTAAATGTAGACACTGACCGACAAACTGGTACAAGAAGGTGTACAAAGTGTATTCTTTAGATCAGGGGTGGGCAATTCATTTTCCTGAAGTGTGGCACCCCAGAGTCCGGATGCCACTATGTCATTATCTCCCATGGCGGGTAATGTCATACCTGAGAGCATCGGAGGGAACCCGCACCAGGCAAAACAAAAGCACACAACACCTTTCTGCCTCCAGGCCTGAAAGGGGAGATCTAAACCTGGGTTCAGGGTAAGCTCCCCTATAAATTCTGGTCTGGGGCGGAGTTAGTCAGTCCAGTATGGAGCAGTACTGAGGGAAACATCCTGTGGCCTCCCCGTGCCTGTCTGTCTGATCCTTGAAATTCAAAGATCACCACGGATGTGCAAAAAACGTGATGTGAAGGAAACCTCAGTGAAGCAGGTGATCTAATTTTCTACTGAACATTGACATAAATTAGGAAAAGCAGCTAGGTGGTATGTGACTTTAGGTGTGCAAATCACACATGAGTGGCCAAATGATGATTACTCCATTTGCTTCAGTGGGGGTAGAACCAAACTGAATTCTTGCTGCAGGTGTAGAATACATAGATCCATCTCTGTAATACAGTGCGGTGCAAATTAATTGAATAAAGCAAGTCTTTACTTGTTTTTCTTGTGTTAGTTTTACTATTGCTGATAAGTGTTTTATCAGTTCTTGGTGTTGTTTTCCTTTTTCTTTCACATTTCCCTTTTCGTTTTGGAGAAAACGATCCAGTTTCATTGTATGTGCGAATTATTCTTGAAACGGTAGATTTTCCAATATCAACGGTGTAAGCGATTTCTCTTACAGTCAGACTTGTATGTTCATTAAGAGTAATAATTCTAGACCTCTTCCGTGGAGTAAGGGTGGCTTCACACTTGCATTCCCCGCCGCTGCGTAGTGCGGCGGGCGAGCGCAAGCCAAGCGCATACACCGCGCGTCCCTATGTTTAACATGGGGATGCACGGTGTATGCACTCGGGTGCGCATGGTCGTGCGCACCCATTGCCCACCATGTATGATTTGTACGCATGTGGAGGCTTGCGTACAAATCATACATTCTCGTCCGCACCATGAACGCAACATGTGAAAAAGTACAATAAACCACTCCTCACAGAAACAAGCTCTCAACTGAAGCTGAGGGGGCAGCTAGCTGTTATATTCTGACTAAAACTAGTCAGACCACATTTTGTTACTCAAGGTTGTACACTCACACCTGTTCAAAGCAGTTAAAACTGGTTTGAATCACTGACTGGTAACCCCAACTTACGATTTTACTTACAAAAATGCTTTGTCCCAATTAATTTTCACAGCACCGTATAGTATCTTGGAAAACTATTCATTTCCCTTAAACGTTTACACATTTGTTCATGTTACATTCACAAAGTTAAATGTATTTTACTGGGATTTTTTGTGAGACACCAAAAACAAGGTAGCATGTATTTGTGAAGTATAAAGGAAATGATATGTGGTTTTTTTAAATATTTTAAAAACATGAATCTAAAAATTATGCTGAGCATTTATATTCAGCCCCCCCTGAGTCAGTGATTTGTAGGACCATCTTTCTCTACAATTAGGCTAGGGTCAATTTAATGTTTTCGGTGCCCTCAGGGGGGTTGTTCTATAAATTCAGACTTTGGCAGCATAAACGCGGCGCTACCACCAGGGTAGCGCCGTGTTAATGCTGCCAATGTTACCCTATGGAGCCACAGCCTGTAGCGCTGTATTTCCTAATGCAAAAAAGACGTTGTTAATGTGAAAACGTTAATGTGACCCTAGCTTTACTGCTGTGAGTCTTTTAGACTATGGCCTTGTTCACACATATCAGCTTTTTTGGCATTCTCTGCGTTTTTTAGCTGTTAATAAAAAACGCACATGCGTTAACGCATGGTGCACTTAAGTGTAGCTGCGTTTTTTACACCATTCCAAAAAACACTGCATGCAGCGTTTTTTGGGTGCTGTAAAAAAACGCATGGGTTGTTGAAAAAACGCATGCGTTTTTTTAACATGGGGCCCTATGGGAAATGCATGCGTTAACGCATGGCACATATAGGCACCTGCGTTAACGCATGCATTAACGCAAATGCGTTTTTAATGAAAAAATGACTAAGTCCAAAAACTTCTCAAAAACGATCAGAACCACAGGGGACACTATTTGGCACCCTTAGAAAAACTGATCAGTTTTTCAAAGGGCTAAAAAAACAGATTGGTATGTGTGAACAAGGCGTACGTCTCTACCAGCTTTACACATCTGGAGGCTGAAATTTTTTCCCACTCTTGTTTGCGCTCTAGTTCAATGAGATTGGATGGAGGCGTCTGTGAACATCAGTTTTCGAGTCTTGCCACATATTCTTAAACGCCACGTTACACACACAGATATCTGTGACCAACTTCTGAACAGATCTCTGGTTGCAGTGAAATCATGGACACATTGCTCCATTTTGTACACAGCCACAAAATGGAACAATGTGTCCATGATTTCACTGCAACCAGAGATCTGTTCAGATGTTGGTCACAGATATCTGTGTGTGTAACGTGGCGTTAAGAGGACTAAGGCCGGCTTCACACTGCGTGTGTGATCTGATCCGTGGCTGTCCGCTTGAGGCAGACAGCCGCGGACCGAATCAGCACACAGTACTGGGGGGCTATTATGCCCTCCGGTCCTGTGTGCAGCGCACGCAGTTCCCACTGCTGATAGGTGAGGACCGCGGGCGCCGCGGTCCTGACCTGTCAGCGGCTGCAGCTGTGTGCGCTGCACACAGGACCGGAAGGCATAATAGCCCCCCAGTCCTGTGTGCTGATCCGGTCCGCGGCCGTCTGCCTCAAGCGGACAGCCACGGATTGGATCACACACGCAGTGTGAAGCCGGCCTTACTAGTAGGTCTGGATTGTGACTGGGCCATTCACACACCTGAATAGGCTTTGATCTAAACCATCCATTGTAGCTGTGGCAGTATGTTTAGGGTCGTTGTTCTGCTTGAAGGTGAACTTACACCCAAGTCACAAATCTTTCATAGCCTATGGCTAGGGTTACACATGAGCCCTGGATCCGTTATTGGCATCAGTTTTTTAACTTTATTTTTCTAAGTCCAAAAACTGATGCTAAAAACGGATCCTGGGATCAAGTGTGACTGCATTGTTAACAAAAGCTATTTGTTTTTTTACTGGACTCAAAAAACACTGTTTTTGGGTGCAGTAAAAAAACAAATCCATTTTTTTTAACATGGGGCCCTATGGGACAACGGATCCATTTTTTTGGTGCAGTAAAAAAATGGATCTGTTTTTGCTAGCATTTTGTGGCAAAAAAACGGCAAAGTCCAAAAAATGCATAAGCTGCACAGGAGGCTCAAAAAACAGCCAAAAAAACAAACGGATTTGTTATTGAAACAAGTGGAAAAAACTGATTGGCATGTGTGACCTTAGTCTATAACAGGTTTTCCTCCATGAGAACCCTGTATTTAGCTCCATCTATCTTCCACTACCCAGCTTCCCTGACCCTGCTGAAAAAAAGCCTCTCCACAGCATGATGGTGTTTTCAGGGTGATGTGCAGTGCTAGGTTTCTGGCCCACATAATGTTTTGCATTAACTCCAAAAAGTTTTACTTTGGTCTGACCTGACCAGCTCACTTTTTTCCACATTCCATGTAGGGGACACAGCTAGTACATGGAAAAAGGTGATCGCATATACTGTCATATAGCATTCTCTACTTGCAGGTGGCTGTAACTTTCCATTTAATCCAGTGGATCACATGATAGGTGGCGCTAATAGTGGGAACCTATATATCAAGCATTCATAAATGTACAAAATGCAATAGATAACACACTATATACTGTATATTGCTGTACAAAGATCTACTACAGTGTGTGAATTTCCAGGTTGAGCATGTTGGTCCAGCAAAGTTAGTTGGAGTTAAGGCTAAATGCACACTGCACCAAATATATTAACTACAATAGCCATCAGGAGCTTTCCCTAATGGATATTTTAATATTCAGATAGGCCCCGTTCACCAGAAGAAGCATGAAAGTGTGTTATTTGCCTTTGAATTATATGTATCAGCATACTATTTGCTTATCTATTCAGGAAAATGCTGTATATATAATATGTATTATAGAATTTTTAACAATGGATCTCTCTATGACGAATGGTTGACCATAGCATTCATGCAGACTGTGACCCGTGTTGACTTATGTGCCCCCCCCCAGTGGCCTTAAACACAGGGTATTCCCAATCCTACCTACATTTCCACTTAATAAATAATGTGTCTATTACCCCTTCACGACATCCTCCATACAGTGTGAGCTCCTCCATAATCAGCAGATAATAGTTGTGCATTACAACCAGGACCTGCCTCTAACAATCATGGATGGAGCAGAGCGGAGACCGCCATTTGTAGCCTGTTAAATAAAGCTATCAAAGTCTGAAAGCAGGATTCCATAAGCACCAACATATAGGTGCATCATTTTAAGGACCCATCGGCGCTCCCGTGACATGATGCAGTTTGCCGATGGGTTGTTATAACATTAGATGGCCTTCTGAAGACCTTTGCACTGCTTCTTTGAAACTTTTCCTGTGGCTGGGCTTCAAAGGAGACTATGATTTTCACTCTATGCAGCAATGCTATAGCATTGCTGTATATAGCACAAGCAATCAGATGATCAAAGGTTACAGTTCCTGAGAAAACTATTAAAACAATGAAAAGTTTAAAAAAAATGTTTTGAATTTTTTGGAAAAATAATTAAAAAGAATACATTCAAATCACCCCCTTTTGCCCCATTAAAAACAAAGATAGTAAAAAAAATACACATGTGGTATTGGTACAGTCAGAAATAAGTGAACACTGTAAAAAAAAAAAGAACGCCAAAATGAAGTTCTTTTCTTAGTCACTCTAATGCCACAAAAAATGCTGCAACAAGCAATAAAAACATATCTAACCAAAAATTGTATCAATAAAAACATTGTCTCTTCCCAGAAAAAATAAGCTATTGCATGGCTCCATCGACCAAAATATGAAGGCCCAAAAGACATTCGGAAGATGTCATTTTGAGTGTCTTATCAGCGTTCTTGTTTGAAAAACAGCTAGTGGTTTCTTTATTGTTGAGTTCAGTCAAAAAAAAAATGACTGCGAAACACCAGTAAAAAAAAATTGCTAAAAAATGCTGAAAAAATTCTGAAAAAAAAAATAATGTCAAAATTGTTAAAATATCGCTAAGGAAACCACATAAAAAATGCTAACAAAAAAGACACTTCAAGAAAAACAGTGTTGCATTTGCTCTTGAAAAACTATACAGACCCGCCTGATGAACTTGTGTGCACAGGCCTTTATTGCCAAGTGCTAGGATGGGGTAGTCATTGAAATCGGCCTGGACAGGCTGTTGGCACCTGTTAGTACATCTGTGCCCTCTGATAGGCAGCGTTATACCAAATGAAGCCGTCTGTTGCCTGCGCAGGCAGATAATCTGCAGCCTAGAATCACCACCACAGCCGGGAAATGGCCATGAGTTAACCCTTAGTACACCGGGTGAACCCTACAATAGGAATATTTATTCTTGGAAAATGATTCCCTTGGTTGTACTGATGAATCTGAAAACCATGGATTTTAATTAAACTGATTTATTGCTCTAATTCTTATCATTCTATGCTTGGATACATTCTACATTCTTTATCAAATGAGCCCCTAAGGAATTCAGCTATTTATATTTGAAACACTGTCCATAGGCTATGGCTATTACTACATTGGAAATGTAATAAAATCACATCATATATTTGTGTTCTGGGATCTCAGTTCATATGGATTTACTTGCTGATCTTAAAATTGAAAAATGAGCTATTCCCCTCCAGATTAGGGAAATGATCTGCAGAGCAGGATTACCGGTGTTTTTCGACCTGTGTCCATCATGAAGTGGATACTAAACAAAGACTAATGAATAGACTAATACTAGGATCATAGAAGATGCTTCGGTCTCTTTTCAGAATGTTCGGCCAGTTTATATCCTATAGGCTTCTTTTGCAGACTAACATTTTTACCAATATTAGCAGCATAAATTATCACTTGAGCCGAGTCAACATGGGGTGTGCTGCTATTTCATTTGTTGAGTTGCTTATTTTATTAAATATTTGTCACTTAGCATATTGGAATTATCGGTTTCCTGCTTACAAATGGCAAATTGACCTGGACTATGCACTGTCATCATGAACTTTATTAATATACTAGATGGTGGCCCGATTCTAACGCATCGGGTATTCTAGAATATGTATGTAGTTGACATACTGTGACTGACAGAACTTGTTCAGTCAACGTGAGTGAACTACATATATGTATATATATATAGCAGCGCTATGGTATTTGGTGGTACATTACATTACATATATAGCAGCTCTATAGTATATGGCTGTACATTACAGCACATGTATAGCAGCGCTATGGTATATGGCGGTACATTACAGTACATGTATAACAGCACTATAGAATATGGCGGTACATTACAGTTCATGTATAGCAGCACTATAGTATATGGCGGTACATTACAGTACATGTATAGCAGTACATTACAGTACATGTATAGCAGCACTATGGTATATGGCGGTACATTACAGCACATGTATAGCAGCACTATGGTATATGGCGGTACATTACAGTACATGTATAGCAGCACTATCGTATATGGCGGTACATTATAGAACATGTGTAGCAGCGCTATGGTATATGGTGGTACATTACAGCACATGTATAGCAGCACTATGGTATATGGCAGTACATTACAGCACATGTATAGCAGCGCTATGGTATATGGCAGTACATTACATTACATGTATAGCAGCACTAAAGTATATGGCGGTACATTACAGTACATATCGAGCAGCGCTATGGTATATAGCGGTACATTACAGTACATGTATAGCGGCACTATGGTATATGGCGGTACATTACAGTACATGTATAGCAGCACTATGGTATATGGCGGTACATTACAGCACATTACAGCACTATGGCATATGGCGATACTCTGCTCCCCACGGTTCCCCCGCTCCTCCTGGCCCCAGCTCCTTCACAGTAAAAGTAAAAATAAAAAGATCCTCAGTGAGGATACTCACCTATCCGCCGGCTCGCTCCACCTCCATCTTCTAGGTCCTACAGGCCTTTAGGAGGATGGTGACAGGGGGAGGGACAGGATAGTGGCTTGGGGCAGGATGGTGGTGGGGGGGAGGATGGAGTGAGCGGGGCAGTATGGAGCAAGTGGGGCAGCATGGAGCGAGCGGGCAGCATGGAGCAGGATGGAGCCAGGGAGCAGGATGGAGGTGGGGGGAGGCAGGATGGAGGGGGGGAAGGTGGGCAGGATGGAGGCGGGGAGCAGGATGGAAGTGGGGCAGGATGGAGCGAGCAGGGCAGGGTGGCGAGAGCGAGCCGGATGGAGCTGTTGGAGCAGGATGGATGGGGGGCAGGATGGATGGGGGAGGCAGGATGGATGCGGGGGGGCAGGATGGATGCAGGGGGGACAGGATGGAGCTGGGGAAGCAGGATGGAGCCGGATGGATGCGAGGGGGCAGGATGGAGCCAGGGGGGGCAGGATGGAGCGGGGATGCAGGATGTAGGCGAGGGAGCAGGATGGAGGCAGGGGGAGCAGGATGTAGGCGGGGGCAGGATGCAGGCGGGGGGCAGGATGGAGCGAACAGGGCAGGATGGAGCAAGCGGGGCAGGATGGAGTGAGCGGGGCAGAATGGAGCTGGGGGGGGCAGGATGGAGACGGGGGGGGGGCAGGATGAAGCGAGCGGGGCAGGACGGAGTGAGCGGGGCAGGACGGAGCCGATGGGGGGCAGGATGGAGGTGGGGAGGCAGGATGGAGCCGGGGGCAGGATGGAGCCGGGGGGGGGCAGGATGGAGCGAGAGGGGCAGGATGGAGCCGGGGGGGGCAGGATGGACATGGGGGGGCAGGATGGAGCGAGCAAGGCAGGATGGAGCTGGGGGGGCAGGATGGAGACGAGGGGGCAGGATGGAGCGAGCGGGGCAGGATGGATTGAGCAGGGCAGGATAGAGCGAGTGGGGCAAGATGGAGCGAACGCGCCAGGATGGAGCCGGGGGGTAGGATGGCTGCGGGGTGGCTGCTAACGCGCCGCTGTTGCCGGGCTACAAATTGGAGTGAAATTTGAAATTTGAATTTGCGCGCCTATTTGCATAGTCTGCGCTCATTGGTGGCCACGCATCCTCTGTCTGGCGCGCTATTTCTGTGACTGACAAACGCCTTAGACAATTATATAGTAGATGTGTTAAGATTTTAGTTGGGTACTTATTGGAATAAGTTAAAACAAGTCCATGTGAGTCCAAGTCGTTGAAACACTGAAGAAGACATCTAGTGAAGAAATTAGCCTGGTATGAATGCTACACGAAGACAGTTGTTTTCACTTAGTAGTTACAAAGGCGGTAAGGTTATGTGCACACCTACTAGTTTTTTTCTGCACCAAAAAAAGCATCACCCGGCAAGCCAAATGCTGCAGAACAAACTCTGCATTATTAACATTGTTTAAAAAGTACATTACAAAATAATATTGTGGTACCATGTTAGCCAGAAAAATCGATATAACATTTTTTAGAAATTTAGAAAGGAATTCTCATGATATATTTATCATTCACCACCAAATTCCAGTCTGGATGAGAACCGCCTATTTTTAGCATTGTAGGTGCTTTTTTGCTGTGTTTTTCTCTCAATTTTCTCCCATGGAGTTCTATCCTATAGCCTATAATAAAAACACAGGATAAAATGTACAAAGAATGAACATGCTGCTTCTCTTTTTCTGCACCAAAATCTGCAAGAGAAAAAACCTGAACGTGGACACAATATTTCAGAAAACCCATATGGCCGCTTTACACGTCCCGATATCGTCCCGATATTGGATACAACGGCACGGGAGCGCGCACATTTTTGGCAGTAATCCAAGATCGCATAGGAGCTGTCACATAGGGAGATATCGGCAGGCAACACAACTGCGATGTATACGCCCCCTTGTACGAGCGAGCCAGGGAACGACCATTTAACATGGGAGTGAATAGGAGAAGTTGTGCTACAAATCGTTGTTGGGCTGTCACACAGCACGATCCTGCCAGATCGTCCAACCAATATCGGGCAGTTGGAGAACCTGCACATTTCTTCCCCGATATCATTTTGGCATCGTTCTTGCATCGAATTGGTCATCTACACCAAACAACGCACGAACGATATCGGCGCCAACGCACGAACCACGTGACCTTTTTATCGGAGTTGGACAACGATATCGGGACATGTAAAGCGGCCAATAGACTTTGCTGGGATGTGTTTTTAATTGAAGAATTGATTAAAGGGAATCTGTCAGGTCAAAAATCCATATGTAACTGAAATTATTTTCTAACTCTTTTTTCTAAGCTCACTCTATTCATGTATTTCTATTATTTATACTTCCTCCTGTCCTCTGTAAACATCAAAATAAGAGATTAATATCATCTGTCAATCACAGTGAGCTCTCTGCTGCCCACTCCCCAAGGAATGAATATTCATGCATCACTACACAGCCTTGCCCTCCTCTCTGATCTGTCTGTTGTGTGACTCATTGCAGAGTAAAAAGGAGGGAGAAGGTGTGTGTGCTCTTACAGATCTTTATTGTGTGTATCTGAGGCATATGTGCAGTGTGTGCAGTCTTAGATATTTCTATGAGATTATAGGAATATTTGACCATTTGCTCAGCATAGACACACATTACATGTCTTCAGAAATACCAGCCTTCAAATAATAGAAATCTTACAGATAGCGCATAGTCCAGAACAAAATACCTCCCCCTTCCCAGCACAGAGGGGAGGGACACAACATCAGCTTGGATAGGCGTGGATATTTAAATAACACTTATACAGCCAGACTATTCGGCTGTGAATATAATGGAGAGGATGAATGCAGGAGCTGCCTGCAGGGTGTGAAAATGCTTATAGCAAGGAAAATAGAAAGTGTACAATAATGATTTTACATGTTTTTAAAAGGTTTGCCCAAGCACTATTCAAGGGTAATATTATTATCATACTGAAAATGACCTGACAGAGTCCCTTTGAAAACTGCAAGTAATAACACATAAAAAACACACCAAAAATGCTAGGTGTGCACATAGCCTAAGGGATTCCATGTTCTTACTGTGAATATTTAAGCAGCAAAAATAAAAATTATGGGACAGCATTTCAAGTCCTAAAGGCTGAACTGGGTGAATGTCTGGATAGAAAACTGTCCAAATGTCCACAACAGGGGTGGAGATCTCCAGTCCTCAAGAGTCGCAAACAGGTCAGGTTTTCAGGATTTCCCTAGTATTGCACAGGTGATAATATAATCACCTCCACTGGTGATGATTCCAAACCCTGTGCAATACTAAGGAAATCCTGAAAACATGCACTTTTAGTGGCCCTTGAGGACTGGAGTTCTCCACCCCTGGCCTACAACATATGGGGTCTAATTTATGAAAGCTTTTATGCCAGAATTTTAGCGCAATGTAAGGCTATGCTAGAGTTTTGCAACTTATGGCTGTTTGCATACCAGTTATGCTTAGTTAAAACAAAAAGGGCAAAGTAGAGGCAAGACGGGGCATGGCAACTGCCGCTCATCACATCCATTAAGAATGACCACGCTCCTTATGTGAAAAATCTTCTAGAAGTCCTGAAAAGTGGTACGATTTGTGGCAAGGTGCACAAGGAGGTACACGTCTCATATTAGACACTCCCTGATTCATGAAGAGGAATGCGTCTACCTGCAACACTTCTCTCATAAACACCGGTCTTGATGAATCAGGGCTATAGTTCATATGGTAAAGAAGAAGGCAGCATAATTAATTGCAAACGAGATGTTGTTTTAAATTCACAAGATGTATCATTTTGACTGGATCTCACCCTTTTTATATCCTTTTTTCAAAGCATTTGCAGCTTTTTGGAGTACTAATTTCACATTTACTTTGTGAACTTTTAAAAAATAATCATCATATTTTATTTTATATTTTCTGTTATTATAAAGTACATGGAAATAGTGATGGGCGAGTCCTAAATTACTCGGAATCGCTTGACTCTAGCGAGTCCGAGCCCGGGACTCGCTACTCGTTGCGAGTCTAGCGAGTCCAATGTTAATGAATGGGGAAGCGAGTAATAGCAAGTAGTGTGCGATTTACAAATCACAGGTGTGTCTCAGAAGCTTCAGCCTGAAGCAATCCTAGTTTTGTCAGAGACTCTGACAAAACTAGGATTGCCATTGATTTGCATTGGACTCGTTTACTGTGCAAGTAATGGCTGGGAAACTCGCACAGTAAGCAGTCAGGCTGTCTGCTCTGTGCTGGCTGCCGCAGCTCCAAGGTCCTACAGCCCGCCTGCTGCCTGATGTAGCAGAGCTGAGATTGTTCTCAGTCTGCTCATCCCTGTGCATAGACATCTATATCTATGCACAGGGATGAGCAGAGAGGACATCGCGTTTTGGACTGCGTCGGACGGAAGAGGATTTTTTTAATTAAAGATGGAGTCCCTAATGGCTTTTTTTTTATTTCTAATAAAAAATTTTCTCTGTGTTGTGTTTTTTTTTAAAACAATTTAATAGAAATTAATGCGGTCATGTCTAATATTGGCGTGACCGCCATAAATTTCGGGCTTAGGGCCAGCTGATAATACAAAGCTGGCCCTAACCTCTTTATTACCCAGCGTGCCACCGCCACCAGGGCCGCTGGAAGAGCGGGGTTCAGCGCCAGAGGATGGCGCTTCAATGAACGTGCCATCTTCTGGGGCAGCTGCGGGCTGCAATTTGCAGCGGGGGGTGCCCAGAAAGCTTGGGCATCCCAGCGCTGCGGATTCCAGCCCCCAGCTGCTTAGCTGTACCTGGCTAGACATAGAAATTGCCCCACACATTTTTTTTTTATTATTTCATGAAATTCATGAAATAATTAAAAAAAGGGCTCCCCTATATTCTTGTGTCTGGCCAAGTACAAATAGGCACCTAGGGGTTGGGGGCAGCCCGTCGCTGCCTGCTGGATCCGGCTGGTTCCAGAAATACGGCGAAGCCCATGTAATTTGTTTTCTGAAAAATCAATAAAACAATCCTAAAAAAGGGATTGCATCTTTATTAACCCCTCGCCCATGGTCCAGGGGTTAATAAAGATGCAGTCCCTTTTATTTACATTGTTTTATGGATTTGTCAGAAAAAACTTTCACGTGGGCTTCTCCGTATTTCTGGAACCAGCCGGATCCAGCAGGCAGTGACGGGCTGCCCCCAACCCCCAGGTGCCTATTTGTACCTGGCCGGACACAAGAATATAGGGGAGCCCTTTTTTTTAATTATTTCATGAATTTCATGAAATAATTAAAAAAAATGCGTGGGGATCCTCACAATTTCTATGTCTAGCCAGGTACAGCTAAGCAGCTGGGGGCTGGAATCCGCAGCGCAGGGAGGCCCAAGCTTTCTGGGCAAATTGCAGCCCGCAGCCACCCCAGAAGATGGCGCGTTCATTGAAGCGCCATCCTCTGGTGCTGAACCCCGCTCTTCCAGCGGCCCTGGTGGCGGTGGCACGCTGGGTAATAAAGGGGTTAATACCAGCTTTGTTATACAAGCTGGTATTAAGCCCGAGATTCTTAATATCAGGCCACGTTTGACCCAGCCACTAAGAATCTCCAATAAAGGGTTAAAAAAACACAACACAGAGAAAATTTTTTATTAGAAATAAAAAAAAAAAGCCATTAGGGACTCCATCTTTAATTAAAAAAATCCTCTTCCGTCCGACGTAGTCTAAAACGCGATGTCCTCTCTGCTACATCCCCTGTGCATAGATATAGATGTCTATGCACAGGGAATGAGCAGACTGAGAACAATCGCAGCTCTGCTACATCATCTCTGTGAGCAGGCAGGCTCTAGGACCCTGGAGCTGCGGCAGCCTGCACAGAGCAGACAGCTGGACTCAGCTTGCAAAGTAACAGCAGTTACTTCGCGAGTTTCCCTGCGATTACTTGCACAGTAATGAGACCAATGCAAGTCAATGGCAATCCTAGTTTTGTCAGAGTCTCTGACAAAACTAGGATTGCCATTGATTTGCATTGGACTCATTGCTGTGCGAGTAATCGCTGGGAAACTCGCAGAGTACCGAGTCCTGTGAGTCCCTTACTACTCGCCGAGTAACGAGTCCTAGCGAGTAGATTAGCCCATCCCTACATGGAAATAATAAACTGTGTAATATATGTGACTAGTAAAAAGGCCTGATGCAATTGCATTGGGAGCGCGGTGAAATGAATTGTGTGTATACAGGCGGGTGAGTGGCTAGCAGAGTATACATGGGGCTCTGTGGGTAGCAGACTATACAGGCGGGTCTGTGGGTAGCAGAGTATACAGACTGCTCTGAGGGTAGCAGATTATACAGGCGGCTCTCTGGGTAGAAAAGTATACAGGCGGCTCTGTGGGTAGCAGAGTATACAGGCGGGTTTGTGGTTAGCAGATTATACAGGCGGCTCTGTGGGTAGCAGAGTATAGAGAAGGCTCTGTGGGTAGCAGAGTATAGAGGCGGCTGTGTGGGTAGCAGAAAATAGAAACGGCTCTGTGGGTAGCAGAGAATACAGGCGGGTCTGTGGGTAGGAGAGTATACAGGCGGCTCTGTGGGTAGCAGAGTATACAAGCGGCTCTGTGGGTAGCAGAGTATAGAGGCGGCTCTGTGGGTAGCAGAGTATAGAGGCAGCTCTGTGGGTAGCAGAGTATACAGGTGGCTGTGTGGGTAGGAGAGTATACAGGCGGCTCTGTGGGTGTCAGAGTATAGAGGGGGCTCTGTGGATAGCAGAGTATGATGTGGCGGGAGGCTGGAGGAGTGAGGGGAGCAGAGGCTGGAGGGGTGAGGAGAGCAGAGGCTGGAGTGGTGAGGAGAGGTCCAGATGGAGGGGTGAGGAGAGGTCTGGCTGGAGGGGTGAGGAGAGATGCGGCTGGAGGGGTGACATCACCGCTCGGCGGCAGGACGTGGCTGCGTGCTGGGGCTGATCGCAGCCCCAGTCACACGGCATTGTCCTCTGCGGCGGGTTGGGTGATGCAGAGAGGGATCAGTTCTTGCCCTCAGGTCACACATGTGACCTGAGCGGAAGGAGCGGATTGGGCAGTGTGTGGTAAAGACAGGACGGTCATCCGATTGGTCTAGGACGCCAAGTCCTGGGCAATGGGATGGGCGTCCTGTGTGTACAACACAGCGCCCAATCTGCTTGCAGGGGCAGGCAATGGGAGTGAGTGGGGCGTGTCAGGCTTTGCAGGCTGACACGGTCCGCTCACTCCCATTGGCTGTTGCCGGCCACAGAACGACGTCCCTGGCTCCCAGCACCCGGCCACAGCCCGTAGACC
This sequence comes from Allobates femoralis, assembly GCA_033576535.1. NCBI lineage: Eukaryota > Metazoa > Chordata > Amphibia > Anura > Aromobatidae > Allobates > Allobates femoralis. The sequence continues at coordinate 130,737,878 of JARQOC010000005.1, forward strand.
GCTACTCCACCAGCATGGTGACATTGAGAGGCCAGCGATGAGAGAGTGGCGAGGGGCGGAAGGCTCCGGCGGCATGCGGGCAGCATGGACCTCGCGGAGGGCGCGAGGGCGGTGGGGATGGAGCGGGGCCGACGGTTGGCAGGATGGCAGCGGTGTCAGGTAGTGCGGCTGAGGATGGAGGAGGGTGAGAGGCTGGAGGAGGCTGTGAGGCTGGAGGAGGCTGTGAGGATGGGGAGGCTGTGAGGCTGGAGGAGGATGTGAGGCTGGAGGAGGCTGTGAGGATGGGGATGCTGTGAGGCTGGAGGAGGCTGTGAGGTTGTAGGAGGCTGTGAGGATAGGGAGGCTGTGAGGCTGGAGGAGGCTGTGAGGCTGGAGGAGGCTGTGAGGATGGGGAGGCTGTGAGGCTGGAGGAGGCTGTGAGGCTGGAGGAGGCTGTGAGGCTGGAGGAGGCTGTGAGGATGGGGAGGCTGTGAGGCTGGAGGAGGCTGTGAGGCTGGAGGAGGCTGTGAGGATGGGGAGGCTATGAGGCTGGAGGAGGATGTGAGGCTGGAGGAGACTGTGAGGCTGGAGGAGGCAGTGAGGATGGGGAGGCTGTGAGGCTGGAGGAGGCTGTGAGGCTGGAGGAGGCTGTGAGGATGGGGAGGCTGTGAGGCTGGAGGAGGATGTGAGGATGGAGGAGGCTGTGAGGCTGGAGGAGGCTGTGAGGATGGGGAGGCTGTGAGGCTGGAGGAGGATGTGAGGCTGGAGGAGGCTGTGAGGCTGGAGGAGGCTGTGAGGATGGGGAGGCTGTGAGGCTGGAGGAGGCTGTGAGGCTGGAGGAGGATGTGAGGCTGGAGGAGGCTGTGAGGCTGGAGGAGGATGTGAGGATGGGGAGGCTGGAGGAAGCAGTGAGGCTGGAGGAGGCAGTGAGGCTGAGGAGGCAGTGAGGCTGGAGGAGGCTGTGAGGCTGGAGGAGGCTGTGAGGCTGGAGGAGGCTGTGAGGATGGGGAGGCTGTGAGGCTGGAGGAGGATGTGAGGCTGAAGGAGGCTGTGAGGATGGGAGGCTGTGAGGCTGGAGGAGGCTGTGAGGCTGGAGGAGGATGTGAGGCTGGAGGAGGATGTGAGGCTGGAGGAGGCTGTGAGGATGGGGAGGCTGTGAGGCTGGAGGAGGCTGTGAGGCTGGAGGAGGCTGTGAGGATGGGGATGCTGTGAGGCTGGAGGAGGCTGTGAGGCTGGAGGAGGCTGTGAGGATGGGGAGGCTGTGAGGCTGGAGGAGGCTGTGAGGCTGGGGAGGCTGTGAGGCTGGAGGAGGCTGTGAGGATGGGGATGCTGTGAGGCTGGAGGAGCTGTGAGGCTGTAGGAGGCTGTGAGGATGGGGAGGCTGTGAGGCTGGAGGAGGCTGTGAGGCTGGAGGAGGCTGTGAGGATGGGGAGGCTGTGAGGCTGGAGGAGGCTGTGAGGCTGCAGGAGGCTGTGAGGCTGGGGAGGCTGTGAGGCTGGAGGAGGATGTGAGGCTGGAGGAGACTGTGAGGCTGGAGGAGGCAGTGAGGATGGGGGGCTGTGAGGCTGGAGGAGGGTGTGAGGCTGGAGGAGGGTGTGAGGCTGGAGGAGGCTGTGAGGCTGGAGGAGGCTGTGAGGCTGGAGGAGGCTGTGAGGCTGAAGGAGGCTGTGAGGATGGGGAGGCTGTGAGGCTGGAGGAGGCTGTGAGGCTGGAGGAGGGTGTGAGGCTGGAGGAGGGTGTGAGGCTGGAGGAGGCTGTGAGGCTGGAGGAGGCTGTGAGGATGGGGAGGCTGTGAGGCTGGAGGAGGATGTGAGGCTGGAGTAGGCTGTGAGGCTGAAGGAGGCTGTGAGGATGGGGAGGATGTGAGGCTGGAGGAGGCTGTGAGGCTGGAGGAGGCTGTGAGGCTGGGGAGGCTGTGAGGCTGGAGGAGACTGTGAGGCTGGAGGAGGCTGTGAGGATGGGAGGCTGTGAGGCTGGAGGAGGCTGTGAGGATGGGGAGGCTGTGAGGCTGGAGGAGGCTGTGAGGATGGGGAGGCTGTGAGGCTGGAGGAGGCTGTGAGGCTGGGGAGGCTGTGAGGCTGGAGGAGACTGTGAGGCTGGAGGAGGCAGTGAGGATGGGGAGGCTGTGAGGCTGGAGGAGGCTGTGAGGCTTGAGGAGGGTGTGAGGCTGGAGGAGGCGTGGGGGGAGCTTGAGGCTGGAGGGGTGGAGGCTGAGGAGGTGTGAGGCTGGAGGCTGTGAGGCTGAGGAGCTGTGAGGCTGGAGGAGGTGTGAGGCTGAGAGGCTGTGAGGATGGGGAGGCTTGAGCTGGGAGGCTGTGAGGCTGGAGGAGGGTGTAGGCGGAGGAGGTGTGAGCTGAGAGGCTGTAGGCTGAGGAGTGGAGATGGAGGCTGTGGGCGGAGAGTGTGAGGCTGGAGTAGGCTGTGAGCTGGGAGCTGTGAGATGGGAGAGTGAGGCTGAGGAGGCTGTGAGGCTGGGGAGGCTGTGAGGCTGGGGAGGCTGTGAGGTGAGGAGACTGTGAGCTGAGAGGCTGTGAGGATGGGAGGCGTGAGTGAGGGCTGTGAGTGGAGGCTGTGAGGCTGGGAGGCTGTGAGGATGGGGAGGCTGTGAGGCTGGAGGAGGCTGTGAGGCTGGGAGGCTGTGAGGCTGGAGGAGACTGTGAGGCTGGAGGAGGCAGTGAGGATGGGGAGGTGTGAGGCTGGAGGAGGCTGTGAGTGAGGAGGTGTGAGGCTGGAGGAGGTGTGAGGATGGGGAGGCTGTGAGGCTGGAGGAGGCTGTGATGCTGGAGGAGGGCTGTGAGGAGGGAGGCTGTGAGGCTGGAGGAGGTGTGAGGCTGGAGGAGGCTGTGAGGAGGGGAGGCTGTGAGGCTGGAGGAGGCTGTAGAGGCGTGAGGATGGGGAGGCTGTGAGGCTGGAGGAGACTGAGGCTGGAGGAGGCAGTGAGGATGGGGAGGCTGTGAGGCTGGAGGAGACATTTACTGTACTGAGCATGCTCAGTACAGTAAAAGGTCTCCAAACAGGAAGGCAGGGGTTAAAAAAAAAAAAAAGTTAATGCTCACCTCTCCCCGAGCCCCCGCCGTCTCCTGCCGTCTTCCTCCAAGCTTCCGGTGGCTGCCGCAGGCTCCCAGTGTCTGCAGAGCTGATGTAGTGCAGTTCAAGACCTGCGGTGATGTCACAGTCACGTGACACCAGGTTACCATGGAGTAACCTGGTGTGACGTGACTGTGACATCACCACAGGTCCTTGACTGCAGTAGAAGAGCTCTGCAGACACTCGGAGCCTGCGGCAGCCACCGGCAGCTTGAAGGAAGACGGCAGGAGACGGCGGGGCTCGGGGAGAGGTGAGCATTAACTTTTTTTTTTTTTTTTTTTTTTACAGTAGTGCGGGTCTGCGGCTCGTGATGACGCTGCGCGTCATCACTCGCAGTCCCGCGAAGCATGTTGGGATTCGGCTACAGTGCCCGAATTCCCAACTGCGGATTATATAAGTAGATTAGTGCAAGGTGATCTTTCATTTTCAAAATGTTAAATTTAAAATCCGTTTTCAGTTAAGACACATTTAACCCATGAATTGTGAGTGAAATTTTAATTAGGGAGGAAAAAGAAACAAATTGATAAAATACTGATAAGTTTAATCTCTACGCCAACAACTATCAGATCTACCTCTATGGACCCGATATCACCTCCTTACTAACCAGAATCCCAAAATGTCTGTCCGCTATTTTATCCTTCTTTCCTGCTCAATTTCTAAAACTGAACATTGACAAAATGGAATTCATCATCTCTCCCTCCCATCTCACTCTACCCCTCCACCAGACCTATCCAACAAAGTCAATGGCTGCTCACTCACTCCAGCCTGCATGCTCACTGCCTCGGGGTAATCCTCGACTCTGCCCTCTCCTTCAAGAAACATATCCAAGCCCTTGCCACATCTGCCTACTCCAACTCAAAAATATTTCTAGGATTAGCTTGTTCGTTATCTAAGAATTTGCTAAAACACTCATGCATGCCTTCATCATCTCCCGCCTTGACTACATCAATCTCCTGCTCTTTGACCTCCCTTATAACACACTTGCACTACTGCAATCTATCCTAAACTCTGCTGCCTGAGTAATCTACCTCTTCCCCTGCTACTCCTCAGCCTCTCCTCTCTGCCAAGCCCTTCACTGGCTCCCATTGCCCAGAGGTTCGAGTTCAAAACCATAACCATGACATACAAAGCCATGAAAACTAGAAGAAAAGTAGAAAAGCACACATAGGGTCTTATCCAGGTGTAACCGGGGTGTTGTATTGTGTGCTGTTGCCCTAACCTTAGGTTGTTGTGAGAGTCACAACAACTATTGAAGCATAAGCCGGCTTGCAGCACTCCACCCAAGGGAAACCGATTAAAGCATTAGATGAAAGGTGGTAATTCGTGCGCTGCTGTCTGTCCATTGGTTCCAAGAATCCAAGGAATCACAAGATGTTGTAATCAGAGATTAGGCAAACCTTTGTGGATCTCTGATGAAGTGGTCTGAAGTACCACGAAACACGTAAGAATTAGACATTAAAGGTATTGCTTTTAACATCTTGTGATTCCTTGGATTCTTGGAACCAACGGACAGACGGCAGCGCACAAATTAACACTTTTCATATAATACAAAGTCATGGGCAACCTGTCACCTATACACAACTAAGGCATGGTCTCCTGACTCTCACTTACAGAAAACCTATAATCCTCACAAGATGTCCTTCTCTCCTTCCCTCTTATCCCCTCTTCCCACATTGGCATATAAGATTTCTCCCGTGCATCCCCCATACTCAAACTCTCTTCACCATCAGACTCTTGTCTTCAATGGAAACCTTCAACCGTTACCTGAAGACCCACTTTTTCTGACAAGCCTACAACCTGCAGTGACCCACTGTCTACTACATTGCTGCACATCCACAAAAACTGATGCATATCCAGCTGTACCCTCTCCTACTTTATCCTCACTTATCCTTGTAGACTGTGAGCCCTTGCCGGCAGGTTCCTCTCTCCTCACCCACTGTATCCTCACCAATTCCTTGGAGACTGAGTCCTCGTGGGCAGGGTCCTCTCTCCTCCTTAACTTGTGTGTGTCATGTATTGTTGCTAACTATTGTACTTACCTATGTATGCCCCTTTTTCACATGTGCAATGCCATGGAATAATTGGCAGTATAATCTAATATATAAAACCCGAAGGCTCACTTTGGCCAGCACTTCCGTCACTTTGTCATAGGCTAGGTGACGTCAGCACAGCGCTGCACCCGTCCAGGGTGGACCAACATGGCGGCCCTAAGCGGAGCGGGACTCAGGCAGTCCCGCCACGCTTACAGCCGCCTCTACAGTGCCCAAAACACACACGCCGGTTGTCTCCCGGCTGCCACACATCACTTCGGGAGATGACCGGCTAAAGCTAAAGCCGGTCATCTCCCGGGTGTCCCGCACTCGCTCAGGCCGGTTTCACAGGTGCAGGCTCCTCCCCCTCACTTCCGGCGCCCGGGGCTGCTGACGGCTCTCAGCGGAATGGCGGCCACACAGACCGGCCTCCGCTCCTGGACTGGGCCGAGGCTCCGGGGGTCAGCACTGTGCCGGTCGGCAAGCAGGAGGCCAAGTTGCCCCGGGGATACGGAGCCAACTGGTGTACAGCCTGGAGGGAGGGAGAGAGGTGTGCAGCCTGGAGGAGGAGAGGTGTACCGAGCTGTGATGTCGCCGCTCCAGCCTCCTCTCTCCTCACCCCTCCAGCCGGACCTCTCTTCACACCTCCAGCCGGACATCTCCTCACCCCTCCAGCCGCACCTCTCCTCACCCCTCCAGCCTCTCTCACCCCTCCAGCCGCACCTCTCCTCACCCCTCCATCCGCACCTCTCCTCACCCCTCCAGCCGGACCTCTCCTCCCCCTCCAGCCTCACCTCTCCACACCCCTCCAGCCTCACCTCTCCTCACCCCTCCAGGCTCACCTCTCCTCACCCCTCCAGTCGCACCTCTCCTCACCCCTCCAGCCTCATCTCTCCTCACCCCTCCATCCGCACCTCTCCTCACCCCTCCAGCCGGACTTCTCCTCACCCCTCTAGCCGGACCTCTCCTCACCCCTCCAGCCGGACCTCTCCTCACCCCTCCAGCCTCACGTCTCTTCACCCCTCCACCCCCACCTCTCCTCACCCCTCCACTCGCACCTCTCCTCACCCCTCCAACGCCACCTCTCCTCACCCCACCAGCCTCCCGCCACATCATACTCTGCTATCCACGGAGCCGCCTCTATACTCTGCTACCCACAGAGCCGCCTCTATACTCTGCTACCCACAGAGCCGCCTCTATACTCTGCTACCCACAGAGCCGCCTCTATACTCTGCTACCCACAGAGCCGCCTCTATACTCTGCTACCCACAGAGCCGCCTCTATACTCTGCTACCCACAGAGCCGCCTCTATACTCTGCTACCCACAGAGCCGCCTCTATACTCTGCTACCCACAGAACCACCTCAATACTCTGCTACCCACAGAGCCGCCTCTATACTGTGCTACCCACAGAGCCGCCTCTATACTCTGCTACCCACAGAGCCGCCTCTATACTCTGCTACCCACAGAGCCGCCTCTATACTCTGCTACCCACAGAGCCGCCTCTATACTCTGCTACCCACAGAGCCGCCTCTATCCTCTGCTACCCACAGAGCCGCCTCTATACTCTGCTACCCACAGAGCCGCCTCTATACTCTGCTACCCACAGAGCCGCCTCTATACTCTGCTGCCCACAGGGCCGCCTCTATACTCTGCTACCCACAGAGCCGCCTCTATACTCTGCTACCCACAGAGCCGCCTCTATCCTCTGCTACCCACAGAGCCGCCTCTATACTCTGCTACCCACAGAGCCGCCTGTATACGCTGCTACCCACAGAGCCGCCTGTATAATCTGCTACCCACAGAGCCGCCTCTATCCTCTGCTACCCACAGAGCCGCCTCTATACTCTGCTACCCACAGAGCCGCCTGTATACGCTGCTACCCACAGAGCCGCCTGTATAATCTGCTACCCACAGAGCCTTCTGTATACTCTGCTACCCACAGACCCACCTGTATACTCTGCTACCCACAGAGCCGCCTATATACTCTGCTACCCACAGAGCCGCCTCTATACTCTGCTACCCACAGAGCCGCCTCTATACTCTGCTGCCCACAGGGCCGCCTCTATACTCTGCTACCCACAGAGCCGCCTCTATACTCTGCTACCCACAGAGCCGCCTCTATCCTCTGCTACCCACAGAGCCGCCTCTATACTCTGCTACCCACAGAGCCGCCTGTATACGCTGCTACCCACAGAGCCGCCTGTATAATCTGCTACCCACAGAGCCTTCTGTATACTCTGCTACCCACAGACCCACCTGTATACTCTGCTACCCACAGAGCCGCCTATATACTCTGCTACCCACAGAGCCGCCTGTATACTTTGCTACCCACAGAGCCGCCTGTATACTTTGCTACCCACAGAGCTGCCTGTATAATCTGCTACCCTCAGAGCTGTCTGCATACAACTGCTAAATTATATACTGTATTTATTATAAAGATTTTAGAGATGACTTTCTGCTGAAGCTCTTCTTGTCCTAGTTTTTTTCCCGTATCTCTAAAAATATATATACTGTATATATTAGTGCTTCTCAATTTCTCAATGGATTAGAACATTATCAAAAATCAATGTAATATTGCCATGTTTCAGGGCTTTTCTGGGAGCCATGAAAGACGTTGATTAATAAATCAATATTATATTCACCCTTTGATGTCTCGTGGAATACGGAAGAGTGGTTTTGTGGGTTTTTATTTTTTTGCAGAAAATATTTCTATTACAATTTAAACCATCCAAATAAACAGTAAGTACAGCAATATACAGAAGTTCAATCAATAAGAGAGCCGTGTCCAGCTTTTGGACAAGGTTTTAAACCCTTCATCCTGCCTACTTTAATTTTCTGGGATAATGATCTTTGGGTTTTCATTGGCTGTGAGTCATAATCATCAACATTAACAGAAATAAACACTTGAAATAGATCACTCTGTTTGTAATGACTCTATATACTATACGCATTTCACTTTTTGCATTGACTTACTGAAAAAAAAATGACTTTTGGATGATATTCTAATTCATTGAGATGCACTAGTATATAGTGGCATAAATAGATGCCATGCTGTTGATTTCAATGAAATGTGTCATTAAAACTCCAAAACATTTAGAGACTGCACAGGCAACATCTCACTTTCACAGTGTATGGTTGGATACACAGTATGCTTCTTGCACCTCTTATGCCTCTTGGTGCTGTAGCCTACATCATCCCCCTGCTAATATCACAACCAAAATCACATTTGTCTTTGCTTTATCTTCCCCATTGGAATGTCTTAGTTGTGTGATCACAGCAAATGTCCCACCAGACTCTTCTTAGGCCACTTGTCCACAGGAAGCAAAGTGACTTCTGGTTTATTTCCAGGAATACTTTGCTGCTGAACTGAAAGGTAAGACTTTTCTGGAAAAGCATCATGACATAATTAAAAAAAAAAGTTATTTCATATTTTATTATTGTAAATGTATTTTAGTATTTTACATCTAGTCCTAATACTCACGCCATAACTCATACTAATGCATTTTCAGCCTCATTTGGGAACTACGCCCCTCGCTCCTACCTTCACAACATAATTATACTTGTAATTGAAAAAAATTACAGGCCACAGTATACCAAATATATAGACCGTATGAATAGATACAGGTGGGATTACAAAGAACAAAGTGGCCATCATGAATGATGAACCTATTAGTCATGCTCTCACGAATCAACCTGATTTCTAAGCAAAGATGCATTTGACATACATTTTTCATCAGATGTCAGTAACAACCCATCCAATCCACATAGGCAAAGAAATCAAACTATGGACATCCATAAATTAAGTTATGTATAATAATGAAAAATGACACATTAAAAAAGTATTGAACACATGAAGAAAGGGAGGTGAAAAATGTCATGGAAAGTTATGACTCCAGCTGAAATCTATTAGTACTTAGAAAGCAACCCTGCTATGTAGGGAAATATAATATCTTTCTTTTAATGTTCTTTTTAAAATTAACAGTCATCATTACATTTCTGATCAAATATCTCAGGCAAGCGTCCTTGATCATTTGATGGAATCAACTGTTAGCATTTCGGGACACAATCTTGTTAAAAGTAGGGTGGTGTATACCTAAAGGGAAGGGTTTATCCTTGAAGTCCAGGACAACCGAACTCAATAGAGTTAAAAGTAAGAGAGAGGGTATTGAGTGATATATGAAAAAACATAGAGAAAGGAAAGAGCAGAAGAGGGGGAGAATGTTGTGAGGGATAGGGGAAGAAAGTATTGGCTCCACGGGAGGACCAGCACAGCGCCGTTAGATATTACTTACTTGCAGTGGCGTACCTTGAAGCTCATGGACCCCGATGCGAAAGCTCCAACGGGGCCCCCAATTATTACAAATCTTTAACAGCAGTAGTCTTTTTCTATAGGCCAAAGGAACTTTTGGGGCCCCCCTAGGCTCCGGGGCCCAGGTGCGATCGCAACCTCTGCACCTATTGTAATTATGCCCCTGCTTACTTCAACTCAAGTGATACCACTATAAAAAGAAAGAGAAAATGAGAGTTCTAATGCCCATGTAACTATACCACGTATTTACTGTCCACACCAGTGTATATTGCAAAAAATAATAATGCTTTATTAAATGCAGTGGATACAATAAATAAGCGTGTCCACAATAAAAAATTACATGGATTCAAGACAAAAAGGAGGGAGACAAGTGACAAGTAGGCAAGACAGGCACGGACTGTATATAGAAGGTTCAGAGGGGTAGTGAAAGTGCAGAGTGCTAAAGGTGCATAGATCAGGGTAATAAAGTGCAGTTCAACTATGTAGACCACTAGCCCACCGAAGCAGCCGACACGAAACACGTGTCGGGGCTACTGGACCAGTGGGCAGATTTGGCAGTGACCCCGTACTAGGTTCATGGGTAAGTTATTACTGTACACTTTACTGTAGTCTAGACCAGGGTTTATGCTATATCTACTTAGTTGAACTGCACTTTATTACCCTGATCTATGCACCTTTAGCACTCTTCACTTTCACTACCCCTCTGAACCTCCTATATACAGTCGGTGCCTGTCTTGCCCACTTGTCACTTGTCTCCCTCCTTTTTGTCTTGAATCCATGTCATTTTTTATTGTGGACACGCTTATTTATTGTATCCACTGCATTTAATAAAGCATTATTATTTTTTGCAATATACACTGGTGTGGACAGTAAATACGTGGTATAGTTACGTGGGCATTAGAACTCTCATTTTCTCTTTCTTTTTATAATGTATTCAGAGTAGTCTGCCCCTAACATGGTCATATCCGGTCCCCTTTTTCTCAAGTGATACTACTGTTATATTTGAAAATTGTTTCAGTCCATACTGTTTTATATATCAGACCTTATTGAGCTGCTCTCTCTCTCTTTTGAGAACTGCCTTTACCATTGTCAGTATGGTATTTTAATTTATGTGTGTATTTATGTTCACTTTTAGTTCACATACACTTGGAGTCTGGAATTCATCGATTTCTTATAAGGACTTGGATATACACTAATGGACCAAGAAGTCTGGAAGAGTCACTAACTGACATTATGCTCCTATTACTTGTCACATATGCGTGACTTGAATTATGAATGTTATTGGGGCCATGTTTATTGTGTTTATGTGGTTTCTCCTCCACACCTGTATATGTTCCTTAATGATAGATTGATATTCCGAGTCCCTCATAAAAACTCACTGCGTGGTGGAGAATTTGGTTGTGAGAATGTACTCCATTCTCCCTGCGAGATGCAAGTGGTGTGTTAAAACCTAGAACACTGCATCACCGCTCACTATGTTGCTTCTCTCCCCTATTATGGCCAGTGCACATGCGCTGACCGCCGCGGTCATGTGACTGTGACGCGGTCGAAATGGGTGGAGTCCTGGAATCACATGACGTCTATGAGGATTTCCTCTTCCAGGACTCCTCCGGCGGCCGCGTTTAGAGTCACCACTGATCAGCAGTGAGGTGGCGTTCATGCGCCGATATTGGCCACTGCTGCATGCAATAAGAAAGCCCTTAAAAACCGAACTCACACTGCACACTACACCACAGCCCCCTGAGGAAAACAAGGAAACACGTGTCTGGGCTCCCTGACACTGTGTGCTTCTCCCTTCACTATATGGGTATGCAATGCACTTTATTGCCATAGTGTGTCTATAGGGATTTGTGCAGACTCTTTAGTACAGCCTATTCTGTCAGTTACTTGAATGCATTGTACATATGATTACACTGACAGCGTTGTGTTTGTATCAACTCTGCATTTTTTCATCCTGTAACTATTGATACTTTGTGGTCGTTTACATTATACCCCTGGTGATTGATGTACTTGCGGCACACAGTGCCTGTGTCTCCTGAAACTGTCAGTACCTTCCTGCTTTATGTATAATACACGAATTGAAACTTGTCTGTCTGCTATAAGATTGTATTAAACATTTAAAATTATTTGCAAGCAAACAAGTCGCCGTATCCAATTTATCTAGGTGCATTTATACGTTTTTTCGTGGATGTTCATACTGTAGGAAGTGTTTTCTCATGAGGCCGTAAGAGTCGCTGAAAATTCAGGGGTAGATCTGTAATAGATCCATGGTGTCCATGTAGGAGCAATATGAAAGGGCAGCAATTTCAGCTGTACAGTAAAGAGAATCCACTTCTTTAAGGATTTGGGTTTTAGAAGGGATTAAGCTGGAATTCCACCAAGCAGGAATTAGAAGGCACTGTGGCTGCGTATGCTGTCCGCTGCATCTGACTGTCGAGTCCTGCTATAACAACCCCTGCTCCTTGCCGCTGAGTAATGGGCAGCGCCTCCTCTCCTCGTCACCTTGCAGGCCCTCCCCCGGGCCTCATAAGCTTTGCCCCTCGTCATCCTCTTCCTCTTTACCATACTGCTCACAGGGAGAGCATCACCGAACCGACAATGGACCCCTGGGAGCAGAGGTAAGAGAGCACCGGCCGGGAGGGAGCCAAACGGCTCGCCTCACTTGTGGGCACCAGCTCCCTTTCGGTTGGCCTGCATACCATGGGCAAGTGGCGTCTGCCGCAGCGCTAACCCCTGTCCCTGTGTCCTGCCCCCAGGCATTGCATACCCATTTGCTCCCACTAGGCAGCAGCCGGAAGTCGCAGGGCATTTCCCGCCGTCCGGGCTCAGCAGGGCTGAGACAGTCGGAGGTCTCCCCGACCGCCTCAGCCCCCTACTCTCAGCGTTCGGGTTTCTCAGAGCTGATAGAGAGTTTTGGGGGCGGGATCACGCGTCTTCAGATATCAGAATCCGTGGCACACAGTCTTCCGGAACATGCACAGAGCGGCACGGGCCCCTCCAACATCATAGGCCGCGTCACTTCCGGTCCAGCAGCTGTCTTCCGCCCACGTGACTTATGTCACATCCGTCACATATGTCACATAGCTCAGCTATGACCGCAGGTGAACCCTGCTGTCACATCCCGAAGACTGCCACCTGCCGCTGGAGGTTGCCGAGTGCCAGTAGAGCAGTGAATAAACCAGAAGTCATTAACTTCCGGTTTATTTACTGCTCTGCTGGCGCTCGGCAATCTCCGGCGGCCGGCGCCAGCAGCAGTATGGCTGTGACAGTAGGGTTCACCTGCGGTCATAGCCTGAGCTATGACCTGAGGTGAACCCTGACTGTTGTAGCCATTTCTTAGCCTGCTCTCCCTCTGCATAGACATGTGTGTCTATGCAGAGCGATGTAGCAGTGCTGAGATGCGTTTATGGACTACGGCGGACGGAAGAAGATTTTTTTTAATAAACATGGAGTCACTAAATGTGTTTTTTGTTTTATTTCTAATAAAAAAAATTTTTCTCTGTGTTGTATTTTTTTTGACCGAATTTACTAGAAATTCATGGCGGTCATGTCTACTATTGGTGTGACCACCATGAATTTTGGGCTTAGGGCCAGCTGATAATACAAAACTGGCCCTAACCCCTTTATTACCCAGTGAGCCAACACACCAGGGCCCTGGATGAGCTGGGTTCAGTGCCAGAACATGGCGCTTCAATGAACGCGCCATCTTCTGGGGCGACTGCGGGCTGCCATTCGCAGCGGGGATGCCCAGAAGGCTTGGGCCTCCCTGCGCTTCGGGTTCCAGCCCCCAGCTGCCTAGCAGTACCTGGCTGGACATAGAAATAGCGCAGAGCCCCACGCTTTTTTTTAAAATTATTTCATGAAATTCATGAAATAATGAAAAAAAAGGGCTCCCCTATATTGTTGTGTCTGGCAAGGTACAAATAAGCACCTGGGGGTTGGTGGCAGCCCGTTGTTGCCTGCTGTATCTGGCTGGATAGAAAAAATATGGCGAAGCCCACGTAAATTTTTTTTCTGAAAAATCCAAAAAACAATATGAATGAAAGGGACTGCATCTTTATCAACCCCTCGACCATGGTTGATGGGTTAATAAAGATGCAGTCCCTTTTTATAGGATTGTTTAATGGATTTTTCAGAAAAATTTTGATGTGGGCTTTGCCGTCTTTTTGTATGCCAGCCAGATACAGCAGGCGGCAACGGGCTGCCCCCAACCCCCAGCTGACTATTTGTACCTGCCTGGACACAGAAATATCGGGAAGCCCTTATATTTTATTATTTCATGAATTTCATGAAATAATAAAAAAAAAAATGTGTGGGGCTCCGTGCGATTTCTATGTCCAGCCATGTACAGCTAGGCAGCTCCCCAGCTGGAATCCGCAGCGCAGGGAGGCCCAAGCCTTCTGGGCACCCCCCGCTGTGAATGGCAGCCCGCAGCCGCCCCAGAAGATGGCGCATTCATTGAAGCGCCATGTTCTGGCGCTGAACCCAACTCTTCCAGGGCCCGGGTGCCGTGGCTCACTGGGTAATAAAGGGGTTAGGGCCAGCTTTGTATTATCAGCTGGTCCTAAGCCCGAAATTCATAGGGTCACGCCAATATTAGACATGCCCCCCATAAATTTCTATTACATTGTTTAAATAAAAACACAACACCAATTAAAATTATTTTTATTTGAAAAAAAAAACTCCATCTTTATTTTTTTTTAAATCCTCTTCCGTTCGACGTAGTCCAATCCAGGGTTCTTCTTTAGCTCTGCTACATCTCTGGTAGAGAACCTCCACCAGAGATGTAGCAGAGCTGTGCACCCGGACGTGGGAAAGTTCATGTGAGTTCATGCAGACAAGCATGCACTTACATGAACCTCACAGCACTGCGCTACTTCAATTGAACAGCTGACCTGAGTTAGCTGTTCATTTGAAAATCCCGGCGGGAAGGCGTCCGACAGACTAAACCTGATCAAACCAGATTATCCCGGATTGTACCGGTCCGGTGCAATCCAGCACCCCATAACATGGGACTCTATGGTGCCGGATTGCACCGGACTGGGACAATCCGGGAGAATCCGGTTTGAACTCAGGGAATGGTAGCGAGTAGACTCGCTCATCCCTAGTCCTATCAGCAAGAGGACCTTGCTGGAAAGGTTAAAATAGACATTTTTATATTTTGGACACTTTCTTTACTTAAAGAAAGTGTCCAAAACATAAAAATGTCTATTTTAACCTTTCCGGCAAGGTCCTCTTGCTGATAGGGCCTGCTGTGACGTCAGTTATACAAAAGACCCACTTCCTTATAATGGGCGCAATATTTAAAGAGGCCCTCATGCATGCCTCTATCCAGGGGCATCAGAGTGCCACACAATTTTTGGCTGCCCTGCCTAGGGCAATACTAGATAAGACCCACTTCCTTATAATGGGCACATTATTTAAAGAGGCCCTCATGCACGCCTCTATCCAGGGGCATCAGAGTGCCACACAATTTTTGGCAGCCCTGCCTAGGGCAATACTACAAAAGACTCACTTCCTTATAATGGGCACAATATTTAAAGAGGCCCTCATGCACGTCTCTATCCAGGGGCATTGGGGTACCTCCCAATTTTTGGCAGCCCTGCCAAAGGGCAATACTACAAAAGACCCACTTCCTTAAAATGGGCACATTATTTAAACAGGCCTTCATGTACGTCTCTTCCCAGGGGCATGGGAGTGCCACACAATTTTTCAAAATAAAATCTTTCATGTAATCCAAAAAACTAACATACACCAACTCTGTCTCACAAGTGGGTATGAACCCTTAATATTTTCTCCATGAAAATCCATTTTGGTTTCATTTTGTAACGTTTTCTTGACAGTCAGTAAAAGTGGCGTAATAGTCTGAGAACATTGTTCACAGCAGTGACCTTGGAGTCTGAAATGCTTACAGGGGTCTTCCCCATGCTGTTCCCATGTCACTTGTGCACTGTTCTGATACGTTTGTGACATTTTAAGGGTTTAACCATGCTGCCGGTGGTCATGCCAGAAAAATACTCAGGTCTCCCAAAAGATAACATTGGTCTCGGTGCTCGGGCCAAGTACCCGAGTATCTTGGGATGCTTGGCCCGAGCTTCGAGCACCCAAGCATTTTAGTTCTCGCTCATCTCTAATAAGCACGTGTCACAAAACATCATACATGCCCTTAACAACGCAGTTTCAGGGAAAGTCCACCTAACCACGGACACGTGGACAAGTGCTTTTGGGCAGAGCCGGTACATCTCGCTGACGGCACACTGGGTTGATATTCTGGAAGCCGGGACCCAGTCTGAGCTTGCGACGAAACACGTCCTTCCGACACCAAGGATTGCAGGCCCTAACTCAGTCAGGGTTTCACCCACAGTGTACAGCTCTGGAACATCATGCTCCTCAGCCTCCTCCTCCTCTTCCTCCACTTCACCCTCCACACCACTCCCAAGCTGGAAGCACTGCAGCACTGCCTCGGCTAAGCGGCAACAGGCTGTGCTGAAGCTAATATGCATAGGTGACAAACCCCACAATGCTGAAGAGTTGTGGACAGCTCTGAAACAGCAGGCAGATCACTGGCTCACACCACTGAACCTACAGCCAGGCATGGTCAAGTGTGACAATGGCCGGAACCTTGCGGCGGCTCTGAGGTGAGGCGAGCTGACACATGTTCCATGTGTGGCCCATGTGCTCAACCTCGTGGTTCAGCGGTTTCTTAAATCCTACCCGGAGCTATCAGATCTGCTCATTAAAGTATGCCGCCTGTGTGCCCATTTTAGAAAGTGACCTACTGCTTCTGCCGCCCTTGCCAGCTTTTAGCGGCGTTTCCAGCTTCCGGCTCACAGACTGGTATGTGATGTCCCCACATGTTGGAATTCCACACTGCACATGTTGGTCAGGATTTGTGAGCAGAAGAGTGCAGTTGTTGAGTACCAGCATCAACTAGGCAGTCGGTATACAGTTCAAACTCCACACATAACACCTCAGGAGTGGACATGGATGTCCGACATATGTACCGTACTCCAAAACTTTGAGGATTCCACCAAGATGGTCAGCGGCGATGAAGCCATCATTAGCGTCAGCATCCCGCTTCTCTGTCTTCTAAAATGCTCTCTGCTCAAAATCAAAGACTATGCATTGCAGGTGGAGCACGATGAGTTGGAGTAAGAAATTGTACTGGGTGATTATACACAGCCCAGCCTCATCTCATCCCAACGTGCATTGGAGGACTATGACGAGGATGAAGAAATAGAGCTACTTTCATGCGGAATTGACGGTAATACATGCACAACCGTCAGACCGTCGGTTCTGCGTAGATGGCCAGAGGACAGGGGAGAGGAGGAGGAGGATGATGAAGCCAGCATGGCCAGTCATGCTGTTGGTGAGGACCCTGAAGTCTTGCCTGTTAACAGTCTGGTGCACATGGCTGACTTTATGCTACGCTGCCTGTCTCGTGACCCTCGCATTATCAACATCTTGGCGGACACTCATTACTGGTTGGTGACACTTTTAGACCCACGCTACAAGGAGAACTTTATTTCTCTTATTCCCGAGGCGGAGAGGTCTACAAAAATGCTGCAGTACCAGAAGGCCCTAGTTGCAGAATTAGTCAAAAAATTCCCTTCTGAAAACGCTAGCGGTAGAGGTCACGATTCGGTGGACAACCAGGGCGTCCGGCCGAGAGAGGCACATGTCCAATCCAGCAGAGGTAGGGGAACACTCTCAAAGATCTGGGACACTTTTCTCAGCACCTCCCGTACAACAAGCCCTGAGGTGCGGGGTAGTGTCACAAGGACTGCAAAGTTTGCGAAGATGCTGAGGAAGTACCTTGCCGATCGTACAAAAGTGCTCCTAGACTCCTCTGTGCCTTTTAATTATTCAGTATCCAAGCTGGACACGTGGCAGTAATTGGCTCTCTACGCCTGCCCTGCCGCTAGCGTTTTGTCAGAGCGTGTTTTTAGTGCCGCAGGTGGAATCATTACTGATAAATGCACCCACCTGTCAACTGAAAATGCTGACAGGCTGACTCTGATCAAGATGAACAAGGGTTGGTTTGGGCCTGACTTCACCACACCACCCACAAATGATAGCGGAAAATTTTGTGCCGGTAAATTGCCATGCACCTCCGCATACCCACACATGGGTACGCACTTCATGACTTTGGCTACTTGCTGTACTGCTCCTCCTTCTCCTCATCCGCCATCATCATATGATCAGTGCGACCGTGGTTCTTGATGCCACGAAAACATAATTTTTTTAACATCATATTTAAGATGATGATGACCCTAACCGTTAGGTAGTAGTTTCATGTATACCCCCCAGGGGTAAATGTTTCAGTCCATGCTTACTGAATGGGCATTACAAGTACAGGAGACCCGCTTCTTTGTAATAGGAACAATATTTAGAGGCTCTCCCCATGTTTCTTTCAAGGGGCATTTTGGCTGCCCTGCCTAGGTAAATACTACAAAAGACTCACTTCCTTATAATGGGCACATTATTTAAAGAGGCCCTCATGCACGCCTCCATCCAGGGTCATTAGAGTGCCGCACAACTTTGTGCTGCCCTGCCTAGGGCAATACTACAAAAGACGCACTTTTTTACATTGGGCACATTATTGAAAGAGGCTCTCATACACGCTTCTATCCAGGGGCATCAGAGTGCCTCCCAATGTTTAGCAGCCCTGCCTAGGGCAATACTGCAAAAGACCTACTTCCTTATAATGGGCGCAATATTTAAAGAGGCCTTCATGCACGCCTCCATCTAGGGGCATCAGAGTGCCACACAACTTTTGGCTGCCCTGCCTAGGGCAATACTACAAAAGACCCACTTCCTTATAATGGGCGCAATATTTAAAGAGGCCTTCATGTACGTCTCTTCCCAGGGTCATGGGAGTGCCACACAATTTTTTTTTTTTTTAAATCTTTCAGGTAATCCAAAAAACTAACATACACCAACTCTGTCTCACAAGTGGGTATGAGCCCTTAATATTTTCTCCATGAAAATCCATTTTGGTTTAATTTTGTAACGTTTTCTTGACAGTCCGTAAAAAAGTGACGTAATACTCTGTCAACATTGTTAACAGCAGTGACCTTGGAGTCTAAAGTGCTTACAGGGGTCTTCCCCATGCTGTTCCCATGTCATTTGAGCACTGTTCTGATACTTTTGTGACATTTTTAGGGTTTTTCCATGCTGCCAGGGTTCATGCCAGAAAAATACTCGGGTCTCCCATAAGATAACATTGGGCTCGGTGCTCGGGCCGAGTACACGAGTATCTTGGGATGCTCGGCCCGAGCTTCGAGCACCCGAGCATTTTAGTACTCGCTCATCTCTAGCTGTAAGCCATAATCATCAACATTAACAAAAATAAACACTTGACATAGATCACTCTGTTTGTAATGACTCTATATAATATATGCGTTTCGCTTTATGTATTAAATTACGGAAATAAATTAGCTTTTTGATGATATTCTAATTCATTGAGATGCACTAGAAAATTTATGGTACAGTAATTTGTAGAAAAAAACATTTACTGGCTTTACATTTTGAATACACACATGATGGAACAGAAACCATCACCTTTCATAATGGCATAATCAGCTTCGCTACAGTTCAAGACAGAAGGATGATGCCATTAATTATTGTGTTAAAATGATTTCATATGTAAACTGTCATCACTCTACTTCACTGAATAAGTTTCGGTGTTCCATTTGTCAGCTTGCCAGGACAACTTACAATTGCCGCATAAATTACCTATATACATAACATTATGCTAGTATTATAGGTGTATTAATCAGATCAGCATACTATACTGTAAGGAAGGGATGAAATGGACTATGAATATCAGATCCATGAATTAGAAAAGTCCTCATATGAACTTTTATTCCCTCTAAGGGTGCCTTCACATTTGAGTTTAGAATGCAGCGCACCGAACGCAGCAAAACGCTTGCGCACATGCGTTCCTATGTTTAACATGGGAACGCATGTGCCTGCGTATGGCTGCGTATGGCTGCGTTTGCGTTTGGATGCGAATAATTTGTGCGCCCTCCGAGCGCCCTCCGAACGCAGCATGTTGCATTTTTTGTGCGTTCGCGGGCGCTTGTTTTATCTGCAAGTGCCCGTAAGCGCACAAACAATGCATTGAAGTCAATGGATCCGCAGTGTCCTCCGCATGACAGCGCAGGAGAACGCTGCGGATCCCATTGAAATCTCTCCCGTTGGCCGCCGGTGATCAGCGGCGGCCACCGGGAGATCAGCTACAGCCGCCGCTGCTCTCCCGCCAGTGTCAGCACGGGAGATTTGAAGACACAGCTGATCTGACAGCTGTTTAAATCTCCCGTGCCTACACCGAAGAGGTGATGTCAGTGCAGGAGATTTGAAGCCGCGATCAGCTGTTTCTTATCTCCTGCACCACTATCACCTATTCGGTGTCGGCGCGGGAGATTTAAACAGCTGTCAGATCAACTGTATCTTCAAATCTCCCGCACCGGCGGGAGATCAGCTGTGCCGCTCTGCCACTGATCTCCTCCTCCTGGCCTCCCCTGAGACAGCTGATTGGCTGGCCGGGGTGCATACTAATGTGAACCCATGCCTAGATTCTCCGCTGCGTTCACATTAATATGGCTGCGTTGGCATCTGCATGCCGTCCGCATGCAGACACAAACGCAAGTGTGAAGCCAGCCTAAATTTATGTATATGTGTGTGTAGTGTAGTGTCAGTGTGTTACAAGACTTTGTATATCGCTGTCTTCTCCAGTATCCTGAGCAATTTAGTTCCTCTTCTGAGTCATGTGACAGCAATACAGATTCTCTTAAAAACATACTGCACTCTATGCGTGATCTGGAAGAAGTTTATTTTACAAAGTAAGTGTATAGAGCCTTGTTCTGATGCTCCATAAGACTACTATGAAAACGCCCTTTCTGAGTCAAAAAGAGCGCAGTGTGACCCAAGAGTCTGGAGGGAGGTGACATCACTGAGAAGATGAGCAGAGCAACACTGTATACTGGAGAAGATAGTGATAAGTGAGGATAGGATAGTAACTAGAGATGAGCGAACCTTTTGATTTTTGGATTCAACTCTGTTCGCCGAATGGGCATATGTTCACTGACTTGTTCGGTAAACAGTTCACGAAACATCTGAATTTAACCCTGACAACCCTCTCTGCCAGCATCTGTGATTGGTTGCTAGTATGAGCATGTTCTTCGCCATATTTCTGGTTGCCAGCCATTTACAAATAGGCAGCTGGGGGCTGGAATCCTCAGAATAGGGAAGTCCAAACATTATTCCCTCCCCTCCCCCGTTGCAAATTGTGTAGCGCCCAGGCTTTGGGGGTACTCGGGTGTCAGGCGGCAAAGGGGTTAATTGCTGTGTCACGGGGAATAGCGGCCGCGCCTGACCCCGTGTCCTGGGGTATCTTTTAAAAAGGGGGGTGATATTTACAGGGAACTATTTACAAAGTTTGTTGTCGTGACGCCACCTGTAGTTTCTTGTGAATTGCACCAGTGCCGCCACAGTCCGCCGGAGGTAGATGCTATTGCGGCTAGTGTGGTAAAGTCCTCCACAGGTAGGTTGGACCTTCAAGGCAGCGTTCCTGCAAGGAAACAAGTTCATGCAAAGAAAGCAAACTGAGTCCAAAGTCACTGTTCCTCCGGGTAATTTACTGGCATTTGTATTAGTTGCATACAAAGTTACAGTGCTGTACTCCTGATGGTGTGAGGACAGGTAGCTGAACGGGTGGCTGCAGGCAGATCTTAGGTGGTATGGTGGACCTCTGGTGTGTGCCTTTCCTGCTTCCCTGTGGTAGTGTGAAGTCTGGTTCCTTAAAGCCAACCTGACCTCCTGCTTTCTCTCTCCTTTGCTCCCGTCGGATAACCTTCTGCTGGCTGACCGCTCACCCATCAAGCGGTGCCTGGTACCCTCTCTTGGTCGCTCAGGTGCCCGGGAGAAGTATAGACTCCGCGGGTCTCCGGATTTTCTGTGGTCCTATAGTATCCCACAGGTGCGGGATCCGGTGTCCGGTAAGCTTTCAGGGCTGAACCTCCTCAGGTTATTTGTAACTCCCTTCTGGCTGTCTGCTCCTGGGATCTGTCCTTTCTTCTACTCCCACTCTCCTGGTCCCTCAGCCAGAGACCCTCTCCTTATTCCTAGCTTGCCATTCTGCTCGAAGACCTTCTTGTTCCCCCTAGAGGTGGTGATTTTATTCCCTCCCGGGTAACCTCGTAACATGTGATCTAGTGTGGGGTGTTGGTTAATGGGTTCCACCCACCATCCTATGATCCACCTGCAGCTGGAGTATCTGTACCTCTTTTACGGGTTCAGTACCCCTCTGTGACGCCTGCTTAGCGGGGCGCCACAATTGCAGTCCACAGCTGCCCCAGAAAATGGCGTATTAATTACAAGCGCTGAAGGAGATAGCGCTAGGCCGCATGGCTGGCCCATTTAAAACCCTTCCCTTCCCCAATTTAAGAATTTATCCACTCGGGGTAGTCCCCAAGAAGGAGGAAGGCGAATTCCGCCTTATCCACCACCTATCCTTCCCACACGGAAAGTCGGTCAACGACGACATCCCGACGGAAGATTCTGCTGCCTCGTATGTCTCCTTCGACAAGGCGGTTCTTATGGTCATGGAAGCAGGGCAGGGGGCTCTTTTGGCCAAATCGGATATTGAAGCGGCCTTTCCCCTCCTGCCGGTTCACCCTGAGTGTCACCACCTGTTAGGGTGCAAGCTACAAGACCACTTCTTCTACGACATGTGCCTCCCCATGGGTTGCGCCATATCTTGCTCGCTTTTCGAGCTGTTCAGCTCTTTCCTTGAATGGGTTGTCAAGGACGTGTCTTGGCTCAAACCTGTAACACACTATCTTGACGACTTCCTGTTCGTCGGCCCCCCCGGAGTCCGATGTTTGCGCCAAACAATAGCGGCCAAGTTCGGGGTCCCATTATCAGCAGCAAAAACTGTAGGACCCACAACAACGCTCTCGTCTTTGGGTATCGAGATCGACACGGTTGCCATGGTTTTTCGCCTTCCAGCTGATAAGGTCCTGAAGGTATCAGCCCTAATAGATGGCTTCCTAATGGTGCAAAAGGTGACACTCGCTCAGATGCAGTCCCTACTGGGGTCACTGGCCTTCGCTTGTAAGGTCGTGCCCATGGGGAGGGCATTCTCCTGCAGATTATGCCTAGCCACAAGGGGCATATATGCTTCACACCACAGGATACGCATCACCAGGACCCTGAAAGATGACCTAAGAGGGTGGAAAGCCTTCTTAGCAGGCTACAACGGTCGCACTTGTTTTCAAGAGCCTGAGGTATCCAGCTCAGATATCTCGCTTTTCTCAGATGCAGCCGGGAATTACGGCTTCGGGGTCTTCCTGAGTACATCCTGGTGCGCCGGCAGCTGGCCGGACACTTGGTGCCCGGCGGGTTGGACGAAGAACCTCACCTTGCTGGAACTTTTCCCCATAGTGGCGGCCACGGCTCTGTGGGCGAAGCAACTCGCCAACAAACGCATCTGCTTTTGGACGGATAACATCAGCGTGGTGCATGCCATCACCCGCTTGGCATCGTCATCACCGCCGGTCATCAAACTGCTTCGCTACCTAGTACTCAGGTGCCTCGAACACAACATTTGGTTTAGGGCACGACATGTCCCTGGGGTGGATAACAGAATTGCTGACGCATTGTCACGTTTTGATTTTCAGACATTTCGAGCATTGCACCCGAAAGCAGACAGAAGGGGCACGGAGTGCCCGAAGCTAATATGGAAGCTCTTGGAGAACGACTGATGCCTCTTGTGCAAGCGTCACTAGCACCAGCCACCTGGCGCTCCTATGGTAAGGCTTGGAAAGAATGGTCCGAACTAGTGCCAGCGATGCCGCAGCAGGTAACACATGTCTTTTTATGCCAAACAATTGCCCAGTATTTAGCAATGCTGCACGCCAGTGGCGTTTCCGGCAACGTTGCGCAGCAGCGTCTGGCGGGATTGGCCTTTCACTTTCGGCTACGGGGTTAGCCTGACGTCACTAAGAGATTCTTTTTCACGCAAGCCATTAAAGGTTGGAAGAGGAAGCGAGTAAGCCTCGAAAGCAGAAGGTCCATATCTTTCTCTCTGCTGTCCAACATGATAGACAGTCTATCTAACAGCTGCCCCACGGTACACAAGGTTTTGCTTTTTGCGGCCGCTTTCGCACTTGCCTTTTTCGGCACGCTTCGGGTAAGCGAGCTTGTCACCAGATCGGCAGAGCGCCCCGGTGGTCTGCTGCGCGATGATGTCATCGTGTGCAACGGCGGGGTCAAAGTGCGTATCAGGCGATCCAAAACAGACAAGCTGGGCCGGGGTATCTGGTTTCCCATATTCCCATCCCTCGGACCGTTATGCCCCATCAAGGTCCTGCACCGGTACTGAGACTACCAAGCCCCCCAGATTCACTTTTTCGAGCACGCAGATGGTTCCCCGCTCACTATCGGGCAATTCACATTCAAGCTAAAAGCCTCCCTCGCAGGTTTAGGGCTGCAGCCCAAAGAGTATGGCACTCACTCCTTTCGCATAAGAGCAGCAACTGAGGCCGCCAGGGCCGGCCTCACAAATCAAGAAATACAAAAGGGTAGGGCGCTGGAAGTCGGATGCCTTTTTCTGTTACATCAGGCCAGATTTAATTTAAACGCAGCAACACAACCCAACCCCCAACCCTACCCCTTCCCCTGTTTACCCGGGAAAGAACGCCTCTCCTTGCATGGTGGAACCCGGTTCCCAATAAGTTACAACAGGCTCTCTGCCTACCGGACCCCAGCAAGACATTTTACAATCTGGCCATAGTTTGATTTATATAAAAATAAATAAATAAATAAATAAATATATACATATATATCCAGATATATATAGACAGGTATGTGGGCATAATGTGTGATAGCTGTATTATTTGATTTATACAGCATACCAGGATTAGCGTACAGCGAGCTTAGCGCACGAATTATTGGGAATGGGCACGCTATGATATAGGGATGTTGTCAGTTGGACATTGGCTAATGATCTATCTCTTTTAGATCCGCCCAGACCCAGCGTGTGGATATTGGGCCATTCGCAGATATATTGGGCAGCATTGCGAGCAGAAGCTAGGAGACTGGGAGGTGGAGACCTTGGATTCCAGGATCTTGCCGTAAATTGGAGAGGCATGCGGGGGCTACCGTGGGCACAGGTCCTGCCCGAGGTAGTGGCCATAGCGCGGCTAGAAGCAGGCCCCATCATACTAGTCATACATGCAGGTGGGAATGACCTAGTGTCAGTCAGAATTCCGGAGCTCATCGCGATAATGCAAGTAGACCTGGAGAGGCTCGGGGGTTTCTTCAGCAAATTGTTGATAGTTTGGTCAAACATGCTCCCCAGGGCAAGCTGGCCAGGGGCAAGGAATGTGGTGGCGGTCGAGAAGGCTAGAAGGTACGTGAACTCACGTATAGCCAGATTTGTGTCAGCCAGAAGGGGAGTAGTGGTCGGGCACGATATTTTGGAGGCCGACATCCACTGGTTTCTGCAAGAGGACAGGTTTAGCCTCAATGAGATAGGCCTCGACATATTTCTGGCGGATATCCAGGACGGAGTGGATCAGGCCATTAGATGTATGAGGTGGGGGTCGCAGCTCGGGCGGCAGCCCTCGCCACTCCGTGGCCGGTGGAAGAGGGAGTTGGTGAAAGTCTACCTGCCAAGGACGGCCGAGGCATTCGGGCTTTCTTCCCTCAGGTGTAAGGCGGTTAAGGCCTTGTTGTGAGCTGCGGCCATATATAACTATCCAACCCTCTTTTTTATGCAATAAATGAGTGGTGTTACGTTTATGCCCTCAATAAAGAAGTATTCAAAGATATGCATTGGTGTGGTCTCAATCATTGCGCGGCGGGGAGAACCGGTGGTCGGGGTCTTGACAGTCTGTAAGGCACCTCGGCTGATGCCGATGCCTCTGACTGGCAAGCCCAGCTAAGGTTATGCATCGCTACTCCTCGCCGTGGAATGTTCTTAGCTTCCCCCTCCTGTCCACTCTCCCTCTCCCCCCCTTCCCCTCTGAGCCACATTCCTTAGTGCCTACAGCCCACCTCCGGGCTACATATTGCAACCCCCAGGGCATATCCTGCCTCTTACCACTCTGCTCTCAGGGTAAACATCATCGCCCGCCCTCCCTCCCTATAAGTAGGATGTTTTACAGGTCAAGTTGCAGCCGGTGGAAGAGGGAGTTGGTGAAAGTCTACCTGCCAAGGACGGCCGAGGCATTCGGGCTTTCTTCCCTCAGGTGTAAGGCGGTTAAGGCCTTGTTGTGAGCTGCGGCCATATATAACTATCCAACACCCTTTTTTATGCAATAAATGAGTGGTGTTATGTTTATGCCCTCAATAAAGAAGTATTCAAAGATACATATTGGTGTGGTCTCAATCATTGCGCGGCGGGGAGAACCGGTGATTGGGGTCTTGACAGTCTTGTGAAAAACGCATGGAAAAACGCACCCATAGGCCCCCATGCAAAAAACGCATGCCCCAATAGCAAAACCACATGTCTAAATGTACCATGCGTTTTTGGCTGAGCTCCAAAGAATACTGCATGATGCATGATTTTTTGGAAAAAGCACCCAAAAACGCAGCATGCAGTATTTTTAGGTGCTTTTTCAAAAACGCATGCGTTTTTGTTAACATGGGGCCCTATGGGAAACGCATGCGTTTTTATATGGCACTAAATGGTACATGCATTTTTACATGCATTTTTGCATGTGTTTCAAGGGTCCCCCACACCTATCAGCAAAAATGCATGCAAACGCAGGCTGCCAAAAAGCACCTTAAAAATGCATGGCAAGTGTGGCCCTAGTCTTACCATGATATCTTGATCATGAATGATCTGACACATATTGCCAGCTCCCTTCAGTACAGAAAGTGAGCTGGCACCTCAGGGAGAGCAGATTGGATGTTAGGCTCTCTCTGGGGGCACAGCAAGGTGTTTTATGCAGTAGAAATGTAAAAAAGACCACCCTTTCCCCTGTCCTGGAAATACTCGTTTTATGTGTGTGAGCGGAGCCTATCACTAATTGACTAACATTGGACTCGCTATTGAGACCAATATGCGAGTATTAAAAACTACTCGTTACGAGAATAGCAAGTGTGAATATTTTGCAATCGGGATAAGCAAAGTATATACGGTTACCGCATTGCTCAGGATTACACATCCTGAGCAATCCGGTTACCGCATTGCGGGGCTTAGAACCGCTCCGAAAACTGCAGCCTGCATGATTTTTCACGCAGGCTGCAGAGCCGGAGGCGGTAACCGGATTGCTTGATAAGCAATCTGGTTTTTATATTAGGCTCCTATGAGGAGCGTTTCCTGATCCGGTTTTGAGCTTTTTTAAAGCTCAAAACCGGATCAGGTTTTAAAAAAAAAAAAACGCAAGTGTAACCCTAGCCTGTGTCCATGATTTCACTGCAACCAGAGATCTGTCAACAATCTCTGCACAATTATCTGTGTGTGTAACTGTCTCCAGCAGCAAATGGGTTTCTTTGGCAGTGGAATGCACTGATTTTGAAACTGGTTTAAGCAAACAAAGTGAATACTGTCGTTCTCTGGAAGAATAATATATGTTTTCTTGTACATGAAATCTAATATAATTAAACTTTACTATTAAAGATGTTGAACATATAAGTGTGAGATAAAAGTCTGCTGTCCCTTTATGAGACTGCAGACTGCCAATTCTCCAGTTCTCACAATGTGCCAGGTAATGGCAGTATGTGATTTCCATACTTGAAGTCACATGTTTTATGTTTAACAATTGAAGTGAATTGATAAATGTCACATAAGTCTTAAGGCCCCGTTAAACACAACGATATCGCTAACGATATCGTTGCAACATCACTGTCTTTGTGAGGTTGCAGCAACCTTGTAGCGATGTCACTGTGTACCAGTGCACGCATCGGCGTGTGTGATGGGGGCCAAATGACCAGGGATAAGCGGAGCAGGCTGGTAACCATGGTAAACAGCGGGTATCTAGGCAGCGTGCAGCGCCTAGTTACCCGATGTATACCCTGGTTACCAGCCTTCTCCACTTACAGGCTGGTATCCAAGGTATACAGCTGGTAACTAGGGACAGCGCTGTCCCTAGTTACCCACTGTGCACCTTGGATACCAACCTGTAAGCGGAGAAGGCTGGTAACCATGGTATAAAGTGGGTATCTAGGCAGCACGCAGCACCTAATTACCCAATGTATACAGGTATATAGGGGCTGCGTGCTGCCTAGATACCCGCTGTCTACCATGATTACCAGCTTGCTTCCGCTTACCACAGCCTGGCAGCGGGAGCTAGACATCGTAGAAAGAATATCTTATTCTTTTCCATGATGTCGCTGGTCCACTGGTTGCTGGTGAGTCTGCCTGTGTAATGGCCCCTTTACACGCAGCTACAGGTAACAGGTTTTCCACAGGTAACTTACTGGTTGCAGTGAAATCATGGAGACATGGTTCTATCTTGTTGCTGTGTACAAATGGAACTATGTCTCCATGATTTCACTGCAACCAGTAAGTTACCTGTGGAAAACCTGTTACCTGTAGCTGCGTGTAAAGGGGCCATAACAGTTTACCAGCAATCAGATGCCGATCAGCTAGCGATGACCCAGCGACCCGATTGTTGGTCAGATCTCTGGGACATTGTAGCATGTAACGGGCCCTTTAACGTGACCTCAAGTATGTAAATGGCATACAAGTCATCCTATGACTGCTCGCTCACTCCACGGCAGCAGAAAAATAACCGCTATGTCACATCCGACATGGTGCATTATGGGGCCGATCATGTGATGGCCCCAGTGCATTATGGGCTTGATGACGTGATCAGCCCGGCTCCCAGCATGCGCAATGCGCTTATTGAAGCTGAGCCGATCACGTGATAAGGCCCATAATGCACTGGGGCCGATCACGTGATCAGCCCCATAATGCACTGCGCCGCATGTGACGTCGCGGGCGGTGCATATTAGGTGTACAGAGGATGGGAGATTTTAAATGGAGGAGGCGGCGATGAATAAAGAATAATGCCGCCCAGCGGAGCATGCACTGGGTCATCGAGGAGGGGCAGAATGGAGCCTGGGCCTGCCTTTTCAGTCCCCAGCCTCAAGGACTACTGTAAGTTATAAGTTATTTTTCTGCTGTTTTATAGGGCCCCTTTAGCTCAGAGAGAGATAGATAGGGAGCAGCTAGGAAGGTGCAGGGACAGGTAGTGATAGTGTAGGGGCTTAGATCCAGGTGACAGGTTCCCTTTAAGAACATCACTGGTAATATACCAGCACAAAGAAAGCGGGAAGCTGCCTTCCTGGTTGGAAAAAATATAGAAAGTGGAGGAGCCATAACAAGGAGTGTAGTGTCAAGGCCGAAACCTCGGTGCACATATTAGCAATCAAACATATCATTACAGGTTACATTTTTTTTCTTTATAATAAACACATAGGACCTCATTTATTTGAAGTCCCTGTTTTTTTCATTGTCTTGTGGCATTGATGACAATAATTGCACAAACATTTTGGTCACATATAGAATCCCTCTAGGGGCACAGGAGAAAAATTGTAACAAATTTTGCAAATAATGAATCAGGTGAAAACATCTGGAAATCCTAAACTTCGCCTAAGGTGGAAAAGTAAAAAAACAGGCGAATGCATAAAATAGACAATTCTGCAATGGAAACATGAATTTGGTGCAAGCAAAAAAAGGATCTAAATACTAAAAACTCAACATAACACAGGCACAAATGGATTAATGAATCGGGCCCAATTTTTTGCTATTTATTCTTCACCATATTGTAACTCACAAAAGATGACAAGTTCCTTAGTTATAAACTAGAAGTATTTGTAGGTAAGTTTTAAGATTCACTCACTATACATGAGAAACAAATACTGTACATAGTCAAGCACTTCCCAACCTAAACCTACCATTCTTCAAGCATTCACCAAAGTATCTTTAGTACATTGGCCACTGATGAATGTGTATTATTGAGAGAAAACACAGGTGTTATTATCACCTGTTCATGCATTCAGAGACTTTGTAGCTTTAGGCACTGATGTACTTTTAAATAAAGCTGCTATGCAACATATAGGAAAAATCTGAAAAATAAGAATGAATAGTTGTCACCTTATTTGAACACTTTTTTTGTTGGCTAAACTACGCCTACTACTACTGCTACTAATAATGATAATAATAATTAATCATAATAAATCATTTCAGTGGGAAGAAAGTAGAAAATATTTACTATTCCTGCTGGTATAAAATATCATCATGCATATATTCTTCAGTATTCTGAGGGCCGCTTTACACACACCAACCTCTGTGACCAACTTCTGAACAGATCTCTGGTTGCAGTGAAATCATGGACACATTGCTCCATTTGTACACAGCCACAAAATGGAACAATGTGTCCATGATTTCACTGCAACCAGAGATCTGTTCAGAAGTTGGTCACAGAAGTTGGTGTGTGTAAAGCGGCCCTAAAGGTATGTTCAAACTGCAGTTTGTAGAGATTACTCCAAAATCTGGCTGAAAAAGTGCTCAGAAGCTGCACAAAAGACTCTTCTTAATTTCCAAGTAAAAAGACTTGCTATCTATATGTTCAGACTTTGAGTGTCTCTTAAGCTACCTTTACACGCGGCAACGTTTCTAGGAATTTCACTGGTAACTCACTGGTTGCAGTGAAATCATGGAGACATTGTTCCATTTGTACATAGCAACAAGATAGAACAATGTGTCCAGGATTTCACTGTAACCAGTAAGTTGCCAGTGAAATTCCTAGAAAAGTTGCCGCATGTAAAGGTACCCTTAAGGTACCGTTACACTCTTCAATGTCATTAAGATATCACCAATGATCTCACGGGAGCGCGGTCGGTAGGACATCTTTTTGAGACCATTGGTGAGATGTCACACGTCTAAATATTGTGGACGATGCACCAATGATGTTGCGAGCAGCTATCGTTCGCACAACCCAGCGAACTATACTTGTTCACTGTTGTGAATAGGGGAAGTCGTTAATGACATCGTTATCACGGTGTCACACAACGATGCAGCAGGTTGGCTGATCGAGGATGGTCTGATTTGAGAACATGTTCTCAAATCTGCAATCAACGATCCAATGATTTATCGTAGTCGTACCTTGGTGTCACACGCAACGACTCCAATCCAGTGACATTTCAGTGATATCATTCACAATCTCATACCATGTAACGGGGCCTTAAGGCTGGCTTCACAGCACGATTTTGTGCTGTCAGGTTCTGTGAACCCGGACAACTCGAACCCAAACCCAAACTGTAACACAGCTTCCCAGGGAAGTCCGTGTTCGGGATCTGTGCCTGAACACTAGGTGTTTGGTACGGACCCTAAACTTTACAGTTTCAATTCCCCTATCCCTAACCGTGAGTTTCCCCAGATATCAGGATATCCAAGCTGCAATATGATTGCAGAGTCTGACCATGTAAATTGGGCAGCACCTACTGCTGAACAGTCTAACCCAGGGGTCTCAAACTCCAGGCCTCGAGGGCCGCACACAGTCCAGGTTTTCAGGATTTCCTTAGAATTTGACAGTTGCTCATTTGATTACCAACTGTCAAATCCTATGGAAATCCTGAAAACCTGCACTGTGTGCGGCCCTCGAGGCCTGGAGTTTGAGACCCCTGGTCTAACCGCTCATCGCGATGTAGCAGAGGGATATCATGCTGTCAGTATTTGAGGGTATGTTTGGGAACTAATAAATAGGTGAAAGAAGGTATCTGTGTTTTATTTGAAATAAAGGATTTTTCACTGTTTGTTGTATTTGAAATAAAGGATTTTATCTGTATTTTATTAACTATTTACTTACTAGTATGTAATTTGTACAGGTGTCATAGATGTCTGAACATTACCAATCTAGAGCTTAAAGACAGCTTTCAATGCTCAGCTGTCATTAACCCCTTGCTGGGGCAAAGTGACAGGATCCTACTGTATCCTAACCCGCCCCTCTTAGACTGTGAGCCCTCGTGGACAGGGTCCCTGCCCCTCCTGTACCTGTACGTCCTGATCGCCTAGATTTAGTGTACTTGTTCTTGTCTCCCTCATCCTCATGTAAAGCGCCATGGAACCTAATGGCACTATATAAATAAATAATAATAATAATCTTATGGAGGTGCCAGTTCTGGGGTGGCTATGGCCTGCTATTTTTAGGTTGTGGAGGTCCAACTAAAGATAGGCCATCACAGCCTGAGAATACCAGACCACAGCTGTCGGCTTTTCATTGGCTGGGTTGCTAAAATGGGGAAACCCCACATCTTTTTTTCATTATTATTTATTTGTTTAAAAATAAATAATTAAAAATTATAGCTTAAAGTGACCTCTATTTTGGATTGCCAGACAAGGAAAAGCCACCAGCTGTGATCAGCAGGCTCCAGAATTCAGCTTTGATCAAAAATGGGGGGATCCCACATCAATTTTTTTAAATTATTTATTATTGACCTAATGCAAGGCTTATTACCCTTTAATGCCCCATGAATGCACTAAAGGGTGCAATCTTACAATATATGGAGGGACATTACATAGCTGTGCAACATCTATCCTAGCTTTTTAGAGCATGCAAAAAACCATAATAAAAACACACATTCCATGTGCTTCCCATGTGCTGTCCATTTTTTGCTCGCATCCATTGACTTGCATTGGGGAATGTCTGATGAGATACACTGCCATACGCAGCATGTTGTGATTTTTTTCCTTTGTTTCTCGCTGAGGAAAAACTGAAAGTTTGGCATTGTTATATAGTTTAACATTGCTATGAGTTCAACCTGACCTTTTATCGGATTGCACTTGCAGATTGTGTACGCAGATGTGTGTGAACCCTTATATTGACCTCTGCAATTAATTATAATTTTCACACTTACTGTAAAACTATGAAAACTTTATTTTGTTGTTCAATACATCTAAAATGCTAGCTTTAGCAAAAAAAAGAAGTGGATAATAAGTTTGAACCTAAATATTGCTCTCAATTCCTATAACTCATTGTGGTGTACTCTCCCGAGAGAACATTGAGGCAAAGCCTGTCAGATTTCACAGGTTGTAACTACTAATGTGATTACAGAAGAGCAATGTCTTCAGACAATATGTTGTTTCTGTACTATTTTTTACTTGTTATCGGTGAATATTTTTCTTTTGTCACACCAAAAAATAGATGTACTTTGTGGACAGATAGATATATGCATTCAGATAAATACCACAATCATTTGTCTGTAATATACAATTAAAGTCTACCTTCAGCCTTACAAATTAAAAAGATAATACTTTTGCACTGTATGTACGGTCAGTGAACATGAGTTATAACTAGATTAGATTTTCAATCTAGAATTATTTGACAATCTACCGTATATACTCGTGTATAAGCCGACCCGTGTATAAGCCGACCCCCCTACTTTTGCCCCCAAAACCTGGGAAAACCTATTGACTCGTGTATAAGCCGAGGGTGGACTCCAGCACCGGTATACAGCCCCCAGCAGTGTGGTATACAGGCCCCCCAATGGTAGTATACAGCAGCCTCCCCAGTGGTAGTATACAGCAGCAGCCCCAGTGGTATATACAGCAGCAGCTCCAGTAGTTAGTATACAGCATCCCCAGAGGTATATACAGCCCCAGTGGTAGTATACAGCATCCCCAGAGGTATATACAGCCCCAGTGGTAGTATACAGCATCCCCAGAGGTATATACAGCCCCAGTGGTAGTATACAGCATCCCCAGTGGTAGTATACAGCAGCCCCAAAGGTATATACAGCAGCCCCAGTGGTAGTATACAGCAGCCCCAGTGGTAGTATACAGCAGCCCCACAGGTATATACAGCCCCAGTGGTAGCATCCAGCAGCCCCAGAGGTATATACAGCCCCAGTGGTAGTATACAGCAGCCCCACAGGTATATACAGCCCCAGTGGTAGTATACAGCAGCCCCACAGGTATATACAGCCCCAGTGTAGTATACAGCAGCCCCACAGGTATATTCAGCCCCAGTGGTAGTATATACAGCCCCAGTGGTAGTATATACAGCCCCAGTGGTAGTAGATTGCAGCCCCAGCGGTAGTATACAGGGCCCCAGCAGTATATACAGCCCCAGTGGTATATACAGCCCCAGTGGTAGTATATACAGCCCCAGTGGTAGTATATACAGCCCCAGTGGTAGTAGATTGCAGCCCCAGCGGTAGTATACAGGGCCCCAGTAATCCAGGGCCCCCCCAGCGTCTCTCCGGTCACCTGAAAAGCAAACTATACTTATCAGTGTCCGCTGTCCGCGCCCGCTCGCCTCTGCCGTGACAGTGCCGTCTGCGATCCTCCTTCTTCATGCGGCGTCTTCCGGTTTCCTGTGCTCGTCGCAGGGAATTACGTCATTCCCTGCGACGAGCACAGGAACCCGGAAGACGCCGCATGAAGATGGAGGATCGCAGACGGCAGACCGGGCAGAGGCGAGCGGGCGCGGACAGCGGACACTGATAAGTATAGTTTGCTTTTCAGGTGACCGGAGAGACGCTGGGGGGGCCCTGGATTACTGGGGATGCGGGGGCTGCTGTATACCGATGTATACATCGGTATGTACCGATTTATACATCGGTATACAGCACTGACTCGCGTATAAGCCGAGGGGGGTACTTTTCAGCCCAATTTTTGGGCTGAAAAACTCGGCTTATACGCGAGTATATACGGTATATTTCCATTTCCATACTATATTCATTGTAGTATGGTTTTACAGGTAATACAATATTATTGCTAGATGTGATTAAAATTAATAGCTGATGCAATTATATAGTAAGTTTACATACACTGTATAAAAAGATGCATATGCATGTTTTTTTCACTATCTGACAGGAAATCAGAATAAACCTTTCCCCTTTTATGCCAATTAGGATTACCATAATTATTTATAACTAGATGGTGGCCCGATTCTAAAGAATCGGGTAGTCTAGAATCTATATAGAGTTTATTTAGTAATAGGGGAGTGCTGTGAAATTAATTGTGTGTATACAGTCGGCTCAGTGGTTGGCACTGTATACGGTGGCTCAGTGGTATCACTGTATATGGTGGCTCAGTGGTTAGCACTGTATATGGTGGCTCAGTGGTTAGCACTGTATATGGCGGCTCAGTGGTTAGCAGAGTATACGGCGGCTCAGTGGTTAGCACTGTATATGGTGGCTCAGTGGTTAGCAGTGAGTGCGGTGGCTCAGTGGTTAGCAGTGAGTGCGGTGGCTCAGTGGTTAGCAGTGAGTGCGGTGGCTCAGTGGTTAGCACTGTATATGGTGGCTCAGTGGTTAGCACTGTATATGGTGGCTCAGTGGTTAGCACTGTATACGGTGGCTCAGTGGTTAGCACTGTATATGGTGGCTCAGTGGTTAGCACTGTATATGGTGGCTCAGTGGTTAGCACTGTATATGGTGGCTCAGTGGTTAGCACTGTATATGGTGGCTCAGTGGTTAGCACTGTATATGGTGGCTCAGTGGTTAGCACTGTATATGGTGGCTCAGTGGTTAGCACTGTATACGGTGGCTCAGTGGTATCACTGTATATGGTGGCTCAGTGGTTAGCACTGTATATGGTGGCTCAGTGGTTAGCACTGTATATGGCGGCTCAGTGGTTAGCAGAGTATACGGCGGCTCAGTGGTTAGCACTGTATATGGTGGCTCAGTGGTTAGCAGTGAGTGCGGTGGCTCAGTGGTTAGCAGTGAGTGCGGTGGCTCAGTGGTTAGCAGTGAGTGGGGTGCTCAGTGGTCAGCAGTGAGTGCGGTGGCTCAGTGGTTAGCAGTGAGTGCGGTGGCTCAGTGGTCAGCAGTGAGTGGGTTGGCTCAGTGGTCAGCAGTGAGTGGGGTGGCTCAGTGGTCAGCAGTGAGTGGGGTGGCTCAGTGGTCAGCAGTGAGTGGGGTGGCTCAGTGGTCAGCAGTGAGTGGGGTGGCTCAGTGGTCAGCAGTGAGTGGGGTGGCTGAGTGGTCAGCAGTGAGTGGGGTGGCTGAGTGGTCAGCAGTGAGTGGGGTGGCTGAGTGGTCAGCAGTGAGTGGGGTGGCTCAGTGGTCAGCAGTGAGTGGGGTGGCTCAGTGGTCAGCAGTGAGTGGGGTGGCTCAGTGGTCAGCAGTGAGTGGGGTGGCTCAGTGGTCAGCAGTGAGTGGGGTGGCTCAGTGGTCAGCAGTGAGTGCGGTGGCTCAGTGGTCAGCAGTGAGTGCGGTGGCTCAGTGGTCAGCAGTGAGTGCGGTGGCTCAGTGGTCAGCAGAGAGTGCAGTGGCTGAGTGGTCAGCAGAGAGTGCGTTGGCTCAGTGGTCAGCAGTGAGTGCAGCACAGGCTGGAGGGGGCAGAGGCTGGAGGGGGCAGAGGAGGGAGGAGGCAGAGGATGGAGGAGGCAGAAACTGGAGGGGTTAGAGGAGGGAGGGGTCAGAGGAGGGAGGGGTCAGAGGAGGGAGGGGTCAGAGGCTGGGGGGCAGAGGAGAGCGGAGGCTGGGGGGCACAGGAGAGCGGAGGCTGGGGGGCAGAGGAGAGCGGAGGCTGGGGGGCAGAGGAGAGCGGAGGCTGGGGGGGCAGAGGAGAGCGGAGGCTGGGGGGGCAGAGGAGAACGGAGGCTGGAGGGCTGAACACTCACTGGGCTGTCGGCGGTTCCGGAGGCCGGCCCCGGAGTGCGGGCGGGGCTAGCTCCGTGATGGAGGAGAGTCACCGGGTGTGTGGAGAGAGCGGCAGGACTGGGAGCGGTGGCGGCGGAGGCCGCACACCGGAGTGTGGGCCGGTCCGGGCCGGTTCCCGCATGTTGGTGGGCACACACCAGGCTGTGTGCGGAGCCAGTGGCGGGATGGCGGTCCCTGATGGAGAGTGGGCGGTGAGCTGCAGGGCTGTGGGCCGGATGTGGGTGGGCGCAGACGGGGCTCTGTGCAGGGACTGTGGCGGGATAAGGGGGAGTGGTGGCGCTTTAGCGCCCACCGCGAGGCGCTGTGCCATTTTGACAGCGGCTCACGGTGAGCGCTATGCGCTCACCGCTCGTGAGTCTGGTACTTCCGGTTCCGGTCTTTGACACAGGGCGCAAGCCATCACGGAAGTTGAGCGGATTGGCGGGAAGTGGCCTTCGGGTTTTATATATAAGATATATATATAGCAGTACGATGGTATATGGTGGTAATGAGAGCACATGTATAGCAGCACTATGGTATATGGCGGTACATTACAGTACATGTATAGCAGCACTATAGTATATGGCGGTAGATTATAGTAAATGTATAGCAGCACTATAGTATATGGCGGTACATTACAGTACATGTATAGCAGCACTATGGTATATGGCTGTACATTATAGCACATGTATAGCAGCACTATGGTATATGGCAATACTGCGGTGACCGCGGTCCCCCACTCCTCCTGGCCCCCGGTCGTCCACAGTAAAAATAAAAAAATCCTCAGTGAGGATACTCACCTGTCCGGCGGCTCGCTCCACCTCGGCCTTGTAGGTCCTACAGGCCTTTAGGACCTGTAGTTGCCTGGGCAAGCGATCAGCTAAGGAGGGGAGGGGGGGCAGGATTGTGTTGGGGGGCAGAATGGAGCGAGTGGGGCAGGATGGAGCGAGCGGGTCAGGATGTAGCGGGAAGGGGGGACAGGATGGAGACGGCAGGGCAGGATGGAGACGGAAGGGCAGGATGGGTGGGGGGGAGGGGTAGGATGTAGGCGGCGGGGGCAGGATGTTGGCGGGGGTGAGAATGGTGATGGGGGTGCGGGATGGAGTCGGGGGGGCAGGATGGTGTTGGGGGTGTCAGGATGGTGTTGGGGGTGTCAGGATGGTGTTGGGGGTGTCAGGATGGTGTTGGGGGTGGCAGGATGGATAGGGGGTGGCAGGATGGATAGGGGGTGGCAGGATGGATAGGGGGGGCAGGATGGATAGGGGGGGCAGGATGGATAGGGGGGGGCAGGATGGATAGGGGGGGCAGGATGGATAGGGGGGGCAAGCAGGATGGATAGGGGGTGCAGGATGGAGGCGCTCCTCCTGACCCCCTCCGCTCCGCGCAGCACCCGTCCCTCTGGGCCTCCAGTCTCTGTGGGCCCCCCCCCCCCCCCTCCCTTCCTCTGGGGCTGCACACCCCCCGCCCCCGCTCCTTCATGGTGATAATAAAAATTAAAAAAACCTCAGTGAGGATACTTACCCTGCGGCGGCTCGCTCCACCCGTCTTGTAGGTGGCAGGACAGGACCTGTCGTTGGCTGGGAAACCGATCTGCTGGGGGTGAGTGGGCAAAGCGGGGTAAGTGGGCAGAGTGGGGGATGAGTGGGAAGAGCAGGGGTTAGTGGGCAAAGTCATTGGGCAGAGCAGGGGTGAGTGGGCATAATCAGTAGTCAGAGCAGGGTCAATAGTCAGAGCTGGGGTCTGTGGGCAGAGCTGGGGTCAGTGGGCATGGTCAGTAGCCAGAGGGGGGGGGTAAGTAGGCAGAGCAGGGTCAGTGGGCAGAGCGGGGGTGAGTGGGCAGAGTGGTGGGTGAATGGGCAGAGCAGGGTCAGTGAGCAGGATTGGGGCGTCAGTGGTCAGAGCAGGGTAATAGCGGGGGTCAGTGGTCAGAGCAGGGGTTAGTGGGCAGAGTGATTGGGCAGAGCAGGGGTCAGTGGGCACAGTCAGTAGGCACAGCAGGGGTTAGTGGGAAAAATCAGTGGGCAGAGCAGGGGTGAGTGGGCACAGTCAGTGAGCAGAGCAGGGGTCAGCGGGCGGAGCGGGGGTGAGTGGGCAGAGCAGGGTTTAGTGGGCATAGCAAGGGTTATTGGGCACAGTCAGTGGGCAGAGCAGGGGTCAGTGGGCAGAGTGAGTGGGCAGAGAAGGGTCAGTGGGTAGAGCATGGGTGAGTGGGCACGGTCAGTGGGCAGAGCAGGGGTCAGTGGGCATGGTGAAAGGGCAGAGCGGGGGGTGAGTGAACAGAGGGTGGTCAGTGGGCAGGGTGAGTGGTAAAAGCAGGGGCGAGTGGGCAGAGCGGGGGTGAGTGGGCAGAGCGGGAGTAAATGAGCAGAGCAGGGTCAGTAGGCAGTGTGAGGGGTCAGTGGGCAAAGCATGGTCAGTGGGCAGTGTGAGGGGTAAGTGGGTATAGCATGTTCAGTGGGCAGTGTGAGGCGTGAGTGGGCAGTGTGAGGGGTCAGTGGGCAGAGCAGGGTCAGTGTGAGGGGTGAGAGGGCAGAGCAGGGTCAGTGGGGCATGTGAGGGGTCAGTGGGCAGAGCAGGGTGAGTGGGCAGTGTGAGTGGTCAGTGAGCAGAGCAGGGTCAGTGGGGCGTGTGAGGGATCAGTGGGCAGAGCAGGGTGAGTGGGCAGTGTGAGTGGTCAGTGAGCAGAGCAGGGTCAGTGGGCAGAGCAGGGTGAGTGGGCATTGAGGGGTCAGTGGGCAGAGCATGTTCAGTGTGCAGAGGAGGGTCAGTG
Source organism: Allobates femoralis (assembly GCA_033576535.1). NCBI lineage: Eukaryota > Metazoa > Chordata > Amphibia > Anura > Aromobatidae > Allobates > Allobates femoralis. Next base: position 130,776,665 of record JARQOC010000005.1, read on the forward strand.
GGCAGTGTGAGGGGTCAGTGGGCTGAGCAGGGCGAGTGGGCAGAGCAGGGTCAGTGAGGGGTCAGTGGGGAGAGGATGGTCAGTGGGCAGAGCAGGGTCAGTGTGAGGGGTCAGTGGGCAGTGAGGGGTGAGTGGGCAGAGCAGGATGAGTGGCCAGTGTGAGGGGTCAATGGGCCGAGCAGGGTGAGTGGGCAGAGCATGGTCAGTGGGCATAGTGGGGGTGAGTGGGCAGAGAGGGGGTGAGTGGGGGTGAGTGGGCAGAGCAGGGTGAGTGGGCAGAGTGGGTGAGGGGGCAGAGTTTGGGGGTGAGTGGGCAGAGTGGGGGTCAGTGGTCAGAGTGGGGGTGAGTGGGCAGAGCAGGGTCAGAGAGAGGGTCAGTGTGCAGAGTGGGGGTGAGGGGGCAGAGAGGGGTTCAGGGGGAAGAGTAGGGGGGTGAGTGGTCAGAGTGGGGGTGAGTGGTCAGAGTGGGGGTCAGTGGTCAGAGTGGGGGTCAGTGGTCAGAGTGGGGGGTCAGTGGGCAGAGCAGGGACAGAGTGGGGGTCAGTGTGCAGAGTGGGGGTGAGTGGGCAGAGTTGGGGGGTGAGTGGGCAGAGTTGGGGGGTGAGTGGGCAGAGTTGGGGGGTGAGTGGGCAGAGTGAGGGTCAGTGGTCAGAGTGGGGGTGAGTGGGCAGAGTGAGGGTCAGTGGTCAGAGTGGGGGTGAGTGGGCAGGGTCAGAGTGTGGGTCAGTGGTCAGAGTGGGGGTGGGTGGGCAGAGCAGGGTCAGAGTGGGGGTCAGTGGTCAGAGTGGGGGTGAGTGGGCAGAGCAGGGTCAGGGTCAGAGTGGGGGTCAGTGGTCAGAGTGGGGGTGAGTGGGCAGAGCAGGGTCAGAGAGAGGGTCAGTGTGCAGAGTGGGGGTGAGGGGGCAGAGAGGGGTTCAGGGGGAAGAGTAGGGGGGTGAGTGGGCAGAGTTTGGGGGTCAGTGGTCAGAGTGGGGGTCAGTGGTCAGAGTGGGGGTCAGTGGTCAGAGTGGGGGGTCAGTGGGCAGAGCAGGGACAGAGTGGGGGTCAGTGTGCAGAGTGGGGGTGAGGGGGGCAGAGAGGGGGTGAGGGGGGCAGAGTTGGGGGGTGAGTGGGCAGAGTTGGGGGGTGAGTGGGCAGAGTGAGGGTCAGTGGTCAGAGTGAGGGTCAGTGGTCAGAGTGGGGGTGAGTGGGCAGGGTCAGAGTGTGGGTCAGTGGTCAGAGTGGGGGTGGGTGGGCAGAGCAGGGTCAGGGTCAGAGTGGGGGTCAGTGGTCAGAGTGGGGGTGAGTGGGCAGAGCAGGGTCAGGGTCAGAGTGGGGGTCAGTGGGCAGATCGTGGGTCAGTGTGCAGCGCAGGGGGATGAATAGGCAGAGGAAGTTAGATCGGGACAGGACCTTTGATGACGTCACGGTCATGTGATCTGTGACTCCACCCATCATCGTGACGTCATCAAAGGTCCTCAAGCAGGATGAAGAGAGATCGCGTGTGGTTGGAGGGAGCTGTGGTAAGGGGGGGGGTGACCGGACAGTGGAGGGGGTCTGTGCTGAGAGGCGGGGGGTGACCGGAGAGTGGAGGGGGGCGATCGGGTAGCGGAGGGGCAGTGGTGATAGGCTGGGGGTGACCGGACAGTGGAGGGCGGCTATGGTGACAGGCAGGGGGCTGATGGGGCAGCGGGGGGAAGGCAGTGGAGGATGGCTATGGTGACAGGCAGGGGGTGATGGGGCAGCGGGGGCTGTGTGCAGGGCCGGTGACGGGATAACGGCGAGTGGTGGCGCTTTAGCGCCCACTGCGAGGCGCTGTGCCATTTTGACAGCGCTACGCGCTCACCGCTCGTGGGTCTGCTACTTCCGTTTCCGGTCTTTGTCACAGGAGGGAGGCCGTCACGGAAGTTGAGCGGATAGACCGGAAGTGGCCTTCGGGTTTTATATATAAGATTGCCAAACAGCAGAACGAGAGAGAATGTTTTAAGGCATTTTTATTACTTTCTGCAAAGTCACAAGTTTACATACACTAAGATTACTGTGCCTTTAAACAATTTGGGACAGCCCATATGATGATGTCATGTGTTTGGAATCTTCTGAAAGGTTTATTGGCAACATCTGAGTTAATTAGAGACACACCTGTGATTTTATTTTAATGCACACCTGAAACACACTGCTTCTTTGTGTAGCATCACGGGAAAATCTTAAGAAATCAGTCACGATATCAGGAAGGGAATTGTGAAATTGAATAAATCTGTGCTCAATCATGATTTTAATAATTTTCTTATCTCTGTTTATGATAGAATGTGAACCCAGATCCTCTTTCCTATGAGTCCTTCCCGCCTCCTTTTTCCCATCCCAGATTGGACATGTCAACAATGCATCAAACTATATCTTTGAACTTCTCCTTTTTCTCTCTTATTCTTTGTTTTCTTTTTACAGCCTTTTCCAATTAGTATCTATGCATTACTTTTGTTTTTCATCCTCTGTCCCTTTTTTAACATTTTCTCCTTTTCTTTTAAGCATTCTGCCCTAAATTCCAAGTAACCTAAATACTTGGTATGCACAAAATCATTCCAGAAAGACATAGCATCAAACAATCGGCGTTTGTAATTACTACACTGATGATATTAGGTACTGCTATTCACAGAAGGTGCTTAAGCATAAAGGCTTATTAGAGCAGCGGTGGCGCATGAACGCCAGACCGCTCGACATTACTTCCGCACACACCCCTCAATCCCAGCACGCTGATTGGGCTGTCAAAAAAACATTCTCTGTTCCATCAGCGCTAATGCCACAACAGCGGTGGACACTGGGGGATTAACACGCCTCCAAACAAGCAGCGGCCAAGGTACATTTAACCACCTCCAAGCATCTCACCCTAGGACTGTATTTAATTTAACATTCCGTTTTATGTACAAAGTCTAAACTTTACATTTCATTCTCTTAGGTTATGGGCTGCATACAAATGAACCTTTAACCCCCACATTAACAATGTGCAATGAGTTCATGACTTAGATTCCAATCCTCGTCTAATATTCTATGATAACTTTGAACAATTTTCTCTATGGCACTCTATCCATACATAATGGTTTGTCTCCACATTCATAGTTTCTGCCTCAAGCCCCCACCACATGGGGCCACATTGCCGCCGATGACAGAGGCGACGTGGGGGCGTGGCCTCATGTAAAGGGGCGATGTCGCCGGTGCCGGGAGGCCGCCTGGTTTCAGAGCAGTGCCATAGGCTCCCATTGTCCGGCATCACCGCTGGGGTTTCCTGACACCCTGGCGGCGATGCCGCCTGACAGATCGCCGGCGCGGGGCTGAAGGTGTCACCCCGTTTAAACAGGGGACGACGACGCTGGCGGGGCGTCAAAAACGTGCGCGCACCCGCCAGTCGCCGCTGACATCCCCAGCCCCGTCGCCTGGTGTGACGGGGCCTTTAGGGTCACTTGAAGTTTCTACCAATTGAAACTTATTTCCTTTGATCTTTTCTCTAGCTAAGACTAGGGTCACACATGCCAATCAGTTTTTTCCACTAGTTTCAATAAAAAAATCTGTTTTTTGGCTGTTTTTTGAGCCTCCTGTGCAACTATGCATCTTTTGGACTTTGCCATTTTTTGCCAAAAAATGCTACAAAAAATGGATCCGTTTTTTACTGCACCAAAAAAAGTTGCTTGCAGAGTTTTTGAGTCCAGTAAAAAATCAAATCACTTTTGTTAACAATGCAGTCACACTTGATCCCAGGACCCGTTTTATGCATCAGTTTTTGGACTTAGAAAAATAAAGTTAAAAACTGATGCCAATAACGGATCCAGGGTTTATGTGTGACCCCAGCCTTTTTCATTCATTTTATTTCTTTCATTTATCTTGATTTCATTATAATTTTATTCACTTCTGGTATTGGCTCTCACCTCCCCAGTCCTCCTCCCTCCTCTTCACCTAACCTCATCCCGTCCCTTCACCCCCCTTTTTTTTATGGTTAATAACATTTTTTGTTTTATGTGCTATTTGTATATAGCCCTAAGTTCTAGGGTCCACGGGGACACGTTAAGTCTCCCAATTCTCTGTTTATGTATATTTTTACTAAGTTTCATGTTCATGGTTTTGACATATATTTTATTTCCTTTATATCATTTTCAGTCATTGACAAAGGTCTGAAGCAAGACTAAAACGTTTGTCCTTGCACAATTGAATAAAAAGTTTTGCTTTCATCCAGCCTCCTGTGAGTGCCTTGTATATCTATTTTACTGATGTGTATATCTGGGTTTGCCAGCAAACTAAGGAACAGAAGTGCCAGTGCTGACAATTACTTGTAATCATCACTTGGATGGCATTGTGCAAACTGGTTAGTGCAAAATTCGACTAGATGCTCCTTAACTCCTTCACCCTTGAGACTGGCTTCTACCTTAATGGCCGGGTCATTTTTTCAATTCTGACCAGTGTCAATTTACGAAGTAATAACTTTGGAAGCTTCAACAGATTCCAGTAATTTTAAAACTGTTTTACTTTGAATTATACAGGGTGAGCCATTTATATGGATGCATCTAAATAAAATGGGAATGGTTGGTGATAGCAACTTCCTGTTTGTGGCACATTAGTATATGGGAAGGGAAAACTTTTCCAGATGGGTGGAGATCATGGCGGCCATTTTGAACTCGGCCATTTTATTTTTTTCAATGGGAAGAGGGTCATGTGACACATCAAACATATTGAGAATTTCATAAGAAAAACAATGGTGTGCTTGGTTTTAACATAACTTTATTCTTTCATGAGTTATTTACATATTTATGACCACTTATAAAATGTGTTCAAAGTGCTGCCCATTGAGTTCGATTGTCAGTGCAACCCTCTTCTACCATTCTTGACACACTGATAGCAACACTGCAGAAGAAATACTAGCACAGGATTCCAGTATCCGTTGTTTCAGATGCTGCACATCTCGTATCTTCACAGGATGGACAATTGCCTTCAGATGAGTGAGGAGGCAAATTTTTTTGTGAATGGTGAATTTAAAAAACAAAACCACCGCTATTGGTCTGACACTAACCCACATAGATCCCTCCAAGGCTGTTGGAACACAAAAATTGATGGTATGGTGTGGTATATGTATTAACCCCTTCCCGACATAGGACGTTGTGCAACGTCCTGGCAGATTTGAGCTGCTGCAGCTCCTGTGAGTGGGGTCGCTCAGGTGTCACAGATGCTGCTGCTCTGTGACAACCTGTAGATGACCCCACAGGGGGTGGATTAACCCCCCCATGCCCAGGACCCCTCCGATCGGCAGTTTAAAAGTGAAACTGCCGATCGGAGGGAATCACAGGGATTCACCCCTCCAGATCTGATTGGAGCTCTCCAATCAGATCTGGAGGGGCGGATCGGCAAGTGCCCACCCCTCCTCACCCCCCTCCAGCTCCAGGACTGTCCAGGGCCCCCCCGCCGTCCCCCCCCAACCGCCCGCCCCCCTCTATTATAATGTATCTGCCGGCGGGCTGCACCCGCGTGCGCCTGCCGGCAACACTGCCCGCTCCCCTGCTCTGGTGCTCCCCCCAGGCTGCCCCCACCTCCGGGCCCTGTGCCTGGCCCCCCCTCACCTCCTGCGGCGGGCTGCACACTTCCGTGCACCCGCCGCTGCTGCCGCCGCCGCCGCTGCTGCAGCTCCTCCTTCTCTGCCCGGCCCGCCGGTCTGTGGCCCCGCCTCCTCTCCCGGCCTCCTCCTGCTCATCGGTGGAACGAGGGAGGTAAGTATGTATGTGTATGTATGCATGTATGTGTATGTATGCATGTATGTGTATGTATGCATGCATGTGTGTGTATGCATGCATGTGTGTGTATGCATGCATGTGTATGTATGCATGCATGTGTATGTATGCATGCATGTGTATGTATGCATGCATGCATGTATGTATGCATGTATGTGTATGTATGTATGTGTATCTATGTATGTATGTGTATGTATGTATGTGTATGTATCTATGTATGTATGTATGTGTATGTATGTATGTGTATGTATCTATGTATGTATGTATGTATGTGTATGTTTGTATCTATGTATGTGTATGTATGTATGTATGTATGTGTATGTATCTATGTATGTATGTATGTATGAATGAATGAATGAATTGATGGTGGGTGAATGGATAGAGGGTGCATGCGTGGACGTGAGCGTACATGAGCGTGCGTGGACGTGAGTGTGCGTAGACGTGTGCGTGCGTAGACGTGTGCGTGTGTGGACATGTGTGTGGACGTGTGCGTGCATAGATGTGTGTGTGCATAGACGTGTGCGTGCGTGGATGTGTGCATAGATGGATGTGTGCGTAGACGTGTGCATGTGTGGACATGTGTGTGGACGTGTGCGTGCATAGATGTGTGTGTGCATAGACGTGTGCGTGCGTGGATGATGGGTGCATAGGTGGATAGATGGGTGCAACAAGGGATCAAGTGTCCTCTTGTTGTAGTCCCTGGGATCATAGTCATGGTGCACTGTATGACAGATCATTGTCATACAGTGCACCATAACTCTGACCCCAGAGACTGTAAGAAGAGGACACTTCATCCCTTGCTGCAGTCTCTGGATTGACCAGAGGCGATCGAGCGTCGTGGGACCTTCGTTGTGGACTACGTCGGAGGCGATCGTGCGTCGTGGGACCTTCGTTGTGGACTACGTCATAGGCGATCGAGCGTCGTGGGACCTTCGTTGTGGACTACGTCGGATCTTTATAATAAAGATGGAGTCCGAATTTTGTTTGTGTTTTTTTTTTCAAATAAAAAGATTTTTCTCTGTGTGTATTTTCTGACTATTTACCAGAGATTCCTAATGGCGGGTCTAACATTGGCCCTATATTATGAATCTCGGGCTTAGTGCCAGCTGCCAATAAAAAGCTGGCATTAAGCCCTTTATTACCCAGTTTGCCACCGGCACCAGGGCAACTGGAAGAGTCTGGGTACAGCGCCAGAAAATGGCGCTTCAATGAAGGCGCCATTTTCTGGGGCGGCTGCGGGCTGCAATTCGCAGCATGGGGGGCCCAGAACGCTTGGGCCTCTCCATGCTGCGGATTCCAGCCCCCAGCTGCCTAGTTGTACCTGGCTGGACCAAAAATATGGCGGAGCCCCACGCCATTTTTTTTCTAGAATTAGTCCTAGAAAAAAAATTAAAATGGGCTTTGCTGTATTTTTGGTTGCCAGCCAGGTACAATGAGGCAGCTGGGGGTTGCTGGCAGTCCGTAGCTGCCAAGTTGTACCTGGCTGGACCAAAAATATGGCGGAGCCCTACGCCATTTTTTTTCTAAAATTAGTCCTAGAAAAAAAAAAATGGGCTTCGCTGTATTTAGATGCATAGTGAACACTTTGAACCCCCAGGTGCTTCACAAATTGATCCGTAAAAATGAAAAAAGAAAATTTGTGTGAAAACAAATGTACTTTTTCCTTCTTACGGATCAATTTGTGAAGCACCTGGGGATCAAAGTGCTCACTATGCATCTAGATGCATTCCTTGGGGGGTCTAGTTTCCAAAATGGGGTCATTTGTGGGGGAGCTCCAATGTTTGGGCACACAGGGGCTCTCCATACACGACATGGTGTCCGCTAATGATTCCAATAGTTAGCGGACACCATGTCGCGTATGGAGAGCCCCTGTGTGCCTAAACATTGGAGCTCCCCTACAAGTGACCCCATTTTGGAAACTAGACCCCCCAAGGAACATATCTAGATGCATAGTGAGCACTTTGAACCCCCAGGTGCTTCACAAATTGATCCGTAAAAATGAAAAAAAGAAAATTTGTGTGAAAACAAATGTACTTTTTCCTTCTTACGGATCAATTTGTGAAGCACCTGGGGGATCAAAGTGCTCACTATGCATCTAGATGCATTCCGTGGGGGTCTAGTTTCCAAAATGGGGTCATTTGTGGGGGAGCTCCAATGTTTGGGCACACAGGGGCTCTCCATACACGACATGGTGTCCGCTAATGATTCCAATAGTTAGCGGACACCATGTCGCGTATGGAGAGCCCCTGTGTGCCTAAACATTGGAGCTCCCCTACAAGTGACCCCATTTTGGAAACTAGACCCCCCAAGGAACATATCTAGATGCATAGTGAGCACTTTGAACCCCCAGGTGCTTCACAAATTGATCCGTAAAAATGAAAAAAGAAAATTTGTGTGAAAACAAATGTACTTTTTCCTTCTTACGGATCAATTTGTGAAGCACCTGGGGGATCAAAGTGCTCACTATGCATCTAGATGCATTCCGTGGGGGGTCTAGTTTCCAAAATGGGGTCATTTGTGGGGGAGCTCCAATGTTTGGGCACACAGGGGCTCTCCATACACGACATGGTGTCCGCTAATGATTCCAATAGTTAGCGGACACCATGTCGCGTATGGAGAGCCCCTGTGTGCCTAAACATTGGAGCTCCCCCACAAGTGACCCCATTTTGGAAACTAGACCTCCCAGGGAACGTATCTAGATTAGTTGTGAACATTTTGAACCCCCAGGTGTTTCACAAATTCATCTGTAAAATTGAATAAGTACTTTTTTTCCACAAAAAAATTATTTTTTTATTTTTACAGATTATTTTGTGAAGCACCGGGGTGTTCAAAATGCTCACCACCCATCTAGCTAAGTTCCCTGGGGGTCTAGTTTCCAAAATGGGGTCACTTGTGGGGGAGCTACAATGTTTAGGCACACAGGGGCTCTCCAAACGCGACATGGTGTCCGCTAACAATTGGAGCTAATTTTTCAGTCAAATTGTTAGCGGACACTATGTCGCGTTTGGAGAGCCCCTGTGTGCCTAAACATTGGAGCTACCTCACAACTGACCCCATTTTGGAAACTAGAGCCCCCAGGGAACTTAAATAGATGTGTGGTGAGCATTTTGAACCCCCAGGTGCTTCACAAATTCATCCGTAAAAATGAAAAAGTACTTTTTTTTCCATAAACATTTTCTTTTTTCATTTTTACAGATTAATTTGTGAAGCACTAAGGTATTCAAAATGCTCACCACCCATCTAGATAAGTTCCCTGGGGGGTCTAGTTTCCAAAATGGGGTCACTTGTGGGGAGCTCCAATGTTTAGGCACACAGGGGCTCTCCAAATGCAACATGGTGTCCGCTAACAATTTGACTGAAAAATCAGCTCAAATTGTTAGCGGACACCATGTCGCGTTTGGAGAGCCCCTGTGTGCCTACACATTGGAGCTCCCCCACAAGTGACCCCATTTTGGAAATTAGACCCCCCAGGGAATTTATCTAGATGGGTGGTGAGCATTTTGAACCCCCAGGTGCTTCACAAATTCATCCGTAAAAATGAAAAAGTACTTTTTTTTCTACAAAAATTTTGTTTTTTCATTTTTACAGATTAATTTGTGAAGCACTGGGGTATTCAAAATGCTCACCACCCATCTAGATAAGTTCCCTGGGGGGTCTAGTTTCCAAAATTGGGTCACTTGTGGGGGAGCTCCAATGTTTAGGCACACAGGGGCTCTCCAAATGCAACATGGTGTCCGCTAACAATTTGACTGAAAAATCAGCTCAAATTGTTAGCGGACACCATGTCGCGTTTGGAGAGCCCCTGTGTGCCTACACATTAGAGCTCCCCCACAAGTGACCCCATTTTGAAAACTAGACCCCCCAGGGAATTTATCTAGATGGGTGGTGAGCATTTTGAACCCCCAGGTGCTTCACAAATTCATCCGTAAAAATGAAAAAGTACTTTTTGTTCTACAAAAATTTTCTTTTAGCCTAAACTTTTTCATTTTCACATGGGGAACAGGATAAAATGGATGCTAAAAATTGTTGGGCAATTTCTCCTGAGTACACCGATACCTCATATGTGGTCATAAACCACTGTTTGGGCACACAGCAGGGCTCAGAAGGGAAGGAGCGCCATTTGACTTTTTGAACGGAAAATTAGCTCCAAAAGTCAAATTGCGCTCCCTCCCTTCTGAGCCCTGCCGTGTGCCCAAACAGTGGTTTATGACCACATATGAGATATCGATGTACTCAGGAGAAATTGCCCAACAATTTTTAGGATCCATTTTATCCTGTTGCCCATGTGAAAATGAAAGAATTGAGGCTAAAAAACATTTTTGTTGGAAAAATTAAAATTACCATTTTTTCCTTCCACTTTGCTTTAGTTCCCGTGAAGCACCTGAAGGGTTAATAATCTTCTTGAATGTAGTTTTGAGTAGCTTGAGGGGTGCAGTTTTTGAAATGGTGTCACTTTTGGGTGTTTTCTGTCATGTAAACCCCTCAAAGGGACTTCAAATGTGATGTGGTCACAAAAAAAAATGGTTTTGTAAATTTTGCTGGAAAAATGAAAAATTGCTGATGAACTTTGAACCCTTATAACGTCCGAACAAAAATTTTTTTTTTTCCCAAAATTGTGCTGATGTAAAGTAGACATGTGGGAAATGTTATTTATTAACTATTTTGTGGCACATACCTCTCTGGTTTAGCAGAATAAAAATTCATAATTTGAAAATTGCAAAATTTTCAAACATTTTGCCAAATTTTTAATTTTTTCACCAATAATCGCAAAAATTATCGACCTAAATTTAATACTAACATGAAGCCCAATATGTCACGAAAAAACAATCTCAGAATCGCTCGGATCCAATGAAGCGTTCCAGAGATATTACCTCATAAAGGGACACTGGTCAGAATTGACAAAAATGGCCTGGTCATTAGGGTCAAAATAGGCCCGGGGGTGAAGGGGTTAAACAGATAGTGGGGCCATTCTTCATCAATGGAAACCTCAATGCCACTGGATAGAATAATAATAATAATAATCTTTATTTATATAGCGTCAACATATTCCACAGCGCTACTCAATTCAGGATATCTGAGATTGCTACATGTTTTGCCTGATGTATGCACTCGTGTGAGTCCTTACACTGACAGTCTATGGACCCTTGTTCTGACACTCCATAGATTTACATTGCAAAAGTGACTTTCAATTCATACATAAACAACAGTATCGGAATTTAAAGGGAACCTAACCCCTCCAAATCACCCCCAATCCTATGGATACCTGTCCCTGCACCATGACAGATCATTATTAGTGGTCCTTTTCTATAAAAATTGCGTGGTGTAACATTGCCAAAATCAACATTATGCACTTACATATCTGCAACTCCTTGTCAATGAATAAGTCTCACAGGACATTCCCTGTGAGTCTCTAAGCCCTCCTTAGCCGCTCATTATCACGCCCCGATGGGCATGATAAATAATCCTCATTGCCCTGCTGTATGGGCGGAATAACCGGTGTGACGCTATTTGCGACACATCCGGTCATAGTGCCGACGGTACACCCTTTAGGTGTAAATCAAAAACCATGCATGCGCAATGCACATGGTGAGGTGGGCGTGCACCTAAAGGGTGTACAGACGTCACTATGACCGGATGTGATGCAAATAGCGTCACACCGGCTATTACACCCATACAGCAGGGTGAGGAGGACTAGGATTATTTATCACGCCCATCGGGGCGTGATAATGAGCGGCTAAGGAGGACTTAGAGTCCCAAAGGAATGCCCTGTGAGACTTATTTAGGGACAAGAAGTTGCAGATATGTAATGCATAATGTTGATTTTGACAATGTTACACCACACATTTTTTATAGAAAAGGACCACTAATAATGATCTGTCATGTTGCAGGAACAGGTATTCATAGGGTTGGAGGTGATTTGGAGGGGTCAGGTTCCCTTTAAGTTATGTGACTCAGAAGTGGACCAGTGTATTTTAGCACAACACTACATTACACACATATTTAGAAAAGTTTAGTTGATAACATTTTTTGTTGGGAGTGCTACTTCAATGATGAACTCATCAAATTAGTAAATGCATTTGGTAAGCATGTACAGTCTAGTGTTAAGATGTTAACTGTTACAGTATCATTATCTAGATATAACATAATGACATCATTATCAGAGCACGCCAATGAAACTTATTAATATTCTGGTAAATTATTCGAAGTGAAAAGGAAATGAATTGCAGGTTGAATGACATAACCCTCAGAGTATGGCATGTGATGATCTAGCACCAACCTTTCAAGGACAGCTATTGCTCTGCTTAGTATATATATATATATATATATTTATAAAGCTTCAGCAGCTTTCTTTCTGTTTTACATGCAATCTGGGACCAATTCAAAAAGGATGTAGTCTGATATGATTTTTGGAGATTTGGGGCATATTATTTGGAAATCTAGATAACCATAGAGAAAACATATTTTTAATATGTGCAACAAAAATATGACTGTATAAGTGGGCACTACAATACTTATAGGGAACTGAACAGCCGACGTATCTTGGTTCCAGGCACTGTGTACTTGGCGGTGGTGCACGACTGGTAAAGCCTGGTTGGACCTGTTGAAGTACAAGTGCGCAAAACAGCCGTTGTCCTTACACCTGCTAGAGTACTACCTCTCCCCCCGTGCTATTCTGGCATTGTGCACCAGTTTTTATCTTCGTTTGGCATACAGAAGGTGTTTTTTATGGCTCTGGAGTTTGCCACGGTTTTCTTCAAACATTATTATTTTCACAATGTGTTTTTAATTTTTTATATACAAAGTGTGAATTGTGGTTTTGCCATTATCTTTAACGTGTTACTGGTGAACCTCTAAAATGCTGCACACATATCTATCAAAAATTGTTGACCTGTTTCCACCAATTTGAGAACACTAAGAACACTGGCTAATTTTGTTAGGGCTGGATGACTGATGATTAGCCTCTTCAAAAATAAGATAGGATGTAGATGTCTATGGGGGAAGAGGCATACACAGAGGGCAAGTCAACATTTTGATCACAGGGAGACCAAGTGCTTGATAGTTACAGAATCTTAAACACTGATCCCAGTCATGTCAGCAACAACTAAACTGCATAAGAAATTAATGAATAACGGGCATAAACATGACTTACAATAAGTGGCACCTGCAGAAACACAAATGCTAACTCGTGACACCCTGCATTAAATGGGTTGTCCAGTCTAAAATTATAATTCTGTAGTCACTCTGTGTGGTTACAGAATTATGAATCCTCCCAGTGCCTGCACTGTGCGGTGCAAGGATTCCTGGTTCTAAACTGGGAACGGACCACAGTTATGCAGTATGCATGTTTCTGGCCACTGCAGATGGAGCCCCTGACTAGTGGGCACAACTTCACTCAATTTACTTGTATCGAGTAAGGCCGCTCCCACTAGACAGGGGCTCCGACTTCAGTTGCTGGGATCATGCAAACCGTATAATTGTGGTCCGTTCCCAGCTTACAAAATGGTGAATCCTCGCAGCACATAGTGCATGTACTTGGAGGACTGAGAAATCTTCGATCACACATAGTGACTGCAGAATTATCAGTTTAGACCAGACAACCACTATAAGCATTACTTGATGTAGGTAATATATTTTTTGCCATATTTATCTGTGATTGACTTGAAACATTCTAAATAAAGATTATATACAAAATAAAAATGCAACAAAAATGTAATATCTACCCAAAGGCCCCTTTTACATCAGCGTTTTTCTCTGATTGCGGCAGATGCGGCAGAATTACCACATCTGCTTCATCTGCCGCCTAACAGCCGCACTTGCGGCACACTTGCGGCAAGCCCCATGCATTGTCTATGGGGCTTTGCCATCAGGTGTGGCAAGTGAGGTATAGCTGCGGTTCCGGCACTTGCGGCAGTTATGGCCACGAAAAAAAAAACGCTGCTGACCACGGTTTTTTTTCACGGCTGCAACTGCCGCAAGTGCCGGAACCGCAGCTGTACTGCAGTTGCCGCACTTGCCGCAAGCCCCATAGACAATGCATGGGGCTTGTCAAAAGTGTGCCGCAAGTGCGGCCGTTATGCGGCAGATACGGTAAATCTGACACATCTGCAGCAATCAGTGAAAAACACTGATGTGAAAGGGGCCTTACTAGGGTATTATCATGTAATTGCAGACAAAAAATAACCACGCCATTACAAAGGTCCAATGACAGAAAAATATAAAATTACAGCTCATGACAAATGGCAACACTTTTTTTTTTTTTACAAAATTCTGATTTTTTTTCATCTCTAAAATAATTTTTAAAACAAACTGACCTGGAAAATCATTTTGCCAGGTTATTTTTACCCTAGAATGAATTTTGTAAAAAAAAGACCAAAAAAACAATAGCAGAAATCATTATTTTTTTTGCATTTTCACCGCAACCTGTATGTTTTTCCTGAGTTCCAGTTTATTCTTTAGCAACATCGATGGTGTAATTCAAAACTCATCACACAAACAAGCTCTCCTATCTCTATGTTGGTTGAAAAAAATAATATGGTTTTTGGAACAAGGAGAGGAAAATATTAAAGTGCAAAACTGGAAAATTCTTGGTCATTAAGTGATTAACCTGGTGAATAGTTTTTATTGATCAATCATATCAATCTTCTATTTCATAGCTCTGCCTTCCTTCATTTCTATATCTTAGGCGGCTGTCACACGCAACGATTTCTTGCCCGATATCGTTTAAGCGATCTCCTTTTTGATCGCTTAAGCGATATCGGGCAAGAAATCGTTGCATGTAATCAAGCGATTTACGATGTGAAATCGCTTGATCGTGACATCGCAGATCTGAGCTCCGGAGCTCAGATCTAGCGATGAACGATGTCACGATCAGCTTCATCGTGGTGTATAACACCACAATGAACGATCTCCCAGCGCAGAGCCTATGCTGGGAGATGGTAACTATGGTACACGTCGGGTAACTAAGCGACGCGCGGCGCCTAGTTACCCGATGTGTACCATAGTTACCAGCGATATCGCGGATCCACATCGCTGGTGAGTCTGTCTGTGTGACAGCTCACCAGCGATGTGAGCGATATTGTAAGCGATCGCGCGTGCACGTGATCGCTTACAATATCGCTAGAGATATCTCAGCGTGTGACGGCCGCCTTAGTAATGTCTAGTAATGTCATGTTGTATGATTTATCAACCAGATGTTTCCATTGACCATCATGTTTCTCAGCTTCTGATCTTCTGATGAATTCCCCTTGAATCCTGTTTTGGTGTAAATTGTCTGTCATTACATAGCTTTATTACCAGCATATCTGTGTCGCTGATGATGCTGGTGTGAATAGTCCTCTGTCATGGCTCCTTATGTGATGTGCCTGCATTATTATACAGACAATATTTATGGTTGATGATTACAAAGCATCCTCAGCACCTTCATCTCTCTCTCCTACCTGTCTCAGTCTGTCAGTTTTTTTCTTCTTTTAACACTCTCCGGTATGACGGTAGGTGGGTGACTTATCATCTAGAAGATCCATTTAGCATGATATTTAGCAGCTGCTTTAAGCCATGTGATGCATTCAGCTTTGTATAATAGTTCACTTGAAGGTCTTTGCACAGTTCAGACATGTCAGCTGAGTAACTTCAAGCAGTGCAAGGACTTGTAATTATTGGCCCCGGGCTGGTAGCTTTCTGAGAATGCTTTGTTTCCATGTTCTTGTCCAATCAATGCTCTGCATGCAGAGTGTGACTCCTAGAATGCTGTAATGGTTGACCAAAAGTATGTGGAGAAATGAAAACAGGTATGAAGTCAAGTCCAGGCACAGACCCCCTACTTTACTGACATAAGTGTAGAACACCTTGCTTCTTTGTCAGACCTACAACAGGTAACATTCCAGTCCTTTCAACCTGCTGCTTCTCTCCCATTATGGATCGTTAGAACAGAGGAAACACTCCCGGGAAAGTTACATTATTCATTCTGCATCTAAATGTCCGATCTCTTTTTTACAGAAATATTGTAAGGCCCCATGCACAACCGGTTCATCTAGAGTGATGCTAAATCCCTGCAGATCCATATTATGGAATTAAAATCTGCATTCACGTGGGTGCGGACTGTTGCAGATTTTATTCTCAGATGTTCACGGCAGATTACAAGTAGATACACAGAGAAATCTGCATATAACAGTCCTTAAAAAAACTGTATAGTCATATATTTTAGGAAATTCATGGCACTCACTAAGAAGTAAAAAAGTAGATAATTTATTTCACAAGCAATAAAGTAACATGGAAAAAGTGTCTATGGCCTCCTTGGTGAATGCCGTAGATTTCCTACTATGTGCGACTGTAATTTCAGGTTTTATAGTATGCCATTAGGGTCCACTGTTCAGAAGAAGGTGGATCCAACCACACAGGCGTCACTTGGGATCTTTAGTTTTATGAATGAAGCAATGATAGCCTGCTTTTCTCCATTGTGATTTATTTCCAAGCAAATTATATGCTTGTGCCACTGTCTGGTGCTCTAGCCAGTCTCTGTTACTGGTCTCCAGTGATGATGTATCATGTAGACATCACATGCTTTAAAGTTCATATCTGTTGACATTATAGTTGATCTAAAAGATTTGCAGGACCCTGATCTGACAGCTCCATTGGCAGTTCATGGCCATTGGACACAACACTGTGAACCTTTTACTACCTGCAACATTCTATCTTTCTTTCAATGTTCTATTTATTGAATATATAACAACTAGTTTAATATGCAACTTCAAGCATCATGAATAGGAAAAGAAACATTAGCATTCAATACAAACAGGTGTTGGACACCGAATTAGAAAGGTAAAATATCAACTACTGGTTCACGGAAAGGAGTTCAGGTAGTAAGAAGTAATCATAAGAGTAAAGTCTATAGTCCAATTTTGGGATCAGGTGGAGTGCAGTTGGCACCACGAAGCATCCAATCAAAGGGTTAGCAAAAAAAACAAAGATGAAAGGGTAGGAACCATGTAGTTGATGGTAAAGATAATACTTTTGTAAACAGGAATTAATAGTATTTGGAAGCAGGGATTCATATAAAGGAGGAAAAGAGTAAAGGAGAGAAGAGGGAAACAAGGAAAGGAGAAGTGGAGGGTCGTGGGAGGGTGAGAAAGGACCTGTAGCTGTTGAGAATTCCCAATCATGGAGGACGCGACTAATACTTTTCATATAATTTACCCAGCAGTCGGTGATATGTTATTCCCCTCCAGATCCGAAAGAGCAAGAGCAAACCCAGGGGTAGTTCTGAAGTAAAGCCACAGTGACCAAGTCTTTTCAAACCAACCAAGGGACCCCTGTGAACAGACCGCTATTTCAGCAGTGTGATAAAGCAACTCTGTTGATTAGTAGGTCCTACAATGTCATGCATGCATGATTTCAGTATCTGAATGTAGCCTAAACCTGTATGGGTGTGACTGAGCCGAGACTCGCTGACAATTGCAGAATGCCATGATCTTTTTCTCATGCCGGTTAAGGCCACTTCAAACGCTACGATATTGTTGAACGATATTGTTGAAATGTCACGGATTTGTGATAGTTCAACCAATATCGTTTGTGCATCGTTGTGCGTAAACGAACGATCTTGAAACGATAAATCGTTGGATCGTTCATCAAAAATTTGAGATCCTGACCTCAAATCTATCGTTCGTTGTCCAATTAATGTTCTCTGAACAAGCAACATCGAAACCTTTTTGAACGATGTCGTTCAGAATTCTCCTATTCATGCCGCTTTGTAACATCGTTCGGTCGTTGTTCTCCAAGTAGCTGGCACTAACAATGTCAAAAGGATCACGGTCACATGACAGCTAACGGTACTGTTCAACGATATCGTAGCGTGTGAAGTGGCCTTAAGGCATGCCTGTTAGGCATGAGAAAAAAACTAACAGATGGACACTGCCTCATTGTTTAACATTGGATGTTTTATTGGATTGCACTCATCCATTTTAAATGAAAGTGGAACAGAGGCCTAACAGTGAAGTTGGAAACAAAACAGAGACCAATGAAGGGACATGAAAGCATGGGATTGGTAGCTGCAAAAGGTTGGTAATGCTGAAAATTAGACGTCTGTAGTAAAAGGAACTAGTGGCTTTTGTTTTTTGTAATACAAAAATTTCAATAGTTTATTCATGAATATCTGTGACGTAAATGAAAGGTACTGTGGCATACACTACAATGATGTCACTTTTTTGAAGTCATGGACACTATCATTATAAAATTAGATACAGAATGAAAACAATTCTGCATTTCTGGCACAATATGAAATATCGCACTGAGACAAAATGTGCGAGTGGCACGTTCATTTCTGACAACGGCCTTCAGTGCCTGAACCGCCAACACTGCACGTTTTTCCAACTTTGCTAGAACTGTTTACTCAAACTAGTTTTGACATGACAATGGCCTTCTCAAAGATACGTCAGGAATAATAAAATTGCTGTTTTGATTCTTTGAAAAGACAAGGAAATCTTTCTATGTGTTAACTAAACTTGTGAACTGATGCCAGATATTGTTCTCTTTTTAGAAAACAACATTGTAATTATCCAAAACAAGTCAATCAAAACCAAAAAGCTTGAATGTTAAATCAAATTTTTACATATATTAGGGTGGTGTCACTATATTAATGTTTAATGTGAAAGTGCTGAGATCTTCCCACGATTCTGTGATCATGATAAAGCAGCCGTCACACGCACAGATATCTTGCCCGATATCGTTTAAGCGATCTCCTTTTTGATCGCTTAAGCGATATCGGGCTTAAAATCGATGCATGTAATCAAGCGATTTACGATGTGAAATCGCTTGATCGTGACATCGCTGATCTGAGGTTCTCAGATCTAGCGATGAACGATTTCACGATCTCCTTCATCGTGGTGTATGACACCACGATGATCCATCTCCCAGCGGCAGAGCCTATGCTGGGAGATGGTAACTATGGTACACGTCGGGTAACTAAGCGACGAGCGGCCCTAGTAACCCGATGTGTACCATAGTAACGAGCGAGATCGCGGCTCCGCATCGCTGGTGAGTCTGTCTGTGTGACAGCTCACCAGCGATGTGAGCGATATTGTAAGCGATTGCGCGTGCACGTGATCGCTTACAATATCGCTAAAGATATCTGTGCGTGTGACGGCCGCTTAAGTTATATGAGTTTTATATTTATATGAGTTTTATATTTTCACTCTTTGTTTTATACATCTAGGCATGGCCTGTTACATGTCATCATGATTATTTCTAATGGTGTGTTTACACGTCCCGATATCGGCGTCCAACTCCGACCAAAAGTCACGTGGTTCGTGCGTTGGCCCCGATATCGTTTGTGCATTGTATGGTATAAATGTCCAATATGATGCAAGAATGATGTCAAACCGATATCGGGGATCGAATGAGCGTGCTATTCAATGGGCCGATATTGGATGGAGGTTGGAGCCGGATCGTGCTGTGTAAATGCCCAACTACGATGTGCAGTACAACGTCCCCTATCCTCTCCATGTAAAATAGTCGTTCCTGGGTGGGCCGTACAAGGGGGGCGTAGACATCGTAGAGACGTTGTATGCCGATATCGCGCTGGGTAACATCTCCTATGCGATGTTGTAATTCTGCCCAGAAAAAGCGCGCTCCCGCATCGTTGGATCCAATATTGGACCGACGTTGGGACGTGTAGACCCACCATAAGAACAAACTTATTGAATTATCTTAAAGGTTCATGTATGGACCCTTAACTTTTTGTACACAAAATATTTAAAATGTGTGCACAATTATTAGGAAAGTGAGTTTTTCGAGGCGTGATTACTAAACCATCAAGATTTGTATTTGCAAATATAGTCAACATATTCTCAAAAAACATGCTGAGAAATAAAAATGCACATTAAGGGGCCTTTCACACTTGCATTTTTTTCCTGATCTGGAAGATCAGGAAAAAACCTGATTCTTAAGGCCACGTTACACACACAGATATCTGTTCAGATATTGGTCACAGATCTCTGGTTGCAGTGAAATCATGGACACATTGTTCCATTTTGTGGCTGTGTACAAATGTAACAATGTGTCCATGATTTCACTGCAACCAGAGATCTGTGACCAATATCTGAACAGATATCTCTGTGTGTAACATGGCCTTTAGGCCGGGATGACCCTGACAGCTGCGGACTGGATTAGCACACAGGACTGGAGGGCTAATATGCCCTTCAGTCCGGTGTGCAGCCGCATGCAGCTGCAGCCGCTGACAGGTCAGGACCGCGGCGCCGCAGTCGTGACTTATCAGCAGCAGGAACTGTGTGCGGCTGCACACCGGACCAGAGGGCATATTAGCCCTCCAGTCCTGTGTGCTGATCCAGTCCGCGGCTGTCAGGGTCATCCCGGACAGCCCCGGACTGGATCATGCCGCAGTGTGAAACGGACCTAAGAATCAGGTTTTTTCCTGATCTTCCAGATCAGGAAAAAAACGTAAGTGTGAAAGGCCCCTTAATGTGCATCTTTATTTCTCAGCATGGGGCATAGACATTGCATGGGGCATGCGGTAACCGCGGCAGTTGCGTTTTTTTTCGCCGCAACTGTCGCGATCAGCGATTACCGCTGATGTGAAAGGGGCCTTAGGTTGGTTTCACACCACAGTTTTTTTCCTGATCAGGTTCCATCAGGTTTATGTGTCAAAACCAGGAGGGGAACCAGGAAAGGAACCAGGAGTGACTCCAAAACTCAGAACAGGTGTCAATCTTTTAAGTATAGTTTTTCTCTGCAAGCGCCTCTCCTGGTTTTGACACACAAACCTGATCGAACCTGATCAGGGAAAAAACTGCAGTGTGAAACCAGCCTTAGTTTGGTTTCACACTGCGGTTTTTCACTGGTCAGGTTCGATCAGGTTTGTGTGCCAAAACCAGGAGAGGAACCAGGAGGGGAACTTGCAGAGAAAAACTATAATTGAAAGACTGACACCTGTTCTAGGTTTTGGAGTCACTCCTGGTTTTGAAACACAAAACCTGATCGAACCTGACCTGATCTGACCGTACTGTGCAACCAGCCTTAAAGATGAGGAAGGTGGCCATGCCATTATACTTACAAGTAACCTAAACCCTGCTGAGAACTTATGTGCCCTTATTAAATAGGAGATTAAGGCCATGGTCACACGTTGAGTATTTGGTGAGGTTTAACATCAGTATTTGAAGCCAAACCCAGGAGTGGAACAATCAAATGAAAGTATATTAGAAACATGTCACCACTTCTGTATATTTATCCACTTCTGGTTCTGAATTACAAATACGGAGATAAAAACTCACCAAATACTCAACGTGAGCATGTAAAGGAAAAAAAGTCACCTCTCTGTACAGCGTATTTGAGGCTATGATTGGTGTTGCCCAAACAATTGATGGTCAACAGAATAAAAACTGATAAACTGCATGGCTGGGGGCATTATGACTGTCATTGAAAATAAAATTGGCAATACTGGTCACAGATATCTTATTTGAAATTTCAGAAATTTATTTTTGTATATTTCGAGTTGTGTGGTTATTCTCACTTTAAGGCTGGGGTCACAGTAGCATTTTTCACATGCGTTTTTGGAGACCTGCGTTTTCAAAAACGCATGTAAAAAACGCACCCATAGGCCCCCATGTTAAAAAACGCATGCCCTAATAGCCAAAAAGCATGTGTGACAGTCCCATGCGTTTTTGGAGCTTTTCCAAAAACGCATGCGTTTTTTAATATGGGGCCTTATGGGAAACGCATGCAAAAACGCATGTACAATTAGTGCCATTCAAAAACGCATGCGTTTCCTATAGGAGCCCATGTTAAAAAAAAACATGCGTTTCAGAAAACGCATGCTTTTTTTAACATGGGCTCCTATGGCAAACGCATGCGTTTTTGAATGGCACTAAAAGTTATTAATGTACCATGCGTTTTTGCATGCGTTTTCCATAGAGGCCCATGTTATAAAAACGCATGCGTTTTTCAAAACGCACAAAAAAATACTACAAGCACTATTTTTAGGTGCAGATTCAAAAATGCAGCCAAAAACGCAGGGAGCCATCATAGACCTTAAAAAACTCATGATGACATGAAAAAAACGCATGGCAACTGTTACCACAGCCTAACAGATGAAAATAAACTATCTGTAGAGAAAACAATGTATATTTTTCTTAGAGTTGAATAATAATTCTGCACACACAGATATTCTCCTAAGGCTGCTTTCACATCAGCGGTTTTCGCTGATCGCGGCAGTTGCGGTGAAAAAAACGATTACCGCATAACGGCTGCACTTGCAGTTCATTTGCGGCAAGCCCCATACAATGTCTATGGGGCTTGCGGTAAGTGTGGGGCAAGTTCGGCAAGTGCAGTTTCGGCACTTGCAGCAGGTGCGGCAGCGAAAAAGAACACTTGCCGCACCTGCCCCACACTTACCGCAAGCCCCATAGATATTGTATGGCGCTTGCCGCAAGTGAACCGCAAGTGCAGCCGTTATGCGGTAATCGCGGCAGTTGAGTTTTTTTTCACCAACTGCCGCGATCAGCGAAAACCGCTGATGTGAAAGCAGCCTAAGGCC
The DNA here is from genome assembly GCA_033576535.1 of Allobates femoralis. Classification (NCBI taxonomy): domain Eukaryota; kingdom Metazoa; phylum Chordata; class Amphibia; order Anura; family Aromobatidae; genus Allobates; species Allobates femoralis. The sequence continues at coordinate 130,798,946 of JARQOC010000005.1, forward strand.
CCTTTCACATCAGCGTTTATTTGAAATCATGGCAGATGCGGTGAAAAAAACGCATCTGCCGCGATTGCCGCATACCGGCTGCACTTGCGGCAAGGTTGCGGCACGGTTGCGGCAAGCCGCATACAATGTATAGGCGGGCTTGCGGCAGGTGCGGCAAGTGCGGTTTTGGCACTTGCGGCAGGTGCGGCCGCGAAAAAAAACGCGGTCAGCCGCGTTTTTTTCGTGGGAGCATCTGCGGCAAGTGCCAAAACCGCACTTGCCGCACCTGCCGCAAGCCCGCCTATACATTGTTTGGGGCTTGCCGCAACTGTGCTGCAAGTGCAGCCGGTATGCGGTAATCGCGGCAGATGCGTTTTTTTCACCGCATCTGCTGCGATTTCAAATAAACGCTAGTGTGAAAGCACCCTAAGAAAGACAAAATCTCACTTTTACTTACTTAAACATTCACATTGCAAGTTTATTAAAGTTTTGGATAGATCGACCGCACTATAGTTGTTCAAGATTAAAATTAATAATTAAAAAGTACAAATTACCTACTAATTCTGTAAACAGTCTCAGTCATTTGCTGCACCAATCTAAGGTGTAGCTCTGAAGCACCTGTTGTTCCCAAGAAGTACAGATTTAGCAAAGTTTAACTTGCCAAAAAATGCACAATCTTGATAAATTGTCCCTGAAGGTTATCTTGCTTAGGCGGCCGTCACACGCAACGATTTCTTGCCCGATATCGTTTAAGCGATCTCCTTTTTGATCGCTTAAGCGATATCGGGCAAGAAATCGTTGCATGTCATCAAGCGATTTAAGATGTGAAATCGCTGATCTGAGCTCCGGAGCTCAGATCTAGCGATTAACGATTTAGCGATCTGCTTCATCGTGGTGTGTGACACCACGATGAATGATCTCCCAGCGGCAGAGCCTATGCTGGGAGATGGTAACTATGGTACACGTCGGGTAACTAAGCGACGCGCGGCGCCTAGTTTCCCGATGTGTACCATAGTTACCAGCGAGATCGCGGATCCACATCGCTGGTGAGTCTGTCTGTGTGACATCTCACCAGCGATGTGAGCGATATTGTAAGCGATTGCGCGTGCACGTGATCGCTTACAATATCGCTAGAGATATCTCAGCGTGTGACGGCCGCCTTAAAAGGATTAAGATGATTTAACATTGCACAAGCCAGTCATGTTGTCAGGTGTCAAATTACACTTTTTGCGCAGCAATATTGAAATGCTGCATTGAAGAATAACTCCCATCTTTTTTCGATAGCCTAAACCTGTGTAAATGTGTGTATTGCAGTTTGAGTGTGTTATTACACTTCCTGTGAGCTGTCTTCCCCCATGTTCAGCCTCGCCATGGTCCTCTTCTCTCACTCACCAGACTTTTCTTCTCTTTTGACTTGTCAGCTCACACAGGGCTCTATATGTAAAGGCCCCATTACATGCAGCGATATCGCTAACGATATCACTGCAACGTCACAGGTTTTGTGACATTGCAGCGACCTCGCAGCGATGATTCTGCATGTGACATGCCGCAGCGACCAGCGATCAGCAAGCTGATGGCTAATCACTGCGGTATGGCCAGGACCATTTTTTTGGTGTTGGTTTGCCGCTGGCCAGCTGGCATCGGCGTGTGTGACACCTTTCTAACCTGATGTGTTCCCTGGTAACCAGGGTACACATCAGTTTTCTAAGCACAGCGCGCTGGTAACAAGAGTACACATCGGGTTACTAAGCACAGTCGATCAGTAAACTGGTTACCAGCTTTCTCCCGCTGATTACAGTAGCGGGACCTCGATATCGTGGAAAAGAATAGTTTATATTCTTTTCCACGATGTCGAGGTCGTTACAAGGGTTGGAGATCGCTGGTGAGATCTGCCTGTCTGGCATCTCACCAGCGATCACATAGTGATATTCCAGCGATCCCGATCATTGGTCAGGTCGCTGGAACATCACAATGCGTAACCTGACCTTACGTCGGAATACACTTTGTAGAGCTATTGCAGACTATCATATAATCTATCCAAGCTCTATCCAATAAAAAATCTAATCCTATTCGGACCAGTTTTATTCAACGAGGAAGTGCACATGTCCCCAGACCATTCGGTCCTTGATAATAAAAAAAAAGGAGCAGCATGTAAATTTTGCCTCCCAGACTTGTTAGCACATGGCCATTTAAGGCTAGGGTCACACTTGTGTCATGCATTTGTTAAATGCATGCATTATTTTATGTGCAAATTTGCATCCATATGCTCCCATGTAAAAAACGCATTGCAAAAGTGCAATGCGTTTGACGCTATGCACCAAAAAACATGGCCGCAGAATTTTTTGGTGCTTTTGAAAAAACGCATGAGTTTTTTTTAACATGGGAGTCTATGGGGAAAACATGCGTTAATGCTAGCGCTTAAAATGAAAAAAATTGCCATAAAAATGGCAAGGGGAAAACAGGATCCTTTAATGCATAATTTCAACGGATGTAAGCTCCCCAAGTGTGACCCTAGCCTAACTCTATGGCTAGGGTCACATTTGGGAGCTTGCATCCATTGGAAGGATGCATTAAAGGATCCTGTTCTCCCCTTGCCATTTTCATGGCATGTATGATCATTTTTAGCGCATGTGTTAACGCATGGTGCATATTTGGTACATATAGGTGATAATACATGGTACATGCTTTCTTATTTTACTTGGAGGAGACATGTGGAATCAGAAGGAGCTCTCTTAGTAGTGGACAAACCCTTTAATGGACAATCCCTTCAACATTTGTCTTCTACGTGTCCGTTTTATCCTTTTTTAGCAAACCTGCATTCTGCATTTGGAACTTAAATTAGACACAAGCTCAAACTCGATTTTTTCCTTTGATAAGCAATGTTGATGGCATCCAGATATTGACTATCACTTCTGGCTGCTGCATCCCTGTAGCCGCTCTCATCACAATCACCTTTTCTTTGGAACAGTAAATAAACAAGTACTGTTCAGTATATTGAGCAGAGTCATTAAGTTGCAGTTATTGACAATGATGGCATTTGACGAAATACCAATTGTAGTTTGAAGTTGAAAACTTGTGAGGGAATCATTTTATTTTTCTTGAGCTATTTATTAATAGTGTTGAATTGAGCTGGTCATAAACACATGGAGCTCGTCCATCACATGTATGACTGCATCGTGGCCCGAAATCACTACAAACCTTTGTATGCAATGTACATACAGCATTAAGAGATACTATAATTTCGCAAATTTCCATATTTCTGTGTACAAAAAGTTCAGTGCAGAATGTCAACATTTTTATTAGTCATTTATCTGGAAATTAATGTCATTTCCATTCTCGATATTTCTTCTGACAATAAATCAAAGTAATTTCTTTTTGTTGTTTTCTTAGGTTCTGAAGTCTCCTTTCTAGACTTTAAAACCATACTCAATTGTATTTGTTAATAAGTATACTTTATGTGTGGCTAGGGTCACACTGAAATATAGAATTGCGTGCACCGCATCCAGATCCGGATGTGGTAACCGGATTGCTCTGGATGTGTAATCTGGAGCAATCCAGTTACCGGATAGTTTGCTCATCCCTGCTGGTGCAGGGATGAGCAAACTGTTCTCTGTGTTTTTGAACTTTTAATTTTATTAATAAATGTGTGTATAATGTCTCTAGGGGGTGCCCACACACCCTAGAGACCTAACACCCACTCAGGTGGGCATATAATGCTTTAATCTGTTATGTACAGCAGCCAGCTCCTGTCAGCGCTGTACATTTTTATCAATGAAGGTGCGGGCTCCTAGGACAGCAGCGCGCATACTATAGCTATTGTAGCTATAGTATATGCACTGTCCGAGGTTTTGAAGCCATTTACAGTAGATCGATGGGCAGCGCTGCCCATAGATCTTACTATATAAGGCTTCAGGACCTCAGACAGCGCACATACTATAGCTACAATAGCTATAGTATGCGCGCAGCTCTCAGAGGAGCCCGCACCTTCATTGATAAAAATGTACAGCAGCTGACAGGAGCCATCTGCTGTACATAACAGATTATTATTATTATTATTATTATTTATTTATATAGCGCCATTAGGTTCCATGGCGCTTTACATGAGGATAAGGGAGACAAGAACAAGTACACTAAATCTAAGCGATCAGGACGAACAGGTACAGGAGGGGCAGGGACCCTGTCCACGAGGGCTCACAGTCTTTGAGGGGTGGGTTGGGATACAGTAGGATGGGGGAATGTCAGGTATGGGGCGGTCGCCTGGGTCTCATGGCAGGTTGTAGGCTTGACAGAATAGGTGAGTGTTCAGGTGACACTTGAAGCTTCTCAGGGTAGGAGAGTGTCTGACGTGTTCATGCAGGGAGTTCCAGAGTAAGGCAGATGCCCGGGAGAAATCCTGGACTCGGTTGTGTGAAGAGGTAATGAGGGGGGGCAGAGAAGGAGTTCTTGGGAGGAGCGGAGGTTGCGTGAGGGTAGGTATCAGGAGACCAGGTTGGAGATGTATGGTGGGGCCAGGTTGTGTATGGCTTTGTACGCCATGGTTAGTGTTTTGAATTGGGATCTCTTGGAGGTGGGGAGCCAGTGAAGGGCTTGGCAGAAGGGGGAGACAGGGGAGTAGCGTGAAGACAGGTAGATTAGTCGGGCAGCGGAATTGAGAATAGACTGGAGAGGTGTGAGGGAGTTAGCCGGGAGGCCATTGAGAAGGAGGTAGCAGTAGTCAAGGCGAGAGATGATAAGAGCATGAATGAGTGTTTTAGCGGTGTCATGGGTGAGGAAGGAGCGGATCCGTGAGATGTTCTTGAGCTGGAGCCGGAGGGATGTGGTGAGGGCCTCGATGTGGGGCTTCAAGGATAGGGAGGAGTCAAGTATTACCCTGAGGCACTTGGCTTGGGGACTGGGGAGAGGGCACAGTCGTTGACGCAGATGGATAGGTTGGAAAGTGGGGGGGAATTTCTTGGGGGGAAGACTATGAATTCAGTTTTGTCCATGATGAGTTTAAGGAAGCGAGCAGAGAAGAAGGATGAGAGGGCGGAAAGGAATTGTGGGATTTTGGAGAGTAGGGAGATGATGTCAGGGCCCGACAGGTAGATTTGGGTGTCGTCGGCGTAGAGGTGGTACTGGAGGCCATGGGACTCAATGAGTTGCCCTAGGCCGAGAGTGTATATGGAGAAAAGTAGGGGTCCCAGGACCAAACCTTGGGGGACTCCGACAGAAAGGGGGTAGGGTGAGGAGGAGGTGTTGGAGTGGGAGACGCTGAAGGTCCGGTCCGCTAGGTATGAGGAGATCCAGGAGAGGGCAAGGTGGGTGATGCCGAGGGATTCTAGGATCCGGAGAAGGCGGCAGACAGGTCAAGGAGGAGGAGGAGGATGGAGTAGTGGTGTTTGTTCTTGGCAGTCAGTAGGTCATTGGTGACTTTGGTCAGGGCTGTTTTGGTGGAATGGCGGGGTTGGAAGCCGGACTGTAGGGGATAGAAGTGGGAGCACGAGGAGAGGTGAGAGGACAGTTCGGAGTGGACGTGCTGTTCAAGTAGCTTAGAGGCGAATGGGAGAAGAGATATGGGGCGATAGTTAGAGACAGCGGTAGGGTCAAGTGAGGTTTTTTTAAGGATGGGCGTGATTAGGGCGTGTTTGAAGGCCGAGGGGAAGGCGCCAGTGCTAAGTGATAGGTTAAAGAGGTGGGTGAGGGCTGGGATGAAAATGGAGGTGTGGTTCGGAATGAGGTGTCCAAGCGGGTCGTGGGCGCTGGTGTTGAGGTGTGATTTTGACAGGAGGGAGGAGAGTTGGTCTTCAGTTATGGGGGGGAAGTGGCTAATGGAGGAGGAGGGCAGTGTCGGTGGGAGGGGGAGTTGTGGGGATAGTGGACCGAAGCTGTTAAAGCATTATATGCCCACCTGAGTGGGTGCTAAGTCTCTAGGGGGGTGGGCACCCCCTAGAGACATTATACACACATTTATTAATAAAATTAAAAGTTTTTCAACACAGAGACCACTGTGCTTATCCCAGCGGCAGCCGGGATAAGCAAATTATATGCGGTAACCGCATTGCTCAGGATTACACATCCTGAGCAATCCGGTTCCCGCATTGCGGATGTTACAACAGCTCCGAAAACTGCAGCTTGCATGATTTTTCACGCAGACTGCAGAGCCGGAGGCGGTAACCGGATTGCTTGTGAAGCAATCCTGTTTTTATCATAGGCTCCTATGAGGAGCGTTTCCTGAACCGGTTTTGAGCTTTTTAAAAGCTCAAAACCGGATCAGGTTTTAAAAAAAAAACGGATGTGTGACCCTAGCCTGTTTGTCTGAGAAATTAGCACCAGGGGCTGATGTGCATGTTGATATTCTCAGAACAGTGCTATATAATGTATTATCCCTAGATAAGTTATGGAAAAAAATATATAAAATACCTGTGTTCGTCTTTTTCTTTAAAGAGGACCTGTCACCAAACCAGGCATGGTGATCTAATTACAGCACTGGATGCAGCATGTCTGCATCCAGTGCGGGGCGGGGTGGGGCTAAACGGACTTTCTGGGAGAGAAAAATAAAACTCTGTTTAAATGCTGCTGAAGAGGGAGAGAATGATTGGCAGTGGTGGGCAGATTAAACATGCAGGGGGTGTGAATCTGCCTTTGGCTACAGCCCTAGCCACCTCCTTAATGGCTGGAGCATGTAAGTTTTCTAAGTGTATTATCTCAGAGTACAGGGCTGCTCAAGTGCTGGGTGACCCCTTGTCTGCATGCTGCAGACATGCTGCATCCATGCTGCATCCATGCTGTAATTAGATCACCATGCCTGGTTTGTTGACAGGTCCTCTTTAAAGGCCACGTTACACGTGGCGACATCGCCACCGATTACATAGGCGACGTAGCGGTGTGGCCTGTCAGCGGCGACATCGCCCCTACGTCACCTCCTGTAAAGGGGCGATGTCGGCGCCGCCGGGAGGTCGCCTGGTTTCAGAGCAGTGGTCTGAAACCAGGCGACCAATCTGGGGCGATGTGCACACATCGGCCCAATGTAACCGGCCGCCGGCTGCTGACAGGCGATGGGAGCCATAGCTCCCATTGTCCTGCATCGCCGCTGGGGTTTTGAGACACCCCAGCGGCGATGCCGCCTGTCAGATCGCCGGTGCGGAGCCGTAGGTGTCGCCACATGTAAATGGGGGATGGCGACACTGGCGGGGTGCCAAAAACGTGCGCATCACCTGCCAGTCGCCGCCGACATCTACAGCGCCGTCGCCTCATGTGACGGTACCTTAACAGTCATCAGACATTATTGGAAATTTTATGAACTTTGAATCACACTAAATGTTCCTGTTTAAAGGAAATCTCTCACCAGATTTTTGCTTTGTAATCTGAGAGCAGCATTGTGTAGAGGCAGAAAGGCTGATTCCAGCAATATATCACCTCTTGGATTGCTATGTGGAGTTTAAATGGAATTTCTATTTTCTCATTAGCAAATGTAGCAGGTGACAGATTGTTTATCCCTGTATAACCTGTCCAGATTACTAAGGGCAGCTTCCAGCGTACCCTATGAATTGTCAGCAAGATGCCAATCAGTGGGCAGGTGTGGTTACATAGATTAGCCTGACTCCCCTACACGTGAGAACTAGGCAGGCAGTGATAAATATTCATCTAATATAACACTGTATTGAACCTACAACTCACCTTAGAAAGTGACACATCCCTGGAATCAGTCTCTCATGGCCTAAATTATACTGCTCTCAGATTAAATTTTTAAAACCTGCTGACAGATTCCCTTTAAGAACAGTATATTTTAAGGACAGGTCAAATAAGCTACAATATTTTACCAAATACCACACATAAATTATTGTGTTATTTTCTTTCTACTTCCAGCCACTTCAATTAAGAAAGGGGCTGTGGATAGCAATGACATGGGTAGTAACTGAAATATGTGTGTCTTTGACTGCAAGTACATTCTCTATGATGCAGAAATGAACACAAAATACAGCGAAGGCATGGCACAAAAAAAAGAACGAAAGCACAATTGTAAACGTTCAATGAATTGAAATAAAAGGTTTGTGCTGAGAAAAAATGTGAAGACATATTGGGGACCGATTCTTGAAGATTGACACTGTGCATGCCAGTCTTAATAAAAGGACTCGCTGGAGTACAATGCCCTTAATTTCTTTAAGAGAAACTGTCAGGTCCCCTGTGCACACAGAACCACGAGCAGTTCTGTGCCCAGATCTACAGATCCCAGATGGCCGCCATGCAGTGAGGACTTGCTGCCATGCACTCCTCACCATCCATCGCCTTCTGGAGCACCGGCTGGCCACTGAGCTGCGGCCCACACCCCACTCTACCGGCCGCTGCTCCCTGCACATGCCTATCGACCGGGCTTCCCGACTGTGCCCTCACCCACGCACGTGGGACACCCAGGACTTGGCCCTACCAACGGCACCCAGCACCCAGCCCAGCCCTGGAGCCACTTTAACAACCGGCCGGAGCGCTCCCTCCCCACCTTCGTAAGGTGAGACCAATCCGGCCCGCTGTCCCCCGCTGCCCGAGCGTGGGGATCGGTGGGACTCGCCACAGCCCCGAGCCCGCGGCCTCCCGTACACGCGGGTCTCCACCGCTCCTCATGTCTCAGTGCAGGAGGAGCACAGCATCACCGCTCCGGGCGCCGGTCCTGCCCTCGGAGCGTATGTGAGTTTATAGGCGAGGCGCCGCCCCCTGCCGGTGACCGACCCCGGCCCGCACCGCTGCCTACACCAACAGCGGCGACCTAAGACGCGGCAAGAGACTGCCCACCGCGAACTAATCGGGCGCCTGCGGTGAGTGCTGGGCATCTGCCCCTCCTCCCCTCTGCTGCTCCCCCATTCACCATCACCTGCCTGATCCTCCTATGGTGCCCGGCTCCCTGCTGTGCGTCCCAGGCACCTCTGTCCCCCCCCTCCTGGCGATAGGACTTCACCAAATAACGGGGCTCATCGCTCTGCTGACCCAGGTGCTGCACCGCTGAAGCCCCTCACCTCTGACCAGGTCCCTCATCTCCTAGACCACCAGCCTCCTCCGTCCTGCCCGCACGGAGCCGCCAACACCCTCACGGTGCCTCTGACCCCTGCCTGCACTGCATCTCTGACTGAACTACCCTCCTGGCTGCTTCTCACTCGTGGCTGCATCTCATCTCACCTGTGGCTGCACTGCAACTCTGCCTGCATTACCCTCCTGGCTGCCTCTCATCCGTGGCTGCATCTCCTCTCACCCGTGGCTGCACTGCATCTCTGGCTGCATTACCCTCCTGGATGCTTCTCACCCGTGGCTGCATCTCATCTCTCCCATGGCTGCACTGCACCTCTGGCTGCATTACGCTCCTGGCTGCATCTCACCTGTGGCTGCACTGTATCTCTGGCTGCATTACCCTCCTAGCTGCCTCTTACCTGTGGCTGCATCCCATCTCACCTGCGATAGCATCTCATCTCATCTGTGGCTGCACCTCATCTCATCTCATTCGCGGCTGCACCTCATCTCATCTCACCCGTGGCTGCATCTCATCTCATCTCACCCGTGGCTGCACCTCATCTCATCTCACCTGTGGGTGCACCTCATCTCATCTCACCCGTGGCTGCATCTCATCTCTCCCGTGACTGCATCTCATCTCTCCCGTGGCTGCATCTCATCTCCCCCATGGCTGCATCTCATCTCTCCCGTGGCTGCACCTCATCTCACCCGTGGCTGCATCTCATCTCACCCGTGGCTGCATCTCATCTCACCCGTGGCTGCATCTCATCTCACCCGTGGCGGCATCTTCACCTCACCCTGTGCCACACCTCATGTCATCCTGTGCCACATCTTATCCTGTGCCGCATCTCATCCTGCGCCGCATCTCATCCATCTGTGACTGCATCTCATCTCATCAGTGACTACATCCCACCCCTGCTACATCTCATCCCTGGCTGCTTCTCGCCTCTGGCTGCTTCTTCCCCTGACTGCATCCCACCCCTGGCTGCATCTCACCATCTGCTACACCTCAACCCTAGTTGCATTCCTCCCCTGGTTGCATCCCTTTCCTAGCCTGCACCTCATCCCTGAACTGCATCTCCTCCCCCGGACTGCACCTCATCACCTGGCCGAACCTCAACCACGGCCAATCACCCATCACCGGGAACTCACCCTTGCCACACCAGATCCCCGCCTACTTCTGACCTCACCCACCTCTCCTCCCCTACTCACCCCACCATGTTTCCGCTTCTTCTCACCTTCACTCCCATCCTTCTCCACTTCCTACTACCCCCACCCATCCCCCCACTGGGCAAAGAAATCCTACTCTCATCCTCCATCCTTCCCACCCATCTCACCCAATGCTCTGAACTATTTCCCCACTTTCAACCCACCATCTCTAGACGTACACGCCCACCACGCAAGCTCCCCTGCTCCCACCTCCTAACCCTCTCCCTGCTCCTCCTACTCTACTGTGACATTTCCCCTAATCCTGGCCCACCCCACCATACCACCTCACTCTCCTCCACCCCACTCCAACGACCCATCACCAACCCTCGTAACCCCCTTAACCTCCGTCCCATTCCCCCTATCCCAGCTTCCCCTGTCCTCCTACCCGGCGCACTCTGGAACGCCCACTCGGCCCGTAACAAACTCACACTTATCCACGACCTCTTCATCTCCAGAAAACTCTCCTTCCTCGGCATCACGGAGACCTGGCTTACCCCCTCTGACACAACGTCCCCGGCTGCCCTCTCCTATGGGGGATTCACACTCTACCACACTCCCCGCCCCATCAACACCCGCGGCGGTGGCGTTGGCCTACTTCTGGCCAGCAACTGCTCCTTCTCCCCTCTTACTCCACCCCCCTCCCCTTCTTCGAGGCACACTCCGTTCGCATCTACTACCCCTGCAACCTCCAAATAGCCATTGTCTACCGCCCCCTGGATCCCCCTCTACCTTCTTTGACCACTTCACAACCTGGCTCCTCCACCTCCTCTCCTCCGACATCCCTACCATCGTCACGGGTGACTTAAACATCCCCATCGACACCACCACAGCCGCTGCCTCCAGACTCCTATCCCTCACTTCCTCTTTTGGCCTCTCCCAATGGATCTCCTCTGCCACGCACACTGGTGGCCACACACTTGACCTAGTCTTCACCCACCTCTGCTCCCTCTCCGACCTCGCACTCTCAACCCTCACCCACTCCGACCACAACTTACTGACCTTCTCATCCCTCTTCCCCCCCACCACGCTTCCCCCCGGACACTCCCCCACCCCCGCAGAAACCTTAAGCTCATAGACTTCCATTCACTCTCAGAATCCCTCCTCCCCCTCTCTGACTTGGCCTGTTCTCATGACGCTGACTCAGCCGCCTCCCTTTACAGCTCCACTCTCACCACAGCCCTCGACCAGGCTGCTCCGCTCACATTTAACACAACTCTAGTACAACGACAACCATGGCTCACGACCCTCACCAAAAAACTCTGACGAACGACTAGGGCAACCGAGCGGAAATGGAAGAATTCCCACTCCACAGAGCACTTCGCCCTATACAAGCGTTCCCTCAATACCTTCAAGACTGCCCTTGACTCCGCAAAACAAGCCTACTTCTACTCCCTAATCACCGCCCTGTCTCACAACCCCAAACAACTCTTCAAAACCTTCAACTCTTTACTTCGCCCCCTGCACCTCCTCCCTCACCTCTCATCTCTGCCGATGAAATCGCCACCTTCTTCAAAGACAAAATTGACAAACTCAAACAAAGCTTCGACCCACACTCCCCTCGCCCCATCCCACCTGCAGCCCATCCTGCCCTAGCCAAATGCAGTTTCACCCCCATGACTGAGGACCACCTCTCCTCCCTCCTAGCACGATCACACCTCACCACCTGTGCTCTTGACCCATTCCCCTCCCACCTCATCCCTAACCTTACCACAGTCCTCATCCCTGCCCTGACATACCTCCTCAACATATCACTCAAATCCGGCACACTCCCCTCACCCTTCAAGCACGCCCTAATCACGCCCATCCTAAACAAACCATCCCTCGACCCTACAACAGTCTCCAACTATCGCCCCATATCTCTTCCCCCGTTTGCCTCAAAACTTCTTGAACGACACGTCTATTCCGAACTGTCCTCCCACCTCCCTTCCTGTGCTCTCTTTGATCGCCTACAATCCGGCTTCCGACCACACCACTCCACCGAAACAGCCCAACCAAAGTCACTAATGACCTTCTGATCGCCAAGAGCAAACGACACTACTCCGTCCTCATCCTTCTCGACCTCTCTGCTGCCTTTGACACTGTTGACCACTCCCTCTTACTCTAAATCCTTGAATCTCTTGGCATTACTGACCTCGCCTTCTCCTGGATCTCCTCCTACCTGACGGACAGGACCTTAAGCGTTACCCACTCCCACACCTCCTCCTCGCCCCACCCCCTCTCCGTAGGTGTCCCCCAAGGCTCAGTCCTGGGACCACTACTCTTCTCCATTTACACCCTCGGCCTAGGCAGACTCATCGAGTCACATGGCCTCCAATACCACCTCTACGCCGACGACACCCAGCTCTATCTGTCTGGCCCCGACATCTCCTCTTTTCTATCCAAAATTCCTCACTGCATCCTTCTTTTCCACCCGCTTCCTCAAACTCAACACGGACAAGACAGAATTCATCGTCTTTCTCCCTAACAACCCTCCCCCCTTCCTGACCTATCCATCACCGTCAACGACTGCACTCTCTCACCCGTCCCCCACGCCAAATGTCTCGGGGTAATCCTTGACTCCTCCCTCTCCTTCAAGCCCCACATCCAAGCCCTCGCCACCGCCTGCCGACTCCAACTAAAAAACATTGCCTGCATCCGCTCCTTCCTTGACCACAACACGGCTAAGACATCATCTCCCGCCTGGACTACTGCAACCTCCTGTTCACCGGCCTCCCTGCCTCCTCCCTTGTACCTCTCCACACCATCCTCAACTATGCTGCCGACTCATCCACCTATCTCCCCACTACTCCCCCGCCTCCTCTCTCCGCCGAGCCCTCCACTGGCTCCCCATCTCCCAGCAATCTCGCTTCAAAAACCTAACCCTGACATACAAGGCCATACACAACCTGTCCCCTCCCTACATCTCCGACCTGGTCTCCCGCTACCTCCCTTCGCGCAACTTGCGCTCCTCCCAAGAACTCCTATCAACCCCCCGCATCTCCACTTCCCACAACCGCACAAAAGACTTCTCTCGTGCTTCTGCCAGACTCTGGAACTCCCTGCCCCATCACATCAGACACTCCCCGACCCTGGGAACCTTCAAGAAAAACCTGAAGACCCACCTCTTCCTACAAGCCTATAACACACACTGAGACCCTATCCACTGCACCATCTCACCTCTCCCCCTCCTACTGTCTCCCTCCCCACCCTCTTTAGACTGTGAGCCCTCGTGGACAGGATCCCCGGCCCTATTGTACCCGTACGATTAATTGTGATTTGTCATCGTTTGCCGTCGTTTGTGGTCGTTTTCGACCTCTTGTCTTTGTCTACCCTCTAAATTGTAAAGCGCCATGTATCCTAATAGCGCTATATAAATACCTATTAATAATAATAATAATAATAATAATAATAATAATCTACAATCCCTGCCTGATAGTCCCTCTATGTAGAAGCATATATAAAACAGATCTTTAGAAAAACTATTTCTAAATACCATTTATGACTAGTCGAGGAGGCGTTAGTTCTCTGACTAGTCAGCCCACTTACCATATTATCACTCCCCTGTGGACATGATAACATGATTTACCATGACTGCATCATCATCAGCGCCATACAAAGCAGCACAAACTAACTCCCCCTCGACTAGTCAAAGCCCTAATTATCATCTCATTAATTGTGTTTTAAATTTTTTTTACTAAACACCTGTTTATGAGTGCAACAACATGAAGGGAAGGTAAGGCAGAGATTATAGATATGGGCAAAGAACTGCTCATGTTTCTGTGCCCCCAATGCACCTGCCAGGTTCACTTTAATGGTGCACAGCACTTAATTAATTAGGTTAATGTTGTGTCAAGGACTGGAGTACATTTTTGTAGTAAGTGATGTCACCCAGCTGTTGTAATTTGTCATGAACTTATTGTGTGTGTAGAACCACTTTTTTTTTCGCAAATTGATTTTGGACACACACAACACTCAAAAACTGTGATTGTAAGCACAATGTGAGCCGATCAATCACAAGCACCAACTGTACCCGACCACAGCGATGCTCACTCCAGTGCTTTATTAATGGACTATACATCTATCTATTGTGCTATTGTATTGTGCTATACCACCAATTCTGTCATTTATGTGGGTCTGGTGGTATCTTTGTGGTACCATTGCTCTATTTCATTCCATCTTGGTAACATGATTTTACTTTTAGCACTGTAGATCCTCTCAATATATATATTTATCATTGTGGCATGTTACCATACAGAACCAGGCCTTCTACTAGCCGCTTTAGTAATATTTAATTAATAGGAGGAATCTTTGAGTATAATAAGTTAGTTTTCTGTCGCCTGAACACAGGTAGCTGAAAGATGTGTCAATTACATCAAAAGGCCTAATTCTTAATTAAATGAGATCATCTTATTCCTGCCTACCCTTCATCAATCTGACATGAAAAATACTAGTCTTGAAGAATTTTCCCTTACATTTCTACTGCTGTGTCTAGATTTCTTCCTAGAATGACAATGTACATCAGAAAAAAATCAGAAAATGTTTTGTGACTCATTGTAAGGTCAATTGAGTCAATATTCGTGGTGAAATGCCATGTCTGTAACCCATAACCACTATCACCTGAAGAAAAATAACTAACTCATTGAATCACTATCTGAGACACGTACTGCAGATCATATTCATACTAGAGCTTGTGTCATGGCCAATCAACCAGCCATTAGGATCTGTAAGACACATTAGTGTATTTGACACCAGATATCAAAGCCAAAGCTAGACTGGATTCTCCCATACAAGAACATTGGGGCATCAGCTGGACAAGCAAAAGAATCATTTATTTGAAAGCTAAAATTGTACGCTCCATGTGTGGTTCTAAAGATTAGATTTCTTTTTTTTTTCAGTTCGTGGTTTAAGAAATCTGGTGAAGCATAGTACATAGACAGAAGAAATTCCTTTCTTGCCTGTAGCAGCATGCATTGGCTATAGTCTTTATAGAGTGCAAGACTACAGTGACAAGTTCCTAAATGCTTAAGACATGTTTCCTAGATGCGGGCAACAAGGAGATCAGTATCCTGTTCTCTGTGCGAGGCGCTCAGCACAATCATACCTGTTATGGTGGTTATTCAGTCTTATGATAACTTGACGTGACATGTAAACACATCTGTGGGGAATTCCAATGCTTGCTCCTTTCTTTGCGGTTATACATTGTACCTGGTATCATTACATTCAGTACAATAAGTAAAATAGAGGCTCTATTGTAATTAATTTTAGCCTTATGAAGTTTATAGTGGCAGGTATCGTATTATTAAAGTGTATTGCAGGGCGTGTGAGGAGGAATGAAACATATATGCAATATGAGAGGACATAGAGAATAGAGATGAGAGAACACTTGGTTCGACAAATAGTTGGGTGTTCGTCAAATTGTTCAACGAACGTTCATCGAATTCCATTGCAACCAATGGCAGGCAACATGAAACACATAGAAAACAGCTTCAAAGGTACCAAAAAGCTGCCAAACTTCTCATATTAGTGCCAGACACCAAGAATATGGACAACAATCTACCAAGAATACAGATAATCTCATGGCATAGCAGGAATGCACAAGACATGGTCTTTGCAGCCTGCACACTCTTCCAAATCAGTTAGAAATTGGGGGTGGCTCACATTCACTTAAACTTCAAAGGTGGATGAAACTCAGAATTGATAGATGGATGAGTCACAGGGAAAAAGTGGTAGCCATTTTTTATATTAAGTAAAAGGAGTAGGAGTAAAAGGAGGACACACATCACTCAGAGAGCCCTGCTCAAGTTATGCACTACAAAGCAAGGAGACCACAAAATAAGTCCCCATTTTTACATAAATTAGGGTCAGACCACTGAAAAGTGGTATTAATTGGTTCAGACCAACAATTGCAGAATATCTCAGCCTGCATGCATGGCACAGAGTCTGGAACAGGGCCTGACCTTGCATTTCAAGGTTAAACATTGATCAGGAACAGGGGGATGAGTGACAGGTGTAGGAATGTTGGGCAGGTTGCACTCAAACCTTGTGCAAAAGTGCCAATACATTTTAGGCTACACCACACTCACATGACACAATTACCAGCTTCATGGATTACTATAGGAAGTCAGAATCAGGTGGGTGACTGACCTGCATATGTCTAGTGGACAGGGTGCCCTTAAACCCCATGCAACTGCTTTAGTTAATATTCTGCCCCGTTACCCTTAGCTGGCACAACAATACGTTTCGTGGAGTATTACCAAAAAGATTAGTCAGCTAGGTTAGTCAAATATATAGGCCTATTGGGCAGGAGGCCCTAGTAAGTCATGCAATCGCTCCAGTCAATATTTTGCCCCGCCACCCTCAGGTGGCACAAATATCAGCTTTATGGAATACTATAGGAAGAGCACTCAGGTGGGTCAGTGATCTAGGTAGGTCTAGTGGTCTGGGGTGGTTTATCAAACACTGCTTTTAAGTAAACAAAAAAACCTGTGAATTTGAATACAGCAGATTTGCAAAACCTGGTTCTATGCCGAAAAATAGTTAAAGCCAATATTTAGAGAGATTTAGCAACGCTGCTTTTAAGGCTCCAAAAATGGTAGATGTGATTACAGGAAACTTGTCAATCCCTGGTTCTATAGACAAAAATATTCAATATTCATAAAGAGATGCAGAAGTGTCATGAGTACGTTCGTGCTCACAGAGCCCTGCTCAAGTCATGCACCAGAAAGCAAGGAGATGCTAACAAAGAGTCCCCAATTTTCCAAAAATAAGTGTCACATCACAGCAAAGTGGTATTAGTTTATTAGACTTTGTATTGAACTACAATGACAGCAAGGCAGGAGGCATAGGCCCAGCATTTCAAAGTTGATTATTTAGTAAAAGGTGTAGGAGTCTCAGGAGTAGGTTTGTGCTCATATAGTCAAGTCATGCACCACACAGCAAGGAGTCCCCACTTTTTCATTAGAATATTATGTATTGGGCCACAATAGCAGTAAGGCAGGTGGCCTGGGCCCAGCATTTCAAGGCTGATTTTTTAGAAATAGGTGAAGTAGTTTTAGGAATAGGTTTGTGCTCAGAGAGCCCTGCTCAAGGTATGCAACACATAGTAAAGAGACACTTACAAGAGTCCCCACTTTTCCAAAAATTAGGCAGAGCCACCACTAAAGTGGCAAGAATTGCCCCAAAGTTTAAATATTATATTGCGCAGCATAATGCAGCTCACTGAAAAGTACACATGAGCCTAGTCTCCCCATTCTGACATTGGGGTGGAAAAGACCTTTGGAGATTGATGACTTGTTTATTTGATAAACGTTAGGTGTTCTACACTGTTGGTGGACAGCTGTATGCACTTATCCATTAGGGCACCATCAGCAGTGCTAAAGACACATTCTGAGAGAATGCTGGCTATCGGGAATGACAAACTCTCCAGGGCATGAGTGGCAAGCTCAGATCACTTTTCATTATGTTTTTTTGTGAGAATAGACTTGGCTCAACCACCTTTTGTCGGGGCTCAGATTAAAAAAAGAATCAACAATATATAATATAAGATGGGGCACACGAATAAATAGAAGAAGTCTGAAATATTCTCTAAAGCCCCAGTCACACATAACGATATCATTAGAGAGATCGTTGTAACTGTGACGTTACAACGATCTCTCCAGCGATGTCGCTATGTGTGACACTTAGCAGCGATCAGGTCCCTGCTGTGAGGTCGCTGATCGCTGCCAAGTGCTGTGGCTCATTTTTTGATCGTTGGTTTCCCGCTGGTCAGCACGCATCGCTGCATGTGACAGCGAGAAACCAGCGATCAGTGACCTCATTGGCTGGTAACCTTGGTAAACACCGGGCATCCAGGCAGCGCTCGCTGCATAGATATCCGGTGTTTATCATAGTTACCAGCGTTCTCCCTGCTTAGCGCTGCCTGTAAGCAGGGAGGACGCTGGTAACTATGATAAACAGTGGGTATCTAGGCAGCGAGTGCTGCCTGGATACCCGCTGTTTATCATAGTTACCAGCGTCCTCCCTGCTTACAGGCAGTACTAAGCAGGGAGGATGCTGACATCACCTTCAGCGATATGGGAGGTGGCTCCCATGGCCCTGATCGCTGGGCAGATCTGCCTGTTTGACAGCTCCCTAGCGACCAGGTAATGACGATACAGCGATCCCGGCAGGTCGTTATTGCTGTCGGGATCGCTGGAGCGGTCGTTCAGGTCAGAACATGGTTAAAATCAATAACGTGTGAAATGTGAAGGATGATAGAATACAAATTGAGAAAAAAATACAGTTTTTGGTTACTTTGCAACTAAATTGAAATGGGTTTTGACTGAGAATGAAATGAGATTGTGAGATACACCTGTGCCCAGGCTTCTTCTATACGGAAGTTTAATTTAATCAATGCAATGAGCAGATGTAGGCCACTATCGTATGAAAACATTTCTATTACACTGCCGCTGTAATTGCTAATGTTTCTCAGATATTCATTTAGTAAATTAATGTGCACGCACGTTTTCTTGTGCAGAGCTAAAATAGCTCATATTATAGCATAATTTCAGCCCGGCTGTGTTTTCAGTTAATTACTTGGATACACGTATAAATTGAATGAGTAACGTTTCTGTAAACAGGTGTCACCAATCACCATAGTATAATTCACAAGGTAATAAACCTTCCAAATCTTCTAAACAAAACCACATTTTTTTACTCAACAAGTTGTTAAAATGCTGCTTTAGGCACCTTCTAAACAAGTCACAAGCTGAGACAATACCTTTATGCCACCTGAAGCAACGAGTGACATGCTTCCCCCAACAAATGAAATTAGGAAGGATGAGGGGTTTTCTTGAAAAACTAATATATGGATGTGAATTCTCTAACCTGTAATCTTTTGAAAACTGGCTAAACTTGGATGTTGATTGTAAGACCATGTGCACTCATTGAGTAGTTGGTGAGTTTTTACTTTAGTATTTGCAAATTGTCACTTCAGGGAGGATGTAGATGAACTCTAATGCTACCTATTGTTAGTAGCAATCCTAAAAGTTGTAACTGACTCTTTAAGACCGGCTTCACATTTGCATTGAAGATGCAGCATCTCTGAACGCAGCCAAACACATGTGCACTGCGTTCCTATGTTTAACATGGGAATGCATTGTGTCTGTGTTTGGCTGCATTTGTATGCATTTGCGTAAGGATGTGTTCTTTGTAAGTGCCCTCCGAACACAAAATGTTGCATTTTTGTGCGTCTTAGGGTGCTTTCACATCAGCGTTTTTCGTAATTCAGCCGCGTTTTTCGGCGGTCAGCCGCGTTTTTTTTCGCTGCCGCACCTGCCGCAAGTGCAAAACCGCACTTGCCACATCTGCCGCAAGTCCCCCTATACTTCCTATGGGAAAAACCGCAACCGTGCCGCAAGTGGAACGGTTATGCGGCAAACGCGGCAGATGCGGTTTTTTCACCGCATCTGCCGCGAATTACGAAAAACGCTGATGTGAAAGGGCCCTTAGGGAGCTTGCTTCCTACGCAAGCGTCTCCTAGTGCACAAAGCTCAATGGATCCACAGTGACCTCTGCATGACATGCATCCTTCAGACCACACATTTAAGCTTTCACCACCTCCTGGCGCCTCCAACTCAAAAATATTTCCAGAATCTATCCCTTCCTCAGCCCTCAATCTACTAAACTACTAGTGCATGCCCTCATCATCTCCCGCCTCGACTACTGCAAACTCCTCCTCTGTGGCCTCCCTGCTAACACTCTTGCACCTCTCCAGACTGACCTTATCTCTGCTGCCCGACTAATCCACCTCTCTCCTCGCTGCTCCTCCACTTCTACCCTCTGCAAATCCCACCACTGGCTCCCAATTTCCCTGCGTATCCAATTCAAACTACTATCATTGACTTACAAAGCCATCCACAATCTCCCCCCCCCCCATATATCTCTAAACTAATCTCCCGATATCATCCAACTCGTAATCTTTGATCCTCCCAAGATCTCCTCTTTTCCTCCACATTTGTACATTCCTCATCTAACCGCCTGCAAGACTTCGCCCGAACATCCCCCATCCTCTGGAATTCTGCACCTCAAAACGTCTGACTGTCCCCCACACTCGGAACCTTCAAGTGGAACCTGAAAACCCATCTGTTCAGAACAGCCTGCAGCCTGCAATGACCACGGTACCACCTCACCACCACTGGACCAGGTGCTCCACCACCATCAGTCACGGCACTCCACCCCCACTAGAGCAGACCCAACCTACTGTCTCTCTCCCCATTGCCCTGTAGAATGTAAGCCTGCAAGGGCAAAGTCCTCTCTCTCCCCTCTGTATCGGTCTGTCAATCTTAGTTTGTTCATTATATATTCAACTTGTTTGTATGTAACCCATTCTCATGTACAGCACCATGGATTCAGTGGTGCTCTATAAATAAATAATAATAATAATAATAATAATTCCTATATAAGCAAGTAAATAATTATAAAAGATAAGTTTTGATGAATTTGATTCCCACAAAACTGACTACAAAAATACAGAACATGATACTATAAATTCCCCCGTGGCTTTTTTTTAATATATATTAGTTGTATAAAAGCCTTTAAAATAGTATGAAATTATTTTAGCATGTGCTCTATCATATTCTGCTTTTAAGATAAGACAAATATGAATGTCCTCTGCAGTGAACAATAATGATGTTACGCGTGTTACTTTTAAAGAGTAAAGCAAAGAATAAAAGTCACTTCTATGTACTAAAATTAATAGGTTTTTTCTATGTTGGTATAGGTTTTCTTTAGATTGCGCAGAATAGGAAAAGAAATAAAGACGACACATGTTTCTTTCACTTCAAATCTAAATCATTTTGACACATTTATCTCACTGGTTAGCTGAACATACAAATGCCTTTAACATGCCGATGAAAAGAACACCTTTCTTTCAAAGCTCAGCATGTAAAGCAATGAGGCTGGAAGGAAGAATTTACTAATTACTAATGCCCTGTTAGATGCCTTGAGGCCGAACAGTCTTCCTGCTTATACAATAGCATGAAAGTAATTCTATATGATCTTATACAAAATCCAATGTAAACAAATGTTGTAAACTTGTAGTTTTTGTTTTATATAACTCATCTGTCAATTGTAATCTAGCTTTAGTAATATTAATGTAACTAAGAAAATATAAAAAAATATTTTCTTAATAAGTTTAAAAGCAAACATCGTTTTAACATATTCTTAGAGGCTTACAACCATTTTTATAATTGATTCAAAGCATTAAAAAAAAACACCTTTGGAAAATGGTTGGGAATTGTGATTAAAGCGTCCAACCATCATGGTATACAGGGTCTTAAACAGAACTTCATCATCAAGCAAATGTGGCGCCCTACTGGTCAGTGCACTACAGTAGGGGTACTACACCCACAAATGAGTGTGCAACTATTCCTGTCACAGGAGAGGGTAAGGTCTGCAAGTAGATCCCATCCCAGCACTCCCACACTTAATCTCGGGTAGACGGGTAGTCCCACTCTGTTTGGCGGAGTTAGGGGAGGAGGAAAGTGAGACAGTGGAGTTTTAGTTTGCCCTGAGGAACGAAGCAAAGAGGAGCCTCCGAGAGAAAAAAGGAGACTCCCAGGAAGTGGGCCTAGAGAAGAGGCAGCCCGGGAAAAGAAACAGGGGACCCCAGAGCACAGCATCCATACTTCAGGGGGGACCATAGTCCATCTAATGGAGTGCCGGCTCCAAGGATATGGTGCAGGGTGTTCAGTCCCTGAGTCGTCCACACCGGTCGTCACGGATCAATTCATCAACCCTGACACCCTGTCTAGAAAGTGCAGCCTCGCCAGGATTGCCCATCAAAGGTCAAGATCGTTCAGAGAGGGAGAAGAAGGGAATCTCACAGCACCCTAACGGGCCTGGCATACAAGAGGGCTGTTCCGGGGCAGGTTTTAGCAGCAGGACACGGGATTGACAAGAGAGAGTATACTACGGTATCCGCTGAATGACCTTGTAACCCTCTGTGACTACCCGACCAGCTACCTAATTATAGACTGTTTGTGCTGTAACCTGAACTTCCATCTGAACTGGTTTACAGAGTAAAGTACCCATGTAGAGCGAGAAAGCTTCGATGTTTTCCTTTCACCTCAACTGCTGCACTGCTCCGCAGGTCACCCTTACACTCCAGGCAACAACCAGCACCACCACCATCTGTCCTGGTCTGTCCCGGGGCTCAGCTCCACTTGCAGGGAGCTGCTCCATTCAAGCTGCAGTACTATCTCCCCGGAGGTCTGAAGCGGCGCTGGTGCCCATCACCAGAATCTGCAGGTGGTGTCACGAGACAAAATCTTTATTACCATTCCCCCAACATTTTTAGGCTAATCACCAGGACCACGGGCCCGGGCAGGCCACTGGTGACATCCCCTCTACAGCAACGCCCGGGTACCCAAGTCCCCATACACCCCTGGGCGACACACAAACAATCCTTCGGTGGGTATATTTATTAAATATAACAACAATATTAAGGAAGCACATGCAAAGGGTTTATTGAACAAAAAAGAAAAAAGGTTTTGAACATCCCCCAATTTAAATTCCCATATTTTTACTTTATGCCCAAGACTCATTAGAACCCCTCCAACCCCCAAGGCCGCCCCATTATATCAGGGGTGGGATCTATAACCAGTAACTTATCCCATTATGTAGATTTGTTTCTACAGAAATACGTGGTTATATTGGACTCCTATCTCAGGGACTCTTCCCAATTAATAACTGAACTCCTTACATTACCCCCCTTAAGGGATTGCCTACTGGTGACACTTGATGTCTCAGCACTTTACACTAATATCCCTCATGATCGGGGAGTGGAGGTTGTCAGACAAGTACTACTAACTGATGATAGCATAGGTGAACAACAAAGGAATTTTCGATTGGTGGACATAAAATTTATTCTGGAAAATAACATCTTTACTTTTGAGGGGACCCACTATAAACAAGCCAAGGGCTGCGCATTGGGGATGAGATTTGCACCCAGTTATGCAAATCTATACTTGGGTGTGTTCGAGTCCGTCCTCATTGCAAAGTCTAAGATGGGCCTTGATAAGGTTCATAGACGACCTCTTTATTGCGTGGAGCGGGTCTGAACAAGAGGCCCTGAGCTTTGTCCCTGACCTTAACTCTAATAATTGGGGACTAACCTTTACTGTGCAGATGTCCAGGACATCTCTCCAGTTAGACCTGCGGATACCGACGGACGAGCAGGGGAAGTTAAGTACATCTACCCACTTCAAGCCTGTAGATGTTAACAGCTAACTCAGGTTTGATAGTGGGCACCTCCCCTGCTGGATCCTGAATGTTCCATATTGTTAGTAATGGTGAGTCTGAAAAAACTGTACAAAAAAACAGTGACTTCCAGAGCGAGTCACAACTTAAAGAAAGATTTCGGGAAAAGGGGTACCCCAAATGTATTCTGGCAAATGCTTATAAGAAAACTAAAGATCTAGCACAACAATCCTGTATGGAAAGAATGCAGGAAAATATTGAAACTACAGATGGAAGAGGTTTGGATCATACTACGGTAAATAAAGTATGGTAATAACTTTTAGCCAACAAAAATCCACAGTCCAAAATCTACTGAGGAAGTTCTGGTTCATATTGAAAGGAGATCCTATGCTAGCTGACCATTTACCTGACAAACCATTGGTTATTTTTAACCCTAGAACGCATACCTGGGGCCTCGCAGGCCTGCTAGGTTACTTGTTTTCTATTTTCTGGAAGATTACTTTAGTTAGAATTTTGAAACTCTAGGTATTCCTCAGGTATATAGTTGTTAGTACCGTATATACTCGTGTATAAGCCGAGTTTTTCAGCCCAAAAAATGGGCTGAAAAGTCCCTCCCTCGGCTTATACACGGGTCAATACGGTAATCCTATGGTGGGAGGGAGCGCGGGGGGTGGGGGGGCGCTGCGCAGTATTTCTTACCTTTTCCCCCGTTCTGCAGTGCTTTCCGGTGTCCTCCGTGCTCCGTTCCCGGTCTGCTGGGCCTTGTGGTTCCTCCTGGTTCCTCATCCTTCGGTTCCATCATGGGGGCTGCCATCTTGCTTGTTCTCTCCGCCCCCGGCCAGTGATGTCAGAGCAGGCCGCGCTGTGATTGGCTAGCACCCGTGATCACATGTCACGGGTGCTAGCCAATCACAGCGCGGCCTGCTCTGACATCACTGGCCGGGGGCGGAGAGAACAAGCAAGATGGCAGCCCCCATGATGGAACCGAAGGATGAGGAACCAGGAGGAACCACAAGGCCCAGCAGACCGGGAACGGAGCACGGAGGACACCGGAAAGCACTGCAGAACGGGGGACAAGGTAGGAAGCTGTGTATGTGTGTGTGTATGTGTATATATGTGTATGTGTGTGTGTGTGTGTGTGTGTGTATATATGTGTGTATGTATGGGTATGTGTATGTAAGTAGGCTGGCTGCCAATATTAGCCATACCTCTGGGGCTGCTGTATATACTTCTGGAACTGCTGGATACTACCACTGGGGCTGTATATACCTCTGGGGCTACTGGATACTACCACTGGGGCTGTATATACTTCTGGGGCTGCTGGATACTGCCACTGGGGCTGTATATACTTCTGGGGCTGCTGGATACTGCCACTGGGGCTGTATATACCTCTGGGGCTGCTGGATACTACCACTGGGGCTGTATATACCTCTATGGCTACTGTATACTACCACTGGGGCTGTATATACCTCTGGGGCTACTGGATACTACCACTGGGGCTGTATATACCTGTGGGGCTGCTGGATACTACCACTGGGGCTGTATATACCTCTGGGGCTGCTGGATACTACCACTGGGGCTGTATATACCTCTGGGGCTACTGGATACTACCACTGGGGCTGTATATACCTCTATGGCTACTGTATACTACCACTGGGGCTGTATATACCTCTGGGGCTGCTGGATACTACCACTGGGGCTGTATATACCTCTGGGGCTACTGTATACTACCACTGGGGCTGTATATACCTCTATGGCTACTGTATACTACCACTGGGGCTGTATATACCTCTGGGGCTACTGGATACTACCACTGGGGCTGTATATACCTCTATGGCTACTGTATACTACCACTGGGGCTGTATATACCTCTGGGGCTACTGGATACTACCACTGGGGCTGTATATACTTCTGGGGCTGCTGGATACTGCCACTGGGGCTGTATATACTTCTGGGGCTGCTGGATACTGCCACTGGGGCTGTATATACCTCTGGGGCTGCTGGATACTACCACTGGGGCTGTATATACCACTGGGGAGGCTGCTGTATACCACACTGCTGGGGGCTGTATACCTGTGCTGGGGTCCACCTTCGGCTTATACACGAGTCAATAGGTTTTCCCAGATTTTGGGGGCAAAAGTAGGGGGGTCGGCTTATACACGGGTCGGCTTATACACGAGTATATACGGTAATTTCCAGTTGTTCATATATTTTTATGTTATAGGCATTTCGGTAAAACAACTCTTTTTTGGGACTACCCCATATTCACATACCTGGGGCCTTTTAGGCCTGTATTTGGTTTACATGTGATCCTCATTCTTTTTGTCTGTACTGTTGTTGGGGAAGACTTTGTCTTTATTACTCAGTCTTTATGACTCTGCTGTTGCTGGGAAGAGTGTGGATTCTGCCTGACTACATGGTCATGTGATCTTGGGAGGGAGGCTCCCTCACAAAGTCATGCATCTCTGACATCATCGCAGGTCATGAACACTCAGGAACAGGAGGAGAGACAACATCCTGTTTATTGTGTGCTACTTGCTGAAGAGACTTTGGAGGAAGGAGTCAGCTTTCTTGTTTCTGGAAAAATAAACTTTCTGAGCTTCAAAAATCCAGAGGTTTCTACTGCACCTAAAAGAAAGTGGTGACCTGCTGAAGGTAAGAGGAGGGGGCTGCACTTTACCTTTAGCGTACACACTAACAACCCTGATTATCATCATTTTTTTTTTTTTCATTTTAGTTTACTGACATCTAAGGTTACAGTGGCACAGTCTTCATCCAGGGATTTGACTGACCAAGAAATCGAGGCAATCATTTTTGATAGTGATGAAGACAGTGAACTTTCTTTGTCCGATGAAGAGTACATGCCACCAGCTAATGTCTACTTCATCGTCCAGTGATTCTTCAGATGATGAAATAGTGGATCCAGTAGAACATACAAATAGAACATCCAAAACTAATGTTTTTTTAACAGTACTGCTGGGGTTCTTGGACGCACCCCATCACATAATATTATGAGAGTTGCTGAAGGCACTGTAGGAATTCCCCAATTCTTGCCCAAAAGAGATGTTTTCTGTAAATTTTTTTCAGATAATATTGCAGATGAGGTAGTTATGTGTACTAACTTAGAAGGAAAACATATCGCTTCAGGAAGAAAAAAAACATTGAAAAATATAACAAAAGAGCAATTATATGGTTATATTGCCCTTACTCTTCTGGCAGGGTGTACAAAATAGTACAATGCTCCAATCAGAGAATTATTTCTCAACACTTATTCAGATCGACACTATAAAACTACAATGTCACTCAAAATATTTGAGAATATTCGAAGAAGCCATTGTTTTGATGATACGAGAATTCGTCCTGTGAGGTTGGAAACAGATAAATTAGCCCCTATTGGCTACATCTGGAATCTTTTAATCAAAAACTGTACAAAGCTTTACCATTCTAATGACAATGTGACAGTGGATGAGCAACTTCTTGCCTTTAGAGGATGTTGCAAATTCATTCAGTATATGCCCAGTAAACCTGCCAAGTATGGCATAAAAAGTTTCTAGATGTGTGATTCTACAAGCTATTATGGCATGAATGGTCTGTTTTACTGTGGCAAAGAAGCTGATGCTCCAGTCCAGAAAGACCTATGTCCTGATATAGTAAAAACACTTGCAGTACCAATTTTCAATTCTGGAAAAAATATAACAATGGACAACTACTTTACCAATCTGGAACTGCGCAAATTTTTGCTTCAGAAAAAACTCACACTTATTTGGTACTATGAGGTCAAACCGCCACGAAATTCCTCTAATCATGAAGCACAATCACAAGCGACCATTTTATGAGAGTGTCTTTGGTTTCTGCAATCAAGCGACAATGGTATCTTAACAAGCAAAGAAATAAAAATCCGTGATATTACTGAGTACAATGCATCATGATGGAAGTATTGACACCGATGACAGGAAACAGAAACCTGAAATCATACTGCATTATAATAAAACAAAAGGAGGTGTGGACAAGATGGATGAAATGATTGGAGAGTATTCGTGCAAGAGGCAGACAAAACGTTGACCTGTAGTCATTTTTTATAATATCCTTGATGTGTCAGCCCTCAATAGCTATATTGTTTATAGTAAAACTCATCTAGAATTCCATGCCAACAGAAAGGACAAGAGATGTCTATTCTTGACGGAACTTTGCTATGAACCTTTGATGCCTACCATGATGGAGCGAAGCAACACAAAATTCTTGCCAAGGCAAATTACGGAAGCTATGATCCGATGTCGTATACATTTTCAGGAGCATCCAGAACCAAGAGAAAAAAAAAGAAAGCGCTGTTATATTTGTCCAGCAAAGAAGAAAAGGAAATCTGAGTGTTTCTGTACTACTTGTGGACAAAATGTCTGCAAGGAACATTCTTCTGAAAAAATAATATGTGAAAAATGTTGGGGTAATCAGTAAAGTTGAAAAGGGAAGTTTTTGAAAATAAATAAAATAAATATTCCTGCACCATGTTTACTACAACTTTTATATAAAAAATGTTTAGACAAAAAAAATCGTTATATATATAGAATTATATAGAATTAATATATTGGGCATTTTAAGCCTGTGCAATCACTTTTTTTTGTTTTATGCACATAATTATACTGTTTTGAAATATTCACATCTCAAATAAACTTCGAAAAGTATTTCTATTTAAGTTACTCCATGTCATTTGCACACAGGCCTAAAAGGCCCCAGGTATGTGAAAGTGTAGATTTCTATGGTTGCGCGTTCTAGGGTTAAAAAGAATAAAAGTCTGGGGATCTTGGTGGTACTAAGCAATCCCACCAGAAAAAGAGAGTCTCTGAGAGATGTAGATAGCCATAACTGTGGTTGCTATGCATGTCGGACACCAAAATGCTTATGCTGTCACACGATTGTGAACAGTAGTAAGACATTCACCTCTAGGACAACTGGAGAGGAATTCACCATCAGACATAGAGTGACATGTCAATCAGTGCATGTTGTTTACTTGTTGGAATGCACGTGCGGCCTACAGTATGTAGGTTGCACAGTGCAGACCATGCACGCCCGTCTAAATAAGCATAGACAAAACATAAAATCTGGCTTTCAATTACACAACGTATCCCGACATTTTAATAACTCTCATCAAAGGGAGCCAGATTAAATCAGGTTGACAGTAATTGTTCCCCAATATTGAGCAGGCCACAGTTTTAAAATACCATATATACTCGTGTATAAGCTGACCCGTGTATAAGCCGACCCCCCCTACTTTTGCCCCCAAAAACTGGGAAAACTTACTGACTCGCGTATAAGCCGAGGGTGGACTCCAGCACAGGTATACAGCCACCAAGACAGGTATACAGCCCCCAGCAGTGAGGTATACAGACCCCCCCAGTGGTATACAGGCCCCAGCAGTATGGTATACAGCACGCCCCCAGTGGTATACAGCAGGCCCCCAGGGGTGTAAGCAGGCCCCCAGGGGTATAAGCAGGCCCCCAGGGGTATACAGCAGGCCCCCAGGGGTATAAGCAGGCCACCAGGGGTATTAAGCAGGCCCCCAGGGGTATTCAGCAGGCCCCCAGGGGTATATACAGCAGGCCCCCAGGGGTATATACAGCAGGCCCCCAGGGGTATATACAGCAGGCCCCCAGGGGAATACAGCAGGCCCCAGTGGCACTCGCCCCCCCATCATGTTTAGAGCCCCCCACACTTTGCAGAGCCCCCCTGCTGCATTATCTTACCATCCAGGGTCTTCTTCACCGTGGGTCCTGCAGTCCATCCTCGTGCGCTGTGTTCCCGGTCTCATGTGACCCGGCGGTCGCAGTGGAATGACGTCATCAGCCGGGTAACGTGAGACCGTAACACAGCGCGTGATGATGACTGCAGGACCCGCGGTGAAGAAGACCCTGGATGGTAAGATAATGCAGCGGGGGGGGCTCTGCAAAGTGTGGGGGGGTCTAAACATGATGGGGGGGGCTAGTGCCACTGAAGGGCTGCCTGTATACACTGGGGGGCTGTATGCACGGCTCCCCCTGCCGCTGTGATGGGCGGGGGGAGCCGTGCATATCTAATGAGCGGCCCCACGTGACGGGCCGCTCAGTCAGCAGCCTCCCCCCGCCTCCTCCATCCTCCCCACCATAAGGATTACCGTATTGACCCGTGTATAAGCCGAGGGGGTGACTTTTCAGCCTAATTTTTGGGCTGAAAAACTCAGCTTATACACAAGTATATCCTGTAACATGGAAAAGAAAAAGGATCTCTCTGCTTCCGAAAAGCAATAAATAGTGCAATGCCTTGGACAAGGCATGAAAACATTAGAGATTGCACGAAAACATAACTGTGATCATTGTACTGGGAAGAGATTTGGGCTCACCTGCCAAACTAATTATCACAGGTATGAGATTGATTTCAGTGATCCAAAGAACCCTGAGACACAATACCATCAATGGGTTTCATTAAAAAAAAAAAAAAAGAAACCCTATGACACTTAAAACCAATTTGCATGATAATTTGGAACATGGTGTAGTACAGAAAACCCCCCAGCAAGAATTGACATGCTGCAGATTTTTACAGACTAAAATACGCAGCATATCTGCTGCGTATTTTAGTGGCACCATGCAGACAGGAATTAGCAAAATGCATAGGCTTTCTTGGGAAAACATGCTGCTACAGGTTTGGAGCGGATCTACTGCGTATTCGCAGTGGGTCAGCACCACATATGCAGCAAAATATGCATTGTGCAAATGAGCCTTTATAGAAATCTCCTGCCCACTCTGCTTCCTAATTACTCAGCATAAATTGACTTGGGGAGCGTTTTTCAAATCGGCAGAATATGTAAGTTTGCGATGAGTTTTATGGGAAATCCCATGCCCACTATGCTTCTTTTCCACTGCATCACTATTTCAGCTGCGATATGGGTTGCTGCACATCCATATCATGTTAATTTAATGCTGTGGAGTTGGACGTGAGCTCCAGCGGGTGAATGAAGGGAGAAGCTGACCTTCGCTGAATGCAGAATGTGGGCACAGGGTGGCTGCGGTCTCCCTGCATTCACCTGCAGGTCAGGAGGCACTGTGTACAACCGGATTGTATGCACATAACCTTAAATAGAAAAAATCAGAGCGTAAAAAGGCAGGAGAGTTTTTAGTGCATTTTAACTCCAGAATCGCATTAAAAAGCTCATGTAATTTTTACATGACTATATCAATAAAGATTTCTCAAAACCAAATACCAAGAAGTATCAAAAAAGCAGCTACACATGACATACAAAAACAAGAGACAAAAATAGAAGTCTAACCTCTCTAATGTTTTATCTATCTATGAGTACTAATGGGGGATTTTTTTAAAGTTTTTATGTGGTCAGGCTTTTTGTGACCAAGTACAGCTAAATATTATGGTGCTCTGAAACCACAATCTCTGTATAGCTGTCATCTGCTCATTAACCACATCACTAAGAATCCTTCAAAATTAAAAAAAACCATATAGTTAAATTTACAAATTACCCAATAGATTCTTATTAGGAGAGGTGTGGATTGTGGGTGCCCCCCCAGACGCGTTTTGCTTATGCAGCTTCCTCAGAATGCATGCATACATCAGCGAAAGTGTCCCAACTGGGTCTCACAATCTAAACATCCTATCAGTATTTATCTGGAGTGTGGGAGGAAACTGGAGAACCCGGAGGAATCCCACACAAACATAATTTTTGTTTTTATATTTTACATTTTTCAGCTCTCCTCCTATGTTTGACTATGAAAAAAAATTGTCAGAAAAACGTTTGAATCCAACCAAATAATCCAGTTAGCAATCCTACCTGATTCAGTAGGAAAACGGTTACAGAAAAGACATTAGCACACTTCATTACTTGCTCCCATGTTATCTTATTTGTTACAATGATTAGTCTCCGCCATGGTACTATCCTTAGTCATGCTTCATTACTTAATCCAATTCTTGACGCCTTGTACCTTTCACATGTTATCAGTCACTGCATTCACTATGCTGCAGTTTATTTTCTATGTGTGTGTTATTTTCTCTTATCTCTTTAAGAATAATTTAGCAGTAATGTAATGTAGTTTACTTTATTTTTCCTTTGTAATCCCTTTTACGTTGCTGCAAATACTTTATGGCTTACCTGTGAAGACTTGCCTTGTCCACACACCTGCGCTCTAAGTATTTAGCGCTTCTGCGCTAAATACTTAGGTTTTGACAGAGAAGCGCAGGTGCGTGTGTGCTGGCGCTTTCAGCAGACGCTGTCCCTGGTTACCCGATGTGTATCGTGGTAACAAGTTCATACAGCAGGCTGCCTAGTGTCCGCTTATCCTGAGTGCACAGGGAAACGCTGCTTGCATGCCGATGCATGCGTGACAGCGGCAGATCAACAATTGAAAAATGGTCCCGGCCATTCCGCAACGATCAGCGATTAGCGAGCTGACGAGGTCGCTGCGACGTCACAAAGCCTGTGACGTGCAGCGACATCGGTAGCTATGTTGCTGTGTGTAACCCAGCCTTTATTCAGATGAATAGCCTCATCCATTTCTCGATGTTGTTTTCCCTCCCCTTCTTCCAACAGCCATAACTTTTATATGAGGGCTTGTTTATTGTGGTACGAGTTGTACTTTTGAATAAAGCCATCAATTTTACCATATAGTGTACAAGAAAATGGGAAAAAAGGTCCAAGTATAGTGAATAGCACAAAGAAAAGGTACAATTCCACAAATTTTTGTTTTATTATTTACCATGTTCGCTATATGGTAAAACTGTCCTGTCAGTATAATTTCTCAAGTCAGTATGAGTTTATAGATACCAAAGATGTATATTTTTTTATTGGTGAAAAAAAACAGAAAATTGCCAAACAAAACGGCACTTTTTAGCCATTTTCCAAGAAATGTAATGTTCTCATTTTTCGGGATCTGGGGCTGTGTGATGGATTATTTTTTTCCTGCCTTGAACTGATGTTTTTACAAATACTATTTTTGGGTAGATGCGATGTTTTGATCACCTCTTATTATATTATTGCAATGTTGGGGAGGCCAAAAAAACTTTTAATTATGGTGTTTTTAATTTTTTTTTCATTACCCTGTTTACAGATCAGATTAATTTATTTTATATTTTGATAGATCGGGCATTTTTGAACATGGGGATAATAAATATGTGTGGTTTTAAGTTTCTTTTTATTCTTTTTTTCAGAGGTAAGAGGGGGACTATTTGAACTTTTGAGGGGTTTTTTGTTCATATTTTTAAAAACATTTTTCACATCTTACTGTTTTTACTAGTCTTCATAAGGGACTTGAAGATGCAATCATTCAATTGCTTGTGCTGTAGAGAGAGGTGCATTAGCACTGTTCTGTACAGCAGAAATGCTGATAAATGATGAACGAGTACATTCGTTATTATTCGCTTCTTGCAAAGATATTACGGTATTTGGACTACTCTGCAAGTGTTTTGGATTTTACTCGTGATATTCGAGTCAGCTGCCTAGCATGTTTGCTGATTGATTTTCAGCCAGTGAACATGCTGGGATTGCATGCCAGTCATAGTAATGCCATATTCATTTTTGATAATGGCATTACTGTGATTAGCAGGTGCAGTATAACCAAAGACAAAAAAAAAACGCTCTAACCAAATAGCAATGAGGTCTGGGAGTCTGTAAAGTCAGAGATGGATGAGAATGTGCTCAAACTGCATGGGAACAGTATGCAGACATAATGTGGACTGTCTGCATACTGTTCTGCCATATAGCTGTCTGCTCTGAGTGACAGGACCTAGTGAAAATAGATAGACAGATAGATAGATAGATAGATAGATAGATAGATAGATAGATAGATAGATAGATAGATAGATAGATAGATAGATAGATAAGAAGAAAAAAAACTGCACAGCACTCACAGACAATGTGAACTGGTGCCAGCAGGGATGCTGGGTCAATATACTAGAAAAAAACCTTGCAGCACTCAGCTACTACCAATGATGTACATATGCTGACAAGCTATATATATGAGAAAAAATTTAAAAACTTACGTTTTTTTCAAAAAACTCAAAATTCTTATTATTTTTTTTTAAATCTGAAGTTCTTAGTACACACATTGGCGAATGTCTGCTTGCTCGTCGACTGCGACAAAGTGACTTCAGGTCCGACGAGTCCTATCGCTGACACCCAAGTCCTCCTTGTCCACCCTACCCCACTACTAAGTGGGCGGACACCATCTAGACCCTAGATCACCTGTGTGCAACGAGGGTGCACATTGCAGTAATGGAGCCAGCCACTCCACACGATACAAAAGAGAAAAAAAACTGCACAGCACTCACAGACAATGTGAACTGGTGCCAGCAGGGATGCTGGGTCAATATACTAGAAAAAAACCTTGCAGCACTCAGCTACTACCAATGATGTACATATGCTGACAAGCTATATATATGAGAAAAAATTTAAAAACTTACGTTTTTTTTCAAAAAACTCAAAATTCTTCTTATTTTTTTTAAAATCTGAAGTTCTTAGTACACACATTGTCGAATGTCTGCTTGCTCGTCGACTGCGACAAAGTGACTTCAGGTCCGACGAGTCCTATCGCTGACACCCAAGTCCTCCTTGTCCACCTTACCCCACTACTAAGTGGGCGGACACCATCTAGACCCTAGATCACCTGTGTGCAACGAGGGTGCACATTGCAGTAATGGAGCCAGCCACTCCACACGATACAAAAGAGAAAAAAAAACTGCACAGCACTCACAGACAATGTGAACTGGTGCCAGCAGGGATGCTGGGTCAATATACTAGAAAAAAACCTTGCAGCACTCAGCTACTACCAATGATGTACATATGCTGACAAGCTATATATATGAGAAAAAATTTAAAAACTTACGTTTTTTTCAAAAAACTCAAAATTCTTATTATTTTTTTTTAAATCTGAAGTTCTTAGTACACACATTGGCGAATGTCTGCTTGCTCGTCGACTGCGACAAAGTGACTTCAGGTCCGACGAGTCCTATCGCTGACACCCAAGTCCTCCTTGTCCACCCTACCCCACTACTAAGTGGGCGGACACCATCTAGACCCTAGATCACCTGTGTGCAACGAGGGTGCACATTGCAGTAATGGAGCCAGCCACTCCACACGATACAAAAGAGAAAAAAAACTGCACAGCACTCACAGACAATGTGAACTGGTGCCAGCAGGGATGCTGGGTCAATATACTAGAAAAAAACCTTGCAGCACTCAGCTACTACCAATGATGTACATATGCTGACAAGCTATATATATGAGAAAAAATTTAAAAACTTACGTTTTTTTTCAAAAAACTCAAAATTCTTCTTATTTTTTTTAAAATCTGAAGTTCTTAGTACACACATTGTCGAATGTCTGCTTGCTCGTCGACTGCGACAAAGTGACTTCAGGTCCGACGAGTCCTATCGCTGACACCCAAGTCCTCCTTGTCCACCTTACCCCACTACTAAGTGGGCGGACACCATCTAGACCCTAGATCACCTGTGTGCAACGAGGGTGCACATTGCAGTAATGGAGCCAGCCACTCCACACGATACAAAAGAGAAAAAAAACTGCACAGCACTCACAGACAATGTGAACTGGTGCCAGCAGGGATGCTGGGTCAATATACTAGAAAAAAACCTTGCAGCACTCAGCTACTACCAATGATGTACATATGCTGACAAGCTATATATATGAGAAAAAATTTAAAAACTTACGTTTTTTTCAAAAAACTCAAAATTCTTATTATTTTTTTAAAATCTGAGTTTTTAAATTTTTTCTCATATATATAGCTTGTCAGCATATGAGACAACACAGAGATAAATTATTTTAATAAAAAGAAAAAAAAACACAGAGACACTTAATGACTCCATCTATTACTCCCTCCCCACCCTTGTACCTCTCCTTGATCCTCGTCTTCTCTCTTCATAGACAGACTCAGCTCTGCTACATCAGAGACCAGGGGGAGGAAACACACATCCGCTCCCCATGGTCTCTGATTACTGAATAACAGCGCTGAGACCTGCAGTATAGTAAGTGGTGAGGTCACCATTTCCATAGCCACAGCGGTTACTATGGCAATGGTGACATCAGCGCTTACTATATGACAGCGCTGAAACCTGTGCTATGGTAAAGACGTAAACCCCAGGTCTCAGTGCTGTCATATAGTAAGCAGTGAGATCACGGTTTCCATAGCAATAGCAGTTACTATGGCAACAGTGACCTCACGGCTTACTATATGACAGCACTGAAATCTGCATTTTACCGCTTTACTATAGCACAGGTCTCAGCGCTGTCATATAGTAAGTGGTGAGGTCACTGTTGTCATAATAACTGCTGTTGCTATGGTAATGGTGACCTCACCGCTTACTATATGACAGTGCTGAGACCTACGCTATAGTAAAGTGGTAAAGTGTAGGTTTCAGCGCTGTCATGTAGTAAGTGGTGAGGTCACCTGAAACACGTTGGCCAATAAATCAAAATTATAGTCACCCTTTGATGTCTTGTGTTTTTTTACCCTTCATCCTCCCTACTTTAATTTTCTGAGATAATGACCTTTGAGTTATCATTGGCTGTAAGCCATAATCATCAACATTAACATAAATAAACACTTGAAATAGATCACTCTGTTTGTAATGACTTTAGATAAGATTTGTGTTTCACTTTTTATATACCGTAATGAATTACTGAAAAAAAATTACTTTTTGATGATATTCTAATTTAATGAGATGCACCAATATATAGCAGGTGAAATAAATATTGAACATGTCACCAAATGTTTAAGTAAATATGTTTCCAAAGGTGCTATTGACATGAATTTCTCACCTGATGTCGGAACCAATCTATCAAAACCATACAGGTAAAGATATATACCCATAGATATCCATATATTTTATAATCTCTAATAATGGGAAATGACACAGGCAAAACGTGTGTACCATATGAAAAAATCTATGGGCCTCTTCTAAATTTGCACTATTAATGCCTTTAGTCCCTGTTTTATTGTTTATCTCATGTTGTGACTATTTTATAGACACTCCCGAGGATCCCTCCTCTCCCACTCTTTCCTCTTGTGTCATCCCTTGCCTCCCCCTCCCCTCCCCTGCAATGATCCATCTGCTATTTTCATATGTGGCTCCTCTTGTGTCCTACCACTTGTTAAAATTGCATTACTTTTGAATTGTTTGTATCTTTATTACATCTGAAGTTTTCAATAAAAAATTAATGGTTAAAAAAAGAGAGGTGCAAAAAGTCATAGAAAGTCATGACACCAGCTGAAATTTGTCCGTAAAATTGGCTGGTTCAACTGATCGCCTATAGAAAGGTATTTCGTTATCAAAGTGACATACAAGAAACATCTCATAATGGATTAAACTAGGGAGCTGTCTCAGGACCTTGGCAAGCTTATTGTTGCAAAACATACTGATGGCCTAGTTTCTCCACACAAGATGCATCTTGAAGCTGTCATCTCCAACAAAGGCTCTTGTACGAAGTATTAAATAATTTTCAATAAGTGTGTTCAATACATTTTCCCTATGTAATTTCTTTGCCTGTGTGGCTTGGATGAGTTGTTACTGACAACTGGTAAGACCTTCATGTCAATAGCACCTTTAGAAATATATTTACTTAGAAAATTGGTGACATATTCAAAATTTATTTCACTTGGCATCCAGTCATTATGGGTGAGCTTTGGTCTCCGCTCAGTGTATGAGCAGCGGCTGTAACCACAGCTGGGTTTGATGCTGAGTTGGTTCTATAGGGGGTGAGACAATGCGCAAATAGGGTCTTATCTCCTTAGGGTACCTTTACACGCCGCAACTTTTGGCGGTGATCGGAGGCAACCTAACGTGCACGTGCACGTTTT
The DNA here is from genome assembly GCA_033576535.1 of Allobates femoralis. Taxonomy (NCBI): domain Eukaryota; kingdom Metazoa; phylum Chordata; class Amphibia; order Anura; family Aromobatidae; genus Allobates; species Allobates femoralis. The sequence continues at coordinate 130,836,166 of JARQOC010000005.1, forward strand.
TCATCGTTGCCGCCAAATGCGCTTTTACATGCCGCAATTTCGCCCTCAACCTAAGGCGATGAGTCATCCCGGAAGTTCCCACACCAACAGTGGGAAACATCTGGTAGACTCCCGACGCCGCTTCACACACCGCAATCCCCAAAGGAATGTGGGCATACCTGTTCAGCGCGGCGAGAACATAGGCGTCCCAAACATGCTGATTAGACTACGCAATAGCGTTATGATTGGCCAGCCTGCGCAGGAAGACTGGCTAATACATGACAAAATTGCCATTGTGTAGTGTGAATGGACAGCTGTTCAAATATGGCACCCTGTGAAAGGACAGCCAATGGAAACACAGTAGCCACCACCTATCATCGCTGACGGGGCGCGGTATCCTGCACGCTGTGGCACGCCTCCGGGAAATCAGTAGGCGACGCTGATTCAATCCCTATCGCCCCTTCACACGCCAAAAGCAGGGAATTTTCCATTCATGGTTGCCTCTGGTTTTGGAGCAGTGCTCTGAAATCAGGAACCAGCCGCAACTTTTTTGATCACCACCAGATTCCAGAATTACACGCTGCAATTTCGTAGCAATTTCACGGCAATGGTGACAGGACTACGGATTGCCTGTCAGTTTTCTCACAGCGGTTGCGGCGTGTAAAGGTACCCTTACAGATATCGGCAAGAACCTTATTGAAAGCTGCTCAGCTGGAAAAGTTGTGTTACACACAACAATTATGTGCGCCTGGATACAGCTGCTGCAGGACCCACACATCCACGTGGCGAACAATAGTGGTATTGGGACGAAGTGTCTCAGGATCCGTGCTGCTGAATGAATGAAACCAGAAACTGGAACACTGGTTTCAACAGGTGTTCTTTGAGGAAGGAGCATGGTAACGCTCCGAAACGCGTAGGGATAAAGAACACCCATTGAAACCAGTGTTCCAGTTTCAGGTTTCATTCATTCAACAGCGCGGATCCTGAGACACTTCGTCCCAATACAACCATGCTAAGTTGCTAAGTTGGTTGTCAGTCAGTGCCATGGGTGTTATAGCTGCCACTCACTATACATTGAGAAATTACAGAAGCCTTGCCAGCGCCATCAATATGACTGAAAGCTGAACATTGCCTTGAGGAATAAAGTTTAATTTTTCCCCGGTAGTGGGGCTCCAAGTGCAGGCGTCAGGCAGGTTCAGAACGCTATTAACCTGTATATTAAGTCGATTTCTGCAGGTTAATAACATTTTTTTTAACTCTATTCAATTTCAATGCTCTGAAATATTTCGATGTGTTGGTAAAATAATTCTGAGTATGATATATAAAACATTTTTACATCAATGTTTTATAATGAACAGAATAGTTACCTCATATAACAGAACATTCGACTGAGTGCGGCTACTTGTATAGTGCAGACATTCGATATTTAGCTTGGGTTCTATGGTATGAATCTCTCACAAATGTTAAGGAAAACACCTGATTAAATATAGAACAGTTAATAAAGACTTGCAGATGATTGGTATTATATAATTCAACAATATACACACATGTATTTGCTCAGCAGAGTTCTGACGTATTCACTCCTACCCTCTTGGTTGCGCACATTATCTCAATCTCTGAAGGTCTTTCAGACGTGTTCCGACAGTCTTACTTGAATTACTGAGATTTCTTATGTTCATCAATACAGATAAAGAATTCTTTAAAATGTGACTTTGGGCCACGTCACACACACAGATATCTGTGCAGATATTGTTGGCAGATCTCTGGTTGCAGTGAAATCATGGATACATTGTTCCATTTTGTGGCTGTGTACAAATGGAGCAATGTGTCCATGATTTCACTGCAACCAGAGATCTGCCAACAATATCTGCACAGATATCTGTGGCCATGTTCACACACATGCGTTTTTTTGACCTTGTCTGCGTTTTTGGGCTGTTAAAAAAAACGCAGGTGTGTTAACGCAGGGTACATTTGAGTGTAGCTGCGTTTTTCAGCTCCATTTGCGTTTTTTACCCCTAGTCCAAAAAACGCTGCATGCAGCGTTTTTGGGTGCTGTAAAAAAACGCATGTGCGTTTTTCCAACATGGGGCCCTATGGGAAACGCATGCAAAAACGCATGGTACATTAGTACCTTTTAGTGCCATTCAAAAACGCATGAGTTTCCCATAGGGGCCAATGTTAAAAAAAACGCATGCGTTTTTGAAAAAACGCACATGCGTTTCTATAACATGGGGGCCCTATGGGAAACGCATGCGTTTTTAAAAGGCACATTTATGCACCCTGTGTTAACGCTTGCGTTTTTGCCTGCGTTTTTGGTGAAAAAATGACTAAGTCCAAAAACGTGGCAAATCCTTTCAGACACACAAGGGACATTTTTTAGCACTCTTAAAAAAACGCAAGTGCTTTTAAGAGTGCTAAAAAAAACGCAAATTGAGTGTGAACAATGCCTGTGTGTGTGACGTGGCCCTTTCTAAAGGTTCACGTGTGGATTGGATGAATGTGGCCTTGTTCACACATGCCAATGCGTTTTTTTAGCCGTTAGAAAAACTGATCAGTTTTTCTAAGGGTGCCAAATAGTGTCCCCTGTGGTTCTGAACGTTTTTGAGACGTTTTTGGACTTAGTCATTTTTTCATTAAAAACGCATTTGTGTTAACACAGGTGCCTATATGTGCCATGCGTTAACGCATGCGTTTCCCATAGGGCCCCATGTTAAAAAAACGCATGTGTTTTTTAAACATCCCATGCGTTTTTTTACAGCATCCAAAAAATGCTGTTTGCAGCGTTTTTTGGAATGGGGGAAAAAAATGCATGGGTTGTTAAAAAACGCATGTACACTTTAACAGCTAATAAAATGCAGAGAATGACAAAAAAGCTGATATGTGTGAACAAGGCCTGTCTTCCGCACCTGCTAATATCGGCAGGTTCATTTGGCAGTCCAATGTGTGTAGGGACCAACGACAGACAGACAGACAGTTCGAGGAGTTAGGGCCACTTTAAGCGGCCGTCACACGCTAAGATATCGCTAGCGATATTGTAAGCGATCACGTGCACGCGCGATCGCTTACAATATCGCTCACATCGCTGGTGAGATGTCACACAGACAGACTCACCAGCGATGTGGAGCAGCGAGATCGCTGGTTACTATGGTACACATCGGGTTACTAGGCGCCACGCGTCGCATAGTAACCCGACGTGTACCATAGTTACCATCTCCCAGCATAGGCTCTGCCGCTGGGAGATCGTTCATCGTGGTGTTATACACCACGATGAGACAGATCGTGAAATCGCTCATCGCAAGATCTGAGCTCCGGAGCTCAGATCTCGATTTTGCGATTTCATCAATTCTCGTTCGTCGTATCTTGCCGTCACACGCACAGACATCGTTCACGCGATGTTAAATCTGGCGCGTTCAAGCGATATCTTTCGCGATATCGTAGCGTGTGACGGCCGCTTTACACACACCAACTTATCTGTCCAACTTCTGAACAACTTACTGATTGCAGTGAAATCATGGATACATTGTTCCATTTTGTGGCTGTGTACAATGTAACAATGTGTCCATGATTTCACTGCAACCAGAGATCTGTTCAGAAGTTGGACAGATACGTTGGTGTGTGTAAAGTGGCCATAAGGATGTGGTTTGTCCAATTTTGGTCTGAAGATCCTTTTATCCTCTTGAGGCACAAACCAGTATTAAACATGTCTGCCAGCTGCTATCTCGAAAAGAACGCTGGTTTGGAGATCCAGAGCACCTATGTAAGGGCAACGTCACTCACACAGATATCTTTGCAGATATTGTTCACAGATCTCTGGTTGCAGTGAAGTCATGGACACATGGTTACATTTGTACACAGCCACAACATGGAGCAATGTGTCCATGATTTCACTGCAACCAGAGATCTGCGAACAATATCTGCACAGATATCTGTGTGTGTGACGTGGCCCTAAAGGAGAGTTGCGTGAGATAACCTTTGGCTGAATGATCTGTAGATTCATCATTCAGCTGACAGCTATCAAATATGTTTGGGGGTGCTTTCAGCAAGTTTCACATGTTTGACATACACAGCACAAAATTTCTAGACCAGTCTTAGGCGGCCGTCACACGCTACGATATCTTGAAAGATATCGCTTGAACGCGCCTGATTAAACATCGCGTGAACAATGTCTCTGCGTGTGACGGCAAGATACGACGAGCGAGAAGTGTTCAAATCGCAAGATCGAGATCTGAGCTCCGGACCTCAGATCTTGCGATGAACGATTTTACAAACAGCTTCATCGTGGTGTATAACACCACGATGAGCGATCTCCCAGCGGCAGAGCCTATACTGGGAGATGGTAACTATGGTACACGTCGGGTTACTACGCGATGCGCGGCGCCTAGTAACCCGATGTGTACCATAGTTACCAGCGATCTCGCTGGTCCACATCGCTGGTGAGTCTGTCTGTGTGACATCTCACCAGCGATGTGAGCGATATTGTAAGCGATCGCACGTGCACGTGATCCCTTACAATATCGCTAGCGATATCGTAGCGTGTGACGGCCACCTTAGGCCTAGTTCACATCTAATGCAGGTTTGCGTTTTACTTCATTTATGTTTCTATGCGTCTTTACCGCTAAAAATGCATCCAAAACGCATGCGTTTTTGCCCCCATTGATTTCAATGAAAATGCATGTAAAAACGCTTGCAAAAATGCATGCAAAAACGCATGTGCATTTTCAAAACGCAAAAACATATGATTTTTTGCAAACGCTGCCAAAAACGTCAGTCAATGCGTCTAGGGCTGTGTTTCCAAAAACGCATGCGTTTTTGCATTTGGAAAATGCACATACGTTTTTGCATTTTGGATGCACTTTTAGCGGAAAAAACTCATAGAAATGCAAATGAAGCAAAACGCAGACCAGGCTTAGATGTGAAAAGGGCCTTATTTGAGGCTGTTGAGTTTGTATAAGGCCTCATTCACACGTCTGTGTTGCACATACATGTTATACCAGTGTTTTTCACAGACACCATACGTACCCATTATAACTTATGGTGCTATTCACATGTCATGGCCACTTTACACGTCCCGATATCGGCGTCCAACTCCGACCAAAAGTCACGTGGTTTGTGCATTGTCCCCGATATCGTTCGTTCGTTGTATGGTATAAATGTCCAATACGAAGCACTAACTATGCCAAAACGATATCGGGGATCAAATGAGCAGGCTCTCCAATGGGCTGATATTGGATGGACGTTGTGGCCGGATCGGGCTGTGTAAAAGCCCGACAACGATGTGAAGTACAATGTCCCCTATTCTCTCCCATATTAAATGGTCGTTCCTGGGTCGGCCGTACAAAGGGGGCGTAAACATGGCTGGTGCGTTGCCTGCCGATATCGCGCTGTGTAACATCTCCTATGCGATCTTGGAATTCCGCCCAGAAAATGCGCGCTCCCGCGGCGTTGTATCCAATATCGGACCGACGTTGGAATGTGTAAAGTGGCCATCAGTGTATTTTAGACACCATTTTTTCATGCAGGACACAGATGACAATACAATTCTATGGCCCTTTTCACATCTAAGCCAGGTCTGCATTTTGCTTCATTTGCAATTCTACGCGTTTTTACTGCTAAAAACGCATCCAAATGCATGCATTTTTGCCCCCATTGATTTCAATGGAAATGCATGCAAACATGCATGTGCATTTTCAAAACGCAAAAACGCATGCGTTCTTGCAAATGCAGCGATAGACGCAACAGCCCACATTTTTGGCTGCATTTGCAAAAACGCATGTGTTTTGGATGCATTTTTAGCGATTAAAATTCATAGAGACGCAAATGAAGCAAAACGCAAGCCTCCATCAGATGTGAACTAGGCCTAAGGGTCCATGAAAAACATATCCAGCACATGGGTGGCATCCATGTGCTGTTCATAATTAGCATTGCATAGTATAGGAGAAGCTTTCTATTTTTTGATGTATTTATTGATCTGTCCGTGAAAGCCACTGATGGTAAAATCGGACTCACGGATCTCACACCAATGCAAAACACTGACACCAGTACTATTTTTTTAAATATGTTTCCATACTGATGAGGCCTAAGGCTAGGGTCACACCTGCGGTATTTTTTTACATCCGGATCCGGTTTTGAGCATTAAAAATGCTCAAATCCGCATCCGCAGGCCATAGGCTTCAATAGAAAAACCGGATTGCACTATTTGCAATCCAGTTACCGCATCTGGTTTTGGAGCCTGTGGGAAAAATCATGCAGGCTGCATTTTTCAGAGCAGTCGTAGCACCGGATACGTTTTTTTTAAAATGGGCACCTATGGGACTGGATTCAGTACCGCAAGGTACATAAAAGTACCTTGCGGTACGCGGATCCGGATGCGGTTTTCAAAATTGCAAAAACCCACATTCCAAAACCAGATGCGTTAATGCATCCAGATGTGGAATGAGGGTTGCAATTTTACTATTAAAAGATAGTATGAAGGCATACGGTAAAACCACATCCTATAGTGGATGCGGTTACCGCATTGTGCCTTTTAAGTGTGATCCTAGCCTTAGGCTAAGTTTACACAAGTGTTTAAAAAACTTGAATTTCATCTAGAAAACTTGGATAATTTGTTTTCTGATTTGCCATCCAGATACAATCCGGTTTTATTTAGCAAAGTTTATTAAAAATTTACAAGACTAAATAATTTTTCCAGTTAAAGAATTGCAATGAAGTAATAAAAATTGGATGTAATACCATGTGGAATCTGATATTTTTTGTGCACCCATAGATTTGAATGTTTCATTTGACACATGGAGGAAACTCATGCCTGATACGATTTTCATCACAAAAAGGATAGGGTCACACTTGGCTGCGTTTTTGAGCATGTTTTTGACAGCCTGTGTTTTTGGGCTGTGTTTTTGATGTTAGGTCTGGAGCAGCCTTAAAAAACGCAAGCAAAAACGCATGCAAAAACACATGGTACTATTTAGTGCCATACGTTTTTGCATGTGTTTCCGATAGGGCCCCATGTTACAAAAACGCATGCATTTTTTAAAAATAAAAAAGCACCAAAAAATGCACCACCATGCATTTTTTGGTGCTGAGCCATAAAAACACATCTAAAAAACACATGGCACTTTGACCATGCGTTTTTTGCATTGGGGCCTATGGATGTGTTTTCTATGCGTTTTTCACACAAGACAAGTGTGATAAATGCATGGAATAAACGCATCCACGACGCAAGTTTGACCCTAGCCAAAGATTTAGTTCATGAAAAATTCCTTGAATCCATGAGTGTGGAACCAAAATATGGTGCTGTGAACGTGACCTTAGGCTGGGGTTCCAACAGTATTTGGCGTTCAGGGGGGTTCCGTTTAAATCTTAGAATTTGACAGCATTAGCAAAGTGTTACCAAAAAGGTAAGACTGCAATAATGCTGTCAATTCATTTGTATGCAGACGGAACCCTGAACACATTTCAAACGCTGGCATGTAAGTGACCCTGCGCTAATGCTGCTAAATTCTAAGTTTTAAACAGAACCCTCTGAATGCACTGGTAAATGCTGGTGTGACCCTAGCCTTATGGTGGCGTTACACGCAAGGATATCCTGAACGATATCCTTAGTAAAGTCACATGACAGACATTGTACAAACAATATAGAATTATCGTTCGTGCGTTGTCACACACAAAGATATCGTTAATTATATCCATTTTGGCAGCGCAGCAGTTAAATAGGAGAGCAAGGAGTGAATGATAAATTAAAGCTGCAGGGATAGGAGATTTTTGAACGAGATCGGTCATAAAGGTGTCACACTGAACGATGTGGCTTCTTCCAGCAGCGTTAATTGGCCGTGGAACGATAGATTTGAGGTCAGGATCTCAAATCTAGAGACCACTTCACACACACAGATATCTGAGTCCAATATCTGAACAGATCTCTGGTTGCAGTGAAATCATGGATACATTGCTCCATGTAGTACACAGCCACAAAATGGAGCAATGTATCCATGATTTCACTGCAACCAGAGATCTGTTCAGATATTGGACTCAGATATCTGTGTGTGTGAAGTGGCCTTTGGATGAACGATTGAACAATTTTTTCATCATATATCGTTGGTTTACACGCAACGACGCACAAATGATATCTTTTGAACGATCACAAATCTGTGACGCTTCAAGGATATCGTTCAGGATATCCTTGCGTGTAATGGCACCATTAGGCTGGAGTAAAACTTGCGGATGACAATCGCGAGCCTCACATTGCATCACCTGCCACAGAAGCCTGCTCCCCTGCCAGGAGCATGAAGCTTCATTGAAATACATGCAACTGACATGCTTCTGTCTGGGGAGCAGGCGGCCATGCTGGGTAACGTGATGTGAGGCTTGTGAGAGTCACGTGCAAGTGTGACTCCAACCTAGCAGTTAGAGGAGTCAATCAATGGAAGGCTTTATGTAAAACTACAGTGATAGATACTTTGTCAGAATTCAAGACTACTGTCCTGAGTCACCATTCTTTTGGTGCCTATAATTTTTTTAGAACAGTTTTGGATTTTAGGTATTTTTATTTTTGTGCTAAACTCCTTATAGCTTTTTTTTTGCCAATTGTTAAGATACTTTTTCAGTTCTCATCATTTTTTGGGTTTATTTGACAATGGGATATGGTTTTCATTACCCAGATGTTTTCAGCTAATTCATCATTTCCAACATTTTAAATTGATACAAATCTTTGCCACAATAGTAATCCAGTACTGTAGTGACGTGGGGCAGCATAGTGGGGCGGCACGGTGGCACGGTGGCTCAGTGGTTAGCCCTGCAGACTTACAGCACTGGGGTACTTTGTTCAAATCCCACCAAGGACAACATCTGTAAGGATGTATAAGTTAATCTTACGTTTAATTAATTAACAGAAACACTGGAGCTGGCTGGAAAAAAATGAGGCACCCCCTCACTCCTTTCTATGGGGTGCCTTAACACAATCATTACTGTTGCGCTTAGGCTGCCTTCAGATTTGCGTATGTGAACGCAGCTTATGCTGCGTTCCCATACGCATCCAAACGCATGCGCACTGCGTTTCCTATGTTCCTATGGTGTCCCGCGTCCGCACCCGGGACGCAGCATGTTGCGTCCCTGGTGCGGACAAGAGTGTGTGATCTGTACGCAGGCATCCGCCTGCGCACAGATCACATATAGGAGTGAATGGGTGTGCACGGCGATCTGCAAGCATCTGCAGACCGCCGTGCGCTCCATTATAAACATAGGGGCTGCCGTCTGCATGCAGATGCTTGCAGATGCCTCCGCAAAACGCTGCGGAGGCATCTGCAAATCTGAAGGCAGCCTTAATCCTACACATCAATTAATTAACATCTGCAAGGAGTTTGTATGTTCTACCCATGTTTGTGTCAGCTTCCTCCAGGCAGCCTGGTTTCCTTTCACATTTCAAAGACATAGAGATAGGATGTTTAGCTTGTGAGCCTCAATGGGGACAATATTACTGATGTATGTAAAGTGCTATGGAATTAATAGCGCTATATAAATATTATTATTATACGTACAAAATCTGTTTTTTTATTCACTTTTTATGCAACATTTACTCAAAAAGGCACAAAAACAGCAAGAACATCTTTATTTGCTCCAAATTCAGTAAACTTAATTTTCATGAACCTGGCGCAAAGTCCACCAGCATGAAAAGTAAATCTGGCTTCACACCATGGTAAGATCCGGTCCGGGGCTGTCCGGGATGACACTGACAGCCCCGGACCACATCAACACACAGAACCGGAGGGCGAAATGTGCCCTCCGGTCCTGTGTGCAGCCGGATGGCAGTAACTTCAGCCGCAGCTGCTGAGTTTTCAAGACCGCGGCTAGCATGGAGCTAGCCGCGGTCCTGAAACAACAGCGGCGTGCAGCCGCCAGTGTCCGGTTCCCGGATCCTCCCGGTTCGGGGCAATCCAGCCCCATAGGCTTCCATGTTAGGGAGCGCCGGATTGCCCCGGCTCCGGGAGAATCCGGTCAAATCCGGGATCCGGCAAATTGAGGAGATTTTTCTCCCAGGACAAAAATATGATGCAAGCATCATTTTTGTGACCGGAGAGAATAATCCATATTCTCCCGTATTGTCCCGGAATGATGAAACCGGATGACAGAGAGTCGGCTCCATCCGACCCCATAGGCTACTATGGGGCCAAAAACCGGTCCGGGGCTGCCTGGTTTACACCAGACAGCCCCGGACCGGACCTTACCGTGGTGTGAAGCCAGCCTAAGACAAAAACTAATTAAAAAAAAAAGAAATCTGTGACTTGAGGTCTAAATGTTCATTTAATAACAAGTGGCAAAAAAAAGGAAGGTTCATTAAGCGGAGAAGAATTAAGACGTAAAGCTTTACAGACACTTTCCTAAACAACTATGTGACTATATTTGCAATGTTGGTGATGGTTATATTGAGAACAGAGAAAAAAACATTTAAAAACTTTTTTTCTAGCTGTCATCTGACCTTTGATGGTACTGCTTGTCTTGTACAATGCTCTGTAATAAAGAAGCCCACAAGAATTAAGAGTTGGACATCCCTAATTTAAGGAAAAGGAATTAATCCATGCAATGTACAAAATGTACATACAATATATACAGTACTTTAGATTGTATGTCACATTTTCTAAACATACTGACAATGTCACCGTTATATATTTTTCTACAGAAGTTACTCTGATTTCAAATATGAAGGTGTTTTCTTCACAGGTAACTTGTGTTTTAGTCTATCTGCAATTTGCTAATAATCTATCACTCTTCAGGTTCTCCCCCTTAGGCCATAGCCTTCGATGACCCCTTGTAATTTGGTCTTGCTGATTTTGTCTTTTTTTTCTGAGCTATTCATCAGCCATATCCTGATGTTTTATATTACTAAACTAAGCATTCAGGATAATACAGAATTGTTATCAATGGGTGATAGTAGTCCTGCATATTGCATGTGATAATAAACAAATCCCCAGTCAAAGTATTACAGAAGTGACCTCGAGTCAACTCATCACAAGGGGTGAGGTTCTCAAAATTAGAACTATATAAATTATTATGTGCCCTAATAGACCATGCTGAGGCCATCTACACACATTGGATGTCTGTCGGCTGAAAGATGCATTGACTGATGGTTCAGCTACCACAACTAAGTCTCCCATTGTCCTCCACAAGATAAGATGTTGGCCAACCATTAATTGGCCAGTGCTTCTCTGTTCTCTGTGAGAAAGCTGACACTGGCCAACGCTTATCATTAGGAGGACAATGCAATTGGCAGTCCGAAATCAGACATGCATGATTAACCTCTCCCCCACCCATAAGGCAGATGGCACCCCCATGCACATTAGACCGTTGGCCCAAGCCATTGATATTGGCAGGTTTGGCAGCCATTAGTCTGTGATCACACTCTGGAATTCACGTATTAGATGGTCAACCATTCATTTGATTGGGTCTAATTGGGCAACGTTTTCTTGCAATAAAACCTGAACTAGAGTTTCTCCATTGGCCAGAGTTGTGGATATCACTTGATTAATGTCTTGTCTTGTTACCATTTATTTTTAACGGAAGGGTTGGTGCAACCCCACAAAATAGAGCAAATTTTGTAAATGAGGATTATTTAATACTTTGTGGAATGATATTTGCGGAATACCTGGCCTGCATTCCTTTTGTTGGCTATCCTTAAATTAGGGTTGTTTTCTAGAGACAACCCTTTCACACTTTGTAAATACCTCTGTCAATATGAGTTATCATAAAAAGTATAAAAAATTGGGATGGGAAACTTATTCTACTGGTTAGCACTAAGTGAAACAGACTGGCAGTAGAAATAAACACTTACTTTTCATTATATTCAGTAGTGAAATAATGGAAGATTAGCAAGAAGAAGCCTCAAATGTGGGGTCCTCTTGATGAACAAAATTCAGAACTGAAGGCTCACGGGTCACCTCTTCTGAAAAGTGAGAATCTAACCAATAATGGCAGAAATCCAACAAGTTGCATTAGGCCACGAGCACACACTGAGTATTTAATGAGTTTTTTACCTCAGGATTTGTAGCCAAAACCAGCAGTGGGTGATAAATACAGAAGTGGTGCAGGTGTTTCTATTACACTTTTTCTCTGATTGCTCCACTCCTGGCTTTGTCTGCAAATCCTGAGGTAAAAAACTCATCAAATACTCAGCGTGTGCACGTGGCCTTACAATGGCTGAAACCTTTCTCAGCTCAGGAATTGTAAGGGCTGCTTCACACTGCGGCGTGATCCGGTCCGGTTCTGTCCGGGAGGACCCTGACAGCCACGGACCGGATCTTCACACAGGACTGGGGGGCTATTATGCCCTCCAGTCCTGTGTGCAGCGCACGCAGCTGCAGCCGCTGACAGGTCAGGACTGTGGCGCCCGGGATCCTGACATAGCAGCAGCGGGAACTGCGTGCGCTGCACACAGGACTGGAGGGCATAATAGCCCCCCAGTCCTGTGTGCAGATCCGGTCCACGGCTGTCAGGGTCCTCCCGGACAGAACCGGACCGGATCACGCCGCAGTGTGAAGCGGCCCTGACTGCCCTGTTGGACTGGGCTTTCAGAAAATTAGGAAGAATGTTACTCTGGGACTCATAAAAGATTTTAATTAAATTGTTAATCAATCTGGAAATTGTGGGTATAGATGGCTCATAAAAAGGTCCAGAAACAAAAGGATTAGGAAGATTAATTTCAGATCTCTTCAAAAAAATCCCCAGACAATGAAAGATGTGTAGAGAATAAACAGCTACGTCCTTTCCTGCAGCAGGATGAAAAGCCAGTAAGGATATGGCAAGTAACTGGGTAAAACCATACTTGCAATTGGTAAACAGTAGGACTTTTGGAATTTATAAAATTGGAGGTACTAGCACAAAAAAGACTGGGGGTGAGGGAATCATCCTACAAATTTAGCAGCAGGGAGAAAAACAGCAATGTCCAGAGGACAAAACCAATTGTAGTATGTAGGACCACTGTGGCATTTATAATGTGAGGGAGGTATTTAATTAGTTTATGAAAAGTGTCATCCATCATTTTAGCTTAAAGGGACAAAATTACAAAATTATTATGTTGCTCATGATGTAAGAGAATATAAATTTTGTACATTAAGGCTACATTCACACTATGCGCTTTCTAGCAAGCACTTTTCAAAAAAGCGTAATGCATCTGCATCTGCCGACAAAATATACGCTGCGCTTTTATTGGAGAACGCGCGGGTGTAAAAAGAATGACCATGTCAATTCTTTAAGCACCTGAGCCCGCACTTTCGACCAATGTTCCCGCTGGAATTACGCATCACCGTTCATACAATGCGCAATTCCAGTGGGAATATGCTGGCGCTGATGTCACACAGGGGAGGAAGAATTCTCCCCTGTGTGACATCTGTGACAGCCCCTTTTGGGTTTCGCAGTGTATTGATATACACTGCGAAACCCAAATTAAACTAATCCAAATGTGTTAAAAATAATAAAAATTGAATACTTACCTCATCGCCGGGTGTTCCGGTTACCGTGAGCCGAGAGATCCTCCACATCTACTGTCCTTCCAGGGCCTGTGATCGGTGATTGGCCGCTCACAGTCATGTGATATGTGATATGCTATGACGTGTGTATCACATGACTGTGAGCGGCCAATCAGCGATCTAGACACGCCCTGGAAGGTCAGTACCTGCAGTTGTGTCAGCTCCCGCCACCCGAACACCTGGCGGAGAGGTAAGTATTCAATCCTTATTATTTTTAATACCATTTGGATAACTTTAATTTGAGTTTCGCAATGTACATCAATACACAACGAAACCCAAAAGGGGCTGTCACACATGTCACACAGGGGAGGTTTCTTCCTCCCCTGTGTGACATCACTTTTCCCATGCGCTTTAGGGGGAGAAATGAGCCTGTAAAAAAACGTGGTGTGTGAATGCACCTCGTTTTTTACGGGGCTCTTTTTCGCTGGTGCAAAACGCTGCAAAAAGCACTCGCAAAAAAAAAGTGCAAAAAAGCACAAAGTGTGAACATAGCCTAAAATGAGTTCTGACCACCTCAATGTGACAACTACAGCCAGTCATGTACCTTATAGTGAATTCACATGTGTGTTGCATTTTCTAGCTTTAATCACAATAGAACTGCAACATTTTTGCACTGATTTTGGTAAATTAAGGCAAAATAGTGTATGTGTGCCACGAATGTATTTCAACCCCAAACTATGAGCACAGCTTTAGGTATATGAGCTCTGACGCCAGTTATTGATGGCAGCAGTCACATCACAGCAGTGGAAATGCCAATACTGGGGGACAGTTAGCAAAGACTATCGGGACTAAACATTAGCAAACCTTTTACAATTCAGTTCAGTTCCAATTGCCAAATTTACCGGTGTTGAGCAAACCTGTTCGGGTCCGGAGTTCTGGTGCTTTATGTTTGTAAAGAATTAGACTAAGTATCACTTTGGTAGAGCACAGTTGGTGCCTTGCCTAGTGCGAGTCACGTGCAACATGTGATCGGCTCACACTGGGCTTAAAAGCACAGTTTTTGGGTGTACAGTCTGTCCAAAATTCATTTAGGAAAAAAAACACACCTTCTCACCCCCGGAAACGTCTGTATGTGGGCGGAGAGCTGAACTGCCATTCAGTGACTTCCATTGAGGCTCGGGTCGCGAACAGTGAGCCAAATTGTTTGGCTGCACCATCCGAACTGGACCTTCCAAAGTTTCGTTCATCATTAATCGGGACTTCAGGAACAGAGTTACGGAAAGAGCAAAAGGTTTACTTCATGAGCGTAAGTTATTTTATTTCAACTACTATTACTAATATTTTAACAAAAGTGCATACAACTATGATTGCACAAGTGTGTTTTTATTTTTTTTTAAATGATAATATATATTTACAGTGTAATATTCTATTACCAATTAAGTCAGAAGGGTAAAATACCACAAATGTAACTTCATATATTCCTATTTGCAAACCAAACTGTTCTAGGTAAAACTGGCTTAATATTGAGTTACGAGTTAGTTGCTGTATTATATGAAATTATACTACACCTTAACCATGAATACATAATGTCATTACAAGTATACTTTTTATTGGAATATATTGGCTACATCTGTGCCTGTAAACCAAGCAATAGGAATCCCTTAGGCAAGAATGTGAAGGATATTGATTGTTGCTGCAAAGTGGAACATTTGTCTTGATTGCTGAAAGCGCTGCTGTACCTGGAACACTGAAAGCTTCATTACGGAGGACCACCTATAGGCACCAAGTCTACTGCTATTATTGTGTGACTAAGTCACTGTATGGGATTCATTGAAAAACAGAGAACATGCCCCTAAGCTAGGACTAGGATTGAAAACAGCCAGTAAATAAGAATGTCACCTCTCATTGGTCGCAGTCACAGCCTTCCACCCCCACAGAGGACATCAAATGTTTATTATAACTGTAAGGTAAAGATCCAGAATATTTCGGGGATTAGGCTTTAATTGTCACCGGTGAATTTTGCCCACTCAATAGAAACGGAATTATTGAAATATACATTTTTTAAGAATCACATATCTAAAAAGATGAATAGAATATTAAATATGTTATAGCTAGCAGCAATAATTATAATAATTAGTGTTTACATTTCTTAGTTCCTGGGGAAGCATACTGTATATTTGTCAAATCCTCCATGAAAAGCCACGGGCTGTAGTAACATGAAGGGAATCCACTGTATGATGTTCTATATTCATCAAATACTGACAAGAAACATATGAAGTATTCAAGACCCAGTTGTCCCACTTATAGTAATATACACTTTCATTGTACAATATGAATGTAGTGATATTCTGTAGAACAATCAGAATTTATATTTAACAGGAATCTGTAACCAGGTTTTTGCCACCACATCAGAGAGCAGCATGATGATGTAGGGGCGTAGACCCTGATTCCAGTGATGTGTCATTTACTTTACTGGATTTCTACAGTTTTTTTTAAGAACTGTGTTATCTGCTGCACATCGAACAGCAGGTCATTCATCGTTGATCGTTGGTAAATGACCATGAACATTTTTTGATCGTTGGTCTCCCGCTGGGCGGCCAGCATTGGTGTGTGTGATAGCGTGAGACCAACAATCAACAACCTCCCAGTGCCGCACAGTACCTGCTAGGAGCTGGTATCCAGGGTAAACATCAGGTAACTAAGTGCAGCGCTCTGCTTAGTTACCCAATGTTTACCCTTGTTACCAGCGTTCTCGCTGGTCGCTGATCTCTGGTGAGTCTGCGTTTTGTGACAGCTCACCAGCAATCAGATAACAATGTCCCAGCGACCCGATCGTTGGTCAGGTCGCTGGAACATCGTAGTGTGTAACGGGCCTTTAGTCTCGATTTTAGTGAAAGATCTCCTGTACAGAGTACTGTCATAGCTGTTATATGATGTATGTATCCAATGCTCATTTGATCTCTGTGCTGTACTCTCACTACTGTTGTTTTATGTAATATGCTCAGTGCTGATTTGCTTTATTTGTATTTTTATAGTTTTACCACTCACACATGTAATTGATGAATCACGAATCAATCAATCATCACACATTACTCACTGCTGAACAATAAACAATAGACTATAGAACCAACAATCTGTTCCCTTGGGATAATGAGAAAGTTTGTATGCTGAAATTCACACAGAATAAAACATGAAGGAAGGCAGAAAATGTCTCTATTTTCTCCCCGTGTTTGCGAGGGTTTCCTCCCACACTCCAAAGACATAGGTCTAGTGCACACCTGCACTCTAGTGCGTTTGGCTGCATTACGCTAGTGCAAGAATTAGCGCAGTGCAAATGCAGTTAAGCGCATTGGAGGGGCAAATCAAACGATGTGCGTTAACGCCGCCATTATATTGTATGGGCAAGTGCATCCAAACACAACCCGGAAGTGCAAGTGTAAAGAGTGGTTGCGTGAGCACGCATGTGCTAGTCCGCGTGCACCGGAAACGCATCATGCAACGTTTCCGGTGCGCTCGGACTAGAGCACATGCGCTCACACAACCCCACTTCACACTTGTACTTCGGGGTTGAATTTGGATGCGTTCGCCCATACACTATAATGGCGGTGTTAACGCACATTGCTTCATTTGCACTCCAATGCGCTTGGCTTCGTTTGCACTGCGCTATCGCTTGTGCTAGCGCAATGCAGCCAAACGTACCAGACCGCAGGTGTCGAACGGCCTATACTTTCCTTAGATTGGAAACCCCAATGGGGACAGTGTTGCAACTGTATGTAAGGTGATGTGAAATTAATAGCACTATATAAATTAATAAATATTATTATGCTGCTCTCAGATTAGGTGACAAAATCCTGGTGACAGATTCCCTTAAAACATATATGGGAATTCTCTTTACTATGTCTATTGGGGCTCGCTCACACCATTGTATAACATTGACAAGTGTTCTGCTTTATCGGATAGGACTTACTCCAATTTTATACGATGGGGCATTGCCGATTAATGTTTTTTTCTCATTCCGATTCAGCATAAAAAAAAATCACTGCATACTGCAAATGGCAGCGGGTCTTGGTTGACTTAGGGTACCTTTACATGCGCAACTGGGGTGTGAAAACTGAGAGGCAATGATGGTGAATTTCCCTGCTTTTGGCGTGTGAATGGCGATAGGGATAGGATCAGCGTCGCCTACTGATTTCCCGGAGGCATGCCACAGCATGCTGGAGACCGCACCCCGTTAGCGATGATTGGTGGTGGCTACTGTGTTTCCATTGGCTGTCCCTTCACAGGGGGCCATATTTGAACAGCTGTCCATTCATACTAGACAATGGCAATAGCGTCATGTACTTTGCCAGCCTTCCAGCGCAGGCTGGCCAATCAGGACTCTATTGCGTTGTCCAATGAGCGTGTTTGGGGCGCGGTGTAACTCAATTTGGCATGCCTATGTTTTCACGGCGCTTAGCAGGTACGCCCACATTCCATTGGTGGATTGCGGGCGTGTTTCCCGCAGTTTCTCTGGAAACGTCCGGGGAGACACGTGCCGTTAGGTTGAGGGCGCAATTGCAGCGTGTACAAGCGCCTTCGGCGTTCAGAGGCAACCATGAAAAACGTGCACGCGCACGTTCGGTTGCCTCAGATTGCCGCCAAAAGTTGTGGTGTGTAAAGGTACCCTAACACACATACAAGTCAATGGGTGCATGTGAAACATCAGACTGCACTGATTTAATCCGAGTGCAGTACAATATACAGAGAGATCGGCCATCAGGAAGACAGACAAAGGCTAGGGTCACACTTAGAAGGTGCCAATCCAGTATCGGATCCATTACCAGATGTGGTTTTGGACTGTGCCTTCATACTTCTTAAAATTTGTCAAATGCAATCCTCATTCCGGATCTGGATGCATTAATGCAGAGGTTCCCAACTCCAGTCCTCAAGGCACACCAACAGTGCAGGTTTTCAGGATTTCCTTAGAAATTGGAATCATTCCCAGTGCAGGTGATTCAATACTAAGGAAATCCTGAAAACCTGTACTGCTGGTGTGCCTTGAGGACTGGAGTTGGGAACCTCTGCATTAATGCATACGTTTTTGGAATGTGGATTTTTGCAATTTTCAAAACCTGATCCGGAACCGGATTCGGTACCGCAAGGTACATTTATGTGCCTTGCGATACCGGATCCAGTTTCCATAGGCACCCATGTTAAAAAAAATGGATTCGGTTTTGCAACCGCTGCGATAGGCACAGCCTGCATGATTTCTACCGCAGGCTGCAAAACCGGATCCGGTAACAGGATTGCCATTTGGGCAATCCGGCTTTTCAATTGCAGTCTATGGGCTGCGGATCCGGATCCAGTTTTTCAATGCTCAAAACCGGATCAGTATGTAAAGAAAAAATGCAAATGTGACCCTAGCCTCTCACTCCTCTCCACACCTGTGATCCAATTCTTGCAAGTTAGAGAGTCAGATCACTGTGAATCACACTCGGAGACACTTGCAGCAGAGTTTGAACTGAGTATCATTACTATAATCCATCTGATTCTATCATATCGGATGCCGTACACCAGTGTGACCCCGGCCTAACACTCACAAAAATGATCAACAAATATAGCTTAACCTTATAATTCACTCAATAAAAGACACAGATTGAAAAAACAATGCACCTACACAACTTGTAATGAAAAAAAGATATTGCAATTACATTTTTTAATGTATGCAATAAAATTACTGCAATTTTTTTTGTTGTCTCAACTCAATAAATTATACCCTGGCCCCTTTTTCACCTTGTGATGCAGGAATCTGTCTACATTTTTAAATCTGTGCCCTATAGAGAATATATGTATTGGTGTTCACGGGTCTGAGCTGCTGCTCCAATATGTAATTGTGATAAAAATACTCCATTTTCTCAATAGGTGCAGAGGGAACCCGCTAATCACAAAGTTACGGTATAACTTATGCTGAGGATAGGTGATAACTTTTTTCACTGGACAACCACTTCAGATTACATGCATAGCAGATTTATTTGCAATAGATTTACATGCAGGAAACTTACAGTATATTTAGCACGAACACCTTGTCATAGCTGATGGGCTTTCATGACTTGATCAATTTGTGCGCCACATACCTTTATTTCATGAGTATATTCAATGTAGCAGTAATACACCACACATTTTATATATCCAATGTTTGCACATCTCAGTGCATAGAAAGTGCTGCTGTATTCGTCTGTTTGTATATTGTGCAGTTATTCAGTGGCGTAACTTAAAGCTCAAGGGCCCCAATGCAAAAACTGCAACGGGGCCCCCAATTATTGCAAGTCTTTAATAGTATTAGTTTTTTTCTATAGGCCAAAGTAACTTTTGGGGCCCCCTAGGCTCCAGGGCCCAGGTGCGATTGCAACCCCTGCACCTATTCTAGTTACACTCCTGCAGTTATTGCAGCTTGTACTTATTCACACTCGCTTAATTCTGTTTGGAGGTGCTGGTCAATTTTTTGCTAGACAACCCCTTTAGATTATGTGGACATGGGACTTATATGCAGCAGGTTTTCCTTTTGGATTATTACAATTCTTTTCTACAGCCTGGCTCCCTCCGCTCTGCTATGCAGTCTTCCTGTGGTAATGATGCTGAACGCGTCATTTCCAGAACCGCGGGCCCCTGAGCGAACTGATGTTTACCGTAGCAGCAGTGTGCACTGCTATGCGGGGTTCTATGGAGCCCACGCCCATGGGGGCGTGATAAATGATCATTCAGGCTGCAAACTAACACGCCCAGGGGGACTATTGCATATAGTCCCCGCTTTATTATCATCCTAGATCTGTCAAAAAATTGGACCGGTTCCCGGATCCATAGTACTGAAAAGTGGCAGCTGTTAAAAGCAGCAAAACTCATTCAGCACCATGGACAGAGCTCCACGGCTGAAATTTCAGCACCACGGTCAGTTCCCCTGCACTCACGGTGCTGAAATTTCAGCACTGGACAGCAGCAGAAAGGAAGCCGGCAAAAAGCTCGTCCGGGACAGTCAGGTTGTGTCTGGTGCATCCTGCAAAACATTGGACACAAACTGACAGTGAAAAAATGTGGTGTGGAGCCGGCCTTATCCAACATTTCTTCCTAAATCCTCATTCACATGTTCATGTTTAACCCCTTCACAACCTTGTTTTTTCCTCTTTTGCCTTTACATTTTTCCTCTCCTTCTTCCAAGAGCCATACATTTTTTATTTTATTCTGACCATATACTGTAGACATATGAGGGCTTGTTTTTTGCAGGACAATTTGTACTTTTAAATGACATCCTTGATTCTACTGGTGGGTTTACACGTCCCAACGTCGGTCCGATATTGGATCCAACGACGCGGGAGCGCGCACTTTTTGGGCAGGATTCCAAGATCGCATAGGAGATGTTACACAGCGTGATATCGGCAGACAACGCCACTACGATGTGTACGCCCCTTGTACAGCCGACCCAGGAACAACCAGTTAACATGGGAGAGAATAGGGGAAGTTGTACTCCACATCGTTGTTGGGCTTTTACACAGCACGATCCTGCCACAACGCCCATCCAATATTGGACAGCTGGAGAGCAGGCTCATTCGATCCCCGATATCGTTTTGGCATCGTTCGTGCATCGTATTGGACATTTAAACCATACAACGCACGAACGATATCGGGGCCAACGCACGAACCACGTGACTTTTTATCGGAGTTGGACGCCGATATCGGGTCGTGTAAAGTGGCCATACCAAATAGTGTAATGTAAAAGGGGAAAAAAATTCTAAGTGCAGTGAAATTGCAAAAAAAAGTGAAATTCCACAATTGTTCTTGTTTTTTTTTTATTACCAAGTTCACTATGTGGTAAATCTGACGTGTCGTATGATGCCACATGTTAGTACAAGTTCGTAGATACCAAACCTGTATAGTTTTTATTTTATTTAATTGGTGAAACAAAATTTATAAATTTGACAAAATTGTGCATTTGTCATCATTTATCAACATTGTTAGAAATACTGTTTTCGTGTAATGTATGTTTAATCGCTTTACTGTATTTTATACATGGTTTTTATGGAAAAAAAATAATTTGATGTATTTCATTATTTTGATAGAGCGGGCATCTTTGACAGCGATGATACCAAAGAAGTGGATTTTTTTTTACTTTTTACATTTTTTTTATTTTGAATGGGTCAAAGGGGGGTGATATGAATTTTTGTGTGTTTTTTTTATTTTTTTCATATTTTTTTTCTTACCTTTCTATTGCTTTTACTAGTCCCCTAAGGGGTCGTGAAGCTGCCAGAGTCCCATCACTTGTGCTGTACAGAGCTGTGCATCAGTACAGCTCTGTACAGCACAAATTATCATCTTCTGGCAATACCGATGCTCAGCCAGTGTTCACATGAAGTTCATCATGACAGAGACAGGGGTCATGACAACTTGTCAGCACCACACGATCATGTCATGGGTTGCTGATAGGAGTGAAGAATGGCATGCTCACAGCCAGCGCATGTTAAATCCTGCCGTCAGAGTTTGACAGTGTGATTTAACTAGTTACCAGCAGCAGGCGGATATTCAATCTGCTTGCTGCTGGTTAGATCAGCCAACATGTGCAGGGAAATATGTGGGGTTAAGCGTGTGAGCCCATATCAAAGTTGTGAAGAGGTTAAACATGTTCATAAAGAAATGGTACCTGTGTAATCAGTATTTTTGATCAGTGTATCTGAGTCGGGCTGGTAGAGAAGGGGTTACTCGGAACCACATGGCCTGGGAGGGAGCTGGTCAGGTCCCAATTCCGTGCCCTGGGCACTCAATTGGCTGATGGGGATAAGAGGGAACTTCAGGATAGGGAAACGTAACGCCACCTGTGGTACCTGGTAATGTGGTTACCAGCGCTGCAGCTGGCCACTGAGGTGATAATGAAGCATCTTTGGTAGTACAGCACCCCACAGGCGGAGCTTCACCTCAGGGCAGTGGGGAGGATGAGAGGAGTCATAGTCCTTGGCTCTTTGGTGCTGTAGAGGCCTTTTGGGCCACGAATAATTGATGCTAGAGACCAAATTAGCTCAAACAGTTCTTTACTGGTACCAGGTGGATAAGGTACACGGTACAGTCAGATTCACCGGGGGTTGTAGCCTTGGATTTAGGAGGCTTTTGCAGAGTCTGTCAGAGATGTCCCCCCGGTTACTTTCCCGCTTGCTTCACTCCCACACTAGAGTCTGGTTACTGGTCCCCAGGTCTGTTGTCTTAAGTCCTTGTTACCTCTTGGCATCTTGGACCTAGCTTTGGGACAGTGGTTTAGGCTCCTTGATGGGCCCACAACGTGCTGGTCTGCAAATTGGGATAAACCTAATCAAACCACCTCGGCTCCAGAATACCGGTGTTGACCTGGGCACTCCAGATGGCTCTGACCAGATGTGAAGTGTCCTCCTTCTTTGTCTAGGTCACCTCTCTCCTTAGAAGTTCCCTCCTGTCACTGATACAGGGTCCCCTGCATCCGTTCTTTCTCCTCTTCTGTCACCATCTGACTGACTGTCTGTAACTATCACTTCACGTCTCCCGGTCTTCTAAGCTCCACCCCCCTGGGACCTAATGAATTACAGTCCCCTGTACTAAGGTGTGTTATGAGCGAGCTTGTGTGCAGACTCTGGGTTTCCTCTTCATCCTCAACTACGGAGACACCACACCTTCTCTTTGGGGTGCAGTACATCCTCTGGCGTCCCTCGGAGGGGCGCCACATATCATTGAGAAGTCAGAACACTGAGAACTTCCTCTTCTTTGCTAAAATCCTTGGTGCTTCTTCTGACTAAAAGGCTCAGCATAACAACATGCCTTCATGCCAGTGTCATACCTCAATGATGACGTTGTGCCAGCCCTACTAATTTGAAGACTCATCGGGGATGTCAGCAGGTGGAAGGAGGTTCACAGGGCTCTGGTCTGGCAGCCACTGACTACTGATGTGGCTTTTGGACCAGGGTCCAGATACCTTTTGATCAACTCTTCTATGTTGGATACAATTTGATCCACGTATTCATCTGGCATACTTGGAATATGACAGTATACTGTTAATTAAACAATACTGTAGAAGTGCACAATGTGAGACTTTTATAACAAGATGATGAATGAGATCACTTTGTTTAAAATAATGATGTCTATAAGTCAACTGAATCTAAAGCCGAACAGCTTGTCTTTGGAGGTAGCAGCTCTGTCCAGACGATTCTTCTTAAGTACTTTGCTCCTGTTTAGTATAACTGGGAAAATCAGCTTTGTTAGTGGAACACTTGGGTTTTGGACTTGATTATAAGATTTGGTTGCAAAGATGAGACATGAATTTGAGAAACTGTAAACACGAATTGTTTTTCTAAACTTAGCTGCACTGATGGGCTTAATTTGTTTCTATACACTGCTATCTTTAAAACGAAACTAATGGCTCCAAATAAAACAAGAATTGTAAATAGTGGACAGATGTTTGATGGAATTTAACCTTCGTACATTTTATGGTTGAGTTTCTGAAATCGGTTTGTTTTGTGTAGACCTGAATAGAGTCCGCTTTCTTTTCAAGTTTTGCCTGTTTTATGGCAAGACAACATATGATTATGATGTCACTCTGCTCTTGAAAATCTGGGCGATTATATACAGCATTGGTCTATCACATGAGTGTCAAACTATTCCATTTATAAGAGAACATTAGTTTGTTTGTACAGCTATAGCAAGGTTCATTTCTGCAGCGGTAGAACAGCTTGCCTTACAAAACGTTCATCTAATTGATAAACATGTTTTTTTAAGGCTTCATTCACATGTCCGTATTTTTTCCATCGATAAAAATGGTGCGATTATAGAGAATTTGATCCGTTTTTTCCTGGAGGTGGTGGAAAATTTAAAAAAAGAAATTCTCCACTTTCTCCATTATTCCAGTTTTGAAAATTGGACTGCACTCAGATGTCATCCGAGTGCGGTACGATTTTTTTTTTTGCAGACCCATGGACTTGAATGGCTGAGTGCCCTCTGATTCTGGGAGGCAAATCATGCATGTTGCAGACTAAATGGTCAGAGGAAGAAACTAGACATATGCACTACTGTACAAAGCCGTCAATAATCTGTTTCCTCCATATATCTCTGAACGAATTCATCTGAAGGTGAGGAGAGGAAACTGATTTGGTGTAGGGCACAGGTGACGTAGACTGTCACATGAGCCCTGGGAAATCAAGTGCCAAAACTGATGGAATGATGTCTGCACAAGAGATGAGTATAAAGCCCGCTTTACACGTCACAATATCGGAACAATATTGCATACGATTTCACGGGAGCGCATACGTTTTTGGAATTTGTCCAAGATCGCATAGGAGACGTTACACAGAGAGATATCGCCAGGCAACGCAATTACAATGTCGTACGCCCCTCTTGCACACTGCGTCTGAGCAACTCAGGGAACGACCAATTAACATTGGAGTGAATAGGGGAAGTTGCGTTCCAAATCGTAGTTGCGCTGTCACGCAGCACGATAATGCCAGATCGGCAAGCCAATATTGCACAATTGAAGAGCATGCACAATCCAAAAACGATATTGTAGTTGCATCGTTTTTGAGTTGTGTTGCTCATTTACACGGCACAACGTATGAACGATATCAACTGCAATGCCCCTACCACGTGACTCTTTATCGTAGTTGCGTTGCGATATCGTGACGTGTAAAGCGGTCTTTAGGCTAGAGT
This sequence comes from Allobates femoralis, assembly GCA_033576535.1. Classification (NCBI taxonomy): domain Eukaryota; kingdom Metazoa; phylum Chordata; class Amphibia; order Anura; family Aromobatidae; genus Allobates; species Allobates femoralis. Next base: position 130,861,278 of record JARQOC010000005.1, read on the forward strand.
GACATGAGCACATGAAAAATCTGATAGATTTTCATCCAGTAGAGTAGGTCAAGTGAAATCCGTATGGTCTTCCTTATGTCATGTGAGTGCTATGCGAGAGTAGGAATTTTCGCTCCCCTAGCATCCGTGTGACATCCGTGTGACATCCGTATGACATCCAAATACAGTGGTTTTTTTTCTCAGCAGCTATTATTCTAGAATCATTTATAGGAACATTTACAGTGCTCTATGCTTGAGAATAGTAATGTACACATAAAAAATGGACAGCACATGGATGATCCCTTTGGTGTTCATTTTTTTCTCCCACTCATTGACTTCTATTGGCAAGTTTTGCATAATTTAGATATGGTGCAACGCAAGATCTTCTCTCATTGCACTTATCTGATTCATAGGCTCATGTGAGCGATGCCAAAATTAATGGGGAAAACCACCCAGACTGAGAAAGAGGTGTCTGAATAGTTTAAGTGTAGACAGCATAGAATTAGAAAAGGCACATCAAATGGCATACAACAGGTCATTGTGTATACTTAGGCTATGGTCAGACTTGGCTTAGGACCCACGTTTCCAGGCAGCGCTAATACAGCATTAACGGGGCCCCATAGAAACTCGTTGTGTACCTTAGTTGTAGCCGCAACAAAGCTGCAGGAGGTGCGCTTTAGCTGAGCGCACTGGAAACGCTGCCTGCAACTACCAATTGACGCTACGAATTGCGCAAACATTTTGCAACTTTTCAAAACATTTTATTTTAGATACCTGGCGAAAATGGATTTATGAATTGGCCTCAGTGTGTATTGGTTAAAAAGATTTGGAATTTTAGGTGTTTTAGGGTATGTGCTCACGATCCAGAGGCGCTGCGTCTTGGACACACTGCCTCAGGACCTGCGGGAACCAGGGGTGCATGCAGGGAGACAGCAGCCACCTGTACTCACCATCTGCGGTGGGTGCAGTGGCTTCTCCCTGTGTGCACCCGATGTTATCTCTTCCGACTCTGCAGCATGAAATTAACATGCTGTGGAGATGTGGAAGTTCGGAAACCCACAATGCAGCTGAAATAATGCTGTGATCAGGAGAAGCATAGTGGGCATAGGATTTCTTGAAATTCCATCCACTGTGCTTGTACTGTACAACGTGTTTTGGACACAGCGGCAAAGCTGCAATTTCTGACCGTGAACAAACACCCTTAGCAATTTTCCTAAGAGTTATCATGCGTTTTTCATGCATTTTCCAATTGGCTTCTTTATAGGAATTAAAAACACATGAAAAAATGTGATATATGTGTACATAATGTTGAGACATTCAAAAACCACTTGTAGAAACCACATAAAAATTGTGGAGTTTGCATAATCCATAAAAAATATTGGAGAAAACCCCCAGTGTGAAGGAGTTTAGATGAGAAGGTAGCGGGTAGTCACTAACAAGATGCTATTTGCACGTCCTTTGCATTTACTATAGGAACAGTTGTTTTTGAAGACTCACATGTAACCACAAGAGAGGATTTCTCACTGATCAGCAAACAAGTTTATTGATCGTCACAAACGTGATAATTCTTTTTGGGTAAGTGCAAAGTTAAGTACACATTACACATGCTGACAGAGGTACAGGTGCACTGAGCTCACGATTAACTCTTTCATAGCTGCAGTGTACACAGTCACAGGTAGAAAGATGAGTCATGTAATAGCCAAAAATATTAACACATTTATTGTATAAATTGACCTTACTGTGATAGAAGACCGTAGATTCCTAAAACCTGCTAATGTTCTGCTTTTTATATAGGGTAAATTTATACACAACAATTTTTGCAGCATTTACTTTCACTGTCCTATCCTTTTGAATGTCACAGTCTACCGTAATGCTAAACAAAAGGGGCTGCATGGGATCGCTGGTCGTCCCCCTTCCCCCTCTTACATGCCTTCATCCCCTTCCCTGTAATGGGGAAACTATAAATTTTGCCCCGGGGTGATACTTTGCCAATATTAATGTCATCAATTATATCTTAACAAGAGTAGGCAGGCACTCTAATTAATAAAAGTATTACTGCTAATATTGTTTACTGTTCTAGGTGACTTAATACTGCATGAGGTATCCTCATGCGTGATTGTTCAGGTCTGCTGGAGGGTGTACATGGTAACATGAAGCAAGTTGAAGGACTATTGGCTACCTGCTTGCATGGCCAAAGTGATGTAATTGGTCAAAAAAAAGCAGGAAGAAAAGGTATTTATTCCCGTCAGGAGAGGGCCTGACGTCAGTCTCTCAGCAGGCGAAGAAGACATCCGCCCACCCTCCCGGATGTTTCTGGAGGTGTTCAGCAACTGTCGTTTGGCTTTATCTTGAGGGGAAAATTGGCCCAAGACATTGGGCAATTTCCAATTCGGTTAGCAGTACAAGTGGTTTATTTTAAGGTTTTAATTATTTATGGATTATTTATTATAGTAGTTATCCTTGTACCACTTTTAGTTACCCTAAATAAAGCCTCACAGCCATTTATGCCAATCGTTGTCTGGTGTCTTTATTCGTCGGATGGTGGGGTGTTGGGGGTGGGTTCTGGGCTCCCATGAATCTTCAACAAATGTGATTACTACATTGATCGGCTCTTCAAATGTAGGGAACAGACGTTCAGTCTCAGAAGTTTTAGAAAAAAAATGTCCCATCCTTAGGTTTCATTCGAAAGTCTGTTTTCCATGTACGTGTTCTATCCTGTGTTTTACATGATAAAATGTCTACCTATTATTATCTATGGAGCTGTTCACATGGCCATTTTTTTTTTACGAACAGCATGTATAAAAAAAAATCACGAGGACAAGTTCATTTACAATTCTGTGCATCCATGAAACATTACAGATAGTACATACTGCCATCTGTGTGGTATGTTCTTAACATTGGACTAGGTAGTAGAAACTTTGTCATTTGTATTTTTACTTATGAGAAAATCACACATGAAACAGTGATGGTAAAGCTGAGACAATGACCAAACACAGATGAAAATCTGATCCCAAACACTGATGAATAATAGTCTGTATTTTTATGTACTGTATGAGAAATTCATTGAATGGGACCTTATCTATGTTCACACATTCAGTATTTGAATAATTTTTTACCTCAGAATTTGTAGTCAAATCCAGCAGTGGGTGATAAATACAGAAGTGGTGACGTGTTTCTATCATACTTTCCTCAGATTGACCATTCCTGGTTCTGACTTACAAGTACTGAGGTAAAAAACTCACCAAATACTCAACATGTCCACATTGTCTTAGGCTAGCGTCACACCCCGGTTTTTGTCTGTCAGGGTGGATCCTGTTTTTTGCAGAATCACCCAGACAGAACCTGACAGGACAGGGTGTGTAAAAAGTGTGGCCAAATATGGTCCCTGATCAGGTTTTCAACAGGATTCCTTGTCTGCCTCTGTCTATGGTGCTGAAGTCTGCCTGTGTCTGCTCTGCCATTGTCCTTGGTGCTGAATTCACAGCTTGTGCTTGAAATACTGCTGTCCATGGTGCTGAAATTTGGACAGGAGGATTTCTGAGCATACTCTGTGCTTAAAATTAGAAACCATACGATTTTTTCACGGATCTAGCACCATAGACTCCCATAATAATAATATAATAATAATAATAATAATAATAAAACTTTATTTGTATAGCACCAACATATTCCGCAGCGCTTTACAGTACCATGGTACGTATAAGAAAAATATACAATACAGAATGGTAGGTAATACAGAACAGTAGTTACATACAATAAACATAGAATCAATGTAGGAAATACAATAAAAAGGCAAAAAATAAAGGTGACCCTGCTCGAAGGAGCTTACAATCTAAGACGGGATTGGAACACAAAGTACAGGGGCTTATAACAATGAATATCTTATGTCTAAATGACTACTGTTAGGGAGATTGATAGGCCGCCCTGAAGAGGTGTGTTTTTAGGGAGCGTCTGAAGCTATGCAAGTTGTGGATGGTCCTAAATTCTTGGGGTAGCGCATTTCAGAGGATTGGTGCAGCTCGAGAGAAGTCTTGAAGTCGGGAATGGCAGGTTCGGATTAATGCCAATGTTAGTCTGAGGTTGCATTCAGAGCTAAGGGGACGGGTGGGGTGGTAGACAGAGATGAGGGTAGAGAGGTAGGGAGGTGCTGCACCATGAATAGCTTTGTGGGTGACAACGAGCAATTTGAATTGGATTCTATAGTGTACGGGTAGCCAATGTAGTGACTTGCACAGAGCAGAAACGTCTGAGTAACGGTTTGCTAGATAGGTGATCCTGGCTAGTGATGGGCGAATCCTAAATTACTCGGAATCGTTTGACTCTAGCGAGTCCGAGCACAGGACTCGCTACTCGTTGCGAGTCTAGCGAGTCCAATGTTAATGAATGGGGAAGCGAGTAACAGTGAATAGTGTGAGATTTACAAATCGCAGATGTGTCTCGGAAGCTTCAGCCTGAAGCAATCCTAGTTGTGTCATTTATTTGCATTGCTAGTTTACTTTGTAAGTAATCGCTGACTCGCACAGATAAGATCCTGTCTTCTCTGTGTTCTGGCTGCCCCAGCTCCAGGGTCCTAGAGCCTGCCTGCTGCCTGATGTAGCAGTGCTGAGATTGTTCTCAGTCTGCTCATTCCCTGTGTACAGACATGAATGTCTGTGCACAGAGATGATGTAGCAGAGCTGAGATTGTTCTCAGTCTGCTCATTCCCTGTGTACAGACATGAATGTCTGTGCACAGAGATGATGTAGCAGAGCTGAGATTGTTCTCAGTCTGCTTATTCCCTGTGCATAGACATCTATATTTATGCACAGGGGATGTAGCAGAGAGGACATCGCGTTTTGGACTGCGTCGGATGGAAGAGGATTTTTTTAATTAAAGATGGAGTCCCTAATGGCTTTTTTTTTTATTTCTAATAAAAAATTTTCCTTGTGTTGTGTTTTTTTTAAAACAATTTAATAGAAATTCATGGCGGTCATGTCTAATATTGGCGTGACCGCCATAAATTTCGGGCTTAGGGCCAGCTGATAATACAAAGCTGGCCCTAACCTCTTTATTACCCAGCGTGCCATCGCTACCAGGGCCGCTGGAAGAGCGGGGTTCAGCGCCAGAGGATGGCGCTTCAATGAACGCGCCATCTTCTGGGGCGGCTGCGGGCTGCAATTTGCAGCGGGGGGTGCCCAGAAAGCTTGGGCATCCCTGCGCTGCGGATTCCAGCCCCTAGCTGCTTAGCTGTACCTGGCTAGACATAGAAATTGCGCGGAGCCCCACGCATTTTTTTTTAATTATTTCATGAAATTCTGAGATTCTGACTCTGAGACTCTGACTCTGAGACTCTGACTCTGAAATTCATGAAATAATTTAAAAAAAATGCGTGGGGCTCCGCGCAATTTCTATGTCTAGCCAGGTACAGCTAAGCAGCTGGGGGCTGGAATCCGCAGCACAGGGATGCCCAAGCTTTCTGGGCACCCCCCGCTGCAAATTGCAGCCCGCAGCCGCCCCAGAAGATGGCGCGTTCATTGAAGCGCCATCCTCTGGCGCTGAACCCCGCTCTTCCAGCGGCCCTGGTAGCGGTGGCACGCTGGGTAATAAAGAGGTTAGGGCCAGCTTTGTATTATCAGCTGGCCCTAAGCCCGAAATTTATGGCGGTCACGCCAATATTAGACATGACCGCCATGAATTTCTATTAAATTGTTTAAAAAAAAACACAACACAAGGAAACTTTTTTATTAGAAATAAAAAAAAAAGCCATTAGGGACTCCATCTTTAATTAAAAAAATCCTCTTCCATCCGACGCAGTCCAAAACGCGATGTCCTCTCTGCTACATCCCTGTGCATAAATATAGATGTCTATGCACAGGGAATAAGCAGACTGAGAACAATCTCAGCTCTGCTACATCATCTCTGTGCACAGACATTCATGTCTGTACACAGGGAATGAGCAGACTGAGAACAATCTCAGCACTGCTACATCATCTCTGTGCACAGACATTCATGTCTGTACACAGGGAATGAGCAGACTGAGAACAATCTCAGCACTGCTACATCATCTCTGTGCACAGACATTCATGTCTGTACACAGGGAATGAGCAGACTGAGAGCAGTCTCAGCACTGCTACATCAGGCAGCAGGCGGGCTCTAGGACCCTGGAGCTGCACAGAGAAGACAGCTGGACTGGCTCGCAAAGAAACAGCAGTTATCTGCGAGTTTCCCTGCTATCACTGGCACAGTAGCCAGTGATTACTTGCACGAGTCTAATGCAAACAATGGCAATCCTAGTTTTGTCAGCGTTTCTGACAAAACTAGGATTGATATTGATTTGCATTGGACTCGTGCGAGTAATCACTGGGAAACTCGCAGAGTACCGAGTCCTGCGAGTCCCTTACTACTCGCCGAGTAACGAGTCCTAGCGAGTAGATTCGCCCATCCCTAATCCTGGCTGCTGCATTGAGGATAGACTGGAGAGGGGAAAGCTTACTGCGGGGGAGGCCAGCTAATAAAGAATTACAGTAGTCAAGGCGGGAATAGATCAGGGCCACGGTGAGGGTTTTACTTGTTTCCATGGTGAGGAAAGGGCGAATTGTGGAGATATTTTTCAGGTGCAAGCGACAGGAGCGGGTGAGAGATTGTATATATGGGGTGAAGGAGAGATCAGCGTCCAACATAACACCCAGACAGCGAGCCTGCTGACTGGGCATTATCGTGGTGCCGCACACCGAGAGGGAAATGTCCCATTATATGGGAGCTGGATTGAACCGGATCCGGTTCTGTCCGGTTTTGTCCGATTTTTGCACTGGAGACAAAAATATGCTGCAGGCTCCAATTTTGGGGATGGTGCAAAACCTGACAAAACCGGATCAGGCACAGAATACACAAAACCTGATGGCCAAATAGGACCAATCCAGCACCATCAGGATACATGGGAGGCAAAACCGGATCAGGTTTTGTCTGGTTCTAACCGGACAGAACCTGATGCACAAAACCATGGTGTGAAGCTAGCTTTAGCCGTTGTAGAAGTTCTGCAGCATTTCCTCATCTATTCTCAAAATTAGGTTTCTTAGGCTAAGTTCACAAAGTGCGTCTTTGCTGTAGATTTGGGGTCAAGTTTTTCCTTGGTTTTATGTACATCTCTGCTAATCCTTCCCTGCATTTTTGTTCCACAGCAAAACCTATGTGATTCTGGGAAAAGCTGTCCACACACATTGGTTTTATTTGACTGCAAAAAGTGTCAACACGCCAGGTTTTGCTGCGGATTTGGAAGAATGAGCATGTCAATTCTTTCTGCGTTTTTGGCTTTGTTCTGTGACCAAAATGCTGAAAAAACGCAGGATACCAAATCTGCATCAAAAACACATAAAAAATGCAGTAAAAATACCCCAAAAAATGTGCCAAATTTACAGGAAAAAAAATGCAGCAAACCTGTGAAAAATTCAGGAGAAGCTGGAAACCCCTCAGGCTTTCCTGTGGATTTTAAAACCAAAATCGAACATGTCTGGACATAGCCTTGGAGTGTCATGTTGTAAACAATGCTGCTTTATTTCTGATAATTCCTGTTTTCTGGCTGTGATAAAATATTAATGATATACTCATGTGTGGACTACATTTTTTGCAGTGGAATGTGCTTTTTTTTTTACCTTTGGTAAAAAATTACAGATTTTCTCTATAGACTTGCACTAGATGCGATAAAAATTGCACATGTGGGTTTAGTGCATTTCCGTCGCAGGAACAAATTATAGATACATTTAAGCCGCACGTAAGAATGTCAATAAAATGTACTCAAAGCCAAATAATAGGAAGTTTCAAAAACAAAGTAGCTTTATTTAGAGCATGAGACAGCAGACAGACAGAAAATGCGATACAAACCCACACAAATCGCAATTTACATAATAGGTGCAGAAATTCAGTATCAAAAGACACGAAGCAGCCAAAAGAAGTGACCTGACCACTCTTCGGGAGACGCTTTATACTATACTAGATGGCAGCCCGATTCTAAAGAATCGGGTAGTCTAGAATCCAGATATAGTTTATTTACGAATAGTTAGGGGAGTGCGGTGAAATTAATTGTGTGTATACAGGCGGCTCTGTGGGTAGCAGAGTATATGGTGGCTCAGTGGCTAGCACTGCGCGCGGTCGCTCAGTGGCTAGCAGTGAGTGCGGTGAGAGTGGTCAGCGCAGCGGCGTGGGCAGAGTGGTCAGGACATACACACACATACATACATACATACATACACACACACACACACACACACACACTCCGCTATACTTACCACCGACCCTGCGTGTTCTCCGGCGCCTGGATCCTGAGTCAACATGTGGCCACCCCCGGACGGCTGGAGGGGGCAGAGGACGGCTGGAGGGGGCAGAGGACGGCTGGAGAGGGGCAGAGGACGGCTGGAGGCTGGAGAGGGCAGAGGACGGCTGGAGGCTGGAGAGGGCAGAGGATGGCTGGGGGCTGGAGAGGGCAGAGGACGGCTGGAGGCTGGAGAGGGCAGAGGACGGCTGGAGGCTGGAGAGGGCAGAGGACGGCTGGAGGCTGGAGAGGGCAGAGGACGGCTGGAGGCTGGAGAGGGCAGAGGACGGCTGGAGGCTGGAGGGGGCAGAGGACGGCTGGAGGGGGCAGAGGACGGCTGGAGGGGGCAGAGGACGGCTGGAGGGGGCAGAGGACGGCTGGAGAGGGCAGAGGACGGCTGGAGGGGGCAGAGGACGGCTGGAGGCTGGAGAGGGCAGAGGACGGCTGGAGGGGGCAGAGGACGGCTGGAGGGGGCAGAGGACGGCTGGAGGCTGGAGAGGGCAGAGGACGGCTGGAGGCTGGAGAGGGCAGAGGACGGCTAGAGGCTGGAGAGGGCAGAGGACGGCTGGAGAGGGCAGAGGACGGCTGGAGGGGGCAGAGGACGGCTGGAGGGGGCAGAGGACGGCTGGAGGGGGCAGAGGACGGCAGGAGGGGGCAGAGGACGGCAGGAGGGGGCAGAGGACGGCTGGAGGGGGCAGAGGACGGCTGGAGGCTGGAGAGGGCAGAGGACGGCTGGAGGCTGGAGAGGTCAGAGGACGGCTGGAGGCTGGAGAGGGCAGAGGACGGCTGGAGGCTGGAGAGGGCAGAGGACGGCTGGAGAGGGCAGAGGACGGCTGGAGAGGGCAGAGGACGGCTAGAGGCTGGAGGGGTCAGAGGACGGCTGGAGAGGGCAGAGGACGGCTGGAGGCTGGAGAGGGCAGAGGACGGCTGGAGGCTGGAGAGGGCAGAGGACGGCTGGAGGCTGGAGAGGGCAGAGGACGGCTGGAGGCTGGAAAGGGCAGAGGACGGCTGGAGGCTGGAGAGGGCAGAGGACGGCTGGAGGCTGGAGGGGGCAGAGGACGGCTGGAGGGGGCAGAGGACGGCTGGAGGGGGCAGAGGACGGCAGGAGGGGGCAGAGGACGGCAGGAGGGGGCAGAGGACGGCTGGAGGGGGCAGAGGACGGCTGGAGGCTGGAGAGGGCAGAGAGGACGGCTGGAGGCTGGAGAGGTCAGAGGACGGCTGGAGGCTGGAGAGGGCAGAGGACGGCTGGAGGCTGGAGAGGGCAGAGGACGGCTGGAGAGGGCAGAGGACGGCTGGAGAGGGCAGAGGACGGCTGGAGGCTGGAGGGGGTCAGAGGACGGCTGGAGAGGGCAGAGGACGGCTGGAGGCTGGAGAGGGCAGAGGACGGCTGGAGGCTGGAGAGGGCAGAGGACGGCTGGAGGCTGGAGAGGGCAGAGGACGGCTGAGGCTGGAGAGGGCAGAGGACGGTGGAGGCGGGAGGGCAGAGGACGGTGGAGGCTGGAGAGGGCAGAGGACGGCTGGAGAGGGCAGAGGACGGCTGGAGGGGCAGAGGACGGCTGGAGGCTGGAGGGTCAGAGGACGGCTGGAGAGGGGCAGAGGACGGCTGGAGGCTGGAGAGGGCAGAGGACGGCTGGAGGCTGGGAGAGGCAGAGGACGGCTGGAGGCTGAGGAGGGCAGAGGACGGCTGGAGGCTGGAGGGGCAGAGGACGGCTGGAGGCTGGAGGGGCAAAGGACGGCTGGAGGGGAGGGGGCAGAGGACGGGGGCAGGACGGCTGGAGGGGCAGAGGACGGAGGGGGGCAGAGGACGGCTGGAGGGGGCAGAGGACGGCAGGAGGGGGCAGAGGACGGCTGGAGGGGGCAGAGGACGGCAGGAGGGGGCAGAGGACGGCTGGAGGGGGCAGAGGACGGCTGGAGGGGGCAGAGGACGGCTGGAGGGGGCAGAGGACGGCTGGAGGCTGGAGAGGGCAAGGACGGCTGGAGGGGGCAGAGGACGGCTGGAGGGGCAGAGGACGGCTGGAGGCTGGGGAGGGCAGAGGACGGCTGGAGGCTGGGAGAGGGCAGAGGACGGCTGGAGGCTGGAGAGGGCAGAGGACGGCTGGAGGGAGGGGCAGAGGACGGCTGGGAGAGAGGACAGAGGCGGACTGGAGAGGGCAGAGGACGGCTGGAGAGGGCAGAGGACGGCTGGAGGCTGGAGAGGGCAGAGGATGGCTGGAGAGGGCAGAGGACGGCTGGAGAGGGCAGAGGACTGCTGGAGAGGGCAGAGGACGGCTGGAGAGGGCAGAGGACAGCTGGAGAGGGCAGAGGACGGCTGGAGGCTGGAGAGGGCAGAGGACGGCTGGAGGCTGGAGAGGGCAGAGGACGACTGGAGGCTGGAGAGGGCAGAGGATGGCTGGAGGGGGCAGAGGACGGCTGGAGGGGGCAGAGGACGGCTGGAGGGGGCAGAGGATGGCTGGAGAGGGCAGAGGACGGCTGGAGGCTGGAGAGGGCAGAGGACGGCTGGAGAGGGCAGAGGACGGCTGGAGAGGGCAGAGGATGGCTGTAGGCTGGAGAGGGCAGAGGACGGCTGGAGGCTGGAGAGGGCAGAGGACGGCTGGAGGCTGGAGAGGGCAGAGGACGGCTGGAGGGGGCAGAGGATGGCTGGAGGGGGCAGAGGACGGCTGGAGGGGGCAGAGGACGGATGGAGAGGGCAGAGGACGGCTGGAGAGGGCAGAGGACGGCTGGAGAGGGCAGAGGACGGCTGGAGAGGGCAGAGGACGGCTGGAGAGGGCAGAGGACGGCTGGAGGGGGCAGAGGACAGCTGGAGAGGGCAGAGGACGGCTGGAGGGGGCAGAGGACAGCTGGAGAGGGCAGTGGACGGCTGGAGGGGGCAGAGGACCGCTGGAGAGGGCAGAGGACGGCTGGAGAGGGCAGAGGACGGCTGGAGAGGGCAGAGGACGGCTGGAGAGGGCAGAGGACAGCTGGAGAGGGCAGAGGACGGCTGGAGAGGGCAGAGGACGGCTGGAGGGGGCAGAGGACAGCTGGAGAGGGCAGAGGACGGCTGGAGGGGGCAGAGGACGGCTGGAGGGGGCGGAGGACAGCTGGAGAGGGCAGTGGGGGCACACAGGCTGGAGGGCAGAGCAGCGTGTATGTCTGCAGACTTACCGGTGGCCGGGTGTCGGGTGTAGGAGGAGAGGAGGGGCGGGCAGAGCTGCAGGAGAGGAAGTTCCGCCCTCCCTCCTCTCCAGGTGCACGGCAGGGAGCACGGGTACCCCCAGGGTGTGTGTGGCCCCCCAAGTTGGCGGGCAATGGGCCCCCCCGGTATGTAGCTGCTGGCTGGAGGGCAGAGGGTGGAGGGGAGTGGCTGGAGGGCACATGGAACTTCCGAGATCGGAACGTTCCATGTGCCGATGCCTGTAGCCGGGGGCAGGCCGGCTACAGTGCACTGGATGAGCCTGGGCGAAGACCATCACGGAAGTGGGCGTGGTCTGTTCCGGAAGTGGCCTTCGGGTTTTATATATAAGATAATCCCAGTGAATGGGAAGAGTCAAAAGACGCCTGGGCATATTTTTGAGTGTTTTCGCTTTAGGCCGGGTTCACACCACGGCATGATCCGATACTATGATACTATGGGGCCAAAATCTGATCCGGGGCTGCCCGGTTTACAGAGGACAGCCCCGGATCAGATTTTGGCCCCATAGTATGCTATGGGGCCGGATGGAGCCGAATGGCAGCTATCTGCCATTCGGCTTCCATCTGACCGGGAGGAACCGGGTGTATTCAGATTTTCCTCCCAGACACAAAAACTTTGCATGCAACATTTTTGTGTCCGGGGGGAAAAATCTGACACTTGGATCCTCCCGTTCCGTTGCAATCCCTAACATGGGGGTCTATGGTGCCGGATTGCACCGGAGCTGCACCCGGGAGCCGGACGCCGAATACTGAACTTCAGCACCATGGAGCTGTCCCCTGCTGACAGTTCATGACTGCGGCTAGCTCCCTGCTAGCCGTGATCTTGAATTATCAGCAGCTGCGGCTGCTATAAAAAGAATCCATCTGGACACCGGACCGGAGGGCATATTTGGCCCTCCGGTTCTGTGTCCAGATCAGGATTGGATCATGCCATGGTGTGAACCCGGCATAAGATCTTCATGGAAGAAAAAAAGACCAGGAAAAACCCTTAGGGGCCCGTTACACGGGGCAATATAGCCGGCGATTGTGCCGGCGATGCAGCGGTGTGGCCTAATCGCGGCACCATCGCCGGCGAGTCGCCCAGTGTAACAGGGCGATTCTATGGCGAAAAATCGCCTCAGAATTTCACAGTTTCACAGCGGGTTCGCCGGCGAGTTGCTACGTGTGACAGCTCACCGGCGATGTCGGCGGGGATGCACACTCCCATGATTCCTCGCCGACATCGCCGGTGAGGTGGCACCGTGTAACGGTACCCTTAGATTGATAATGCAAAACAATGGAAAAACACTAAAAGTCACTGGCAGTTAAAAATGATGATGTAAGGGCTCAGGAAACAACCAACAAATATGCAAAAAACATGATTTGGAACAAAACATTGACATGATTTGCAGCGTCTTCCTCTCTGAAAACTCATCCCAGGTTTAAAAGATGGTGTAGATAGAGGATATTCCATTGCACTTGCACATACAAAATAATTAAAAACAGAGACATTCTAGTTTGATCTCTGTTGTGGACCAAAGTTGCCCCTTCGGGTGAGTAGGTCCATGCAAAAATGTCTTTGAATTTTTTTTTTCTATCATCCAAGAAAAAATGCATGACCCAGATTGTAAATGCTGACACAAAGTAAAAACAAGTGCAATATACTAAAAAATAGCTCATTTTTTCACATATGAGAAAAAAATTCAGTTTTGTGCCGGAAAAGTGCTAGAAGATCAGATTTGCAGGATTATTTGATTCCAGACTAAAGAAATTTCCCTTTCTTAAAACAGTTATGGTACCTTTACACGCCGCGACGGCAGGCTGGATACATCCCGCTACAGGCTACAAATGTAGCTTGTAGCGTCAATGTAGCCCGTCGTAGCGGCGTCTGAAGACGCGACGCTACAGCCGGCGACAGATACATCTGTTTATGGGCTCTGCTCGAAAACTGATGGCTACATCGCCGATGGTAGCGAGCTGTATCGGCGTGTAAAGAAGCACCGGAAGGGAACTCTGGACACCCTGCGATGTAGCTGCAATGTAGCTAAGGCGTGACCCAGGCTCCGGGATACCCCGCCCCATCACCGATCATTGGAGGAAGCTCCTGCATGACGATTGGTAGTCGCTGCCTAGGGCGGCATATTTAAGGAGCTGACCAGTCACACTACACAATCGCTCGAGCGTGCTGTATTACTCAGCCTCCTGCGATGCCTGGCCAATCATGATGATATTGCGATGTCCTATCATCGTACGGACGGCTCGTAATCCAAGATTGTGGCACACCTATGTGCTGTCCCTGCTGCACCAGGTCCTCCCATAGTAGCTGGTTGTAGCGGTGTGTACATGAGCTACAGCTGGCTACTTGAGACACCCGGCGATGTAGCTAGCTACAGATGTAGCGTGGCGTAGCGCACCTTATGGCGGCGTGTAAAGAGGGTGCGTTGACCGTTTGTAGCCGTTTGAGCGTGCTCGTGCACGTGAAGTAGCGGGATGTATCCAGCCTGCCGTCGCGGCGTGTAAAGGTACCATTACTGATGCATTAACACTAATGGTACCTTTACACGCCGCCACAACAGGATGGATACAACCCGCTACAGGCTACAAATGTAGCTTGTCGCGCCAATATCGCCCGTAGTAGCGGCGTCTGAAGACGGGACGACACAGCCGGCTACAGATACATCTGTATCCGTGCACTGCCCATAAACAGATGGCAACAAAGCCGATTGTAGCGAGCTGTATCGGCGTGTAAAGAAGGAACAGAAGGGTTGTTTCTACACCATGCTATGTAGCTGGGGCGTGACACAGGCTCCGGGTTTCCGCGCCCCCTTAAGCGATCATTGGAGGAAGCTCCTGCGTTGCGATTGGTTGTCGCCACACAGGGCGGCATATTTAAGGAGCTGACCAGTCACACTACACAATTGCTCGAGCGTCAAGTATTAATCAGCCTCCTGCGATGCCTGCCCAATCAAGGTATTATTGCTTTCTCCTATCAGCGTACGGACGTCTCGTAATCCACAATTGTAGCACGCCTATGTGCTGTTCTTGCTGCACCAGGTACGCCCATAGTAGCTGGTTGTAGCGGTGTGTAAATGAGCTACAGATGGCTACTTGAGACACCCGGCGATGTATCTAGCTGTAGATGTAGCGTAGCGTAGTGCACCTTGTGGCGGCGTGTAAAGAGGGTGCGTTTCCCGTTTGTAACCGTTTGGGCGTGCTCGTGAAGTAGCGGTTGGTATCCATCCTGTTGTGGCGGCGTGTAAAGGTACCATAAGGGTACCTTTACACGCCGCTACAACAGGATGGATACAATCCGCTACTTCACGTGCACGAGCACGCCCAAACGGTTACAAACGGGAAACGCACCCTCTTCACACGCCGCCACAAGGTGCGCTACGCTACGCTATATCTGTAACTAGCTACATCGCCGGGTGTCTCAAGTAGCCATCTGTAGCTCAGCGTACTAGCTGTACACGCCGCCACCACAGAGTGATCTGGGAGGAACAAAGGCAGGACGTAAAACAAATAGGCGTGCCACAGTCCTGTACGCCGCGCCCAAACCACAACCATTGGCCAACACTACGGAGTTGTGATTGGGCACGACGGAAAGGGCGGATGGGCGAGACGTGACGTACTAGTGATCGGAGTGAAGCACGGAATAAGCGGTTGTGACATGGCGGAGCATGGCGAATGCCTCGAAATCGATGGTAATGCGTCACACTGGAGCGGTGGTCAGTCACATACCCCGTGTGTATAAAAGTAGCGGTCCTGGGCTATGTGTGCATAGTAGAAGTGTTTGCCTTGTCACGCACGATCAGCGCTTGTGACAGCGGCGTGTGGCGATTGCGCTGAGGTGCGTTTGTTCGACACACTTATGCGGCACCTACTACAGAACACCCACAGTGCAGTGCGTACAACACGGCTATGATCTGTGTGCTGAGTACTAACTTTCGATGTGGTATGGGTTTGTGTGCATCTGTGTGCGCGCTGCGCCACACAAGGAACACTTCTACGGCAGCTGCTGTACAATAAGCCAGAGCGGTACGTAACACACACTTGGGCGCTGTGTACAGCATTATTCGTTGTGTGTTGAGAGAATGTGCACACTGTATGAAGATCATGAGGCATTTGCTAATTTTCGTTCGTCAAGTCTGTGTCCGCGTAATTCTACTAATATATGATCGTGCATACGGCGCGTATGTGTAGTGCTGAACGGACAGCTCATCCAAGATGGAGGGCTGTGAGGCAAGAGCCAATCGGAACGCAGCTTCTTCCACCAATGATCGCAGATGGGGCGCGGTAACACGGAGCCTGGGTCACGAGTTAGCTACATTGCAGCTACATCGCCGGGTGTCCAGAGTTCCCTTCTGTAGCTTCTTTACACGCTGATACAGCTCGCTGCAATCGGCTTTGTAGCCATCTGTTTTCGAGCAGTGCTCGGAAACAGATGTATCTGTTGCCGGCTGTCACGTCCCGTCTTCACACGCCGCTACTACGGGCTATATTGGCGCTACAAGCTACATTTGTAGCCTGTAGCGGGTTGTATCCATCCCGTCGTAGCGGCGTGTAAAGGTACCCTAAGGGTGCCTTCACACTGCGGCGTGATCCAGTCCGGGTCTGTCCGGGAGGACCCTGACAGCCGTGGACCGGATCAGGACACAGGACTGGAGGGCTAATATGCCCTCCGGTCCTGTGTGCAGCGCACACAGTTCCCGCTGCTGATAAGTCAGGACCGCAGGCGCCACGGTCCTGACCTGTCAGCGGCTGCAGCTGGGTGCGCTGCACACAAGACCGGAGGGCATATTAGCCCTCCTATCCTGTGTGCTGATTCGGTCCGCGGCTGTCAGGGTCCTCCCGGACAGACCCGGACCGGATCACGCCGCAGTGTGAAGCCACCCTCAGGGTACCTTTACACGTCGCAACATTACATGCAATTTCACTTGCAACTTACTGGTTGCAGTGAAATCATGGACACATTGTTCTATTTTGTGGCCGTGTACAAATGTAACAATGTGTCCATGATTTCACTGCAATCAGCAAATGGCAAATGCAATGTTGCGACGTGTAACGGTACCCTTAAGGCCCCTTTACACGTCACGATACCGCAACGCAACTACGAAAAAAGTCACGTGGTAGGGGCATTGCAGTCGATATCGTTTGTGCGTTGTGTCGTGTAAATGGGCAACGCGACTCAAAAACGATGCAACTACGATATTGTTTTGGAATTGTTCAACCGTGCAATATTGGCTAGGCGATGTGGCAGGATCGTGCTGTGTGACAGCGCAACTATGATTTGGAGCGCAACTTCCCCTATTCACTACAATGTTAATTGGTCGTTCCCTGAGTTGCTCATACACGGTGTGAAAAAGGGGCGTACAACATCGTAGTTGCGTTGCCTGCCGATATCTCCCTGTGTAACATCTCCTATGCGATCTTGGACAAGTGCCAAAAACGTGCGCGCTCCATAGAAATCCTATTCAATATCGGAACGATATTGCGACGTTTAAAGCGGCCTTTAGCGTTTGTAGTGAATGCAACTATTATTTGCAGGTCTTCAATTTTCAGCATGGTAAAGAGCAAAATGCTTTTCTTTAGACGGGAACAAATGATGGATCTGACAAAAACAAAGCCATATAATCTGGTCATCTGAAATGGTGATGCAACATAAAGCATGAGATTCTCACTAAAAATAGCCAACAGATATGTGCTGTTCTCTGCTGAACACCCATCAGGCTCCAAAGACGGTCCAGAAAACAATTTATTTATTATAAGTAGGTCAGCCTTCTAGGGACTCGTGGGATCATGCTGAAGCAGAGGACAATCACCGCACTCAGATACTGGTTAATGCTATTTGTTCCACTTGATGGTCACAGTGGCATCATGCTGGCCAATTACATGTCAGTCAGCAGGATTTGGACACATTGCTCCCCTCCTAGTTGTGCCCTTTCTTTGTACTTCAGCACTTCAGACATATCATGAAGACCAGGGGCAATTTTAATCAAAGACATACTGAGATATTCCCTGCTTGAGACGTTTAGTGTATTAAAGCTACACTGTATTAGATTCTTATCTGGACACAGAATGCTGATACCATGAGTCACATACATTTACCAAACAGATTATTCAATCTGTAGACTGAAAATAATACAGTGTGCTAGATAGAAAGGCAATTTTTAGAAATAAGAAGTTGCTTTTAAGCATTTACTAGATGTCGACTTTGGCAGTAAACTTTAAAAATTGTATATCTTGGAAATTGCTGTTAATGAAATGACATTGATTAGATTACTGTTTTTTTTTTTGGCGTTCCAACATTGCCTAAGGACAGGGTCACATTTTGAGGGTGCGTCCTTTGCAAGGATGCGTTAAAGGAGGCAGTTTTTTCAATTGCCATTTTTTTTTGCTATTTTTTTCCCTTTTTAGCCCTAGCGTTAACGCATGCGTTTCCCATAGACTCCCATGTTAAAAAAACTCATGCATTTTTGCAAACGCCCCAAAAACGTTGCTTACTGCGTTTTTGGGTGCTTTACCAAAAACGCTGAGCATCAAAAGTGTTGTATTTTAACCATGCGTTTTTTGCATGGCAGCCTATGGAGGTGTTACCAATAGCACGCTAGCTTTTAGGCTGAAGGCACATGTCTTGGTTGACACGTGTGACGGGGCCTTTAAGCTACTCAAAACCACATTCAAGAACTTTATTAACTCTTCAGGTGCTTCATAGAAACTAAAGCAAGGTGGAAGGAAAAAAATGAACATTTTACTTTTTCCAACAGAAAGGATAACTCGCAGAAAGGAAAACCGCACCTGCCGCAAGCCCGCCTATACATTGTATGGGGCTAGCCGCAACTGTGCCGCAACCGTGCCGCAAGTGCAGCCGGTATGCGGTAATCGCGGCAGATGCGGTTTTCTCACCGCATCTGCCGCGATTTCAAATAAACGCTAATGTGAAAGTACCCTTACATTGAGCCGTGAAAATGAAAAAGTACTTATTTTTTTCCACAGAAATAATCTTTTAGGATGGGATCACACTTGAGTTCTGGATCCGTTAAAACCATCAGTTTTTCAACTACGGCTAGCTTCACACCATGGCACAAACCGATCCGGGGTTGTCTGGTGTAAACTCGGACCGGATTTTGGCCCCACAGTATCCTATGGGGCCAGATGGCAGCTCTCTGTTATCCAGTTTCTATGTGTCTGGGAGAATCCGGGAGAATTCGGATTTTTGTCCCAGACACAAAAACGGAGCATGCACCATTTTTATGTCCGGGGATAAAAATCTTCCCAAGTCGGATCATCCTAACATGGGAGCCTATGGGGCCGGATAGCCCCGGTCCCGCAAGCTGCAGTCATGAAACATCAGCAGCGGCAGCTGCGTCCGGCTGCACACCGGACCGGAGGGCATATTTACCCCCCGGTTCTGTGTGCTGATCCGGTCCGGGGCTGTCGGTTCACCCCTGAGAGCCCCGGATCGGATCTTGCCGTGGTGTGAAGCCGGCCTTAGAATTTTAGAAAAACTGATGGTTTTAACGGATCCATAGGCTCCCATGCAAAAAATGGCAGTGTCAAAAGTGCACTGAAAAAATGCTTTTTTTTAACATGAGTCCCTATGGGAAACACATCTGTTAACGCTTGGTACATATAGGTGTAACGCACAAAAGTTTGCAAGTTTAGAATATTTAAAAGGTCGTGAAATTTTATTATATTACAGGATAACTATCTATTCAATCTATCTTATATCTGTCTGTCACCTATCTACATCTTTAAATTATAATATTAAATTTGGACGCCATACAATGATCCATCTGCCATCCAATTTTTTTCTTGCACGCATTTACTTGCATTGGCGAGTATTGTCCGATATACGCAACATGCTATGAATTTATTCCTCAGAGGGTAGGTTCACACTAGCGCCAAGCATCCACCAAAAGGATGCTTTTTTTAAATATTTATATCTGCAAACGGATGTAAACTCCAATGCAAAAAACGCATGACCAAATTGCTGTGTGTTCGGCACTATGCGTTTTTTGTAGCGCACATCATAACACGGTCTGCACTGTTTTTTGGGCCGTTTTGGGAAACTGATGAGTTAATTTAACATTGGAGTCTATGGCAAATGCATCAGTTAACACATGGTACATACATTTACCATGCATTAATGCATTTGTTAATGCATGCATCAAAAATGTAGAATGCCAGGAAAAAAAAACATCCTTTTAACGCATCCTTTTAGGCCTGCTTCACACTGCGGCGTGATCCGGTCTGGGGCTGTCCGGGATGACCCAGACAGCCGCGGACTGGATCAGCACACAGGACTGGGGGGCTAATATGTCCTCCGGTCCGGTGTGCAGCCACAGGCAGCTGCAGCCGCTGACAGGTCAGGACCGCGGCACCCGCGGTCCTAACTTATCAGCAGCGGGAACTGCGTGCGCTGCACACACGACCGGAGGGCATATTAGCCCCCCAGTCCTGTGTGCTGATCCAGTCCGCGGTTGTCTGGGTCATCCTGGAGAGCCCCGGACCGGATCACGCCGCAGTGTGAAGCCGGCCTAAGTGGATGGCACTACTCAAGTGTGAGCCTAGCCAGATCGATTACAGCTGTGGAAAAACTCATAGATGAACACTGCCTCACTGAATAAGGCTGGTTTCACATTTGCGTTTGCATACCAAACACACGCAGACAAGACACAAATGCATTATTGAACGCATTCATAATAATGGCAGTGTGTTCTCATTGGGCTAATGTATGATTTGTACGCTTGCAGATGCTTGCGCACAAATCATAGATCCTCGGACACACAGAAAATGCAACAAGTTGCGTTTCCAAGAAAGAACAGAAACGTGTGCATCCACGGGCGACCGTATACACCGTGCATTCCCATGTTAAATATAGGGATGCACGATGGATGCGTCGCTGCACGCATTTGGCCCCTGCCATACGCAGCAGAGCTGAATGCTAGTGTGAAACCGGCCTAAGGCTAGGGTCAGATTCGTGTCAGTCTTTTGGCTAATGCTTCTGTTTAAAACGTAGAATTCTGCAGCCTGAGCGCATAGCGTTAACGTGTTGTAATGCTGTGCCCAGGCTGCCTATACATCCCTATAGTTACCGGTGTTCCAGCGCAGCCGGCCGCTTGACACAGAAGTCCCGGATATGTGCTATTCCTGAGCGCACAGGGAAACTCTGCAAAACGCATTTCCTGTGCGCTCAGCAATAGCGCATATCCGGTCCTTGTGTGTCAAGTGGCCGGCTGCGCTGGAACACCGGTAACTATACGGATGTATAGGCAGCCTGGGCACAGCGTTACAACACGTTAATGTTATGCGTTCGGGCGGCAGAATTCTAAGTTTTAAACGGATTCATCAGACAAAAGCCTGGCACGAATCTGACCCTAGCCCAAAATTAGTGCTAGTGTAATATGATTTTTTTATTGCATTGCAATCGGCATAAATGCGAGCGATCCCTAATATGTACTGTATATATACCTGTAGTTTCATCTGTTTGGTAATAATTGTGCACAGCAGTGAGAGATCAAGTACAAGGACCCCATACATTCTTGGAAGGAAATATATAACTTGTCTTACGTTCCCTGCTGGTTTGTTTTTTCTATTTCTGTGAAGTGATTTAATCATGTCACACTATTTCTTACCTCATTTACATGTCTGCTAAACTTTCCTGCAAGCAGCCACACACTGGCGCTAATTGACTACTTCAGTGTCAGCAAACATGTTTAGAGATCAGGGGAGACTCATTTATTTGCACTTAAAAAGACTAAAGAGCAAAACAAAATAGCTTTCACCTCAACACAGGAACAATACTGTACTGGGAAGATACCATAGGGTGATTTGTTAATTACATAGTGTTACTATGTGCAATGAGACATAGGCCAGGGTCACATTTGCGTTATGACCCTAGCCTGCCGGATTCTGGTTTTATCTCAGAACTTTTTCCAGCGCCGCATAGCGTTACCGCTATGCGGTGCTGGAAAACGCTGCCCTTAGTTACCCGCTGTTTACCTTAACGACCTGTCACACAGGCAGCGGCTTGGAGTGCACTTTACAGCGCCGCACAGGAAACGCTGTCTGCAACGGTTTCCTGTGCGGCGCTGTAAAGCGCACTCCAAGCCGCTGCCTGTGTGACAGGTCGTTAAGGTAAACAGCGGGTAACTAAGGGCAGCGTTTTCCAGCACCGCATAGCGGTAACGCTATGCGGCGCTGGAAAAAGTTCTAAGATAAAACCGGAATCTGGCAGGCTAGGGTCATAACGCAAATGTGACCTTGGCCATATTCAAAATCCAAGTCAGGGTGAGTATTTCCAGCTAAACTTGAGAGTTTAAAGCTAACGCACCACTCCACCATTTTTATTGCCCCCTGTATAAAGGCCCCGTTACACCTAGCAACATTCCAGCGATCCCGACAACTATACGACATGGCAGGGATCGCTGGAATGTCACTATGTGATCGCTGGTGAGATGCCACACAGGCAGATCTACTCACAGATGCGGCGACCCCCGACGGTCATTGGGATCTGTCACTGTCACGGGTGTAACATGGAAATCGTTTCCCCTGCCACAGCATGGCCAGTGGGAGACTGACGATGAAAAAACGGTCCAGGCCATTCCATAACGATCAGCAATCTCACAGCGAGGGGATGATTGCTGCTACGGGTCACACGCAGTGATGTCGCTGGTGAGGTCGCTGCAACGTCACAAACTCTGTGACGTTGCGACGATATTGTTAGCGATATCGCTACATGTAACGGGGCCTTTATACTCATCTTCTGGCAGCTTCACCTTTTCCAGCGGCGCTCTGGTCTGTCTAAAAGGATTTGTAACCTGCCGGCAGCTTCAGTGTTTCATATAGCGCAATGGAGGTCACAAATCAATACAACTCTATGGGACCTTGTTCTGGCCTCGTTCTGGTTCTCGTAGAGATGCATTGAGCTCTTTTGATATAACATCTGATTTCCGGCCAGTGAGAAGTTACAGGCACAAGATGGCACCGTGGGACTGAAGCAGTTTCAGTAAAGGCCCTGTCTCACGCTTCAATGTGTTGGTGAACCGACCAACGAAAACAACTTGTTTCTTTCTGCTCAGGCAATGTTCCCCAACACTGAGGACTGGTTTTTCCAACAGGACAAGGCCCCATGCCACACAGCTAGATCAATCAATGTGTGGATGAAGGAGCACAACATCAAGACCCTGTCATGGCCAGCCCAATCTCCAGACCTGAACCCCATGGAAACCTGAAAACCTACGGAATGTAATCAAGAGGAAGATGGATAGTCACAAGCCATCAAACAAAGAAGTGCTTAAATCTTTGTTCCAGGAGTGGCATAAGATCACCCAAAAGCAGTGTAAAGACTGGAAGAAAGCATGCCAAGACGAATGAAAGCTGTGATTAAAAATCATGTTTATTCCACCAAATATTGATTTCTAAACTCTTTCTGAGTTAATCATTAGTATTGTTGTTTCTAAATGAATATGAACTAGTTTTCTTTGCATTATTTGAGGTCTGAAAGCACTGTTTCTTTTTTATTATTTTGAAGATTTTTCATTTGCTGCAAATAAATTCAAAATAGCCTGCAGTACAGGGCTCATACTTAAAGGGGCAGCAGTACCTGTTTGAAGCACTAAGCAGTTCTCTAGGGACGAATACCCGACCAATTAGTCAATTTCCTCCATTTTGATAGCTGCATGAACACATATTTCTGAGTGGACCCATCAATAGGGAACCTAAGCAGCCCAGGCACACAATCCTCCTGGACTTCAATATACCTGTTCACATAGGTTATGTGCTTAGAATCCAGTGCCATAGCACATTTGTTAATAGAGATTATCCAGAATATCATCTTTTGACGTTTAGCATTCACCAGAAAAACGTGTCTCAAATCCTCTAGCCCTCGGTGGACCCACCCTCGGCTATACAGTATTTCCTGCAAGAGATACATTTTTTACCAAGGATTATTTTCCTAGTAAATTTGATTTTCCCTGAAGAAGTCTCGATGTGAGTCGAAACGTTGGGATACTTTTAAAAATTTGCAAAAAAAAAGCAAGAAATAAAATATCTTTGCTTCAAACAAGTTTCTTCACTAATTTTTATGACTGTGTGCCAACTCTACGTCTTGCATAGTACTATTTTTTGTGCACCACAAATTTCGGTGGGCCAAGTTCTTACTACTACGTATGATCAGACCTTGTCCTTGTACGGTCAGACACATCCATTGCACAGTACACAACAGGGACACATATATAAGATTATCTCATCACAGGAGCTGTATGATCACACCATGTCCCTGTATGGTCAGACACATCTATTACACAGTACACAGCAGGGACACATATATAAGATTATCTCATCACAGAGATGTGGTATGATCATGAGTAAGTAACCAAAACGTGTTGCCTAAAGACCATGATGTACTTGCCTTTTGGAATTTTATGTGCAAAAAAATTGTTCTTAACCAATTTAAAATATATAGAAATTTTATGAAGAACTCAGACTGCCAAGTTCCTACACTCGCTGGATAATCATTTGATGTGTTTGGAGGCTGCCTGAAGCCCGATGGGATCCGTGCTGAGAGGGAGGAACACAGAAGAAGGAATACAGGTGAGCGGACATAATCTTTGTATTTTCTTTAAACACACCCAATTGTGTAAATTATTATTATTCCAAGATCTTTTGATTAAGAGTGAACTTAAAAATGACTTTTCTTCGTGGGAAACCCCCTTTAATGGTCAACTTTAGTCTCAAATTATGTTCCCTCAAGTAAATTATATTGAAATAAATTGCCCTCCTGCCAATGTCTGTGATAATGAAGACACATATTAGTCTGGAGGAATGGTTACTGTGTGCACTGTAAATGTTTTGGCACGTGCTGTAGTTTGCTGACTTACATTTTCACTCTAAAACTTGCTTACAGATGCTTATTAGCTTTGATTCATGTCAGGCTGAACGAATATTTGGGGCTTTGCCGAGCCCGGGCTCACTTCTCCTGCCAGTTGTTGATAAAATACCATAATTTAATGATACGGCAGTGACGGCACCAACTTGTGTTTAATTCAACCTGTGTTTCCTTGAGATCATCCATGACACTTTGTGATATATGTTTTCCTGATTCCAGACTACTTAAGATATGAGGCTATTGTGGTCAGATGTGTTAGATACTCGGAGGGTATGTGATTCCATTGAAAATATATAAATAAAAACAAAGTCAAAGATTGATGCATGATATATTCAATACTTCAAAACAAAGCAGTTGTTTTTTTTATCACAACACTGAGACATACTCAATATCCCAAACAGGAAACATTAAAGAGGTCCACTATTAATTTGAGCCCCTTTATTTTGTTCTAACTCTTCCTAACACTTTCCCAATGTACTTCTCATACCTGCCTGTCACATCGCCATCAAACTTGGTGACTGTTATTCCTGCCCCAGCCACTAGGCAGCGCTGGATTCCTTCAGCTAGTGGTGCTGGTGATAGAGGGCCATGTTCTCATCGGGACCTGCTCCTTTGGTTCCTGCCTCTGTCACTGGACATTGCCATGCTCCTCCTGTGGGTGATGGTGGTTACAGGAGAGAGGTCCCTGCAGAGGCATTTGTCCCTGCCCCTCCTGTACCTGTACGTCCTGATCGCCTAGATTTAGTGTACTTGTTCTTGTCTCCCTCATCCTCATGTAAAGCGCCATGGAACCCAATGGCGCTATATAAATAAATAATAATAATAATAATAATAATAATTTGGTAGGTACAGGCTTCGTTCCTCTATCAGAAGTGGGTGGTTTCTACCATTCGCGCATCACCATCTGGCCTAGTTGTAGGGGTGGTCCATATGAGATTATCAAGCTGTGAGCTCCAGCCTACGAGAGGGGACAGTGCCCTTCAAATACCTTGGGGCCTGTCCTGCAAACTGCCAGATATATTCTTGGTTTTCCCAGCTATCTAGTTTGTGCTCTATTATATTGACTCTGACCTTTGCCTGGATTTTGACCCGTCTACCACCTGACGATTTTGTACTTTTCTGCCCTCCTGGTTTTGACTCTGTATTCTGATTACACTTTTGTCTATTCCCTGACCTCCTAGCCTTGTTCCTTCCTGGCGACCTCCCTGCTTTGGTTTACTGCTCACCTATAAGCATCTACCTCCTGGGCTCTGCTGTACATCCAAATCCCTGCATAGGGGTAAAGAGTCTCAGAGTTTTTCGGGGTGCTGCCTTACCAGCAGCTCAGCCTTTGCAGTGGACGGTCGTCACACTGCCCTTCTTCTGTCAGCTTATCTCTCAGGCTTCTATGTACCTTTATTGATCCAGCTTTGATTCTTCTGGTCTGGAGACTGGAGTCGAACAAACTGAGCAGTACATATCCCTGGTGGGAGCTGAGAGGAGACTGAAGTGTGATCTGGCCATGTGTGCTCAGACTGCTGTCACTCATAGAGAGGCAACACTACCACCAGTGATGTGCTCTGCTCACTTTGTCCAAATCCATTCCTCATCCCTGAAGAATCAAAATTAAAAGTAGTAATAAAGGTACTTTCGAGCCTCAGAGAAATCAGTTTACAGACATAGAGTAGGTAGTACATGTGTATTGAGAAGGTTAGGAAGAGATAGGACAAAAGAAAGAGGGGTCACAGTAGTGAAAAATGAAAATTGTGTGTAAGGAGTTTTTTTCTTTTATCCGGTCATCTATTACCGTTATGAATGCCACTTGGACAACCCCTTGTCATTCCACATGTTTGATCCCATTAAAATAATAAAACTTATTATCTGCCATTCCAGCAGTGCCGGCGCTAATGTTCCCGAGACTCACTTGAGGTTGTTACGACACCCAAGCCCAGCGCCCAATCAGCACTTCACTGTCCCTGCCTTCAGACATATAATTTCTATGGAATGAAAAGAGGTTATCCTTGTGGTAGACCACCCCTTTAAACCTCATCCTGATGCAACTGAGTTGTGTACTTTGTAAATGAGTTTACTGTCCATACACCAAAAGAAAACTGAAGTGCTGAAGAACGGGAACAATTACATAGAAGGCTATGTGGTCAGTCCTGTAATAATTTTCCAAGTGTTTCACTATTACATTGGATAGAAAATATTACTAGATTCCCTTAATGAGCTTTTGGTGTTGCAGAATCTTTGCATCTCTTATCTCAATTAGGTCACTTGCATTATTTCTTTAGTTTTTTAGCATGCATTTTCATTGCGTTTTCTGACGCTGCTGTTTTCGTCTGTGCCACACTTTAAATATAGCTGCTTTGTTTTTGATACTTTTTGGTATATGGTTTTGACAAAACTTTATTGATATACTTAGGTGCAGATTACATGCATTTTTGATCCATTTGCACTGCAAAACACCAATAAAACCGCACAAGCAAGTTTTACCTGTGGATTTTCTTTTGCAAGTCTTTGGGGAAATTCTGCACAGAAAACAGCGTACCCACAAGAGAAAATGACAAGCTGTGGATTTATAGCATACCCCCAACCCCCACCCTAAGGACCAGTTATGGTGAGTAAAAAAGATACATAGAGACAAAAACTCACCAAAATATCATCATAGGCACAGCTGGACCAATAAATAGGAATGAGACCTTTAGCTGAATCAGTGCGCGCTGTCCATGTACTCAACAATAACACCCTGAACCAATAACACTCTGTGCGCCTGTGCACATCAGCAATTTTTCACATGGATCAAATAAAATGCAGTGTGCTCTAGTCTAATCCTGCTTTGGTTCACATTAGTTCACGAAAATGAAGGCAGCTCCACCTGTGAATAAGTACGGGGTCACTCAAATCAGTCATTTGCAGATGTGAATGGCCCATTTTTTCATATCGCTATCCAGCCTTACACTGCAAAGAAAATCTACCGTACCCAATAACATCTCTTAAGGTACCATCACACGCAGCCATATGGCTTCCATATCTCTGGCGATTTGATGTGAGCGCGCACGTTTCGGGCACTTTTTTCACATCGCTGTGGAGCTGTCACACGTAGCGATCTCGTGTGCGATCTTCGGCGATCCTGCTTCCCGGAAATCTCCTGCAGAAGACCAGAAGCGATCTTCCCTTCACACATTGCCGTGTCACACGGCACAATCGTAGCAGCGATGTCGCCATACTGTTTTGATAGGGGGGTGCTAGAGTGTGTTTCACCGTGCCCCTATCACTGCGATTGGTGGACGGAACTGCGTTCCCATTGGTCAGCCTTGCGTGAATGCACGGGTCATCAAATAAGGTGCCTCTGACATGGCCAGCCAATCAGAACGCAGCATCACCCACCAATCGCCGCAGATCAAAGCACGCCTACGGGATTGATTTCAGGATTGCTGTGTACTTCAATATCGCCCTGTCATACGGCACAATCCGCTGAAATCGCCTGGTGGATATCGCCTGATTTCACTGCAGTGCAGGGCAATCAGGCAACGCTCCACCAGCGATTTCCCGCCGTAGAATCGCCCAGTCACATGCCACTGCGCACATACGATGTGGTTTCCACATCGCCGAATTCGGGAATTGCCAGCGATCTCGCCGGCGATATGGCGGCGTGTGACGGTACCTTTAGCCTTTCACATAGGCGTTTATTTGACAATGAGGCAGAACCGGCAGATTTACTACATTACTGCTGCTGACTGCTTTTTTTTTTTGCAGCAGCAAGAACCGCATCTGATGCAACCGGCAAAACCGCACTTGCCTCACCCAACTGCAAGCCCAATAGACCATGCATGAGGCTTGTCGGATCGGTGCGGCAAGTGCAGCCGTTAGGCGGAAGATGCGGCAGATGCGGGAATTCTGCTGCATTTTTTTCAAAAACGCCTATGTGAAAGGGGCCTTAGAGGATGATTTTATTGATGCAGATGACTGTAAATAACAGATGGCACACCTCTAAGAAGGTAATAAAGATGCCTGATCTGGAGGATGTCAATGCAGGTAAGATTATAAGGGGTTTGGAAGTTAATACAAATGATTAATGTTTACCCTTGGAACTATAGTGATTGACTATCACTGAACAACATCTACTTAATCAACTCATAGAAGATAAAACAATGCGTATTTCCCTGCCGCTTTGAAGTCATTTACCTGATATTTGCGATGCTGTTCACATGTTGCGTAATGCGACCACTACAGACAATCAGTGGCTATTGATTAGCTGCAGCTCATCAATATTCCACCAGATCAGATGTATACTCCAAGAAATAGTAGTCATCTGATTGTATACAGTGGTCATATGACACAACAATCTCATGTCACTGTGGAGCCCACTGGGACGGGGTACTCAGTACTGGACCGGGGTACTGCTGGGGATATCACGGCGTTCTTGGTCCGGACCGTGTCTCGGTTTCACCAAGTAATGGGGGAATATTTACAGGGGAGTTTGTCGTGACGCCGCCCACGGGTTGTGGTCAGTGAGGGGACCACCGCTGCTGCAGAACCTCTGGGGATGATGTTTGGCAGCTGGAGATGTAATGGCTCTCCACAGTAGAGCTTGATTCCCCGGGGCAGTGGTAGTAATAGTCTATAGATAGTGCTATGGATGTTGTAGGATAGGGGTAGTAGTAGAGATGATGGTAGTTTGTGAGGGTGCGCAGGGTTTGAGCACAAGGATCACACACACTCACGGTTTTGAAGTTTTCCAAGGCTTTACTGGTGATGGTATTCAGTAGAGTACTGTCCACAGAGTCTGTACCGGGGCCGCGTTGCTCCCACCCTGTCCGGGTCCTCAGCTTCCTACTTCTGTGCCTTGTGGGTGTGTAATGAGGTGAGCAATTCAGACTGCATCATAGAAATGGATATGGAAATGAACTCTGCACAGTCCGCTACTGCCCCTTGTGGACAAGTGCTGAAACAAACGCAGGGAAGTGGGAAATTCCCTTTTCAGCAAATGTGTTTACTCAAGAAGAGAGAGCAGCAGGAAGTCAGTACAGATCCAGAGCTGAGCCAGGGAAGACCTGCCTGTGGATGTCTGTTGAAAGAGGGCTACTTTGCTACACCTTGCCGGAAAAATCATCCTGGACGAGCCCCCGTGACTGATCCTGGGCCACTGGACTTTGGTGCTGTGACTCTGGTCGCTCTGCAAAACCTTGCCCGCCGAGCACCCAGAGTGCATGTGCAGGGGCCGTGACCGACATAAGAGAGCCATTTGTACTGCCGTGATCTCCCTCCTGCTGCTCGGGGTGCCCCCGAGACTGAGAGAGACTTCTGTGCTGCTGTGGGCCCCCTTCTGCTGCTCGGTGTGCCCTGAGACTGGGAGAGACTAACAAAGAACGATTCCGTTACCTGCGGAAGGAGACCAAAGAAGAAGACTGGGGAGTTTCCCCCTTCAGCGCTGCACTGGGACCCGTCATCGTGAGACCCCCAGGCCTGCTACGTGGGAGCGACATCTTCTTCTGTGATAAACTGGTACGTGATTTTAGTGAAAGTTAGGGAAAGATACCTTCATTGTTGTGTTTTTTTCTTGCTGCGTCCCCGGCAGAAGTGAAGATCCAGAGACTCTAATATATACAAGTGCGCATATAGTTCAGTTGACTGTGATATAAACATGTTTGCCAGTAAAGAAACGTTATTATCGGTTAAACCTGAGTATGGGGATTCTGTTGAGAAAGATCATACACACACACCCGCGGCCTTACCACTGGTCGCTTCAGGTGGCCCTGCTGCTGCTTTAGTTGAGCAGCTGGCCCTGTTTCTCCTCACAGGTACCACCTTTGCTAGGCAACTTGAGTCTTACCGTGTGCTTCTGACCCCGCCGTGTTGCTTCACTTACGTACGGTGTAGGTATGTAACCTCCACTAACCCAGTGTTTTCTGTGCTGCGTGTTTCAGTCACAGATTCAGATCCGGTATCAAGCTTCTGCGCTCCTCTAGGGCGAGTTATGAGGTAACACAGTCTCCCAGATATGTTCCTCTGTTTCTTGTACTCCTCTCCTCAGACCCTGGCTTCTGGCCTGAAAGTAGTCAGTGGTCCCTGTCAGGAGCTTAGCACTGCTTTCATTTACAGGTCCTCCTCCTAGTGCTCCCTGCACTCAACTAAACTGTCAACTCTCAACTAACTACTTCCTCCTCAGACCAGAATATATAAGGAGCTGCTTTAGCTCCCCCTTCTGGCCTAGAGGTGCTAGTGCAGTGTCAGGTGTTGTGTGGGGAGTTAACCCATGGTGTTGTTTCTGTGGCACTTAACCGCTGGGGTGCCACATCACCTACCAGGAACATGAAAGAAGTATAGGGTAATTTACATCACTTGGGAACACTAGATGTGAAGCATTACTGCTCACTCAATTGTAAGAGTCCTTTTTTGACTTACAAGCCATAAGCAACTGAAAGATAAGATTTGTGCTTGTATCTTTATAAAGTTATTTCACTCCTTTGTATCAGGACACAGGGGACTCCGTAATCTCCAATATGCCCTGACAGCTGTATACTACCGTGTTTCCCCGAAAGTAAGACCCTGTCTTACATTTTTTTGGGGGCCAAAAGTGGCCCCCGGTCTTACTTTCGGGGGGGGGGGGGTCTTACATTGGGTGCCCCAGCAGTGTGGCCTACAGGCCCCTCCTGCTGGGACACTGCGGGAGCGGGTCGCACGTCACGTGCGCCCGCTCATTACATATGCACTGCATCCCCCTGTCAATCAGCGACAGGGGGAGCAGTGCATTATACTGTATATATGGGCCCCCTCCTGCTGGCACACTACCCCCCTGTTCTGAGGCCCCCACCGCTGCTGCAGACATCTTACCCTCCAGGGTCTTCTTGCAGCAGCCAGCGTGTCCGTCCTCTGTCCTCGGCTGTCTCCCGGATCATGTGACCGGCCGGTCGCAGTCGCGATGACGTCATGCGCTGCGACGGGTCACATGATCCGGGAGACAGCCGAGGACAGAGGACGGACGCGCTGGCTGCTGCAAGAAGACCCTGGAGGGTAAGATGTCTGCAGCAGCAGCAGCGGTGGGGGCCTCAGAACAGGGGGGTAGTGTGCCAGCAGGAGGGGGCCCATATATACAGTATAATGCACTGCTCCCCCTGTCGCTGATTGACAGGGGGATGCAATGCATATGTAATGAGCGGGCGCACGTGACGTGCGACCCGCTCCCGCTCCCCCCCCCCCTCCGCTAGGGGCCTTATATTGGCCCCCCCGGTTGTAAGGCCTTATAATCGGGGGAGGCCTTACATTAGCAGGCCCCCCTTTACCCCTAGGCGGCCTTACAATCGGGGGGGCCTTACTTTCGGGGAAACACGGTAGGACTCACTGGTTGAGATATTTGCTGTGGATTTTTCATGCAGTTGCTATACATCTCTCCGATGCCTAAATGATGAAGAAAACACAAGATGAACACGTTGATATGTCTACGCATAGGAATGGGATTTTTTTTTTTGGTGTATGCACTTCAGGCATACACTACAAGTATAATGTGTAAGAATATTCCCTGCCTGAATCCCAACTTGTCTTCTCATTTGTAGGCCAAGTACAATTTAGAATAAGAACCAGAATTGCTCTCAAGGATCAGCAGCCATGGACCTGGACAATGGAAATGCACAATTTGCTCAACTCTAATTTGACATTAATGTTGTTCTAGCTTTATGAATGGTTAGCTAGATAGTTACATGAATGGTTAGATAGTTGGTTGGACGAACAGATGGAGAGACATAGATAGATAGATATGATAGATAGATAGATAGATAGATAGATAGATAGATAGATAGATAGATAGGCTGGGGTCACAGTTGACATGAGCTTTTTTTAGTGATTTAACAAAACTCATGCGTTTTTTCATATCAGCATGAGTTTTTTACGGTGTGTGATGGCTCCCTGCGTTTTTGGCTGCGTTTTTAAATCTGCACCAAAAAATAGTGCATGTACTATTTTTTTGTGTGTTTTGAAAAACGCATGCGTTTTTGTAGAAAACGCATGCGTTTTTATAACATGTGCCCCTATGGAAAACGCATGCCAAAACGCATGTACAATTAGTACCTTTTAGTGCCATTCAAAAACGCATGCGTTTTCCATAGGAGCCCATGTTAAAAAAACGCATGCGTTTTCTAAAACGCTTGCGTTTTTTTAACATGGGCTCCTATGGAAAACGCATGCGTTTTTGAATGGCACTAAGGCTGCGTTCACACATTTGCGTATTTTGTTGCGCTTTTTTGCGCGCGCTTTTTGCCGCGTTTTTCGGCCGCGTAAAAAAGTGCAGCAAAATACGCAGGGGCTTTCACACACTGCGCTTTCTTTCCCCCAGAAAGCGCAGTGATGTCACAGAGGGGAGGAAGAATCCTGCTTCCTCCTCCCCTCTGTGACATGTGTGACCGCCCCATTAGACTTCACAGTACACTGTGAAATCTAATTTAAACAAAAGCAAGTGTGTGAAAAATAAAAAAGAATCAATACTTCACCTCTCCGACGCCTTCTCCCGGTGTCTGGTACCGTCTGCCGCTCTCCGGTGTCCGGTTCTAAGTTCTTCTCACAGGACCTGTGGTGATGTCAGAGGGGGGCGTTCCCGGGGCGGTCCCATCGCTGATTGGCTGCTCGCGGTCATGTGGTATCACATGACCGCGAGTGCCCGGGAACGCCCCCCCTCTGACATCACCACAGGTCTTGTCAGAAGAGATCTGACTTAGAATCGGGGATCGCAAGGCGGGAGAAGGCGTCGGAAGGTGATGTATTCATTCTTTTTTATTTTTCTGACACTTGCTTTTGTTTAATTTAGACTTCACAGTGTGTATTAACACACTGTGGAATCTAATGAGCGGCCACAGCTGTCACAGAGGGGAGGAGGAAGCAGGATTCTTCCTCCCCTCTGGGAGAATACGCAGTAGTAGCTACGTAAACAATTGACATATCAATTGTTTACGGAGCTGCGTTTTCTCCCGGAAAATGCACTGCGTATTTTTACGCAATGTCTGCACTGCAAAGTGAATTTCCCATTCACTTTGCAGGCAGACAAAAGGCACATTGCGTATTTTGAAAAGCGCGCGTAAAAAAACGCGGCAAAATACGCAATGTGTGAACGCAGCCTAAAAGGTACTCATTGTACATGCATTTTTGCATGCGTTTCTCATAAGGCCCCATATTAAAAAACGCATAGTACAGTCACACATGCGTTTTTGCTATTAGGGCATGCGTTTTTTAACATTGGGGCCTATGGGTGCGTTTTTACATGCGTTTTTGAAAACGCAGGTCTCCAAAAACGCTTGTAAAAATGCTACTGTGACCCCAGCCATAGATAGATAGATGATAGATAGATAGATAGATAGATAGATAGATAGATAGATAGATAGATAGATAGATAGATATGTAGAAACAAATAGAGCAGCACTTCCCAGTGGGTGCTAATCAGCTCAGCTGTCTTCCCAGCACGTGTATATACTTGAAAAAATGCTGCAGCACTCCGTCATTAGATGTATCTTTATGCCTATATTACGGCTACAGGTACCATAGGGCAACATATCGGGCACATGCACCCTTCATCCAACCTGGATGAAGGGCGCATGTGCCCGATACGTTGCCCTATGGTACCTGTGGCCGTAATAAAGGCATAAAGATACATCTAATGACGGAGTGCTGCAGCATTTTTACAGATAGATAGATAGATAGATAGATAGACCAATACACGACTGCAGCACTCCAATAGCGATGTATATTGCCTCAAATGGCCTTCAGGCATCTCTGTGGTGGACGTTTCGGTCCTCAGACCTTCTTACAGCGGAAGGCTGGAAGAAGGTCTGAGGACCGAAACGTCCACCACAGAGATACCTGAAGGCCATTAAAGGTAATATACATCGCTATTGGTGTGCCGCAGTCGTTTATTGGTCTGTATAAGGCTAAGTGCACACTTACTGGCGGGTTGGTCGGCGGCGGCTGGGCGGACCCGCCAGGAAGCTCTGCGGCCGTCCACCGGCTTCCTGGCGGGTATGTGCGGCGGGAGCCGGGCGGGTGACGGGCGGGAGCCGGGCGGTTGCACAGCGTGTTCTCGCCGGCGGTTCTGCAGCGGCTGGAAGCAGCACATGATTCTGCTTGCAGCCGCTGAAGAACATGCGGTTTATAGAACTTGCTCATTCTTTGCTAACCCGCTGGGAAACCTGCGGTTTAGCAACGGATGAGCATGTGGAAACCGCTGGTGTGTGCACAGCGGCTGTCGGTTTCCATAGGTTTTAATGTTAATCCAAACGCCGGTTTGGATTAACATAAATTTACATAAAACTCATGGAAACCGACCGGCGGTTTCCGCTGCAAAAACGACTATAACCCGGCCAGTGCGCACATACCCTAAGGGGGGTGAAGGAACTAAACCCTGGACTGATTTGCACCACTCTTATAAGGGATTAAGTGCTGCTCTTAGTTTTTTCTATAGATATTATTATTATTATTATTTATTTATATAGCGCCATTAGGTTCCATGGCGCTTTACATGAGGATGAGGGTGACAAGAACAAGTACACTAAATCTAGGCGATCAGGACGTACAGGTACAGGAGGGGCAGGGACCCTGTCCACGAGGGCTCACAGTCTAAGAGGGGCGGGTTAGGATACAGTAGGATGGGGGAATGTCAGGTATGGGGCGGTCGCCTGGGTCTCATGGCAGGTTGTAGGCTTGACGGAACAAGTGAGTCTTCAGGTGACACTTGAAGCTACTCAGGGTAGGAGAGTGTCTGACGTGTTCGGGCAGGGAGTTCCAGAGTAAGGCAGATGCCCGGGAGAAGTCCTGGACTTGGTTGTGCGAAGAGGTGATGAGGGGGAGCAGAGGAGGAGTTCTTGGGAGGAGCGGAGGTTGCGTGAGGGTAGGTATCGGGAGACCAGGTCGTAGATGTATGGTGGGGCCCGGTTGTGTATGGCTTTGTACGCCATGGTTAGTGTTTTGAATTGGGATCTCTTGGAGACAGGGAGCCAGTGAAGGGCTTGGCAGAGGGGGGAGACAGGGGAGTAGCGGGAGGACATGTAGATGAGTCGGGCAGCGGAGTTGAGGATAGACTGGAGAGGTGTGAAGGAGTTAGCCGGGAGACCATTGAGAAGGAGGTTGCAGTAGTCAAGGCGGGAGATGATAAGAGCATGGATGAGTGTTTTAGCGGTGTCGTGGGTGAGGAAGGAGCGGATCCGTGAGATGTTCTTGAGCTGGAGCCGGAGGGATGTGGTGAGGGCCTCGATGTGGGGCTTGAAGGATAGGGAGGAGTCAAGGATTACCCCGAGGCACTTGGCTTGGGGGACTGGGGAGAGGGCGCAGTCGTTGATGCAGATGGATAGGTTGGGAGGTGGGGTGGAATTTCTTGGGGGGAAGACTATGAATTCAGTTTTGTCCATGTTGAGTTTAACCCCTTCAGGACCCAGCCTATTTTGACCCTAAAGACCTTGGCCTTTTTTGCAATTCTGACCAGTGTCCCTGTATGAGGTTATAACTCGGGAACGCTTCAACCGATCCTAGCGATTCTGAGATTGTTTTTTCGTGACATATTGGGCTTCATGCTAGTATTAAATTTAAGTCGATAATTTTTGCGTTTATTTGTGAAAAAATTAAAAATATGGCAAAAAGTTTGAAAATTTCACAATTTTCACATTTTTAATTTTTTTTTCTGATAAACAAGAGAGATATGTGACAGAAAAAAGTTATTAAATAATATTTTCCACATGTCTACTTCACATCAGCACAATTTTGGAAAAAAAAAATTTTTTTGTTAGGACGTTATAAGGGTTCAAAGTTCATGAGCAATTTTTCATTTTTCAACCAAAATTTACAAAACCATTTTTTTTAGTGACCACATCACATTTGAAGTCCTTTTGATGGGTGTACATGACAGAAAACACCCAAAAGTGACACATTCCAAAAACTGCACCCCTCAAGCTACTCAAAACTACATTCAAGAAGATTATTAACCCTTCAGGTGCTTCACAGGAACTAAAGCAAAGTGGAAACAAAAAATGGATATTTTAATTTTTTTATCAAAAATGTTCTTTTAGCCTCAATTCTTTCATTTTCACATGGGCAACAGGATAAAATGGATCTTAAAATGTGTTGTGCAAATTCTCCCGAGTACATCGATACCTCATATGTAGTCATAAACCACTGTTTGGGCGCACGGCAGGGCTCAGAATGGAAGGAGCACAATTTGAATTTTGGAGCTAATTTTACATTCAAAAAGTGAAATTGCGCTCCTTCCCTTCTGACCCCTGCCGTGCGCCCAAACAGTGGTTTATGACCACATATGAGGTATCGGTGTACTCAGGAGAAATTGCCCAACAAATTTTAGGATGAATTTTATGCTGTTGCCATGTGAAAACGAAAAAATTTAGGCTAAAAGAAAATTTTTGTGAAAAAAAAAGTACTATTTCATTTTCACAGATCAATTTGTAAAGCACCTGGGGGATCAATATGCTCACTACCCATCTAGATATGTTCCCTGGGGGGTCTAGTTTCCAAAATGGGGTCACTTGTGGGGGAGCTCCAATGTTTAGGCACACAGGGGCTCTCCAAACGCGACATGGTGTCCGCTAACAATTTGAATAAAAATCAGCTCAAATTGTTAGCTGTAACCATGTTGTGTTTGGTGAGCCCCTGTGTGCCTAAACATTGAAGCTCCCCCACAAGTGACCCCATTTTGGAAACTAGACCCCCCAAGGAACGTATCTAGATGCATAGTAAGCACTTTGAACCCCAAGGTGCTTCACAAATTCATCCATAAAAATGAAAAAGCACTTTTTTTTCCACAAAAATTTTCTTTTTTCATTATTATGGATCAATTTGTGAAGCACCTGGGGGTTCAATATGCTCACTACCCATCTAGATATGTTCCTTTGGGGGTCTAGTTTCCAAAATGGGGTCACTTGTGGGGGAGCTACAATGTGGAGACGCACAGGGGCTCTCCAAACACGACATGGTATCCGCTAACAATTTGAATGCAAAACGAGCTCAAATTGTTAGCGTACACCATGTTGCGTTTGGAGAGCCCCTGTGCGTCTCCACATAGGAGCTCCTCCACTAGTGACCCCATTTTGGAAACTAGACCCCCAAAGGAACATATCTAGATGCATAGTGAGCACTTTCAATCCCCAGGTGCTTCACATATTAATCTGTAAAAATGAAAAAGTACTTTTATTCCGCAAAAATCTTTTTTTTTCATTAATTTGTGAGGCACCTTGGGATTCAATATGCTCACTACCCATCTAGATATGTTCCCTGGGGGGTCTAGTTTCCAAAATGGGGTCACTTGTGGGGGAGCTCCAATGTTTAGGCACACAGGGGCTCTCCAAACGTGACATGGTGTCCGCTAACAATTTGAGCTGATTTTCCATTCAAATTGTTAGCGGACACCATGTCACGTTTGGAGAGCCCCTGTGTGCCTAAACATTGAAGCTCCCCCACAAGTGACCCCATTTTGGAAACTAGAGCCCCCAGGGAACTTATCTAGATGGGTGGTGAGCATTTTGAACCCCCAGGTGCTTCACAAATTAATCCGTAAAAATGAAAAAGTACTTTGTTTCCACAAAAAAAGTATTTTTTCATTTTTACGGATCAATTTGTGAAGCACCTGGGGGTTCAAAGTGCTCACTATGCATCTAGATACGTTCCTTGGGGGGTCTAGTTTCCAAAATGGGGTCATTTGTGGGGAAGATCCAATGTTTAGGCACACAGGGGCTCTCCATACGCGACATGGTGTCCGCTAACAATTGGAACGGTTAGCGGACACCATGTTGCGTATGGAGAGCCGCTGTGTGACTAAACATTAGAGCTCCAACACAAGTGACCCCATTTTGGAAACTAGACCCCCCAAGGAAAGTATCTAAATGCATAGTGAGCACTTTGAACCCCCAGGTGCTTCACAAATTGATCCGTAAAAATGAAAAAATACTTTATTTGTGGAAAAAAAAAAGTACTTTTTTATTTTTATGGATCAATTTGTGAACTACTTGGGGGTTCAAGTGCTCACTATGCATCTAGATACGTTCCTTGGGGGGTGTAGTTTCCAAAATGGGGTCACTTGTGGGGGAGCTCCAATGTTTAGGCACACAGGGGCTCTCCATACGCGACATGGTGTCCGCTAACAATTGGAATTGTTAGCGGACTCCATGTCGCGTATGGAGAACCCCTGTGTGCCACTAGCATTGCCATCAGCACAAGGGCAACTGGAAGAGTTGGGGTACAGCACCAGAAAATGGCACCTCTAATGTGCTATTTTCTGTGGTGGCTGTGGGTTGCAATTTGCAGCTTGGGGGGCCACAACATTTGGGTCTCTCCACGATGAGGATTGCAGCCCCCCAACTGCCAAGTTGTACCTGGCTGGCATCCAAAAATAAGGCAAAGCTCCTTGTCATTTTATTGGTAGAAGGAAAAAAATGGCATGGGGCTCCGCCATATTTTTGGTCCAGCCAGGTACAACTTGGCAGCTACGGACTGCCACCAGCCCCCAGCTGCCTCGTCATACCTGGCTGGAACCAAAAATAAAGCGAAGCCTATTTTTTTTTTATTTCTAGAATTATTTCTAGAAAAAAAATGACATAGGGCTCCGCCATATTTTTGGTCCAGCCAGGTACAACTTGGCAGCTACGGACTGCCACCAGCCCCCAGCTGCCTCGTCATACCTGGCTGGAACCAAAAATACAGCGAAGCCTATTTTTTTTTTATTTCTAGAATTATTTCTAGAAAAAAAATGACATAGGGCTCCGCCATATTTTTGGTCCAGCCAGGTACAACTAGGCAGCTGGGGGCTGGAATCCTCAGCATAGAGAGGCCCAAGCGTTCTGGGCCCCCCATGCTGAGAATTGCAGCCCGCAGCCGCCCCAGAAAATGGCGCATTCATTGAAGCGCCATTTTCTGGCGCTGTACCCACGCTCTTCCAGTTGCCCTGGTGCCGGTGGCTAACTGGGTAATAAAGGGGTTAATGCCAGCTTTTTATTGGCAGCTGGCACTAAGCCCGAGATTCATAATATAGGGCCAATGTTAGACCCGCCATTAGGAATCTCTAGTACGGTAAATAGTCAATAAATACACACAGAGAAAAATCTTTTTATTTGAAAAAAAAAACAGACACAATTCGGACTCCATCTTTATTATAAAAAGATCCGACGTAGTCCACAACGAAGATCCCACGACGCTCGATCGCCACTGCTCAATCCAGAGACTGCAGCAAGGGATCAAGTGTCCTCTTCCTACAGCCTCTGGGGTCAGCGTTATGGTGCACTGTATGGCAATGATCTGTCATACAATTCACCAAGACAATGATCCCAGAGACCACAACAAGAGGACACTTGATCCCTTGTTGTAGTCTCTGGGATCAGCGTCATGGTGCACGGTATGGAAATGGTCTGTCATACCGTGCACAATGACGCTGATCCCAGAGACTACAAGAGAACACTTGATCCCTTGTTGTAGTCTCTGGGATCAGCATCATGGTGCACGGTATGGCAATGATCTGTCATACCATGCACCCGACGCTGATCCCAGAGACTACAACAAGGTATCAAGTGTCCTCTTGTTGTAGTCTCTGGGATCAGCGTCATGGTGCACAGTATGGCAATGATCTGTCATACAGTGCACAATGACGCTGATCCCAGAGACTACAAGAGGACACTTGGTCCCTTGTTGTAGTCTCTGGGATCAGCATCATGGTGCATGGTATGGCAATGATCTGCCATTCAGTGTACCATGATGCTGATCCCAGAGACTACAACAAGAGGACATTTGATCCCTTGTTGTAGTCTCTGGGATCAGCGTCGGGTGCACGGTATGACAGATCATTGCCATATCGTGCACCATGATGCTGATCCCAGAGACTACAACAAGGGATCAAGTGTCCTCTTGTTGTAGTCTCTGGGATCAGCGTCATGGTGCACGGTATGGCAATGATCTGTCATACCGTGCACAATGACGCTGATCCCAGAGACTACAAGAGGACACTTGGTCCCTTGTTGTAGTCTCTGGGATCAGCGTCCGGTGCACGGTATGACAGATCATTGCCATACCGTGCACCATGACGCTGATCCCAGAGACTACAACAAGAGATCAAGTGTTCCCTTGTTGTAGTCTCTGGAGATCGTTTCCATGACGATTGGATCCTCTAAGTGCTGTGATCCCTGAGATCACAGCACTTAGAGGGTTAACACAGCCAGGGCACAGCAATCACACAGATGCTGTACCCTGGCTGTGACACCGCTCCTCTGCACACTCATCTCTATGCTGGGAGATGACTGTGCAGAGGAGCCGACAGAAGAAGGAGGACGCCGCAGGAAGAGGACAGCGCAGAGAAGACCCGGAGCAGACCGGAGGACAGAGGCAGAAGACCGAAGGAAAGAGGGAGAACAGCGGAGGACAGAGGAGAAGAAAGAAGACAGGTGAGGAAGAAGAGGGAGTGGGAAGAAGAGGGAGCGGGAAGAGAACGGGCGGAGGTGATCACCGCAGGCAGCGGTGGTCACAGGAGGCATGGGGAGGGATCGCAGGGCAGGGGAGACCACAGGGGGGGAGATCACCCACAGGGGGAGCCCACAGGGGGGAGATCACCCACAGGGGGGAGCCCACAGGGGGGAGATCGGAGGGCAGGGGGCACATCGGCGGCCCGGGGCAGAGCGGAGGGCCAGGGAACGACGGCGGGAGGGAACTCATCGGCCACACCGCCCCCACATTTGATTGGAGAGAGACACTCTCCAATCAGATCTGAGGGGGGGTGACAAAGGGCCCCTTGTCCAGCCAATGCCTGATGCTGTCCAGCATCAGGCATTGACTGTATTGTAACATCTCACCAAGTTTCATTGGTGAGATATTACAATTACTCCGATTGGCAGTTTCACTTTCACTTCACTGCCAATCGGAGCGGTCCTAGCCCCGGGGGGGCTAAGCCACCCCCCCTAGGGTATAGTGCAGGTCCTTCCGCACCTGCGGCTCTATTAACCCCTTAGTGACCGCGGTTAATAGAGCCGCAGGACGGGAAACTGGGGAGGACGCAGCATATGCGTCCAAGGTCGGGAACGAACTTGTTTTGAGGACGCATATGCTGCGTCCTGGGTCGAGAAGGGGTTAAGGAAGCGAGCAGAGAAGAAGGATGAGATGGCGGAAAGGCATTGTGGGATTTTCGAGAGTAGGGAGGTGATGTCAGGGCCGGACAGGTAGATTTGGGTGTCGTCGGCGTAGAGGTGGTACTGGAGGCCATGGGACTCAATGAGTTGCCCTAGGCCGAGAGTGTAAATGGAGAAAAGTAGGGGTCCCAGGACCGAACCTTGGGGGACTCCGACAGAAAGGGGGTAGGGTGAGGAGGAGGTGTGGGAGTGCGAGACGCTGAAGGTCCGGTGCGCTGGGTATGAGGAGATCCAGGAGAGGGCAAGGTGGGTGATGCCAAGGGATTCCAGGATACCGAGAAGGGAGTGGTCAACCGTGTCGAAGGCGGCAGACAGGTCAAGGAGTAGAAGGATGGAGTAGTGGTGTTTGTTCTTGGCGGTCAGTAGTTCGTTGGTGACTTTGGTCAGGGCTGTTTCGGTGGAATGGAGGGGTCGGAAGCCGGACTGTAGGCGGTCGAAGTGGGAGCACGAGGAGAGGTGAGAGGACAGTTCGGAGTGGACGTGCTGTTCAAGTAGCTTAGAGGCGAATGGGAGAAGAGATATGGGGCGATAGTTAGAGACAGAGGTAGGGTCAAGTGAGTTTTTTTTTAGGATGGGCGTGATTAGGGCGTGTTTGAAGGCCGAGGGGAAGGTACCAGTGCTAAGTGAAAGGTTAAAGAGATGGGTGAGGGCTGGGATGAAAATGGAGGAGTGGCTCGGAATGAGGTGGGATGGGAGCGGGTCGTGGGCGCTGGTGGTGAGGTGTGATTTTGACAGGAGGGAGGAGATAGATAGATAGATAGATAGATAGATAGATAGAAGTAGATAGATATAGATAGATAGATAGAAAAAACAGAAATAAACTGCACAGCACTCAGAGACATAGTGTGAACTGGTGCCAGCAGGGACGCTGGGTCAAACTATTAGAAAAAATTTCTCTGCAGCACTCAGCTACTACCAATAATGCACACATGCTAATAAGCGGTATAGGAGGAACAAATTAAAAATGTATGTTTTTTTTGGCCAATGTATGTACCAATAACCTCAGAAAATAAAAAATAAGAATATTGAGCTTTTTGAAAAAATCGTAAATTTTTCATTTTTTCCTCATATACCGCTTGTTAGCATGTGTGCATTATTGGTAGTAGCTGAGCGCTGCAGTGAAATTTTTGTCAGGTTGTTTGATCCAGCGTCCCTGCTGGAACCAGTTCACACTATGTCTTTGAGTGCTGTGCAGTTTTTTTTCTAATATGTGGAGATGCTGGCTCCCATGTTT
The DNA here is from genome assembly GCA_033576535.1 of Allobates femoralis. NCBI lineage: Eukaryota > Metazoa > Chordata > Amphibia > Anura > Aromobatidae > Allobates > Allobates femoralis. Next base: position 130,903,940 of record JARQOC010000005.1, read on the forward strand.
GCACTTAGCACCCTCATCGCCCACAAGTGGTTAGTACTGTAGCCTCTGCAACACTGGGGTCTTGAGGTCCTGGGTTCAATTCCCACCAAGGACACTAAGAACAACATCTGCAAGGAGTTTGTATGTTCTCCCCGTGTTTGTGTGCGTTTCCTCCGGGCACTCCGGTTTTCTCCCACATTGTATAGACATACTGATAGGATGTTTAGATTGTGAGCTCCCAAGAGAGACAGCTTTACTGATGTATGTAAAGTGCTATTGAATTAATAGCGCTATATAAATGAATAAATATTATATTAAGTGGGACAAGGAGGACAGGGATGTCAGCAAAGGACTCATCAGACCTGAGGTCACCGTGTCGTGGGTAATCAGCAAACAGACATTGGCCAATGTATGTACCAAGAACCTCAGAAAATAACAAATAAGAATATTGAGTTTTTTGAAAAAAAGTAAGTTTTTAATTTTTTCCTCATATACCGCTTGCTAGCATGTGTGCATTACTGGTAGTAACTGAGCGCTGCAGAGAATTTTTTTCTGATAGATAGATAGATAATCTATCTATCTATGTACCAAATTAATAGCAGTACACTGGTTTTTCTTCATCTATTTATCTATCTACCTACCTGCCAAAATAACAAGAAGGTGCAAACCTGTAATGGCGGGTTTACACGTCGCGATATCGGCGTCCAACTCCGACCAAAAGTCACGTGGTTCGGGAGTTGGACCCGATATCTTTCGCGCGTTGTACGGTTTGAACGTACAACGCGATGCTGGAACGATGCCAAAACGATATCGGGGTTGAATGACCGTGCTATTCAACCGCCCGATATCGCATGGCCGTTGTAGCCGCATCGTACCGTGTAACAGCCCAACTACGATGTGTACGCTCACGTCACTCATTCACTCCCATGTTAAATGGTCGTTCCTGGGTTGGTGGGCGTACACATCGTCGGGACGTTGTATCCCGATATCGTGCCGTATAAACCAGCGATGTGATGGCGGAAAAAGCGCGCTCAAAAAGCGCGCTCCCGCGTCGTTGGTTACGATATCGGCCCGATATCGCGACGTGTAAACCCACCATCAGAGCCACGTCACACACACAGATATCTGTGCAGAGATTGTTCGCAGATCTCTGGTTGCAGTGAAATCATGGACACATTGCTCCATTTTGTGGCTGTGTACAAATGTAACAATGTGTCCATGATTTCACTGCAACCAGAGATCTGCTAACAATATCTGCACAATTATCTGTGTGTGTGACTGGGCCTTTAGGCAAGGTGTTTAATTTGTCAGACAGGTGAACTCTTCCTGCAAAGTGGCAGCAGGAACAGTAAGATATTTCCTGGACTTCCAAAATTGCAAACATCAAAGAAGATTGCACATAGGTGTAGGTCAACAGAATAACCATGTGATACATTTCTAGTCAGCCTGATGGAGTCACAATGTGACTACAGTCTGTGGCTGACACTTTATATCCTTTTATAGTTGGAGGTCCTTAAAGGGATGTGGATGGCTGAGACAATCAATGCTTCGGCGAATCGTTCAGCCGACAAGACATCTCAGCTGACATCTCATACAGAGAAGCACTCGTTTGATACTGAAATTCACATATATCTTATGCTTTATGAATTTCCACTATGCCAGATAATGTTGGCTGCCTGGGAAATTTTGCTAAATTGTCAAGAAAAAAAAATCAGGCTGATAACCCTAGTTTTGATTTCTTTGAATGTAATTCTATTTGTGCTGGGACATAAACATGATAATCTAGGGGGACAGAAAGGAAGAAGGTACCAACCACAGTAATCTAGGGGGACAGAAAGGAAGACGGTACCAACCACGATAATCTAGGGGGACAGAAAGGAAGACGGTACCAACCACAGTAATCTAGGGGGACACAAAAGAAGACGGTACCAACCACGATAATCTAGGGGGACAGAAAGGAAGACGGTACCAACCACAGTAATCTAGGTGGACAGAAAAGAAGACGGTACCAACCACAGTAATCTAGGGGGACAGAAAGGAAGGTGGTACCAACCACAGTAATCTAGGAGGACAGAAAAGAAGACGGTACCAACCACAGTAATCTAGGCGGACAGAAAAGAAGACGGTACCAACCACAGTAATCTAGGGGGACAGAAAAGAAGACTGTACCAGCCACAGTAATCTAGGCGGACAGAAAAGAAGACGGTACCAACCACAGTAATCTAGGGGGACAGAAAAGAAGACTGTACCAGCCACAGTAATCTAGGCGGACAGAAAAGAAGACGGTACCAACCACAGTAATCTAGGGGGACAGAAAAGAAGATGGTACCAACCACGGTAATCTAGGGGGACAGAAAAGAAGACGGTACCAACCACGTTAATCAAGGGGGACAGAAAGGAACAGACGGTACCAACCACGATAATCTAGGCGGAAAGAAAGGAACAGACTGTACCAACCACAATAATCTAGGGCGACACAAAGGAAGACGGTACCAACCACGGTAATCTAGGGGGACAGAAAAGAAGATGGTACCAACCACGGTAATCTAGGGGGACAGAAAGGAACAGACTGTACCAACCACTGAAATCTAGGGGGACAAAAAATGAACAGCTGGTATCAACCATGGTAATTTAGGGGACAGAAAGAAACAGATGGTACCAACCACGGTAATCTATGGGGACAGGGAGGAACACGCGGCATCTAACAATTAAATCTAGGGGACAGAAAATGAAAAGGCGGCACAAACCACAGTAATTTAGGGGCACAGAAAGGAACAGATGGCACCTTTACTTATTTTAGCATCTATATGCACTGCTAGTGGCCTGGGGCCATAGATCGGCAAGACCCCAGAGACATCAGACTGTCAGGGGCCTTATTCATATTGCCAATATTGATCTCCTGGCAGAAACCTGCTGTTTATGTTCAAGGTAAATAATAGTATCACAAATCAATGAACTGAACTGGATCTGCCCTGTGGCAAATGTTCACTACCTGTGGTTTTGGCAGCAAGGCAAGTGTTACTAATATAATGTTTAGAAAGAGGTGACAATCTGGTGTCACCTGACACCTCTTGGTATGTTTGCTTGTGAATTAGGAAGGCATGTAGTCCCAAAAACTTGGCATATTTTGCATAAACTGTGAGATCAGCAGTGATTTAAAATGTTTTTCCAGCGATCACATAACCTCCCTGTACAGGACCCAGCGTTCTGCACGAGCTACGTGACCCGTGAATGACAGCAAACAAGGTGTTATAAATATATTCATGGCTCCTGTCCAATTTATGTCAGAAAAATGATTAAACCGCACCTGAAGATTACAACGTGTGCCCTGTACAATGCCGGGAGACGGCAATCCGGAATTACTTTACTCTGCTCTATTTTAGGGACAGACAGATGTAATTAATGTCCAATGTGGTTCATTTGCATAGTGGATGGAAATGGAAGAGGAGGAACACCATTGATAATTATGGGATCTGCTTTGGTATTTGCCAATATTTGTTAATTTTTAAAATGGGGAAAAAAAAGTCAGTCTGATGTATTTATATTTCTCTTCTACAAAAGACACATAACAGAATCCAGACAGATCCCATAATAATCAGTGGGGCTTCTGCTTCTAAGTCACAACAGTTATGCAATGGATCTGGTTTGGACATGAATTCTGTTTTTCCTTAAAGGGGTTTTCCCACCTCCAGGATCCTATACCAATATGTAGTAGGTATAATAATAATATTAATAATATTAGCAAATCCCTCCAATTAGAAATGTAGTATAGTTCTCCTGATTAGCTATGTTACTTACATCATGTGCAGGGTATTGCAGCTTAGGTATCCATGGTTAAGACCACTCATATAGTGACAGTTAGTTGTGGTTGTAACCATGGATACCAGAGTTGCAATACACTGCACATAAGGCAAGAGACATGGCTAATCAGAACTATACTACATTTCTAATTGGAGGGATTTACCAATATTATAATTATTACACCTACTACATATTGGGATAGGATCTTGGAGATGACAATACCCCTTTAAATAGAACGCAGTAGAATTCCCAAACACAGCAGGAGCCCTGTGTATTGCTTTTATTTTGCTTTGCAGCTATTGTTCCCTGTAAGCAGCCACAACAGACTGGAGAGGCTGCTTGGAGGTATACTGCCTGTATAATAACCATCTACTAGATCTCACCATCTCCGGGACTGAGATATATCGGTGAAGGATATTGGAAGCTTGTTTGAAAAGTTTTCTAATTTGTCCCTTTAAGGGCAAGTAGATAAAGGGATTTCCCATCTCATAAAAGGAATGTTGGGGTTCTGAACTCCTGGATCGATATTGATCCCTAGATCATTAGAAGGAAAAGGAGGCAATAGTATTTTAGGACTGTATACTGTGCCATTCAGGTGAGCAGAGCCACAGATCCCTGGGCCAAGTGTGGGCCAGCCTGGGAGCCAAGTGCAGGGCAGCCTAGGGGCCAATTGTGGGTCAGCCTGGGGGCCAAGTGCGGCCCAGCCTGGGGGCCAGGTGGGATGCTGTGCAGGGGAAAGGCACTGGAAACTGACACCATATCCTCTTTATTATCAGGGCTCAGAGTTTAGACAGCACCAATCATAATGCAGCTGAATTCTAGCAATATCGAATACTTTTATGAGATGGGAACAACCTCTTGTGCTGCAAAAACCATTACTGTATCCTTTATACTTGATTTATGATAATGTCAATGAGAGTATAACAAAAACTCTTTATGTATCCTAAACACTTTCATTTATTTAAAAATCGACTAGAAAAACTTGCATAGCTTTCATTCTTCAAGTTGCCGCAGGAAGCAGCACACTCATGACTCACAGAAAACATATAAAACATATAAAAATATAACGATTTACAATATATTCACATATTTTACAAAATTATTATAAAAAAAAGGCACAAAAGGGTTTACGCCGAGAAGGTTGAAAACGAACAGAGCATTTTCTTTGTGCACTTCAGAATCTAAAGTTTTGCCCTCCGGTGAACCCTCATTTTTGCACTTGCTCCCATAATTAATAATGTATCTGTGCAGATAAGTCCTGATCATGATAAATGCACCACACTGTGTGTATTCTGCCTCCACGGAGATTGATAAGATCGGTTGCATAGTGTAAAGTCTTGGAAGAAATCTTGTCAGTGTCCATTGTCCGGAGTACAATGAGAATACACTTGTGAATGGCTGAGAAGGCACCTGAGATACTCTGGATGAAGTCACAAATACTATCCGGCTGAAATGGTTAAGGCAAGAACGGTGTGAAGATATTCGGGCCCCATGAGCCGTATGGATCGTTTCATGATTTGGAGGAATTGCTGTGGTTTGTTTCATTGGTCGGAAGAGGTAAAATACTTTTGGCTGAGTCCCCATTGCCTCGAAGCAGCAGGAACCTGGAATGAGCTTTGGTCGTCCTGGTAAACATGTGTAGACTGGATGGTCTCAGTGCGCTATACAGCAGCCTGACTCCTCGTGCTTGTGGAGCAGGGACATTCTGGAGAACGTTTTAGAACAACTTTTACACTGATATTTCTTCACATCTGAATGGGTTTGCAAATGGGCCCTGAGGTTCGACCTGTCCGCAAAAGCTCGGTTACAATGTGGGCACGAGAAAGGCTTTTCTCCTGCAGAATAAGATGGAAATGGAAAACGTAAGGTTACAAGAACTATGCAGCTTAGTCTATATATAAGGCAGATCTGTAGGCAAAATATGATCTTCAATCTATATAAGAGGCGGGAAAAGTACAAGTCATGGATGTAATTGGGGAACTGCAGATGAAAACATCAGCCCTACACACATACCACACAGTAAGACATACAGAATAGCCAGTTGTGCTGTAGAACTACAAGTCTCTCCATCCATGTCCTGACCCCTTCACTAACTATGACAACTATTCCCCCGAGCAGCATACACATGGATGGCGGATCCAGAGGTGGTCATGGCGCACTGTCTGCTGGGCCGTGTAGTAGTATCACACCTTTGTAGACCTGAAGAAAACCCACCTCGGGCAGATACTGATCACTTGAGGCCAGTCTATGCTTACACAGAGCGAACACTAACAATGTATATGGGAATTGTAAAGGCAATGAGAGCTGAGGAATGAATGGAAATGGCTTAGTGGTGATAGCTCCTAATCTCTGTCCACAGATAGAGACATGATACAAGATCTGATTCTTACCAGTGTGAGTCCTGATGTGTCCCTGCAGTAGCCAGGGCCTGGAGAAGGCCTTCCCGCAGATCTTACACACGCAGGGTAATGTGTGGGTCCGGATGTGCATCTTCAGTGCCCCCAGGCTGACATATTCCTTGTCACAGTACTTGCAGGAGAAAGACTTCCTTGCCTGAGCATCGCAGTGTAGTTGCTTGTGCTTGGCCAGTCCGGAGAACGTTGAGTAGCTCTTACTGCACAGGCTGCACTGGAACTTCTCCACCTCTATAGAATGGGGGTCACACAGCTTAGCCTGCAGCCGCTCCTCCTCATCACTGACCGGACTCTCAGAGCCGCTGTGGTCCTTGGATGAGGTATCGGACTGAGGAGGAGGGCTGAGACGTCCCAGCGATGAGGGGTATCCGGACAGGGGTGACAAGTCACTGGGCAGGGGAGGAGGGAGCAGGCTAGTCCATACTGTAATTGGGCTGTAGGCGACAGAGCTGAGGAGGTCCGTCTGTGGGATCACCGCCACCGGGTACCTCTCGTACAGGAACGGAGAGATCAGAACTGCTGTATGGAGGGAAGCACAACATGTATGAGGAGGATGCCCACAGAAAGAGGGAGAACATTTCCAGACATTACATGTACATACAGATGTAGCAGAGCCGAACTTGCCAGATAATGTGGAAGTTATGTACAGTCCTAATAGTTCATCGTAATTTCAGGATACGTTGTGCACTTGGCTATGATATCTGGTATGTAGTCATTTACTAATACATGAACATATGTAGATAGATAAGATACACAGATAGATATATAGGATAGATAGAAACACAGACAGATTAGATAGATAGATAGATAGATAGAATTATATATAACATATTCAGGGCAGCAGGGTACAAACATGCACACTCATCTTTCCTCTGTCCCTGCACTTGGGCTTAGTTGCCCCCAGTTGCCTGCAGTCAGTGATAGTATAGTTACCCCCAGTTGTCCCCAGTCAGTGATAGCGTAGTTACCCCTAATTGCCTGCAGTCAGTGATAGTGTAGTTACCCCAGTTGTCCTCAGTCAGTGATAGTGTAGTTACCCCCAGTTGCCTGCAGTCAGTGATAGTGTAGTTACCCCCCAATTGCCTGCAGTCAGTGATAGTGTAGTTACCCCCCAATTGCCTGCAGTCAGTGATAGTGTAGTTACCCCCCCAGTTGCCTGCAGTCAGTGATAGTGTAGTTACCCCCCAGTTGCCTGCAGTCAGTGATAGTGTAGTTACCCCCCAGTTGTCCCCAGTCAGTGATAGTGTAGTTGCCCCCAGTTGCCTGCAGTCAGTGTTAGTGTAGTTACCCCCCAATTGCCTGCAGTCAGTGATAGTGTAGTTACCCCCCAGTTGCCTGCAGTCAGTGATAGTGTAGTTACCCCCCAGTTGTCCCCAGTCAGTGATAGTGTAGTTACCCCCCAGTTGTCCCCAGTCAGTGATAGTGTAGTTACCCCCCAGTTGTTCCCCAGTCAGTGATAGTGTAGTTGCCCCCAGTTGCCTGCAGTCAGTGATAGTGTAGTTACCCCCCAGTTGTCCCCAGTCAGTGATAGTGTAGTTGCCCCCAGTTGCCTGCAGTCAGTGTTAGTGTAGTTACCCCCCAATTGCCTGCAGTCAGTGATAGTGTAGTTACCCCCAGTTGTCCCCAGTCAGTGATAGTGTAGTTGCCCCCAGTTGCCTGCAGTCAGTGTTAGTGTAGTTACCCCCCAATTGCCTGCAGTCAGTGATAGTGTAGTTACCCCCAGTTGTCCCCAGTCAGTGATAGTGTAGTTGCCCCCAGTTGCCTGCAGTCAGTGTTAGTGTAGTTACCCCCCAATTGCCTGCAGTCAGTGATAGTGTAGTTACCCCCAGTTGTCCCCAGTCAGTGATAGTAGTTACCCCCAATTGCCTGCAGTCAGTGATAGTATAGTTACCCCCAATTGCCTGCAGTCAGTGATAGTATAGTTACCCCCATTGCCTGCAGTCAGTGATAGTGTAGTTGCCCCCGGTTGTCTGCAGTGGAGTTGCCCCCGGTTGTCTGCAGTATAGTTGCCCCCAGTTGTCCCCAGTCAGTGATAGTGTAGTTGTCCCCGGTTGTCTGCATTGTAGTTGCCCCCGGTTGTCTGCAGTGTAGTTGCCCCCGGTTGTCTGCAGTGAAGTTGCCCCCAGTGGGCGCCGGTCCCGGTACCTGTGTGACTGTCCAGTTCGCCATAGTTTGGCTTCTTGAGAGGAGTTGAAGTGTTTCTTCACCAGGAAGGAGCGCGGCATTGTCAGTGCGAGAAGTAACGGTCCCGCCGGCTACTGCAGGCTCGGGTAGCTGCGACTCCGGGCTGGAGGCACAGCGCTGCACACACTGCCTGCACACAGCAGCACTGTCTACAACACACTGCCGTCCTCACTGCTGGTAAAGTAGTCAGGTGCAGGGCGGCCGCTCCCCTCCTGTCACAACCACCCGCTGTCCTGGGAGGGATCGGAGGAAACATCCAATCATCATCCCCAGACCCGAACTACTTCTCTCAAGTTTCACATCCTGACAGGGGCGCCTGTGTAGTGCACCAAGGGTTAAATCCTTCGTGGAGGGGCGGGTGGTCTCTGTGGTGATAAGTGTCCGGAGCTGTCTATGGAGGGTGCTGGCACAGTCTGTAGTGATCAGTGCCCGGAGCTGTCTATGGAGGGTGCAGGCACAGTCTGTGGTGATCAGTGGCCGGAGCTGTCTATGGAGGGTGCAGGCACAGTCTGTAGTGATCAGTGCCCGGAGCTGTCTATGGAGGGTGCAGGCACAGTCTGTGGTGATCAGTGGCCGGAGCTGTCTATGGAGGGTGCAGGCACAGTCTGTAGTGATCAGTGCCCGGAGCTGTCTATGGAGGGTGCAGGCACAGTCTGTGGTGATCAGTGCCCGGAGCTGTCTATGGAGGGTGCAGGCACAGTCTGTAGTGATCAGTGCCCGGAGCTGTCTATGGAGGGTGCAGGCACAGTCTGTGGTGATCAGTGGCCGGAGCTGTCTATGGAGGTGCAGGCACAGTCTGTGGTGATCAGTGCCCGGAGCTGTCTATGGAGGGTGCAGGCACAGTCTGTGGTGATCAGTGGCCGGAGCTGTCTATGGAGGGTGCAGGCACAGTGTGTGGTGATCAGTGCCCGGAGCTGTCTATGGAGGGTGCAGGCACAGTCTGTAGTGATCAGTGCCCGGAGCTGTCTATGGAGGGTGCAGGCACAGTCTGTGGTGATCAGTGGCCGGAGCTGTCTATGGAGGGTGCAGGCACAGTCTGTGGTGATCAGTGCCCGGAGCTGTCTATGGAGGGTGCAGGCACAGTCTGTGGTGATCAGTGGCCGGAGCTGTCTATGGAGGGTGCAGGCACAGTGTGTGGTGATCAGTGGCCGGAGCTGTCTATGGAGGGTGCAGGCACAGTCTGTAGTGATCAGTGCCCGGAGCTGTCTATGGAGGGTGCAGGCACAGTCTGTAGTGATCAGTGCCCGGAGCTGTCTATGGAGGGTGCAGGCACAGTCTGTGGTGATCAGTGTCCGGAGCTGTCTATGGTGGGTGCAGGCACAGTCTGTGGTGATCAGTGCCCGGAGCTGTCTATGGAGGGTGCAGGCACAGTCTGTAGTGATCAGTGCCCGGAGCTGTCTATGGAGGGTGCAGGCACAGTCTGTGGTGATCAGTGGCCGGAGCTGTCTATGGAGGGTGCAGGCACAGTCTGTAGTGATCAGTGGCCGGAGTTGTCTATGGAGGGTGCAGGCACAGTCTGTAGTGATCAGTGGCCGGAGCTGTCTATGGAGGGTGCAGGCACAGTCTGTAGTGATCAGTGGCCGGAGCTGTCTATGGAGGGTGCAGGCACAGTCTGTAGTGATCAGTGGCCGGAGTTGTCTATGGAGGGTGCAGGCACAGTCTGTGATCAGTGGCCGGAGCTGTCTATGGTGGGTGCAGGCACAGTCTGTAGTGATCAGTGGCCGGAGCTGTCTATGGAGGGTGCAGGCACAGTCTGTGGTGATCAGTGCCCGGAGCTGTCTATGGAGGGTGCAGGTGTGGCACCCTGGCACCCTATTGGGCACCACAGAACCCTTGGTACGCAAATGGAGCAGTAACAGCAAGCAACACTCACAAAACACCTAACAACACCTTAGACACCTCTGTTTCACCCCAGGCCTCTAGGGGAGCTCCACTAGTCACTTTGAGCCAGTTCCCCCTTAAAATAGGGTCCTGGAGGGAGAAACAGCAGAGTGTGCAGACACTAGAAGAGCTGCAGGACGTGTGCAACCACTGGTTCTGGAGCTATACCAGGCCCAAATCAGCACACCTGACCAGTGAGAGACCCTTGCAATTGGGGTCATAGGAAAGGAGAAAGCACCTCTCAGGGACATCAGAGTTACCCTAACTCTTCCCTTAACAACCGTTTACTGGAACCGAGCTGTGAGAGCTACTTTGCCACCACAGAGAACCAGCACTTCTAACAGGGAGTCTAGCCCCCTGTTCACCTGAAGCACCTACCGACGAGAGCCCAGGGAAGAGCATTGATCCGGCTTAACCCCTTAACAGTGCCCTCAGTGCAGTTACCCAGGTGAAACACATTCCACTGAACGCACAACCCGGTGCGGCAGGATTCCACATCCACCCGACCTCACTAGAACTACAGGGAAAGGAAGCCTACCCACTGCTTGCTGTGAAACTCCAGGAGTGTCAACCTCATCTACCGGTCCGAGTGTACCTGCTTTCCACCAGTAAAGGTACCCAAAAGACTTTGATGTGGTCTGTGTTTGATTCCTGAACTTAACAGCAGTATACTAAGCTGCCTCACAACATCTTCTGCAGCTCCCAGCTCCGGGGACTCCCGCTCGTCCTGTGGGGAGCATCCCATCTTGCTGCATAACATCCCCCGGAGGCCTAGCAGCGCCGGTGAAGTCACCGGAATTCCCGCAGGTGGCGTCACGACAAGATTTAACCCCTTATCTGTTCAGCCATTCCCCTATTGATCTGGACCACCGGGCCCCACAGCCGCAGGCGCGGTTCTGTGACAAGGAGAGGAAAACGCCCGCGACGTGCAGAACCCGGCTATGGTGAGTCAGAATTTGGCGGCACGAACAGGATACGAGCAGGCCCGTTTCCCAACGGGTATTGTGTGCTATTTTAATGACTGTAAATATCGAACTATATATTTGAACCGCCATTGCTGCGCGAAAGGCGTGAAAAGAAGGGGCGTTACTTTGCAAAGGGCGCGAAGATAGGCCCCGCCTCCACGCTCCAACGACTTCCCCTGAACACTGCAGGAACTGGAAACTCCCGTGGTGCCTCACTCCTCACCGCGAGACCGAAACTTCCGTTTGAAACCGAAAGGACTGGCCGCGCTTAACTAAAGGGGAGCGAGGATGAGTGATCCGGATTCCAACAACGCGGTACCCCCGCAACAACAGCAAAACGTACCTCCAGATGGACAGCAACACGCCGGCGGTATGCAGCAACAACCCGCTCCGATTATGCCGATATCTCTGCCATACGTTCCGAATGCAGCCTGGTTACCAAAGTACAGCGGTACACCCGGTACCTTGGAGACGTTCCAAAGGAAGATATGCCAAGTGCTGGACATGTACGCCATGACCGGTAAGCAGAGGGCTTCAGTTATAATGGGACAGTTAACAGGCGCAGCCGAGCTGCAGAGCCGAAACTGGTCTATAGAAACTCAGGAGTCTGTGGAGCAGAATTCGCTAAATTAACCCGGGTTTTTGAACACCATACTGAGGCTGAGTTAAGACTGATGTTTTATCACTGTAAACAAGGGGCACAGGAGAGTGTCCTGGACTATTCACTGCGCTTACAAAAAGCACTGAGACTGTTAAAACAAGTCGATCCTGATAGTGTCAGAGATGAAAACAAAGCGTTAATTGGACAGTTTGTTGTGGGCCTTAATCTACCTGAGGATAGAAAGCAGGCAATCTGGTGGTCCATGCAAAATCCTGGCAAAGAGTTTGACATTTTGAGAGACTTAACAGTGCGGGGGCAGCAGCTCCCTACAGTGCCCAATCTAACCTCACAGCGGCAGTATACTGACACCCCTTCCGTGCCGGCAGCAGTATCTCCAATCCCTGCGGTTCAGTCTAGCGCACAGACTATAACACCTGACCGGTTTGAACGACTGTGTGCTAATGTCGAGCAGCTGATGAAAGACATGGCCAAGCTCCAAGCTGGGAGAAGACCCAAGACAGATGCAAGGTCATTGGACAAGATCCAGCTCGATGACAGCCCCGACGACGTCCCGTGGATGAAGAGAAAGACACAGCCGCTGCGAGGAAAGCCTGCAGATCGCCGCAGCCCTGACTGACGCCGTGCCAGTCAGCAGAGTGACAGAGAAGGACGCACTCAGCAATCCTGTCCTTTAAACGAACAACCCCTGGGCGAGAAGGGCCAACCCCAGGAGTAGACTATCCAGGCCCGACCAACTGGGAATACAAGTACGTAGGAGACTGCCCATATCTACCCATAGTCATCGATGGCATCGCTACCTCTGCCTTGATAGACACTGGATCCCAGGTGACAACCATCCCATGTATCCTTTACAAGCGGTTCTGGCCAGATGTTGAGCTGGAACCCCCACACCCCGATCTGAACATTGAAGCCACTAACGGTATAATAGTTCCAGTGGAGGGACAATGGGAAGCTACAGTAAAGTTGGGGAGGGTGCAGCTGAAGAACCAGGGTATCATAATGGTTCAGGATAAGCCAAACGACAGGGATCCACATATAATACTGGGTACTAATATTATGGTCAAATGTATCGATGAAGTGTTGTTTTTACTCCAACAGAGTGTTAATGCTGGTAGACCAAGAGAAAAGAGAGCTATCAATAAACAGATCCGAGCTTTGATATATCAACAACAGGTAAAAATGTCTAATGGTGAAATTGGCAGAGTACGGGTCACAGATCCCATTCCAATTGTGGTACCACCCAGAAGTGAAATGATGATCTGGTGTCGAGCAGCCATAGGCCTCAAAGGGCAGGACTACCAAGCTGTAGTAGAGCCTGTAATGTCTGATAGTAGTCCTACGCTCTTGACAGCCAAAGGGTTGGTCGATGTAAGAAAGGGAGAGTCTCCGTACGCATATTAAACTATGGTGATGACGAAGTCAGACTGCCAAGATATGCAACTGTTGCAAAATTGTACCAGGTTGAAAATAATGCTGTTATTGATGTAAAATCCTCTTCCCAACTGTAACTGACGAACCCCCTCACTCCAAAGATCAGTTAGAGAAATGGTATCAGGAGCTCAGTGTAGGAACTGACAATACACCTACTCACCAGAAAAATGGAGTATACCGGGTAGTTCAGGAGTATGAACAAGTGTTCAGTAAACACCCACTCGACTTTGGGAGGATTAAAGGGGTACAACAGCATATCCCCACAGGTAACCATGCACCTATCAAAGAAAGGTAAAGGCCTATACCACCCACACACTACCAAAAAGCCAAAGAGATGCTTCAGGACATGAAAAATGCAGGAGTCATTAGGGATAGCTGTAGTCCCTGGGCAGCACCACTGGTCCAGGTTAAAAAGAAAGATGGTAGTATGAGGATGTACGTAGACTACAGACAAATCAATAAAGTCACACACAATGATGCATACCCGTTACCCCGCATAGAGGAGTCACTAGCTGCACTCAAATCTGCCAACTACTTCTCCACATTAGATCTTACTAGTGGGTACTGGCAGGTTGCCGTTGCAGAGGAGGATTGTGAGAAGACAGCCTTCACGACCCCTATGGGGCTCTGCGAGTTCAACAGTATGCCATTCGGGTTGTGTAATGCCCCAGGAACATTTCAGAGACTAATGGAGTGTTGTTTGGCCCACAAGAACTTTGAGACTGTGCTGTTATACCTTGATGTCATTGTATACTCCCAGACCTATGAAGACCACCTACAGCACCTGAGTGAAGTGTTCGAGTCACTGTCCAAGTACGGGATGAAACTGAAACCATCCAAGTGTCACCTGCTGAAACCCAAGGTCCAATACCTAGGACATGTGGTTAGTGCCGAAGGCGTAGCACCTGACCCGGACAAGGTAACCGTCATCAAGGACTGGCCAGCACCAACTACTTACAAAGAGGTACGTCAATTTCTAGGACTGGTCGGGTACTACCGACGATTCATCAAAGGCTATACCAAGATAGCAGCACCCATGCAAGATCTCTTAGTAGGTCAATCTAAAAACGGCAAGATCAAGGGACCCCCGTTCCACTGGGGACCAGAACAGGAACAGTCCTTCCAAAAGTTAAAAGATGCTTTAACAGGAGAAGAGATCCTGACCTACCCTGATTACAATCTCCCGTTTTTACTGTACACTGATGCAAGCAATGAAGGTTTAGGAGCAGTCCTATCCCAGCGTCAACAAGGGAATGAAAAGGTGATAGCCTACGCCAGCAGAAAGCTCCGTCCCACGGAAAGGAACCCGGAGAACTACAGATCCTTCAAACTGGAGTTCTTGGCCCTGGTCTGGGCAATCACAGAGCGTTTCAAGCATTACCTAGCATCCGCCCCGTTCACAGCTTTCACTGACAACAACCCTCTAACACACTTAGAGACTGCAAAGCTGGGAGCCCTAGAGCAAAGCTGGGTAGCAAGACTCTCAAACTATGACTTCACTGTAAAATACCGGGCAGGTCACAAGAACGGCAATGCTGATGCCCTGTCCAGAATGCCTAACCTTCCTGAAGAGGGAGAAGATGTAGATGACCTGGAGGAGATTGAACTACCTGCTTTCCACCGTACGGATACAGCAACATGTCATCAGGCGAACCAGAGACGTGTAGAGAGGACCGTGAACCCTTTACCCCACCATGACTGGAAGGAGGTGCAAGCTAACAATCCAGATGTCAGCTTAGTGAGGGAGCTGATAACTCAAGAGCACGCCAACATGGACCCTGATGCCTCCCAAAATGCTAAACGCCTATGGAAAGAGAAGGGAAGGTTGTTTGTCTACCAAGGTAAACTATGCAGAAGGTATCTGAATCCCAGAACACACGAACTTATCTGGCAGATTGTAGTTCCAAAAACTGAAGTCCAAATGATCCTGGAAGCATACCATGACGATGCAGGACACTTTGGATGGAAGAAGTTGGAGAGACTCCTGAAAGACCGGTTCTACTGGGTCGGCATGCGAGGCTCAATTGACAAATGGTGTAAAAACTGTGGACCATGTCACCTTCGAAGGAAAGACCATCTAACTCAAAAAGCTCCGTTGCAACCAATTGTTACCAAGAAACCCCTTGAAATAGTTGCTCTCGACCACTAGAAGCTAACCCCAAGTCGAACCGGGTACACTTACGCTCTCACCATCGTCGATCACTATTCAAGGTTCCTGGTAGTAGTTCCAGTTCAGGACTTAACTGCTGAAGTGGCAGCCAAAGCGTTCCAGAGTTACTTCTGTCGCCCCCATGGGTATCCAGACCAAGTCTTGACTGACCAAGGGCTAGCCTTCGAATCAGCTTTGTTTCAAGAATTTCTAGGGCTATATGGGTGTAAGAAGACCAGAACCACACCTTATCATCCCCAGACAAACGGTTTATGTGAGAAAATGAACCACATTGTCATTGACATGCTCAAAACCTTACCAGTTAAAGAGAGAAATCAATGGCCCGAAAAACTTCCAGATCTTGTGGATATCTACAACCACATACCTGTCAGCTCAACTAACTACACACCTGCTTACTTGATACGAGCAAGACCAGGTAAACTACCTATTGATTTACAGATGGAAACCATCGAACCCACACAAGATTCTTCTGATGAAGATTGGATCAGTCAACGCCAAGAACAGTACCACAAAGTACAAGAGAGCGTAGAAAGAAACCTTGACATCAGCAGAACCAAACAAGAAAAAGACTTTAACAAGCATGCCTCAGCAGAACCTCTTGCAACAGGTGACTTAGTGCTAAAAAGAAAAAGAAAAAACAACAAATTGGATGACAATTGGGAATCTGAACCCTATACAATTATGCCATCGCAATATGACAATTCCAAAACTTGTGTTATTAGTAAAGACCAAGGAATTACCTTCACAACTGTCTCAAGGGACCATTTGAAGAAATGTCCAACACAGTTAATCCCACAAGTAACCAGTTACCCTGCACTAACTACTGTTGAAGAACCTAAAGAAAAACTTGTCCAAACAGAAATTGGAGACTTACCAGCCGACTGGCCACAATGCAATGGTGCATTTATCATATCAGTTATGCATTTCTACCAGCCTGTGGAAAATCAACCAATGCCAACTCAACCAGTTCAACAAGTTCAAGTGCAAGAGATGCAGCCTGTTATCTTGGAACCTGAGATTCCTGTAATCAGTGAATCTGCTAGTCCCACAGTAAGAGAGAGAATTCCTACACAACTACCTACAGAGGATAGTCCAGTAGATAGATTACGTACTTACTATGGTATTACACAAAGTAGAAGTAGAGAAAGAACCACTTTGTACACTACACCAACAGCTCTTGAAACACCCACACTACGCAGATCCACACGTAGTACATTAGGACAACCCCCAAGCAAATATGGAGAATGGGTTTAAAATGTAGTGGAACCATATTACCTGTTAAACAATGTAAAAAGTAACCGTGTTCAGAAACTGTAAAAAGTAGTGTACAGAAGGGTGGAGGAACTGGGCTCTGTCCCAAGTAGATTAAGTTGGGGACAGAAAGTGCCTGGTAGGGTGAAAAGGTTAGACCCGGCCTCCCAAGCAGAGACACCCATAGGGAATGTATAAAGTTTAAAAATGTATACCCGTGTATGTGTTTAAGCCATCAGAGACTTTGCTGCTGGACTTTAGGCTTTTTTCCTTTTCATAAACTTGGACAATTGTCACAGGACTTGTGTGACCTCAAAACTTGCTCTTTTCAGCCTACGGCAAATGGACTAGTGCCGTATGGACAGCTTTTCTTATTTTTCCCGTTTTTTCCCTTTATTTTCAGTGATTTTTGTATTTTTTCCTTAAGACTCTGTAAATACCTGTTATTAAATGTTGATATAATGCTTAGAAGTTAAGTTATAAAAGAAACTTTTTGCTCAGACCGGGAGAACTGAAGTTAACTAAGGGGGAATGTGGCACCCTGGCACCCTGTTGGGCACCACAGAACCCTTGGTACGCAAATGGAGCAGTAACAGCAAGCAACACTCACAAAACACCTAACAACACCTTAGACACCTCTGTTTCACCCCAGGCCTCTAGGAGGAGCTCCACTGGTCACTTTAAGCCAGTTCCCCCTATAAATAGGGTCCTGGAGGGAGAAACAGCAGAGTGTGCAGATGCTAGAAGAGCTGCAGGACGTGTGCAACCACCGGTTCTGGAGCTATACCAGGCCCAAACCAGCACACCTGACCAGTGAGAGACCCTTGCAATTGGGCTGTGAGAGCTACTTTGCCACCACAGAGAACCAGCACTTCTAACAGGGAGTCTAGCCCCCTGTTCACCTGAAGCACCTACCGACGAGAGCCCAGGGAAGAGCATTGATCCGGCTTAACCCTTAACAGTGCCCTCAGTGCAGTTACCCAGGTGAAACACGTTCCACTGAACGCACAACCCGTTGCGGCAGGATTCCACATCCACCCGACCTCACTAGAACTACAGGGAAAGGAAGCCTACCCACTGCTTGCTGTGAAACTCTAGGAGTGTCAACCTCATCTACCGGTCCGAGTGTACCTGCTTTCCACCAGTAAAGGTACCCAAAAGACTTTGATGTGTCTGCGTTTGATTCCTGAACTTAACAGCAGTATACTAAGCTGCCTCACAACATTTTGTGCAGCTCCCGGCTCCGGGGACTCCCGCTCGTCCTGTGGGGAGCGTCCTATCTTGCTGCATAAGATCCCTTGGAGGCCTAGGAGTGCCGGTGAAGTCACCGGAATTCCCGCAGGTGGCGTCACGACAAGATTTAACCCCTTATCTGTTCAGCCATTCCCCCATTGATCTGGACCACCGGGCCCTACAGCCGCAGGCGCGGTTCCGTGAGAAGGAGAGGAAAACGCCTGCGACGTGCAGAACCCGGCTACGGTGAGTCACAGGCACAGTCTGTGGTGATCAGTGGCCGGAGCTGTCTATGGTGATCAGTGGCCGGAGCTGTCTATGGAGGGTGCAGGCACAGTCTGTGGTGATCAGTGGCCGGAGCTGTCTATGGAGGGTGCAGGCACAGTCTGTGGTGATCAGTGGCTGGACATGTCCCTGAGGAAGGCGCCGGGTGTGGCGCTGAAACGCGTAGGAGAGAGGAGGAAATAAAAGGATGGAATAACTGCTGTCTCTTTGGTGAGTTTATTCATGCCACAGCAGCGCGGACCGTGACACACCAGCACTCCCATCATTATCTTGAATATCGAACACCTGAGTGTTCAGGCATGGACCCTGAAGAGGGACTTCACGGAGACGTCCATGATTAAAGCATTATACTCACCCATCTCACCGCTGTGGTCACTCCTTGGTCCCACTCATTAGCCTCATGTCATATTCACTGCACTGGCTGCTGAACAGCCAATCACAGAAACCCTGGGAGAGCATCTGTGATTGGCTGTTGTGCCCCGCACATTGTACCAGCAACCAATCACAGACAATGGGTGCCTGTAATTGACTGTTCAGCAGGCAGTGCAGAGTGATCGCAGCAGTGAGACAGGTGAGTATAATGCTTGAATCACTGACGTCTCAGTGACGTCCCTGTTCGGGGTCCGTGTCCGAACACTCATGTGTTTAGTACTAACCCAAAACATGCAAACGGATCGGAACAATACCAGATGCAGCCAGATTAAACTACTGGTATTATAACAAAACTGGCATATGGATACGGATAATACCGGTACGGTTTCAACCAGTTTATGGGCAAAAACCATTTCCGGTCAGATGCAGTTTTCGCCTGATCTCGCAGGATACCAAAAAAACGCTGGTGTTAAACTGGGTTGAGACCGAACCTCCTTCCTCAGCTCTGTCTTCAGCCTGGTATAAATACTATTACATTGTCAGCCCCTTAGCCGCCATGTATCTCTGTAAAGCAAAGAGAAGACCTGGAATAATTAATATATAGACATTGGTCACAAGCAGGGGCGTAACTGCAATGTGTGCACGGCTTGCGATTGCACCCAGGCCCTGCAGCCTAGTGGGGCACGAAAAGTCCTTTGGCCTATAGAAAAAGACTAATACTATTAAACATTTCCAATAATTGGGGGCCCCATTGGAGCTTTCGCATCAGGGCCCCTGGGCCTGAAGTTACGCCACTGGTCACAGCCTTTTCTGACTCTTGGAACGGATTGCAAAGTATCAAGGGATTGTTCACTACTGGACAACCCCAGTGTAATCAATCAGGAGCCTAATTAAAATAAAAACATTGTATATCTACTTTTTGCAACGATATTGCCACCATTTTTCCAAGAGAATTACGTGACTTGCGGTTAAAGAGCAGCTCTTTGGCTACAACTCATCAATTTTCTGCCTCCACTCTGATGACATGGTACAGGCACCAATAAAATAGCATAAAAAGAAAGGTGAGTCGGGCCAGCACGTAAGGAGTTACTCGTATACTGGGACGGTGGCTTCGGTGGGGGATCACGGCTGGTCGGGTCCTGGGTCCATGCCCTGGGCACTCAATTGGCTGATGGGGATGAGGGGAACTTGGGGATAGGGAAACGTGACGCCACCTGTGGCTCCTGGTAATGTGGTTACCAGCGCTGCAGCTGGCCGCTGAGGTGATGGTGAAGCAGCTTTGGTAGTACAGTGTGGCGCCCTGCCAATGCAGGTAACCACATATCTCTCTGCTGCACAGTTGGGTTTCCACAGCAGGTACCACTACAAACAACACCCTCCACCCTGGCACAGTAGCAGGAGCTCAACCTGCTGCACTTAGGCAGGATCCCCTATAAATACTGTTGCTGGGGGCGGAGTTAGTCGGAGTGTAGCAGACGCTAGAAGAGCTGCAGGAGAGTTCTGGTGCCACGAGTAGGCAAAGGCCAGAGACCCAGCGTAGCCTTTCAGCGTCCCTCCAGCCTAAGTGGGACTGAAGGCAAAGAGCTTACAAGCAGAAGCAGGGAACAGGTAGCTCTGACTGTGAGTTCGTTCCAAAGATGGAGAGAGAAGCCGGATATTGGCGATCCGCACCAGTGGAGAACTACAAGTCCCACAGGAAACCCCTGGGCACCGAGGAAGCTACAGCTACTCGGTCTCCTGAGAGAGTCAAGCAAAAGGGAGCCAGGAACAGCAGGACGCTGCAGTGCCAGAGAAAGGTCGTCCCGGAGACCGCACAGGAGGGAAGGAGAAACAGACAAGAGAAGAGAGTGGAGGCAAGTCAGGATTTAAGAGACTGTGCTTCTGTCGGGCCCACTGGGACGGGGGTACTCGGTACCGGACCGGGTCTTTACTGGGGAAGTCACGGGTGGTCCTGGTCCGGTCCGTGTCCCGGGCTCGGCAATAAAAGGGGATAATTACAGGGGTTGTCAGTCGTGACGCCACCCACTATATGCGGCCAGTGATGGGGCCGCCGCTGCTGCAGAACCTCCGGGGATGATGGAATAGCAGCATAGATGGGATAGTTCCAGTGGTTAGAACTGTGTTCCCCGGGGCAGTAAGGGTTAAGTCTATTGTGGAATGTTCAGTACACTTACTGTGCAGACGCTGCAGGGATCTCTCCTCAGTGCTGGTGCTGACAAGCCGTGCTGTGGCTCTTCAGTTGCAGGGTCGTTGTAATCCTGTGTGAGGGAATAGCATTCATGCAGAGACACAAGGGAGGCAGATGCAGGGTTCTCCGTGTTTACTCTTAGTTGTCCAGACAGTTCACAAGTCATTTACAGTTCTTACAAAGTTCAGTACAAGTACACGGGCACACTCTCCCTCTCCGGGTTCCCTTTGCGCTGCAGCCAGGTCTCTCTCTCTGTGACCCCTCACACAGTCTCTGTGTCCTTTCCGGGCTGTTTATGGTCTCCGTCTCCACGGGTGTGTGTGTGAAACGCCGGAAAGTATGGCGGTGACTCGGGCCCCTGTGGGTCCTCCTGTTTGTCACTGAGCTGCCTGTCCTTTGGGGTAGGGACCCTAACGTGTAGCTGTGGTCCCCCGTCGGTGTCTGGGAATGCCGGGTAAACTACGGTCCCCTCTAGAGCCGACACTCTACTCAGCCCAGCCTCTAGCAGTCCTCAGGTGTGAGGCTCTACCAGGCTCCTTTCTCTCTGTTTCTCTCAGTATCATAGGAGGGCTACTCCGCCTGCAGTCGGTAGCTTCAGCTGCGTTCCTAGGGCCCGGGTATCACCGTCCCTCTCAGTCCTCTCACACTCCTGGTGGTATCAGCTTCGTCCGTGCTTTCTCTCTCCTCCGGCTCACACTGGCTCGGTACAGATTCTGCGCTCCTACACCTTACACTCACAGGACGTGTGATTTCCAGTCTTTATCTCTCAGCCTACCTCGGCCTACTCTTGGTCTTTACAGCTCGGCACCTTGGGCCTACTGACTTCCTTCCTCCTCCCCTTCCTATATACTGTCAAGTCACCTGACTACATGTGTGCCCAACCCACTCCTCTAAATCCACCACCCCTTAATTGCCTAGAGTCTTCCAATCTTAGGGCTGGATGCTACCTTCTCCTACACGTGGGTTGTGTGGGCTGTGAGGGTGTTGTGCAACAATTCTCCTACCTGCCTGGCTGCAGTTCCCTTTTGTGGCCTCCTGGACCCAGGGGCGCCACACCCTCCCGGAGTTAACTAGCGCGTCCCCACGCTGCCCGTCATGGATCCCTCTGAAAACAATTTATTTTATAACAACAACATTAAACATTAAGCATTCTTGGTTTCTTCCCATCCGGGAGGTTCGATTCTTCTTAAACGTTACTTTAAGTACAAACAAGTGCATGGGTATATATACGTCATTACCCTTTCTGGACCTCTACGTGGTCTAATGCTACAACGCATTCACTTCTTTGCTATAAAACACACATTATCATTCTACTTTGTATCAAAAGTATAAAAACATTCCTCTTCAAAAAGTGCAAAAAGGTTTCAAAATTCTCAAAAGCTTCAAAGTTCTAAGTTCACGATTCAAAACAGTCACTTGCACTACGTCTCATGTGCACAGCTGGTCATAAAACCAAAGGGGAGCACACTAGGGTGCTCAACTATTTACAAGGGAAGTTCGTACCAAGTCATTGTTCACGGTATCAAATGTTCATAAACATATAAAAGACAAACAGGGGAATGCTAGCATTCATTCAGGTATGGGATGGGAGCAATAAGGAAAACACCTCATTCACACTTACAGTTTCCTCTTCTGTTCTTCTTGATGCAGGACCCGTGTTCATTCTTTCTTGCCTTGCTTCCACGGTAACATCTGCGATGATCTTCTTCTTGGATAAACCTCCAGGTTCTGTAACGCAGTTATCAGCAAGTAGCTTTCCGGGGTCTGCGTAACAGCATCCTTCTTGGCCTTGGATGTATCGGTTTCAAGTATGACAACTGGATCAGTGTTCACTGCCACATCCGTTTAGCTTATGATTTCAGGATCATCACTGGATTCAGGGTACTCTAGTGCTGGCATGTCATTCTCTTCCACGGGGTCTAAGCATAGTCTCTTAACTTTGATGCCATACAGGCCACGTTCACCTTGAACTATATGGTATGACACCCATCTCCTACTTCCACTTGTCTATATGGATGGTCCGATGGTAACTGCTCTTCCACCTCTCTTTTGTTAATAAAGATGTCACATCTGGTACCAGGTTCACGTGTGAATGCGAATCCTCGCTCTTCTATTACTTTCACTATTCTGCCCTCAAGCCGTGGGGACCTTTGTACCTCTTTATCTCTGCGGGCTACGTTCTTAGCCTCCTTAGCACGGGCTATCATCACCTGTTTCTGTACCTGCCGCTCAATCTCCTCTTTCTCCCACTTGCGTACACATCTGCGGATGTACTCCTCCTGTGTGATCAGTTCTGCAGGGCCCACTTCACCACTGGGATCTCCTAAGAAGCCCATCAAGCCCTCACAGTGCTTATCTCGCTCCCACCAGCAACGGAGCTGCTCCCCTCTCACTATTGTTGTCTCAGGTGCCGGGATCAGGGGCTGAGGTAACGCAAGGTATCCCTCCGGTAAAGCACCTAGTGGGTCAGGCTCTTTTTTGACAGCACGCGGTGCAGTACATGGCACGGATAGATCCACCAACGTTGCGGTACGGCATGAGGTTTCGCCTTCAGTGCAGTCACGTGTCGTTCCAACCCAGCTGGGTTGTATGGACAGAGTCTCATAGGTTCGGCAGTGCTCGACATCAATCTGGATCCGGGTCCGATGCTCCTCCTGGGCCCGTGTCATCTGCTGGGGTAGCAGCCGCAGCACACCCCGCCGGGTGTCTTGGACGTGGGGATACTCTCTGCCGCCTTCTGCCATCTCGTCTGGGTCACACAAGTTCTTTCCCTTGCTGGGTTCCTCCACTGGGTCACTCCGTGGACCCTCCGGGATCACTCGTGGTCTTCCGGGTGCAGTGTTCTTCTGGGCGTCCTCTGCTTCCATCCTCGTGTCTGGTGATGGCGACTGCTTCTCTTCCGGTTGCTCTTTCCGCCCCCTCCTGATGACGATTTCCTTTTTGGTTCCCGCCAGCTTGTTAGGAGGAGGTTCAGGGGCGGAGGCTCTTTTTTCAGAGTGACAGCTGGCTCTCCTGGAGTTAAGGGGAGCCAGGACGGGTCCTTTTCTTCGCGCCTTGGGCCGGGCCGGCCCACGATGGGAGTCTCGGTTACGCCTCCTCTGCACATGGTGTTAGCCTCCCCTGGCTGCCATTAAGGTCAGATTTTAGCAGGAAAGTTCTGAACACGTTCTTTAGGCGCACTGGGTCCAATTCTTTTGGACCAGGTAGATCCTGTTCGTGACGCCAGGTTGTCGGGCCCACTGGGACGGGGGTACTCGGTACCGGACCGGGTTTTTACTGGGGAAGTCACGGGTGGTCCTGGTCCGGTCCGTGTCCCGGGCTCGGCAATAAAAGGGGATATTTACAGGGGTTGTCAGTCGTGACACCACCCACTATATGCGGCCAGTGATGGGGCCGCCGCTGATGCAGAACCTCCGGGGATGATGGAATAGCAGCATAGATGGGATAGTTCCAGTGGGTAGAACTGTGTTCCCCGGGGCAGTAAGGGTTAAGTCTATTGTGGAATGTTCAGTACACTTACTGTGCAGACGCTGCAGGGATCTCTCCTCAGTGCTGGTGCTGACAAGCCGTGCTGTGGCTCTTCAGTTGCAGGGTCGTTGTAATCCTGTGTGAGGGAATAGCATTCATGCAGAGACACAAGGGAGGCAGATGCAGGGTTCTCCGTGTTTACTCTTAGTTGTCCAGACAGTTCACAAGTCATTTACAGTTCTTACAAAGTTCAGTACAAGTACACGGGCACACTCTCCCTCTCTGGGTTCCCTTTGCTCTGCAGCCAGGTCTCTCTCTCTGTGACCCCTCACACAGTCTCTGTGTCCTTTCTGGGCTGTTTACAGTCTCCGTCTCCACGGGTGTGTGTGTGAAACGCCAGACAGTATGGCGGTGACTCAGGCCCCTGTGGGTCCTCCTGTTTGTCACTGAGCTGCCTGTCCTTTGGGGTAGCGACCCTAACGTGTAGCTGTGGTCCCTCGTCGGTGTCTGGGAATGCCGGGTAAACTACGGTCCCCTCTAGAGCCGACACTCTACTCAACCCAGCCTCCAGCAGTCCTCAGGTGTGAGGCTCTACCAGGCTCCTTTCTCTCTGTTTCTCTCGGTATCATAGGAGGGCTACTCCGCCTGCAGTCGGTAGCTTCAGCTGCGTTCCTAGGACCCGGGTATCACCGTCCCTCTCAGTCCTCTCACACTCCTGGTGGTATCAGCTTCGTCCGTGCTTTCTCTCTCATCCAGCTCACACTGGCTCGCTACAGATTCTGCGCTCCTACACCTTACACTCACAGGACGTGTGATTTCCAGTCTTTGTCTCTCAGCCTACCTCCACCTACTCTTGGTCTTTACAGCTCGGCACCTGGGGCCTACTGACTTCCTTCCTCCTCCCCCTTCCTATATACTGTCAAGTCACCTGACTACATGTGTGCCCAACCCACTCCTCTAAATCCACCACCCCTTAATTGCTTAGAGTCTTCTAATCTTAGGGCTGGATGCTACCTTCTCCTACACGTGGGTTGTGTGGGCTGTGAGGGTGTTGTTGTGCAACAATTGTCCTACCTGCCTGGCTGCAGTTCCCTTTTGTGGCCTCCTGGACGCAGGAGCGCCACACTTCAGTGAATACAAAGGAAAGGAGGCCTTATACTCACTTACTGTGGGAGCTCACTGTGCAGCCCGGTTACCTGTCAGTGCTCAGGACAATTTACCTACATCCCACCAGTAAAAGGTAAAGCGACTTTAAGTGTGTGCGTGCATCCTTTCCTATCTCTCACCGTGCCCTCAATAGACTCTCCCTACCCCCACTCTCTACCTCAGCTCTGTTATCACCTGTTCACCTCACCAAGCTACCCCAGGGGTCCCAGTCCCGCCTGCGGGGACCATACCATCACAGCCGCAATCCCACTGGCCTCCGGACGACTGTAGCGGCGCTGGTGACTTCTCTCCAGACACAGCAGGTGGCGTCACAAAGACAAAAACTGTATATAATCCCTGTAAATAACCCCTTTTTTCACTAACCGCCAGGGCCACAGCCTCGGGCAGCCACCCGTGACATCCCGGACCGTAACCGAGCCCGAGCCCTGAGTACCCTGCCCTGGGGCGAGTCACAACCTGGCATCAGAAACAGGATCCTGTGCCCTGTACCCCCGGGTACTGTGTGCCGTTTATTGACTGTAAAGTGTGACTGTTAAAGTTCCGCTATTACTGCGCCGAAGAGTGGGAAGAAAGGGCGTGTGCCAGTCTGCAGAGCGCAAAACTGAAACCCCGCCCCGGCTCAGCCGAGCATTCCCGAGCACTGAGGTCCAGAAAACCCTGAACTGTTCAACCCTTCAGCAACTGGCTGTAATTAACTAGGGAGGCCGCCAACATGTCGGCCTCTCCTCCAGCGAGGACGAGGCGGCGTACGCTGACCCCAGACTTATCCTGGACCCTCGATGGTTGTCTCGGTAGCAGTGCCAGTACCTCCGGTGCTTCAGGCGCTGTTGCCCTGATAATGCCCATGTCGTTCCCATACATCCCGGGTGCCAAGTGGTTGCCCCAGTATGATGGCCGCCCTGATACACTAGATGAGTTTAAAATAAAGATTGAGGGCGTGGTGGACATGTATGCTATGACTGGTCAACAACACGCTACGGTGGTGCTTGGACAGTTAACTGGGGCAGCAAAAAAAGAAAGTGTGTCCTGGTCTGTTGCTGTCTGCAGATCAGCCCCTGCTATATTTGATAAACTGCGAGCTACCTTTGAGGAGTGCAATGAAGCTGGCTTTCGTATGCGCTTTCATCACTGCTACCAGAGGCCAGGAGATGACATCAAAGCCTATGCCTGGCACCTGGAGAGAGCATTGCGCGCCCTCATACATGTCAGCCCTGTCAGTGCATGAGATGAAAACAAACTCCTCATAGAACAGTTCACTCGGGGACTGCTATCCCCTGAGGACAGTAAAACTGTACGCTGGTGGTCATTAAGCAATCCTGATGCTGATTTTAACACCTTGAAAGAAATGGCCATCAAAGGGTTAAAGCTGGAAGAGACCCATGAAGCTACAATGAAACGGTGGTGCGACGGTGAGGTGCAGGCTGCTCCAAAACCTGTACCAGTGACTGCAGCCACGCACAATATACAATCTGCATAGCCTGTCAAATATGAATCTCTGCGGGCTGAAATATGTTCTGAAATGCATGAAATGAATAAAAACATCTCCCAATTGATGAACGCTATGCAGTTGCAAAAGAACCAGCAGCCAGCATCAAGACCCTCAGCCAAGCCTCAGCCGCTGATCCAGCTTGCCGACAGCCCGGATGACGTCCCCTGGATGCGAGTGAAGCAAGCTACAGCCTACAGAGGAAGAACCACCGATGGCTACAGCTCCACTGGGGAGCCCATCTGCCGCAGCTGTAACCGCACCGGTCACCTTGCAAGGCGCTGTCCTTTAAACGGGCAGTCCCTGGCGGCCGGGGCCAAACCTCAGGACTAGATCAACAAGGCCCAGCCACCTGGTGAAAGACCTTCATCGGACAGAGGCCGTTTCTGTCCATTGTACTAGATGGCATCCCAGTGCCTGCTCTACTGGACACCGGATCGAAGGGGACCCTCATCCCCTATATCCTTATAGAAAGTATTGGGCTGATGCAGAACTGAAGCAGCCTGAGATAGACATTTCCCTTTATGCAGCAAATGGGGAACCAATTAATGTAATGGGGGTTAGAGAAGTGCCCATAAAGGTGGGGAGGGTAGAACTACAGAATCCAGGGGTCCTTGTAGTAACAGAAGCCACTAATGCAAATGATCCTTATGTTATCTTGGGTACCAATGTTGTTAGCAATTGCACGGAGGAGGTTTTGTCTTTGCTTCAAAAGATTGCTGAAACTGCCAGGCCTGGTCAGAGGAAGATTATCCAACACGAGATCAGAGCCACCTTACAACAACAACAGGTAACAATTACAGGTGGTGAAATTGGTACAGCACGGGTGACAGACCCGATACCTATTGTGATACCCCCAAAGAGTGAAATGATGGTATGGTGTCTAGCAGCTATAGGTCTGAGAGGGCAGGACTATCAAGCGTTAGTGGAGCCCGTGAGCACAGAGCACAGACCTACACTGTTGACAGCCAGGGGGGTGGCTAATGTACACAATGGGAGAGTGCCAGTTCGCATCTTAAACTGTGGCAGTGAAGAGGTTAAACTACCCAGGTATACCACTGTTGCCAAATTATACACAGTCAGTAACAATTAGATTCAAGCAGCGCAATCCGAACCCCACAAGGAAGGGTCAAAACCTGATCAAACAATTGGGCTGCTGGAGGACTGGTGCCAGCAGCTCCATGTCGGAATTGACACCACTCCTGTGTATGAAAAGCAAGGTGTGTACCGGGTAGCCCAAGAATTTGAACAAGTTTTCAGTAAGCATCCACTTGATTTTGGTAGGATAAAAGGGGTACAACATCACATCCCTACAGGTATACATCCACCAATCAAAGAGCGGTATAGGCCAATTCCATCTGCACATTATCAAAAAGCCAAAGAAATGTTACAGGACTTGAAAGACGCAGGGGTTATCCGAGATAGCTGTAGTCCCTGGGCAGCACCATTAGTCCTAGTCAGGAAAAAAGATGGCAGTATGAGGATGTGTGTAGATTAAAGGCAAATAAACCGCATAACACACAAAGATGCTTACCCGTTGCCACGTATTGAAGAATCTTTAGCTGCGTTGAAGTCTGCCAACTACTTCTCCACCTTAGATCTCACTAGTGGGTATTGGCAGGTGTCCTTAGCCAAAGAAAATCGAGAGAATACGGCATTCGCAACACCTATGGGCCTATGTGAGTTCAACAGCATGCCCTTCGGACTATGTAATGCACCCGGAACCTTCCAGAGGTTGATGGAGAGTTGCCTGGGGCACAAGAATTTCATGACAGTACTACTCTACCTGGATGATGTGATTGTGTATTCCAAGACCTACGAAGAACATGTTGCCCATCTAGGAGAGGTGTTTGAAGCTCTGGTCAAATACGGGATGAAGCTGAAACCATGAAAATGCCACCTGTTAAAGCCGAGAGTGCAGTACCTGGGACACATAGTCAGTGCTGAAGGCGTGGCCCCTGATCCAGACAAGGTGACAGCAATCAAAGAATGGCCAGAACCCAAAACCATCAAGGAGGTACGTCAATTCCGAAGGTTCATCAAGGAGTATACCAAGAAGGCTGCTCCTCTGCAAGACCTACTAGTAGGCCAACCCATGAAAGGCAAGCCAAAGGATTCTCCGTGGAGATGGGGTAAAGAACAAGAGGAATCGTTCCAGATGATGAAAGAGGTCCTGACAGGAGAAGAAATCCTAGCTTACCCGGACTACAGTCTGCCATTCCTGCTGTATACAGATGCCAGCAATGTGGGACTTGGAGCCGTCCTTTCACAAAAGCGAGATGGCAAGGAAAGAGTAATCGCCTATGCAAGCCGAAAGCTGCGACCCACAGAGAGGAATCCAGAAAACTACAGTTCCTTCAAGCTGGAATTCCTAGCCTTGGTCTGGGCCATCACCGAGAGGTTTAAACACTACCTAGCCTCTAGTAAATGTATTGCCTACACGGATAACAATCCGCTCTCCCACCTGGAAACTGCAAAGTTAGGAGCCATGGAGCAGAGATGGATAGCCAGACTCTCCAACTATCCATTTACCATCAAGTACCGGGCTGGGCATCAAAACGGAAATGTGGACGCCTTATCCAGGATGCCTCATTTATCTGAAGGAGGTGTAGATGAAGATGAGCTGGAAGAAGTGGAGTTACCTGCTTTCCATCATGTAAGAGAAACCCTATGCCAGCAGACCCATCGAATCCTCTTTATTGAAGCAGTGATCCTGTTACCTCACTTTGACTGGGAGAAAGTGCAGAACCAAGACCCAGCTGTCGGTCTAATTAAACAACTGATAGCACAGGAGTCAGCAAAGCTGCCTGCAGATCCTCCGTCTGATGCCATACATCTGTGGAATGAACGAGGTAAACTGTTCCAGTACCAAAATAAGTTATGCCGGCGGTATATAAATCCAAGAACCCATGAACAGGTGTGGCAAATCATCGTGCCAAAATCAGAGGTTCCCATGATCTTAGATGCCTACCATAACGGAACTGGTCATTTCGGGTGGAAGAAGCTTGAACTACTGCTCAAAGGTAGATTTTTCTGGCCAGGTATGAGATCATCCATAGAGAAGTGGTGTAGAAAGTGTCAAGCCTGTACCCTGAGAAGGAAAGATGCGCAGAGTCAGAAAGCTCCACTTAACCCCATTGTAACAACACAACCATTAGATATCCTCCGGTCTTTACGGCTGGGCTAGCAGGTCCCTTGCAGTCACAGACTCTAGTGTTCGGTTTCAGGCGCTGTTCCTTTGGGGCAAACTGGTTTGGCTCCACTCCCCCTGCTACTACTACCCCTAGCCTCCGACCCTCGATCTAGGGCCCCTAACGCAGGTTAGTAGTGCTCACTGGTACTGGCTTAGCACAGCTCCGTTACCAGGATGTCTTCACAGTCCTCCCTGGAATTGCACTAACTAACTCCACCCCCAGGCCTGAATTTATAGGGCACCTTGCCTGAACTTAGCTTGTAGAGCTCCCCCTTCAGGTCTGGAGTGGAAGGTGTTGTGTGCAGGCTTACCTGATGTGGAGATCCTTCTCTGTCCCAGGTGTATCTGTATAAATTAAAAGAGAAAGGAAGCGCACATAGAGTAATACCGCTATTATACAGGTCCCTCAGACCCCAATTGGTTAAACTCACCTGATGTAGTTGTGAGTGTCACAACCACAATAAAAGCACACAGAAGGTCGCTGCAGGCTCCCAGCTGAGAATTGAAGAATCCAGAAAACAGTAATAAAGAGCTGGAATCAATTGCCGCGCTGACCACAAGGATAAAAACAGAGTAAATCATCCACTCCGTTTATTCTGCCTACACGTGTTTCGTGGCACAAAGCCACTTCCTCAGGGCCTTATCCTTGTGGTCAGCGCGGCAATTGATTCCAGCTCTTTATTACTGTTTCCAGGTGTATCTGTGGCAACCGAACCCTGGGGTGCCACACATATCTGACGAGAGAACAGAGGGGCTGGTGGACGACCCAGGGAACTGGCCCTGAACACTGCGCGGATGCAGTAAGCCCAAACTGTTAAACCGGAGGCCCCGAGTTCCTAATGGAAGATGCGATCGAGCACTCGGCACAACTTGGAGAAGGCGGCCAAACTAGGGAGCAGTACCAAGGAGTGGTACAACTAAGCACCTGTGGCTGTCGGTACCTGAGCTCTGTGTGCGGAGGCGCTGAGAGGAGCGGAGAGACTAACTTATAGCGCTGAGGGACCATCAAAGAAAAGAACACCCAGAAATGACAAGAAAAAAAGACAACCAGAGCGAGAGAGAATTAGGAACACCAAAAGAGGCTCGACTCCACTGTCCCGGTTCTGGAGACAACGCTGAACTGCAGCTTGGCAAGGGGAAGCGTCGGCGGCCATGTTGAAACAACTGAGTAATAGTAACGGAACTCCAGCAGTGGTGTGTGAGACTTTTCTTAGCGTTGACCACTGGTCGCAAAGGATGCATGAAACACCGGGATGCTGATGACCTAACTAACATCTGTCAAGGTACAAATTGACTTCCTTCCCGCTGCCCTGAGGACTGCGCTCCAGCTGTGGGGAGCGACACCGTCCAAGCTGCCAGTCATTGTCCCCAGAGGTTCTGAAGCAGCGGTGTCCGCTCAAGGCCGCCCACCACAGGTAGCGTCACAAGTACCCTTTTTCCCTTTCATCCCCGTCAATTTCCCCCTTTTTTAAATGACACTGCCAGGGTCACGGGATTGGGTCCCAGCTGCCATCTGTCCCCATGAAAAGAACCAAGAACAACTGCTTCCCGGTTTCCGAGTACCTCCAGCCCTGGAGTGGGAGTGTCACAGTACAACACTTGCAGACTACGTGGGGCACCACAGTGTGGCATCCTGGGAGTCGGTGGCAAGGTGATGTATCCTCCGGGAGGAGTTTTTCTTTTTTTAAGCACACAGGGAAGAGAACAGCGGACAGGATAGGGATTAGATCAGGATAGAGGAGGGGGGGACAGAATAGAATAGCGGAGGGAAGAAGATGGAGGAGGCAGGAGCAGGAAGAGACAGGGGACCACAGGATCAGAATTGGATCGGATGGCTATTTGCCATCCGATTTCAGGGATCCTTGTGGATCCGTGGCTGTCCGTGGGATCATCCTTCAAACTCAGATCCCATGGACAGGCACTAAATCGTGATGTGAAAGCAGCCTAAGGAAAGAACGTTAGGAGATTGACTAACCAACAGAAAGCCAAAAGTCATCCAGTGCATTGGCAACTGACAACCAGTGTTTTCAGTTCTATCATAATGATAGATGGTTATTTCAATGCCAAAAAGGTAAGAGTCCACTAGTGGCAGTTCCTGCTTGGCCTCTTAGTGTTCACCTTTCCATATCATGCCAGTGGGTCAAGGTTTAACACGATGATTGTCCCTGGACATATGTAGGCGTTACAAAGGGGTATTGCACCTGTAAAAGAGGTGTAAATGCCCCAGCTGCAGGTGGACCCTAGGATGGTGGGTGGGACCCATTCCCAGCACTCCCACATTAGTTGAGCGATGGGAGGTTACCCGGGAGGGGATATATTCACCTCTAGGGGGATCAAGGAGGTCTTTTGTCTTTCGGCAGAGGGGCCAGGAGAAGGAGGAGGAGGAGAGAAGTCAGAAAGGCTTTGGTTAAATGGAACGAGGCGGAAGGTCAAACCGGGTCAGTTTCAAGCCGAACCGGAGGGAAGAAGATGGGACCTTGAGGACATCCTGAAAGAGGGCGCCTGAGGAGAGAAGTCCAGGCCCTAGAGAAAAAGGGAGATCCTCAGAGTGGAGCGACCATACTCCAGGGGATACTCCAGTCCACCACGGGAACGCTGAGCCCGAGGATCCGGCCACAGTCCAACTTTGCAGTCGGCAACCGGCTGCTGCTACTTGTTTATCAGCCGAAGCATCCTGCCAGCGCAGCAGTCTGCCTGCT
This sequence comes from Allobates femoralis, assembly GCA_033576535.1. NCBI lineage: Eukaryota > Metazoa > Chordata > Amphibia > Anura > Aromobatidae > Allobates > Allobates femoralis. The sequence goes on from JARQOC010000005.1 coordinate 130,936,729, forward strand.
TCCTCACCACGAGGGAGAGGACCCGCGGTACTACCTACACGGAGCTACTAGGTATAGGCCCATCCTAGGCGGGAAAGAACAGACATGGGTTAGTCAACGACGGTACACACAGGGTTCCACCATACCACCTGGGATCCACTTGGAGCCACCCATAAAGCTACCTGTTATTTGTAACATCTAACGCTGAACTGTGGACTGTATCTGATGCTGCCACAAGTTGACAGTAAAGTAACCGGGAGAAAGTGACTTTGCCTCTGCGTGTGTTTCCCTACATGAACTTGTTCCCTTTGCAGGAACGCTGCCCCGGAGGAATCACCCTACCTGTAGGGGGCTTTGCCAACTCAGCTGCAATCCCATCTACCTCCGGCAGACTGTGGCTGCGCTGGTGACCCATCAGCAGACACTACAGGTGGCGTCACGTGAACTATATAAAAACTCTAATCCCCTGTAAATATACCCCTTTTTGAAGTGTCACCCAGGACACGGGATCAGGCGCGGCCACTACTCCCTTTGACACAGCAACGCTACTTTTAGAGCCTGATACCCGAGTACCCCAAAGCCTGGGGCTCGACATATATTTCTGGCGCAGCGAACAGGATCTCGTGCCCGGTATTGTGCGCCTTGGACATTCAAACCGTGCTTAAATCGAACTTTTTCCGCCATTGCTTGGCGCCAAAAATGGGTTCCAGCTATCACTGCAGGAGGACCCAAGATGGCGCAGTAGCCATGTACTAAACGCCATGTGCCAGCCCAGGGGTTTGCCTCAGCCCCTAGAAGAAGAAGGGCCAAGACGGAGGCGCCAAAAAGTGTGGCTGCCACGATTGCCATCAATCAATCAGGGGGGGCGGCCTACAGGAAGTTCTCCGGGAGTGGCTGACAATAAAGAGACAAACCGGAAGAAAAGGACAGAACAACCAACTCTCCTTTGTACCCGGCAGCATGGTGGCACCCTGTTGGAGAGATATCATACGCAAGCTCAAGGGAGAAGCAAGAGCTGCGCAAGGAGACCCGACAGCGGCGTCCCTCTTAACTCTAGAGGGGGATGCTGAGTACTGGAGGGACGCATTTGGACGGCTCCACTAGGACATGGAAGAAGCCCTGACGTGGGTGTGCAGAAGGTGGAGCGTGGAGCGGGCCTGTGAGCTGAGGGCGATGAGGAAACCCGTGAAGCGCGAGAGGCAGCGGTAGCGGTGCAGGCAGTTGTGGAGTACCGTGCCTCGTTACCACCCGTACCACCACCCGTCCAGACCCGGGACACGGGAGTCCAGACTGAACCCCCAGTAACACCACTGTCCCGTACCAGCAGCTACCTCCGGCTGGAGGCAGCGCAGACGTCCCATACTGACCCAGACGTCATAGTCGAGGCTGAGGTGGATGAGACAGACTTCGAGGAGCCGGAGGATATCGAAGGAACCTTGGGAGGGAGCACCCCAGAAGCTGCGTGGTGGACCGCATGGCAGCGGATCAGCGAGGTACCCCCGCCATAGTGAGCAAAGCGGAGACGAGAGTGAACTCCAGAGTCCCAACTGGCAACTCACCACCACCTCAGTACCAGTCACACCAATCATCCCAGTCATCTTTAAATGAAAGAGACCAAGTAACAAGACAAAGACGCTGAGAGGAATGGTTCCAGAGAGAGCAAGAAACAAGGCGACTACGGGAAGAGGCAAGATCACAGACCCCGCTTCCAGTAGAGCTACGCCGCCAGGGAACTGTTGTTTCGGTGTACCAGGATGAAGGATGGGGATTTCTTAGAGAACCCGGACTTGAGGACGATATCTTTTTTGCCAGATGTGATGTAGAGTTGTACATGCGGCGAGGACACCCGGACAGAGACTTATACCGAGGTGAGCAGGTTACCTTTGAACGTTACCCAGGTCCATTAGGCTGGTTTGCCATAAGGATCTCTTGCCAGCAATAGACTCCCACCGTAGAGACATTGCATTGTATATAGCCCCTTTTTCAGCAACCATGCCCATTTATTTTTGCCTTTCCATTTTTGCAACCCCAAGAATAATGAGTGTGTCCCCATATGTTTTTCTTTATTCTGAAGATACAGAGACTTTTATTTTTGAAACCTGCTTTGTTGATGATGTGTGCTGTGTGAGCAGTGGGCCAGCGGTGATAATTCACACTGGACTGTGCGGGACAATACATTACCGCTGGGCCCGCGTAGTTAGTACCGGTCTCCATTGGGCCAAGTTAGATAATGTTTACCTGGAGATAGTGAATCCGGAGAGTAAGAACTTTGCCAACAGGTGACCCGAGGACTGTGGGGTCTATCATACTAACTACTGCAATGTGTCTATGTATATATATATGTGAAACGTTAAAGAATAGTGCCTCCTAGCAATAGGAAGAAACCTTAGAATGCTTGATTGTATATAGTTTACCCATTGATGTTGAATAGAAAATATGAAAAATGCTTTTTCACTTTCCGGTTAACAAGTACTGATACTCGCGGATGATTATATTCCATCAGGGGAGTATGTGACGCCCCGCATATGCAGGCGTCACAGAGGGGTATTGCACCCGTAAAAGAGGTGTAAATGCCCCAGCTGCAGGTGGACCCTAGGTTGGTGGGTGGGACCCATTCCTAGCACTCCCATATTAGTTGAACTGTGGGAGGTTACCCGGGAGGGAATATATTCACCTCTCGGGGGATCAAGGAGGTCTTTTTTCTTTCGGCTGAGGGGCCAGGAGAAGGAGGAGGAGGAGAGAAGTCAGAAAGGCTTTGGCTAATTGGAACGAGGCGGAAGGTCAAACGGGTTCGGTTTCAAGCCGAACCGGAGGGAAAAAAAGGGACCTTGAGGACGTCCTGAAAGAGGGCGCCCCACAGGAGAAGTCCGGGCCCTAGAGAAAAAGGGAGATCCTCAGAGTGGAGCAACCTATACTCCAGGGAATAGTCCAGTCCACCATGAGAATGCTGGGCCCGAGGATCCGGCCACAGTCCAACTTTGCAGTCGGTAACCAGCTGCTGTGACTTGTTTATCAGCTGCAGCACCCTGCCAGTGGAGCGGTCTGCCTGCTTCCTCACCATGAGGGAGAGGACCCGCGGTACTACCTACGTGGAGCTACTAGGTATAGGCCCATCCTAGGCGGGGAAGAACGGACACGGGTTAGTCAACGAAGGTACACCAAGAGTTCCACCATACCACATGGGATCTACTTGCAGCCACCCTTAAAGCTACCTGTTATATGTAACATCTAACGCTGAACTGTGGCCTGTATCTGATACTGCTACAAGTTGACAGTAAAGTACCCGGGAGAAAGTGACTTTGCCTCTGTGTGTGTTTTCCTACATGCACTTGTTCCCTTTGCAGGAACGCTGCAACGGAGGAATCACCCTACCTGTAGGGGGCTTTGCCAACTCAGCCGCAATCCCATCTACCTCCGGCGAACTGTGGCGGCGCTGGTGACCCATCAGCAGACACTACAGGTGGCGTCAAGTGAACTATATAAAAACTCTAATCCCCTGTAAATATACCCTTTTTTGAAGTGTCACCCAGGACACGAGATCAGGCGCGGCTACCACTCCCTATGACACAGCAACGCTACTTTTAGAGCCTGATACCCGAGTACCCCAAAGCCTGGGGCTCGACAGATCCCTTTACAGAAAATACGTATGACAAAAAAACTTGCAAAGCAAATTCACAGTGTGGCAGAGTTCTTAAAATATAATGGTACAGCATGGTTTTTAGTAGCTACAAGTTAACAATTCCAGCTTATCGCTGCTTATGTACACCTCTTGGGTTGCACTGGCTTTGGAACATCTTAGGAACACATTGTTGCCCAGAGGCCTTGCTGGAGGAATGGCAGGAAAGTAGATTATGCAGGAACTTAGAGATGCTAGAATTGAAATTTGGGGACAAAAATTGAATGGTTTGGGGTGGTCAATGTCATCTATGGTATTAACCACTTGTTCTCATTATCACTTCTGGTCTTAAGTCTTCTTGAGTGATTATGGTTAGGCTCCTTGGATTTCAACATTTGAACATTTGGTGTAGGGCTTGGCATGCTAAAATCCTATTGTCATATAAATACAGCAAAACCTTTTACTAACAAGGAGCGTAGTCTACCAATAAATTCAGAAATATCAGCAAGGCAGACAAAATAAAAGCTGAAGCTTAACTGAAACTTAACCTTAATAAATAGATCTAAATTGACCATACGTAAAAAAAGAAACTAATATATTGAAAAGAGAACACCCTAAAGAAGTGTGCAAACAGGCAATATCAAATTGTAGGAGGAGAAATGCTTTAAAGGACCTTAACACCAAAAGGTTGGTAAGTCTTTGGAGTCTTATGTCATTGATGGGAATTACTAAAGGGGTTGGTTAGGGTGAAAGAGTGCTACCCTTTATAGAGGTGATGGTCTGTCAGACAGTGAAAGCTGCAGTCAGCGGGATGGCTAGGATGCCAGGTTCTCCACTGTATCTTGGGCATTCAAAAACGGTCATATAATATCTATGATCTGCACATTTGGCTATAAAAATGGGAATAATCCATATAAAATATTTAGAATAATTTTTATCAAGCCTAATACTCCATTCACCATTATGTAATACTAGGGGTTGGCGCTCTCAGAAAGGCTAAGTTCACACTAGATATTAAATATGAAGCACGAATGTAACTACGATAGGTGCAGGGGTTGCAATTGCACCTGGACCCTGGAGCGTAGGGGACCCCAAAAGACCTTTTGACTTACAGAAAAAGACCAATGCTATTAAAGATTTGCAATAATTGGGTGCACAATTGGAGATTTTGCATTGGTACCCATGAGCTTTCAGTTACGTCACTGATAGGAAGTAACGTTCCAGTATAAGACTCGCTGGTCGGATTGCTAGAGCTCCCTTATAGCTCAATGCTGTCCAGGATCAGTGCCACTGTCCTCTTCCGAGACTGCAGAGGCAAAGCTTCCTCATAGCACATTGGGAGTGCCTGTTGTGCAAAGAACTTATTCAATCTGTCAGTCAAACTGGAAAGTACCATCCCCAGCCGAAGCCGAAAAACAAATCCTTTCAATACATACATTTTTATTTGCTGCACAAAATTAATTTCTGACCTTTTAAGCTATCTAAAGGCAGAGACAAGGCATTATGTTATAAGGGTACATTCACATAGGATAGAATTACAGCAGATTTTCTATAAGGATTTTTATGCAAGACATCTACAGTGAAGTACAGTATATCCCTAAATTTTGGACAATTAGGCAAAAATACATATTTTCAAGAAATGAAGTGTGGTAACATCATATTATTCAGTCGAAATTTCCTATATAACAGCCCTACCCAGTCTGTCTGTCTGTGAGTTTGTCCTGAAAACAGCACCACCTATAGGACATCGTGTAAATTACAGTAAAACAAGAAAATCAAAATTAAACTGGAATGTGAAGTAGCCCATATGTTTGGTTGCTAGGTGAAGTTTTGTTGATCAGTCAAAGAAAAAAGTGTCACCTATAGGACATCTGTGATGAGGAGACCTACACGCCGTCCGGGACATTGGTCTGCTCCGTCATACCCTTGGGGCGGACCCATCCTGCTGCAGCACTTCCTACCATTTGCGTTCCACTCTGGAACACAGGCCGGCACTAGGGCTCCTCAGCATACAGAGGGAAAGAGATGTTACACACTGGCGAGTGAGACAGTGCACCACGGGGGACAGTGAGTGAAGGGGAACAGAGCACAAGGGAAGAGAGAGCGCACAGGGGGAAGAGATAGCATACAAAGGGGAGAAACAGCACAAGGAGATAGAGCATGCACAGGTGGATAGTGAGCAGCAGCACCTGCCAAGCCACGGTCACCCATTGTATTGATGGGCTCCCCCCCACCCTCCTTGGTGGCACCGTGATTGGTAGCAGGAGTAGTTGGACTAATATATAATTGCACTCATTTTCGATACAAACGTTAATGCACTTTGCAAAATTCCTTTCCTGGGATATAGATTTAATAAATACAGATTGCCATAAATTTAGCGCATTCACCAATTGTTTGGTCAATCAAGGGTGTTACATGGATAATTTTCATTGAGTTTGTCTTCTCCTTCAGCATGTCACAAAAAGTAGAGTATTTAGTGAAACTAATGTTTTCATACAATGCATTGGAAAGCCATTCAAACGAATGTGTAGTTAATGAGATTTCCTGTGTCCAGATATTAGGGACACCCTGTACAGTAGCAGCTACCATACATTTTAACAAAACATAACATGCTGCTGAATTTTTCCTCTGGGAAAGTACTAATACGCAGTACTAATAATTAGTCCAATTGTAATAAAACTTGTAGAAGTATTAAAGACTATGCCACGTCAGTATCTCTTGTAGAAATTGAGTTGTTTTCTTGACTCGCCCTGGCGGGGACTGTGGTGTATTTGGAACCGGGCCCTCCCAATGTCGTCGGGACTGTGGGATGTCATAGTAGTGTAACCCGGTCCTTGGCTCCCTCGTCAGGCGGCCAGTAAAAAGGGATAGTTGAAAATGTGATGAAAAGAAAAATTAAAGTAAAATAAAAAAGTTTCTGTTATGAGGCCACCTGTAGAAGGTGGCCTGTAGGGCCAATGCTGCAGTCGAAACCGCTGGGGATGATGGGAGTAGCAGCGGTGAAGGGTTGGCTCTCCACAGGAAGAGTGGGTCCAAAGGGCAACCGAAAACTTTGTGGAAGGGATAGGTTCATTGGGGGTACAGGACTTAGTGTACGAAATAACCAACAGACACAGGGGTAACAGTCTCCTTTACCTTTACTGAAGAAAGTAGCAGGTTTGTCCAAGGCACTGTCCACAAGCGGTGTTAGGAGGTCCGGAGCCTGGAAGCAAGTTGGGGCTCTCCACACCTGGTGAGTTCTGAGGCCTCCCTACTGTGCTGCTCTCAGTGGGCCCTGGCTGCTTGAAGCTATGCTGCGACCCTTTCCTCTCTTGTTCTGTCTTTGCCCGTGTGACTGGTGGCTCGAGCCCTTTTCACGTTACTCTGCATCCCTGTGAGCTCTTTGGTACTGCTGTGTCTCCTGGCCTTGTGGTGGGTGAGCGACTTGGAATCACCCACCCTCCGGTGAGGGTTGCTGGGCATAAAGACCTTATTTTCGCTCAGTGCTGGGGCGAGCTGGCACTGGCTCCACTCCCCACACCTACTCTTCCACTTCCTCAGACCCTCACCTACAGGTCCCTCACACTGGCTAGTCAGTATTCTCGGATGAGCCTGACCAGCTCCCGTCCGCAGGATGTCTTCCACAGTCCTCCTAGGAACTGAACTGCCTAACCCTGCCCCCAGACCAGAATTTATAGGGAACCTCCCCTGAACTCAGGTTTCAAAGCCCCAATTCTGGCCTGGAGTTGGGAAGGTGTTGTGAGTGTGTGTGGGTGGTTCACCTAGTGTGGGTACCTTCCCTTGCTTCCAAGCACAGTATTGTCGCAACCAGACCCTCGGGCGCTACATTCTCCTGGATTCTCCCAATTTGGTTCAATAGAGAATTATTTACAATCAAAACCTTGTGTATGTGCATATGCAGATAATATCTGCAGGTGTGAATAATCATCAAGAAAAGAGTTCTGTACCAACCCTCCGCTGCTTGTGTTCACTGACTTCTAGAGATGACATATTGTGTTGTCTGGTGACTTCAAGATGCAGTCTGCAAGATGCACATGGGGACACAGAAATGTTGAAGTTGGGAAAAAAAGGCCAGGGAAGCCGCAGCACAGTGTTTAGTATGATAAACCTCTGAATTCACAGTATTAAAAAAACAACAAAATCTGTACAATTTGACGTAGATTATCCTGCGGTAAATGTCTACAGCAAATCCAACCTGTATGAATTTACCCAGTCTGCAGTAGTGTTTAGACTCTTATAAAGATGTTGTCTCAACTACAAAATAAGGCATTACAATAGGTTTAGTGCAAGTCACACCATGGCAGTTCACCTGGGGGTAGAAGTATGGTGTGCAATGCTTTTGAAAAACATCTATCAATAGGAGTTTTCTTTATGAATCATCTGATCATTGATCCAGAAAAAGTTGCGCAACTCTTGATAACCACCTTGAATGGTTCTGGATATATGCAGACATAACAACAGACTGGCATAACATGTTCAATAAAATATTTACAGGGTTGAAATGCTACACTGCCAAAGTGAGAGATTCACAACCCTAAGGAGAAGGACAAAGTGATCTATTCAGGTACTCCTCAAAAGAGCCACACTTAGTGCCACCATACCTTCGCAGTTGGTAAAACTCCATGCCCTAGGGGCAATGACAATGTGCTCATACACGGGACAGTCTCATTCTCACAACTCTTTCTCATTACTGAGTGGGAGTTATTTTAACTTGAGGCTCATTTTTTAAGTGTCTGTCTTAATTCAGCTGAAGCACTAATACATGAGACTGGGACTAATGATGTCTGCTCACCATTATTAAGAGGGAGTGAAGTTTCCTTATGACTCATTATTGTGTATGAGCATCTCTTTCCCTATAGAGTTTCGAATGTCAGGGGACACATTGGGCTAAAGGCTATCCACATTTTGTTATGGCTGTTCCATTGGGTGTTCCGTCTGAATCCCCAAAAAATAAGATTTAGATGGTATATAGATGAAACTTCAATGAAAGCCAGTGAGACAAAGCTCAAATGGATGGAAAATCCTTTTCTTCTGGTGGTGACCATCTGTTCAGACGGGCACAAAAATATAATGCCCAGAGATTCAGATGTAGCACCCTACTGATATTATTGTGGAGGTCACACATTTTACTAGTGTGGACAAAACTATAAAAACCTAGGTCCAAATTTTTGCTATTGGGTTGCTATGTCTTGCTGTCACTTATTACCACCGTTAAATATTTTTAAGAAATGTCCAGTGACTACAACCAAGTACAGTTCTATTTACTGATAATGAAAGAAAAATTATGCAGCACTGTTTCTTCATATTGGCCATTGCCACCTCCTGCCGAGTCGAACTCAAACATATTTCCCGTCTCCGTACATTCATTGACCAAGAAAAGGCAAAAACACTCATGCATGCCCTCATCATCTCCCGCCTTGACTATTGCAACCTCCTACTCTCTGGCCTCCCCTCTAGCACTCTTTCACCCCTCCAATCTATCCCAAAATCTGCTGCCCGACTACTGCACCTTACTCCCTGTTATTTCCCATCCTTTCCTCTCTGCCAAGACCTTCACTAGCTTCCCACTGCCTAGAGATTCCTGTTCAAAACCCTAACCATGAAATACAAAGCCATCCACAACCTGTCCCTTCTATATATCAGTGACATGGTCACCTGGTACCTATGAGCCGCCCACCGGGGCCGTGGGGTACTCGAAACCGGGCCCTGTCGTCGTCTGAGACTGCAGGATGTCACGGTGTCATGCCCCGGCTCAGTGGTCCCGGGAGAGTCAATAAAAAGATGGTCAGGGAAAAGTTTATGAAATATCGTGACACCACCCATGGTTTGTGGCTAGAGGTAGCCACAGCTGCAGTCGAACCTCTGGGGATGATGGGGGTTACAGCAGAGATGTTGTGCCCTCCATGGCTAGGGCTGGTCCCCAGAGAAACCGCGTAGGAAGTGTAGGTGTAGTGCAAAGCTCTTAGTACCCTCAGGCAGCCCCTGCTGCCGCCTCGCAGAGTCAGTCTGCCGCCTTTCAGGTGCACAATCAAAGTCTCACACTGTTCAGAGCTTCAACCAGGTTTACTCTCAGCTCATCAGTTGTTACAACACACACAGTTCACTAGAGAAGCAGCTCCGGTGTGGTCTTAGCAGCTGGGATGGCTCGTCTGCGACACCCCCTTTCATGTTCCTTTCAGGCCTCCTCAGTCTGTTTCGCATGCAAGCTGCAGTCCAGCGGTCACAGGCTTTTCTGTGGGTGACTTTTTGTGTGCCCTAGCCCTAATATGAAGACCTTCCTTTCACTGCACCGAATATTGGGTCTCGGGACATAAAGACCCCGCACCCCGCCGGAGTTTGTGGTTGGGGCATACAGCTTCCCTGCCACTTCAGCAGAGCCATCACTCTGGTTCCGGCCCGGTCCCTCGGTGTCCCCGCTGACTCGGATACACCCTGGACCCTCTCTGTCTTTCCCTCTGTCTTTCCTCAGTTCTCAGCCTGGGACCTGGGCTAGCCATACGCTGACACAAGCCACCAGGTCCGTGCTCTCTCAGTCCTTTCTGGTGGTCGAGCCTTTCCTCTGACTGGTCTGGCTTTGTCTGTGTTGGTCTGCTACTTCTCTCTACTACTCCACTAAAAACTCACTCCTCACACTCTCCTCTCTGGTGTTTTCTGTCTGACATTTTTGTTGTTGTTTTGTTGTTGTTTTGTTTCCACCCCTAACCGGGTTCTGTCCTAACGTTACACCCTCCATTTGGCTCCTCCCACTATCCCATTGCTAGATATAGAGTAACTTAGACTTGGGATCGGGGGATGTGTTGGGTGTGTGTGTGGGGTGACCGACTTACCAATCCCAGGTGCTGCGCCATCTATTGGCGACCAGTCCGCAGGGGCATCACACTTACCTACACGCGACCTGAATCCTCACAAGATCTCCTTCTCTACTCCCCTCTTATCTCTTCTTCTTACAAATGCATACTTCTCCTTTGCATCCCCATACTCTGAAACTCTACCGTGGAATCCTTCAAAAGGAACTTCTGTAAAAAATTTGAGTGTCTTCATCTGTCTTCACGGGATCTGTAATTCATGTGTCTTCATCTGTCTTCACGGGATCTGCAGCGATTCGTGTGTCTTCAAAAGGAGCCTGAAGACCCACCTCTTCTGACAAGTCTACAACCTGTAGTGAGCCTCACTCCACTATACCACTGCATGACCTGCTCTACCCTCTCCTAGCGTATCCTCACCCATCCCTTGTAGACTGTGAGCCCTCGTGGGCAGGGTCCCCTCTCCTCCTGCACTTGTGTGTGCCTTGTATTGTTCATAAACATTGTACTTGATGATGTTTGCTTCTTCTCACATGTAAAGTGCCATGGAATAAATGGCGCTATAATAATAAATAAGAATAATGATTAAATGCTGTTTATTTGCTTTGTTTAATCATAAAAGCACATGCAAAAATTGGGGTACACAGACCCCATACTGACGCGTTTTGAATGTCCAGTTCTTATTCATAGCTAGTGTGTACCCCACTTTTCACATATATCTTTTATGACAAGGCAAATAAACAGAATTTAATATGAAGAAACCTGGTGCTGGATAAGTTTTCTTTCATTATTAGTATAACCAAGTGGAAATCAACCATTCTTGCTAGGTACTCCGTTACATACCACGAGGCACTACTTTCCATTCCCATTTCCCTACACCGCATGAAACAGCTCATTTTACTAATATTGACATTCAGTAATGCGCCACTCCAGAGGTGTTTTTCTGTTTTAAGTTTCACTGCTGGAGTGTTGCTATGAATCTAAATCCCCTGTCTTACACTCATGCTGCGTTTTCACGCTTTGTTGAGCTTCACGACAATTCTGGGGTGTCGTCTTATTTCCGTAACTTCTGACTGGACAAAAGTCAGAAGGTAAATCACAAGCTCTCACAGTGCAAGTCTATGAGAGCCAGAAGAAGGCTCTCAAAGAGTTGTAATGAGTTGCTACATTAAATACTAAACCTGCTGGCATGTCAAGACTCGCAGAAGACTGATCAGAGTGGCGGTGAGAGGAGATGAAGCTGCCGGAGGGTGATTATAAGACAGGGATCAGGGGACTTACATTTAAAGTACCACTCCAGCAGTGCAATAAAAGAAAACGGTGGAGTGGTGCTTTAAGTTCAAGTGCAGCATCATAGCTCATTGTACTAGCAGGAAGGTGCTGCTCTTCAAGGTCACTGGAAGTCGATCAGTAGCAAACAATCCACCGCTGGATTGCTGAAAGAAGTATGAGACGTAAAGCCGCAGCGAGACCACCCCAGCCTTCTAGGAGACAGGTGTTGGAATGGAAACATGAAAGAAAACACTCAAGTGCTCTGTTAGAACTTGCTCTGGTATAGTTTACTGTCAGGCTGCATAACTTCTTAATCTGGGAAATACCAAAGCAAGTGCAAAAGAAAAATGTTATCCATTTTCATATGTGAACTCATGCGACACTGCTGGTGCAATTACCGGATTTTTACCAGGTATTCTGGAAGCGATACTCTTAATGCATTGTTTGTGCTTTTTAATGCTATGTAACAGTCGTCTAGGTAGAGAGTCGTGAAAACGTAGAAAAGTGTTTCACAGTCTGCATTAAACATACACTGTTTATAGCCCCAAAGTATTATAAACTGCACAAATAAAGCTTTTTTCATTACAATGAAGGGCAGTGTTTAGCTTTTCGCTACATCTCCTTAGTAAATAGTTGCTGAAAGCTTCCACAATTTACTATGAGAAGTACAATTGACTCTTGAGAAAGTCACAAGCAGGTATACGTGCAATGTAATCAGGACAGGGTGTCTTAGGCTGCCTTCACACTTGCAGATGGATCTGCAGCGTTTTGCAGATGCATCTGCAAGTGTGAGCATGCTGACCGCGGCCCCTATGTTTATAATAGGGCGCACGCGGTGTGAAAGCTCTCATTCACTCCTATATGTGTACTGTCAGCAGGCGTATGCCTGCTTACAGATCACACTCTCCCGCCCGCAGCATGGACGCTACATCTCGCGTCCACAGTGCGGACGGGAGTGTGTGATCTGTCAGCAGGCATACGCCTGCTGACAGTACACATATAGGAGTGAATGAGAGCTTTCACACCGCGTGCGCCCTATTATAAACATAGGGGCCGCGGTCAGCATGCTCACACTTGCAGATGCATCTGCAAAACGCTGCAGATCCATCTGCAAGTGTGAAGCCAGCCTTATAGATGGGTGTTCAGAAGCCACAAAACTCATTGATGTTATCTTTTGGGTGAACCTAGGAAATTGTTTCCTTGGAATCACCTATTAATATTTTGTACTGTATTTATCCACCAGGCACCCAGGGAATTCAGTAGGTATTTGATTTGCTCAGGTTTTGTTAATCTTATTATCAATCCACACCCCAGATAACTGGTGCCAGGGGTGTCTGTTAATGACCTACTCCCATCCATTGTAAAACCATTTACAGGAAGGGGCATGGTACCTGTGCTTAAAGAAAGGAGTTTTCCCATAAATAGCACTTATCTATCACCTGTCCAAAGGACAGGTGATAAATGTCTCTTCTCTGAGACCCTATTTGTGATAAAGAGCAGTCCTACAACACTGCTCCATATGTGACAACCACTGCTCACCAAGACATTTGAGGTGCCGTCACACAGCACAACCTGGCCAGCGGTGTCGGAAGCGATGCGCGGGTGCCCGCTCGGTTCCGACATCGCTGGCCAGCTGTCACACAGCACAGCTGCGGCTAGCGATGCCGCAGCGATGCGGGCGGTGACATCGCTCGCTGGGCTGGGCTTAGCCCAGCGAGCGATCCGCAGCAACGCTGCGGTATAGGCTGGATCGCCGCCGACATCGCTCTGGCGATGTCACACGGCGCGATCCAGCCTAATCGCAGGTCGCAGGTTGTCAGGTTTACAGTTCTTCCCGATAAAACGCGGTCGCGTCGCTAGCAACATCGCTGGTACGTCACTTTTCCGGCGATGTTGCTAGCAACGTCGCCTGGTGTGACAGCACCATAAGGGTATGTGCACACGATGGTGTGTTTGTGACGGCGGCGGCTGGGCGGACCCGACAGGAAGCTCTGCAGCCGTCCACCGGCTTTCTGGCGGGTATGTACAGCGGGTGGAGGGCGGGTGCACAGTGTGTTAGCGGCGGCGGTGTTGTGGCGGCTGGAAGCTACATGATTCTGCGCTTGCAGCCGCTGCATAACCGGCCGGTTTATTGAACATGCACATTCGTTGCTAACCCAGCGGTTTAGCAACAGATGAGCATGTGTAAACCGCCGGTGTGTGCACAGCGGTTGTCAGTTTCCATAGGTTTTAATGTTAATCCAAACGCCGGTTTGGATTAACATAAATTTACATAAAACTTATGGAAACTGACCGGCGGTTTACACAGCTAAACTGATGCTAACCCGCCATGTGTGCACATACCCTAATCCAGAGGAGTAAAGTGCACTAGCACTCCAGTATTTCATTGTGCATTACATACAGGGCCGCCACTACGGCCTGACAGGTCTGCCTCCAGTCACAGTCCCGCCCCCCTCATTGGAGGGGGCATGGCCATTGGAACAAGGGCATGGGGGGCCAAGCCGTGTCAGCAGAGGGTGTGGCCAACATCACTACACCTGCACTAGTGAGTAGTGCACTGTGACTGTCATTGAGTGTCTCTGTCACAGTGCACTGAGAAGCCACGTGTTGTCACAGCTGCCCAGTGCAGGAGGCCCGCCCACCCTCTTAGTAGTTGTGTGTTACTGTGTGGGGGCCTGGCCCGCCCACCCACCAGGCATCACTGCAGAGGGGGCCACCAGGCCCCCCAACCCTGTCCATACACCAGGACAAAGGCAGGCTGAGAGAGGGACCAGGTAGACACCATTACCCACTTACCCCTCACCCACCAGTGTGTGTGAGGTGTACGAGGGGAGCCGAGTGTGTACGAGGTGTAAGGAGCAGAGCCGCGTGTGCACAATGTGTACGGAGAGGAGCCGAGTGTGTGCGAGGTGTACGGAGTGGAGCGGAGTGTGTACGAGGTGTTATGAGCGGAGCCGCGTGTGTGCGAGGTGTACAGAAAAGAGCCACATGTGTGCGAGGTGTACGGAGCAGAGCTACATGTGTACAAGGTGTACGGAGCAGAGCCGCATGTGTACTGGGCGTATGGAGCAGAGCTGTGTGTGTGCCAGATGTACGGAGAGGAGCTAAGTGTGCATGTGGTGTACAGAGCGGAGCCAAGTGTATACGAGGTGTACGGAGTGGAGCCGCATGTGTAAGAGGTGTACAGAGAGGAGCCGCGTGTGTACGAGTTGTATGGAGAGGAGCCGCGTGTCTACGAGGTGTACAGAGAGGAGCCGAGTGTGTACGAGGTGTACGGAGCAGAGCCGGGTGTGTACAAGGTATACGGAGAGGAGCCACATGTATGAGGTGTATGGAGCAGAGCCGCATGTGTACAAGGTGTACGGAGAGGAGTTGAGTGTGTACGAGGTGTACGGAGAGGAGCCGAGTGTGTACGAGGTGTACGGAGAGGAGCCGAGTGTGTACGAGGTGTATGGAGAGGAGCTGCGGGCGTACCGAGTGTGTGTACCAGTGGTAGCCCTCGCAGATGCCACTTCTATAGTCCTGGCTGCCTCTGCTGGCAGCATTCTTCTCCAGAGTCCAGGCAATTGCTGTCTGCCATCTGCAACTCAGCAGATGCTGAGGAGACCAGAGCAGCGAGAAGAGAGGTGAGTATTTACTTTTTTTTTAATCAGTGAGTACACTGGTGAGAAGCGATGTAATGTGCAATATAATATAGGAGGACTATGAAGGTGCAATATACTATATGGAGGACTATGGGGGTGCACTATACTAAATGGTGGACTAGGGGTTGCATTATACTATTAGGAAGACTATGGGGGATGCATTATACTATATGGAGTGCTATGGGGGTGCATTATACTATATGGAGTACTATGGGGGTGCATTAATCTATATTTAGGACTGTGGGGGTGCATTATACTATATGGAGGTCTATGGGAGTGCATTATAATATAGGGGTGGCTATGGAGGTCCATTATAATATATGAAGAACTATGGATGATGTATTAAAATATATGGAGGACTACATGGAGCCAATTATACTATATGGAAGCCATTATAATATATGGAGGGCTCTGTGGAGGGGTATGAGGTAGCCTTTATACTTTATGCAGGGCTATTTGAGGGCTGTATTGGGACCATTATACAGTGTGAAGAGGTTTAGGGGACATTATATTATATGTAGGTTCATTATACTACATGGAGGGCTGTGTGGGGGTCACAGTTGGAGATCATACTGTGCCAGTGTAATTAAGGGACTTGCAGAAGGGTCATCATACTATGCGCATGGAGGAATTCATTGTGGGGGTCCAGGTCCCGCAGTCATCTCCATTGTGCATTTGTCCCGCAGCCGTCTCCATTGTGCATTTGTCTTGCAGCCGTCTCCATCGTGCATCTGTCCCGCTCCATCTCCATAGTGTATATGGTCAGCAACAATCTCTATTGTATTCTCTATTGTGTACAGCCAGCGGCAGTCTCTATTGTGTATTCTTTATTGTATATACAGCTATTCTGTATTCAGCCCACAGCAGTTTTAAGAGTATGTGTGTGTAATATATAATAGAGAGAGAGTGTAAAAAAAAAGGAAAAAAAAGCACAAAAATATAGAAAAAAGTGGATTTTATTGCCCAATGGTGTGGCCACGCATTGGGCAATAAAGTCCACTTTTTTCTATTTTTTTGGTGTGCTGTTTTTCTTTTTTTTACTCTAATGTAAGGAACCACCTGGATTGCTGGTTGGGAAAGCTTTGCACATAAATTGAGATAATTTTTGGTGATGTTCCAATTTTTCACTACTGTATAAATATAATGTATGTTTGGGTGGAAGCGGAGCTGGGTGGAGGCTGGGCGGAGTCTCAGGGGGCCCCCAAATTTTTGAAGTCAGGGGCCCCAAAATTCCTAGTGGCAACCCTGATTACATACAATTCATTGAGCAAGCTAAATAAAATCTATTTGCTGTTTCTGTTAATGGTGGTAATGGTGCATTAGTTTTGAGTTGTAAATCTCCTCATCATACTTGCTTTAGTAGAATATTAGGGGTAGTTTGAATGGAGCAGCCATGAAGCTGTTACTCAGCTCTCATTGTCTGTCCCATTAACTTTGAATAAAGAGGCTGTGGCCATACTCCCTTGGACAGGCTCATCCCCCTGTGGTGCTCCTCACCTACTGCCAATGATTCACAGACCTCTCCCTATAAGCCCAAATAAGAAAGACATCTGTCATTTCAGGGGAGTGGGTCAGGTCAACCCGCTGTAGACCCACCTGTCCAAATACTCTCCCATGCAGCTCAGTCCCCAGTAGCTATTAAAATATATATTTCTCTGAAATGCTGCTGGGTTTCAGAATCAAACACGACTGGATGAAGTCATACAGCCAGCATCAGTGATTGGGGTTGAATTAAATAAGATAAAACAATTATAGATATTTCTTTCTTCCTATCATATAATCTGTCCTGTATGTGTATTTTAGGCTAAATTCACATGAATCATCTATTTCAAATGCATCTATGCATACATATACTATATATAAACCTTTTCCATAGACTGCCATGTAAAAACAAAATGTATTCACTAGCAATTCTTTTTTTTTTTTATTGCCAGACAAAAATTCTGAATAACATTTTTTTTGTACTGCCAGATTAGGGGATTGCAGCAGGATCTGTTTTAATGGGATGATTGCTGGACTGTAATTTCAAGAGTCTTCAGCCTCTCCTTATATATTGTATCTATACCAATTCATAATGAGTGAATGCACCAGATATCCTTCACTTTGTATATGTACAGAGCAGACTATCTCCACAGCAGGTCAGACCCCCTATCTCTGGAAGGTAACCTGATAACATTCTAGCTTTGAAGGAAATTCCTTTAGAACTTCATGAAGAGATATGTGTGATCCTCATTTACTACCCAGAGCTGCCTCAGACCTTCAGTGTTATCTTCAGGATCTGGCCATTACACATTCTATGTTGTACCTACTGTCGCTGTAATGAGTACATGTAATTTTCTTGTGTATTTAAAGGAGACGTATGAAATCAGAGGATGACTACAAATACATCCCCAATATGTTTTTGGGGAGGCCATTTTGGTTTTCCATAACATATAATGAAATTACTTCAGTGGAGGAACCTAAAAGAACCTACAACCCTTGCTAGGCCTTGCTACCAGCAGGCTACATGCACAAAATTGAGTATTTTGTGAGTTTTTTACCTCAGCATTTGTAAGATAAAACCAGGATTGACTAAAAAACACAGAAGAGGTGACTTGTTTCTATTATACTTGTCCTCTGATTGTTCCACTCCTGGTTTGGACTTACAAAGGCTAGGGTCAGACTTGCGTCTGGCCTTGAGCCTGGAGAATCCAGCAGAAACTTCATACCACGTTTTTTTGGATCCGGTGCTGTCCGGTGTGATCCGATTTGGCCCTATTGTATCTCTATTGTGCCGGACGGCAGCTATTTGCCATCCGGTTTGGTGTGTGTCCAGCTGGATCTGGGTGATTTCGTTCTTTGCCCCATTGTCTGGGGCCAAAATCGATCAAAATCGAATCCTCCCAGATCTGAAGCGATCCGGCGCCCATAACATGGGAGCCAATAGGTGCTGGATCACGACCGATCAGGCAGAAAAACGATCCGGTTCCCAGACGCCGGGTGCTGAACGAGCGGCAGCTCTGGAATTCAAGCTGCGCTCATTCAGCACCTGGACAGCGCAGCTAGAAGAGCCGCTGGCTGAAATTTCAGCACCTGGAGAGCTCCCTCTAGACGCTATGCTGAAATTTCAACACTGGATATCGGCAGCCGCTGATTCCGGCAGAAAAGAGGATGGGAGGGCATATTTGCCCTCCGGTTCTGTTTTTCCGAGGTTGTCAGGCTCTGTCCGGTGCATCCTGCAAAACACCGGGCAGAACATGAAAGTGAAGAACCGTGGTGTGAAGCCGGACTAAGTTTCTGGTCGGAGTAGCACATAGCGTTATCAGCAGCTACATAGATAGTGCAGATCTGCTTTGGATACACACCAAATACGCAGCAAAATAGGCACATACAATCAGAATATATATTATCAGCTCCATTTCCTTTTGTAAGTGGCAAAGCTGGAT